>JAYESA010000012.1:7561067-8986067 GCA_036927795.1 Iris macrosiphon | reverse complement strand
AGGAGAAATCTTCGGCCACTACTTCGTCCTCTGTTCCTTGTTCTGCTCCAAGGAGTGCTCCGGTACCGTACACCTCTGGGTAGTTCTCTTCAGCTGTACCTGGGGACATAATCCGGATCCAGGTCCTCAGGGGACAGCAAGGTACAGAAAATACAAGCCAAAATAAATACAGTGCAGCAGATAATTAAACAAGAGGGTAAGCTATGTAACCAGCTAAGTGATATACAATATGAGAGCAGCACTAGAACTCAGGCTGAAGCCACTACAAGCTCTGTGTCGGGGAGCCGGTAGCGGCAATAACTATGAATTATACTCTGAAATATACTATGATGTATATATATAATATCAGCCTGTAGTCTGTGTGTCTCTCCCCACCCAATGTAATCCCACGTCTCATGTCCACGATGCCTCATGTCCATGTCACACACGATTATAACTAATGCAGCAAGTCTGATAGCTATGGATCAAATGTCTAAGAATGTAAAGTCTATGTCATAACCATGCATCCTATACAAAATCACCTTGAATGTCTCAGGAAGACTCTGTCTCATGAGATAGTGTCAAGTGTCCTGGGTTCTGGTGTACTTGATAGGACAACTACGAGAATAAGGGTATCGATTGTCCATCTCTAATGACGTACCCAACACCGCGTACGGGGTTGGCACCCGACTATGATCGGATACTCGGTACGTCACACGTTTCGTAGGTTAAGCAGTTAAAATAAGTTACATATGGACCTACCAGAATTCAAGTAAAATACTATAACAGAAATTACTGAGAATTTACAAGCTCTATGTTCTCACTGATGCAAAATTAACCAAGAAAAATATATAGCAAGCTGCAACGTTTGGCAAGGTACACTTGCCTGTGGTTCCGGCTATGTTTGCGGTTCTGACTTCGGTTGGATTTGCAGGCGGTACTCCGGTTGCTAAAACAAACATCACCATCAGATCCAGAAAATATCAATCAGCTAGAAACGCCTGTCCTTGAGTCCAATTTGGAGACAAGGGCAGAAACGACAGTTTCGGGCCAAAACGGGATCCACCGGTGGGCCCGCTTTGCACCGAAAAATGCGTCCGGGTCAACGGTCTCCAAATTCACCAAACTTAGTGTCAACAGGTCAGGAACGATGATACGAACCCAACGGAACTTCCAGAATTGGATTCCGATGAGCCGATCACAAAATCGCCCGTCGAGCGGGGCCTGTGGGGCCCACGACACTCGATTTCGTCAACATTCTCAGAATCGAACCAAACTTGACCCACAGGACCAGCGTATCGCTACGAGTCCGATGGCGCAAGTTTCGTCTCGATCCGACGTGTGTACACAAAGTTAGGGCGCGTTCCAGAAAGTACAGATACGGGGCGATGTCCGCAGATACGCGTTGATTTCGGTGTGCACGCACACCCGAATTAGCTTCCGCGAAATCTCACACGTCCGTATCGACGAGGCGCACGTATCTGTGAAGACCGCACGCGACCAACTCGTCCCGTTTGGCGGGGCGTACTCAGTTCCGGGGTGAAACAGGGTCTGGTTTTTCCTGTTTTTGAATCGCGGTGTGCGATCACCACAGGACGCGATGCCCCGAACGGTTTGTCCGGACACCGAGAGGGTCATACAGGCTTCGCAACGCAATTTACGAAATAAAAAACGGAGCTACGAGCTAAAAGTTACGCGTACTTGAAGGGGACCCGAAAATAGGGCAAAACCGTGTCCGACACGACACAGGACACGTGTCCTGTGTCCGACACACGGGGGAGGATTAGGGTTAGGGTTAGGGCTTTCGGCGGCGGGGTCGCGGCTTGGGGCGGCCGGGCGGAGTGCTGGGACCGGAGGTGGGGGCACGCGGCGGCTCGGGACGGCCGAGCGGAGCGCTGGGAGGCGACGGAGGCGGCGGAGGCGGCGCGGGCTGCTGCCGCTCGGTGCTGCTGTCGGGGTCGAGGGGGCCGCCGGGGGAGAGGGGGAAGGAAAGCTGCGGCGGCGGCGAGATGACTAGGGCGGCGTGGTGGCGGTGGCAGTGGTGGCTCTCGGCGGGGCTAGGGGGGTCGAGGCGGTGGAGGGTGGTGGCACGGTGGGGGACCGGAGGGGAGAGGAGCGGGGATTTATAGGGAGGGGACGACCGAGCGAGGCGGAGGGGAGAGGGGGGTCGTGGCCGCGTGGGGCGGAGCGGGCCGGCGGATCCGGCGGGAGACGCGGGGACGTGGGTGAGCGGGTGAGCGGGTCGGGCGGGTGAGCGGGTCGGGCGGGTGGATCCGACCCGACCCGGTAGCAGAGGCTGGACCGGGTTGGGCCGCTGAGGGACTGGGCCGGGTTCAGGTAAATGGGCCGGGCCGCTATTTAAAAATAATATTAATATTAATAATAATATTAATAAACAGTAATTAAAATAAATAATTTAATAAATAGATTTTAGGTATTTAAAAATAGGTCCGGGGTCCGATAAATTCCAAAAAAATTGCCCTAAGTCCAGTTTTTTATTTTACATCCAAAAATATTATTTTTATAATATTTTAATATTATTTATTATCATTTAAAAATTATTGAATAATTAAAACCCTGCTTTTAAATTACAGAAAAATTCCAGAAAATTTCAGAAAATTGTAAAAAAATCCAGATTTTAAAATTTTGAAAAATCAGGGGGTTTACAATCTACCCCCCTTAAGATGATTGCATCCTCGCAATCAAAAGAATAACCGATCAACAGAGATGACGCGGTCGCAAGCATCGTTTGAAAACACATCACAAGATACTTAGGGAAATACCGTTTCCCTAAAAATAAAAGTTATGCACTTTCTAGAGAAAATCTAGTTAAAGCAAGAAAACTACAACTTTTATGAAAACCAGGTTGTTATTAACAGGTTGTAATTTACTAGGTTGGGGCTGAGGTCACGAACCAACGGGCACGAACTACACAAGACTAAAACGGATAACTATAAATCACTTACGCGCATCAGCGTCTTGCACAGTCAGCGCATAAGCTTGTCCTCGCCCTTGAGGTAGATTCCTCTGCTGCTGTTGGACTTGCTGGAAGAGTGTCGCCTGAGGTGCCAGAGGTGGCCTCGGTGCTGGTGAAGCTGGTTGGTTTGCCCTTAGTGCTCCATCTCGATGCTGGGGGCAGTCCTTGGCTATGTGCTGATTGGTGTCGCAAATCAGGCACAATCCCAACTTATGTCTGCAGTCCTTCTCGATATGGCCTAGCTTGCCGCAGTAGTGACAGGTAGGAAGGGTCTGCGAAGCTGCCCTGGGTGGCGGGTTCATGTGAGATCTCTTTGCAGATTCTCCCGGAGATGATCTGTCTGGTGCTGAGGTGATTGGCCGCTTGAGGCGAGACTCTCTCCTGGTGACGCGTTCCAGGCGTCGGGCTGCAGCGAGAACATCTGAGTAGGATGTAGGTGCGACGGATTCGATGAGTCTCTGTAGCTCGAAGTTCAGTCCGTCGAAGAATTTCTCGGCCTTCTCTTCCTCTGTCGGGATCAGGGTGGGGGCGAAGCGGCTCAGACGAATAAATTCTGCGTTGTATTCTTCCACCGTCATAGAGTCCTGGGTGAGGCGATTGAATTTGTCCCGCAGTTCTGATCGAGCGATAGCCGGAATGTACATCTCTTGGAAGAGTCTGGAGAACTCTTCCCAAGTGACTCGGTCTGGTCCGAGTCGCGTCTCCTCAGACAACCACCAGTGGTGCGCGTTGCCTGTCAATTGCATTCGGACGACAGTCATCCAGCGTTCCCGTGGAAGCTCAGCTGCTTCAAGTTGATGCCGAATGTTGGTGAGCCATTCATGAACTTCTGTGGGCTCCTCTTTTCCAGAAAAAGTACGGGGCTTCAGTTGGCGGAAGTCAGTGATTGAGCCTGTAGATGGCCGTCGAGCTGGTAGGTTGGCCTGCTCCAGTACAGTTACGATGCTGTCCCTCCAGAAGTTAGCTTCGCGACGCTGAGCCTCATGTTGGACTTGTTGCTGAGCTTGCATCATCGCGTAGATCATTTGGAATATCTGCTGCCCGTCAATTGGCTGTCCTTGTGGGAGTACGGGCGTTGGTGGAACGAACTGCGGCGGAGGTGGAATATCATCGCGTCGGAATCGGGAGGTAGGTTGACCTGCCTGCTGGCTCTGTGGAGTTGTGGGAATTCCTCCGACTGGTGTCACTTCGTCGTCGTAGGTGACACCTGTAGCTTGTAGGGTTCCGGCGGGAGTCTCATTGCATTCTTGTGGGTCCATTTTCCTGCATCCAAAATACCCAGTAAGAGGCGTACAGGAATCAAGGCAAGATGCAAGTCAAATGAATTTATACGAATGCGATACTGATTATCAAAAACGATTCAAGCAAGTGGATGAGATCCTGAAACTTATCCTAGTTTTTATTGCAGGCCTGTTCGGTCCCTAAGTTAAAACCGAACAATTTAGTCGTAGACCTGCATGGGCCACCACAAAAACCATGTCACGCCCCAGTCCCAAAATGACAAGGGACTGAGCACGTGAGCAATGGCCAGCAGCACGCACCGATGGACAACCCAATTTAATGGATCCATCAGGGCATGCTTAAGCTGTAGTCTAGCAGGACTAAGTACAAGTCTCAGGTATTACTAATCTCATCCACAGAATAACACAGATTAATTGCCAGAAATAATGCAATGGAAATAAATATGCAATATCAAATAAGGTTATCTCGGGAAACAAATCCGAGAAATATTCTGTTATATTTAAAGAAAAATTAGACAGGAATTAAAATACTGCAAATGTAAATACTGTGTAGTTGAAGCCGGTGCTCAGGAGAAATCTTCGGCCACTACTTCGTCCTCTGTTCCTTGTTCTGCTCCAAGGAGTGCTCCGGTACCGTACACCTCTGGGTAGTTCTCTTCAGCTGTAACTGGGGACATAATCCGGATCCAGGTCCTCAGGGGACAGCAAGGTACAGAAAATACAAGCCAAAATAAACACAGTACAGCAGATAATTAAACAAGAGGGTAAGCTATGTAACCAGCTAAGTGATATGCAATATGAGAGCAGCACTAGAACTCAGGCTGAAGCCACTACAAGCTCTGTGTCGGGGAGCCGGGTAGCGGCAATAACTATGAATTATACTCTGAAATATACTATGATTTATATATATAATATCAGCCTGTAGTCTGTGTGTCTCTCCCCACCCAATGTAATCCCACGTCTCATGTCCACGATGCCTCATGTCCATGTCACGCACGATTATAACTAATGCAGCAAGTCTGATAGCTATGGATCAAATGTCTAAGAATGTAAAGTCTATGTCATAACCATGCATCCTATACAGAATCACCTTGAATGTCTCAGGAAGACTCTGTCTCATGAGATAGTGTCAAGTGTCCTGGGTTCTGGTTTACTTGATAGGACAAGTACGAGAATAAGGGTATCGATTGTCCATCTCTAATGACGTACCCAACATCGCGTACGGGGTTGGCACCCGACTATGATCGGACACTCGGTACGTCACACGTTTCCTAGGTTAAGCAGTTAAAACAAGTTACATATGGACCTACCAGAATTCAAGTAAAATACTATAACAGAAATTACTGAGAATTTACAAGCTCTATGTTCTCACTGATGCAAAATTAACCAAGAAAAATATATAGCAAGCTGCAGCGTTTGGCAAGGTACACTTGCCTGTGGTTCCGGCTATGTTTGCGGTTCTGACTTCGGTTGGATTTGCAGGAGGTACTCCGGTTGCTGAAACTAACATCACCATCAGATTCAGAAAATATCAATCAGCTAGAAACGCCTGTCCTTGAGTCCAATTTGGAGACAAGGGCAGAAACGGCAGTTTCGGGCCAAAACGGGGTCCACCGGTGGGCCCGCTTTGCACCGAAAAATGCGTCCGGGTCAACGGTCTCCAAATTCACCAAACTTAGTGTCAATAAGTCAGGAACGATGATACGAACCCAACGGAACTTCCAGAATTGGATTCCGATGAGCCGATCACAAAATCGTCCGTCGAGCGGGGCCTGTGGGGCCCACGACACTCGATTTCGTCAACGTTCTCAGAATCGAACCAAACTTGACCCACAGGACCAACGTATCGCTACGAGTCCGATGGCGCAAGTTTCGTCTTGATCCGACGTGTGTACACAAAGTTAGGGCGCATTCCAGAAAGTACGGATACGGGGCGATGTCCGCGGATACGCGTTGATTCCGGTGTGCACGCACACCCGAATCAGCTTCCGCGAAATCCCACACGTCCGTATCGACGAGGCGCACGTATCTGTGAAGACCGCACGCGACCACGTCGTCCCGTTTGGCGGAGCGTACTCAGTTCCGGGGTGAAACAGGGTCTGTTTTTTCCTGTTTTTGGATCGCGGTGTGCGATCACCACAGGACGCGATGCCCCGAACGGTTTATCCGGACATCGAGAGGGTCATACAGGCTTCGCAACGTAATTTACGGAATCAAAAACGGAGCTACGAGCAAAAAGTTACGCGTACCTGAAGGGGATCCGAAAACAGGGCAAAACCGTGTCCGACACGACACAGGACACGTGTCCTGTGTCCGACACACGGGGGAGGATTAGGGTTAGGGTTAGGGCTTTCGGCGGCGGGGTCGCGGCTTGGGGCGGCCGGGCGGAGTGCTGGGACCGGAGGCGGGGGCACGCGGCGGCTCGGGGCGGCCGGGCGGAGCGTTGGAAGGCGGCGGAGGCGGCGCGGGCTGCTGCCGCTCGGTGCTGATGTCGGGGTCGAGGGGGCCGCCGGGGGAGAGGGGGAAGGGAAGCTGCGGCGGCGGCGAGATGACTAGGGCGGCGTGGTGGCGGTGGCAGTGGTGGCTCTCGGCGGGGCTAGGGGGGTCGAGGCGGTGGAGGGTGGTGGCACGGTGGGGGACCGGAGGGGAGAGGAGCGGGGATTTATAGGGAGGGGACGGCCGAGCGAGGCGGAGGGGAGAGGGGGGGTAGTGGCCGCGTGGGGCAGAGCGGGCCGGCGGATCCGGCGGGAGACGCGGGGACGTGGGTGAGCGGGTGAGCGGGTGAGCGGGTCGGGCGGGTGGACCCGACCCGACCCGGTAGCAGAGGCTGGGCCGGGTTGGGCCGCTGAGGGACTGGGCCGTGTTCAGGTAAATGGGCCGGGCCGCTATTTAAAAATAATATTAATATTAATAATAATATTAATAAACAGTAATTAAAATAAATAATTTAATAAATAGATTTTAGGTATTTAAAAATAGGTCCGGGGTCCGATAAATTCTAGAAAAATTGTCCTAAGTCCAGTTTTTCATTTTACATCCAAAAATATTATTTTCATAATATTTTAATATTGTTTATTATCATTTAAAAATTATTGAATAATTAAAACCCTGCTTTTAAATTACAGAAAAATCCCAGAAAATTGTAAAAAAATCCAGATTTTAAAATTTTGAAAAATCAGGGGGTTTACACAAAGTCTGGCTCATCATCATAAATGGCCCCTCTTATACAAACACCGGAATCCTTTGTATCCAAGTGGTCACAAGAAATTTAGTATTTATAGAATTATGAATTCCTTTAAACTTGAAGGCATTAATGACTTAATCGTGCCAAGTCCTTGCTTCTTAATCGGTCCCAATGCCAAATAATGAAGGCTTTCATTTATGATTATAGTTTTAGACAAGAAAACCTGTAATCACACATCGATAGTAGGCATGTTAATAGTGACATCTACGAAAATCGTACATCAGCAGTATATTTAACATGTTATCTGAGTTGCTTACATATTTGCTAAACCATGACATAAAGTTACAATTGATCTCTCTTTGGAGCTTCTCCTCATTAATATTAAGTGTCCTAATTTTCACTTATACTGAGAGATAAGAAGAAGTAGAGTTAGTATATTTCATTGACAATATTAGAGAAAACTGCCAAAGTCTAGTCATTTACATCTCCAAATTTCTCACTTCTTGTATGCCATAATTTAACAATATATATCAATGAGCTGCTTCCAACTCATTGTCCCCCAATCACCATTTATTACTAGCACTAATAGGCTTTTCTCTCACGTTGAATATCGACAAGCCTACGTTCTATCGTGTATCTCCCACGGTTTTATCATTCTTTGGAACTTTATTTAGATTTGTCTAGATATGAGTATCGAAATAAATTAAGCACATATTTGAGATCTTCTCGATAATATATGCTTCGCATATAGAAGCCTCTACATGAGCCTTGTTACTCGCTTTCTTCTTAACATGATGGAGGTACCTAGGAAGACACATTACTTGAACTAATTTAGAGTGCAACATCCACATAATTTGTTTAAAAATGGATCTTATATTAATATTTTATCTTTCAATGGATACATCCATCAATACTGAACAGGTCCACCGATACGTACTTCCTATGTTAGATGAATCGGCAGATGCTCCATACTGCCAAAAAAATCCAAGAGGGAAGACTTTATCTAATTTGTAAATTGTCAAGACAATCTTCTCCTCAAATTCAACCATATGTTGCACCATCAGCTTACTTGAACAAATATTCATGAGTAATATAGATAACTTGGCTAACATAATCCATACAACATGAGGCAATATTTCTCAAAGAGCAATAGGTAATCAAATTTTTATGAATATGTGGCAGTCGTGACTCTTCATTCTTGTAAGTTTGCGTTCATTGAGATCAACACATCTGGACAAATTAGATACATAGACGTCAAAAAATTGTAAATTGGCTATCCAGTTACATATTATTAATCTATCTTTCCTATTTAATGTGAATGGTGCTATTGACTTCACAAATTTATTAGCTCCCCTTTGTATTAAGTTTAACTGCGGACACATGTATATCTCGGTCATGTTTTGTCTTGCTTTGGGGTTATCCTTCGTCTTTTTCTTAATGTCCATAACGGTATTAAAGACACTATCAAACACATTCTTTTCCATATGCATGACATCAAGATTGTTCCTTATAAGATAGTCTTTCTAATAAGACAACTCCCAGAAGATACTTCGCTTGGTCCAATTATGGCTACGCCAAAATCTTTCGACACGATTGTTCGATATTAGATCTTCTACCACGGTCGACAAATCCTCCACCTCCAGCTCGTAGGTGGATGAGATAATTCTTGTTTACCAGCTCTAAATGCCTCCTTGTTCTTTCTATAAGAATGTGATGTGGGTAGAAACTGACCTGACCGTCAAAGAATGAAGCTTTTTCTCCATGTTTAAGATGGAACGTCGTACTCTTTTCCATACATATCGGACAAAACTTATTGATGTTGATATTCTATCCCGATAACATACCATATATAGGAAAATCATTGATAGTCTACATAATTGAATTCTCATATGGAACTTCTGTTTTCACGAAATATCGTAGGTCGTGACGCCGAACTCCTAAAACTGTTTCAGCTCATCGACCAAAGAATACAAATTGATATCGATGTTCTTTGTCGAATTTTTGAGGCCGGATATGATAAGTGTCAAGAACATATAAGGAGTCTTCATATACATCCATGATCGTAGATTATAAATGATGAGTATACCGGCTGACAAAAGTACCGAGATCCCGACTGTCCTAAATGAGCGAAGCCATCAGGACATAATGCCAATTGGACATTTCTTGGCCTCCGCGACAAAATTCAGATGATACCGATCAAAATGCTTCAACGCATGTCCATCAGAAGGGTGAGACAATTCTCCACCATCCTTTTTACGTTCCTCGCTATGCCACATCATGCATTCTGCTGTATTCGCGAACATATACATCCTCTATCGCTTCGTGATCGACAAGTACTGCATGTACTTGTACGGACGTCGTTTCATTTCTCTAAATGACTTTTCCTTTTTCCGAAATAGCTTATAATGAACTGTATGACAGAAAGTGCATCTTTCTTTGTCGTTATTCTCCTTATAATACAACATGTACCCGTTGCCACAATATTACCTTTTTGTACCCTAGTTCGAGCTGTCGAACCATCATATTCGATTCGTACAAGTTTTCAGGCAGTTCTTTAGATCATTTTGACAATACATCTTTGACCAATTGTACGATCGAATCATAGCAAGTTTGTGGTAAATTAAAATCAGATTTTATGTTCAACAAACGTATTACTACCGATAATACAGACACATTAAGAGTATATAACAAAAGTAAAATAAGAAATAACTCACAAGTACCGGAGAGAGGATGAAAAACTACTCAAAGATATTTCGTCAAGCTCATTCCTCAAAATGACATGACACGAGTGGCTTCCTCCAATTACAAATGCACGAGATCTTTAATTAGAATTCTTAGGTCATGACCTATTGAGTTCCTAACTCTGTGAAAGGAACATTTTAGTACTGCATGCAAGGAAGCCATACAGGAGTCGGGACTAGAAACTTAAATCTGATTATTATTATAAAAGGGTAATATATACGATGGTAGTCCCCGCTACTACACAAAATCTCTAAAATTGTAACGAAAGAGGGTTATAAGTTATATATTATTTAGTTTAGTGTATTATATAATATTCAAAATTTACGTTTAGATTTCCATAATATTTATAAAAAAAAATTGGTCTCGTCCTGACTGTTGACTTATAATGACCGTCTAAAATGGAATCATAAACACAAATTTTGAATATTATACAAGATCCTAAAACTAAATCTAAAATTTATGGGTACCTAAACAAAATCTAACGGTCAGCCAAATCAACCATCAAGACGAGTCATAATTTTTTTTCTGGACATTGTGAAAATCTAAATACAAAATTTAAATAATATATGAGACTAGAAAACTAAGTAATCCTTTAATATTATCCTAATAGGATTTAATTAACTACCTAAAGTGTGGCTGTTCTGGGGATTGAACCCACCACTCCCCTCAAGTAACCCACAATACTCTTATCAACTATTCCACAACAGTTGGTATATTTATACTATTCTAATAAAGTTTCTACTTTTATTTTGGACAGAAAACTTGTGATTTCCGAGACGGATCAAAGGTGGTAGAACGCGGATCATAGCAGAACTGCTAGCGAGATCCGAATGTTCGTTCTCTACTGAAATCCAAGTTATCGTCGAGATCAGAGATTCACACAAGAGTTACTCATCAGATATTTCTTGATTCCAACGAAGCACGAACCAAGAACATGTTACAAACTGTCTCCAAATAAAATAAAGATTACAACAAACAACAAGTAAAATGTTCTTCTCTTTACGTTCGCAGACGCTATAATGAGAAAGAACAAAGCAAAAAAAAATGAAAAGAAGCTCCTTGCTGGGGTGGTCAAAACCACCGTTGCTAAACCAAAATTCTCTCCAAATCCAGTCTACCTAAAAAATTATTGAGAGGGTTTATATCATTCCCAACTTAGAAGAATTTCTTTCCCGAAATTAAAAGTAAAGCACGAATAAGAGTTGCGAGAATTAAAAAGTTAACAGGTATTTGAATTGCAGTACGTAAATTCGTATCTTAGTCCTCAAATTAAAGCGAAAAACGCTGTCGAATAGAATCCTCGCGCTCCCACGTAGACTCATCCGGCGAATGATTCTTCCATGCAAACCTGACCAGTCGAGTAGTCTGTCCCTTCAAAACCTTCTCACTGCAATCGAGTATCCCTCCTAGCTGCACCACATATGATAAACCGGGTCCGACTGTAATCTCTGAATGAAAAAGCACGTGGAAAAGATCTCCCAAAACCGGTTGTCAATGCCGCAAGCGCCGCCCATGCCGCATGCACCGCCTCCAACGTCGGTTACGCTGTACTGCACGAGGCAGACAACGTCGCCAAACGCCGAAAGCAGCCGCTCGTGCCGTATATTTTGAAAGGCACAGAAAATCATGCGCCGCATGCGCCGTCTAAAGCAGACTCTGTGTAAACTCCCTCGACCAGATTTCAGTAATTTAGGATTATTTTTAGCTAATTAGAATTATTGCAACTTTTTAAAATTTATTTTTGCTTACATATCCTATTGATTTGTGCACCAGTCCATTATCCAAATTAATTAGAGCATTACACTACCTGTTATCCCCCAAGCATGTTCACACACCTGCCCTAGACATGTTAGACTATTTTTTTGAATTTTGTGCAACTCTCAGATACTTTATTTTGGGCCTGGTTTGAGACGCACAAATATCGTTACAAACGTACGTATTTATTTCCTATTTAATTTCCTGCTCTATACCCATCTCTGTTCCAATAGAGATTTGAGGCCCAACCTGCACCTATTTTGTCCAAACAAAAATACGTTAATATTCTACTCTGAATATACTACAATTAGTATATTGACACCGTATTAAAATTATGGCCCTAGCTGCCTCTAAATAATTAGTGAACACCGTGCACAGTATTTAATAATTAATAAATACGGTGACCCGTATCACCTAAGAACCAGGCCCTGCCCCTGCCCAGGCTCACCCCCACCCCCCAGGACCCTCCTACAGCTTTTTCTCCCAATTCTGAGCATTTTAGCATTTTTAGGAATCAGGTGTTTTTATCAGACAAATTGCGTAATTTCGCAAATTACCAATTTTAGGACCTATTTATAATTTATGAAATTGTAGGGGTTTTTATGCAAATTTTTAGTGTGAGGTGTCACCTTCCTATTGGCCGGTGAACGTACACCGTCCATGTGGCAGTGGGACCCACCAAAATATCCCAAAATATCAGCCATAAATATCCTAGATACAAAATTACCTAAATACCCCTAAAGTTCTAACTATTTACAACCCATGCCGTCCCCCTAACCCTATAAAACCCGACCCCCCCATTCCCAAACTCCACACCGCCACCCTCCGGCCACCACCTCTGACCAAACTCCGCCGAGCCCTTCGCCACCTCCCTGCCCTCCTTCCCAGCCACCGGAGCACCACCCTGGCCGCCGCCGCCGCCACCTAAGGCCTCCACAGCACCCAAATTCCCATCACCACCACAGCACTACCCCACTCCCGACCGCCTCCAACCACCGTCCACAATCCCCGACCGCTCCGCCCTGACCTCCTCCGCCGAACCAACCCACCACCACCGCCCCACGACGCCCCCAGCCACCGCCTGCCACCCCGCAGTGCCTCCCCCAACCTCCCAACCACAGCCACCTCCCCCATCCCGACCACCTCCAGCCACCACCGCCGCCACCCCTGACCTCCGCCACCACCACCAGACTGTTCGCCGACGTCCCCTCCACCGACCCAACCGCCTGCACCGCCACCCCCGCCACCGTCCTGGCCGCCGTAGCCGCTGCAAGCTGCCGCTGCTGCTGTCACTGCTGGCAGTAGCTGCAGCTGTGCTCGTCCCTCCGGCCAGCCGCCGCCAGCTCCGCCGTTGTCCTCCCGCCGACGACGAGCCGTGGGCCCCCCCTTGCTGACCTGTCAGGTATACTAATGTATAAATACGTATATACCTATATATTTGTATATGTATATATATATATAGCTATATATATCTATATATGTATATATTTATATATATTAATATATATAATTAATATATATATTATTATATGTATTTAATATTAATATTAATATCAATATTATAAATACAGTATATATGTATGTATTTTATTATTTTATTATTTTTGTATATGTTTATATGTAAATATATATATATATATATATATATATATATATATATATATATATATATATATATATATATATATATATATATATATATGTAATTATATATTTATATATATATATATATATATTATATACAGTATAATATCTGTTTATTGTATAATAATAATTATTATTATTAATACAGTATATATATATATATATAGTGTATATATATATATTATTATGTAATATAATATGTATATATATATGTATTTCTATTTTTCTTTATATATATATATATATATATATATATATATATATATATATATATATATATATATATATGTATTATACATATATAATTATATATATCTTATAAGTATATTATAATATATAAATATATATGTATACCTTTCATTTTTTTATTATTATTTATATATATGTATATATATATATATATTACTTATATATGTGTATATATATATATTATAATATATTCTATGTATATATATATATATATATATATATATATATATATATATATATATATATATATATATATATATGTATGCATTTCATTGTTATTATATATATGTATATATATACATACTTATACTATTACATATATATTATATATGTCCTTCATTTTTTATTTTGTTTATATATATGCATATTCATATTATTACTTATATATGTATATATATTATATATACTATAAGTATATGTATACCTATAGTTATGCTTTTATTTTTCTCTTATATACATATGCAACTTATATATATTATATTATATATATGTTTATAATTATATTAAGTATATAAATACTATATTTATATACTTATATGTATATATATATATATTATTTATGTATTAAAAAAATATATAATATCTTTATAAGTATATATATCCTATACTTTTAAATACGCATCATTTATATATATTCACGAACCCTATATGTCTTAAACAGAATACATCTTCAGCACAGTCAGTGACCCCCCTGTCACAAGACCCCTCAGACTTGACTGTAAGATCAGGTTTTCAACACAATCATGAAGTAGGCAAGTATACCTTGCCAAGTTTACTGTTTAAATGTTAAATATTGTTATATGCTAATTCTTCTGAACTTCATATGACTATGTGTATCTGAGATTGCCTCGAGTACCGTCAACAAGTACGTTGACCCGTAGTGTAATTAACTTAGTCTTTACAGACTTACCAACAACTGTGAGGGTATCCTAATATCCTCCTAGACCCTGTCACGGGAACATACAACAAGGTTGCAATACATATTGGGATGCGAGCTGCGTATTTGATTAGCTACCAGTACGTGTGACGTGCATCACGGCTTAGCATAAATCAGGAAAACTCAGGAATAATTACGACTTGGCATTAGTTACATTGGGCGGAAAAGATAACTAGTAGACGTATGGGACACCCCCTCCTTGAGTCTTTATCCTTCGTACCAGGCTCCTCGGAGATGGTCGATTGCAGAGCTACCCGTGTGTCCGGGGGCATATGACACATATACTAGCCAGTTAACACGATTGGTGAATTAAGTCAGCATATGTCAAGCCTACACTTTCCCATGCGTACTACAAGGTCTTTACTTGCATTCACTTAGATGGTTAGCACCCTGTATTTATTTATTCAGTATTTACATACATGGCATGTTGTTTTCTGTATCTTGTTATGTCCCACTGAGGACCTGGTTCCCTTCCAGATTTAGATGAGACCTTCTACCCCACGGTATATAGGCCTGGACAGGAGACCAGATATGCTACCTAGGAGGAGCTAGAAGAGCTACCCACAGAGTCTGCCCGAACTTTTAGATCATCTGGAGCTGTTGCTACTACCTCGATAGACGATACACTAGTCTATCTTATTTCAGCTTTCTTCATATTTTGCTGTGGGTTTGTTCCCACAAGATATTATCTGGTTTTATACTATAACATTTTCAGACTCAGCATTATATATATTCAGCACTTATTCCCATGTTCATTGATATATTTTTTGGATGAGATAGATTTACCTGTATTAGACTTATAGTATTTTAGGACATCGTAGCACGTTCCTTTGGGTCCATTAAATTGGATTAAACCCTTAATGACGTGTCAGCTGGCCAATGTCACGTGGTCTAGTTCCTTACATTTTGTGACTGGGGCATGACATAGTTTTAGTGGTGGCCCATACAGGTCTAGTTTATTGCTAGTGGTATGATGACATGCCCAGCAAGCCTGCAATAGGATAGAAATACTAGGTCTCATCCACATTGACTTCATCAAAAATTTTGCATCCTGCTTGATTATCAATTATTAATTCCTTGTGCTTTTCTAATTATTCTATCTTCTTCAAAAATGTGGACATACCCGGTGGATATGCGATTGATGGGGCTGACCAAGCAACAGACCCCTCGCCCGATGTCCAAGGAACCCCGACCACCCCGAGAGACCAATCCCCTAGAAGGATGCTGGTCTAGCTGGCGACCCCGTACATTCACCAGAATCCTGCCCAGACAGAAACACCAGCCCAACATGAAGGGCAAGCATCAACACCGCAGGCGGAGACACCTTTGCCTCCACCTCCAGCCCTTCCTGCCCTAATGCCACAGCTTGAGGGCCAACCTCAAATGTTCCAGTTCCTCCAAGCCATGTTGCAGACTCAATGGCAACAGACTGAAGCCCTGAGACAGTCTCAGTGGCAACAGACTGAAGCCCTGAGACAGACTTTGATGACGGCTTTGGATAGAACGACTGCCCCGGCACCAGCACCTGTCCAGCCAGTGGGCACTGTCCGAGGCTTCCGCCAGATGAACCCGAGAAACTTTAAAGGCAGCGAAACCCCAGAGGAGATCTCAGACTAGATCTCCAACACAGAAATGCTGCTGGAAGGTTCATAACTTTCTCCCGACTTGTGGATGACCGCCGTGAGGGCCCAGCTCTTAGGCAACGCCAATCACTGGTGGGATTCTATAGAGCATAGCGTCGGCAAAGACCAGACTTGGGAACAATTCTTGGAGCACTTCAACGCAAAGTACTTTCCAGCAACAGTCCAAAATGCCCTATACTCCCAGTTCCTGCACTTGGAACAGGAAAATATGACCGTCGATGCCTACGACGCAGAGTTCAGCAGACTGAGTCGATTCGGTGCCATCTTGATACCGAATGAGCTGGAGAAGGCCAAGAGATTCCACCACGGCCTCACCTTCGAGCTCCAGAGGTATACGACGACGCAGTCGAGGATCTTCTACGAAGAGGTTCTTACAGAAGCGAGGGTGCAAGAAGCTATTGGCCGAGAAGCGAGACGCTCTAATCCAACCATCCCGGCCAAAAACTAACAAGGAGCAGGAGGACCTATCCGTCATCCACAAAATCAGACGCAACAGACGACGGGACCCTATCAAAAGAAGGAGCTCTCAACTTGTCACTATTGTGGCAAGAAGGGGCATTATATCAGAGACTGCAGAAAAAAGAACGGGCTATGCCTAGTATGTGGAGCTAGCCAACATATGGCAAGGGATTGCCCACAACACAAAGATACAGCACCTCAGAACGGGCAAAGACCAGGAGCACAACACCCCTCAACATCTGGAGGCTATCAGAGGGGAGCACCCCTGGCTACCCAGGAGAGCCAATTCAACAAGGCCAGACAACAATCTGGAGGGCAAAGGCACGGGCAGGCCTTTGCTTTAGCTACAGTTGCAGAAGAGCCAGAAGGTAAAACCATCACAGGTACCATTTTAGTTGCATCATTACCTGCAACCGTATTATTTGATTCTGGCGCTACCCTGTCATTCATATCTAGTAGTTTCGTAGCCATGCACAAACTAGCCACCTCCTTACTAGCTAAGTGCTGGAAAATTCTTTCCGGAGGAGGCATCGTGCCGGTTACCAGCATTACTGAAACATGCTCGGTAGTCGTCTGTAGTAGAGAGCTAAGAGCGCGATTTTTGGTACTCCCAATGCCAAATTTCAACATCGTCTTAGGCATGGACTGGTTAAGCCAGAACAATGCTATCCTAGACTGCCAAAAAGGTAGTGTCACCTTTAGACCACCAGGACACCCGGAGTTCGAATACGTACGAGGTACCATCGAGCAAGGAGTAGGCCAGACTCCTAGAACTTACATGACAATGGAGATAGCACCCCCAACACTCGTTGCAGAGTTCGAAGACGTATTCCCGGAGGAATTGCCAGGCCTACTGCCTGACAGAGAAGTAGAGTTCACTATTGAGCTGATACCCGGAGCTGCACCGGTATCCTCAAATGTGTATCGACTGGCGAAGAAGGAGCTTGACGAGCTGAAGCTACAACTTGAAGAATTGCAGATCAAGGAATTTGTTCGTCCCAGTGCATCACCCTGGGGAGCACCAGTGTTGTTTGTACCAAAGAAGGACGAAACATATCGGATGTGTATTGATTACAGAGCCCTCAACGCTTTGACAATAAAAAATAAGTACCCCTTGCCGCGAATTGACGATCTGTTCGATCAACTGACGGGAGCAGTGGTTTTCTCAAAAATAGACTTGAGATCAGGCTATCATTAGGTCAAAGTACGGAGAGAAGACATTCCAAAGACAGCATTCAGGACTCGTTATGGTCATTACGAGTTCCTGGTGATGCCTTTTGGACTAACAAATGCACCAGCCGTATTCATGAACCTGATGAACAGAGTCTTCTACCAATATCTGGACCAGTTCGTGGTAGTCTTCATCGACGACATCTTGGTGTATTCGAAGAGCCACGAGGAGCATGAAGAGTACTTGAGACTAGTGCTAGAGACGCTGAGACGTGAGAGCCTTTATGCTAAGCTGAGCAAGTACGAGTTTTTCCTTGATCGTGTTGCTTTCCTTGGATACGTGATCACAGGAGAAGGCATCTCGGTGGACCCAGCAAAGATCTCATCTGTGGAGACATGGCCAACCCCGACCAACGTCTCAGAGGTGAGAAGCTTTCTAGGACTTGCCGGATATTACCGGAGGTTCATAGAAAACTTTGCTAGAATCGCGGAGCCAATTACCCGTCTTACCCGCAAGGATCAGGAGTTCATATGGTCTGAGGAATGCCAGACAGCTTTCAATGAGTTAAAAAAGCGTCTGACTACTGCCCCCATCTTGACCATACCATCTGGATCCGGAGGATTCGTAATCTATAGCGATGCTTCCGGAAAAGGATTGGGTTGTGTCTTAATGCAACATGGGAAGGTGGTAGCTTATGCCTCAAGACAACTAAGGACTTATGAGAAGAATTATCCCACGCACGACTTGGAGCTTGCCGCAGTCATCTTCGCCCTGAAGCTATAGAGACATTATCTATACGGCGAACGAGTGGAGATATTCACCGATCACAAGAGCCTGAAGTACGTCTACACTCAGAAGGACTTAAACCTGAGACAAAGATGATGGCTCGTAGTGATGACGGATTTTGAGATCGATCTGCAGTACCATCCCTGGAAGGCTAATATAGTAGCCGATGCACTAAGCAGAAGACCCTCGGCATTCTTTATGATCACCCAACCAGGTCTATTGAGAGATCTAGAAAAGTTGGGAATAAATGTCATTATGCCAGCTATAATCAATATTGGTCGAAAGAATCAAAGCTGCACTGCCAACAGATGCAAGATTTCAGAGGCTTCGACAAAGAACAGAGGCTGGAATCCAGAAAGGATGTCGCATACACGAAGATGGGACTCTAAGATGTGGAGATCGTCTTTATGTTCCAAATGAAGAACTTCGTGAGGAGCTGATATCAGAAGCTCATAGCTCAACATACTCTATACATCCAGGTTGCACAAAGATGTATAGAGATCTGCAATAATACTATTGGTGGCATGGAATGAAGCGAGAGATAGCACGCTTTATGGTAAAATGCCTGGTGTGTCAGCAAGTCAAGGCTGAACATCAGAGATCTGCCGGTCTACTTCAACCCCTCCCAATACCCGAGTGGAAATGGGAACACATTACGATGGACTTTGTTACGGGCTTCCCAAGAAGTCCCAGTGGTCGTAATGCTGTATGGGTGATCATAGACAGACTCACCAAGGCTGCTCATTTCTTACCTTTCAGAGTCGAACAATCTACAGAAGTCTTGGCGGACATGTACATGAAGGAGATAGTGCGTCTGCATGGAGTACTAGTCAGCATAGTATCTGACAGAGATACAAGGTTTACATCTTACTTTTGGCGAAGTATGCAAGAAAGTCTTGGTACCCGCCTTAAGTTTAGCACCACATATCATCCAAAGACAGATGGCCAATCAGAGCGCACCATCCAGACGCTAGAAGATATGCTGAGAGCCTGCATGCTTGATTTCAGCGGATCATGGGAAGATCATCTACACATGGTGGAATTTTTCTACAACAATAGCTATCAAGCGAGCATTCAAATGGCTCCCTTTGAAGCATTGTATGGCAGGAAATGTCGTTCCCCAGTATGCTGGAGCGATGTTGGCGAGAGACAGATCTTGGGACCAGAATTGGTTGTTCGTACGGTGGAGAAAGTAAAGAAGATACAAGGACACCTACGAGCTGCACAGGACAGACAGAAGCACTGGGCCAATGTACATCGACGACCTCTAGAGTTCCAAGTGGGAGAGCATGTGTTCTTGAAGATCTCACCTACCCGAGGAACTATCAGATTTGGAGGAAGAGGAAAACTAAGTCCAAGGTACATTGGACCCTTCGATGTATTAGAACGCATCGGAGAAGTTGCTTACAAGCTAGCCTTACCTCAGACCTTGGAAGGAGTACATGACGTCTTCCACGTATCTCAGCTGAGGAGGTACATTCCAGACCCAAGTCATGTGCTAGACCATTCAGAGATCACCGTCGGCCCGAGCCTATCGTACCAGGAAGAACCCGTAGAGATCCTAGATCGTAGCGAGAAGGTGTTGTGAGGCCAGACTATCCCTCTAGTTCGTATTGCATGGAGACATCATGCACCAGGTGAATCAATCTGGGAACGAGAAGAGGATATTCGACAGCGTTTCCCCCATCTATTTCCAAACCAGGGTATGTCCTAATATTTCAAATCAATCTTTCATTCTCATTATATGTCTGTTTTTATTTCGAGGACAAAATATTCTAAGGAGGGTAGATTGTAAACTCCCTCGACCAGATTTCAGTAATTTAGGATTATTTTTAGCTAATTAGAATTATTGCAACTTTTTAAAATTTATTTTTGCTTATATATCCTATTGATTTGTGCACCTGTCCATTACCCAAATTAATTAGAGCATTACACTAGCTGTTATCCCCAAGCAAGTTCACACACCTGCCCTAGACATGTTAGACTATTTTTTTAAATTTTGTGCAACTCCCAGATACTTTATTTTGGGCCTCGTTTGAGACGCACAAATATCGTTACAAACGTACGTATTTATTTCCTATTTAATTTCCTGCTTTATACTCATCTCTGTTCCAATAGAGATTTGAGGCCCAACCTGCACCTGTTTTGCCCAAACAAAAATACGTTAATATTCTACTCTGAATATACTATAATTAGTATATTGACACCGTATTAAAATTATGGCCCTAGCTGCCTCTAAATAATTAGTGAACACCGTACGCAGTATTTATTAATTAATAAATACGGTGACCCGTATCACCTAAGAACCAGGCCCTGCCCCTGCCCAGGCTCACCCCACCCCCCCCCCCCAGGACCCTTCTACAGCTTTCCGTCTCAATTCTGAGCATTTTAGCATTTTTAGGAATCAGGTATTTTTATCAGACAAATTGCGTAATTTCACAAATTACCAATTTTAGGACCTATTTGCAATTTATAAAATTGTAAGGGTTTTTATGCAAATTTCCAGTGTGAGGTGTCACCTTCCTATTGGCCAGTGAACGTACACCGTCCATGTGACAGTGTGACCCACCAAAATATTCCAAAATATCAGCCATAAATATCCTAGATACAAAATTACCTAAATACCCCTAAAGTTCTAACTATTTACAACCCATGCGTCCCCTTAACCCAATAAAACCCGACCCTCCCCCATTCCCAAACTCCACACTGCCACCCTCCGGCCACCACCTCCGACCAAACTCCGCCGAGCCCTTCGCCACCTCCCTGCCCTCCTCCCCAGCCACCGGAGCATCACCCTGGCCGCCGCCGGCGCCACCTAGGGCCTCCACAGCACCCAACTTCCCATCACCACCACAGCACTACCCCGCTCCCGACCGCCTCCAACCACCACCGTCGTGGACCACCGCCACCATCCTCGACCGCTATGCCCTGACCTCCTCCGCCGAAATAACCCACCACCACCGCCCCACGACGCCCCCAGCCACCGCCAGCCACCCCGCAATGCCTCCCCCGACCTCCCAACCATAGCCACCTCCCCCATCCCGACCACCTCCAGCCACCACCACCGCCACCCCTGACCTCCGCCACCACCACCAGACTGTTCACCGACGTCCCCTCCACCGACCCAACCGCCTACACCGCCACCCCCGCCACCGCCCTGGCCGCCGTAGCCGCTGCAAGCTGCCGCTGCTGGTGTCACTGCTGGCAGTAGCTGCTGTTGTGTTCGTCCCTCCGGCCAGCCGCCGCCAGCTCCGCCGCCGTCCTCCCGCCGGCGACGAGCCGTGGGCCCCCCCTTGCTGACCTGTCAGGTATACTAGTGTATAAATACGTATATACCTATATATTTGTATATGTATATATATATAACTATATATATATATCTACATATATGTATATATTTATATATATTAATATATATAATTAATATATATATTATTATATGTATTTAATATTAATATTAATATTAATATTATAAATACAGTATATATGTATGTATTTATATTTCTGTATTTTTCATTTTATTATTTTATTATTTATGTATATGTTTATATGTAAATATATATATATATATATATATATATATATATATATATATATATATATATATATATATTTATATGTATGTATTATTATATGTAATTATATATATAATTATTATTATTATTATTATTATTATTATTATTAATACAGTATATATTTATATACAGTGTATATATATATATATTATTATGTAATATAATATGTATATATATATATGTATTTTTTTTTCTTTATATATATATATATATATATATATATATATATATATATATATATATATATATATATATTTATTTATGTATTATACATATATAATTATATATATCATATAAGTATATTATAATATATAAATATGTATGTATATATATATATGTGTACCTTTCATTTTTTTTATTACTATTTATATATATGTATATATATATATATATATATATATATATATATATTACTTATATATGTGTATATATATATTATAATATATTCTATGTATATATATATATATATATATATATATATATATATATATATATATATATATATATATATGTGTGTGTGTGTGTGTGTGCATTTCATTGTTATTATATATATATATATATGTATATATATACATACTTATACTATTACATATATATTATATATGTCCTTCATTTTTTATTTTGTTTATATATATGCATATTCATATTATTACTTATATATGTATATATATTATATATACTATAAGTATATGTATACCTATATTTATGCTTTTATTTTTCTCTTATATACATATGCAACTTATATATATTATTTTATATATATGTTTATAATTATATTAAGTATATAAATACTATATTTATATACTTATATGTATATATATATTATTTATGTATTAAAATATATATATAATATCTTTATAAGTATATATATCCTATACTTTTAAATACGCATCATTTATATATATTCACGAACCCTATATGTCTTAAACAGAATACATCTTCAGCACAGTCAGTGACCCCCTGTCACAAGACCCCTCAGACTTGACTGTGAGATTAGGTTTTCAATACAATCAGGAAGTAGGCAAGTATACCTTGCCAAGTTTACTGTTTAAATGTTAAATATTGTTATATGCTAATTCTCCTGAAATTCATATGACTATGTGTATCTGAGATTGTCTCGGGTACCGTCAACAAGTACGTTGACCCGTAGTGTAATTAACTTAGTCTTTCAGACTTACCAACAACTGTGAGGGTATCCTAATATCCTCCTAGACCCTGTCACGGGAACACGCAACAAGGTTGCAATACATATTGGGATACGAGCTGCGTATTTGATTAGCTAGCAGTACGTGTGACGTGCATCACGGCTTAGCATAAATCAGGAAAACTCAGGAATAGTTACGACTTGGCATTAGTTACATTGGGCGGGAAAGATAACTAGTAGACGTATGGGACACCCCACTCATTGATTCTTTATCCTTCGTACCATGCTCCTCGGAGATGGTCGATTACAGAGCTACCCGTGTGTCCGAGGGCATATGACACATATACTAGCCAGTCAACACGATTGGTGAATTAAGTCAGCATATGTCAAGCCTACACTTTTCCATGCGTACTACAAGGTCTGCATTCACTTAGATGATTAGCATCATGTATTTATTTATTCAGTATTTACATACATGGCATGTTATTTTTTTGTATCTTGTTATGTCCCACTGAGGACCTGGTTCCCTTCCAGATTTAGATAAGGCCTTCTACCCCACGGTATATGGGCCTAGACAGGAGACCAGATATGCTACCGAGGAGGAGCTAGAAGAGTTACCCACAGAGTCTGTCTGAACTTTTAGATCATCTGGTGCTGTTGCTACTACCTCGATAGACGATACACTAGTCTATCTTATTTCAGCTTTCTTCATATTTTGTTGTGGGTTTGTTCCCACAAGATATTATCTGGTTTTGTACTATGATATTTTCAGACTCAGCATTATATATATTCAGCACTTATTCCCATGTTCATTGATATATTTTGTGGATGAGATAGATTTACATGTATTAGACTTATAGTATTTTAGGATAGCGTAGCACGTTCCTTTGGGTCCATTAAATTGGATTAAACCCTTAGTGATGTGTCAGCTGGCCAATGCCACGTGGCCTAGTTTCTTACATTTTGGGATTGGGGCGTGACACTCTGTCCCCTCCACATGCGACTCGTTCATCCAAACCTGGCCGCATAGCGTCAGGCCGCATAGCCCCAAGCCGCATGGCGCCTGGCCACAAATACCCAGGCCGCATGCAACTCGCGGATAAAAGAGCGCATGTACGCCATACAACGATGCTCAGGTGCTAAGTGCAAAGTATGCCAACAAAGCGCCACTTTTCGTCATTGTGTCCGTGTCCGAGTCCGAGTTCGAGTCCGAGTCGCTAAGGCTTAGCTCCTAAGAGAAACTTTCCAAAAGTGATGACAAAACAAAAATTGTCTAAATGGAGTTCACAATTAAACCATTTAGGAAAAGTCAACCCAAATGGACTTCCACCCCATGTGCATATACCAATACTAAACATAGCTATATATTGAGATATACATATTAGTGATTTTTTAATGTGAGACTAAAACTCTCAAAGCCAAGTGAAAAACACCAACAAAACTGGATTTATGAAACCATATAAGTTTTTTTTTTTTTTCTTTTTTACCTTCAAAAATTAATTAAAATATGAATTCATGGAACATAGTGTTGGAGGGCTCACTACCAATGGTTGAGCTTCCGCTCCCATGGTCCAAGCTCAGGGTGAAAGACTAGTTTAAAACAGTGTTTTAAAAACAGGACTGGTTGGTTCGTGTACCGGTAGTTTTTTCAGATCGGATAAGAATTTACCTATTGTTTTCAAAAACTGGTTGAAAATAAATATTTTTGTAAAAATCAACGTCTAGAAAGAATTAAATTTAGACTACTTAGATTAATTTACTGGTTGAACCGTTTTGATCCGATCCAATGTTTTATTCGGATCGTTCTCCGGTCCAGATTTTAAAACACTGGTTTAAAGTCAAAAAAGGAGTGTGAAAATAAGAAAATTTGGAAAAGGAGAAGAAAGAAAGGACACGTAGTAGTGCACCCATGTGAAGGAAGGCATCATACAGCTTCACTGGGAGTAGAAAATGAAGTTTGTTTGTAGTTGTGTCATGCCATTAGAATAGGAAGGAAAGAGAGATGTAATAAAGCACACATGCACTACTCTTTCACAGTGATGACCAATATCCCTATAAATTGATGGTGAAGAGTGCCAATTAGAGACTTAAAGCTACCAAAAGCTCCCAAAACTGAGTTCAAACTTTCAGTAGAGCTCAAGAATGGTAACAAGTCATGACTGTAGCAGTAGCAGTAGCAGAAGCACAGTTAAGTTCCTCTGCAGCTACGACGGAAAATTCCTTCCACGCTATCCCGACCGCAGGCTGCGCTACGTAGGTGGGGAGACGAGAGTTCTCACTGTAGATCGTTCGACTGCATTTTCAGGTCAGTCTTCTTCTCCCTTCGGATAATATTCCGAGAAATATAATTGGGGCTATGTGTAAGTATTATAGTTTGCAGTATCGGCCGATACCGATCCGATACAGTATATATCGATACATTCTGAAATGTTCCGATTCGATAGTGGCCAATTCGGATACTGATCGGTACCAACATTGTGGGCCTCTTTTTGAAAAAAAATTGGAAAAAAAAAACTAATCAACAAGGATGTAAAAGTATATAAATGAATTTTTTTTACAAGGTAAATCAATTAGTAAGAGTGACTACTATTTTATTCAATTTCGAAACTACTATGAAATAATACATAAAATTATTTTTTGCTTTTCGATACCAAAAAGTTCGATACTTCGAACTAAAATCGTCGATACCGTCGATACTGATACCCATAGGAAGGGTTGATACTTAATTTTGATACCGACATTGAGACCTCTTTTCCAATCAATTCGAAAAAAAAAACTAATCAATAAGGATGTAAAAGTATAGTAAGATTGCAAAAGTATATAAACGATTTTTTTTAATCTATATCGCAGGTAAAACAATAAGCAAGAGGGATTACAATTTTTTTTTTTTACCTACCCGAGCCCCCTCCCCTACTGCCACTGCCGGGGTTCGAACCCCGGACCTACACGACCATGTCCTGTAGTCTGAGTGATTACTATTTCAGTCAATTTCAAAACTACTACGAAAAAATACAGAAAATACTGAAATTGACTGGATTTATAATATTGTAAAAATTATGCCTAGATGTTTAAAATATATTTTGTTTTTCGATACCAAAAAATTCGATATTTCGATATAGAACCGTCGATACCATCGGTATTTCGATATAGAGCTGCCGATACCGTCGATACCGATACTCATAGAAAGGATTAATACTAATTTTGATACCGACATTGGAAGCCTCTTTTCCAGTCAGTTCGAAAAAGAAAATTGAAAAAAATGTCTAATCAACAAGGATGTAAAAGTATAGTAAAACTGTAAAAGTATATAAACGATTTTTTTATTATTTATATCGCAGGTAAAACAATCAGCAAGAGTGACTACTATTTCATTCTATTTCAAAACTACTGCGAAACAATACTGAAAATACTTAAAATTGTGCCTAGATGCCTAAAATATTTTTTGCTTTCTGATACCAAAAAATTCGATACTTCGATCAAATATAAAACCGACGAAACCGTCGATACTGATAAGCATAGAAAGGGTAGGTACTGATTCTGATACCGATACTACAAACCTTGTAATTATCTAATTATGAATTGTATATGTTTGCAATTGCATGGGATCGAACAGAGCTCCAGGTCAAGATGGAGGAGCTATGCGGGTGGAGCACGGTGAGCCTGAGATGCCAGCTGCCGCTAGAGGACCTGGACACTCTTGTATCCGTCACCTCCGGCGAGGACTTGGCGAACCTCGTCGAGGAGTACGATGTGGCGAACCGGGATAGGTTTCGAATGCTAAAAATACGAGCCTTCCTTCATCGTCCATTGTCGACAACGACGACGACAACAGCGTCAAAGAATGTTGTGAAGAAGGCAAATTGTTCCTCGGTCGTCGGACATCAGCGTCGCCCGTTCCATCGTCGTCGCTGCGTCTATCGGTGGTCGGTGCCACCGCGCACGCAACTGTCCGTTTCTCCATTGCAGGGTTATAGAATCTAAGTCACCGTGTACGGAAATAATATTTGGTCCGCAGTCTATATCTGCGATCTGTAACTGCAGACCACGTGTTACGATTCCATTGACCCTCTCCTATTCGAAATATGGATCAATGAGATCGTGACACGTGGTCCTCGATCACATACTGTGGTCACCGACCGCGTCGCGGGCCTCATAACATGGCAAGACCGATCATACAAATGTGCAACCCCTTTGTAGATCGATGTTACCACGCTGTTTACAATGATTGAGATCAGATTATATTCTGTACAACTTATGTTGTTGTAAATAGAAAATTACTACGCGTGTTTGAGACTGGAAAAGGTTTGCTACATCTTCCATGCCATCTTCAAATAAGGATGACCATGCAAACAATGTATGAAATAATAGAAGTTTCCACACTCAGTTTCATGATTATTCTTCCGAAATAAAAGGAAAAAAAAAAATCCTAGAGGAACTCATGAGTAGGTTAGATAAGATGTTTGATTATTTATTTTAGGGTTCTGTTCATGTGAACTGAGGGCACATATCATGTTAAGGATAATAAATATAGACCGTGTATAAAGGCACTACAAAAAATATTCGGTATTGGTCTAAATTTTTCACTTAAATTTTCTTTTAGGACTAGTCCAAATATTTATTAAGTCTGTCAAAATTTTGACATTCCAACATATTGGAAGGACTGTCAAAATTTTGACAGTCATAATAAATATTTGGGCTAATTCTGAGTAAATTATTGAGTGAAAAACTTATTAAAAAATTTGGACCTGCCCCGAGTCTTTTTTGTAGTGCCTTTATTAAGGGCCTAAATAAATGAGATATTTCCCATTACAAATAAAAAAAATACCATATACCCTCACTTATTTAAAAATAATTAGCAAATGCTCCCATTATGTGTAAAATAATCAAAATTTAATTTTGGTTAAAGTAGTGGGGGTATCTTAAATTTTTAAATGTTACATACAAAGGAATTGAGACATTTGCTAGTTTTTTAAATAAGTGGAGGTATATACTAGTTTATATATTTATAATGGGGACATTTGCTAAAATATCCCTAAATAAATAACATTTTGCTTTGAAAATTGTTATCTACGTCCAATAAGCATTAAAAATAATTATCTTTTGTTTAAAAAAGTGTCATCAAGGCCCAATAAAGTAATTTTTTAAATAAAATATTAAATAATTAATTATATGTCGGATCTAAATAATATTTTTCAAAGCAAAAAGTTACTCTATTAATGACCTTAACATGTGTCCTTGGCCTCGTTTGGGGGAAATTATTAGGTGGGCCGGGAACAGTGAGTCCTTCACATGCACCGTTAAATTATCATGGAGATGTGTGCATGCATACATTTTTATACAATCTAATGGTTGGGGAGAGAAATGGTGCATTGTGTCTGGCCAATAACTCAAGATCAGACACATATACTGTAACGATCCGTTCCGCTCAAGTGGACAGCCGATTCAAACGGCAAAAGTGTAACGATCCGACCCGCTTTGCTCAACGAGAATACTCGTTTGAGGCAAATAATTTTTCGACTTGGCACTTCAGGAGTTCCGGCTTAGGCTTTCAGAGTCTCGCTCGGAGTATCCCTCGACCGAGGCAAATTATTGCTAAGGTGGGTGGCTACGATGAACTTGTCTTTGCTTAGCCCGCACACTTAAAATATGGACGATACATGCTAGTCGCTAGGTGAATCACCCCATGCATGCTAATAAAGAATACAACGCACCTAGCTAAGGGAATAATCCCAACTTGTATTACTTGTGTTAGAACATGAAAATAAAACTTTACTTATATATGGACCCTCGTATGCTACCTCTGTCTTGTGCAACTAGACCCCGCTATGCCTCGAGTAGAATATTATACTCTTCATAGCACACTATTTTACTTGCTACACTGCACGACCCTAGATGATGTCGCTCGGTATGTCCCTTTATAGTTTCACTCCTCGCTTTACCCTAGACCTGTGCCAACGTGATTGATTAAGTTTCAATATAAATGCATGATTGCCTGCTTATATGTTAACTTGTAATGTTGCCTCGATCCAATACTTGTCACAATAAAACTTATGCCACAATCAAGTAAACATTATCTTGCCTTGCATTCATCCAAACTACCAGAATACTATCTAATAGTCGTTCCGTGTAAGTATGAACATTGAAAGTATTCGGGACCGTTAGGTCGCCAAGGCATTTCCCGAACTAGGGGACTACATCAATGGACAGTTAAGCAAGATAACATCATAACACCTCAGAAAAATTAATACTCGTCTTGTACTCAATCTAACGGCTCAGGGAGACTATGGTAAGACAGATCATGCTATGTGATTGTCTTATGCTCGTATTGCCTTAGATTGAATCAAGTCAAGTTGAACACTGAATGAGAATCGTGTTAAGTAAAGCAATGAATTACAGCTCGTGGAGCAACGCTTGTTCTGAAAAGAATCAAGAATTATCGTTATGAATCTGGAATGACCCAAGACTTGCATGTCGCGGACAACTTGTGCACAAGGTATGGAATGGTTCTGCGGATGGTTGCCGGGGCACTGGGACCGTTCTGATCCGGACGGAAAGTATGGAATAGTCAGTATGTTGGAGAAAAAAATGGCATGTTACGGAGCTTGCTACTTGTGTCACATATCATTTCCGTCCCGTGACTATAACTCGTCCTTTATAGTTATGCCAGCGACTCATGTTCATATAGACAAGTCATCCTCGCTTAGCGGCAATCCGCGTGGGAGTCATTGCTTCGCATCAAGAATATATGAAACACCTGAACGATCATAAGTATAACACACTTGTACATATGGAACACTTCAACATCTTCTACAACACACCTAAAAATCCGTGTAACTCGTGCACCCGAAATATAACATCGTTCACAACACTTTGCATGCTTATATATTTGCCCTAGTTTTCATGATAATGCTCGTGCTTGAATTAACTTGGTTTATCTTGGACAGGAAAGGACAAATAGTAATTTGGTAAGTCTCGCCGTGTTTTATCTTATATTGTACGACGCACTGCCACACGAGATAGGCTATTCAACATTGCCATGAAACTGATCCTAAGGCAAGACTAGAAAGATAACTTAATAGATGGTGCACGGAACCTATATAACGTATTTTTATTTGTCGAACGGGCGAGTAGCCTCCCCACTAGTGTATTCATGTACTGATAACCCACCAGATTACTTGCAGGGTACGGAAGAACATCGTTCGGTGCGGATGCCTCCTTCGTACTTGCTAAGGCGTGGAGTTCACTCTGGAGCCTTGGATCGTTGTATCCGAAACTGAAGCACATATACAGGACATAATGTTGGAACATCGCCTATGTATCATTCCATAATTGTAGCCACTTGGCACATTTTTACTATTTCAGAGAGACAGGCTTGAGCGACTTTTAATCTTGGCCTAGCGCCGCTTGTAACACTTGTTCATATCAATGAAGATTTTACTTTACTTCTATACTTGTGTTATTCAATGCTTCTGCTATTGACGACTATGTGAACTTATTACCAATTGCCTATGCATTTATTATTCTGCTGCACTCGGATAATCTGTATGACTCTATGGCTTAGACCTCTTACCTCCTGAATGACCACGGCCTTACACGGGTGCGGCTTACGCCCGTGCGGCATCACGCCCAGATGGGTCAAGCGATTGTCCAGTGGGAGAGCTGGCACGGTGATTCGCGCCTAGTGGGGAAGGCAAATTATCCGGCGGGAGATTGGGGCGTGACATGTTGGTATCAGAGCATGGCTTTACACCTTTGGACTTCATTTTGATTTTCTCAGTTTCGAAAGCTAGTTCGTAGGTTATGTGCATACACTCTCTCCCTCTCAATGTCCCATCAAAATATTCTAAATAATAAGTCTAAATACTTTCAAAAGTTCATGTGAATGGTATAATTGCTTGTACAAAATTATGATGCGAAGGCCTTTGTGCCGACCTGTGATAGACCCTTTGGGATTAGACTCGTGCTAGAATTTCTAAGATATGTGAGAACCAGAATACTATAAATGATTATCCAACTGGTTAGTGTACATAATAGAATATTATCCGAACGGTTAGCTATGCACACATCCTTTCGGCTAAGTTGTATAGAGTATCTCGCGCTAAGACCCTTTGGTGCAAGCTAAGTTGCAAACGAGATAAGGGATATCGTTCAGATAAGGGATAAGTCCGACTTATAATTGCAATCGATAGAAATATTTTCAGACTATCGCTTAGGCGAATATTGAGAATCGTTCTTGGATTTTGGGAAATAGCTTGAACGGTATTTCGTATTGGAAGATACAAATCAAATATAATTTAATTGGGTGACTCAATTTTGAGTGATGTATGGATCATTTAAAAATGTCCAAACGAATTCATAGGTCTCGTACGATAGTCGGGTTGAACGATTGGAGAATATCTTGAATAAATGATAAGGCTTATATCGAATAGGAATTCATGGAAATGGAAATCGATATCTTGGTTACGAAAACTTAAAAAATTGTGCAAGCGATTTTGGGTTGAAACAAATGGATTGAACTTGAATACAATATTACTCGAATAGAAGTTAGCCCAAAAAAGAATTTGTGGTTCGATGAAAGAGATAAGCGATAACGGATTTGACTTGGAGTTTGGAGGAACGATCTTGAAATCAAGTTCGAAACAACAACCTTCAAAATCAGTCCCAGCGAGAATGATTATCCTGTGGGAGCGCCGGCATGGTAATTTCACGTACGACGGGGATGATCAAACTCACGGGAGCATGTTCGGTGATTATTTCAAACGAATACGATGAATAGAAGGTATCAAAATATAGAATAGACTTGGGCTTGAATATTTGAAACCTAGATGTTTGAGGAATGCTAGAAGTAGACAATGGATATACCAAATGATAACATTGAAGTTGGATAATTTTGCTAGACGAATTACAATCACTACATGAACGGACATGACTTGATAAATTTTATATATAACTTGGATGAAAAGAAGTAAATGATAAGGTGTCTCGATCATTTCGAAGATAACCATAACGTTCAAACGTTCTTGTCTTGTGCGAGCGTAACGCTATGCTCGTATATTCATCACATCCGGATTAGGAAGATTATCCACCGGGAGCATTGGCGTAGTAATTTTACGTCCAACGAGGGTGATCGAACTTGCGGGAGACCGAAGCGTGACAACTGATAGATCATCTTAACTTTTGGTTCGACACGATAAGACAAATTTGGGAATGCAAGTGAATCGAAAGTATTTCCTGGATAAGTTAGCCTAGAACCTAGAGTAAATCACGCTTGATAGTTTTGTAAACGGATACATAAATCAGGTTGGACGACTTGGAGTTATAAACAAAAGGTTTAGAACTGAATTTTGGCTTGGTGGTCTAGACTTGGAATTGATATCGTAGATTTTACTGAACGAACTTGAATCTGTACAAAAGAACGTGTTAATGAGAGTAGAAAAATATGTGTGCTCGATGTTTAGAAATCTGAGTGAAATGAGCTTGGGTAGAATATACCGTACAAATGAACAATGGTTTGACCCTAGGAATTGGGGCGACCATCGTTCAATAAAATTACACGATGAATCGTGTCCTTGAACTTGTACCTATGACCTTGTGAGCTGACCTAGCAATTAGGCAGACGACCCTGTGCCGAGTGAAAGAAATTGTGTGACCGACTTTATCATATTGCTTGAACAAGCTATAGAACTGGGGCAGCAAGACTTAGTGTTAGACTGGGAACGATATACGTGTGCTATGTTTGACCCAAATGGATGGACGCTAGTCAGTAGATTGAATAGATCGTGCTTAACGGTAGTACAAATACTTGGTTTTGTTGGAATAAAAATAACTTGGAATTAGATTGACCCTGTCGGAGTATCCTTGTGATTCATAAAACGAGACCCTTGAGGTTTTCACAAGTAGCTTGTCCGATTTTACTATATCTAAATTTGGTTAAATGCATATGTTTGAGGGATGCCTTGAACGTGTGCATGATCCAAGACTCAATGATATGTGAAATCGAGGGCTAAGACTTCGCTATCGCTAAGTTGGTTGACATGCATATGTTTGAAGGACGCTTCGAATATGTGCACGATCCAGACTCGTGGTATGCTGATCTCGAATGCTAGTGCAAGAGAATATCCGCATGGACAAGTATAACGACTTGTATAAGTTTGCCTCAGCCTTAAATTATTATTAAAGATGGATCATAACGTATCTTGCTTTAAGCAATATGTTCCGCACTAAGGCACAATAGAGACCGTCCCAGCAAACAAACGACATGGTGTAAGGATCGAGTAGGAAATTGTTTTCGAACGGATCTAGTGTTACTGATTGCTACGCTGAAAAATAGATTCAATAATGCGATAAAACAGCCTACGCTCAGAAGTCTCGAGGACGAGACTTTTTCTGAGTGGTGTATAATGTAATGACCCGTTCCGCTCAAGTGGACAGCCGATTCAAACGGTAAAAGTGCAATGATCCGACCCGCTTTTCTCAACGAGAATACTCGTTTGAGGCAAAGGATTTTCCGACTTGGCACTTCAGGAGTTCCGGCTTAGGCTTTTAGAGTCTCGTACAGAGTATCCCTCGACCGAGGTGAATCATCGCTAAGGTGGGTGGCTACGATAAACTTGGCTTTCCTTAGCCAGCACACTTAAAATATTGACGATACATGCTAGTCGCTAGGTGAATCACCCTATGCATGCTAATAAAGAATTCAATACACCTAGTGTAAGCCCCCTGATTTTTTTAAGAATTTTAAATTTGGGTTTTTCACAATTTTTCTGGAATTTTTCTGTAATTAAAACCTAGGTATTTTGGTAATTAAATGATTTTTAATTGCTATTAATTAATATTAAAATATTATAGAAATAATATTTTATGGTGTAAAAAGAAAAACCGGGCATAGGGTAATTTTCTGTAAATTTATTGGACTCCGGAATCATTTTTAAAGCCCTAGAAACTATAGTAGAATTATACCGAATTAAACCCGTGCCAAACACCCAGCATCCCCATGAGAGCCGAAGCCAAGCACAAGGAGCATTAACCCAAGCTCGAATCCTAGGCCCAACCCAAGAGGGGTTGACCAGTCAAACCTATTTTAGGTCAACACCCACATCACCTATAAATACACCTTGATCTCTTTTTCCTAAAAACCAAAAACACCCAAAAAAAAAAGAAAAAGAAAACCAACTCCAATTATTCAGCCGACCCCCCCTTTCAATTACTGTTCTCCTTCCTCCTCCCGATTCTTCCTCGTCGGACAACCTGGCCGGAGTAGCCACCAACAGCTCCTGCCTCAGTGACCTCATAACTGCCTCGCCACCGTGCACGACCTCGCCCATCCTCCTTCCTCCTCTTCCCTGCGCAAGGGCCGGAGCACAGCCGGACTCGAACTGCGCCGACGATCCCTCCCACTCTTCTCCTCCATCTTTCCCAGTGCCTCCCGAGGGCCGCAACACCGACGACGGAGCCGACCTGACCCTGCCGACTCCCTGACCAACTGAAATCAGCCTCCACAGCCTCGTCGGACTTCCCAAACCCACCACCAACACTTCAACCTCACCATCGTCCCCGACTTCTGATAACCATCACCCGAGCGCCGCCCGCAGCCCTAGCCCGAACTCGCCGACCCTGAGCCCGGCTCCCTCTGGCGAAGCCCCCGTCGCTGGCCGCCTGAACCCTAGCACGGCACAGGACACAGTTCGTGTCGGACACAGCAACTCGATACGGACACGAAACAGTAAACGGACACGTGAAATTCAGACTTCTCGGAGTCCTGTTCAGGTAGCGTTTCCTCTCTCCTCGTGAATCCGTTTTTTGTTCCGTCAGATGTGCCGCGTAGACTGTATAACCCTCTCGATGCCCGTGTAACTCGCTCGGTGCGTCGCGTCCTGTGGTGATCGCAAACCGCGATCCAAAAACAGGAAAACCAATGCCCTGTTTCACCCCGAAACTGAGTGTGCCCCGCCAAACGGGACAACTTGGTTGTGCGCGGTCTTCACCGAAACGTGTGCGCCGTTGATACGAATGTGTGGAATTTCGCAGGAGTTGATTTGGATGTGCGTGCACACCGGAATCAACGCGTATCCGCCGACAACGCCCCGTATCCCCCTATTCTGGAATACGTTGTAACTTTGTGTACACACGTCGGATCGAGAAGAAACTTATGCCATCGGACTCGTAGCAATACGCTGGTCCTGTAACCCAAGTTTGGTTCGATTCTGAGAACATTGACGAAATCGCGTATCGTGGGCCCACAGGCTCCACTTGACGGGCGATTTTGTGATCGGCTCATCGGAATCCAATTCTGGAAGTTCCGTTGGGTTCGTATCATCGTTCCTGACTTGTTGACACTAAGTTTGATAAATTTGGAGACCTTTGACCCTGACACTTTTTTCGGTACAAAGCGGCCCACATGTGGAGCCCGCTTTGACCCGAAAATATCATTTTTGCCCCTGTGTCCAAATTGGACTCAAGGACAGACGTTTCTAGCTATTTGATATTTTTCGAATCTAATGGTGATATTTATTTCAGCAACCGGAGTAGTACCTGCAGATCACACTGAGACCAGAGCTACAGTTGGAGCCAGAACCACAGACAAGTGTACTTTGCCAACTTTGCAGCCTTGTTACATATTTTCCTTGATTCATTTATATTGTTGTGCATGCTTGTCCTAGGACCGTGTGACTTACTTAGCGTCCGATTAATAGTCGGGTGCCAACACCGTACGCGGAGTTGTGTAACGTCACATAGACATGGATACCGAGACCCTATACTTCTCGTACTTGTCTTATCAAGTACATCATAACCCAGGACATGACACTATTCATGAACCGAATCTTCCTGAGATATTCATGGTGATTCTGTGTAGGATACATATTTTATGACATAGACATTATATTCATAGACATTAGATGACTTGTTGCATTAGATATGATCGTGCGTGACATGGACATGAGGCATCGTGGACATGAGACGTGTGATTACATGGGGTGGGGAGAGACACACAGGCTATAGGCTGATTTTATATATATAATACATAATAAACTACATAGTAAAATACATAGTTATTACTGCTACCGGCTCCCCGACACAGAGCTTGTAGTGGTCTCAGCCTGAGTACTAGTGATGCTCTCACTTGCATTTCACATAGATGGTTACATATTTACCCTATTTATTTTATTTACTATTTCAATGCATTTATGTTGGCTTGTATTATCTGTACCTTGTTATGTCCCCTGAGGACCTGGATCCGGATTATGTCCCCAGGATTAGCTGACGAGATCTATCCCGAGGTATACGGGACCGGAGCATTAGCATTAGCAGAAGTAGGTGCCTACATTAGAGCAGAACCAGGACCAGAGGACGAGATTGTGCCAGAGGACTTCTCCTGAGTATTGGCTTGAGATACTCATTTATTTTTATTTCTAGTTACTTTATTTTCAGTCTATTGCATTGATGTATCAGACTTGTTCTCGGATTGTTCTCCGAGATACTTTTATTGAGATTTGTTAGTTTATTTTATTTGCATTTATTCTGGCATTTGATCTGTGATTATCTGTTATGGATGAGATTAGAATAGACTGTGACTAATATCATTGGACCCTTATTTTTATGCTATAGCTTAAGCATGCCCCCATGGATCCATTAAATTGGGTTTGTCCATCAGTGTGTGCTGCTGGCCATTATCACGCGTCCGGTACCTCGATATTTTGGGACTGGGGCGTGACACCTAGCTAAGGGAATAATCCCAACTTGTATTGTGTCATGTCCAGTCCCAAAATATCGAGGGACTAGACACGTGGCAATGGCCAGCAGCACACACCGATGGACAAATCCAATTTAATGGACCCATCAGGGTGTACTTAAGCTGTAAAACAACAATATGGGTAATGGTACTAATCTCATCCATAGAAATAAATATAAATAATATTGGAAATATAAATCAACAAGTCTCAATAGAATATATCTCGGGGAACAACCCGATGATAAGTCTGATATAATGGTTCAACTGACAAGAAATAAGAGTAAACAACAGCAAATATTGAGTATAAAATAAGCATATACTCAGAAGAAATCCTCCGCGATCACCTCGTCCTCGGGGATCGGCAAAGTTCCAGTGCCTGCTTCTATTCCTGCTCCTGCTCCATATACCTCTGGATAGAACTCCTCTGCTATATCTGGGGACATAATCCGGATCCAGGTCCTCAGGGGACATAGCAAGGTACAAGAATAACTCAAGCCATAATAAATACAGTGCAATAATAAATGAATCAATAGGATAAACTATATAACCAGCTAAGTGATATGCAAGATGAGAGCATTAGTCATACTCAGGCTGAAACTACCATGGGCTCTGTGTCGGAGAAACCCATAGCAGCATTTATCTCGAAGGGCCAGAACTTGTGCCAAAGCTCTGTGTCAGAGTCTAAGGCACCTCCATAAAACTATATATATATAATATAATCAGCCTTTAATATGATAATACTCTCCCCATCCAATATATTCATACTTCTCATGTCCACGACGTCTCATGTCCATGTCACGCAGGATCATGACCTCTAACTGATACAACAAGTCATAATGATAGCTAAGCACATGCAATATCTATGTCACGAATCATGTAACCTATACAGAATCACCATGAATATCTCATGAAGATTTTGTCTCATGAATAGTGTCTGGTGTCCTGAGGTATGACGTACTTGATAAGGTAAGCACGAGAATGTATAGGGTCTCGATATCCATGACTAGGTGACGTTACACAACGTCGCGTACGGTGTTGACACCCGAATATTATTCGGACGCTAAGTAATGTCACACGGTCCTAGGTTGAATAGATACATCATATGATTAAATCAAGGGAATAACATAAAGTAATTTACTGCAAGTATGGCAAGGTACACTTGCCTGTGATCCTGGCTCCAACTGCTGCTCTAGTATCCGTGGGATCTGTAGGTACTCCTCTGAATGCTGAAACAAACGTTACCATCAGGTTCGAAAGATATTAAATAGCTAGAATTGCCTGTCCATGAGTCCAACTTGGATACAGGGGCAAAAGTGACAATTTCTGGTCAAAACGGGGTCCACATGTGGCCCGCTTCGTACCGAAAAACGTGTTAGAGATAATATTCTCCAAATTCGTTAAACTTAGTGTCCACAAGTCCAGAAAGACGATACAAACCCAACGTAATGTCCAGAACTGGATTTTGATAAGCCGATCACAAAATTGCCCGTCAAGTGGAGCCGCGGGGCCCACGATACGCGATTTTGTCAACGTTCTCAGAATCGAACCAAACTTGGGTCACAGGACCAGCGTATTGCTACGAGTCCGATGGCGTAAGTTTTGTTTTGATACGATGAGCGTACACGAAGTTACAAGGAGTTTCAGAACAGGGCCAATACGGGGTTTTGTCGATGGATACGCGTTGATTCCGGTGTGCACGCACTTCCAAATCAACTTCCACAAAATTTTACATGTCCTTATTAACGGCGCGCACCTTTCAGTGAAGTCCGCACACGACCAAGTCGTCCCGTTTAGCGGGACGCACCTAGTTCTGGGAAAAAATAGAGTATTTATTTTCCTGATTTTGCGTCGCAGTTTGCGCTCGCTACAGGACGCGATACCCCGAGCAAATTGCACGGGTATCGAGAAGGTCACGCAGTCTACGCATTACAGCAGACGGAACAAAAAATGGGACAACGAGGAGAGAGAAATAGTCACCTGAATAGGGCGTCGAAGTTCACTGAATATCGCATTTCCATGATGGCGCGACGCGGCTACGGCGAGGTGGTGGTGCTCCTCGACGGCGGGGTATGGCCGGGTCGACTGGGTCGAGGTCGCCGGGGTCTTCACCGGAGAGGGTCGAGGTCACCGGGGTTCGTTGGCTGCTGACGATGGAGTTGGAGAGGAGACGCCGGAGGAGTCAGGTGGGTCGACTGGGGGTTTGTGAAGGGGGTGGTGGAGAAGCGGTGGTTGACGGGGACAGCGGGTGGCAGCGGAGTCGGGGTCGGCTGAGGAGGGGAGTTCGTCGGTCGGAGAATGGTGGAGAGGGGTGGCCGGAGAACTACGGTCACGACGAGGGTGGTCGATGGCCGGAGAAGAGGTTGATGTGGATGGCGGTGGTGGCTGCGGGGTTTATATATGGGGAGAGGGAGGAGAACGGTCGGTCGGCCGTTCCGGGGAGGGGAGGCGAAGGGGAAGAGGTGGCAGAGGCGGCAACGGCGACTCTGTAACGTCCGGCGGCAGCGAGGAGGCGAAGGGGCGCCGACAGCAGGAAAACGGCCGGCGGAAGTCGAGCGGGGCGACGGTCAGGATTCGAGCAGTTAGGGATTTACTATAGCGGGCAGGTAGGCGGGTCGGGTCGGGTCGAGTTTTAGAATTGGACCCGACCCGATCTGATAGGTAATAGGTTCGGGTCGGGTCAGTGGGTCGGGTCGGCTAACGGGTCCGGATCTGACCCAATAAGGATTGGGTCCGGTTCAGGAATTAGGTCAGTTTGGGTTGGTTTGGTTCAATAAACCGGTTGGTTCAGGTTGATTTATTTTGGTTTAATAAATAACTTAGATTTTAGGTCTTTAAAAATGGTTCTGGGGTCCAATAAATTCTAGGAAAATTACCCTATGTCTATTTATTTTACACCAAAAAATATTATTTTCATAATATTTTAATATTTAATAAAACATTTAAAATTATTTAATACCAGAATACCTTGATTTTAATTAGTTAAAAATTCCAGAAAAATGCCAAAAATTCATTTTTAAATTTTTGAAAAATTTGGGGGTTTACAATCTACACCCCTTAAGAGGATTGCGTCCTCGCAATCAAAGAAATAACCGATCAGAAGAGATAATACGGTTGCAAAATAGGTTTGAAGCACATCACTATCAAGAATCATGATCAAGAAAAATCAAAGGATGAGGGTTAAGCAAAATACCTAAGGAAGAAATAAAGTATTTCCCTAGAAAATAAAAGTTTGGTAATTCAAGAGTGAAGGAAAATCTGGTTAGAGGAAAGAAAACTACAGTTTTTAGAAAAACTAGGTTTATCAATTATTAACAAGTTCAAATACTAAGTTTATAGATAAGGTCACGAACTAATAGGCACGAGCTAAAGCATTGCTAGGAATAAAATCAATGAATAACTTACGCGTACTTGCTACTCCACGAGTCTGCGTGTCCTCCAAGGTCATCGCAAAAGCCTGTCCGCGTCCTTGCGGTGGTGCCCTCTGTTGTTGCTAGGCCTGCCGGTAGAGTGCTGCTTATGGTGCCAAGGGTGGCCTCGGCTGATATCCTCTCGGAGCTGGTAGAGCTTATCGGATTCTCATTGGTGCTCCTTCTCGGCGCTCAGGGTAATCCCTTACCGAATGCTAACGGGATCCGTATGCTAAACACAATCCCAATCTGTGTCAGTATTCCTTGGCAAGATGGCCTGCTTTGCCACAGTAGTGACAAGTAGGAAGGACTATTACTAGTGGTGTAGATGCTATTTATTGTGGATTTATCTGTTGTCGCTTTGCAGACTCCTCTTGTGTTGCTCTGGTTGGTGCTGGCCGTTTTAGTTTGGACTCCCTCCTGGTGACGCACTCCATGCGTCGGGCTGCAGCAAGGATGTCCGAATAAGAAGTAGGTGCAACGGATCCGATCAGTCTCTGTAGCTCAAAATTTAGTCCGTCGAAGAACTTCTCAGCCTTTTATTCTTCTGACGGGATTAGGGTTGGGGCGAAGCGACTCAGACGAATGAACTCCGTATTGTATTCTTCCACTGTCATATTGTCTTGAGTGAGGTGATTGAACTTGTCCCGAAATTCTGATCGAGCAATAGCTAGAATGTACATCTCCTGAAAGAGTCTAGAGAACTCTTCCCAAGTGACTCGGTCTGGTCCGAGCCGTGTCTCCTCAGATAGCCACCAGTAATGTGCATTGTCCGTCAACTGCATTCTGACAGCAGTCATCCAACGTTCCCTTGGAAGCTCAGTTGCTTCTAATTGATGTTGAGTGTTGGTGAGCCACTCATGAACTTCAGTGGGCTCCTCCTTGCCTGAAAAGGTGCAGGGCTTTAGCTGGTGAAAATCGATGATAGAGCCCGTCGTTGGCCGTCGTGCTGGTGGGTTCGCCTGCTCCAGTGCGGTTACTAGGCTGCTCCTCAAGTTCTCTGTCTCATGACGCTGAGCCTCTTGTTGAATTTGTTGTTGAGCTTGCATCATTAAGTAGATCATTTATAATATCTGATGCCCGTCCATAGCCTGCCCTTGTGGGAATACTGGCATTGGTGGAGTAATCTGTGGCGGAGGTGGAATGTCATCTCGCCAAAATCTAGAAGCATGCTGATTTGGTTGACTGCTTCGGTGAGTGGAGGGATCTCCACTCAATAGCGTCACTTCATCTTCTCCGTAGGTGGCTACAACACCTATTGGTGTTCTTGCAGGAGTTTTGTCGTTTGCTCGTGAATCCTTACTCTGCATAAAAAATAACTATAAGAGGCGCACAGAGGAATCAATGAAGGATGCAAGTCAAGAAATTTTGAATTCGATATAGAGATCAAGAACGATTCAATCAAGTGGATAAGATCCTATAACTTATCCTATCCTTATTGCAAGCTTGCTTGGTCCCTAAGTTGAAACTGAACAATTTAGTCATTAGACCTGCATGGGCCACCACAAAAACCATGTCACGCCCCAGTCCCAAAATATCGAGGGACTAGACATGTGGCAATAGCCAGCAGCACACACCGATGGACAAACCCAATTTAATGGACCCATCAGGGTGTACTTAAGCTGTAAAACAACAATATGGGCAATAGTACTAATCTCATCCACAGAAATAAGTACAAACAATATCAGAAATATAAATCAACAACAAGTCTCAATAGAATATATCTCGGAGAACAACCCGAGGATAAGTCTGATACTATGGTTCAACTGACAAGAAATAATAGTAAACAATAGTAAATACTGAGTATAGAATAAGCATATACTCAGAAGAAATCCTCGGCGATCACCTCGTCCTCGGGGATCGGCTCAGTTCCAGTGCCGGCTCCTGCTCTTGTTCCTGCTCTTGCTCCATATACCTCTGGATAGAACTCCTCTGCTATATCTGGGGACATAATCCGGATCCAGGTCCTCAGGGGACATAGCAAGGTACAAGAATAACTCAAGCCATAATAAATGTAGTGTAATAATAAATGAATCAATAGGGTAAACTATATAATCAGCTAAGTGATATGCAAGATGAGAGCATTAGTCATACTCAGGCTGAAACTACCATAGGCTCTGTGTCGGAGAAACCCATAGCAACATTTATCTCGAAGGGCCAGAACTTGTGCCAAAGCTCTGTGTCAGAGTCTAAGGCACCTCCATAAAACTATATATATATAATATAATCAGCCTTTAATATGGTAATACTCTCCCCATCCAATGTAATCACACGTCTCATGTCCACGAAGTCTCATGTCCATGTCATGCAGGATCATGACCTCTAACTGATACAACAAGTCATAATGATAGCTAAACACATGCAATATCTATGTCACGAATCATGTAACCTATACATAATCAGCATGAATATCTCAGGAAGATTCAGACTCATGAATAGTATCAGGTGTCCTGAGGTATGACGTACTTGATAAGGCAAGCACGAGAATATATAGGGTCTCGATATCCATAACTAGGAAGATATCAAATAGCTAGAATTGCTTGTCCATGAGTCCAACTTGGACACATGGGCAAAAGTAATAATTTTTGGTCAAAGCGGGGTCCACATGTGGCCCGCTTCGTACCGAAAAACGTATCAGAGACAATGTTCCTTAAATTCGTCAAACTTAGTGTCCACAAGTCCAGAACGACGATACGAACCCAACGAAATGTCCAAAATCGGATTCCGATGAGCCGATCACAAAATTGCCAGTCAAGTGGAGCCGTGGGGCCCATGATACGCAATTTTGACAACGTTCTCAGAATCGAACCAAACTTGGGTCACAGGACCAGCGTATTGCTACGAGTCCGATGGTGCAAGTTTCCTTTCGATACGACGAGCGTACACGAAGTTACAACAAGCTCCAGAACAGGGCCGATACGGGGTGTTGTCGACGGATACGCGTTGATTCCGGTGTGCACGCACATCCAAATCAACTTTTGCGAAATCTCACACGTCCGTATTAACGGCACGCACCTTTCGGTGAAGTTCGCACACGACCAAGTTGTCCCGTTTAGCGGGGCTCACATAGTTCCGGTGAAAAACAAGATACTTATTTTCCTGATTTCGCGTCGCAGTTTGCGTTCACCACAGGACGCGATACCCCGAACAAATTGTACGGGTATCGAAAGGGTCATGCAGTCTACGCGTTATAGTAGACTGAACGGAAAATGGGACAACGAGGAGAGAGAAATAGTCACCTAAACAGGGCGGCGAAGTTGACTGAATATCGCATTTCCGCGATGGCACGACGCGGCTACGGCGAGGTGGTGGTGCTCCTCGACGGTGTGGTATGGCCGGGTCGACTGGGTCGAGGTCACCGGGGTCTTCGTCGGAGAGGGTTGAGGTCACCGGGGTTCGTCGGCTGCTGACGGCAGAGTTGGAGAGGAGATGCCGGAGGAGTCGGGTGGGTCGACATGGGGTTTGTGAAGGGGGTAGTGGAGAAGCGGTGGTTGACGGGGATAGCGGGTAGCAGCAGAGTCGGGGTCGGCTGAGGAGGGGAGTTCATCGGCCGAAGAATGGTGGAGAGGGGTGGCCGGGGAGCTACGGTCATGGCGAGGGTGGTCGATGGCCGGAGAAGAGGTTGATGGGGTTGGCAGTGGTGGTTGTGGGGTTTATATAGGGGGGGAGGGAGGAGAACGGTCAGCCGACCGTTCCGGGGAGGGGAGGCGAAGGGAAAGAGGCGGCAGCGGCGGCTCTGTAAGGTCCGGTAGCAGCGAGGAGGCGAAGGGATGCCGGCAGCGGGAAAATGGCCGACAGAAGTCGAGCGGGGCGGCGGTCGGGATTCGAGCAGTTAGGAATTTACTGTAGCGGACATATAGGCGGGTCGGGTCGGGTTGGGTTTTAGAATCGGATCCGACCTAATCCGATAGGTAATAGGTTCGGGTCGGGTCAGTGGGTCGGGTCGGCTAACGGGTCTGGATCCGACCCAATAAGGATTGGGTCCGGTACAGGAATTGGGTCGATTTGGGTTGGTTTGGTTCAATAAACCGGTTGGTTCGGGTTGGTTTATTTTGGTTTAATAAATAACTTAGTTTTTAGGTCTTTAAAAATGGTTCTGGGGTCCAATAAATTCCAGAAAAATTATCCTATGTCTAATATTTTATTTTACATCCAAAAATATTATTTTTTATAATATTTTAATATTTAATAAAAATATTTAAAATTATTTAATACCAGAATATCTTGATTTTAATTAGTTAAAAATTCCAAAAAAATCTCAAAAATTTATTTTTAAATTCCTGAAAAATCAGGGGGTTTACATATTGCTTGTGTTAGAACATGGAAATAAAACTTTACGTTATATGGACCCTCGCATGCTACCTCTGTCTTGTGCAACTAGACCCCGCTATGACTCGAGTAGAACATTATACTCTTCATAAACACTGCTTTAATTGCTACACTGCACGACCCTAGATGATGTCGCTTGGTATGTCCCTTTACGGTTTTACTCCTCGTGCTTTATCCTAGACCTGTGCCAACGTGAATGCTTAAGTTTCAATAAAAATGCATGCTTGCCTGCTTATATGTTAACTTATAATGTTGCCTCGATCCAATACTTGCCACAATAAAACTTATGCCACAATCAAGTAAATATTATGTTGCCTTGCATTCATCCAAACCACCGGAAGACTATATAATAGTCGTTCCGTGTAAGTATGAACATTGAAAGTATTCAGGACCATTAGGTTGCCAAGGCATTTCTCGAACTAGGGGACTGCATCTATGGACAGTTAAGCAAGATAACATCACAACACCTCAGAAAAATTGATACTCGTCTTGTACTCAATATAACGGCTTTGGGAGACTATGCAAAGATAGATTATGCTATGTGATTGTCTCTTGCTCGTATTACCTTAGATTGCATCAAGTTAAGTTGAACACTGAACGAGAATTGTGTTAAGTAAAGCAATGAATCACAGCTCGTGGAGAAACGCTCGTTCAGAAAAGAATCAAGAATTATCGTTATGAATCTGGAATGACCTAAGACTTGCATGTTGCGAACAACTTGTGCACAAGGTATGGAATGGTTCCACGGACGATCGTCGGGGCACTGGGACCATTCCAATCCGGAAGAAAAGTATGGAATAGTTAGTATGATGGAGAAAGAAATGGCATGTGGCGGGGCTCGCTACCTGCGTCACATATCATTTCCGTTCTGTGACTATAACTCATCCTTTATGGCTATGCCAGTGACTCATGTTCAAATAGATAAGTCATCCTGGCTTAGCGGTAATACGCGTGCAAGTCATTTCATCGCATCAAGAATATCTGAAACACCTGAATGATCATAAGTATAGCATACTTGTACATATGGAACACTTTAACATCATCTGTAACACACCTGAAAATTCGTATAACTCGTGCACCCGAAACATAACATCGTTCACAATATTTTGCATGCTTATTTAATTGCCCTAGTTTTCATGATAATGCTCGTGCTTGAATTAACTTGGTTTGTCTTGGACATGAAAGGACAAATGGTAAGTTGGTAAGTCTTGCCGTGTTTTATCTTATATTGTACGACGCACTACCACACGAAATAGGCTATTCAACATTGCCATAAAACTGATCCTAAGGCAAGAATAGAAAGATAACTTAATAGATGGTACACGGAACCTATATAACGTGTTTGGATTTTTCGAGCTAGCGAGTAGCCTCCCCATTAGTGCATTCATATACTGATAACCTACCAGATTGCTTGCAGGGTATGGGAGAACCTCGTTCGGTGCGTATGCCTCCTTCGTACGAGCTAAGGCGTGTAGTTCACTCTGGAGCCTTGGAGCGTTGCGTCCGGAAGTGAAGCACATATACATGACATAATATTAGAACATCGCCTATGTATTATTCTACAAATGCAGCCACTTGGCATGCTTTTACTGTTTCAGAGAGAGAGAGAGGCTTAAGCGACTTGTAATCTCATCCTATAGCCGCTTGTAACACTTGTTCATATCAATAAAGAGTTTGCTTTACTTCTATACTTGTGTTATTCAATGCTTCCGCTATTGACGACTCTGTGAACTTGTTACCAATCGCCTATGCGTTTATTATTCTGCTGCACTCGGACAATATGTGCAACTCTGTGGCTTCAACCAATTACCTCATACATGACCACGACCTTTTACGGGCGCGAATTACGCCCGTGCTGCATCACGCCCTGATGGGTCAAGCGATCGTCCAGCGGAGCGCTGGCGCGGTGATTCGCGCCTAGCGGGGATACACTCTATTTCGATTTTCTCAATTTCGAAAGCTTGTTCGCAGGTTATATGCATACACTCTCTTACTCTCTCTCTCTCTCTCTTTCTCTCTCAATGTCCCATTGGAATATTCCAAACAACAAGTCTAAAACTTTTAAAAGTGCATGTGAATGGTATGATTGCTTGTACAAAATTGTGATGCGAAGGCCTTTGTGCTGACCTGTGCTAGACCCTTCGGGATTAGGCTCGTGCTAGAATTTGCAAGATATGTGCGAACCCGAATACTATACATAATTACCCAACTGGTTAGTGTACGAAATAGAATATCGCTCGAACAGTTAGCTATGCACACAGACTTTCGGCTAAATTGTGTAGAGTATCTCGTGCCAAGATACTTTGGTCCAAGGTAAGTTGCAAACGAGATAAGGGATATCGTTCAAATAAGGGATAAGTCAGACTTATAATTATAATCGATATAAATATTTTTATACTATCGCTTATGCGAATATTGAGAATCTTGCTTGGATTTTGGAAAATAGCTTGAACCGTATTTCATATCTGAAGATACAAATCAAATATAATTTAATTGGGTGACTCGATTCTGAGGGGTGTATAGATCATTTAGAAATGTCCAAACGGATTCATAGGTTTCGTGCGATAGTCGGATTGAATGATTAGAGAATATCTTGAATAAATGATAAGGCTTATATCGAATAGGAATTCATAAAAATGAAAATTGATATCTTGGTTAAGAAAACTTGGTGGAAACTTAGAAAATTGTGCAAGCAATTTTGGATTGAAACAAATGGATTAAACTTGAATACAATATCGCTCGAATAGAAGTTAGCCCGAAAAAGAATATTGTGCTTCGATGAAAGAGATAAGCGATAACGGATTTGACTTAGAGTTTGAAGGAACGATCATGAAATCAAGTTCGAAACGATAACCTTCGAAATCAGTCCCAGCGAGAACGATCTTGCGGGAGCGCTGGCGTGGTGATTTCAAGTACGGCGGGGATGATCGAACTCACGGGAGCATGTTCGGTAATTATTCCAAACAAATACGATGAATAGAATGTATCAAAAGATGGAATAGACTTAGGCTTGAATATTAAAAAGCTAGTTGTTTGAAGAATGCTAGAAGTAGACAATGGATCTACCAAACGGTAACGTCAAAGTTGGATGATTTTGCTAGACGAATTATAATCACTGCATGAATGGACATGACTTGGATGGGTTTTATATATAACTTGGATGGAGATAAGTAAATGATAAGGTATCTCGATTATTTCGCAGATAACCATAATGTTCAAATGTTCTTGTTTTGTGCGAGCGTAATACTATGCTCGTATATGCGTCATGCCCGGATTATAACGATTATCCAGATGGAGCGTTGGTGTGGTGATTTCACGTCCAACGAGGGTGATCAAACTTGAGGAAGATTGGAGCGTGACAACTGATAGATCGTCTTAACTTTTGGTTCAACACGATAAGACAAATTTGGGAATGCAAGTGAATCGAAAGTATTTTATGGATAAGTTAGCCTAGAACCTGGAGTAAATCATGTTTGATGGTTTCGTAAACGGATACATAAATTAGGTTGGACGACTTGGAGTTATAAATAAAAGGTTTAGAACTGAATCTTGGCTTGGTGGTCTAGACTTTGAATGAATATCATGCATTTTACTGAACGAACTTGAAACCTGTACAAACGAACGTGTTAATGAGAGTAGAAAAAAATCTGTGCTCGATGTTTAAAAATCTGAGTGAAACAAGCTTGGGTAGAATATCCCGTACAAATGAATAATGGTTTGACCCTAGGAATTAGGGCAAGTATCGTGTGACAAAATTGTATGATAAATCATGTGCTTGAACTTGTACCTATGACCTTGTGAGCTGACCTAGCAATTAGGCAGACGACTCTGTGCCGAGTGAAAGAACTTGTGTGACCAACTTTATTATATTGCTTGAACAAGCTATATAACTGGGGCAACAAGACTTAGTGTTAGACTGGAAACGGTAAATATGTGCTATGTTTGACCCGAATGGATGGACGCTAGTCCGTAGATTGAATATATCGTGCTTAATGGTAGTACAAATACTTGGTTTGGTTGGAATAAAAATAACTTAGAATTTGATTGACCCTGTCGGAGTATCCTTGTGATTCATAAAATGAGACCCTTGAGATTTTTGCAAGTAGCTTGTCCGATTTTACTATCTCTAAGTTTGGTTGAATGCATATGTTTGTGGGATGCCTTGAACGCGTGCACGATCCAAGACTTAATGATATGCGAAACTAGAGTGCTAAGACTTCGCTATCGCTAAGTTGGTTGACATGCATAAGTTTGAAGGATACTTCAAATATGTGCACGATCCAGACTCACAATATGCTAATCTCGAATGCTAGTGCATGTGAATATCCGCATGGACAAGTATAATGACTTGTATAAGTTTGCCTCAGCCTTAGATCGTTATTAAAGATGGATCGTAATGTACCTTGCGTTAAGCATATATTCTGCGCTAAGGTGCAATAGAGACCGACCCAGCAAACATACGATACGGTGTAAGGATCGAGTAGGAAATTATGTTCGAACGGATCTAGTGGTACCGATTGCTACGCTTGAAAATAGATTCGATAATGTGATAGAACGACCTATGCTTAGGAAGTCTCGAGGACGAGACTTTTTCTGAGTGGTGTATAATGTAATGACCCATTCCGCTTAAGCGGACAGCCAATTCAAACGGCAAAAGTGCAATGACCCGACCCGCTTTGCTCAGCAAGAATACTTGTTTGAGGCAAAGGATTTTCTGACTTGGCACTTCAGGATTTCTGGCTTATTATTTTAGAGTCTCGCTCGGAGTATCCCTCGACCGAGGCGAATCATCGCTAAGGTGGGTGGCTACGATGAACTTATCTTTGCTTAGCCAGCACACTTAAAATATGGACGATACATGCTAGTCACGAGGTGAATCACCCCATGCATGCTAATAAAGAATACAATGCACCTTGCTAAGTGAATAATTCTAACTTGTATTGCTTGTGTTAGAACATGAAAATAAAATTTTACTTATATATGGACCCTCGCATGATACCTCTGTCTTGTGCAACTAGACCCCGCTATGCCTCGAGTAGAACATTATACTCTTCGTAACACACTGCTTTACTTGCTACATTGCACGACCCTAGATGATGTCGCTCGGTATGTCCCTTTACGGTTTTACTCCTCGCTTTACCCTAGACCCGTGCCAACGTGAATGCTTAAGTTTCAATATAAATGCATGCTTGCCTGCTTATATGTTAACTTGTAATGTTGCCTCGATCCAATACTTGCCATAATAAAACTTATGCCACAGTCAAGTAAACATTATCTTGCCTTGCATTCATCCAAACCACCGGAAGACTATCTAATAGTCTTTCCGTATAAGTATGAACATTAAAAGTATTTGGGACCGTTAGGTCGCCAAGGCATTTCCCGAACTAGGGGACTGCATCAATGGACAGTTAAGCAAGATAACATCACAATACCTCAGAAAAATTGATACTCGTCTTGTACTCAATCTAGCGGGTCAAGGAGACTATGGAAAGACAGATCATGCTATGTAATTATCTCATTCTCGTATTGTCTTAGATTGTATCAAGTCAAGTTGAACACTGAACGAGAATCATGTTAAGTAAAGCAATGAATCACAGCTCGTGGAGCAACGCTCATTCAGAAAAAAAATCAAGAATTATCGTTATGAATCTGGAATGACCCAAGACTTGACCCAAGACTTGCATGTCGTTGACAACTTATGCACAAGGTATGGAATGGTTCCGCGGACGGTCACCGGGGCACTGGGACCATTCCGATCTAGACGAAAAGTATGGAATAGTCAGTATGTTAGAGGAAGAAATGGCATGTGGCAGGGCTCGCTACCTGCGTGGCATATCATTTTCGTCCCGTGATTATAACTCGTCCTTTATGGCTATGCCAGCGACTCATATTTATATAGATAAGTTATCCTCGCTTAGCGGCAATCTGCGTGCGAGTCATTGCATCGAGAATATCTGAAACACCTAAATAATCATAAGTATAACACACTTGTACATATGGAACACTTCAACATCTTTTGTAATACACCTGAAAATTCGTGTAACTCGTGCACCCGAAATATAACATCGTTCACAACACTTTGCATGCTTATATAATTGCCCTAGTTTTCATGATAATGCTCGTGCTTGAATTAACTTGGTTTGTCTTGGACAGGGAAGGAAAAATAGTAATTTGGTAAGTCTCGCCGTATTTTATCTTATATTGCACGGCGCACTGCCACACGAGATAGACTATTCAACATTGCCATAAAACTGATCCTAAGGCAAGACTAGAAAGATAACTTAATAGATGGTGCACGGAACCTATATAACGTGTTTAGATTTGTCGAGCGGGCGAGTAGCCTCCCCACCAGTGCATTAATGTACTGATAACCCACAAGATTGCTTGCCGAATGCGAAAGAACCTCGTTCGGTGCGGATGCCTCCTTCGTGCGTGCTAAGGCGTGGAGTTCACTCTGGAGCCTTGGAGCGTTGCGTCCGGAACTGAAGCACATATACAGGACATAATATTGGAACATCGCCTATGTATCATTCCACAAATGTAGCCACTTGGCACGCTTTTACTGTTTCAGAGAGAGAGAGGCTTGAGTGACTTGTAATCTCGGCCTAACGCCGCTTGTAATACTTGTTCATATCAATAAAGAGTTTGCTTTACTTCTATACTTGTTTTATTCAATGCTTCCGCTATTGACGACTCTGTGAACTTGTTACCAATCGCCTATGCGTTTATTATTTTGCTGCACTCGGACAATCTGTGCGACTCTGTGGCTTATACCTCTTACCGCCTGCATGACAACGGCCTTGCACGAGCATGACTTACGCCCGTTCGGCATCACGCCCAGATGGGTCAAGCGATCGTCCAGCGGGAGCGCTGGCGCGGTGATTCGCGCCTAGCGGGGATGGCCGATTATCCTATGGAAGATCGAGGCGTGACACATACTACCATAACTTGTCACGCCCCAGTCCCAAAATACCGAAGGACTAGACACGTGGCAATGGCCAGCAGTACGCACCGATGGACAACCCAATTTAATAGATCCATCAGGGCATACTTAAGCTGTAGTACAACAATAAGGGTCTAGATATACTAATCTCATCCACAGAAATGAATACAACAATATCAGAATCATAAAGAAAGATCAATCTCAATATAATATAAACTCGGGGAAATAACCCGATAATGAGTCTGAATACATCTGTCAAGATACAAGAATAAAGATAACCACAACAAATACTGAGTATGGAACAGTATATACTCAGAAGATACCCTCGGTGATCACGCGTCTACTGGATCTGGTACTGCTCCAATGTCTGCTCCTGATAATGCTCCTGCTCCATAAACCTCTGGATCGATCTTGTCTGTAATATCTGGGGACATAATCCGGATCCAGGTCCTCAGGGGACAGCAAGGTACAGAAAATACAAGCCAAAATAAATGCAGTAATGAAACAAATAGGATAAATATATAACCAGCTAAGTGATATGCAAGTTGAGAACATTATTCCATACTCGGGCTGAGACTACTACAGGATCAGTGTCGGAGAAACCCATAGCAGTATTTTCTCGAAGGGCCAGAACTGGTGCCATAGCTCTGTGTCAGAGACTAAGACACATCCAGATGTCAATATATAATATAATCAGCCTTTCATATGGTAATACTCTCCCCACCCAATGAAATCTCACGTCTCATGTCCATGACACGCAGGATCAAGACTAATGCAACAAGTCATACTATATCTAAGAATATAATGTCCAAGTCCTGTATCCTATACAGAATCCCCACGAATATCTCGGGAAAATCCTGTCTCATGAATAGTGTCAAGTATCCTGAGTCAAGCGTACTTGGTAAGACAAGTACGAGAATATATAGTGTCACGAATGTCCATCTCTAGATGACCGTACCCAACACCGCGTACAGTGTTGGCACCCGACTGATAATCGGACGCTAAGTACGTCACACGGTCCTAGGTTAAGCATGCTCAGCAATAAAATGAAGCAAGGAAAATGTGTAATAATACTGCAGAGTTTGGCAAGGTACACTTGCCTGGTAAGGAAGCTGCGATGTACCAATAACCTGCTCCAGAAGTCGCGCAGAACAAATCCAATATCCTATGTATTACAAATTTATCACGTCAAAAGATAATTTATTTTAATTTATTTAATTCTGGAATAGTTACTCTAAAATCTTATTTTAATCTTATTATTCTGATTTTTTTTATGTTAATTCCTAAATTTTGTCCAAAGAAACTGAATTTTATCAACTCGAGACTCATGGCACACAAATCGAGGCGATCTGTTGACCGAAAAGTCAACCGACACAAACTCAACTTTTATGTATGATTTCCTGTAGATTTCAGCGTCAAAAACATGCTGGAATTTACGGCTCGTCCGAATTCAAATTCGTTTGGGAATTATGGCACATACAAATTTTGTATTGTGCACCGATGGTTAAATTCTAACCTAGAAGTTCTACAGAATTAACAGTATGTAAATACTTCAAATTAAATTCTGGGAAAAATATATGTCGATGATCTCGACATTAGCTTTCCGAAACTTTAAACGGTTCATGATTCTGATTCCTGGTTCTCCCGGAATCGCGAAAGCATCGAAACACGTCTATTTTCGGATATGCTGTGCTCTACGAATTTTTCAGAATTTAATACTCATAATTTAGAAAAACAATTTATATAATCAGAAAGCTAACCTCATTATCGTTCTAATAAAAAAAACTAGGCCTTGTTTGGAGTCCGGAGCTAGGAGATATCGTCTTTTTAATTCGTCATAACTAGTAGAAAATGAGGCTGAATTTATGACGAATTTTGACTATTTTTGGACGAAAAAGAGAGGAATTTGGGGAAAAATATGAAGGATGAGGTATTTATAATGGTTGAGACTACTTAATTAAATACAACTAGGATTGGTTAATTTGGATAGGATTATGATGAATTTAAATAAGGATATGATATACATTAAGTTGTATTCCTAGTAGGTTCATGATTTGAATTAATTTAAAGTAGAGTTTGAATATATCTCAATAATTTATAATCTTGAACATAATTAAATATAATACAAATAATTTATAAAATCTTATTAATATCTATTAACACTAAATTAGCATATATCTTATATTAAGACTATATATATCCAAATAAATCCTAATTAATTTCAAAAATCTAAAATAACCTAAAAATGATTCTAAATAAATATTTATATAAGTAAATATATCAAGAAATTCATTTGCTAATTAAATAACAGAATACTCTAAAGAAATTCAATACCTATAATAATATAAAATATACACAAAATATCTATTTTGGGTGAGGGGGTTTACAATCTACCCAACTTAAAATAATTTCGTCCTCGAAATTAAAATAGAACATGGTTTCTCTCTATCTAATCTCACTTGATCACAATCTAAAAGAATTTACCTCAAGTTTAATAATGTAATTTCTACCCAACTTAGAATTTACCCATCTATCACATAAGGCTCTTACATTTAAGAAAAATATTCCTCGATTTATTTTCTCATGTCATTTGATCCTCAAAACTTTAACACCAACTATATCATATGTGATATGCCCTTAATCAATTATGAAAGATAGTCACCAAATAATATGATTGGCCTATGGGGTATATCTTGTACTATCCGTGTATCACTTATATCCAAGCACGAGATTTCGTCTTTCCGAAATAAGGGAAGACGGAAAGCAACGAAAAAGAGTTCAAGGAGGGATAATAGAATGGAAGTATGGAAATCAAAGCGTTTAAAGAATTCAAATGAGAATTGTCAAGACAGTTGTGGATTAAAATCTTAATTTGGTAATTTCCTATTCGCATGCTCACATCGGTGCAATTATGTAACCGATACGATATGTCAGACATGTCTAGGGCAAGTATATTCGTCTACTAATCACTACATATCTCAATCCACGTAAAGTAGCGTTACGAATGGCGAATCAAGCGCACTAAGGTTGGCCAGACCTTAATATACTGATTCTGAAATGTATTATTGTGGGCCTCCCCAATAATACCTATGTCATGAACAAGCTCAACAAGGAATAAGCTTGCAAAAACTAGGCTATAATAGCGGCATAAGTCAAGGTAGTATAACAATTATAAGTACGCTAGATGATGATGAAAGGAGGTACAAATTAATTCAAGTTCATAAAACAACACAAAATAAGCAATAATAAATAAAGAATACCCAGTCTCTTATAGTCATCATACAACCTCCTTGTCTAAGTCGCTAGTCGACCAAATAGGGACAAGGACCTCTAAATTCCATTGTTTGAATAAACACTATCTTCTTACGCAAGTCTAAAGTTGTGTCATCCTTGTTTACTTCGTCAATGGGTCAATAGGGCCAGGTGGTACTATGTTGTGAGGCATACTACCCAACTTATAATAAACTAATACTGAAATCTCTTAAGGATATCGTGGAAACTCTTATTTAAGGTCTACGAGAAGGGTCTTGGTACCTATTAGGGTATCCTCCTATATTACATAGGTCATGGTCGTCTTAAGCCTTAGTCTTTGTACTTATAGGACAAGCGTCGATAGTGAGGATAGAAGAGTTACTAGCCGTTAGGGGGAAAGGGATTTAACTGGTATCGAGGTGGGGGTACTAATTACATGACTTAGAGCTAAGGGGTAATCATTGGGTCATAATCTACATTACTAACTTTAACTGTCAAGTTCTAATTACCAATCACATAATTCAAAATTTTAAGAGTAACAACCAAAATAAACAATAAGGAGCGCACAGGAGTCAAGGCAGGATGTAAGTTAAGAAATTAATTCGAACCCGATATAGATGTCAAGAGCGATTCAAGCAAGTGGATGAGATCCTTATCCTATTCTTATTGCAGGCTTGCTCGGTCCCTAAGTTGAAACCGAACAATTTAGTCGAGACCTGCATGGGCCACCACAAAAACCATGTCACGCCCCAGTCCCAAAATACCGAGGGACTAGACACGTGGCAATGGCCAGCAGTACGCACCGATGGACAACCCAATTTAATGGATCCATCAGGGCATACTTAAGCTGTAGTACAACAATAAGGGTCTAGATATACTAATCTCATCCACAGAAATGAATACAACAATATCAGAATCATAAAGAAAGATCAATCTCAATATAATATAAACTCGGGGAAATAACCCGATAATGAGTCTGAATACATCTGTCAAGATACAAGAATAAAGATAACCACAACAAATACTGAGTATGGAACAGTATATACTCAGAAGATACCCTCGGTGATCACGCGTCTACTGGATCTGGTACTGCTCCAATGTCTGCTCCTGATAATGCTCCTGCTCCATAAACCTCTGGATCGATCTTGTCTGTAATATCTGGGGACATAATCCGGATCCAGGTCCTCAGGGGACAGCAAGGTACAGAAAATACAAGCCAAAATAAATGCAGTAATGAAACAAATAGGATAAATATATAACCAGCTAAGTGATATGCAAGTTGAGAACATTATTCCATACTCGGGCTGAGACTACTACAGGATCAGTGTCGGAGAAACCCATAGCAGTATTTTCTCGAAGGGCCAGAACTGGTGCCATAGCTCTGTGTCAGAGACTAAGACACATCCAGATGTCAATATATAATATAATCAGCCTTTCATATGGTAATACTCTCCCCACCCAATGAAATCTCACGTCTCATGTCCATGACACGCAGGATCAAGACTAATGCAACAAGTCATACTATATCTAAGAATATAATGTCCAAGTCCTGTATCCTATACAGAATCCCCACGAATATCTCAGGAAAATCCTGTCTCATGAATAGTGTCAAGTGTCCTGAGTCAAGCGTACTTGGTAAGACAAGTACGAGAATATATAGTGTCGCGAATGTCCATCTCTAGATGACCGTACCCAACACCGCGTACAGTGTTGGCACCCGACTGATAATCGGACGCTAAGTACGTCACACGGTCCTAGGTTAAGCATGCTCAGCAATAAAATGAAGCAAGGAAAATGTGTAATAATACTGCAGAGTTTGGCAAGGTACACTTGCCTGGTAAGGAAGCTGCGATGTACCAATAACCTGCTCCAGAAGTCGCGCAGAACAAATCCAATATCCTATGTATTACAAATTTATCACGTCAAAAGATAATTTATTTTAATTTATTTAATTCTGGAATAGTTACTCTAAAATCTTATTTTAATCTTATTATTCTGATTTTTTTATGTTAATTCCTAAATTTTGTCCAAAGAAACTGAATTTTATCAACTCGAGACTCATGGCACGCAAATCGAGGCGATCTGTTGACCGAAAAGTCAACCGACACAAACTCAACTTTCATGTATGATTTCCTGTAGATTTCAGCGTCAAAAACATGCTGGAATTTACGGCTCGTCCGAATTCAAATTCGTTTGGGAATTATGGCACATACAAATTTTGTATTGTGCACCGATGGTTAAATTCTAACCTAGAAGTTCTACAGAATTAACAGTATGTAAATACTTCAAATTAAATTCTGGGAAAAATATATGTCGATGATCTCGACATTAGCTTTCCGAAACTTTAAACGGTTCATGATTCTGATTCCTGGTTCTCCCGGAATCGCGAAAACATCGAAACACGTCTATTTTCGGATATGCTGTGCTCTACGAATTTTTTAGAATTTAATACTCATAATTTAGAAAAAAATTTATATAATCAGAAAGCTAACCTCATTATCGTTCTAATAAAAAAAACTAGGCCTTGTTTGGAGTCCGGAGCTAGGAGATATCGTCTTTTTAATTTGTCATAACTAGTAGAAAATGAGGCTGAATTTATGACGAATTTTGACTATTTTTGGACGAAAAAGAGAGGAATTTGGGGAAAAATATGAAGGATGAGGTATTTATAATGGTTGAGACTACTTAATTAAATACAACTAGGATTGGTTAATTTGGATAGGATTATGATGAATTTAAATAAGGATATGATATACATTAAGTTGTATTCCTAGTAGGTTCATGATTTGAATTAATTTAAAGTAGAGTTTGAATCTATCTCAATAATTTATAATCTTGAACATAATTAAATATAATACAAATAATTTATAAAATCTTATTAATATCTATTAACACTAAATTAGCATATATCTTATATTAAGACTATATATATCCAAATAAATCCTAATTAATTTCAAAAATCTAAAATAACCTAAAAATGATTCTAAATAAATATTTATATAAGTAAATATATCAAGAAATTCATTTGCTAATTAAATAACAGAATACTCTAAAGAAATTCAATACCTATAATAATATAAAATATACACAAAATATCTATTTTGGGTGAGGGGGTTTACACAACTGATATACACAAACTCAAGCTATCACACTCACACACACTATATAATATATCTACCAAGCTAATACAACTATATATAAATATATCTATATGATACTATATGTAACACACTCACACTAGCAATAGGTCATTTATCAAAAATCTCATGTGCAATATCAAGATACTCTTGACACCTATGATACACTCCCCAATAGTTCATTCAATTGTGAAACAACTACTCAAAATACATAAAACACATCTAATATATTAAATGGAATATAAACACTATTATAAATAGCTAATCTATTGCAATCTGAAGAATTTGGTACGCTAGGACCTAAATTACATTGAAATACCCAAATCTCTCTCCCGTATCATAACGTATCACGATACGACCTACACATATTCAATTTTGAACACGTAGCTAGCCTCACTACACTAATACAAGCCTAAATAGATCTACTAAACCTAATGACAAACACTTGGTTCTCCAATCTCGAATTTTCTCCAAATTGGCCACAAAACTAAATGTAAAAGTCACAATAAGGGTCATTAGAAGCTCAAGCTTCTCCCTATGGGTATCCCTAATACATGGGTAAATTCTAAATGATTAAATACAACAATTAGAATCTAATTAGAGAGAGAATCTCAGAATTTACCTATTGGAAGATGGATTTCCAATGAATTTCTCAAGTTGACACAAAATGGACACAAGCCTCAAGATAATGCTTCCCTACTCAAGTGCTCCTTGAAATCCAAGCTCCTAGCCTCCTTAGATGGTGATGATGAATGAATTAGAGAGAAATTTGAGCATGGTGTATAGAAAGTTGGTGCAGTCCATGTGTGCATATGAGTGTGCAGTAGGAGTGTGGTATCAGTGGATATGTGATACTAGTATCAGTAAGGGGCAATATTAGTTGTAGGTGTTGGATATTAGTTAGGATATTGGCTAGGTAATAGAAGTATGGTAATAGGAGTTGGTATCGAGATACCAAGATATTGAGGTATAGGACTATGTATTAGAATTGGCTAAGATATTAGTGTAAATATTAATATAAGCTAAGATAATGTAAGATATTGATTATATAGGGTCTATATTATAAAGTATTAGATTACATACCAAGACATGAGATGCGGTACCAAGTATAGAGTATAAACTAAGTATCACTAACACTAGTATTGGGTTATTCTATGGTTAAGTGGATATCAAGACAAAGTTCTATATATCCAAGGTATTAGATACATATATGAGATACCAAGGTTGGTAGAGTATGAGTTCATAATAAGGTATTAAGTGTGTTGTGGGTATCCTATGATACCTAGAGATTAGTGAGATACTTAGGATACTAGGATAGTAATTAGGTACTAAGGTACTATATATATATATATATATATATATATATATATATATATATATATATACACACACACACACACCATAGGCTCATATTCCTATATGAGCCATGCACATGTGGACCAATATGAATGGTTTCCTACATCTCATGTGCACCCATGTGCATAATTATACTATATTCCTATTGGTCCACATGTGCATAATTATACTACATTCCTATTGGTCCACATGTGCATTGGCTCATGTATGAAGATGAGCCTATGGCTCATATCCCTTTTTTTCTATATGTATTTAAGTACATCATATATATATATATATATATATATATATATATATATATATATATATATATATGACGTACTTAGATACATAGAGTATCATGATATCTAATATATATATATCTTAGTATTAGCTAGTATACATAGGATATTAGCTAGTTTGACTAATATTGACCTAGAAACCTAGAAATGACCTAGTTTGACCTAGTTAACCTTGTATAGACTTAGACATGGCCTAGAAACATCATCGTTAGTTAGTTAATCATGCATATCATTTCAACTCATAAATTAACACTATTATTTCATACTTAGGACCTTGTGACTCCAGTTAGATCATTGATCCTCACATATTGCTCAGGACCACATGCGAGTACATTCTCTAATAGTTTTTATTATTTGATAATTACTATAATGCAAGTATGTAGAAATATATTACTTGATTCTTGACACATTGATAAACGGATTAGTATACACATGGATCTTCAGTCATGAGATATTATTTATTGTTTTATTGTTTCTCATGTTCTCGTATGGTTTAGACAATATTTAACACTAGACAATGTTTAATGTTAGACAATGTTCATTGAGTATCTTGCATGGTGATGTGTCATGGTTGGATCTATTGTACTAGTCGAAAAAAATAGGAAGTGTTAGATATGTGATCAAAGCCTAGACAATGTTTAATATTTAAGTTAGACAATGTTTATCCGACGTTTAAGTAGACAATGTTCAACCCAAGCCGATCACATATCTAACTAGTATTTCAAACACTTCGTGTAGTTACGGTTTTTTCACTATATTCTATTTTATTACCTTTATTCTATTTTATTGTGATCAGTTTACACCATATTGCTCTAGATTATCTGTATCTTTCCTACCATAGTGTGATATTGTTCATTGTTTCTCGTCTTGTGTTACTTTCTCTATTTCTATTTATAGTCATTATCAATTAATTGAAACTACTATTGGATTTTACTTCGCTCCAATCCTGACTGAATATATTTTTCAGATCAGTGGTTAGAGGAGATGTGTCCCACCTTTTACGGGCCACAAGATGGCGAGCTGACTGAGAATTTAGTGCCAGTTACTGAGGCGACTTAGATTTCCATTAGCATATTGTATATAATTCAGTTTTAGACATTGGCATGTATATATTATTGAGATTTGTGTTATAGCTAGACTATTAGTCTTGGATGTATTGTATTGTATTGTATTGTGACTTTGTAACTCTTTCTTCTATTCCATATCGTGCATTTATCTTCCTTTAGTTTTATATTGTGATTGAGTATCGATTATAATTATACCATTATCTTGTCATCTAAGTGGATTTGAGATCGATATCATTGATAGATACCATTATATATATACTGTGTGAGATGTTAGATAGTATTGTTGACCTAGATAGCGTTCTACCGTCGATGTTGTGGCATAGGCTGGACGTACCCACGTACTCGTGACCTTACACCGGGTACGGGTCGTGACAGCGTCTGACCCATACAATAATTTCTTCTCGTTTAGTTCGCTGAAAGGAAAGAAAATAAAATCAATTCCTTGTTATTTTCTTTCTTTTGAGAAATTACAACCCAACGATTTTCTTTTCCGGTGCTTGAAAATGCGAAAAAAATTGGGCGGAAAAATGAATACTTAAAGGTGAAAAAGTGAATCCTTAGTTGGATGGAGGAAACTATTTTCTTCCCTATTTTTCTTTCCATTGAAAATTACTTTTCTTTCCTCTTCAATTTCTTTTGCACCCAAACATAGGAAAGTAAGGCACGTGTTAATAAAACCTTTAATCATACATTAATTTTTCATATGTTTTGGCTTTCTTAATCAGAATGGTTGGTGGTATTTTTCTCTTCCAAGCAACTAATATATGAATTATCAATTTGTAATTACTAGTTATAATAATTTCAGTTTACATGTAATTAAGTTTGTATTTTGGGCCCTTGATTAGCTGTATATTTTTTGATTCATGTTATATATATATATATATATATAATGTTTCCCTCTGCTCTTGTCACCTGGGCGATTTTGGGGGAGAACCCAATCTAGAGTTGCCGCCTCCCGGTAATCCTTTGATGTTGTTCGGCGTCCCTCCGTCTAGTTCTATCCCCGTGCCCCTCTCTCCCCCCTTCATCCCTTCCTCCTCCTCATCAGATGCTTTCCCTCCGAGAGCCATTGGTGTTTTCCGAGGCTGTCCTTTTTTTACTTTCTCAGCTACGAAAGTCGCCACCTTGGTAGCGCCATTTCGGTTCACTTTAATAGGCAAATTCTCTCGCAACAGATCCTCAGTAGGTATCATTCGGAAAGCCCTGACAGAGTGAGATTCTGCGGCACAGTAGAGGTGGGAGTTATCGATAGCAAGCATTTGTTTATCGATAGCAAGCATGTGTTCAAATGGACATCAGACTTCGCGAAACACATATAACAGCGGTATGGGTATCCTTTCAGGTCTTCTTTCCTTCTTATTTGACAAAGCTGCACTATTCTTGCTAGCTACAAGCATTTGCACTACCCTTAAATTTGACCGTGCAATAGAGACCTTTACTCGGCCCAGCCGAGCAAGAGTTTTCATGGAGGTAGACGTAGCAAATCTCTTCTCGACAACGTCAGAATCGTCCTTCCGCAAGAGGACAGTGTGTGGCATACCGTAGAATACGAGAATCACCTAGTTTATTGCTCCTTATGCCGTCATCAAGGTCATGTTGCAGTGTCATGCAAGCAACACATCATCATCGTAGAAAAAGAAAATGGTAAAGAAGAGCAACAATGAAATGGAAAGGAACAAGCTAAAGCACAAGACACTCTAGTAGTATCAAAAATACCTCACCGTACAGCATAGACGCAGACAACAACCAGGACAAAGGAGATTCATCTAAGTAAGAAAGGGCCATCCAGAGCAAAATGCAATACCCACAGTTCACTCACCTCCCGAGAAACAGTGCCCACACTATCAAAAACGAAGGAGACTCATCTAAGCGAGAAATCCCCCCTCGGAGCAGAATGCATTACCCTTATAGCAATCACCTCCCGCGGAACAGAACCCATCCTCAACCCAGAGTGTCCTTCACTGTTACCAGCAGCATCAAGAATATACAGAGAGACATTAAATTCTTTGGTATCTAAGTCCCTCAGGCAAACATAGGCATTACCGCATGATAATCAAGGAGAGATCCCTCTGCAACATCCAACTACCGTTCGAGTCAATCCTCAGGTCTTCACAATTCTTAACAAAAATGCCAAGCGAAAACAGAAGCGAAGAGCAGCAGCAGCAGAGAAGAAGAGCCCAGCAGAACAAATCACTCATTCCCTGCACACTGCCCAATCATGCCGAGCCCAGCCATCATCCATCTGTAACACATTGGTAGAGAATGAGATGTCACCTGAACCACCAGACTTCTCGAGCGTCTCAGTTTGGGACGCTCTCCACGATCTTCTGACTGACAGGGAGGGTGGAATATTACTCAGCAACCCCTTGTCACCTCCCCCAAGATTTCCCACAACTTCAAAAAGAAAGTACAGTAAGCAAAGCAAAGCAAAGCAAAGCAAAGCAAAGATAGACAAAGCAACATTAACTCTACACCAAAGATGTCTCTGAGATCTGAGGAAAGAGCCTCCAAATCTCCTTCAAAAATGTCACCATGACCCGCATTCTTATCTGGAATGCGAGGGAGGGGGATAGCAGGACATGACACATTGAATCGTCTCAAGCAAATGAAACTTCTCCACAATATATCGCTTCTTGCAGTGATAGAAGCAAATATCTCTCCAGATCAACTCGAATTCTATAGGATCAAGCTGGGCTACACCAATGCCCTCTCCAAGGGTAAATACATAAGGGTGTTCTTTGAGATTGATTTCTCCTTCCAATTATTAGCTGAGAACAACCAGAGCATCTCGGTGGAGGTTGGCCATCCGACTATGAAAAATTAATTCATTCTTTCGATCGTGCATGTAGGTAGAACAAAGAAACAACGACGAGAACTATGGGAATACCTGATCCAAATTTCTGACGAAAACAACATCATTCCATGGATATGCGGAGGAGACTTCAACGCAATCACCTCTAAAACTGAAAAAACAGGAGGCAACCCGCCAAACCTGGGATCGATTGATTATCTTTGAAGACAACCTGATCCATATTCCATTCTCAGGCAACAACTTCACGCAGTCCAACTCCAGCTCTGGCAGCAATGCTCAACAATCCCGCCTTGATCGGATCATGGTCAACCAATCCTTCCTGAACTCCATCCATAGGGTGTCAGTGAGCCACCTCAGTCGATTGGAATCTGAGCATGTCAATAAAATAAGTTTAAATTTTACTTTGAACAGCGATGATTGTCAGGATCCTAACAAATTGTCTTCTTCTTGAATCAATCGATATGTTTTCGTATAATTGCAACGTGGTTGCACTACTGTTGTTTTTTCAAGTTTCTAATTCCAGCATGTGATTTTTACTTGCAAGTAGTAATACTTTTCATCTTGTAATCAGTAAGTTTTACGTGAATTGTACGATCTTATGTAATCGAGAGAATAACAAAATCTCTAAGCGGTTGTAAATGATATTTATCAGTTATCCAACTAACAACTAATCACACGTGGATGACATCCAGGTGCATAACAACAAATTCAACTAACAAACAATCTCACATGCATAACATCACATTAAAATTTGGACCCTCTCCTCTATAGAATTTGTAAATAAACCACCATTTAATTAGATTAATATAGTTATCGTACTCGAGTGACTCTATTGATTATCGAGGAGAGGTATAAGATTCTGGCTGGGTGGCAGAAGATCAATGGATCGAGCCACGGAGGCGTATTATTCCTTCTATTTATAAAATAGTGGAAGTTGAGAGGACAGTGGGTCCAAAAATATGTAATGCACTGTGTACAAAATTTCGAATGTTACTTCGGATCCCAAATATTATGCAAAGAATAAAAAAATAAAAAAATTAATATAGTTGAATTGATTGCCATGTCCAAATTATTAAAGTTAGTACCTAAATGAGAGTGCAATGCATGCCACAGAAACACTTTATAGTCAGAGATGGAGCTCCCTAATATAGGGTGAGCGTTGGATTTTATTCGGTTTTAATAGTGAAAATTGTATAAACTGAACATCTAAACATCCAAAATCAAAATTGAATTGAAACTAGCCATAAACGAAATTGAACGAAAACGATAATCAATTTGATTTATTCAATTTGTTTAGTTGATCTTTTTTTTACTGTTTAATAAGTCAAAATGAAAGAAATTAAATTTTTATTTAAATTATATTATAAAATATAATTTGTCTACATATGTTTATTGTATTTCAAGTTGGATTCAAAGTTAGACTAGTTGTTAAATTATCAAAACTAGACTTTAAAACACATAAAAAAATTATCTTTGAAGATAACCTGATCCATATTCCATTCTCAGGCAACAACTTCACGCAGTCCAACTCCCGCTCTGGCAGCAATGCTCAACAGTTCCGCCTTGATCGGATCATGGTCAACCAATCCTTCCTGAACTACATCCATAGGGTGTCAGTGAGCCACCTCAGTCGATTGGAATCTGATCACTCCCCGCTCTTGCTCGATCTGGTCGTCAATGCTCCTCGGATGCGAAAAAATTCAAATTCCTAAAATTTCGGACTTCCCACAGAGAATTCAGCTCAGTCGTTTATCAGGCATGGGCCCAATTCCAGCACCTTGATCCTCTTCTCAGCGTTGCCCTCAAATTGGAAGCGGTCACTTCAGCTCTTGCTTCTTGGAGTAGAGTTACTTATGGAGACATTTTCCAAGCGGCTAGAGTGGCAGAAGAGGCCGCTGCTTCAGCTGAAAAGGAGTACGACATCAATGATTCAAAAACTACGGAGGCAACGTCGCTATCAAAGTGGATATGGAGAAGGCGTACGATACGACCGCTTGAATTGCCAATTCATGATTTGGGTCCTTAGGAGAAGGCATACGACCTAATTCGGCCAGAACTCGGTTTCGTCGGAGCTGAACATGGTTCAGGTCTAATATGTATTATTGGGTGTTGGTGGACTGCCAGATCTGATGATGGACTATTTTGAATATTTACTAAACCCTAAAATAGGATTTTTACCTATTTAATATGTGTTGTGATTGGAGGTACAAATAGAACCTCAACTGGCGATTCAGGGTACTTGTCTACAGAAGATATAAGAGAAAGTATGTACTTTCCTCTTAGGGTTCGTCATCCAAGACAACAGGAAGAGAAGATTTGTTCAGGGAGTCATCTTCATTCAGAAAAATCGCTACAGGGTTCGGTGGGTGATTCCATTGTAATATTTGTCTTTCTAGTTGAGTTTGGTTAGGATATTGAATCTTTGGGCAAATAATTCAAAACAGTTTATTCAATCTTGTAATTCCACTTAAAGTTATAAAGTTTAAAATTTGTCCAGGTGAAGTAGTCACCGAACCATATACTGCTTATCTATCTTAGCATTCTTGTAGATGGATGGTTGGTTATCTCAAATGGGTTGACATAGTTTTCACTACGGCCAATTTTAAACGATATCAGAGTACGGTATCGACGCTGCTGGTCCCAGTAATTGATCCATTATTTGATATCTCGATCTCCTCCATCATTAACTATACCCCTCGATATTAATTAATAAAAATTGTTGCTATGTGAGCTGGTGGAAGAAGAGATTTGTGCAACTTTATTTATACATAGGATTTTACATTAATATAGTCCCTGCTTCCCTTGGGTCTCATTACATATAGATAGATAGATGTACAGTACTCTCATCCAGCTTACTAAAGCTCTAGTAAGTATCATGCATGTGGGCGTGCAGCTTGCTCTTGAGTCTGCTTCTGTGGCTTCACGATGAGAACGGGGCACGGAGCATGATGAGCAACATAGTCACTTACACTCCCCAGGAAAGCTCTGCAACATATACATAATGACCAAAATAAGCACAATAGCAATGGAATAAAATTGATAAATAGAAATTTTCATCTAGAACATCTAAGTTAAAGAAAATTACGCAAACAGGAAAAAAAAATGATAAATTTGCAGAAAGAGAACATAAACGTAATTGGACGTTTTAGAATTGAATAAAATTAAAGGTGAAAACATCTAAAAACATTTTCTATTATAGTATTTTTTTTTCCTTCCTAGGCTGAAAAAAAATAAAAAATAAAATATTGAGAAAACATCCTTACAAGGACGTTTTTTCTTATTTTTTTATTCTTAACAAAAAAGTTCATATTGTCCAAAACGTCGTTACTAGGACGTTTTTATTTTTTTATTTTTTTCGTGTGTATATATATATATATATATATATATATATATATATATATATGGTGTTTCCAAAGTCTAAAATGTTCTTAGTATGACCGTTTTTATTTTTTTAATCTTTAGACAACAAAATTAAATATAATTATAAACGTCCTTAATAAAGACGTTTTAGACTTAATTTGTGTCTATACGCAAGACCAACTAAAACTAAGGACATTTATGTTCTATCCTTGTAAATTTATTTAACATTTTTCTTTCTATGTAATTTTCTTAATCTTCCAATGCTCTAGATAAAAAATTATAATTGATAAAAGAATATATATATATTCCATAGTAGTGGTCTAGTGGTATGGCCTGGGACATCGGATGGAGGAGCGGACGGGGTTCGAGCGCCGCAGGTGTCCAGTAGGGGTGGGGTCGGGAGTCTCGGATAGGTAATATATATATATATATATATATATATATATATATATATATATATATATATATATAAACGAAATATGAACCAAAGTGCTCATATTCCTACATGAACCACGCACATGTAGACCAATAGAAATATAGTTTACTAGTGCACATGGGTGCACATAGGATGTAGGAATATATTTCTATTGTCCCACATGTGCATGACTCATGTTGGAATATAAGCACTATGTCTCATATCCCGTTTATCCTATATATATATATATATATATATATATATATATATATATGTGTGTGTGTGTGTGTGTGTGTGTGTGTGAAAAGGGATATGAGCCATAGGTTTATATTTTTAAAAGAGTCAATATACATATGGACCAATAGGAATGGAGTGTAGTAGTGCACATGGATGTTCATGAGATGTAAGAATTCATTCATATTGGTCCACATGTGCATGACTCATATAAAAATATGAAGATAGATATATATATATATATATATATATATATATATATATATATATATATATAGCATGAACTGTTAGTAGAACTGTCAGCAATAGTTTCAGCTACAAACTAGTATCAGAACGTTGATGACACATCTTACCTCTTGATCGTCGACAATCCACGACTACCAACTATGACTAGATCGACTCGCATTTGTTCCCCCGCCTGGCATATCATCTCCTTAGGTTCCCCATCCATGACTAGTGTTTCTGCCGTCACCTATAGACACATAGATACGGAGGGATCAAATCTCCATTCAAATGACGTTTGGCACGTGAAATGCTATTTATACAAGAATTCTATATTTTATCGAACTTTCGGTGACTAAATTTTCTAGAAAATTATATTTCCATCCTTGATAAATATATAAATATTTTGAAAATTTTGAAAAAAAAATAGTAAAATATAATAAAAGGATCGAAAAATTGTGGAAAAAAAAACCTTGAAAAAATAAAGGAGAGTAAAAAGGAAAAAAAAAAAGCAACTAAAAATCGGAGAATAAATTTTTATAGTCTAAACAAAGATAGGAATAAGTTTCCCACACTAATTTTTTCCGGACAAAAAAATTTACCGTATACCAAACGTACCGTGTAAATGGTAAGTTCCTGACTGTCATCTAATATTTGTTCTTGAGTTTATACTATAGAACTTACTCTCTTCTCTTCGCAAATTTTCATTGCCTGAGAAAGTAGACGTTTGGTGTTTTCCCCTTGCCCTTTTCGGATCGAATCTACCACCGATGATGCTGCGTAAATACCTGCTTCATGATATGAGCAAGGTTGAGATTACCATTATAATCTGATATTGATTAGTTAATATGCAACCAACCACCAGAAAAAAAATATTTTTTATAACACTTACAAAATATTTTTATAACCGTTTTTATAAATACATTATTAAGATTCAGAAAATATCTTTTTGTAAAAGTATTATAAAGATGACCACGAAACTGAGTGCATAAATTGTAGAGATAAGAACATCCACAGTAGAAGTGGTTTCAAGTGTTACATTTTAACTTTAGTCAAATTTTGTAGCACTTAAAGGTTACAGTGGACACTTGTTCATACTTAAAAATTGTTAGAAAGTCAAGAAACATTTCAGATTTGGAGCATTTTATAATTCCTCTATATTAATTTCTGGATCCACCAAAAGTAATCGTTCTTTACTAATAGAAAAAAAATAAAGAAAAAAATGAGAGAGAAAATCTTACCAAAATAGGGAAGCAAAATAAAGAAGAAAAAAGAGAAGAAAAAAAAAAGAGAAAAAAAAAAGAGAAAAAAGATGAGATTAATTTAGATTATTTATTTGGAGTAGCATTGTATATCGATATCAAAGAAACACTCTAAAAGTAATAATTTACACAATTTTTAAAAATTTGGAATATGTGTTTGGAGTGTCCTCACTGTGGATGCTCTAATTAAGAACATCAACAATGGAATAGGTTTCAATGCTATATTTTGACTTTAGTCAAATTTTGGAGCACTTAAAAGCTGCAGTGGACACTTGTTCATATTTAAAAACAGTTAGAACCAAAAAATATTCCAGATTTGGAACGTAGCTTAGCTACTCTAGGCCCAACAAAATTAACCGTCTTACCAAAAAGAGCAGCAAATCTATTTTCCAATATTTCTGTCATATTACTGTTCCCTCTCTATTACATGTAGATCCCTTTTTTTTTTAATATCCATTTGGACCCAAATGTAATAGGATGCAGACAGAAATATGAGTGAGACAGAAGTTATAAGACAGCATATCTGACCAAAAAGAGAATGAAAATTAAAAAAAGAAAAATAAGAGAGATTAATTTGGAGTATTTGTTTGGAGTTTACCATTGTGTAACAGTATCAAAGAGACATTTCTACGGTAGCAATTTACGTAATTTTTAATAATTTAAAATGTGTATTTGGAGTGTCGCTACCGTGGATGCTCTAATCTGAATGCTCTAACCTGCCGCTACTGTGGATGCCCTAACCTGAATATGTACCTGGCCCTGCCGGAAGCATGTAGTGCTGGAAAGGCTGCTGGACATGCAAGAGCGAGAGCACGGCCGGCGAGCGATCCGCCTCGGCTCCGACTGCGTCGCCAAAGAGATAGTCGAGAGCCCACCGGAGAGCGTAGAGGCTCCCTTCGCTCTCGTCTATGGCCACCAGAACCTTCACCTTCCTCTTCTCCTCGGCCTCGCCGGTGCCGGCTTCTACAACCCTAGCCTCCTCTTCCATCTCCTCTCAGAGTCTAGATAGTGATGTTTCCCATACGTGCTCACCTGGATTTAAACAATTTACTTCGGCACCTGACGGATCGGATTGACACAACACGTAGTGGGTGGCTACAGTACAAACTAAACCGCTGCGACCATTAACATATATATGCCATGCGGCGCCCACAGAGAGGAGAAAAGAACAAAATTTGCAGGACTAGGTTTTGGTCGCGACGCGAGCATCTACAGCGGGAGACACTCTAAACGTATATTTGTTTAAGTGTTTTCTTTCTGTCTTCCGTTTTAAAAAAGGTTTGTGCTCCAACCTCCAGAACTTTTTTTTGTCCTTTATGTACTTATTGTGGGAAGTCTGATCATTCTGCTACCACCTGTTATGCTCATCAGCGGTCTGGTCTGATTTGTTCTCTCTGCCATAAGCCTGATCACTCAGTGGATGATTGTTTTCTGCTTCATCCACATTTTAAAAACTGAATTCATCGAGCGGATCGGATAAATATTTCTTCTCCTATATAGATACATATTCGTTATATATATATATATATATATATATATATATATATATATATATATATATTCTATTAATAAAATTAATATTGTTGATTTGTTTCCTTATGTCTTCCGCTTTCGAAAAGATTCGTGCTCCAACGTTTAAAACTTTTCCTCGTCTTTTGTGCACACTTATTGCGGAAAGTTTGGTCATTCTGCTACCACCTATTATGCTCATCAGCGGTCTAGTCTGATTTGTTCTCTCTGCTATAAGCCTGGTCACTTAGTGGATGATTATTTTTTAGCTTCATCCACATTTAAAAACTCAATTCATCGAGCGGATCGGATACATATTTCTTCTCCTATATAGATACAGATTCGTTCTCTCTCTCTCTCTCTCTCTCTCTCTCTCTCTCTCTCTCTCTCTCTCTCTATATATATATATATATATATATATATATATATATATATATATATATATATATATATAGCTGTATATCTTTTTAGATCATCTGTTAATAAAATTAATATTGTTGATTTGTTTCCTTTCGTCTTTTGCTTTCGAAATGGTTCCTGCTCCAACCTCCATAACTTTTTTTCTTCTTTTATGTACTTATTGCGAAAAGTATGGTCATTCTGCTACCACCTACTATGCTCGTCAACAGTCTGGCATGATTTATTCTTACTGTCATAAGCATGCTCACTCAGTGGATGATTATTTTATGCTTATACATATAAGATTTTTAGATCATCCATTAATAAAATTAATATTGTTGATTTTTTCCTTCTGTCTTCCGCTATCGAAAAGGTTCACGCTCCAACCTCCAAAACTTTTTCTCGTCTTTTATGTGCTTATTGCGGGAAGTCTGGTCATTCTGCTACCACCTGCTATGCTCGTCAGCAGTCTTGTCTGATTTGTTCTTACTATCGTAAGCCTAGTCATTCAGTGGATGATTATTTTCTACTTCATCCATATTTAAAAACACAATTCCTCGAGCGGATAAAGACAAATATTTTCTTCTTGACTCACTGTTCGGTACTTCAGGCTCATATTGTTAACAGTATCATACATTGGCATTTCCACCTCTCTCTACCGTTGCGGTAGATATTGAGTATCGTCTTGCTCAGTTAGAGCTATAGCTTCAACACAAACTTGTTTGTACTGGCTCTTCTGTATCTATTTTTTTTCTTCTCTAGTTGTACGTCTACTTCTTGGATATTAGACTCTGATGCTTCTTATCATATTACTTCTAACCTTAGTCTCTTAACTAATATTACACCATCATCATCCCACTTTTTCTCTTTACACACAGTTGATGATTCTCAGTTGTCCAACACTTAATTTTGCTCCATTAGTTTTGATGATTCTCAGTTGTCCAACACTTAATTTTTCTCTATTAGTTTTGACACTTTAAGCCTTTCTTTTATTTTGCATATTTTTTATCTTACTTTACATCTCATATGAGTTAGTAGCCTATCTGAGAGTGGGTTTATTATTGTTTTTTGATTCGCTCACTTGTCCTGTGCAAGATCATTGTACGTACAATTGATCGTGGTCGTAGGAATGCGCAATTATATCACTTAGACGATTGGTTGTGCTCACAATCATGCATGCTGCTATCATTATGTCTACTGCCGACTTGTAAAATAGATGCGTAAATCATATTTAATCAAACTCTCGCATAAAGAATTTATTTCATAGTAGAGCTCTTGGACATGCTTCTTTTTCTTCTCTATCCACATGTATAGTATGTAAGTTGGCATAATACTTACTCCTACCCTTTCCTAAATGTTTATCTAAATCTAGTAGTATTCTATTTCTTATCAACTCCTCATTCCCTTGGGTTACTCCTCTCCTCTACCTTATCCTTTGTATCATCGATTCCATGTACAAGTTCTTCTTGTACTTAAAACTTATTCGTGCCATATTACCTTACTTAAAGCAGATCAGACTGATCCTTAGAATTTAATCCATGATTTATATTTTTTTCTCTCCAAGTTTGAGGTACAATCATTCGTACTTGACCCTTCTCTACCATATTGTCGTCCCTTATTCTAAAAACAGTGGCTTATTTTTAATTTTGAGGACAAATTTTTTGTAAGTTGGGTAGGATGTAAAACCCCTCACATTTGGAAAATAATTAAATAAATAAAAAAATAAATAATAGTAATAAAAAGAATAACAAAATAGTTTTTTCCTAAGAATTTTGTGGATTTTATGCAATTTTCTAGGATTTTATTAGATTGAAATAAGATATTACACTACTAGAATAAGCAAGATTAGCGACGTTTTTTAGCGACGTCAAAGGAAAACGTCGCTAATAAAATGTAAATTAGCGACTCCATGTAAAAATGTCGCTAGACGTCGCTAATGGGCGACATTTAGCGACGTTTAGCGACTTTTATTCAGTTTTTAAAAGATTAGTCGCTATAAGTTCAATTAAGTTCGCTAAACGTCGCTAATATGTTTCATTTAGCGACGTTTAGCGACGTATCTCATTAAGACAATTAGTGACATCATTAGCGACATTAAAGACGTCGCTAACTTAGCGATGTCATTATTGGCGTCGCTAAAACGTCGCTAAATTTTATTCATTTAGGGCTGATTCCCCCCATTTTCTTCGATCTCTTCCTCTCCCTCTCCCAAATTTCAAACCCGAACCTCCTTCCTCCCTGCGGCGACCCCCTCCGGCTCCTCCTTCCTCCCTCCGGTGACCCCCCTTTGGCCGTGTCCTCCCCCTCCGGCTCCCCTCCTCCCTCCGGCGTCCCCTCCTCCCTCCCGGCGACCCCCCTCCGGCCGCGTCCTCCCCCCTCCGCTGTCAGCTCCTCCTTCCTCCGGCTCCCTTTCTCCCTCCGGCGTCCTTCCTCCGGCTCCCCTCCTCGGTGAGCTCCTCTCTCTGTCTCCTTTCTCTGTCTCTCTCTTTCTCTCTAACACAAACACGACACAACACAACACGACATGACATGACACGATACGACACGACATGACACATACTAACCCTAACCCTAACTCGAACACACACACACACACACACACGCACGCGGACACACACTAACCCTAACTTGAATTGAAGCTGGTACACTCGAATTGAAGCTGGTACACGACACGACACAACAAGCTATATTGTTGCTGTCCCTTTTGAACTACAGTCATAACCTTGACCAACTCTTTGAGGTCAGATTTAGGGAGATTTAACCAAAATGGATCCATGATCCTGTTGATATCAATAGTACTGGTTTAGATGAGAAGAAACAGCACACAACCAACTTTATAGTAATTTTGTTTAAAGAGGAGGCCATTGCTGGTGCTGGTATAACACTCGCTGGTTGCTTCCTTTGTGTCGTACACCTTGGACGTAACATTGATCTTCAATGTAGTCTCCATTATGTGAGGGTTCATGTTTATGATGTCGATGTAGTAGTTGTCGTCCTCGTCGATCTCGTAATTTGCCTCCTCCTTGCTAGTACTACTTCCTGAGTATATATATATATATATATATATATATATATATATATATATATATATATATATATATCACCCTCAATAATTAGCTAGCTAGCTTCAAATTCGAATTACGTCGCAAGTATTAATTAAGGATCCGTTTGGTTCACTGTAACGTGATCTCAATAAAATCGAATAAAAAAATTATAATCCTAATTCATGGTAAGACAAGATTGGTCGCATACCATCTGACGATCCAACAATGTCGAGCATAGACCTCCCGTGAAACATGTGCGACTCCTTCAGAGTATGTTCTTCTTTCGGGTACTCTTTAAATAAAAAGCACATAACTTAAGTGCCAAATTAATTAAAAAAATTTAATTATTAAAACAACGATCATGATATTTCTCAGACACCATTTGAACAATTAACTCTTATTTAAATTATACAAAAAGAAATTATATATACAAAAAAATTACTATAAAGTAACAAATTTTAGTATAATTTGCTAGAACGACATATGTTTGGAAAAATTGCTCTCCGCATGACATTATAATTTATACCATCTAACCAACGAGAACTAATTGCTCTCATCACTGCATAACAGTACACAACCAACTTGGAAATTTTGTGGGTTGACAAAATGACACAAGCAACAACCACCCAAACGAAGTGACAATTAAGAAGAAATAATGAGTGATGTGTGTGTTATCCAGCTCACTGTCTAAAAAGGTTGATGGCTACTTTGCATAAGACTTTGTGATTACCAAAGCAGAGCAGTAATCAGTCACTTGGCCATTGCATTGATAAGTTCTTTAGTTAAATAAGTGCATAAAATTAATATGTTTTACACTAAATATGAGATGGCTTGTGACCTTGTCCAAACGGGGAATGACTGCTACTTTCTGAAACTCTCTTCCATATTATTTGCCATCCATGCCCTGTAGTTGGACATACTCACTACCAATTGAAAAGTCAGATGACACACACACACACACACACACACACACACACACACACACACGCGCACGCATAGGGCATTGTGTATCAAGTTAGAGCAGTTCTTATCTTCCTCTAGAGAATCACACTATATGTAATGATTTATAGGATACATACTGTCATTTTTGCAAAAGTATCTAGAAATGGATATAAATTACTATCTGCGTCATCGTTCATGGATGTACAACCGTCATCCTGATGACATGTGTGATGTGCGGGATGAATTCATTGAGGGTATACAGCAGTTCCTGCAGTTCGCCAAGGCGTTCCCTCAGTACATGGACGGTACCAAAATTAAATGTCCGTGTGTGAGATATCGCAACAAGAAATATCATCCAGAAGTGGAAGTCACATATCATTTGTACTCGAAGGGATTCACGCCGAATTACTATCAGTGGACCGCGCACGGAGAACTTGTGTCTCTAGCATCGGAGTCAGAGCCTTATGTGGAGCCGTATATAGATATCCACGACCACGATGCTTACAACGACGGGTGGGTGAACATAGTTTTGATGCGGCGGGGCCTAGTTTCAATCCGGACAATTATGATACGGCCGGACCTAGTTTCAATCCGAACAATTATGAAGCAGCTGAGGAGGCACCGAATGCCGATGCTGCAAAGTTTATTGAGTTGCTGAAGAATGTAAGGAGTTCACTATCCTGGTTTTGAGGATCATTCATCGTTGGAGGTGGTTACAAGATTATTGAGCATCAAGTCCAATTTTAACATGTTGCAAGAATGCTATAATCGATTGATCGATTTGATTATAGAGATCTTGCCCGAGGGTGCAAAGTTGCCTAAAGACTTCTATCGATCTAAGAGGATGGTGAGATCGCTCTGGATGGGATACGAGAAAGTCGATACATGTCGCAACGGGTGCATGTTGTACTACAAAGACGACAAGGATGAAGATGCGTGCAGATTCTGGGGTGCTGATTGCTACAAGGCCACTATTAGAGGAAAGTCTGTCGGTGCAAGGAAGCCTATCGACTCGATGCACTACTTGCATTTGATGCTGCGGTTGCAGCGGTTGTTTATGGTTAAGGAGACTGCAGAAAACATGAGTTGGCACAGGCGGAAATAAATCAAAGGAGTATTGGATCATCTATCCGATGGAGAAGCATGGAAGCACTTTGATCGAGAGTATCTAGATTTTGCTTCGGATCAGCGTAATATAAGATTGGGGCTCTCCTCTGACGGATTTATCCCATTCGGACTTTCGGGCTCCGAGTATTCATGTTGGCATATGATCGTCACTCCGTACAATCTACCGCATTGGATGTGCATGAAGACTCCGTATATGTTTGTCACGCCCCAGTCCCAAAATACGTAGGACTAGGACACGTAACCATGCCAGCCGCCCGTATATATGGCAACTCCAATATATGGAAACCATATATACGTGCGTACGCTGTATAATGAACAATAAGTCCTAAGTGGTAAAACTGATCACAAGTCACAGGGTAATATCTAAATCTCATCCACAGAAATCAAATATGAATAACCAATAACCATGTAACTAGATCTCAATAACAAATATCTAAAGAATGACAGTCGGATGGAAACAAATCCACTGCAGAAATATAATATAAAAGGAACCAGAATACACACCATAAAGAACACATCTGACAATCACGAGGCTCGAAGAGAAGACCTCCTCGGGATATACGTAACATGTCCGGATCTGTGCTCCTGCGAATACTCAAGAACATATACACCTGGCAGGGGACCAGGTCCTCAGAGGGACATAGCAAGATACATAAAAATAACATACCATAATGTAAATACTGAATAAATAAATGGGGTGTGCTAACCATCTAAGTGAATGCAATTTAAAGACCTTGTAGTACGCATGAGAATGTGTGGGCTAGACATATGCTGACGTAATTCACCAATCGTCATGACTGGCTAGTATATGTGTCATATGCCCCCTGACGCAAGGGCACTCTACAATCGTCCATCCCTGCAGAGCATGGAACGAAGGTATAAAACATACAATACCCCATCCTCCTCGGAGCATGGTAACGGAACAAGAAAACCAATACCCCATCTCCGAGCAGCATGGTAACAGGAATGCCCCATCTCCGTAGAGTATGGTATCAGGCCACAGGAATAAGGAGGGGGTGTCCCATACGCCTACTAAGTGTCTTTCCTGCCCAATATAGATGTACAAGTCGTGAAAATGACGTGGACACTTTCTACTATGATGCAAGTCTCAATAAAATAAACAACTGAGCTAAATACCACTACACGTGTTGCTCACACTGATGGCCAGTCGCGCATGAGGCACGTGTCCCTACATGTACTCACTCTGTGACATGTAATGATATGTGTCAAGGCCTGAGAAGTTATATCAATAACTTCACAACTTTAGGTGGGCCTACTAGACACTAGGTCAGACACAAGTCCTAACGTCAACGCCATCGTTGACTGCACCCGAGTCTGCTCGGACGCGCACATTTATATAATATTAAAATAAATAAATATATAACTAACAATAACTGAATTTAAACAGTACAACAAGGCAAGATATACTTGCCTGGCAAGAGAGCTGCAAAATATAACGTCCAGATGTCAAGTGCTAAAAGTCAGAAACTATGGCCTCAGAATGAAAGTCTCCGGATGCTGAAATAAATATCACTAACAGTCTCAGAAAATATCAAATAGCTAGAAACGCCTGTCCTTAAGTCCAATTTGGACACAGGGGGCAAAAATGATAATTTTTGGTCAAAGCGGGTCCACATGTGGGCCACTTTGCACCGAAAAACGTGTCAGGGTCAAAGATCTCCAAATATGCCAAACTTAGTGTCCACAAGTCCATAACGTTGATACGAACCCAACGGAATTTCCAGAATTGGATTCCGGTGAGCCGGTCACAAAATTATCCGTCAAGTGGAGCCGGCGGGGCCCACGATACTGGATTTTGTCAACGTTCTCAGAATCGAACCAAACTTGGATCATAGGACCAGCGTATTGCTACGAGTCCGATGGCGCAAGTTTTGTTTCGATCCGACGTGTGTACACAAAGTTACAGCGTGTTCCAGAACTGACGGATACGGGACGGTGTCGGCGGATACGCGTTGATTCCGGTGTGCACGCACATCCAAAACAACTTCTCTGAATTCCTACACGTCTGTATCAACGTCGTGCACATTTCGGTAAAGATCGCGTGCGACCAAGTCGTCCCGTTTGGCGGGACGTACTCAATTCCGGGTTGAATCGGGTCGTTGTTTTTCCTGTTTTTGGATCGCAGTTTGCGATCGCCACAGGACGCGATGCTCCGAACGGGTTGCACGGACACCGAGAGGGTTACACAGTCTACACGACGCAACTGACGGAACAGAAATCGGAATTACGAGGTGAGAGAAATCGTTACCTGAACAGGGCTCCGTGAAGACTGAATTCCTGTGTCCGAGTGTCTCCCTCGTGTCCTGGACGTGTCCGAGTCCTGTGTCCAGGCTGTGTCCGCTGTACTGTTTCGTGTCCGTATCGAGTTACTGTGTCCAGTCACTGCGGGGTCGACTAGCCGGCGGAGGGCGGCTTGGCCTATGGATGGCGTTGCCGGAGGCGATGGGGACGCAGGGATTTCCAGCTGAGGGCGCTGGACAGCCGACGACCGGGGAAAGCACGGGCCGGCGGCCACTGTGCTGCCCCGCGGGATGGTCGGGGGAAAATCGACGAGAGGGAGGCGCTGTCGGAGCTCCGGTTCAGCGGCTTCGTCGTTGGACGGAGAGGATGGGGGAGATGTTGCTGCTGCCGGCGGGTGGGGGGGGCAGCCGACCGGACGGGGGAGCCTCGGCCGGGGGACGGCGGCGGCGTCGAGGTGGAGAGGGAGGAGTAGGGTTAGGGCTTGGTGGTTTTGGAAATATATATAAAGGGAGAGAGAGAGAGAAAGAGAGAGAGAGAGAGAGAGAGAGTCGGCGGAAGGGGGAAAACCACTTTGCTGCAGCTGTTGTTTTTCTTATTCTTTTCTTACTTCCTTTCTTTCTTTTCTTTCCTTTCCTTCTTTCCTTTCCTTCCTTTCATTTTTGCTGCTGCCGTTTTTGCTAAGTCATGGTTTTGGTTTTGCTTTAAACGGGTTTGGGTTTGCGGGTTTGGGTTTGCGGGTTTGGGTTTGGATCCTTAATGGATCCAAACCCATTTTCTATTTCTTTTCTTTTTTTTTCTTTAAAAACTAATATATATATATATATATATATATATATATATATACATATATATACCTATAAAATTTTAGAAAAATATATTTGTGCACACCATCAAGTTAGCATCTGCCCACAGGGTCTCCTATATGAAATAAATTATAAAAAAATTATAAAGGCTACAAATAACTCCTAGATGCACAAACACCAAAAATAAAAATTTAATAAATTATATATTCTCTATTTAGCACATAATTACTATAAATAATTAATTAAAATAAAAATAAAATAACTAATACGGTTTTCAGGATTTGTGGTTTCACAATGTTCCTAACCGTTATTATCCCGGGTCCGAATAATCCGAAGAGGAACATCGATGTGTATTTACAGCCTTTAATAGATGAGTTGAATCAGCTGTGGAAAGTAGGTGCCAACACGTACGATGTTTCTAGAAAGCAGAATTTTCAGATGAGGGCAGCACTTATGTGAACCATCAACGACTTTCTGGCCTATGAAATATTATCGGGATGGAGCACCCATGGTCGTCTCTCATGTCCGTATTGCATGGACCGTACTAAGGCTTTCCGTTTGAAACACGGAGGCAAACTGTGCTTCTTCGATTGTCATCGATAATTTCTGCCGAAGGATCATCCGTACCGGAGGAATAAGAATGCTTTTCGTACGGGCGTTGTGGAGAAGGCCAATCCACCGCCAAGGTGGCCCGGATACACGATATGGGTAGAGGTAAAAGATTTATCAAGTTTTATCGAAGAGCCTGCTAAGGGATACAAATGTGACGGATTTGGTCGCACCCATAATTGGACGAAGAGGAGTATATTCTTGGATCTGCCATATTGGAGCACCAATCTGATCAGACATAACCTTGATGTCATGCATATCGAGAAGAATATGTTTGATAACATAATTAATACTGTAATGAAGGTAAAGGGGAAGACGTAAGATAATCCGAAGGCCAGGTTCGACTTAGAAGAAATATGTAGATGTCCTACATTGCATTTGATAGAGGAGGGGAATAGAAAGTTAAAGCAACATAAGTCAATTTTTTCACTAGAGAAAGAGGATAAAGGGAGACTTTGTAGGTGGATTCATGGTCTAAAGTTTCCAGATGGGTACGTGTCAAACTTGAGAAGATGCGTCGACCTCAAGGAGAACAAACTAGCGGGTATGAAGAGCCACGATTATCACGTATTCATGGAGAGGTTAATCCCGATTGCATTTTAGGAATTATAACCGCAGGTCATTTGGGATCCATTGACAGAGCTCAACATATTCTTCAGAGATCTTTGTTGTACTAAGTTGCTCGTCGATCGTCTAGAAAAGCAAGACAAGGATATTGCGGTAACACTATGTAAGCTCGAGAAGGTGTTTCCTCCTGGATTCTTCGATTCTATGGAGCATTTGCCAATTTATCTTTCCTATGAGGCACGTGTTGGTGGTCCTGTCGGTTATCGATGGATGTACCCCTTCGAGCGACATCTGAATCACCTATAGAGAAAGGTGAAAAATAAGGCACGGGTTGAGGGCTCTATTTGTGAAGCTTATGTTCTCGAGGAGATTACAAACTTTTGCTCAACGTATTTCAAACGTCATGTTGATACTAATAGAACGAAAGCTCCGACAAATGACGACGGATATCAGGAATCTAATGATGCAATACTCGAAGTATTCAATGCGTCTGGAAAGCCTTCGGGGAAAATGAAGAAGAGATATTTGAATGACGACGAGCTAAGGGCTGCTCAGTTGTATATATTACTCAATTGTGACGAGGTTGAAGTGGAGAAGCTAGAGGGGTAAGTAATTAATACGTCCACGTTTACATCATCTCAATGTAATAGTATAAGCTACTATTATGCTACTAATCAACAGTTGCTTCATTGTTTTTTAGCACATATAATGATGAGTTGAGGTCGGTTAGACCCTACATAACAGACGAAAAGTAGAACAAGAAATGATATGCCATTTTTCTTCTTGGTTGAGCGTATATGTAAGGTGCTTGGTAATTACTTTTTATTTCTGCACTTGCAAAACAAATAACTTACCATCGCTACTTTGGTATTTAGGTCGATCGTCTAATAACACCCGAGGCTGAATCTATTAGAACTCTATTCAAGGGACCAATTACTGTCGTTAAAATATGGCCAAATTTCTGTGTGAATGGATTTAGGTTCAAGTCAACAAATGCTCCTATCAGAGACAGCTTTTTGGATCTTGATTCCACGAAAAATAGTTGTTTGTGTATCAAATCTTTGAACTACAAAGACGTCGATTCAGACAATAATTTCTTTGGAATCTTATGAGAGATTGTGGAGTTGACATATAATTATGGCATAGAACCTGCTAATATCGTGCTATTCAAGTGTGAATGGTTCGATCCGATTCAAGATCAAGGTTAGAAAATTGACAAGCATGGCCTTGTGGATATAAACTACAAGTATAGATATCAAGGCTACGAACCATTTGTCCTATCAAGTCAGGCTCAGCTCGTGTACTTCACAACTTATCCTAGACGGGGGACAGCGAGGTCGGATTGGTGGGCAGTATACAAGACTAAAGCTAGAAATACCTTTGACATTGACGAAATAGCTTATCAGGAGGAAGATCTACCTCTTGTAACAAATATTGTAATGTGGACTCAACGGAAGTTACTCATTACACGAGTAATAATATAGAAAATATAGAATTATTCGAAGAGGAAGACGAAGACGAAGTAGATGAAAGTGAAGACGAGGAGGAGGAAGAGGAAAAGGAGGATGAGGAAGGCGAACACGATAAATTTTCTGAAGATGATTGAAAATAAAATATTTTGCCTGTAGAATGTAACTATATTTTGACTGTAGAATGTACTATTTTGACGAATATATGTATTATATTTTGACTGTCGAATTCTGTGATATATGCATAACATTTTGACTATAGAAAGTACTATATATTTATGTTTTTCTTTATTCATCATATGTTGTTATCAGGTATGACAGGATGATGCGGAGGATTCGGCAGGTCCCGAGGTAGACAAAGTGCTCCTCCGATACTGCCTACTATTGGTTCCGGATCGTCGTCGCCCAGTACTCCAGTATATCGATCATTCACATCTCCGACTACGACGACGTTACGTTCCATCACTCCTGGGACGAGTAGTTCCAGGCGTGATAGTACTCCCTCGTCCAGCGTTCCTCCTACTGATGGAACCATGGAGACAGATGAGCATGTAGAGGAGGTCGTGCCGACGTTGTCCCAGCATCAGCAAGATCCTCCATGCGCACCTCCGGAGGAGACGAGGACAGAGATTTGGGTCGACGGTACAAAGTAAGTCAATTAGATGGTTTAGCATCATATATATCGTGTATTTCTTTATTCATCGTATATTTTTTTCGATCAAAATAATTATCTCTGTATAGATATCGTCCTTCGTTGATTCAGAGACGCTTGGGCCTATTTTTGAGGAACAACTATGGTGGCCCTTGGATCAACTACTCTGAAGCTCTGAAGGAGAGGAAGGCATTCTGGTTTGCCACTTCAAGGTAAAAGTATATTATATAAATCCTCTAATTTATGCATATTATATAACTTATCTGTGATGCTCACTTACTAAATTATTTATTGTAGCAAATATATTTCTATCCTCCGTACTGAACCGAGTTGATCGAGCGGCTGTTTCCTACCGTTGCCGCCAAGCTTACCGTGATGCTCTGGATGACCAGAAGGCTCATGATCATGCTGGAAAATCGATCCAAGGTTGGATCACGCCTGAGCAGTGGACTACAATGGGGGCTAGATTCGACGATCCGAGCTACAAGGAAATATCTGAGAAGGCCAAGGCGGCTAGACGGAATGCTGCCAAGTGGTGTGGTGGCTCGATTCCGATGACGGAATATTTTTGTCGTTTGGTATATTTTTTTATTTAAGATATATTATTTTAATGTAAGTACGATAAAATAGTTGTAAGAAAAAATGTTTTAAGTTTAGTACTAAATAATAAATTTTTAATAGGTACAGAGGGGTGAGGATGCAAACATGATGACCGTCTTCTTGGCCATCCATCGCAAGGACGAAAATCTCATTGATGAGAGGGTCTCGCAGACCTATGTAAGTATTACTTTACTTTGTGTTAATTTTAATATAACTTAGGCAATTATCGAGTATCCAAACTTTTCTAGGCCGAGTATCTTATGTTGCAAGAGCGGGCGACTGCTAGTGCACCTACAGCTGGAGAGGCTGGTACTTTCTCGCAGCCCGCTCCAGCTCCGTCGGTGGACGACCTGTGGGTGACCGCCGCTGGTGGTCTCCAGAGGGGTACGTACTACGGTACAGGATCCTATGGCGCCCTGGTTGCGATACAGTCATCTAGGACCTCCCCGACAAGTGCGCATTTCCCACAGCCCTCGCAGTCGTCGGCCAGAGTCCAGGAGGCCGTTGACCGTCAGATTGCGTCTCTCCGTGATGAGTTGATGTGAAGGATGGAGGAGCAGCCCCGGTCCCAGCCGCAGACGGACGATCCGACGCTCATCGCACGATTCGACATGCTCGACCGCAGCATCACGGAGCTCTGGGATTTGACAAAAGATCTTAAAGCCTCGACAGAGCGCAGCGTGACGGAGCTGCAGGCATCACAGCAATCCATGGGCGAGAGGCTGATGATGATGCAGGATTCAATGGTTCATAGCAGTACGAGGCTGTTATCTACCATGGATTCTTACAACCAGCGACTCGCAGAGTTAGAGCGGATACGTCCTCCTGGTGCGCCTGCATCGACACAGACTCCACCAACGTCACTGCCTTCTCCATCGACATCGGTATCGATTTCACGGGAGCAGTATGATCTATTCTTATCCTTCATGCGCACCGGTGGTCATCTTCCTGCAGATCCGCAGTAGTATAGATATTTGCATGGATATTTGCTGGATATTTGTATTCTTTGTATTATTTAGGATGAGACTCATTATATGGATATATATTTTCTGTATTCTTTACGACGATATTTGCTGGATATTTTATTTTCTTCAAATTTTATTATATTATTCATATTAAATATATGTTAATTTACCGGTGTTGAGTGTTCAACCCAATGGGGTCGGCAAACCCAGGAAATTCAAAGGAGGGTTGCTCCGGGTCTATTTGTACAGATTGTTAATTAATAAACTACAGGAATAATAGTTTGGAAACAATTCAGTATTCATTTTTTTTATTTTTTCACTGTACAATTAGCGACATTTTTAGCGACGTTTAGCGACGTTAATACACGCCGCTAAATACGTCACTAATGATGTCGCTAAAAATGTCGCTAAAACGTCGTTGTACGTCGCACCTTGCTGACATTGCAGTATTGCCAGGTCATTAAAGACGTCGCTGTAACGTTGCTATATAAGTCGCTAATTAGCAACGTTAAGCGACTGATGAGCACGTCGCTAATTAGCGACGTTGCGTCGCTAAAAGTCGCTAATTTAGCAACACATTTACGTCGCTAAAAAATGTCGGTATAGCGACGTTTTTTCTTTCAGCGATTAGCTGAGTTCTGACTTCTGTAAAACGTCGTTAAAAGTGATTAGCGACGTTTATTGGTCATTTAGCGACGTTTTTTATGTCGCTAATTTAACTTTTTCTGGTAGTGTTATTACTATATACTAAATATTAATATTATTATTTTCTAAATAATAAAACCTTAATCATAAATCTAACTCAAAACCTAAGCCTAACTACCCTACGGCCCAGACCTCAGACCCACGCCCTCTCTTCCCCTCTATATATATATGTCCATATGCACATATATGGACAAACACTAACCATATTTCCTTCCACCTTCAACTCGACGCCGACCCCTAAAACCAGACGATACATGAGACCACCCCTGACGCCTGCGCAGTCGCTGTCGTCGATGTCCCGACCATCGACCGCGCCCCCGCCGATCTCGCGCGCAGACAGCCCCCCCCCCCTCGCGAGCCGTTTTTAAGGTGAGGTTCTTTCTACACGCTCTATCATTTTTTGTCCCGCTTATTGCTATTGATAAACAACCTAACCCTTTAGTAATAAATTTAAATAGAATAAATTTAGATCTCTCTAGTTGAGAGAAAAATCAAAATAAAATTGAGGAAAAACCTGTTTTTGAAACTGTCCTGAAACAGTCCAAATACTCATGTATGAGCTCTGTTTTCTCCCAAACCATTAACTATTTTTAAAATCTACTTGTACACATTTTTAGACAACATATCCAAGATTAATTCTCTTTAAATAGTTTAATTTATGAAGCTTTATATTTCAAGATATTCGGTTGAGAAGTTCATAAAAAATCTGTTTTTAAAACCATAAAAAAAAACTTGCGATACGTAGTGCGTCCCGACAAACTGGACCACCTTGTTGCGTAACAATTATACCGAAAGGCGGGTATAGTATATTCGAATGTGTGAGATTTTGCAGAAGTTGATTTGGCTGTGTGAGCACGCCAGAATCAACCCGTATCGGTCCAAAGTCTTCCGGATCGTCGTTTTGCAAAATACATTAAAAGTTTGTGACCGCTCGTCAAAATACGACAAAACTTGCGCCAACGGATCCGTGGTATCATGTTGGTCCTGTGACACAAGTTTCACTCAATTCTGAGATAGTTGATCGAACTGCCTATTCGTGGGCCCCATGGGTTGACTTGGCGGACGAAATTTTGTGATCGGCTCACCGGAATCTAAAATTGGACATACCATTGTGTTCGTATCGTCAATTAAGATTTGTTTGACCTATAATTTATCCTATTTAGAGACCATTATCGTGACACATTTTTTGGTTCAAAGTGGGCCACAAATGGACCCCGCTATGACCCAAAATTATCGTTTTGCCCATGTGTTCAAATTGGACGAAAGGGTAGAGTTTTCTGACTATCTTGCTTATTTCGAGAACATTGATGATGTTTATTTCAGCATCCATAGACTTTCGTACATCTTTCTCTCTTTGTGCTACTGTTGACTTAAAATATTTGCAACTAGAACATTGTCTAAACTTTACTCGGACACCAGGCAAGGTACCTTGCTATATCTACTGTCATTTTATTTTTATTTCAGCATTTTATTTTATTATTGCATAAATTATTTTTATATATAAACTGCGCGTCCAAGGAAACTTGGGTACGACGACGGTATACATCGTTATTTATCTTTATTGTTACTATGCATGTTGATCTAGAGTTAAGAGACTACCCCATAATTTTGAGACATCTTTATGTTTCATTTGGTCATGACACATTTCTCATACGAGTTGTGAGTCTCATGTAGCACACGGACTTGCGTATTCGGCTGGCCACTGGTACGTATGGGACGTGCGACGGATATGATATAACTGCTAATAGAGATGCATGTTAGAATACTTAGCAGTTATTAGTAGTCCATAAACATGGAATATCGTGGTATTGTGGTCCAATCCTTGTCCTTTTTGGTTATAGGGTTGGGCTACTGTGCTGCGATAGGCTATGAACCAAACTTACGACGTCAATACTTGCACTATGTCTCGACGTAGTAGCTGGATTGTATTTTGGATGTGACATGTATAGGAGAATGGGGATGAGGGGGAGGACAATGACTATGCACATGGGAAGCCAAATCGGTGAGCCAAGTCTCCTGATGGAACTTGGTGTGATATTATATTTATGAGATACCTTGTTATTATTAGATACTATGTTATTATATGTACATGAGCCAACAATCCCACTCATACGCACGAAGGTTGTCTTCCAATTTGCACTTTAGGTGACTAGAAAACCATTTGCATATTTAATTACTTACTGCAGTTTATATAGCTTGTTTCTATGTATCTTGTTACCTCCCTCTGAGGACCTGGTCTCTTTCTAGGTGCAGACGATCTTGACGATTTGCAGGAGCACGGATCAGAACCTGCTATTTATCTCTCTTTCGAAGAGGTCTTCCCTTCGAGCCTCATTGATCATTAGATGTACTTATTTTTTTTTCATATTCTAGTTTGGTAGTAGATTTGTCTCCACCCGACTAATTGTTCTTATCAGGTATTTTATACTTGATTCAGTTATATAGTTGATTGGTTATTCATTTCTATTTGATTATGTGGATGAGATCTAGTTATGCCCTGTGACTTATGACATAAATCTATACCACTTATGAATTTTTATTCATAATACAATGTACTTATGTGTTATGGTTTCCATATATTAGAGTTGCCATATACATACGGCTGTTATGCTTACGTATTCCTAGTCCTACGTATTTTGGGACTGAGACGTGACAGGGTCATAAATGATGGTCAGAGAAGTGACCAATGTGACATACCATAAATGCGTGTTAGAGAAAAGACAAAAACATAAAATGGTGTGCATGAAAAGACGTACAAAGAAAAGACACATATTTCGCTTCTAAGTTAATTGACAAGCTGGCTGCATGCACTCTGGCCGCATGGACAACTGGTCGCATGAGCTTCTGGCCGCATGGACACTTGCTCTTTGGAAAATCTTATGCATTCAGTGTTCTATGCATTCAGCTTATGGGCGTATATGCAGAGACAGTCATGCGCCTAACAAGATAGGCATCATGTTCGAAGGGGAACATGTAGCTTGGCCGCATGGAACTCCTTCGTCCCAAAATAACACAAACTCCATGAAAAAGGCTACAAAAATTTGAAAAATTTGTTTTCTTCATAAAATCTTCATTTAAAGTCCAAATCCAGTGAAAAAAAAGCCAAAACTGCACGAAATCAAATGATCTATCACACGGAACTACTAGTTTTCAAAAAAATGAGTTTTAATATATCAAAACCAAGGATAATAATTCCAACTTGAAACTCAGATCTACTCCAAACCATTCACCAAAATCCAAAACTCCAAGAACTAAAAATAATGAACACATCAAGGAGAACATTTTTCATCAAACACATTTTAATTTATATATATATATATATATATATATATATATATATATATATATATATCCAAAAATTATGGCTATACTACTTTGAGCAAGATGTACTTGCCTTGGTGGACTAACAAAACTCTTCCTAGAACCAAGTCTAGGGCTTGGGCTAGGATTCGGCCAAGGGGGAGCTCTTGAGGGATGGAGGAAGAGGAAAGAAGAAAGAAAGTAAAAATGAGGAAGAATGAGAGGAGAGAGAAAACCATATATATATACCAAGTGGAGAAATGAGGTTAGCCTTAGGATTAAGTGTAAACCCCCTCACCCAAAATAGGTATTTTGTGTGTATTTTATATTTATTATAGATGTTGAATTTCTTTAGAGTATTCTCTTAAGTTAATTAAAAATAATTTTTTTAGTATATTTACTTATATAAATATTTAATTATAATCGTTTTAAGGCTAATTTAGATTTTTGGAGATTTTTCTAGAATTTTTGGTAATTAAAATCTACGAAACATAAATTTTTAGGACTTCCATGATTTACTATGAGACCATACTTGAATGTTGTTACTACCAAACATTTATTTTAGAGTTAAAATATTTAAATATATTTTTCTGTAATTTATTTAGAATTTTAAGTAATTATTGGATTTTTGGAATTATTGAGGATTTATTTGGAAATATAAAGTCTTAATATTAGATAGATGCTAATTTAGTGTTAATAGATATTAATAAAATTTTATAAATTATTTGTATTATCTTTAATTATATTTAAGATTATAAATTATTGAGATGAACTCAAACTCTATTTTAAATTAATTCAAACCCTAAGCCTACTAGGAAAACAACTTCATGCATATCCTATCCTTATTTAAACTGATCCTAATCATATCCAAATTAGCCAATCCTAGTCTTATTCAATTAAATAGTCTCCACCATTATAAATACCTATTAGACTTATGGAATAAACTCATCTTTCATATTTTTTATCCCCAAACCACTCTCTTTTTCGTCCAAAAACAGTCAAAATTCGTCATAATTTTAGCCTCATTTTCTAGTAGTTATGACGACTTAAAAAGACGATATCTCCTAGCTCCGGACTCCAAACGCGCTCCAGTTTTTTTTGTTAGAATCATATCAAGGTTAGTTTTATGAATATATAAATTATTTTAGTAATTTCAGAATCTATTTTTCCAGAATATTCCGAAAGTGCCAGCTGTCCGAAATCAGACGTATTTTGGTATTTTTGAGATTTCGGGAGATCCCGAACTCAAAATTATGAACCGTTTAAAGTTTCGGAAAGCTGACATGATGAAATTCTAGAAAAGTATTTTTACAGAATTTAAAATATAAGTTTATTCTACTGTAAAATTTGTGCAACGTAGACGTAAATAGAAAACCACCAAGAACTATCATCTGTGCGTCCTTGTGGACATAACTTTTTACCGACTTATGATTTTATAAAACCGTCAATTATGGTGTTCATATAGTATTGAAATTTATAGGATTTCACACACAAATCCAGGATTTGAGTTGGTTGACTTTTTGGTCAACGGATTGCCTCGATTTGCGTGCCATGGATCACAAATCGTGAAGTTAACTTTTTTTGGACCAAAATTAGAATTTAAAAATAAAATCAGATTATAACAAGATTAAAATACTATTTTAGATTATTTATTTAGAATTAAAAATAATTAAAATGGAGGAACCTATTCACCCACTTTTGTAACCTAACTTGTTTAATTTATGTGACGGGTAGATCGGACGACGCCTTGAGTTGTGACTTCATCCTTTTTTAGAGCAGGCAAGTATACCTTGCCATTGTACTATTATTCTTATTCCATATGTTGCATGCATCTTTATTTTCTGTCTTTAGTTCATATATTTTAACTGTTATATAAAATGCGCGCGACAGTGTCGTCGCGATATATTTTTATTTATGTATATGCATTGACCTTGTTTATGAGACTACCCCATTATCATGTAGCGTCATTAGGTTCATTGGCCGTGACACAGTTGTTACACGAGTGTGAGTCTCATATAGATCACGGACTTGCGTGCAGGGTTTGGCCTCCTGTACGTATGGGCCGTGCGTTAGGGATAACTGCTGTTAGAAACTTTGTATGCTAGAAGACTTAGCAGTTATTAGAGGTCTATGGACATAGCCTATTGTAGTACGGTGGTCCCATCCTTGTCCTTGTTTGGTTGCATTATTGGGCTAGGGTACTAAGAATAGGCTATGAACCAAATTGTGTCTTGGATGTGACATGCTTAGAGCATGGGATGGGGAGAACAACAAGTACCGCATTTGAGCTCCTTTGCACTTTTTCTCCTGTACGTCCGGATTCTCCGTCGGAGATACGGGTGGTGATGACCACTATATATTATATACTATCAGGCGGGCCACCGGCGTTCAAAAGATGATGTGCCTTTTAGGCCCCTGGATATCCAATAGAGAACCATGCCAAATCCCAGTTTTCAGCCAGATAGCTCCCTTGTGGGGAAAGTTGTTCTTAACTGCATTCACTTAGACGGTTAGGCGACCCCATTGGATATTTATTTCAGTACTTTATTGGCATGCTTTTATGTATCTTGTTATGTCCCTCTGAGGACCTAACCCTTCCAGGTGTATCTGCTCTTGAGTATTCGCAGGAGCGCAGATTCGGATGGCTACATATGTTCGAGGATGTCTTCTCTTCGAGCCAGTGATTGTTAGCTGGTAATCTTATATGGTGTTTATGGTGTTGTCCTTATATTGTATTTGCTCTTATCTTCTAGTTGATAGTGGATTTGTTTTCACCCAACTATCATCCTTAGATGCTTCCTGTTGAGATCTAGTTTCATAGATGTTGGTTATTTATTTATATTTGATTTTCGTGGATGAGATTTAGATTATACCCTGTGACTTATGATAGATTTATACCACTTGTGGATTTGATATTCATATTACAGCGTACGTATGGGTTATGGTTTCCATATATTGGAGTTGCCATATCCATGCGGCTGACATGCTTACGTGTCCTAGTCCTACGTATTTTTGGGACTGGGGCGTGACATTAAGTCATGACACTCTCCAAACAAATCTCAACCATCCAAATTAGGCTTAGTGGTTCCAAAAGTGAACCGGGTCAGGTATCCATCCTACGTATGGGTCCTAGTACGGGTTCATGAAAATTGCCAATATATGTTCACTATTAGTCTCGGGTAGTCTCCCACAATAAACAGAAATCCAAACATATAAAATACAACATATAGACAGGAACCAACAAGCAAAATATAGCAAGAATACATTTATAGGGAAAAAATTAAATATAAAAATATTCAAGAACACCAAATCTGGGAACGGATGTGACAAAGATAGTGTCACTCTTAAAAACAGTGCCAATATGCTTCTAAGCAATCTTTGCATGGGGCGCCTGATCAACCATACTAAAGAGTCAGTCAGCTACAAAAGCTTCTCCTATTGTTATCCATGCTATAATTTGGATCAGCGACAAATAATGTTTTATGCTAGAATCTCTCCACAAAGCATTTCTACATGTAGAAGACAGTGGTTGCATAGGGAAGCATGTCGTGTAAGTGATCGAGTCAAAATCATCATTTCAGCGTTATAGTGGCTTATGCTAAAAGTTTGTAATGCTAATTAATTAGGCGTGACTCATCCACGCTAAATTCTTTAAAGAGAAGACACTCCATGTGGAAGACATGTATTGCAGCAATGCCAATGTGTTAGGCCGAGAATGCTCAAGACCATCACAATTTTCAGTGCTACAGTTTCGTACACTGAAAATCTGCCATGCTTAACTAGTAAGCTTTAGCTCAGTAGTACTATGCCGCTTTATAGTCCCTAATAAAGACAGGGAATTAACTATTAATGTTTTGAATCCCGACGCAAATGTTGCTTTTAATGGGATTCTTTACATAATTCAAAGTGATTGTCATGATTACGCTACCATAATCATGGAGATTAATATTGTTCCTTGTAAACTGATGACAAATGGTGTACATATAGTGATTTATGCGTACATTAAGCGTCAGTTCAGATTTGAAAATTATGCTGAATGAAGACATCAAACTTTGGGACTAGTACCTTATGTGCTAAAATGAGTGAAATAGTGCATATTTGCTCATTTTTGTACAAAAACTCAATAATTAGTCGTTACATTGCGAACATACTATAAATACCTTGGTTTTCTCGAGAACTTGAGCCTCCTTACAGCTGCACTTTGCCCTCCACAGCGTTTATGAGCCCAGAGCACTAATTATCAAGACTTTTCATCTTTGCATAGGATAGTCAATAGATTATAGCGATCATGGGCTGATCGAGTTCTACATTGATGTAATCTCCAGATCTCTTCTCTTGTACTTAGAATTTTTTTTGTAATTACAAAGTTTTGAAATATAAATTCTTTGTACCTGAACCTTTTATCAAAGAAACAAACACAAAAGCGACATCTCGCGCATGATGCGTACGTATAAAGTATGCCATCAAAGTGTTACTTTGTGCCATTCGTCCCACGTGTTGGGATCGGACACGCCCTACAAGCGCTCCGATACAGTGTCTGAGACTGACCGCAGCAAAAATTTTAGGCCAATCCACTTGAGATAACCAACCAATCTACGAACACCAAGCAAATATGAAGACAAGTATATGGAGGTGACTACGTCACCTGGACAAATTCCAACATTTATAACTCAGATGAAATTACAATATTGCAAAAAACTAATGTTGAAACACTTTGACCTAATAAGTTCAACCCCCTCACCACACTCAAGAAAAAACGACAAAGATTATAATTAAAATCACTCATCAACACGTAGTAATTTTTCTAACCGAATTTGATGACTCCTCGATTAGATCCCTTCTTCCTTCTGTCTTGTATGAAAAAGAACCCTAAGAGCAAAATACGGACTTTCTCTTAGATTTTCTTGTGGACGAGCACATCGAATCTCCACATTTGTGCATACTTTGTGCCTTCACCCTCCGCCTATATTTATAGGACGAGAAATCTTATTTTAGGTCATAATAGGATTTCCTAAATAGGAAACCTTAAAATAAGAATCATATTACACATAAAATAGTCCAACACCAATTATGGACGTCCAAATATAGTCAGATTAAATATTTGATACAAATTTGAAATCTAATCAAATCTTACATTTAATGTTGATTTCTAAATTATATCATATCAAATCTTTGACCATATATGGGCTCCAAAATTTACCAAATCTAGACTGGACCCCAACACCACTTTCGAGTCTAAGTATTGGGGCCTAGCTCGAAAGAAAAATTCCTAAGAAATGGATGAAAAAAAATAAATATTTCTTAGAGAATTTGAACCATGTCCTCTAGTAAAATATTGCATCATACCAACAACATGGGTTACCACTCCTCATTTATACCGAACAATAGAAGAACAATCTTATATTAAAATACACACTTTGAGTTTGTCACATGAATGTGGGATTATTTCTAGAGAATAATTTCAATAAACCCCAACAAAATTTATTTTTTTTCTTGATATATTTATTCACACTTTCCCCCCTTGAATCTAACATATTCTTCATAAGTCATCGGAATATTGGATGTTCACACCATTAGAGAGAAAAGTGTGCGTCCAAAATTTGAAAATTCAAGCCTGATTCCTACTCAATTTTGTTAATCTTTCTTACTGATTCATAAGCATTGCTTAAAGGCAGAAAATTGGGGATTAGAGCTCTCGATTCCTCGTGCACAATGAAAGGAATGGTATACTATTCATAGTCCTTGATCTTCAATTGGCTAAAAGCAGGGACGAGCAGAGAAATTTAGAAAAAAATGGGCTTTAATTTTCCCTGCATTAGTAGGAGAAATTATTCAGTGATTCGGACTCACCGTGTACTTGATTCTCCTCCACTTGATGAGATGGAGATGAGAAGGACTGTGCCACTGAATGCACTCACTGTAACGAATATTAGTTAATAATCTAGATTTGACCATTTCTTTGTAGGAATAGAACTTGTCAAATCTAAGATCCACTTTAATAGAGTTTTGTTAGCTTATTTTTTGGGTTGAGTTGGTACCATAGTGGCTATATAAATATGAATGTACTTATTTGTTTAAATAATCATCAAGAAAGAAATAAAAATATTATCCAAATACATTGTGTTCACTGTCCTTGCCTCCTGAAGGTTACAACCCGCTGCTTCTAGCCAACATCTGGTATCAAAGCCAAGTGTAAGCCAAAGTACCTTCGACTCAATAAGATGTCAATCGTCGAGCACTCGACGGCGCCAGCAACAAAGAAGGGAAGCATAACCTTGCACTACCCGATGCTGACATCTGTCAACTACTCCACATGGGCGATCAAGATGGAGGTCTTCATGGAGGCTCCAGGCGTTTGGGACGCCATTGAACCCGCGGCCGGGGTGGTCGTAGAAAAGAAGAGAGACAAGATGGCGTTGGCGTGCATTTTTCAAGCTGTCCCCGAGGAGATCCTACTCCAGCTGGCCAAGCACAAAACAGCTAAGGAAGCTTGGGAAAGCCTGAAGACAATGTACCTCGGCGCAGATCGGGTGATGTCACGCCCCAATCTCCCGCAAGCTCAATAGTCCCCGCTGAACGTGAAATTACCACGTTGCAGCTCTCCCGCGGGACAATCGTTCTAATCGGAACGTGATACCGTACGAGCCTGGAGTTGCGCTCGTACAAGGCGATGTTGTCAAACACCAAATATTATCATTGAATCAACCAAGTTGCAGCGGAAGTCAAGTATTGTGAACCAAGCACACATCAGAGTAATACGCAGCGAAGCTTACAATAGGGTCCAAATAAAATGCCCCGAGGCAATGCCACAAAGACGATGCCACGAAGACGATGAAATGCTCTTGCTCTTTTCTCTAGCCCCCAATGGTACTTACAGTTCATACATCTTGTCCCGTATATCCAAGCAGCGCCACTACGCCTGTGTACCTGAAATAATGCCCACAAACGTGGGTCAGTACACAACCGTACTGGTGAGCGGGATAACCCACTCGCCTAAACCGACACTAAGTAAAAATAGTGAATGCACACAGTTAAATGGTGATCTTTCTAGTAGAATCCTAGATTTATTTTATGGCATATGGATGACATGTTAAGGAAAGCTGTAAAGCAGTTTAAGCATGCAAGCATTCAACTCAAACCAATCGACAAGCATTTATATATATCTGACCCGTCTAACTCAATGCCATCGCTTGTACGATAACATATCGAACCAACAGTCTCGTCTCAATATCCTTCCTCAACCAAAGTTTATATTCCAATCTCGAGTGCACACTCTTGCCGAGGCAAGGTGGCCGCGCCTACACGAAAGCCAAACCAACAAAAGAAAAGCAAGCCAACTCTTATCTATATGAAGTCACTGACAAAGCCATAAAGGACAAAATCCAAGCATTAACGGCGCGCCCTATCAGCCCGGGTAGCAAGCCCCGCTGGAGGTCCCGTAATGCATCGTGACTAGCACGAATCAATATTTTCCTCCGGATCGATACGGTCCCAGTGCCCCGGGAAGCCGTTTCGAGGAAATGTCAAACCCTTGTGTACACAGGTTATCCGTGACATGCAGAAAGTAGGTATGACGAGAGGATCGAACATTCTCGCCCTACCAAGCGATCCTAGACTCGTTCAACCGATATCCAACCGAAGCACCCATAACCATTCTTCTAACATATCCAACCAAGGAGTCCAAATCTCGACCTCAATATATATATCCCAAGGCACCAAAATACTCATAAGCACAATCTCTCAAGTTGTGCCCAAGTTATGCCCACACTTCATATTGCCGCTTCCCAACACAGTGTTTCACATTGGGTGCAACACCCCACACTCCGAATAATCCTGTGGCACAATGCCCCAACAGTGGCACAATACCCTCACCTATGCAGTTGTTCGGTTTCGAACCACAACTGCTCGCTTTGCAAGACAAAGCGACCCAGTGATACTCGTGCACGGATGCACGCTCGCTCGTCCGGATTTCCGATATTTCCATTGTATCATTCCAACTTGTATAATTCCAACCGTCCAAGTATAATCCCAATTATCCAACCGACTGCCTCAAATGTATAACCCAACTATCGTACCAACTATCCAACGCGTAAATCATTTCAAGCCATAATCCTACCAAGCCAACGACGTACACTCTATGCACGCCTCAGTGTAGTATTTCCGAATGTTTCAGCCCAAGTGTTCAAGCCTCTTACGTGTTTCCATATTATTAGGCATGCAGGAGTAGAGAAGAAGGGAAAGAGCCCACTCACATTGATTGATCCTGTTAGGCATCTTGTCCTGCCGATACGGCCAATCCCTTGAACCCGTGGTCCGATGCAAGCGCGATCTACTCAACTGGTATGACCGTGCGAGCAGACTGTGCTCTCCAAATCATTCGACCGATCGGATTAAAGAATACGGCATTATCGCTTCCATTCAGCTATTCAGTACTGTTCGGAATGAACACCTGATTTCCATCGAACCCGCTAGCCATCTGCACATTGAAACCAACTCAATAAATCCTTCTTCCCAAAATCCAACATTTCAAATGTAACCAGCATTTGATTATTCAATCCGACTCAGCGTAACGCTCCGAGCGGTTGCGGGCGTTACATAATATACCACTTAGAATCATGTTCGTCCACGAACTGTGCTGGTACTCATTCCTTACTAGCATGCCACAATCCAATTCCATAGATCTGCTCTATGCAACTCTCATATTCACTATTTCTGACTCAATATCTCTCTCTGCTGAACGCTCGTACAAATTTTACGAATTCCCACATCCTCCTTGCAGCTCAATACGAATTCTTCGTATCGCTTAGTTTTGGATCATACACATATTTAAGGCATCCCTAAAATACATGCATTTCAGTCGAGCTTTGCGATAGCAAATTTGAACAAGTTACAAGGGTATATTTATGTTCGAGGCATCCATTTGCTTTGCTCCCAATTGAATCAAATTATGATTTCCATTCCAACATATTCGATTGAGCACTATTCTCAATTATGTAGATTTTCCACCGACTCAATGAGTTCGCGTTCCAACTTAATCCATCCCACTATTTCTGAAAATCAGTACCAGCAACATCTCAAAATATATCTCATGCACCGAACAATTATCACAACTGATACTACCCCAGCTAGGCGACTTACCCAAATATCAACTTTGCTTAGATCAGCTCAGTCCAACATATTTCCTGCCATCTCAATATCTCACAGGGTGAACATCTATATTGAGGTTCGTGTGATCCACGAAGATCTCGCCGCCACGCCAAAGGGATTGTGTCACCACGATTTCAACGTGGACACACTCGCCATAATTCTTAGGTTGCGCATGGAATAGTTCTTCGCGCTGCTTCCACTGCCTCAAAACATAGAATATCACCTTTGCCTCCCGAACGAGCACGCTTTCAAGACTAAGTTTCGATGCATCTTGTAAATCTGAGGCACATCTGTCCCTTTCAGTATTTGCAAAGATTTGATTTGAACGAGCCGCCACATTCGTCCATTCATATAAATGCTATTCCCTTCCAGAGCACGATGAGTCAGAGGCGATGCCATCTACAAAAATCTGTGACTCTGAATCTCATCAGTTGACTAGGCTACCTTCCACCATCGCTTCGATCTTCTGGCTGCATCTTCAGCTGAAGACTATCCCAAGGGTCTCTCAAATCCAACACTCAGTCGATAAGCCAAATCTCATTGCTCACATCTGCCCTCGACGCATTTCCAAATACGCCTCAAGGGTCGTTCTATGGGTCTACCATATTCATATCCGATTCAGCGGGCAAGGTCGCTTAGGGTCAGCTGTCCCGAAGCTACGCTCGATAATTGTAATCATCACGATGGACAGTTAATATAAACCATGCTATATCTCATATGCAAATCCGAATCAAAATCCAACCATCCATCCGAGCGAACTCCCGAATTCGAGCAATGTGCTCGTTGAAACCGTCTACCATCAATCCGTCGTTCTGCCCTGAATCCATCAAATTTCCAAATTGTATGTTCGATTCTCACACTACAAATTGTAATGATTCTCAAAACCAAAGACTTGCTCCACTTCTTATCCATTTGCCGTATTCCACAATGCACGTCCAACTTACTCAAGCAGCACAGTGATTTGTTCCGACGTTGCTCCCACATTTAGCTATCTTTAAAAGTATGTCCGCCAAAATCTTTTGCCTTCTGTTGTTGCCACAATCCGTCCACGTCTTCCGGAGAATCCGTCTACTATTGTTGTACCATTTTGCCCAAAATTCTATCTTCGCTAAACCTGAGTCGACTTCTCGAGCAGCAATATCCAAAATCTTTCAAGTTTGTGTGAATCCATCGCTTCGCCCTACAAGCCAAGTTCGTGTTTCTTTGCTCAACCAACAGCTCAAATGTGTTGCCTAAAATCGTAGTTCGTGCTCGCTATCCTTCTGATAATCCCATCGCTTTGCTCAAGCATAACCCAAATGTTCGTTCCGATTCTGCCCATCTCTTAAGCCCAATGATACTTCCATTTGCACAATTCCGTTCTTGAGTTCTCAAGTCTAATGTATCAAAGGATACCCGAGTCAAATTCCATTGCACTATATACCACTTGGAAATATAGTTGCCCTCGTGCGTAATCTGCGTCAACCAGCGTCTGTCCCAAATCGACTATTCCGAGGTGATTCTGTCGAATCATAACTCAATATTCGCTTGCTCCATTTTCATTCTTTCCAACTCAGTTGATTTGCACCAACCGACTTGTATTCGTTATCCGAGTCCGTTCAGGCAATTTCCATTGATGTCCAACCAAAATATTCTAATGCTTTGCTCAAAATGTGGTATCCTATATACCACTCCGAATCAAGTCGCTACTCGCATTACGATTTCCTTTCACGAATCCAAGATCCGTTCGAACCATCCCTTAGGTGTGATCATGCCTTTCCCAATCCGAGTCTGACACAGAATTCAGGCAATGCTTGAATTATCCAACTATTCCCATAAATCTTGTGATGCGACTCGTGCTATATCCCATTCTAGATACTTCCAACTATTCTCAAACCGTCTGATACTTTCGCAACACAAGCAATCGTCTGAACGATTGTATTCCAAGTAGTCCAACCCAATTCCCAATGGTTCCACACGTTTGTTGTACGAGCAACTCATGCCAACTTATTTGATATTTCTCAAGCCAAACTCAAATCTACCCAACTGATGCGCCACAGCCGAAATTCCAACTTATATCCAACACAATCTCTAGACGAGCAACTCGTGCAAGGATTTATTCTCATCGAATATTTCTACTCAAAAAATGCCGCATAACCAAATCTCGTTAGCCAACCAACTGATCCATTGAGGCAATCAGAAATCCTCCGAATGATAAGCCAAGCCAACCCAACGAAAGCCCACACTTGTTGCACAAATGCAACAACGCCAACCAATTTGCTGCACGAATGCAACAACGTCTAACGAGGCAAAGCGATCCTACGAAAACTAACCAAGGCAACCCAACAAAGAATAATATGCAGCCACAACTAGCAATAAATAGACTTATTGCATGAAACATCCAATGCGGCGCTGAGTAGAGTCAAGAGCTAAACGACACGCGGAAGCTATTTAGAGTTTGTGATGAAGTGAAGGACCAAGTCCGAAGAAATGAACCGGGCGCTCTGATACCAATTTGTCATGCCCCAATCTCCCGCAAGCTCAATAGTCCCCGCTGAACATGAAATTACCACATTGCAGCTCTCCCGCGGAACAATCGTTCTAATCGGGACGTGATGCCGTACGAGCCTGGAGTTGCGCTCGTACAAGGCGATGTTGTCAAACACCAAATGTTATCATTGAATCAACCAAGTTGCAGCGGAAGTCAAGTATTGTGTACCAAGCACACATCAGAGTAATACGCAGCGAAGCTTACAATAGGGTCCAAATAAAATGCCCCGAGGCAATGCCACAAAGGCGATGCCACGAAGACAATGAAATGCTCTTGCTCTTTTCTCTAGCCCCCAAAGGTACTTACAGTTCATACATCTTGTCCCGTATATCCAAGCAGCGCCACTACGCCTGTATACCTGAAATAATGCCCACAAACGTGGGTCAGTACACAACCGTACTGGTGAGCGGGGTAACCCACTCGCCTAAACCGACACTAAGTAAAAATAGTGAATGCACACAGTTAAATGGTGATCTTTCTAGTTGAATCCTATATTCATTTCATGGCATATGGATGACATGTTAAGGAAAGCTGTAAAGCAGTTTAAGCATGCAAGCATTCAACTCAAACCAATCGACAAGCATTTATATATATCCGACCTGTCTAACTCAATATTATCGCTTGCGCGATAGCATATCGAACCAACAGTCTCGCCTCAATATCCTTCCTCAACCAAAGTTTATATTCCAATCTCGAGTGCACACTCTTGCCGAGGCAAGGTGGCCGCGCCTACACGAAAGCCAAACCAACAAAAGAAAAGCAAGCCAACTCTTATCTATATGAAGTCACTGACAAAGCCATAAAGGACAAAATCTAAGCATTAACGGCGCACCTTATCAGCCCGGGTAGCAAGCCCCGCTGGAGGTCCCGCAATGCATCGTGACTAGCACGGATCAATATTTCCCTCCGGATCGATACAGTCCCAGTGCCCCGGGAAGCCATTTCGAGGAAATATCAAACCCTTGTGTACACAGGTTGTCCGTGACATGCAGAAAGTAGGTATGACGAGAGGATCGAACATTCTCGCCCCACCAAGCGATCCTAGACTCGTTCAACCGATATCCAACCGAAGCACCCATAACCATTCTTCCAACATATCCAACCAAGGAGTCCAAATCTCGACCTCAATATATATATCTCAAGGCACCAAAATACTCATAAGCACAATCTCTCAAGTTGTGCCCAAGTTATGCCCATACTTCACATTGCCGCTTTCCAACACAGTATTTCACATTGGGTGCAACACCCCACACTCCGAATAATCTCGTGGCACAATGCCCCAACAGTGGCACAATACCCTCGCCTATGTAGTTGTTCCGTTTCGAACCACAACTGCTCGCTTTGAAAGACAAAGCGACCCAGTGATACTCGTGCACGGATGCACGCTCGCTCGTCCGGATTCCCGATATTTCTATTGTATCATTCCAACTTGTATAATTCCAACCGTCTAAGTATAATCCTAATTATCCAACCGACTGCCTCAAATGTATAACCCAACTATCGTACCAACTATCCAACGCGTAAATCATTTCAAGCCATAATCCTACCAAGCCAACAACGTACACTCTATGCACGCCTCAGTGTAGTATTTCCGAATGTTTCAGCCCAAGTGTTCAAGACTCTTACGTGTTTCCATATTATTAGGCATACAGGAGTAGAGAAGAAGGAAAAGAGCCCACTCACATTGATTGATCCTGTTAGGCATCATGTCCTGCCGATACGGCCAATCCCTTGAACCCGTGGTCCGATGCAAGCGCGATCTTCTCAACTGGTATGATCGTGCGAGCAGGCCGTGCTCTCCAAATCATCCGACCGATCGGATTAAGAAAGACGGCATTATCGCTTCTATTCAGCTATTCAGTACTGTTCGGAACGAACACCTGATTTCCATTGAACCCGCTAGCCATCTGCACATTGAAACCAACTCGATAAATCTTTCTTCCCAAAATCCAACATTTCAAATATAACCAGCATTTGATTATTCAATCCGACTCAGCGTAACGCTCCGAGCGGTTGCGGGGCGTTACAGGTGAAGAAGGCAAGGATTCAAACCTTGAAGAGTGAGTTCGAGGTTTTGCGTATGAAGGGAATAGATTCCATCGAAGAGTTTGCGGGGAAATTGATGACCCTCGCAAACAAGATTTGTGGATTGGGAGACAAGATGGAGGACGTTGTCATCGTCAATAAGCTGCTCGTCTCCGTCCCAGACAAGTACATGCAGGTCGTTGCTGCGATCGATCAGTTTGTAGATGTGGAGACCATACCGGTCGAGAAAGTGATCGGCCGCCTCAAAGCGTATGAAGAACGCATAAGTGGTCGAGGCGAGAGCAACAGCGGACAACTCCTGCTTACTCACGCTGAGTGGCAGGCGCGATTGAAGAAAGAAAGCGCTGATTTGTCGTCGAGCGGAAAGGGGCACTCTAGCGACGACTGGGGCCATGGCAAGCCCCGTGGACGTGGTCGCTGGCGCGGCAGGGGTGGTAGTGGCGGCCAAATAGTGCAACACCAGGAGGGTGAGGGGACTCGCGGTTCAAACTCCAACCGCAACAAATCAAAAATCAAGTGCTTCAATTATGAAAACTATGGGCATTATGTGTCGAAGTGTCGCAACAAACGTCGTGATGAGGAGGCGAACCTCGCACGAGCGCAAAACGAGGAGGCCGTATTGCTGCTGGGAGAGACTCAAGAAGAGACGCCTGACCTCGTCATGCTTAATGAAGAGAAGATAGTACCAGACTTGCGCAGTGCTGGAGAAGCGCAGGCCGACACCGATGTGTGTTACCTCGACAACGGCGCTAGCAACCATATGACGTGCCACCGAGGAAAGTTCAAGGACCTTGATCAGAACATCACCGGCCGTGTCAAGTTCGGTGACGGCTCAACCGTGTAGATTGAGTGAAGGAGATCAATCTTGTTCCAATGCAAGAATGGCGAACAACGTCTTCTGTCAGAGGTATACTTCATTCCAAGTTTAAGAAGTAATATATTGAGCCTTGGTCAATTAATAGAAGATGGAAGCAAGGTGGAGATTGTCAGTTCCTACTTGAGGGTGTACGACAGGAACGACATTTTGCTGATGAAGGTGAGGAGATCACCTAACCACCTGTACAAGATAGCTCTTGAATCTTGCAGGATGATACGTCTAATGGCCAAAGTACAAGACCCAGCCTGGTTGTGGCATGCAAGGCTCGGGAAAGTGAATTTCTTCGCGCTCAAGATGATGGCAGAGAAGGGAATGGCCACCGGGCTGCCGAAGATTTCTCATCCAAACCAGCTCTGTGAAGGGTGCCTCATCGCCAAACAAGCACGACTACCGTTCCCTCTGCAGGCAAGTTTCAGAGTTGAGAGCCCACTGCAACTTGTGCCTGCTGACATTTGTGGCCCGATTACACCCGCTACACTTGCTGGTAACAAGTACTTTCTTCTACTTGTTGATGACTTCAGTCGCATGATGTGGGTGTATATGCTCAAAGAAAAGAGTGATGCCTTTAATTCTTTCAAGAAATTCAAGTCTCTTGTAGAGAATGAATGTGACAGCAAGATAAAGACACTAAAAACTGATCGAGGAGGTGAGTTCCTGTCCAAGGAATTCACAAGCTTCTGTGAAGGCGAAGGCATAGAACGGCACATCACCGCACCATATACACCACAACAAAATGGCGTAGTAGAGCGTCAGAATCGCACGTGATGGCTATGACAAGGGGCTTACTCAAGAGCATGCATGATCCTGGAAGTATGTGGGGCGAGGCGGACAGACATGCTGTGTACCTGCTCAACCGGTTGCCAACTAAAGCTCTCAGTGCGCTCACACCGTATGAAGCCTGGACTGGTAAGAAACCAAACCTTGAACACTTAAGGATGTTTGGATGCGTAGCACACATGAAGACTGCAGGTCCTCATCATAAGAAACTTGATGACCGAAGCACGCCATTGGTGTACCTTGGCGTGGAAGAGGGCTGCAAAGCACACCGTCTTTATAATCCTCAACGTAGCCAGATCCATGTGAGCAGGGATGTTGTGTTCAAGGAAGAAAGGAGATGGGATTGGAACAATGGTGATGGTACCGAACCACAAGGCTGGGTAGAACTCTCAGTCGAAGATCCTGTTGTCGAGACAGTGATCACTCCACAGAGAGCAGTGGGTGCGGCTATGCACACGCCGGAGGGCACAGGAAATGCGGCAACACCTATGACGCACGGAGCGACAATGGCATCAAGGGAGCCGACTACACCACAAGCTGCGGCCTCAACTTCGAGCGGCTCACCCATACCAACGGCAGACTCGAATGAGCCATGGAGATACCGCTCAATTGTTGACGTATATGCTGAAACTGAGGAGACCTTTCTTGATCCAGAGATATTTTTGTCGGCTGAAGAACCGGTAAATTTTCAAGATGCTACACTTGAACATGAATGGCAGGAAGCTATGAAAAAGGAGTTTGAAGCCATCGAGAAGAATGGGACTTGGGTGCTTACTGAGTTACCATCTGGGCACAAATCCATCGGTTTAAAATGGGTATACAAGGTGAAGAGAGACAGTAAAGGCAAGATCCTCTAGCACAAAGCTAGACTTGTGGTAAAGGGCTATGTCCAGCAACATAGAGTTGATTTTGATGAAGTGTTTGCTCCAGTTGCCAGACTCGACACAGTTCGCTTGATCATTGCCCTCGCAGCCCAGCACAGATGGGAGGTTCACCATTTGGACGTTAAATCTGCGTTTCTGAATGGTGACCTCAAAGAGGAGGTATATGTAGCTCAACCTGAAGGCTTCATCGTCGAGTACCAGGAGCACAAGGTGTACAGGCTGTCCAAGGCTCTCTATGGCTTGCGACAAGCACCGAGGGCCTGGAACACACGCCTGGACAGCTGCTTAAAGGAGCTGGGATTCATCAGATGCACTCAAGAGCATGCTGTGTACACGAGGAGCAATAGAGAGGGTGCACTCATTGTCGGAGTGTACGTTGATGACTTAATCATCATAGGCACAGGAGCAACTGCAGTAATGGTTTACAAGCAGCAGATGATGCAGAAATTTGAGATAAGTGATCTTGGGTTACTCTCTTACTACCTTGGTATAGAGGTAGATCAACAGGGTGATCGCATTACACTGAAGCAATCAGCATATGCGAAGAGAGTTTTGCAGCAGTTTGGAATGGGAGATTGCAATCCAACCAGGTATCCCATGGAAGCTAAACTGCAACTCAGCAAGAACCTTGAAGGAACACCAGTCGATCCGACGCAATATAGGCAAATCATTGGCTGTCTCAGGTACTTAACTCATACTCGCCCGAATATTTGTTATGCTGTCGGAATGGTGAGTAGGTACATGGAGAAGCCAACAACCATGCATCACCAGGCTGTGAAACAGATCCTCAGATATGTGAAGGGAACACTTGAATATGGACTCATGTATGGAAAAGGACATGGTGAAGATGAACTGCACAGATTCACCAACAGCAACTTAGCCGGAGATGTCGACGATAGGAGGAGCACCAGCGGAATGGCGTTCTACCTCAACAAGAACCTGATCACTTGGGCCTCTTAGAAGCAGAAAACTGTCGCGTTGTCCTCCTGTGAAGCTGAGTTCATGGCAGAAACGGCTGCAGCGTGTCAAGCTTTGTGGCTGAGGAATCTAGTTAGTGAAGTGACTGGCCGCGAACCTAAGCCAGTCACGCTCTATGTCGACAACAAGTCTGCAATTGCGCTGATGAAGAATTCAGTGTTTCATGGGCGCAGTAAGCACATTGATACTCACTTTCATTTCATTCGCGAGTGTGTTGAAAGAGGACAGATAAAGGTGGAGTTTGTGAGCACTGAAAAGCAACGTGCCGACATTATCACGAAGGCTCTCGCCAAAGTAAAATTCGCTGAGATGCAGCAGGTGCTTGGAGTTATCAACCTTGATCAAACCTAGATTAAGGAGGAGAATATTAGTTAATAATCTAGATTTGACCATTTCTTTGTAGGAATAGAACTTGTCAAATCTAAGATACACTTTAATAGAGTTTTGTTAGCTTATTTTTTGGGTTGAGTTGTTACCATAGTGGCTATATAAATATGAATGTACTTGTTCGTTTAAATAATCATCAAGAAAGAAATAAAAACATTCTCCAAATACATTGTGTTCAGTGTCCTTGCCTCCTGAAGGTTACAACCCGCTGCTTCTAGCCAACAACAAAACCAGTCCCGGAAACCCATGTCACAAAACAGAAGAGTGGTTGCGCAGAGATAAGGTTCTGGTTGATGTCATGAAACAGTTTGGAGTAGAACAATGTTAGTTTAAGTTATATGTCAGTCAGTGTTCAAGGAAGAGCCAGCAGAGGAATTTGGGGTGGAGAATGTAAAGCATTTCAATCTTTTTTTTCTTTTTCTTTTCGATAATATACGTTGCTTGTTGGTTAGGTATGCCATACTTAATTATATAATCAAGATATCAAGATGTCGTATAATTATTGCTTAGGTATGCATTGCTTAATTCTATAATGAAGATATCAAGACCAAGTTGTCGTGTTTGGTGAGCAATGCACATCTAAAGAATACCTATCATTGCGGAAGAATGGACAGAAAGAAGGTTGGGAAGCGTTGGATTGTTGCAGAAAAATGGAATATCCTTGAATCTTGAAAGAGATGCGTTGTCAACTTTTCTCCATGTCTAATTAGAACAAAGAAGAAGAAGAAGAAGAAGAAGAAACGCGTGTTGTGTTCAGTACTTTGATTCTTGAGTTCAAAGAAATTAAGAAGGGAATAGAGTAATCCATAAACTAAATCAACAAGAAAGTCCAGTCCAGTCCAGTCCAACTCCATAGATCTTCCATGTATTAAGGAACAATTATGATATTTGTCACCCAACAAATATTTTGGGTGATGCCATTTTTTTTTGTGTTACCATATTCTATTATGTGGCATCTAACGAGGTGAAAAACTTTGATACAAATTGCTGTATCAAAATTTTCATACAGCCACCGTATGACAAATGGATCTCAACTCAAAGTTTATATATATATATATATATATATATATATATATATATATATATATATATTTGCATGCTTTATGACTTTATGAAGAGAGAGGAGAGCTCACGTGTCAAATAGTAACTGTATCAAAACTTTGATAAGCTATCTGTATCAAAGTTTTTTCCTCTAACAAGGCAGTTTACCGTCAAATTTTAACAAAAAAAAAATTTAACATCCAAATTTTTTAATTTTAATTTTAATTTTAATTTTAATTTTAATTTTAATGTTTTTCAAGTCTGTTGCTACGTCGGATACCACATAATGAGAGATTCGGATGATGAATAGCATTTTTTTATTAAGGAAACAATGCTTTCTTGCTTTTATTGTATTGAGAAAAAAAAAATGGATTTCTTGCTTTCATTGTATAATGGCATTTTGCCTTCTTCTTCTTTTAGTTCATCATCCTTAATCTCCATGACAATTTGTTAAGTTCCTAGCTATTGTGTAATGTATCCATTCCCCACCCCACCCCCATGTTTTATGATTATGCTCTCTGTTATATATTGTTTCCCAATATACTAGTCTTCATTTCAAGTTCCATGTTTCAGAAGGTGTCTTGCCAGTATATACTTGTCTTCCAAATTTTCAAGTTCAGTACTTCAGAAAATGCTGGCAGTAGCTATATGGACAGATGATCATATTTGCTGAATATCCATGCCAAGTTCTCTCCATAAAAATTCATGATGATTTCACCTACAAAAACTGAACCACAATATCAATTTCTGCTGCATTGTCAAAGTTCATTAGTACAATATTAGTGTATAAATAACGAGTTATGAATTAAAATTATTAGTTCTTTTGCCGCTATATATATATATATATATATATATATGAACCATAACGTATGGTCCTCCATCTGTGGCAAATGAGCTTAACTTTACATTTCTTTTTCACACAACAAACAAAAATTGACATAATTACCTCTTGAAATTGCGAAAAAGAGAAGATTCTCCAAGATTCTCCAAGGACCACCACATCGGCCTGCACTGAAAGCACATCAAATGAAAATATTATCCAAAAGCATAGGGTGGCACAATCTTTGAAATGTGAAAAATCTTTTTTTATGAAAACTATAAAAGTATCAATAAAAAAAGATAGTAAATAGTTTAATGTAAAATGGTAAACTTATCTTTCATACAATGCGTCATAGATACATGGTAAAACTTAGAAAAAGTAATCAACTTTGTAAAGATAATATATATAAACAAAACAAAATATAAAATAATCAATTTGAGTTTTAAAAAAAAAGTCAAAAAGTCATTTCTTTTGAATAAGTGGCATCCAGCTATCAAACTTGTCCAATTCAACCCCTGCAATCGAAACAAAAAACAAAGTGTAAGCAAAGTAATTACATGAAAATTAACACAATAAACCAAACAAAAATAATCATAATTTAAAAAAATAAAAATAAAAATAATTATACAATATACACAGCAAACGGACCAAATAACGATGACGATGACGAAAGGACGAAACGACGACGGCCGAAACCAGACAGAGCCAACAACGGTGATATGGGTGGAACAAACGGTGGAAGCATCAACCAAAGGACTGACACAAAGAAGACCCCATGAATCCACAAAATCATCAAGATAGGATTTCCCAAAGGGAAAAAAAAATTAAAGACCATTTAATAGTTATGGCCTTTTCTTTTAATTTCTTGATATTAAGTTTAGGGAATAAGTAAATAAATAAAAAAGTTCCACACAAGTCCCCTGCGTTTTACATGCCAAGTACGTACTTCCGGTCCAGTTCTTTCTTTCGGTTCATTTTACCTCTACGAAAAAACGTTCATGGGCCCCGGTGGTGGAGGACCGGAAATTGATGCTGATGATGGTGTTGGTGATGGTGGTGCACCCTCTGGCTCCCGTGGCCGGACCGACCGGCCACGGGAGCCCGACTATGGTGCACCACGCAACGGTGCACCGCGGTCGGGACGGGGGGCGGCCGAGAAGCCGAAGCCGACTTCCCTTTGGATGAAGGTGGACGAGGAGGAGGAGGAGGAGGAGGAGGATGCAAGAAGGCGCGGATCTTCGGCGGGTGGACGCCGCCGCAGGCCAGGTCGTACTCCTCGATCAGGCTCGCCAGGTCCTCGTCCGAGGTGATCGAGACGAGCGCGTCGAGATCCTCCGTCGGCATCTGGCACCGCAGGCTCACCGCGGCGCCCCACCTGCACAGCTCGCCCATCTTCGCAACCAATTCTGTTCAAGTAAACAATACATTAATTTACTCTGCGTTATGCATGTTCATCCTTCCACTCAAAAGGTCAAATCAAGATAACTGTTGCGTGGAAGCGTGAACATACATCCTAGTTCGGTGTGAGTGAACAAAAAACGGAACCTGAGAAGCACACGGAGCGGTCGACGGAGAGGACGCGCGTGTCGCCGCCGACGTAGCGGAGCTTGCCGTCGGTGCAACGGGGGAGGATCCTGCCGCCGTAGCTGCAGAGGAACTTGATGGTGGTGCTGCTGCTCTTTGTGGATGCGTCGTCGACGAAGGAGCCGATGGAGAGGCATGAAGAAGAGGAGGTGGAGGAAGTAGGAGAGGAGGTCCCAACCATTGGAAGCCTAAGCTTGTAGAGGAAGAAGAGGAGGAGGAGGAGGAGGAGGAATTTTCCTTTGCTCTAGTGGCGGCTTCAAGCCTTTGCTTAGGCATCTCCACCCCTTATTTATAGGAACTAATATGCAGAGATTTATTATTTATATGGTAAAAGAGTAAAAAAATAGTTGGGTTTATTTTGGGTGGGAAACTCCTGAATTTTGCTTTTCTTGGAAGAGCTGATTTGGATGGGTACTAAACCGGCCGGTTCAGTGGGACCACTACCTAATTTATAATTCTGCCCCTATAGTTGGGAGATACCTTACTTTGTGTATAGGACATGTCAAGTAGCCCCGTCAATGGTTGACCAAAAATCTACATTTGATTCGCATTTGAGTCGATAATATTCGAAATTTCATATTTATTGGATATCGAATACGGATACGGAAAGTGTCATATCCGATCCAATAACATCCGATTCGATAATGGAATAATAAAATATATAGAATATATTTTAATTATATATATATAAGAATGGTATAGATTACATTTGATAGAATCAAAGGTTTGGATTACAACTTACAACCCTAAAACTATATATATATATATATATATATATATATATATATATATATATATATATATATATGTGTGAACGATGTAAATTATATTTGATAGAATCAAATGTTTGGATTACAACTTACAATTCTAAAACACTTATATGAACCCTTATTGGTTAGGATATTATCCGATATCCGATAAAATAAATGGTAACGAATACGGGAGCCAAAACTCATATCCGATAGATATCGGTTAGGATATGGTAATACCAACATCCGATCGATAAGTTACCATTGATAGGCCTAATGTAAAGTCATTATACACCTCAATGGGACATGTCAATTCATCGTACACCCCAAAATGACATTTGTTAATGTTATATATATATATATATATATATATATATATATATATATATATATTATTATTATTATTTTTGCAAGAGTTAAATGATATTATTGTTGAGAATATGTTATTTTATCAATTTTTTTTTTATATAAAGGGGAGAAAATTTGAAAAATATGATCAAGTTGAAGAAGTTTTGAAAATTTGCAGAAGAGGATGGAACGTCAAATCTCATGGCGTCTTAGGTGCCAACAGAGTTGACATCCTATAGGAAGCAGGAGTTATGGGACGCCAACTCCTGTGGGCTGAAAACCTTTTATAGTAAAATTTTCAGAAAATAAATCTTATTTGGGATAATTTCATACGAATTCATTAAATATAATTCTTGCATATTATTTTAAATATTAAAAATCTCTGATTGGAATGATTTGGCATACAAAAATTTTAAGAATCGTAAATAATATGCAAGAATCGTGAATAATATGCAAAAAATATTCCATTCAGGAAATTTTTTTTTTTAAATAATATGCATGAATTATCACAATCAGAAATTTATTTTTTAAACAATAAGCTAGAACTATCCCAATATTTTTTTAATTTGTTTAAATAATGTGGAAGAATTATCAATCGGATTTTTTTTTTATTTTTTAAAATAATATGCAAGAATTATCTTAATCATGATTATTTTAAAAAAATTGTAAATAATAATTATCTCAATCAGGATTTATTTTTAAATTAAAATTATCACATTTGGAAATATCCCAATTAGGAAAAAAAAATTGAAATTTCTATTTTCCTTATGGGAATTGAAATTTCTATTTTCCTTATGGGATGCCAACTCTGTTAGCTCCCTATAACTCATGTTCCTTATGGGATGCCAACTCTGATAATGCCTAACTTTCTTTCCTCCAATGCGTCGAGGAGTTGGCATCCCATCCTACTAAGCAAATTTAAAAAAAAAAATTCTCCTCCATGTCATTGTTTAATTATTTTTTTTCTTCCTTTATATAATTTTTTTTTGTATTTTCATTCATGTTCATATTACTGTATTTTTTATTACGTCCAATAATTTTTTTTCAAAATAATTATTTCAATTGGCATCATATATCTACCATATCAGAAAAATAGTAGTCCCATTATGAGAGTTAATACCATTTATTTCTCGTTTGTTTCCGGAAAGGGAATGGAGAGTTAATACCATTTAGGTCTGGTTTGGTTTTCGGAAAGGGAAAAAAAGTAAATCAATTTCTTGGTATTTTTTTTCTTATGAGAAATTATAAATTTTATCGATTTTTCTTTTCGGTGTTTGGAAATGCCAAAAAAATTGGAAGGAAAAGTGATTACTTAAATGTAAGAAAGTGAACCCTTGGGTGGGTGGAGGGAACAGCTTCCTCCTATTTTTCTTTCCATTGAAAATCGCTTTCCTTTCCTCCCCCATTCCTTTGGTATCCAAACATAGGAAAGAAATGACTTTCCTTTCCCAACTTCATGATTCCGTGAACCAAACGAAGCCTTAATCCCTCCCGCCTAACAAAAATATTCATATTTTGGGATTTCCCAAACTACCCCAATCAATATCAGAAAGAAATCTAATCCTGACTAGGCAATAACCCAACTCTACCTAATCCAAATTTGATTAGACCCAAAATCGAACATAAACATGATCCATCTCAACTAGACCCAAACCTAATGCAAATTTACAAGTCCCTAACTCAGCTGGATAATTTTCTAACAAAAACTCGGCCTAACTTGACTATAGGTAATTGTTGAATTGTATCTCGTTTTCGGTTGAGCGTTCAAAAATGTGGTGACAATGGAGTTGATAGTTTAGTCCACATCGAGTAGGAAATGGGATCATGAGGTATAGATAATTGGAATTAGTTCAGACCTTACTTGAGAATTTTCTTTTAAGACATACTTGCCTAGTCTAATATCTCATCTCATAGGCCAACTCTAGTTTGGGTCACACCATATTTCCAACAATTGGTATCAAAGCCCATGATTACGGAACTAGTGGGTGGTTCTAGTTGGTTCAAAATAGACATGCTGAACATTCATGCTTATAATCAGATTATATGTGCTCTCTTCTCAAGGTAGAGTTAGGAGCACCCTTCATGGTCTAGAAGGCGCGAATCAGACCTAATGTTGAAGACAACTACATGGATTGACTTCAAAGGTTGGTCTGGTGCGTACAAGGTGGAACAAGACAATGTGTTTGGCACATAATGATTGCATAAACCTTATATCCTCAAAATTTTCGTTATTCTCCTTGTTTACGTGGCTATTTTACTGTTGTTTTGGCAACAAACGACGAATAAATATAAGTCGCTAAACACTACCAAAATAGCACAAATTAACGACATCTTTAGCGACTCCATGATAAGACGTCGCTAACATTATAGAAATTAGTGATGAACAGAAAATATTCTACGAAGTTTCGCGACTATAGTTAGTATTATGGAAATAGACGCCGCCCAGGGTTGCTGAACATCGCAATTTTTTTAATAACATCGACGTTTAGCGACGTCATATCGTTTAAGTTGCATTATTGTAAAAATATAGCGACGTTTAGCGACGTCTAAAGTGGGGTTTGATTTTTCATTTCCCCCATTCATATTTCATTCCCAATTTTTCGAACGAGCTTCCCCCTCCCCCTCCCTGACTCCTGCTGCCCCCTCCCCCCCGACCCCGGCGACCCCCACGTCCCGGCTACCCCCGCGACCCCCTTCGCCCCCTCCCCGGTGCTGCCCTCTCCGACCACGCCCTCAGGTAAACCCTAACCCACCCTATCTCTCTCTGGTTGCTAATGACACATCATACACATACTGACATAGACACATTGACACGACACACATACACATACTGACACAACACATACACAGACAGACAAATACATGGACACGACACACACACACTGAAATGATACACACATGCTGACATGACACACCGACACAGACACATACACACTTTTGTGTTAACAAGGACACGTTGGATCCGGACACATGGATGCACACACATGACACAATCCAGGACACACACAGGACACAACCCTAACCCTGACAGATGTGTTAACACGGGCACGTTGTTAATATACGATACATATTAACATGAGTTGGTATTTACACGATATCGTTAAATGGTTATATGTGTATGATGGGCCCAAAATTTAGGATATCTAAGGAAGGTTAAATGGTTATATATGAATTTATACGGTATCGTTAAATGGTTATACGTGTTACCAATACAAGTATCATGGTATCATGTTACCAATATAAATTTGTGGGTAAGTAAGCGATACATGGTTAAGATACTAGTAATAGCTAAGATATTCTAAGATACTGTCATATATGAGTTAATATATAAATATAGGATAACTAGTATATCTATATCGAAAGTATCGGCTAATGACGAGCAATACGAAAAACTAAAACTAAATGACAAGGATACTAGATAACTTTTTTATATAATGTTACATTTAATTAGAAAATTAAAGTATTGGCCAATGTTGAGAGAGTTATGTGCTAGTGTACGAGTATCAGGTGTTGGTGCCTAAGTATAGATGTTAGCAAGGGGTGAAAGATGTATCTTAGTATAACCAAGTTTTGACCTAGAGACCGAGTTTCAAGTTAGTGTCATGGGTATTTGAAACTGTGTCCTAGTGTCAAGATACAAGAGAGTATCAATATGTGATATTGTGTACCATGGTATATGATATCCACATGAATGGCTCACAAGAAATACGTGACGACACCCATATACTCAAATCGGAGTTGTCCACATGTCTACTAGGTTTGGAAATCAATATCAAACTTATTTATTTACTTATTTTATGGATACTCATGAGTCACGATATGGATATTCACGCATAACAACTCGAATACTAATGATATGACCTAAATACTCACTTTGATGAACATTTGGATAATATACTTGAACGATGTCTATTCATCTTTGCAGAAGTATCTAAAAATGTATCTGAATTACTACCTGCAATATCGTTCGGGGATGTACAACCGTCATCCTGATGACATGTATGGTGTACGGGATGAATACATAGAGGAAGTAGAGCGATTCCTGTAGTTCGTCAAGGCATTCCATGAGTACATGAACGGCACAAAAATTAAGTGTCTGTGTGTGAAATATCGTAACTTGAAATATCATCCAAAAATGGATGTGACATATCATTTGTACATAGGGGTTTCACTTTGAATTACTATCAGTGGACCTCATAAGGAGAGCTTGTGCCTTTAGCAGCGGAGCAGGAGCATTATGTGGAGCCATATATGAATGTCCACGAGAATATTGATTTTGATGACGGGTAAGTGAATATGATTTTCGATGCCGCGGGGCCTACTTTCGATCCATAAAATCATGAAGCAACTGAGGAGGCACCAAATGTCGATACTGCAAAGTTTATGGAGTTTGGAGAATGCAAGGACTCTATTGTATCCTAGTTGTGATAATCATTCACCGTTAGAGGTAGTCACAAAGCTGTTGAGCATAAAGTCTGATTTCAACATGTCACAAGAATGATACAACCGACTAATCGAGTTTATTATAGAGATCTTGCCAGAGGGTGCCAAGTTACCTACAGACTTCTACCGATCTAAGAGAATGGTTAGATCGGTATGGATGGGATATGAGAAAATCTATTCATGTCGCAACGGGTGCATGCTTTACTATAAAGAAGAAAAAGATGAAATAGTGTACCGATTATGTGGTGCAGATCGCTAGCTACAAGGCAAATGGTACTGAAAAGGATCCCGGTGCAAGAAAGCCGACCGATTCGATGCACTACCTACCTTTGACGCCGCGATTGCAGAGGTTATTTATGGTGAAGGAGACTGCCGAAAATATGAGTTGGCACAGGCGGGAATAGATCGAAGGAGTGTTGGATCATCCATCCGATGGAGAAGCATGGAAGCACTTTGATCGAGAGTATCCCTATTTTGCTTTGGATCCGTGTAATATCATATTGGGGCTCTCCTCCGACGGTTTTATCTCATTTGAACTTTCGGACTCCCAGTATTCGTGTTGGCCTGTGATTGTCACCCCGTATAACTTACCGTCTTGGATGTGCATGAAGACGCTGTATATGTTTCTAACCGTTATCATTCTGGGTCCGAACAATCCCAAGAGGAACATTGATGTGTGAATACAACCGTTGATAGATGAGTTAAATCAGTTGTGGGAAGTAGGCGTCAACACGTATGATGTTTCTAGAAAGAAAAATTTTCAGATGAGGGCAACACTTATGTGGACCATCAACGAATTTTTGGCCTATGGAATATTATCAGGATTGAACACTCATGGTCGTCTCTCGTGTACGTATTGCATAGACCGAACTAAGGCTTTTGTTTAAAACACGAAGAAAAATTGTGCTTCTTTGATTGTCATCGACAGTTCCTGCCGAAAGATCATCCGTTCCGGAGGAACAAGAATGCGTTTCGTGCCGACATTGTGGAGAAGGCCGATCTACTGCCAAGGTGGTCCGGAGACACTGTATGGGAGGAGGTCAGAGATTTTCCAAGTGCTATCGAAGATCCTACAAGGGGGTACAAGTGTGATAGATTTGGTCTAACTCATAACTGGACGAAGAATCCATATTGGAGCACCAATATGATCATATATAACCTTAATGTCATGCATATCAAGAATAATATATTTAAAAACATAACTAATACTGTGATGGACGTAAAGAAAAGATGAAAGATAATTCTAAGGCCAGGTTGGATTTAGAAGAAATATGGCGTTGCATTTGATAGAGGAAGGGAATCAGAAGGTGATGCAGCCTAAGTCAATTTTCTCATTGGACAAGGAGGACAAAGAAAGACTTTGTAGGTGGATCTAGGGCCTAAAATTTTTAGACGGGTACTTGTAGAATCTGAGAAGATGCGTCGACCCGAAGGAGAATAAATTGAGGAGTATAAAAAGCCACGATTGTCACGTATTTATGGAGAGATTAATTTCAGTTGTATTTTGGGAATTCGTACCGCAGGTAGTTTGTGATCTATTGAAAGAGCTTAGCATATTCTTTAGAGATCTTTATTCTACTATGTTGCTCGTCGATCGTCTAGAAAAATAGAAGGACATTGCAGTAACACTTTGCAAGCTAGAGAGAGTGTTCCCTCCTAGATTCTTCGACTCCATGGAGCATTTGCCGATTCATCTTTCCTATGAGGGACGCGTTGGTGGACCTATTGGTTATCGATGGATGTACCCGTTCGAGCGGCATCTGAACCACCTCAAGAGGAAGGTAAAAAATAAGGCATGGGTGGAGGGTTCTATTTGTGAAGCCTATGTTCTCGAGGAGATTATAAACTTTTGTTCGATGTATTTCAAGCCTCATGTTGCTACTAATAGAACAAGAGCTCTAAGAAACGACGACGGGTATCAGGAATCTAATGAGGCAATACTGAAAGTATTCAATTCTTTCGAAAATCTCTCGGGTAAAATGAAGAAGAGATATCTGAATGACGATGAGCTTAGGGCCGCTCAGTTGTATGTATTATTCAACTGTGACGAGGATTAGGTGGAGAAGCTGGAGGGGTAAGTAATTAATATGTCGACTTTTACGTCATCTTAATATAATTATTACACTAATCCGCCTATGATTCGTTGTGTTTCATCACATATAATGATGCGGTAAGGTCGAGTAGACCATACATAACAGATGAAAAAGTAGAACATGAAATGAGACTTCATTTTCCTTCATGGTTAACAACATATGTAAGGATCTCGGTAATTACTTTTTGTGTATGTATACTTGCACAATAATTAACATTAAACTTAATATCGCTTATTTGATATTTAGGTCGATCGTCCAGAGGCAACACTTGAGAATAAATCAATTAGAACTCTAGCGAAGGGACCAATTTATGCCGTCAAGATCTGGCCAACTTACTGTATGAATGGGTTTAGGTTCAAGTCAACAAATGCCCCAATAAGAGACCTTCCTGGATCTCAATTCTACGAAAAATAGTTATTTGTGTATCAAATCTTCGAACTACAAAGATATCGATCTAGGCACTGATTTCTTTGGCGTCTTACGAGAGATTATGGAGTTGACATATAAATATGCCACAGAGCCTGCTAAATCGTGTTATTCAAGTATGAGTGGTTCGATTTAATCCAAGATCAAGGTTGGAAAATTGACAAGCATGGTCTTGTGGATATAAACTACCGACGCCGATATCAAGGATATGAACCATTTGTTCTATCAAGTCAGGCCCAACTAGTATACTTCACAAGTTATCCTAAACGAGGAACCGGAAGGTTGGATTGGTGGACAGTTTGTAAGACTAAAGCTAGAAATACCTTTGACGTTAACGAAATAGCTTATCAGGAAGACGACCTACCTCATGTTGAAAATATTATAAATGTGGACTCAACGGAAGTTATTCATGACATGTTTCATCAAGTAGAAGAGGTAGAAATATCATAAGACGATGACGAAGTAGATGAAAGTGAAGATGAAGAGGAAGAGGGGGAGAAGGAAGACGAACAAAATAAATTTTTAGATGATGATTGAATTAAATAAAATTCATTTAGACTTGTGACATGGTGGCCTAATTTTCTAATACGTTTATCGTGGCCTAATTTTTTTTATGGTGACACTTTTTTGTGGGCTAGTTCTGTGATACTTATGTTTGTGACGGTGATACATATATATTTCTGTGTATTTGCGGCCTAGTTCTGTGATCCTTATGTTTTGTGATGGTGATACTTTTATCATTTAAACTTTTATTGTGGCCTAGTTCACAAATTCTGTGTATTTCTTTCTGTCATGTAATCTAAATATCTATATATTTTTTTTATTATATGTTCTTCTCAGATATGTTTGGACGACGCCGATCATATTTCTGCAGTAGATCCTCTAGACGTAGTACTCTTCAAGACATGGATACTCCTTCCCGATCCTCGTCTCTTGTACTCCATACTATCGACCATCAGTATCTCAGACTCCGACTATGACGACCGCACATGGGAGTACTCCTGGGACCAGCAGTTCCATACCCGAGAGTATCCCGTCTAATGTTCCTGCTCCGTCTAGTGTTCCTGCTACTGATGGTACCACAGAGACAGAGGAGGAGATGGCGGTCGAGCGTCTCCATATCAGAGCGATCCTCCATGCACTCCGCCGGATGAGACGAGAATAGAGATTTGGGTCGATGGCCCTACAAAGTAAGTTACTTATTTATTTGTTTCTTATATATATATATATATATATATATATATATATATATATATATATATATATATATATATATATATATATATATATTCACTTTTTAATGAGTTTAATTATCAATGTATATATAGATAGTCTGGCGGTACAGAGAGCACTGGGACATTTTCTGAGAAAAACTATGGTAAGCCATAGATAAACTACTCGGATGTCTCGGAAGAGAGAAAGACGTTCTGGTTTGGGCACTTCAAGGTAAAAATATATTTGATTTTAACATCATTAATATTTCTATGTTAATAATTTATAACTTACTATTGTATTTCTTGTAGAGAACGTATTTCTATCCACCACACCGGACCATACAGATCGAGCAGCAGTTTTATGTCATCGTCGCCAAGCCGATACGGGATGTGATCAATGACCAGATGAATCATGATAGATTGGGACAACTAATCCAATGTTGGATCATGACTGAGCAGTGGACTACGATGAGGGCTAGATTCAATGAGGATAGGTATAGGAAAAAGTCAGAGAAGGCCAAGGCTGCTAGGCAGAGGGCAAATAATTGGTGTGGTGGGTCGATTCCGATGACAGAATATTTTCGTCTCTAGGTACGTATTTTATTGTACAAGTACAATTTTTAATCATTGTGGCCTAATTTTTTACTTTAATAACAAATAATATATTTCTTAACAGGTTTAGAGGGGTGAGGACGCGAACATGGTGACAGGGTTCCTCGCCACTCATAGGAAGGGGGGGACAACTTATCGATAATAGGGTGACGCAGAGCTACGTAAGTATTACTCTTATGTTTTGAACATTTTGATATAACCTAAAAAAATACATGTAATTAGTAACAAGTACCTAAGATATAAAGTAAGTAGTATACTTATTGATAGATACGTATTTTTCTAGGATGAATATAGGAGGCTCCACGAAGAGTCGACCCAACCCACACAGGAAGAGAGGGGTAGTTCCTCGCAACCCTCGGCCCACCCAACTCTATCGGTTGACGAGCTGTGGATGAGAGCCGTTGGTGGTCCACATAGGGGTACATACTACGGTAGGGTATCCTACAACGCCTAGCATTACAGTCCTCTAGGAAATCCTCCACCGATGTGCATAACCTACAGCCCTCCCAGGATTTGCAGCGAGCCTAGGAGAGAGTTGACCTTCATATCGCATCTCTGCGTGACGAGTAGATGCAGAGGATTACGGTGCAGCCGCAGACGCAGACGGACGATCCGACGCTCATAGCACATTTTGAATCCCTGGAGTGTAGCATTATGGAGCTGAGGGATCTGGCCACATTGACAAAGCGCAACGTAACGTCGCTGCAGGAGTCGCAGTTGACCGTGGGCGCTACACTATCAAGGATGCAGGAGTAACATATTGAGATGAGCGAGCGAGTGGAGACCGTGGGCGCTTCCCTATCGAGGATGCGGACGTCACATCTTCAGATGGGTGAGCGAGTGGAGCATAGTACTAGGAAGTTGTTATCTGTCATGGATACTTGCGACGCTCGACTGACAGAGTTAGAGCAGCGACGTCCTCCTGGTCCGCCTGCATCGTCATCTACATCGACTCCTGCATCGGGTTCCGTGACGCTTACATAGGAGCAGTTTGACGCACTATTATCTAAGATTCAACGCAGCTCCTCCTCTTCCTGATCAGTAGTATTTTTTTCGACAAGTGTGTATTGGCCCATTCATGAAAGTTTGTACTTATTACTTGTACATTTTTATTATGTGACTTATTTGTACATTTTTTATTGTGTGACTGGATATTGTGTGACTACATTCGGACCTTAGAGCTTTTTATTAATTTATTTCATCATTGTTGTTGTGTGATTATACCGGTGTTGAGTGTTCCTCCGAAGGGGTCGGCAAAACCAGAGAATTCAATGGAGGGTTACTCCGGGTCTGTTTGTTTATTTGAAATGTGATCATATTGCACACATGTTATACTGTAATATTTCAGGCATTCATTTTTTTCAAATTTAGTAACGTTCATTGACTTCACGTCATTGATCGTCACTACACATCGCTAAATATTGCTGACATGGTAATTTTGGCCATGTCAGCTTTTTTTCGCTGATTATGTCGCAGGTAGTCGCTAAATTTAACGACAATTACCGACCAAAATTAAACGTCACAAATTTGGCGACACTCGGCGCTAAGAGTCGCCATTTTTGCGACTTTGTAACGTCGCTAAATTACGTCGCTATAGCGACATTTTTCGACGTTGTTTTGATCAGCGACTAGCTTTTTCGCGACTAAGTCCAAACGTCGCTAAATACGTCGCTACTCAGTATTAGCGACGTAATTTATCCATTTGGCGACGCTTTACTGCGTCGCTGATTTGCCATATTCTGGTAGTGAAATTAGTAACGCTCCTACTTGATGTTGCTAAACGTCGCTAAATCTTGAAATTCTTGCGGCGTTGTAGTACTGCTAAATACATCGCAAGAGCGACATCTAGCGACGTTGTACGGCTCAAAGACTAAGGTTTATGTGATACGGAATGCATAAACGTTGCTAAATGTATCACTAGATGTTATTAATGACTGGACATTAGTGATGTTTTTTAGCGTCACTAATTTGATATATTTTAGTAGTGTAACGTAAACTTCAAACAATCCTATATGGGTTTGGAGATGCAATATAGACTACCAATTATATATATATATATATATATATATATATATATATATATATATATATATATATATATATATATATATATATATATATGATTTATATATATAATATATATCACTGTCAAGGGAAATATTTCCATTTTTAGATAAAAAATAAGAAGTATGTCCATTAGAAACTTGAAAAATGATAATTATGTTGTGTCATATATATCAAAGAGTATACAATAATGATGTATTTGGTGAATCAAATACATGGTCTAATAACGAACCATAGATGTTCTAGTAAGGAACGATGATATAGTAGTTAATGGAACTACTAAAACTACACAAACATTGTTTTAATTAAAAAAAATTAAAGATGATGTGATTTTTTCTTAACATTTGTAGAGAACATGACCCTTAAATGGTGGTTGTCGATCACAGATGGTACTGATTTTCCTGTCTTCCCTAGTACCCGAGAATTCCATTGTGCTCTTCTTTGTATGTCCTTATGTGTGATTTCATAGATTACCAGCCAGAGAGTAGTGTTCAATTTAATTAGCGTATATAATGGAAAATGAAACTTGCCATGGATATTCTAGTACGTGAGCCTACCAAATCCAAGGTTGAAATTCTAAGCTGCTTGTTCATCACAAGTTTTCCGAGGTTGCAGTGGCGCCAACCATATCCCTCCATCACTGTCATGAAAACTGAATAGTTTGGATCCTTTCGGAATGAACCATTTGATAAAACATATTACGTTTCCGTCAGCATTTACTAGTCTTTGTTTTGTTGCTAGACATTTCAAAGAGGAAGGCTCAACATTTGGGACTCAGTCTATATGTTTCTTTATTTTACATGTTCAAATATTTGCCAAGGAAGTCTTTACATTATCAAAAAATTATCAAGAAGGATCATTAATGCTATTTTCATTTTATTACAGTTTTTTAAATTAAAATTTATAACTTTTACTATAAATTAAGCATAATTTTGAAATTTTAATTTGAAATTTTTTTGACGTTGTAAAAGTCTCGTTTGGCAATTACAAATCCCAAAAAAATATTTTATCTTGATTTTGTTTGTCAAATTTCTGTTTAGCAAAACTATGTTCCCAGAACTCAAATTTGAAGAAGGTCCAAACGGACCCAAGGGGAAGGAAGAAGAGTGTCCACATGGAATGTACGAGTCTATTTCTTACGCTAAGCAACGGAGGGTAATAGTCTGATGGATGTCGTCCAAGATAGACTAGAGGGCTGGCAGGCCCAAATGTTATCATTTGGAGGCCGCATAGAACTAATTCGATCAGTGATTATGGCCATAATCAGTTATTGGATGCAAGTCATTATGCTTCCCGTAGCAACTATAAAGAAGATTGAATGGCTGTGCGGCAACTTCATCTGGCGAGGAAAAATACATACAATTGCTTGGAATGATCTATGCCGTCCAAAGGAGGAGAGAGGAGTTGGCCTACGTAGCTTGGAAACACTAAAGAAAGCCCTGACAGTCAAACTAGCATGGCGATTCTTGGAGGACAAGTCTCTGCGGGCGAGGTGGATGAAACATATGTATACATCTAAAACCAATTTTTGGATATCTCCTATAGATAATAATTATTATGTAGGGTGGAAGGCTATACTGAAAAGAAGAGGGAAGCTGAAAAATAACTTAACAAGGGCTATCGCTAATGGTTAAGACCGATACATATTATCCAGGAGTTTGCGGGTTCGAGCCTCCTAGGCGCCATTTAATCCTCCTTTCGAAAAATTAAGTGGTGAGTTGGTGATGGATGTAGCGCATGTGCGGTGCATGTGCATGTGCTGGCCTTCAGGTAGGGATGTGGTGGACCTTCAAGCCGAGTTTGTAGGTCTTCGGACCAGGAGTCTGTAACACAATTACCTCTTCCAAAATATATATATATATATATATATATATATATATATATATATATATATATATATATATATATATATATATATATATATATATATCCTTAAGTTTTTTTGTTTATAACACGTGGTACTCCTACTTTAAAACTAATTACACTGACCATCTCTCCCTTTCGAAAAAAAATTCAAAAATTGAAGTAGTTAGTGTTATAACTTTGTATTTTTATTTTTATCTTATAGTAAGGGTATCCGGTGTAATAAACGAAAAAAAGAGAAGTGGTCAGTATAATTAGTTTGAAAGTATGGATACCCCGTATAATAAACATAAAATATAGAGCTAGTTAGTGTAAACATATATATATATATACACACATTAACTTCATCTATGTTTCATGGATATAACACGGACTATCTCTCTCCTCTATAAGACAATATAAAATATAGAGTGATTAGTGTTATAACTTTCTATAGAAAATATAAAGATCACTGCAACATTGTCCACCGATGGAGGGTGACCGCGTCGGTCCGCAGTCACCACCTGGTGGCCAGCCAGCCATTGGCTTCCCCCAGTCCTGATGGATCCGAGCTAGTAGAAAGGTACAATGGCTGTCGGCCACGTGGACGCGATTCAGGGCCAGCACGGGAGGGCGGACAAAATATTATTTTCGAATTATAAAATGTATGGATGGTACGTGTTATAGATATTACTGTCTATTAATATTCGAGCTATTGACAAAATTCTCTTTTATGTGGTCTTCATGTAGAAAGCTGCCTCCTCCATGGTGAACCCCGTTGTCATCAAAATAGATATCAGTTTTAGCATACTCTCCCATCTTTATTTCCTTTGAATCTAATGCTAATGACATGTAGATGACTTTGTCTACTAGAACAGTCTGACACCCTCACTTCAGTAGCAGCCAAATTGAGTCGAGAGTATATAGCGCCAGCTACGTACACGAGGTCTCTCCCACGCTTCCACTCCACTCCACATCGACATCACTCTGGCTAGCTGCTATATTTTTCCTTTGTCAGTTTTCCTATACTTCCATAGACGTCGATGAGAGCATCCACTACCTTTTATCTCCTCAGCCTCATCCTCGGAAATGACCCAACTGAATCTTCGGACTGGAATGTGACATTCGGACTAGAAATTGTATATATCGAATTTCGAACTGGATTGGTTGTGTAAACCGTCGGACTGAATTGTAGTCTCTCGAAAGAATCTGAATAAAATTTACCTTCTTCGAAAAAAAAAAATTTCAAAAAACAATTATTCAAACAATTGCCAAATATTATTAGGATACAACTATAAAAAAAAATAGTAAGATATTATCATGGTAAGCTCGTCCCATTGAATAATTTCTCCACACTCAGACACTAAGTTGGATTACTTTTGCCGTGTCACCAGCAAAATATGTTAACACTTTGTAATTGAATTAACGAGTAAAACTTTGATACAAGTGGATTTATCAAAAATTTGATACAACCACTGTATGACAAGTTGACCCCTCTCTCTATATATATGCTTGAACGTTTTACGAAGAGAGAGGATTGTCCATCTGTCATACAGTGGTTGTATCAAACTTTTGACATAGCCATCTGTATCAAAGTTTTACTCATAATTGAACATACTGTTGCAAGTACTTGATCAGCTTGTGAAATTTTGCAAATTTCGAGTACAAAAGTCATCATTTTTTTTCTCACCCTAGTTCATGAGATATAGGAAACGTCATAGAGATGAATGCAATTTCTAGAAAAAAAAAAAATAGTCATCTTACATTTCTGCTTAGACTATCTGCAGCCAAGAAAAACTTAAAAAAATGGTTGCGTGAACAGATACTATGTAGCCGAAACATAGCTCTACCTAAGGCTATTAATGGTAACCGATAAACTGATAACCAAATTTTCTTTTTTTATTAAAGATTTGGAACAAAAACTATACACTTTATTAATTTTCTTTGGAAGTTGTAATTGGGAATGAGGTTTTTACAACATCTAAAATTTTTTAAGATTGATTGTCAAAATTTTACTTGATTTATAAGAAAAACTATAAATTTATTTTAAAATACGATAATAAATTGAGAATAGTATTGATAATCCATCTTGAAAAACATTTAATATTGTAAAAAATAATTGACAATTACAATTTTTTTTTCTTTTCATTTCAATATGCTTAGAGCGTCTCCTCCAACCATGTTGTGAGTTTGGAAAAAATGGTTGCCACATAGAATTCACAACTTATTATTTCAAAAATCTTTTTTCAATACAAATGTAAAGTTGGTTGTGAAGCTGACATTGCAATGATATAACAAGAACAATATGAAATTGGTTGTATAGATCTAGACAATGGACTTCACAATGACTTTATCCCATATCATCAATTATGAATAAAAATATTTATTAAAAAAGGAACAAGTGGAAAAGTTTTCATGGAAGTTGAAAAAAAAGTAGTTTTTATTGTCTTCTCAACACTTTTGTATTGGAGAACACTTTTCAATCTCATTGTCTTATATGAATATAATATTGCCACATAGGAAAGACATTATCTTGTGTCTCATGTCACATAGGAATCATCAAACAGATCAGCTGTTCTACATATTTTGTTCGGTTTTTTGTCTCCCTAACAGCTTGGTAAGTTCCAACTATGTAAAAGAACAAAAATAAAAACACACAGAGAAAAGACATAGAACCAGACAAAATATGTAGGATAACAAATATGTTCACAAAAATTACAACACAAAACATACAAGACAATAGGGTTGGAGATGCTCTCAGTAAGTTTGATTGATCATTAGATTTTCAATGATTCTAAAGAAATAAATGAGGAAACAAACTATTTATTTATTGGTAGCATCTTGACTTTGAAATAGAACCAATAATTGTGGAGTCCATTATGGAGATTGTAATCTTTGCTTTGGCCGGCAAGAAGAGGATATCCAGAAACTTTGATTCCTCATGCTTCTCTTCCCAAATAAAATTCTAAAGAGGAAGCATCTAATATTTTATTTTATTTTATTTTATTTTTATTTTTATTTTTATTTTCATGAGAACATGGCTGGGACCTCGGTCCAATAGTGCTAGTTAGATGCACCATAGTTGCCCTTTGAATCATTCCATGGCTCACTCAGCCTTAAAATTAGGAGGTGGCTCCAAATGCTTTCCAAATTGATGGGACCATTGAACCTTTCAAATGATCAAAAGACTCTTGTTGAATTGGTTGGTCAAGGGCAGCTGCTCAATTAGATGATAAAAAGAACACTAAGAAAAGAAATAGCAGGTACACTATGGTGCAATGGCTTTGTCAAGGAGATCCAATTTTTAATTTTCTTTTTTCTTCTATTTAATGTGGAATTACCACAAGTTATATTCAAATAAATTAAGATTTTTTTTGACTTACCCTCCATTTTATTTACCATAATTAAATGTACACCCCAATTTTTTTTCATAGTGTACAAGACCAACCCCCCCCCCCCCCCCCCCCACCCACCCCCCCCCCCCCACACACACATTTTTGACAAAATTCCTCTGGAATTGACGACCAACTGCTTTGTCCAATTTTTTTTTACCAAAATGTCCCTTCCATTTCTTCTTGCTCTCGCCCCTTCCCCGCGGTCAGGCTGGCGCCTCCGTCACTTCCCCCCTCCCCGCGACCGCCCCCCCCCCCCCCCCCCTCCCCTCCACCGCCCTCTTCCCGCCGCCGGCCCCTCTAGCCAACAACAGCAGCCGCTACTCCCCGCTATCGTCGCGCTGCTCGCCACTGTTATTGTTGCTGCTACTGCGGGGGAGCAGGGGCGGAGAGGGGGAGTAAGTGGCGGGGGGAGAGGGGGGAGGGGGGGGGACGCAGGTGTCACGCCCTGATCTCCCGCAGGCTAATCGGCCGTCCCCGCTAGGCGAGAATCACCGCGCCAGCTAGCGCTCCTGCGGGACGATCGCTTCGGCCCATCTGGACGTGATGCCGCACGAGCGTGAGCCGCGCTCGTGCAAGGCCGTGGTTCATTGGCTGGCGGTAAGGGGTCTAAGCCACAGAGTCGCACAGATTGTCCGAGTGCAGCGAAATTATAAACGCATAGGCGATTTGGTAACAAGTTCACTGAGTCGACAATAGCGGAAGCATTGAATCACACAAGTTGAAGTAAAACAAACTCTTTATTGATATTTGAACAAGTGTTACAAGAAGCGTATAGCCGAGATTTCAGGTCGCTCAAGCCTCTCTCTGAAACAGTAAAAGCGTGCTAAGTGGCTATATTTGTGGAAAGATGTGCAGGCGATGTTCCAACATTATGTCTTGTATATGTGCTTCAGTTTCGGGCGCAACGTTCCAAGGCACCAGAGTGAACTCCATGCCTCAGCACGCACGAAGGAGGCATCCGCACCGAACGAGGTTCTCCCGTACCCTGCAAACAATCTAGTGGATTATCAGTACATAAATGCACTGGTAGGGAGGCTACTCGTCCGTTTGACAAATCCAAACACGTAATATAGGTTCCGTGCATCAACTATTAGGTTGTCTTTCTAGTATTACCTTAGGATCAGTTTTATGACAAAGAATTTGAATAGCCTAGCTCGCGTGGCAATGCGCCGTGCGATATAAGAGGAAACACGACGAGACTTACCAACTTACCATTTGTCTTTCCCTGTCCAAGGCAAACCAAGTTAATTCAAGCACGAGCAGCATATATTATGAATCAAGGGACAATAATATGTGCAAACACGAGTGTCGTGAGCGAGGTTACATTTCGGGTGCACGATTTACACGAATTATAAGGTGTTTGCAGAAGATGTTGAAGTGCTGTATATGTAAAAGTGTGTTATACTCAAGATCGTTCAGGTGTTTTAGACTATTCTCTGATGCGATGCAATGACTCGCACACGGATTGCCGCTAAGCGAGGATGACTTATCTATATGAACAAGAGGTCGCTGGCATAGCCATAAAGGACATAGTCAATGACGAGGATGGAATGCAACGAAAGCACAAGAGGCGCTACAAACCATCCCGTCCAAGCACAAGAGACTATTAGCCTATCTGCTAAGGTGGTGTTGTGTTAGCGGAGATGCCACCCAGCTCGCACAAGAAGGCTGCATAAGTTTCATCTGGATCGGATCGGCCCCGGTGCCCCGGAGTCCGTCCGTGAAACTAGGATCCGAAGACCCACTTGTTAACAAGTTATCCGCGACATGCAGGTCAGGGTCTTTCCAAATCCATAACTTGATATGATAATCCATGATTCTTGTTCTGAACCGAGCATTTGCTCCACGAGCTGTGATTCTCGTTCAGAGGTAAACTTGATGTGATTATCATTCAGATGTAAACTTGACAGGATTCTTGATCAATGAACAACTTGCCTTGATACATTCCCCTGGTGCGGGGACTGCCTTAGCGACCTAACGGTCCCGGATACTTGCAGGTTCAATTGCACAGAAGTTGTGTCCAAAGTTGGACTTCAAAACATATATACAGAATTGTTGTTTTCAAAATATACACATTTTAAATCGCAAAATATGCATAGAATCAGAGTATTTACATAATAAAATAAATTTTATTCGGTTTTGGACTGAAACCGAAATTCAAAATCGAAATTAAAATCGAATAAAAAAATTTAGTATTTTCAAAATCGAAACTGAACCGAATTTTTTTTAAACCGAACCGAATATCTTACTAGAATCGATTTTCGGTCCAAAATCGAATAATGCTCATCCCTACATGCTTCCATTCTTCTTTTAAGATCGTTAAAATTTCATGTAAAAATTTCAAGTAACAAAATAAAGATGATAGAACACACTTGGCCACTTGCACTTGTCCAAGCCATCAAGGGGACTATTGTTTTTTTGCTTTCAATAATTTCTATTTTCATCCAATGTAGACCTCCATTTCTTGTGCTCATGTGGCCTTGCATGCTCCAGTTGGCCGACAACGCCTTTTGGCCCCTTCTCCCTGGATGAGCATCAAGGACAAGGCATCCCATTATTGGGAGACAACTTCCATATATCTACTTGTACATGCATCCTTATAACAAAGTAACATGTACTCAGTGGCAGAACTAACCTCTAAACTTAGAGAGGACTAAACTTTAGATATAGTTTGAACGATACGAGAATACTAACATCGTACCACCTAAAATATTAATTTTTGAAAATTTATTTATCACTTAATTGTTGCATATTTCAAATCCAAACAAATAAATAAAAAACATTACTAAGAAAACATTTTCAAATTTTCAAAAAAAAAAATCAAAAATTTAGGCCGGACTACAACCCGACTGTGCCCACAGGTAGCTTCGCATCTGCATGTACTTGTTATACAACACATGATTTGACAAGGTATAGACACAACGAATAGTATATGATGAATTCCTCCTAAGATATCGGTTGTTCAATTGGTTGCAGTTGTTGGGATGGGTTATCTTTGTATGTGGAAAAAAATCCGAGAGTGCGATGAACATTGTTCGATGTTTAGTGACGTTTGGGGAAGTCTACAGTCTTTGTCTAAAATGTATACAACAAAGATAGTCAAGCTACACTGGGTGCTAGTCAGCCATTACAAAAATAAGAGAAATTTATGACTCACAAAATGTCCCTAATTCCAAGAAAAACGTTGGTAAATATTTTTAGAGACATAATCAGCGACGCACAACGAGAGTCGCTTATTAGCTAGTCGCAGATCTTAACATATATACAATGTCGCTAAACTGCGACATATATTCAATGGCACCATTACGATGTATATACGTCGCCATTGCGACATATATACAACGTTGTTGACGAGTCGCCAAGTCAGCGCCGTGTATATAAATATGTCGTTGCTTTGGTGACATATCATTGCCATTTTTGCTACTCCATTAATGAAATGGCAAGTTTGCCAAATTAGCAAAATCAGCATCATCTGGCGACATTCAACGATTTTTTTTTTCCAGTTAGTGATGTCTTCCTACGTCGCTAGATGTCACTATATTTCTAGGAGCAACGTTCTGATACTAGGTCACTATATTTCTAGGAGCAATGTTCTGATACTAGGTAGCAATGTTCGGATACGAGGTAACGACATTAGGATATATACCTGGTAGCAACACATTTTTATGTTTATAGACGTCGCTAATAGGTCATTAAATACAAAAAAAATTGAAAAGAAAATTTTGCAGAAACTAAATATGATACATTGATACATAGAATCTAATACATTGATGCACAGACTGTCATACACATATACATACACAGAGTCACTAAACCAAAATTTGCTTAAACCATAATTAATTTTTTGCAGAAACTAAATATGATATATTGATACATAGAATACCATATACTGATGCACAGACTCTCATACATATACACATACATATATACATACACTGATATGAGTATGGAGGTTACATGTAATATGGCAGTGCAGATATGAATGTTTTGTTTGGATGTGTAGATTTACATACAATATTATATATGAGCCTGTGAAGAAAGAATTGGAGTGTATGATATGTTATGTGTGCTCCTTCCTATTCCTATTCTTAATGATAGCACATATTTCTGTGTGGGGGTTGGCAAGAAATAAATTGTGTTCCAAATTAGGAGGAAGGTTTGTGTGCTAGTAGAAACTGAATACTGCATTTGTGGGCATTCTGATGACATCTCCTATTGTGTCTGTGTATAGGATTGTGGGTGTTGTTGATGACAACAGTCAATTTTGTTTAGGAATAATTATATACTTTTGGGAAACAATAGAAATCTTGATAAGGAAATAGGAAGCTGAGTCTTGTCAGAGGGGGGATTTCTAAATTGGGAGGAATAATTATAGATTTCTTGAAAGAGCAAGTGGGAATACTGTTGGATGAGGAGTAGTAGTAGTAATTTATGTGTGAACTATGTGTGATCTTATAATGGAAGTGATTGACAATGGCTGAGGTTGCAAGTATAAACAACAGGCATTACAAGAAAAAACTTATTTGACAAAGTTTTATTTACAACACTTCTTTGGCTCAAATTTAGGTTTTCAAAAATGACATTTTCGGTTTATTCGATTCTGGTTCCTTTGATCCTCCATTTATGACCAAAATGTACTCAAAACAAGTGGGACTAACTCAAAAATCTAATTCCCAAAGTATTTTTCTCACCTCATGCCTACCATATTTTTCACCATTTCTCCTTCTACTTTTCACAGAGTGCCCAAATCTCTCTCTCCTTCCCTAATCCCTCTCTCCATATTCCTTGCCCCTCCCAAGAAGACCCAACCCACAAAATTCACCCTTTCTTCTTCTTCTTCTCCCTCTTCCATTATCAAGATTCCTGCTTTCCCTGTCAAGGTGTGGTCTTTTCCCATGCCAATGTCACAAATTTGTGTTCCATTAATCTGTTGGTACGAAACCGCTACTATAGATAGTAAACTATTGATTTGGACTGTAAATCATAGTTTTGCACTTACAACCCCCTCAATACAGGATATAAAAGTGATAAGCAACATCAAAGGATTATGGAGGTTGTTATTGCTAAGAGATTTATAATAGGCTATTTGCATTAGAAGGAGGGGAAAAAAAAAGAACCTTTTGTTTGTTGTTTATAATGTCTACATCAACTTTTGTCAGTTTTATTTGATGCAACTCTGATTGAGCCATACCAAGGTAACTTGTTTGGTATGAAACTAGCAATTGATGAATCATCTCTACCTATAATAAATGATTGTACAGAATTTGTGGCTTAAAAACAATGAGAAGGAAAAAAATTAATATAAACCGTACTACGTTTAGGCTATAAGAAATGAGGGAAAAAAAATGTTACCGGCATCCGGGGAAGTCGTGCACGAAGCACTGTCCTATGAGTTGATCCGAGATCTATGTGCAGACGTTTCTCGGAAGCTCCTAGTGGTAAAACCCCCTGACTACCCGGTTTTCTTCGTTGCACACAACTCGGAGAGAGAGACCGAACTTAGCTCTGCCTAGAGCAAGGATTTAGAGAACTGAATGTTGTACGAGAGAAGAATGAGAGAGAGAGATTTCACGTAGGAAAATTTTCTGTAGGAAGGGGTTGAGATGAGAATCTCAACAAATATATAGGGAGACAACCAAACCTTCATTACAGACAACAGAATAAATATTATTAATCCAGACGTGTAATGAAGAAGAAAATTTGTGGAGCTGTCACATGTTTAAAAGGTGGAAAATGAACCTGGACATAGGGAGTAATAAATGTCCAACGTTCAAAATTTGAATGAGTCAAATCGGTTCAAAAAATAAAGGGGAGCAAAAAGATTTTTGGATCCCATCCCGAACCCGAAGAGTAAATTGGATCGGCATTTGGCGCCCGCGGGTGTGGGCACGTATCCTCACCCGTTACGCGTGCCGAACCGAGCCGAGTCGGGCCGGGCGGCGACGGCGCGCGCGTGTGGCCCAAGGGGTTCCCCACACAACATCTTTAAGAGAGCAATGAAGAAGAACTAATATATACATACAAGGGGGGAGTGGTCCAACCGATGTGGGACTAAAGAAAAAAGAGGAAGTTGAGCTTTTGCTCACATACACAGCCAACAATCCTCACCCCCACCCCCTCCCCAAAAGGTCAAGTTTCAAAATAGAAATGACAAAAAAATTAAAAGTGATGGACAATGCCTTGAATCTCCTTAGTGACTATTGTCTTTGCCTGAAGAAGTGGTTAATGGACTATGTCTTGAATCAGACTTCTTTTACTAGATTCAGAAAAATAACACACATAGTACGCTAGAGATTCTAGGTCTAATGGGTGGCACTTTTGGTTGGCCATGCACACTTATTCTAAATTCATGAAAGTTGTCTAGGATTTTCCTGTCCCATAGTCGCGGCCTTCACGACCTCTCATATAGGTAAGTCCTTAAGGGTTGGTGATAGGTTTCAACCCCGCATATCAGCTTGGACGTATTAAGAGTTTTAAAACTCATCCTATCCATATCACTCAAGAACACTGTCACCATAGCGATGGGGAATCATTGTACGCATGTACAGCCATTGGGCATTATAGAATGAGATTTTAATCTCGGGTCAGTGTTCCATAAAAATCACCTAAGTCCAGCTTGTTCCTACCCATTGAACCGGCTTCTTGGGATCTCCAGTCAGACTCGGTTGGATTGCCACTGCTGGTGACTTTACTTATGGGCTTAACCCCATCCCTCTCGATGATTCTAGGATCAAAGTCCTAGACAGACCCTTCGTCAAAGTGGTCTGTGTAACACCCAATTCCGTTCTAGCGGACTGTCGATCCAAACGGCAAAAGTGCAACTGTTCCGACCCGATTTGCCTCAAACGAGAAGCAAAGGATATCCAGACTTGTCCCTACAGGAATCCGGCTTAGGCTTTCAGAGGCTCGCTTGACGTATCGCTCTACCGAGGTGAATCATCGCTAAGGTGGGTGGCTACAGTGAACTTGTCTTTGCTTAGCCAGTACACATAAAATCTGGAATGATACATGCTAGTCGCTAGGTAAATTATCCCCTTCATGCTAATAAGAATCCAACGCACCTAGCTAAGGGAATAATCCCAACTCGTATTGTTTGTGCTAGAACATGGAAAATAAAATATTGCTTGTCAAAACTGAACTTGTTAACGGTTATATCTTTGCATGCTTGTTCATTCAGAATGTTCATCATATGCATAGATACAATTTTGAATGTATACTTCTTGTTTATATTGTGCAATGTATAAAGCTCAATCCTGGATGCATGAATTGAACGTAGATGCAATATAATTGAATCATGCAATACTGCTTGTCTTGTACTTACGTAGCTTTCGGGCGAATGATTGATAACGTAGCCTCCGGACGGATATTCACGTAGCCTCCGGGCGGATAACGTAGCCTTCGGGCGAATGATTGTTAATGTAGCCTTCGGACGAATGAATGTTAATGTTCGATCACGGACAACTTGTGCACAAGGTATAGTTCCTGCGGGCGGCTGCTGGGGTACTGACACCGTTCCGACTCCGAACGGAACTCACGTTTAGTCTCACGTACTTGGACGGGATGGTATGCGGCGCCTCACGTATTTGCACGTAGCAAACCATCTTCGTCACAGACTAGTATCCTTTATGGCAATCAAGCCAGTGATCATCATGTATATTTGAACCTGTTGCATACTAACTTGTGTCTTTGTGGCAGGGAAGGCATGGTAAGTTGTGCAGGTGATTCAGATAGTCAGGTAAAAAAAATCGAACGGTGTCAAGTATATTTCAGTAAATCATTGTATGCAACACACTTAATATTCCTGTAAATCGTGTACTTGTAACGTGATCTTGCCCACGACATCGTGTTTGCATATGCTATGCTCCTGAATATTCATATATGCTTCTTGTGCCTGAATTGAATATATTGTTTGCCTCGAACAGGGAAGGAGAAATGTTAAGTAGTAAGTCTCGCCGTGTTTCCTCTAACATCGCACAACGTACTGCCCGACACGTTAGGCTATTCAATGCATTACCATGAAACTGATCCTAAGGCAAACTAGAAAGACAACTTAATAGTTGGTGCACGGAACTTATGTTACGTGTTTGGATTTGTCGAGCGGGCGAGTAGCTTCCCCACCAGTGCATTCAATGTACTAATAATCCACCAGTTTGTTTGCAGGGTGCGGGAGAACCTCGTTCGGTGCTGATGCCTCCTTTGTGCGTGCTAAGGTGTGGAGATCACTCCAAAGCAGCGTTGCGTCCGGAACAGAAGCACATATACAAGACATAATATTGTGAACATTGCCTAAACATTGCCTGTACAATCAATCCACAATTATAGCCACTTGGCACGCTTTTACTGTTTCAGAGAGAGAGGCTCGAGCGACTTGTAATCTTGGCTATGCGCCGCCTGTAACACATGTTTATATCAATAAAAAGAGTTGCTTTACTTTAACTTATATTTCAATACTTCCGCTATATTGTCGACTCAGTGAACCTGTTACCCAATCGTTATGCGTTTATGACTCCGCTGCACTCGGACAATCTGTGCGACTCTGTATCTTAGAACTCTTACCACCAGCCAATGGACCACGGCCTTGCACGGGCATGGCTCACGCTCGTGCGGCATCACGTCCGGATGGGTCATAAAAGCGATCGTTCCGCGGGAGCACTGGCGCGGTGATTCTCGCCTAGCGGGAACGGCCGATTTAGCCTGCTGGAGATCGGGGCGTGACATGTTGGTATCAGAGCCTAGCTTCTACGCTATTGGACTTCATTTCGATATCTCAGTTTCGAAATCTCGTTCGTGGGTTATGTGCACGCTCTCTCTCAATGCCTCGATGGGATGTTCCAACAATAAGTCTAAATACTTTTAAAATGCGTTTTGAATGATATGGTTGCTTGTATGATATTGTGCTGCGAGTGGCCTTTGTGCCAACCTATGCGAACCCTTGAGAGTATCGCAGTAGCTTGTTCGATTTCACTAACTCTAAGTTTGGTTGAATGCATCTATTCGAGGGACGCCTTGAACTTGTGCATGATCCAAGACTTAAGAAAAGGTGAAACTCGAGTGCTAAGACTTCGCTATCACTAAGCTGGTTGACATGCTCACGCTAGAGGTGCACTTTGAATGTGCGCACGATCCAGACTAAGCGATATACCGATCTCGATGCTTGTGCAAGTGAATATCCAAATAAACAAGCACAATGACTTGTATGGGTTTGCCTCAGCCTTGTATCGTTAAATCAAAATTGATTGAAATGTAGTGCTTGTCCTCAGTAAGTCTCGAAGATGAGACTTTTTCTGAGTTGGGTAGGATGTAACACCCCATTCCGTTCTAGCGGACTGCCGACTCAAACGACAAAAGTGCAACTGTCCTGACCACTTTGCCTCAAACGAGAAGCAAAGGATATCCAGACTTGTCCCTACAGGAATCCGGCTTAGGCTTTCAGAGGCTCGCTTGACGTATCGCTCTACCGAGGCGAATCATCGCTAAGGTGGGTGGCTACGGTAAACTTGTCTTTGCTTAGCCAGCACACATAAAATCCGGAATGATACATGCTAGTCGCTAGGTGAATCACCCCCTACATGCTAATAAGAATCCAACGAACCTAGCTAAGGGAATAATCCCAACTCGTATTATTTGTGCTAGAACATGAAAAATAAAATATTGCTTGTCAAAACTGAACTTGTTAACGGTTATATCTTTGCATGCTTGTTCGTTCAGAATGTTCATCATATATATAGATACAAGTTTGAATGTATACTTCTTATTTATATTGTGCAATGTATAAAGCTCAATCCTGGATGCATGAATTGAACATAGATGCAATATAATTGAATCATGCAATACTGCTTGTCTTGTACTCACTTAGCCTTCGGGCGAATGATTGATAACGTAGCCTCCGGGCGGATATTCACGTAGCCTCCGGGCGGATAACGTAGCCTTCGGGCGAATGATTGTTAATGTAGCCTTCGGGCGAATGAATGCTAATATTCGATCACGGACAACTTGTGCACTAGGTATAGTTCCTGCGGGCGGCTGCTGGGGCACTGGCACCGTTCTGACTCTGGACGGAACTCACGTTTAGTCTCACGTACTTGGACGGGATGGTATGCGGCGCCTCACGTATTTGCACGTAACAAACCATCTTCGTCACAGACTAGTGTCCTTTATGGCAATCAAGCCAGTGATCATCATGTATATTTGAACTTGTTGCATACTAACTTGTGCCTTCGTGGCAGAGAAGGCATGGTAAGTTGTGTAGGTGATTCAGATAGTCAGGTAAAAGAAATCGAACGGTGTCAAGTATATTTCAGTAAATTATTGTATGCAACACACCTGATATTCCTGTAAATCGTGTACTTGTAACGTGATCTTGCCCACGATATCGTGTTTGCATATGCTATGCTCCTGAATGTTCATATATGCTTCTTGTGCCTGAATTGAATATATTGTTTGTCTCGGACAGGGAAGGAGAATTGGTAAGTGGTAAGTCTTGCCGTGTTTCCTCTAACATCGTACGGCGCACTGCCCGACACGTTAGGCTATTCAATGCATTACCATGAAACTGATTCTAAGGCAAAATAGAAAGACAACTTAATAGTTGGTAGACGAAACTTATATTACATGTTTGGATTTGTCGAGCGGACGAGTAGCTTCCCCACCAGTGCATTCAATGTACTGATAATTCACCTGTTTGTATGCAGGGTGCGGGAGAACCTCGTTCGGTGCAGATGCCTCCTTCGTGCGTGCTAAGGTGTGGAGATCACTCTGAAGCAGCATTTCGTTCGGAACAGAAGCACATATACAAGACAATGTTATGAACATTGCCTGAACATCGCCTGTACAATCAATCCATAATTGTAGCCACTTGGCACGCTTTTACTGTTTCAGAGAGAGGCTCGAGCGACTTGTAATCTCGACTATGCGCCGCCTGTAACACACGTTTATATCAATAAAAAGAGTTGCTTTACTTTAACTTATGTTTCAATACTTCCGCTATATTGTCGACTTAGTGAACCTGTTACCAAATTGCTATGCGTTTATGTCTCCGCTGTACTCGGACAATCTGTGCGACTCTGTGGCTTAGAACTCTTACCGCCAGCCAATGGACCACGTCCTTGCACGGGCGTGGCTCATGCTCGTGCGGTATCACGCCCGGATGGGTCATAAAAGCGATCGTTCCGCGGGAGCGCTGGCGCGATGATTCTCGTCTAGCGGGAACGGCCGATTTAGCCTGCGGGAGATCGGGGCATGACATGTTGGTATCAGAGCCTGGCTTCTATGCCTTTGGACTTTATTTCGATATCTCAGTTTCAAAGGCTCGTTCGTGGGTTATGTGCACGCTCTCTCTCAATGCCTCGATGGGATGTTCCAACAATAAGTCTAAATACTTTTAAAATGTATTTTGAATGATATGGTTGCTTGTATGATATTATGCTGCGAGTGGCCTTTGTGCCAACCTGTGCGAACCCTTGAGAGTATCGCAGTAGCTTGTCCGATTTTACTAACTCTAAGTTTGGTTGAATGCATCTATTCGAGGGATGCCTTGAACTTGTGCACGATCCAAGACTTAAGAAAAGGTGAAACTCGAGTACTAAGACTTCGTTATCACTAAGCTGGTTGACGTGCTCACGCTAGAGGTGCACTTCGAATGTGCGCACGATCCAGACTAAACGATATGCCGATCTCGATACTTGTGCAAGTGAATATCCAAATAAACAAGTACAATGACTTGTATAGGTTTGCCTCAGCCTTGTATCGTTAAATCAAAATTGATTGAAACCTACTGCTTGTCCTCAGTAAGTCTCGAGGACGAGACTTTTTCTGAGTTGGGTAGGATGTAACACCCCATTCCGTTCTAGCGGACTGCCGACTCAAACGACAAAAGTGCAACTGTCCCGACCCGCTTTGCCTCAAACGAGAAACAAAGGATATCCAGACTTGTCCCTACAGGAATCCGGCTTAGGCTTTCAGAGGCTCGCTTGACGTATCGCTCTACCGAGGCGAATCATCGCTAAGGTGGGTGGCTACGGTGAACTTGTCTTTGCTTAGCCAGCACACATAAAATCTGGAATGATACATGCTAGTCGCTAGGTGAATCACCCCCTGCATGCTAATAAGAATCCAACGCACCTAGCTAAGGAAATAATCCTAACTCGTATTGTTTGTGCTAGAACAAGAAAAATAAAATATTGCTTGTCAAAACTGAACTTGTTAACGGTTATATCTTTGCATGCTTGTTCGTTCAGAATGTTCATCATATGCAAAGGTACAAGTTTGAATGTATACTTCTTGTTTATATTGTGCAATGTATAAAGCTCAATCCTGGATGCATGAATTGAACGTAGATGCAATATAATTGAATCATGCAATACTGTTTGTCTTGTACTCACGTAGCCTTCTGACGAATGATTGATAACGTAGCCTCTGGGCAGATATTCACGTAGCCTCCGGGCGGATAACGTAGCCTTCGGGCGAATGATTGTTATTGTAGCCTTCGGGCGAATGAATGTTAATGTTCGATCACGGACAACTTGTGCACAAGGTATAGTTCCTGCGGGCGGCTGCTGGGACACTGGCACCGTTCCAACTCCGGACGGAACTCACGTTTAGTCTCACGTACTTGGACGGGATGGTATGCGGTGCCTCATGTATTTGCTCGTAGCAAACCATCTTCGTCACAGACTAGTGTCCTTTATGGCAATCAAACCTCAGGTGCCTGTTCTTCTTAGCATTCACAGAATTATTCTTTAGCAGTTCCATAACAGATTTATTATCATAGTTTATAGAAATTGTAGGAACATGACTAATAGAAACATGTATATGCATAATAAGGTTTCTTAGCCATTCGGCTTCTGTACATGTAGTGTCCAAGGCTATCATTTTGGAGTCCATTCTACTCCTAGCTATGATAGTTTGTTTACATGAGCCACAGAAGATTGCAGCTCCTTATAGAGTAAAAACATATCCAGTAGTGGATTTTACATCATGTAAGTCAGTTACCCAGTTTGTATCTGAATAACCTTCTATGATATCAAGGTGTCTAGTATAGTGCAGCATATAATCTAGAGTACCCCTAAGATATCTAAATACTCTTTCTAATATTGTCCAATGTAACTGATTTGGGTTACTAGTATATCTACTTAGTCTTCCAATAGCAAATACAATATCAGGTCTGGTCATGTTTGATATATACATGAGAGAACCTATCATCTGTGAATATATGTGTTATTCTATGGGAGAACCCTCATTCTTCTTGAGAACAATACCACTGTCATAAGGAGTAAGGGCAGATTTTTTATCAAAATACTCAAAAAAAAATTAGCATTTTCTCGATAGAGTGTGCTAAGGATAGAGTATAGCCCTCCTTGTATTTGGACAGTTGCATGCCTAGAATCAAGTTGGCTTCACCTAGATCTTTCATATCAAACTGGCTGGATAAATAGTCCTTGGTATTAATTATCAATTCTAGTGATGATCCATGAATAAGGATGTCATCTACATACAAACATAAGATGACACAACTTTCATCTACAATTTTGGAGTATATACATTTGTCATATTCATTTGGCACAAAACCATATTCTGAGATGACTATGTCAAATTTGTTGTGCCATTGTTTGGGAGCTTGCTTTAGGCCATAAAGAGATTTAACTAATCTGCAAACTTTTTTTTCTTGGCCTTTAGTAATGAAACCTTCAGGTTGCTCCATGTAGATTTCTTCCTCTAGGTCCCCATTTATAAATGATGTCTTTACTTCCATTTGATGGATTAGCATATTATGAATGGATGCTATGGCTAGAAGGGTTCTGATAAAGGTGATCCTAGCTACAGATGAGTAGGTATCAAAATAATCTAATCCATTTTTCTGGGTAAAACCTTTGGCTACTAATCTTGTCTTGTATTTCTCTATAGTACCATCGGTTCTAAGTTTCTTTTTGAATATCCACTTACAACTTATATGTTTACTACCTAAAGGTAGGTCTGCTAGAAACCAAGTATTGTTCTCCATGATGGAGTTATACTCACTGTTAATGGCTTCTTTCCAGAAAGGGGCATCAGGAGAAGATATTGCTTCTTCAAAGTTGAGGGATCACCCTCTATCAAAAAAGTAAAGAAACATTCTACTAAGTTCTTTTCAATTATTTCTCTTTTACTCCTTCTAAGTTCTATATTTTATTCTGGTTGTGAACTAGATATTTAAACATGAGAGCTAGTGGACGGAGCAAGAGAGGAGTTGGAGGAAGAGGAAGAAATTCTATCTTTCCGAGAATATATATCATTTACTTCTGAGTGAGTAACAAGAAATCTATTGGCATTGCTATCTAGGGCATATCCTATGAATACAACATCTACAGTCTTAGGTCCAATCTTCCTCTTTTTAGGTTCAGGAATTTCTACTTTAGCCAGACATCCCAAACTTTGAGATAATGGATCCTAGGAGCTCTACCTTTCCATAATTCATAGGGAGTCTTATCATTAGACTTACTAGGAATCCTATTAAGGATCTAACAGACAGATAATAATGCTTCTTCCTACAAATTCTCGGGAGCACCTGAGCTGAGGAGCATGGCATTCACCATGTCTAACAGAGTGTGATTTTTCCTTTCAGCAACTCCGTTGGACTGTGGTGAATATGGAGCAGTTACCTCATGGATTATTTTATGTTCTACACAGAAATTGGTCATATCATTTGATGTATACTCTCTACTACGATCTGATCTAAGTATCTTAATCTTTCTCTCTAACTGGTTCTCAGCTTCAGATTTATAGAGCTTAAATCTGTCTAGAACTTCATCTTTGATTTTGAGAAGATATGTATAACAATACTTTGAATGATCATCTATAAAGGTAATAAAGTATTTTCTACCGTCTAGGGTCAAAACCCTATTTGAGTCACACACATCACTATGAACTAGCTCTAGAAGGTCAGAGTTTTTTCTACAGATTTGAAAGATAGCCTAGTGTGTTTGGCTTGAACACAGATCTCACACCTGTGTTTATCATCTATTGGAGTCTTAGAAATAAGATCTAAGTTCATCATCCTTCTTAGGGAACCTACATTCACATGACCTAATCTATTGTGCCACACATTTGAAGATTATATATTGGAAACAACAAAAGAAGGATCTGAAATTTTATTCACGGTACTCAAAATAAAAAGATCATCTCTTACAAATTATTTTCCAATAAAAGATTCATTCTTAGAAAAAACTACTTTATTTGCCTCCATAACAATCTTGTACCCTGAAGCTACAAGAAGAGACCCACTTACTAAATTTTTTCTGATAGATGGCACATGCAACACATCATGAAGAGTCAGAGTTTTTCCTGATGTCATCTTTAGATCTATTCTTCCTCTTCCTATAATCTGTGCCGCTGAGCCATCTCCTAGGGTTACACCTCCTCCACCTGATTCCTGATAGTTTGAAAAATAGGAGCGATCAAAGAAAACATGAACATTAGCTCCAGAATCCAACCATCAATCGTCAGAATGATAGGAAATGGTGACTAAGGTTTGATAGCTTAGAGATCTGAAGGAACTAGAAGAGCCATTGAGAAGCATGTTTGCTTCTGATTTGGCTGGACGTTTTCCTTTATAAGAAGTATGGACAACTTTCTTCTTCCTATGGAAACAGTTGGTGGCCATATGGTTTGTTTTACCACACACAAAACAAAATATCTTCTGATCCTGAGTCTGACCGAAGTTTTTTGGTTTATGGTGATGATGGTTTTGGTGTTGAGGTTGAAGGTTATGCTTCTTCTTGAAGATGTTCCTTTTGGGTTTGTGATGATGATGAGGCTTGGGTTTGCCTTAGAATTCTACTAGGTTTACCTTAGCTTTAGACTCAGATTTAGGGTTAGACCTTAGCCTAATTTGTTCTTCTATTCTAATTTTTTTTAGGACTTGAGCAAAGGTAAGGTCACCTTGAGTATGAATAAGGTCTTTCTTGACATAAGACTAAGAGGGAGGAAGCTTGTCTATTAAATAGGCTATTTTATACTCAGTAGAGAAGAAAGTTCCTTTGGCTTGAATATTCCTAAGGTATTCTTAGAATTCATGTATTTGGTCATTCATAGGTTTATTATCTACCATAAAGTATCTGTTGAATGAGGAGGAATTGAATCTTTCAATTCCAGCATCATCACAGCTATATTCATCTTCCAGGGCATTCCAAAGTTCTTTAGCACTTTTGTATTCAAAGAATGTGTCATATAGAGATTCAGACAAAGTGCTTAAAATTCTATAGAAGCAATGGTAGTCTATTTCCTTAGAGGTCTTGGGTCTAGTGGAGCCAGAGGACTTGGATACACCTATGTCAGACTCAGTGTCATCAGAGTCATTTGTGATTGGTGTGGAACCATCAATGACTGAGATCAATCCTAAGGTAGTGAGCCAAAATTTTATCTGACTTTGCCATCTCTTAAAGTAGGTCCCATTGAACGTTGTAGGTTTAGCAGTAAAAGTCTCATCCTTGCCAGTCATGGTTGCTAATGAGAAAAGTCTGAAACTGAAAGATACGTAATTACTCAATAATAATGTCCAAAGATTTAGAATAATAGTTCAAGTGATTTTGCTAATCAATCTTAAAATCTTTAGCCTATCAAGTGTAGATTAACTTAGGTTAGCTTTAGGGGCCGATTCTAAGCTAGCGGTGGTCCGAAGATACTTAAATACCGTGTTGCTTAGGACTATTTACACCTGGTTAACAGAAGGACCCTTTCGGCTTGTTCCCAAATTTATCTCTACTTTTAGAATTCAGACTCAAAGAGATTTGCAATAATACTAAACTATTATTTGTTCAATACTGGAGATACGGTGAGATTGTCTTGAGGTCGTTACAAATAAACAATATTATAGTTAACAATATGCAAATATAGATATAATAATAATAATAATGAATACCAATGATGGTATATATATATATATATATATATATATATATATATATATATATATATATATATATATATATATATATATATATATTAAGCAAGATTTTATGTGCTACAAATACTAAATTACAGTAGCTAAATTGAATCACAAGATTATATGTGCTGGTAAATATTCTGTTAATAGTCCTTAGTAACAATAATTTTCTAATACCAATTCTTAATTAATATATGATTTAAAACAATTAAAACTTATGGTGACAGTAGGTTTTATACTAAGTTGAACGCCGAATATAAAACACGAACAAGTGTGTTGACCCTATATGTACGTAATATTGTTAACAAATTTGCTACACACTAATGTTAGACTAGCTAAAAATAAGTTTATTTGTTCCAGCAATCGATTCAGATGTATGATCCAGCAATTAAAAGTTAATGTATATATAAAAGAACTTTGATAGCAAATATTCTACTCACAAATATTTTGCTAACAAATTAAGATACAGAACTAACAAATGTTTTACTACCAAATAGTTTGTCACAGTGTATAAAAATAGTGGGTTATTTAATACAAATTTGCTACAAAATATTTTAACATAATTTCGTAATAAAATATTAAGTAAAAATTTTTACTGTGCTAATCAGTAGCAATGTTGAATGTAAATTATTCCTACAACACATTTAACATCATGTTACAAACTATTTTGTAATATGTCAGGATCAACTCTTAGATTGTTTATATATATATATATATATATATATATATATATATATATATATATATATATATATATATATATATATATGTGTGTTATTTTTCGGAAATTTGATAATAGAAGAAAAGAGGAAAAAAATGTTACCGGCCTCCGGGGAAGTCGTGCACGAAGCACTGCCCTAAGAGTTGATCCGAGGTCTATGTGTAGATATTTCTCGGAAGCTTCTAGTGGTAAAATCTCTTGACTGTCGGGTTCTCTTCATTGCACACAACTCAGAGAGAGAGGCCAAACTTAGCTCTGCCCAGAGTAAGGATTTAGAGAACTGAATGTGGTACGAGAGAAGAATGAGAGAGAGAGATTTCACGTAAGAAAATTTTCTGTAGGAAGGGATTGAGATAAGAACCTCAAAAAATATATAGGGAGAGAACCAAGCCTTCACTGCAGAGAACAGAGTAAATGCTATTAATCTAGGCGTGTAATAAAGAAGAAAATTTGTGGAGCTGTCACATGTTTAAAAGGTGGAAAATAAACCTGGACATAGGGAGTAATAAATGTCCAACATTCAAATTTTGAATCAGCCAAGTCGGTTCAAAAAATAAAGGGGAGCAAAAAGATTTTTGGATCCTAATCCGAGCCCGAAGAGTAAATTGGATCGACATTCGGCGCCTGCAGGTGTGGGCACGTACCCGTACCCGTTACGCTCGCCGAACCAAACCGAGCCGGGCCGGACAGCGGCGCCCGCGTGTGGCCCAAGGGGTTCCCCACACAATATCTTTAAGGGAGCAATGAAGAAGAACTAATATATACATACAAAGGGGGAGTGTTCCAACCGATGTGGGACTAAAGAAAAAAGAGGAAGTTGAGCTTTTGCTCACATACACAACCAACATATTGCAGGTAGTATTTTTGTTTCTGAAAACTGCAATTCTCAAATGCAAGTAAGAAAAGATATTATATTCCTATTGTAAAGTGTAAAACAGTGTTAGTGTTAATCAGACATCTCACGTATGATTAACCAGACCATTTAGCTAGCGTACAAGTTCCCAAGCCGATCACATATCGAAACTAGTATTTTAAACACTTAGAATTATTGCAGTTCTTCATATTCAGTTTCATAGATTACATTGTCTTGTATTTGATATTGTAGTTCCTTTCTCTTTCATCTCATGCATATATGCACTGGCGATATCATATAGCTTACATTGCTTGTTCTCTTTACTATTTTCTATTGTATCAGTTTGTTGTTGTAGAAAGAAAATAATTTATTTATTTATTTCCAAGAGAGGGGGTACATATATATAGGAGGAGGCTAACCTCCTCCTTATTTTTTATCCGGTGTGGGACTAAATAAGTCTCCCATAACTCAACACTCCCCTTCAAGATGGACAATAGATATCAATAATCCCCATCTTGTTACAAAAGCTATCAAATTTTCTAGGACCTAAACCTTTAGTTAAACAATCAGTTAACTTCTCCGTTGATTTCACATAGATCAAAGTCAAAACTTTTCTATTCAGCTGCTCCTTGATGAAGAACCGATCAATCTCCATATGTTTGGTGTGATCATGTTGAACTGGATTATTTGCAATATCAATTGCTGATTTGTTGTCACACAAAAGTTGCAGGGAGTCTTCTCTAAACAAAAGTATCTCACCCAACAATCTCTTCACCCACATCATCTCGCACAGGCTAACTGCCATAGTCCTGTATTCGGTCTCAGCTGTAGACCTAGCCACTACATCTTGCTTCTTACTGTGCCAAGATACAAGATTGCCTCCAACAAAAATACAATAACATGTAATGGACTTGTGATCGTCCATACAATCCACCCAATCGTTATCACAGTAGCCTTCAACACCCAGATGTCCAGAACTTCCTGGGTTTCCTTTAATATACGTGAGAATTCTGCGAACTGCCTCCATATGTAGCTCTCTGGGATCATGCATATATCTACTCATCACACTCATGGTATAAGTAATATCAGGTCTCATATGACATAGATATATGAGCCAACCAACTAATCTTTGATATTGCTCCTTACTCACCGGATCACCACCCTCAGCACACAACTTGTGATTCTACTCGATAGGAGTAGAAGCAACCCTACAATACATCATTCATTTCTCTGAAAGAAGGTCCAAAGCGTACTTTCGCTGAGAAAGTACTATACCCTTTCGTGACCTTGCAATTTTAATTTCGAGAAAGTAATTCAACTGCCCCAGATCCTTAACTTCAAATTTCTTTCCAAGTCTTTTCTTCAGCTATAGGATCTCCTCAATATCGTCTCCAGTAATTACAATATCATCAGTATAGACTGCAAGAACAGTGATACGAGTCTTGGAGTGCCTGTAAGACACAATATGATCTCTATTACACTGCCTATATCCCATACCACAGACTGCAAGCATGAATCTATCAAACCATACTCTCAGAGACTGCTTTGGCCCATACAAAGACTTCTTCAATTTGTATATAATTTTCGTTGCTTGTGAATTATCAAAGCCTGGTGGAATCTCCATATACACCTTCTCATGGAGATCCCCGTGCAAAAAGGAGTTCTTGACATATAGCTTATGTAGTTGCCAATTGAAGTTGGCAACACATAACACCAACACTCTCACAGTGCTCATCTTTACGACTGGAGCAAAGGTCTCGTCATATTCGATACCATAAGTTTGGCTATAGCCTTTAACAACCAATCTGGCCTTGTACCTGTCAATCTTGCCCTATAGAGTCTTCTTAACAGTATAAACTCATTTACATTCAACAGTACACTTCCCAGCTGGCAATGATACCAGCTTTCATGTGTCGTTCTTCTTCAAGGCCTGAAGTTCCTCCTGCATGGCACTCAACCACCTAGGAACTTGCTTAGCTACCTGCCAGTTGTTAGATATAAGCACTGAATCTAATGATGCAAGGAAGGACTTATATGCAGGTAGAGTGGATGCATATAAAATATAATGTGCAATATCAGTATCCCAACTGCCAAACTTAGCTGAAGGTTTTCCAGCATTGACTCTAGGAGTTCTACGAAGCAAGAAATGAGAATTAGATGTATCATGGGAGAAATTATTACCAGGTGACTCAGGAGAAAGGGCCGAAGAAGGTCCTGGAGAAGAGGGACTTGGGATATCAACATTTGTGGGAACTAGCATAGGGATATCAAGAGGAAGCTCATGCTGCTCATGCTACTCATATTGCTGTTACTCATGCTTCTCCTGCTGTTGCTGCTCATGCTCCCTATATATTATCAGATTCCCCTGACTGTCGGCTCCCCTTGAGACACCTTCACTCCTCGGTGACTCAAAAGGACATGGAATCATACCAACGACGATGCCACTCTCATTCTTCCTCTCTCAACTAGCATCAGTAGAACCATCCTCGAACAAGGAACTTAACTCTGTCTTCTCCCCATAAAATGGTTCAAACTCCTGGAAGGTTACGTCCATACTGACAAACAACCTTCTTTCAGTGGGACACCAACATTTGTATCCTTTCTGACTTTATGAGTAGCCCACAAAGATACATTTAACTGCTTGTGGATCCAGCTTGCTCACCATCATTCTATGATCTCGCACAAAATATGTAGAGTCAAACACTCTGGAAAAAATAATAAAACTATCAGAGACCAAGAGTATCTCACATAGTGTCTTCATCGCTAATACACTTGACGGCATCATATAGATTAGACAAGTTGTTGTCATAACAGCCTCACTCCACAAAAAATTTAGCACATTCATTGTCAACATCAAAGAACGTGTCACTTTTAGTAGATGCATGTTCTTACGTTCAGCCACCCCATTCTGAGCAGGAGTGTCTAGACAAGTGGTTTGATGAAGAATTCCCTGACTAGAGATAAAATTAGCAAACTCCTTGTTGGTGTACTCGATCTCATTATCTGTTCGAAGAATCATCATTCGTACTCCAAACTAGGTCTTCACATATGACGAGAAGTCTTAAAAATATTTGTACACCTCAGATTTTTGCTTCATCATGTAGATCCAGGTCATACGTGATTAGCAATCAATGCAGGTAATAAACCAGCTGAATCCATTGATATAAGTAGTAGGACATGGTCCCCAAATATTAGAATGAACAAGTGCAAATAGCTCAAAACTTAAAAGACCAAACATTTTATAAGTAGAACGCGTATGCTTTCCAAGTTCACAAGCATTACAAAAAAAAAAAATTTGTCTACTTTATTCATTATCTCAGGTTCTAACTTATTCAAACTATCAAAATATAAATTCCCCAATCTGTAGTGAGCATTGCTTCTATCTCTGGAGATCCACTAGTAGTAGCAGCAAGCATTGCAGCCTCCATGTCCAGGTACCAAAGACCATCATGCCTGATGCTAGTCCCAAGTCTCTTTCCCGTGGCCTTCTTCTGGAAAGAACACATATCTCGATCAAAAAGAATAGTACAATTCAATTGATCAACGAGAGAGCTAACAGAAAGTAAGTTGACCAAAAATGAAGGAACATGCAATACAGATGACAGGGTAATAGATGAAGTACAATGGACCGAGCCAGTATCCCTGATGGGTTGGGATGTCCCATCAGCACTCTAAACAGTCTCGGGATGCATATGCTTCCTCGGATAATATAATGCAAACTCACTAGATGAACCTGTGATATGCCTAGATGCACCTGAGTCTATGATCCAACCAGTATGAGATTTAGTAGATCCAAGTGCCTGAACCGGAATACCTTTGCCTTTATAAGCAGCGTAACCAGTAATGTTACCAAGTAGGTAGTGTTATCCAGATCCTGAGTGGCCAGTCCCTTGTCCTTATAACTCTCAACCTAAAGATTGAACTGACATAGTTCCTCCAGCTCTATCATCTCAGCTCTAGTCATTTCGGTAGTGGTCTCTTCCGTAACATCTAGGTGAGCAACTCTCCGGCCTCCGTGACTGTCATGCCCCAGTCCTAAAATATCGAGGGACTAGCCACGTGACAATGGCCAGCAGCATACACCGATGGACAAACCCAATCTAATGGATCCATCAGGGCGTACTTAAGCTGTAAAATAAGGTCTACTAAAACATGCCACAACTAATCTCATCCACAGAAGATAAATATGATCAACAGCAATATGAAATGTTAATCAATAACCAGTCTCAACAAAGTGCTTCGGGAAATAACCCGATATAAACCGGATACAATGGTTCAACAGACCAAAACATAAATGTCTGAATAAAGTAGATAATGAGTATAAAACACAGATGCTCAGGAAAAGTCATCAGCCAACACCTCGTCCTCGGGTGTTGGTACAGCTTCTGTATCAGCTCTTGCTGCTGTCCCGTATACCTCGGGATAGATCTCGTCTGTAAATCCTGGGGACATAATCCGGATCCAGGTCCTCAGGGGACATAGCAAGGTACAAAATAACACAAGCCAAAATAAATGCAGTGCCGCAATAAATGAAACAATAGGGTAAACTATATAACCAGCTAAGTGATATGCAAGTGAGAGTTTTAGTCATACTCGGACCGAGACTACTACAGGATCTGTGTCGGGAAAACCCATAGCAGTATTCTCTCGAAGGGTCAGTACGGTACCAAAGCTCAGAAAAATTCTATGAATATAATATCTATGTCATAAAACCTGTATCCTATACAGAATCACCATGAATATCTCAGGAAAATTTTGTCTCATGAATAGTGTCAAGTGTCCTGGGTCTATGTACTTGATAAGACAAGTACGAGAATATAAGGGGTCACGATATCCATCTCTAGGTGACGTTACATAACTCTGCGTACAGTGTTGGTACCCGACTATGAATCGGACGCTAAGTAAGTTACACGGTCCTAGGTTAAGCATGAACAACCATAGAAATAAATCTAAGAAATATGTAACAAGAACTGCAAGTTTTGGCAAGGTACACTTGCCTGTGGTTTGAATACCAACAATTGTCCCCATATTAGTGGATCCTGTACGTACTCCTCCAAAAGCTGAAATAAATATCACCATTAGATTCAGAAAATATCAAATAGCTAGAAACGCATGTCCTTGAGTCCAATTTGGACACAGGGGCAAAAATCACAGTTTCTGGTCAATGCGGGGTCCACATGTGGGCCGCTTTGCACCAAAAAATGTGTTAGGGACCAAGGTCTCCAAATTCATTAAACTTAGTGTCAACAAGTCCAGAGCGATGATATGAACCCAACGGAACTTCCAGAATTAGATTCCGATGAGCCGATCACAAAATCGCCCGTCAAGTGGAGTCGCGGGGCCCACAATACGTGATTTTGTTAGCGTTCTCAGAATCGAACCAAATTGGGTCACAGGACCAGCGTAGTACTATGAGTCCAATGGCACAAGTTTCATTTCGATCCGACGTGTGTACACAAAGTTACAACGTGTTCCAGAACAGGCGGATACGGGACATTGTCGGCGGATACGCGTTGATTCCGATGTGCACGCACACCCAAATTAACTTCTGCAAAATCTTGCACGTCCGTATCAACGGCGCGCACATTTTGGTGAAGACCGCACGAGACCAAGTCGTCCCGTTTGGCGGGGCACACTCCGTTCTGGGGTGAAATAGAGCGTTGATTTTCTTATTTTTGGATCGTACGACGCACCGAGCGGGTTGCTCGGGCATCGAGAGGGTTACACAGTCTACGTGTCACAACTAACAGAATGAAAAATGGAGCAGCGAGGAGAGAGAACGGGTTACCTGAACAGGGCTCCGTAGAAACTGAAATTCCCGTGTCCCCGAGTCGTCTTGACACGACACGACACCGTGTCCGAGCTGTATCCGGGCTGTGTAGCTAGGGTTTCGATGCTGGGGTTGGGGGACTCGCCGGAGGAGGGCGGAGACGGCCGGGGATGGGTCGACAGGCGGAGGCGCTCAGGCGGAGCTCGAGAAACTCGTTGGTGGCCGGGGAGAGGGGGCGTTGCTCGTGGGGAGGCTGTCGAGTCAGGGCGGAGGACGGTGAGACGTCGAGTCGTCGGCTGAGGGGCTGAGAGGGTGGTGGTGAGACGGCGGGGACTCAGGGTGAAGGAAGGAGGAGGGAGAAGGCTGTGGATTTTGGGGAGTTCGTCGGCGGAGCGAGAAGGAGGAAGGCGGAGAGGTGGTGGAGATGGGGGAGGAGGTTGATGGTGGTGGTACTGGGCTGGGGTTCGACGGTGGTGGTCAAGGGGGCTGTGGGAGATCGACGGTGGTGGTGCGGGGAGGTTCTGGAGGAGGACAACGAGGGCTAGGACTAGGGTTCAGGCGGTCGGGGGTCTGGGCGAAGGAGACGACGAGGGGAGTGGGTCTGGCGAAGGGCGGCGGTGGCAGAGGAGGGAAGGCGGTGGAGCTAGGGTTCAAGCGAGCTAGGGCAGTGGATTGGGGTTCAGGCGACCGGCCGAGGCGATTATATAGGCATCGCCGCCGGTCGGAATCAGGTTCGAATTAGGATTAGGGTTTCGGTTCCGATCGGGTTTGGGTCGGGTCAGATGGTCGGGCAGCGGATCCGGCCCGATCCGCTAAGGCTAGGGTGCGGGTTTGGGTCTGCGGGTTTCGGGTCGGGTTTAGATCCGACCCGACCCGCTAAGCTGGGTTCGGTTCAGTTGAACCGGGTCTGGGTTGGTTTGGTTTGGTTCAATTGAACCGGGTTTATTTCTAGGGTTTAATTCGGTTTATTTTAAACAAATTTTTAGGGCTTTAAAAATATTTTCGGGGTCCAATAAATTCCTGAAAAATTACCCTATGTCTAGTTTTTCATTTCACACCCAAAAATATTATTTTCATAATATTTTAATATTAATTAACATCATAAAAATCATTTAATTACAAAATACCTTAATTTTAATTCCAAAAAATTACAGAAATTTCTGTAAAAATTATTTAAAAAATTTAAAAAAATCAGGGGGTTTACAATCTACCCAACTTAAAATAATTTCGTCCTCGAAATTAAACTAGGGTAGGGTCTCTTTATCAAATCTCACTTGATTACAGGCTAAAGAATTCATCTCAAGTGAACATTGCGGTCTCTACCCAACTTAGAATTTACCCATCTATCATCTAAGGCTATACATCTAAGAAAGCTATGCCCCAAATTATTTAATCATGTTATTGAATCCTCAAGTCTTTAACACCAAACATATCACCTATGATATTCCCTTAATCATTTATAAAAGGGTCATCAACAATGCGACCGGCCTGTGGGGTATATCTAGTATTGTCTATATATCAAACTTATACCAAGCACGAGGTTTCGTCTTTCCGAAATAAGGGAAGACGGAGATCAATAATAAAGAGTTCAAGGGTGAGGTAATAGAATAGAAGTATCGGGATCAAGGCATTTAAAGAATTCAAATGGGAATTGTCAAGCAGTTGTGGATTGAAATCCTATTCTGGTAATTCTTCATTCGCATGCTCGTATTAGTACAGTTATATAACCGATACGATATGTCAGACATGTCCAGGGCAAGTATATTTGTCTACTAATCACTACATATCTCAATCCACGTAAAGTAGTATTACGAGGGGCGAATCAAGCGCACTAAGGTTAGCTAGACCTTAATATACTGATTCTGAAATGTATTAGTGTGTTAACCCACTAATACATATATCATGATTAAGCTCGATAGAAGAGTAAGCTTGCAAAACTAGGCTATATTAGTAGCATAAGTCAAGGTAGTACAACAAATATAAGTTCGCTAGATGATGATGAAAGGAGGTACAAATAAATTTAAGTTTACAAAAAGGCAAAAACAAAATAAGCAATAATAATAAAGACTCTACAATCTCTACAGTTATCATACAACCTCCTTGTCTATGTCGCTAGTCGACCAAATAGGGGCAAGAACCTCTAAATTCTGTTGTCTGAACAAACACTGTCGTCTTATGCTAGTATACAATTAATGTCATTCAGTTACACTTCAATAACAGGTCAAAAGACTATGTGATACTAGGGTGTGAGGTATACTACATAACTTATAACAATTGAACTACTATTATAATTGTCTTAAGGATACCATAGAAGCTCATGTTAAGGTCTACGAGAAGGGGTCTTGGTACTTATTAGGGTATCTTCCTATATTACATAGGTCATGGTCGTCTTAAGTCGTAGTCATAGTGCTTACAGAACAAGTGTCAATGGTAAGAATAGAAGAGTTACTAGCCATCAAGGGTAAGGGATCTAACTTGTATCGAGGAGGGGGTACTAATTACGCGACTTAAAGCTAAGGGGTAATCATTAGGTCATAATCTACCATAATAACTTAAACTGTCAAGTTCTAATTAACAATCACATAGTAAAAAAAAATTTTAGAGTAACAACCAAAATAAACAATAAGAGGCGCACAGGAATCAAGGCAGGATGCAAGTCAAGAAATTAATTCGAATCCGATATAGATGTCAAGAATGATTCAAACAAGTGGATGAGATCCAAAAACTTATCCTATTCTTATTGCAGGCTTGCTCGGTCCCTAAGTTGAAACCGAAATAATTTAGTCGTTGACCTGCATAGGCCACCACAAAAACTATGTCACGCCCCAGTCCCAAAATATCGAGGGACTAGCCATGTGACAATGGCCAGCAGCACACACCGATGGACAAACCCAATTTAATGGATCCATCAGGGCGTACTTAACCTGTAAAATAAGGTCTACTAAAATATGCCACAACTAATCTCATCCATAGAAGATAAATATGATCAACAGCAATAAGAAATATAAATCAATAACCAGTCTCAATAAAGTGCTTCGGAAAATAACCCGATATAAACCTGATACAATGGTTCAACAGACCAAAACATAAATGTCTGAATAACGTAGATAATGAGTATGAAACACAGATGCTCAGAAAAAGTCATCAGCCAATACCTCGTCCTCGGGTGTCGGTACAGCTCCTGTATCAGCTCCTGCTGTTGTCCCGTATACCTCGGGATAGATCTCGTCTGCAAATCCTGGGGACATAATCTGGATCCAGGTGCTCAGGGGACATAGCAAGGTACAAAATAACACAAGCCAAAATAAATACAGTGCCGCAATAAATGAAACAATAGGGTAAACTATATAACCAGCTCAGTGATATGCAAGTGAGAGTTTTAGTCATACTCGGGCCGAGACTACTACAGGATCTGTGTCGGGGAAACCCATAGCAGTATTCTCTCGAAGGGCCAGTACGGTACCAAAGCTCTGTTGCCAGAGTCTAAGGCACTTCCTTTAAAATATTATATTTATATAATCAGCCTTTTGTATGATAAATCTCTCCCCACCCAATGTAATCACACGTCTCATATCCATGACACCAAGATCAAAACTAATGCAGCAAGTCATATAATGTCTATGAATATAATATCTATGTCATAAAACCTGTATCCTATACAGAATCACCATGAATATCTCAGGAAAATTTTGTCTCATGAATAGTATCAAGTGTCCTGGGTCTATGTACTTGATAAGACAAGTACGAGAATATAAGGGGTCACGATATTCATCTCTAGGTGACATTACATAACTCTGCGTACAGTGTTGGCACCCGACTATGAATCGGACGCTAAGTAAGTTACACGGTCCTAGGTTAAGCATGAACAACCATAGAAATAAATTTAAGAAATATGTAACAAGAACTGCAAGTTTTGGCAAGGTACACTTGCCTGTGGTTTGAATACCAACAGTTGTCCCTGTATTAGTGGATCCTGCAGGTACTCCTCCAAAAGCTGAAATAAACATCACCATTAGATTCAGAAAATATCAAATAGCTAGAAACGCCTGTCCTTGAGTCCAATTTGGACACAGGGGCAAAAATTACAGTTTCTGGTCAAGGCGGGGTCCATATGTGGGCCGCTTAGCACCGAAAAATGTGTCAGGGACAAAGGTCTCCAAATTTGTCAAACTTAGTGTCAACAAGTCCAGAGTGATGATATGAACCCAACGGAACTTCCAGAATTGGATTCCGATGAGCCGATCACAAAATTGCCCGTCAAGTGGAGCCGCGGGGCCCACGATACGCGATTTTGTCAACGTTCTCAGAATCGAACCAAACTTGGATCACAGGACCAGCGTAGTACTACGAGTCCGATGGTGCAAGTTTCGTTTTGATCTGACATGTGTACACTAAGTTACAACGTGTTCCAGAACAGGCGGATACGGGGCATTGTCGACGGATAAACGTTGATTCCGATGTGCACGCACATCCAAATCAACTTCTACTAAATTTTGCACGTCCGTATCAACGGTGCGCACATTTAAGTGAAGACCGTACGCAACCAAGTCATCCCGTTTGGCGGGGCGCACTTAGTTCCGGGGTGAAATAGGGCATTGATTTTCCTGTTTTTGGATTGCGGTTCGCGATCGCCACAGGACGCGACGCACCGAGCGGGTTGTACGGGCATCGAGAGGGTTACACAGTCTACGCGTCACAACTGAAGGAACAAAAAATGGAGCAGCGAGGAGAGAGAACGGGTTACCTGAACAGGGCTCCGTGGAAACTAAAATTCCCGTGTCCGCGAGTCGTCTTGACACGACACGACACCGTGTCCGGGCTGTGTAGCTAGGGTTTCGATGCTGGGGTTGGGGGACTCGCCGGAGGAGGGAAGAGACAGCCGGGGACGGGTCGACAGGCCGAGGCGCTCAGGCGGATCTCGGGCAACTCGTTGGTAGCCGGGGAGAGGCGGCGTTGCTCGTGGGGAGGCTGTCGAGTCAGGGCGGAGGACGGTGAGACGTCGAGTCGTCGGCTGAGGGGGCTGAGAGGGTGGTGGTGAGACGGCGGGGACTCAGGGTGGAGGAAGGAGGAGCGAGAAGGCTGTGGGTTTTGGGGAGTTCGTCGGCGGAGCGAGGAGGAGGAAGGCGGAGAGGTGGTGGAGATGGGGGAGGAGGTTGATGGTGGTGGTGCTGGGCTGGGGTTCGACGGTGGTGGTCGAGGGGGCTGTGGGAGATCGACGGTGGTGGTGCGGGGAGGTTCTGGAGGAGGACGACGAGGGCTAGGGCTAGGGTTCAGGCGGTCGGGGGTCTGGGCGAAGGAGACGACGAGGGGAGTGGGTCTGGCGGAGAGCGACGGTGGCAGAGGTGGGAAGGCGGTGGAGCTAGGGTTCAAGCGAGCTAGGGCAGTGGATTGGGGTTCAGGCGGCAGCCGAGGCAATTATATAGGACTCGCCGCCGGTCGAAATCGGGTTCGAATTAGGATTAGGGTTTCGGTTCCGATCGGGTTTGGGTTGGGTCAGCGGGTCGGGCGGCGGATCCGGCCCGATCCGCTAAGGCTAAGGTGCGGGTTTGGGTCTGCGGGTTTCGGGTCGGGTTTAGATCCGACCCGGCCCGCTAAGGCTGGGTTCGGTTCAGTTGAACCGGGTCTGGGTTGGTTTGGTTTGGTTCAATTGAACGGATTTATTTCTAGGGTTTAAATCGGTTTATTTTAAACTAGTTTTTAGGGCTTTAAAAATATTTCTGGGGTCCAATAAATTCCCGAAAAATTACCCTATGTCTAGTTTTTCATTTCACACCCAAAAATATTATTTTTATAATATTTTAATATTAATTAACATCATATAAAAATCATTTAATTATAAAATACCTTAGTTTTAATTCCAGAAAATTACAGAAAATTGTGTAAATATTATTTAAATTTTTTTTTAAAAAATGGGGGGTTTACAGCGACCCCTGCCCCCTTGACCTGCACGTCCACCTCTCTGTCCTCTACCTCCTTGGCCACGACCAGAATTGCGGGGTTGAGGACAGTTGTAGCTGAGATGCCACTTATTTCCGCAATTGTAGCACTCCATGTCATCGTTGCTGGGAGCACTAGGAACCCCCAATGCAGAACGGACAGCTGGTGAGGTCTCGCCTTTCATCACCTTTTTTTGGATCTCCTCTTTCTCTATTGATGCAACAGCCTCATCCAGGGACGGGAAAGATGGTAGATGACACATTGCTGCCCTCCTAGCTTCAAACTTTGGGTTCAGACCCTTGAGAAAATGAGCCACACGCCTACGCTCAAGGTACTATTTTCTAAGGAGAACATCTGCTGAATTTTGCAATGATAGCGGATCATAGTAGTCCAAGTTCGCCCATAAGCGACGTAGCTCCGCTGCATACTAGAGTATTGTCTTCTCCCCCTGTGTGGTAGCATCAATATTCTTCTCAAATTCCATCATCATCATGACACTCCCAGCTCCATAGTATATCCCAGCCAATGTCATCCAGACATCATCTGCACTGCAGATTGACTCCACCATCCCAGCTATTGATGGAGACACAGAAGTCAGCAGCTAAGAAATTATCATAGAATTAAGGTAACTCCATGTACTCTCCTTTCACATATTTTTAAGCCCCTTGGTCCGAAGGTTCAGCAGCACCCTCCTAGACCAACTTAGGTAGTTTCTTGTCCCCTCAAGTTTGATGTCATTGGACATCAACTCTATTTTCTTTATTACCTGCGATGGTTCTGGTACGGGCACGACTGCCCTACTGGATTAGGTCTTCTTTAATTTGGCATGAAACACTCAGACCACCCCCTCCAGTATCGCTTTCAACTCCTGACTAGTCACAGGTGTTTCCATCTCCATAATTGCACATAGGGATGAGGTCAAACGCAACTCAAACACGTGTCGTGCACCTACATACGATCACGACTTTCTCCATCTATCTGTACACCCACAAACTCATGCGGCATGAGAAATGCACGATGGATGGAACTTGCCAGAACAAGGGCTAGAAATAGAGATTTGTGCAAAACTTTCCAGGAAGTATGCTCTCTAATCTCAGAACCCACGCTGAGATCAAAATCAAAGGATCACACAAGAGTTCCTCTCTGATTATCCACAATCCAAAGACGGGTTTGAGGACACCCGCAGGCAAACCCACAGGGAAAGTAAACGACACCCGATGGTTGGGGGGGGGGGATTCTACGCACAGAGAAAGGTGGGGGGGAGGGCTTCCACCCGGGTAGAGGAAGGCGGTAGGGGAGATCAGGTGAGAGAGATGGGGGAGGAAATTCTCCTTGTTTTTTTTTGGAATTTTTAAAAAAAAAAAGATTCACATCTTTGGCTCTGATACCATCTAGAGAGAAAATAATTTATTTATTTATTTTCAAGAGAGGAGGTACATATATATAGGAGGAGACTAGCCTCCTCCTTATTTTTTATTCGATGTGGGACTAAATAAGTTCCCCATAAATTTGTCATGCTCCAGTTCCAAATACATATAGAGAAAAAAAATTGGGTCAAAAGAAAATGATATTTTGGAGTTGAATAAAAATTGAAAAGAGATGTAGCTCCAGTTCCTTCCCTTATATTGAGTTTTTTAAATTTTTTTCGATAAATGATTGGCTACAAAAGGATTTTTTTTTTTAGTGAATGTGTCACAGTTGATTCCTCCTATTTTAAAGATTGGCAGGACCAGTATGGAACAATGCCAACTAGCATGCACTCGTAGGTTACTCTAATATATCTAACCTATGAATGAGGCCTAAGTTGTATATGAACTTCAGCTCATAATAGTAACTATGATCAGAATATCAATCTAAATCTCATCCAGCATAATGAAGATAACAAATACTAAGCAAACAACAATAAGATAAGTCTAGAAATATCCATCAAGAAAAGCAAATAGTCGGATGGAGACAAATACTGCCAACGACTATAATAAACTGAATGAAAATAAGTAATCCAATCTTAAGAAATAAAATAAAGGTCCAAGTATGATAGTCACTACTGGAATGATAAGCAATAAAATGATCAAGAAAACTCGGAAGGATTGACCTCCTCGTCCACGAAAGAAGTCTCAAGTCCATCTCTGTACACCTGCGGGTACTCCTGATGATCGCCTACACCTGGAAGGGAACCAGGTCCTCAGAGGACATAACAAGATACAAAAGGTACAAGATATGAAAACTGAAATAACTACTACTAAATGCAAGGGTGATTCTAACCTCCTATGTGAAAATTTAGAAGACATCGACAAACGCATGGAACCTCTAGCTGAATATGGTAAGTCTAGCATTCATCTAAGACTATAACTCTTTGTCTACACAAGATATCTAGATTGCATACACTACTAGAAAAAGCAGGATTAGCGACGTATTTTAGCGACGTCAAAAGAAACGTCGCTAATAATACATAAATTAGCGACTCATTATAAACACGTCGCTAGACGTCGCTAAATGGCGACAGTTAGCGACGTTTAGCGACTTTTAATATGATTTTAAAAGATAAGTCGCTATAAGTTCAATTAAGGTCGCTAAACGTCGCTAATATGTCTAATTTAGCGACGTTTAGCGACGTATATAGCGACATTTAAACTCAAAATATTTAGCAACGTGTTTAGCGACGTCCTTTACGTCGCAAATATTTAATTTAGCGACATTTTTATTGGACGTCGCTAAACGTCGCTAAAATTTGGTTAATTAGGGGTCGGTTTCCTTTTTCCCCGTCAGTTGAAATTTCGATTCGAAAACATATTCCCCCCCCCCTCCCCAGCTCCGTCGACCGCGACTACTCCGGCAAGGTATACTCTCTCTCTCTCTCTCTCTCTCTCTCACTGGACACATGTGACATTGACACAAACATGACACACACACTGACACTGATACTGACACAGACACGGCACACACACACACTGACACAGACACTGATCTGGACCTAGGGTTAGGGTTAGGTTTTTTGACATGGGGTTAGGGTTAGGGTTAGGGTTAGGTTTTTTGACATGGGGTTAGGGTTAGGGTTAGGGTTAGTGTTAGGGTTAGGTTTTTTGAAAATGTTCATGCATGTGCGATCATGTAGAGATCAGATTTTAATTTCTTCTTTCAAGTATAAAATAAATAAATAATATGGATCGATGAATAAGAAAGAAAGAACATAAGTGTATTTATTTGCACTTTTGCAATATATATATATATATATATATATATATATATATATATATATATATATATATATACATACATACATACATACATACTAATTGTTTGATTTTGTGGTTACTATTCATTGGTCCAATGGAGGAGGGGAAAAAATGATGGCTATTATTGAATCCATGTTCATATGTCATGACTACGTACATTGGGTGAACAAATTAGAACTAATTCCTGAATATTCGTACAATAACTGATCATGTGATCAAATTAATTAGAACGCCAATTATTCGACCAGGAAGTGTATGATCTAAGCAACCGTCCTTAATTGTGCCCCAAGAATTTTGAGCTCTAGCTACTTCCTCGTTCCACTCCCAATATATATAGGGGTTAATTGCCGAAAGCAAAGTACTGCGGAGTTATGTATCTCAGTTCCTCACCCTACTGCCAGTTTCAAGAAGTGCCTAATGGTCTAAATAATATGACTATAACAGTTGAATTAGCTAAACGAAACTTACAAATCAGCTTAAATAAATAAAGGATTAATTTCAACACTTACTGAAATCACTAGCTAGCAGTATGAAGAGCCTCTAATGGAGCAAAGATATCATCGCAGCATGCATCATTAAGGACATGCATCTCAAGAAACTTATTGGCTTCGGCTGGAGCCTACTACACTAAAATCCGGACACTGACACTGAAGTGGGTTAAGGTATAGTAGTAAAGTGGTATTAAGATATTATTTGGGTAATGTTATATATATATATATATATATATATATATATATATATACTGCTTTTCCAATAACGGACACTGACACAGACACAGAAGTTAATTTTGCATGTAATGATTTATATGATACATACTGTCAATTTTGCAGAAGTATCTAGAAATGGATATGAATTACTATCTACGTCATCGTTCGTGGATGTACAACCGTCATCCTGATGACATGTGCGGTGTGCGGGATGAATTCATTGAGGGTGTACAGCAGTTCCTGCAGTTCGCCAAGGCGTTCCCTCAGTACATGGACGGTACCAAAATTAAGTGTCCATGTGTGAGATGTCACAACAGAAAATATCATCCAGAAGTGGAAGTTACATATCATTTATACTCGAAGGGCTTTACGCCGAATTACTATCAGTGGACCGCGCACGGAGAACTTGTATCTCTAGCATCAGAGTCGGAGCCCTATGTGGAGCCGTATATGGATGTCCAAGACCACGATGCTTACGACGACGGGTTGGTGAACATGGTTTTTGATGCGGCGGGGCCTAGTTTCAATCCTGACAATTATGATGCGGCGGGGCCTAGTTTCAATCCTGACAATTATGATACGGCAGGACCTAGTTTCAATCCAGACAATTATGATGCAGCTGAGGAGGCACCGAATGCCGATACTGCAAAGTTTATGGAGTTGCTTGAGAATGCAAGGACTCCACTATATCCTGGTTGTGAGGACCATTCACCGTTGGAGGTGGTTACAAGATTATTGAGCATCAAGTCCGATTTTAACATGTCGCAAGAATGCTATAATCGACTGCTCGATTTGATTATAGAGATCTTGCCCGAGGGTGCAAAGTTGCCTAAAGACTTCTATCGATCTAAGAGGATGGTGAGATCGCTTTGGATGGGATACGAGAAAATCGATGCATGTCGCAATGGGTGCATGTTGTACTACAAAGACGACAAGGATGAAGATGCGTGTAGATTCTGTGGTGCTGATCGCTACAAGGCCACTGTTAGAGAAAAGTCTGTCGGTGCAAGGAAGCCTACCGATTCGATGCACTACTTGCCTTTGACTCTGCGGTTGCAGCGGTTGTTTATGGTTAAGGAGACTGCAGAAAACATGAGTTGGCACAGGCGAAAACAGATCGAAGGAGTATTGGATCATCCATCCGATGGAGAAGCATGGAAGCACTTTGATCGAGAGTATCCACATTTTGCCGAGGAAGCGCGTAATGTCAGATTGGGGCTCTGCTCTGACGGTTTTACCCCATTCGGACTTTCGGGCTCCCAGTATTCGTGTTGGCCTGTGATCGTCACTCCGTACAATCTACCGCCTTGGATGTGCATGAAGACTCCGTATATGTTCCTAACCGTTATTATACCGGGTCCGAACAATCCGAAGAGGAACATCGATGTGTACTTACAGCCTTTGATAGATGAGTTGAATCAGCTGTGGGAAGTAGGTGCCAACACGTACGATGTTTCTAGAAAGCAGAATTTTCAGATGAGGGCAGCACTTATGTGGACCATCAACGACTTTCCGGCCTATGGAATATTATCGGGATGGAGCACCCATGGTCGTCTCTCATGTCCGTATTGCATGGACCGTTCTCAGGCTTTCCGTTTGAAACACGGAGGCACACCGTGCTTCTTCGATTGTCATCGACAATTTTTGCCGAAGGATCATCCGTACCGGAGGAATCGGAATGCTTTTCGTGCGGGAGTTGTGGAGAAGGCCAATCCACCTCCAAGGTGGCCCGGATGTACGATATGGGAAGAGGTAAAATATTTACCAAGTGCTATCGAAGAGCCTGCTAAGGGGTACAAGTGTGACGGATTTGGTCGCACCCATAACTGGACGAAGAGAAGTATATTCTGGGATCTGCCATATTGGAGCACCAATCTGATCAGACATAACCTTGATGTCATGCATATCGAGAAGAATGTGTTTGATAACATAATTAATACTGTAATAGATGTAAAGGGGAAGACGAAAGATAATCCGAAGGCCAGGTTGGACTTAGAAGACATATGTAGACGTCCTGCATTGCATCTGATAGAGGAGGGGAATGGAAAGTTAAAGCAACCTAAGTCAGTTTTCTCACTGGATAAAGAGGATAAAGGTAGACTTTGTAGGTGGATTCAGGGTCTAAAGTTTCCAGACGGGTACGTGTCGAACTTGAGAAGATGCGTCGACCTCAAGGAGAATAAACTAGTAGGTATGAAGAGCCACGATTGTCATGTATTCATGGAGAGGTTAATTCCGATTGTATTTCGGGAATTCTTACCGCAGGTCGTTTGGGACCCATTGACAGAGCTGAGCATATTCTTCAGAGATCTTTGTTGTACTAAGTTGCTCGTCGATCGTCTAGAAAAGCAAGAGAGGGACATTGCGGTAACACTATGTAAGCTCGAGAAGGTGTTTCCTCCAGGATTCTTCGACTCTATGGAGCATTTGCCAATTCATCTTTCCTATGAGGCACGTGTTGGTGGTCCTGTCGGTTATCGGTGGATGTACCCCTTCGAGCGTCATCTGAATCACCTAAAGAGAAAGGTGAAAAATAAGGCACGGGTTGAAGGATCTATTTGTGAAGCTTATGTTCTCGAGGAGATTACAAACTTTTGCTCGACGTATTTCAAACCGCATGTTGCTACTAATAGGAATAAAGCTCCCAGAAACGACGACGCATATAAGGAATCTAATGATGCAATACTCAAAGTATTCAATGCATCCGGAAAGCCTTCGGGAAAAATGAAGAAGAGATATTTGAATGACGATGAGCTAAGGGCTGCTCAATTGTATATATTACTCAATTGCGACGAGGATGAAGTGGAGAAGCTAGAGGGGTAAGTAATTAATACGTCCACGTTTACATCATCTCAATGTAATAGTATAAGATACTATTATGCTACTAATTAGCAGTTGCATCATTGTTTTTCAGCACATATAATGATGAGTTAAGGTCGGTTAGACCCTACATAACAGACGAAGAAGTAGAACAAGAAATGAGATGCCATTTTCCTTCTTGGTTGAGCGCATATGTAAGATACTTGGTAATTACTTTTTATTTCTGCACTTGTAAAACAAATAACTTACCATCGCTACTTTGGTATTTAGGTCGATCGTCTAATATCATCCGAGACTGAATCTATTAGGACTCTAGCCAAGGGACCAATTACTGCCGTAAAAATATGGCCAAGTTTCTGTGTGAATGGGTTCAGGTTCAAGTCAACAAATGCTCCTATCAGAGACAGCTTTCTGGATCTTGATTCCACGAAAAATAGTGGTTTGTGTATCAAATCTACAAACTACAAAGACGTCAATCCGGGCAATGATTTTTTTGGCATCTTACGAGAGATTGTGGAGTTGACATATAATTATGGCCCAGAACCTGCTAATATCGTGCTATTCAGGTGTGAATGGTTCGATCCGATTCAAGATCAAGGTTGGAAAATTGACAAGCATGGCCTTGTGGATATAAACTACAAGCGTAGATATCAAGGCTACGAACCATTTGTCCTATCAAGTCAGGCTCAGCTCGTGTACTTCACAACTTATCCTAGACGGGGGACAGCGAGGTCGGATTGGTGGGCAGTATGCAAGACTAAAGCTAGAAATACCTTTGACATTGACGAAATAGCTTATCAGGAGGACGATCTACCTCTTGTAACAAATATTGTAGATGTGGACTCAACGGAAGTTACTCATTACACGAGTAATAATGTAGAAGATGTAGAATTATCCGAAGAGGACGAAGTAGATGAAAGTGAAGACGAGGAAGAGGAAGAGCAGGACGAGGAAGGCGAACAAGATGAATTTTCTGAAGATGATTGAAAATATAAAATATTCCATGTAGAATGTAACTATATTTGGACTGTAAAATACTTTGAGATATGTATCACATTTTGACATTAACGAATATATGTATTATATTTTGACTGTATAATGCTTTGAGATATGTATCACATTTTGACATTAACGAATATATGTATTATATTTTGACTGTATAATGCTTTGAGATATGTATCACATTTTGACTGTAGAATATAGTATATATTTGTGTTTCTCTATATTCATCATATGTTGTTATCAGATATGACAGGACGACGCGGAGGATTCGGCAGGTCCCGAGGTAGACAGAGTGCCACTCCGGTACTGCCTACTGTTGGTTCCGGATCATCGTCGCCCAGTACTCCAGTATATCGAGCAGCCACATCTCCAACTGCGACGACGTTGCGTGGCATCACTCCTGGGACGAGTAGTTCCAGGCGTGATAGTACTCGTGATAGTACTCCCTCGTCCAGCGTTCCTCCTGCTGACGGAACCATGGAGACTGATGAGCATGTAGAAGAGGTCGTGCCGACGTTGTCCCAGCATCAGCAAGATCCTCCATGCGCACCACCGGAGGAGACGAGGACAGAGATTTGGGCCGACGGTACAAAGTAAGTCAATTAGATGGTTTAGTATATATTTGTGTTTCTCTTTATTCATCGTATATTGACTTTTTCAGTAATCTAAATTATTATTTCTGTATAGATATCGTCCATCGTCGGTTCAGAGACGCCTGAGCCAATTTCTGAGGAACAACTACGGTGGCCCTTGGATCAACTACTCTGAGGCTCCGGAGGAGAGGAAGGCGTTCTGGTTTGCGCACTTCCAGGTAAAAGTATATTAAATAAATCCTCTAATTTATGCATATTTGTGATGCTAACTTAATGAATTATTTATTGTAGCAAACGTATTTTTATCCTCCGCACCGGGCCGAGTTGATCGAGCGGCTCTTTCCTACCGTTGCCGCCAAGCTTATCCGAGATGCTCTGGATGACCAGAAGGCTCGTGATCGTGCTGGAAAACCGATCCAAGGTTGGATCACGCCTGAGAAGTGGACTGCGATGAGGGCTAGATTCGACGATCCGAGCTACAAGGAAAGGTCTAAGAAGGCCAAGGCGGCTAGGCAGAATGCTGCCAAGTGGTGTGGTGGCTCGATTCCGATGACGGAACATTTCCGTCGTTTGGTATGTTTTTTCTTTTAAAATATATTATTTTAATATAAGTACCATAAAATGGTACTTGGAAAAAATATTTAAGTTTAGTAATAAAAAATATATTTTTAACAGGTACAGAGGGGTGAGGATGCAAACATGGTGACCGTCTTCTTGGCCACCCATCACAAGGACGGAAATCTCATTGATGAGAGGGCCTCACAGACCTATGTAAGTATTACTTTACTTTGTGTTTATTTTAATATAACTTAGGCAATTATTGAGTTTCCAAACCTTTTCTAGGCCGAGTATCTTAGGCTTCGTGAGCGGGCGACTGCTAGTGCACCTACACCTGGAGAGGCTGGTGCTTCGTCGCAGCCCGGTCCATCTCCGTCGGCGGACGACCTGTGGGTGACCGCAGCTGGTGGTCTCCAGAGGGGTACGTACTACGGTACGGGCTCCTATGGCGCCCTGGTTGCGACGCAGTCATCTAGGGCCTCCCCGACAGCTGTGCATTCCACACACCCCTCGCAGTCGCAGCCCTCGCAGTCGTCGGCTAGAGTCCAGGAGGCCGTCCAGGAGGCCGTTGACCGTCAGATTGCGTCTCTCTGTGACGACTTGCTGCGAAGTATGGAGGACCAGTCCCGGTCCCAGCCGCAGGCGGACGATCCGATGCTTATCGCACGATTGGATATGCTCGACCGCAGCATGACGGAGCTACGAGAATTGACAAATGATATTAGAGCCTCCAATGATCGCAACATCATGGAGCTGCAGGCGTCACAGCTATCGATGGGCGAGAAGCTGACGAGGATGCATGCGTCACAGCTATCGATGGGCGAGAACCTGACGAGGATGCAGGATTCAATGGGTGATAGCAGTACGAGGCTGTTATCTACCCTGGATTCTTACAACCAGCGACTCGCAGACTTGGAGCGGGCACTGCCGCCACCGACGTCACTGCCTTCTCCATCGACATCGGTGTCGATTCCACGGGACGAGTATGAGGAGTTGTTATCCTTGAAGCGCGCCGCTGGTCAGCCTCCTGCAGATCCGTAGTAGTCTAGTTATTTTTATTATTATTTATGAATTATTGGTACTTCAACAATAGACATGATGTATGATGCTTCTTGTGGTCTTGAATTTTTTAGTTAATTTAATTGGATTATATAGTTATCCACATTTAATTGGATTGATACTTCTTGTTGTTTTTAATTTAATTGGATTATATAGTTAACTAGATTGAATCATGTTGGTGTGTATGATGAAGATGCTGTAAAACTGCAGGGAATCACCAATATTTGATTCTGGAAATTTTTTTTTTTTTTAAAATTAGCGACGTTATTAGCGACGTGTAGCGACGCTTAGCGACGTTAATTTACGTCGCTAATTACGTCGCTAATCAGCGACTCTATAAAACGTCGCGAAGTTCGTCGCTAATGACGTCGCTAAAGTCGTCGCTAAGCGTCGCCAATTGCTGACATGGCAAGTATAGCCAGGTCATTAAAGACATCGGTGTAACGTCGCGATTGACGTCGCTAATCAGCGACGTTTAGCGACTTTAATGAACGTCGCTTTTTAGTGACTTGGCGTCGCAAAACGTCGCTAAATTCAGCGACACATTAAAGTCGCTAAAAAACGTCGGTATAGCGACGTTTAGCGACGTTTTTTGTTTTAGCGACTTGGTGTTTTCCGACTGCTTCAGAACGTCGCTAATTACGTCGCTAAACCTAATTAGCGACGATTTATTGTTATTTAGCGACGTTTTTAGACGTCGCTAATTTGACTTTTTCTGGTAGTGATAGCGTTGAACAAATGTTAGAGGCCAACTGTGTATATCAACTGGGTAAAGTGTAAAGTTCCCATGCGTCTATCGACTGTCCTCCCCCATAATCCCCACTGACCAAGTCATGTCCATAACTCACTCAATTTGATAACTGCTTGAGTCTCTAATACCCTAGTCATAGCAGTTACATTTTATATCCGTCACACATTCCTTACGTAATGATGGCCAGTCAAGTACGCAGTTTGTGTCCCTAACAATATGTCGCAATCGTGTAATGTGAGTGTCATGGACAAAAAAGATATAAGGATATCATCCCATCATAAGGTAGTCCCCTAAGACTAAGTCGACATGCATAAAAATAATATAAGTAACAAGAAGGACTAATCCAGTCGCTTGTACCCAAGTATAGCTTGGACGCGCAATTTATATAATCTAGATATGTATCAACTAAGGAAGTATATAAGAAATACTGTAAATAAAGAATAGATACAGTGAACACAACAAGGTATACTTGCCTGGATCCTAAATGATGTTGTGGTGAAGTCTAGGTAGTGATCTTTGTAACACAACAGCTGTTGTCAAAGTAGGATCTGAGTAAACGCTTCCGGATGCTGAAAATAACATCATCAACGTTCTCAGAATTAGTGAAATAATCAAAAATGACTACCCATAAGTCCAATTAGACACAGGAATAAAAATAACTATTTTGGGTCAAAATAGAGTCTTTATGTGGCCCCCGTTTTGCACCGAAAAATGTGCCAGGAGTAAAATTCTCCAAATTAAGCAAACTTAGTGTCTACGAGTTTAGAATGATGATACAAACTCAACGGAATATACAGAATTGGATTCCGATGAGACGAACATAAAAATATCGTTAAGTCGGATCGTGGGACCCATAAAATGGCGCTCTGGTCAATGATCTCCGAATCAAACCAAACTCGGGTCACAGGAACAACATAATGCTACGAGTCCGATGGCGTAAGTTTTTTTTTTCGAAACGACAAGCACACACAAAGTCACTACAAAATTTTGGAGTAGACCGACACGATATTTTTTGATGGATACGGGTTGATTTCGTCGCGCACACACGACCAAATCAAATTTTGTTGACTCCCACACGTCCGCGTTTACTGTATGCACCTTTCGGTGTCCACAACATACGACGAAGTTGTCCCGTTTGGTGGGACGGACCTCGTATAAAAAAAAATTGGATTCCGAAAAAATGATTTTTTTTCTCATTTCCAAAACAGAATAACTGAAGTTTAACAGTAACTAATTAAAAATAATTGATGAGAAATAAACTTGTATATGTTGTATAAAAGTCTGTTCAAAACAAAATTTAAAATACTAAATAATTTGAAAGAAAAATGAGTGCAAAGTCGGGGGTTTGGACTGGTTTTTTGTGGTTTAAAAAGATCAGTTTTTCAGCCGTCTTTCGATTCAATTTATATGTGATTTAAATAGAAATAATAAATCTAATTAACGGGATTACAAGATGGTCATGTTGTAAATTGTATAAAACAAAGAGATCAAAAAATGAATAAACATGGGTGGAGAAATCTTACCCAAAAACAGGTGGTTCGAGTGATTCTGTCGTGCATACGGGGTGCAGCCGATTGGGGACGGTGGGCGATGCTGCGGGCGGCGATGGCGGTAGCTGCGTGGTCGAGGTCGAGAGCAGGGGGTCGCCAAATGTTGCCTCAATGTTAAGGTGGGTTTTGGGTGAGAGTTTATGTTAAAATCCTTCGAAATAAGGGAGAGGAGTAGGGTCGGTGCTGGTATAAGTTTAAAGAAATTAAATGATAATTCATTCATACTCAATTAAGATATTCGAGAACAAACATTTTTTTAACAGTTACATAGAAATGTGGAGGTCGTGGGTCTTCCGCGGATGGAGAAGTCTGGGTGTTTAGGGTATTGTAGGTTTTTGAATTTTTTTATTTTTTATTTACAAAACGTAATATATATATATATATATAACCATAAAAAGAAAATATATGCATGAAGACTTTTAGGAAAATTTCTAAAATCAATATGATAGCACAATACAAGTATATATAGCTAAGTTTATATTTACAAACTATTTATAAGTTTATTTAGTCATTAGAAAATATATTCTAAACAGCTAAAATAGGTATGAATTAACTAATAAATAATTTAAATACTATAAATTGATAACTAATTAAAATAATAGTATTAATAAATAATAAAAATAAATATTTGGGTGGGGGTTTCACAAACTCAATAGTTGTTTTCTCATTGTATATAGCATCCTCTATTTACTGTTTTATAGTCTTTGTCAATTAATTGGAACTGCTATTGGGTTGTACTTCGCTACAATCCTGAATGGATATATTTTTCAGACGACGACTTAGAGGACTGGTGTCCGACATATTACGGACCACATGAGGGAGTGGCAACCATGGGTCTTGACATTCATCAGTGATTACCGGGAGGACTAGATGGTGTCACTAAATACCTTAGTTTTATTACTTAGCTTTGGTACTAGATTTGTCTCCAGCTCTTTAGATACATTGAGATGTTATTACTCCTAGACTTATGTAGTATTGTGATACTTATTTTGTTGGATGCTGGTATTATAAACTATCTAGTATTGTAATTTTGCGACTTTATTTGTTTATATCTTATCGTGCCAATTCCTCCTTATAGAATATTATGATTTAGTATCATTACATCATTATCATATTGTCTTCCTTTTGGAGTTGAGATATCATTGACAGGTTGTTTATATTATTGTGTGAGATGGATTGATAGTTAGTTGACCTAGACATCGTTCTACCGTCGACGCTGTGGTGTAGGCTGGATGTACCCATGTACTTGTGCCCCTTTACCGGGTTCGGGTCGTGACATCATGCCCAAGCGAGGATGGTTCCGTCCCTTCGAGGACCGGAACATGATACTTCTTGTTGATATGGCTAAGTCGTCTGTGCCATAACTCAGTAAATGCATCAATGAATGCGTTCACCTCATGTGTCCCTTGTGTGCTCCTTTCGAATATGATAGAGACCAAACTTCTTGCTTCTTTTGGCAATCACCAATGAACCCCTAGAAAGCTTCTACAACAGTTTGAAAAGAGATTGAAGAATTTCTTATCATCAACCTTCCAACAGACATCATATTATAATGGATATTGGGGATATGACGAATATCTTTGAGCACAAGAGTTGCTCCTGTATTTTTTTAAATACACATCTCCAATAGCAACAACATTTGACATATTCTCGTTTTCCATCTTTAATACTCCACAGTCTCCTATTATGTGTATTGCAAATAGTGCCAAGTTGTGAGATATGTGCGCTGAAGCCCCTGAGTCAACCGGCCAAGGACTGTCATCGCATACGAGGTTCATAACAATCTCATCACCCACAATAATAATATCGCTCACATGTGTTGTGGCGATCGTTGTTGTGTTATTAGTCTGTTCTCATTGTATCCCTTCTTCTCTCTCTTCCAAGCGAAACATTTTTACTTAATGTGGTGTTTCTTTCCATAATGGTAGCACTCAGAGTCCTTGTACCGACTCTTGGACTTGCCTCTGCCACCTTCTAGACCCTTGATTTTACTTCTACCATTGCTCTCTGAAATAAGCACCTCTGAATGAGATATAGATGAAGTTCCTTAAAATTTTATTTGCATCACTTCATTTAAGACTCCGCTCATTACGACTCCAGACTAACCATGCCTTCTGGAGCAAAAGCGATCATAGACACTCGTACGGTCTTCTACGAGTCTGAAAATGTACACAGCAACCACAGTCCCTAAACTTTGTCATTGAACTTCACTCTCATAGAGGATAACTAGTCAACCATGTCCAGAAACTCACTCAAGTGATCCGTAATGGACGAACCATCCTTGTACCTTAGACCCATCATCAGTCGAATTAGGAAAAACTTGTTTATCTCGGTCTTCTTCGCGTATAAGGATTCCAGCTTCTCCTATAATGTCCTTACATGCTCAATATGATGATGAGATTGTACACAGTCTTGTCCACGAACAACCTTCTATACCCACACACACCTATATGTACTCGGATTTTCTGTCCTCATCAGATTTATCATTGGACTTCTCGGAAGCAAATACCGAAAGAAGCAGCTTTTTGACGAAATATAAATCATACATCTTACTCTGCCAATAGTAGTAATTAAAATCGTTTAGGTTTGCCATGCGCACCAGCTTTGCTTCCATCTCTTGACGTAAAAAAATTCTTGCGTGAAAAATCACGGGACGATTAGAGTCCAATCCTTGGAAAAGCCTTCACTAATGAATTAGAAGAAAATACTCTATACAAACTTCTCCACCGATCCATCTGGGTCACCACAACTACTTAAAGCAATGAAAATAAATTACAATGGCTACCAAAGAATGAAGATGACGAGGACAATTATCCAAAAATATCTTCCTTCGAATTAGCCGTCAACCCATCTCTTTTCTTCAAAAGTTGAATGATTTGAGAACTTTTGAAGTTGAATAATTTGAGAACTAACTCTCTCTCTCTCTCTCTCTCTCTCTCTCTCTCTCTGGTAGATGTGATGATATAGAATTAGGGTTAGAAAAATTATATTTAAAGTTTTCTAAATCCTGCAATAATCTGGGTCGTTGATGGGATCCAATAGTGTATATAAAACAACAAAATTCGGCCTCAGCCTCCGAAAATGATATACCGGCGGTATACAACGATATGTCGTTTTGCAAAGAAAAAGGTTCTGGGATTATAGCCGTTATATCGGCGATATATCGCGGTATACTTGATCAGAGAATCTAGACGGGAACGAACAACAACAGCACCTACAACGAAATCGGTATACCTGGGAGACTGCTGTTTTCCAAGATGATGTTGAAATTGCCTCATTTTCGTGGCCTACGACTTTTCGAACTTCTCCGACACACAAATGACGTTCGTTGCACTCTGAAATATTCTTTACATAGGTTAGATATTACATCCAATTCGAAGAATGTAAATTTTTATTCGGACCCCTTCGAAAGGCTACAACTCAGCCCGAAGGCTTACAACCAATACAGTCCGAAGGCCGAAGGCTTCCATCCCAACCCAAAGGTCCCATCCGGTCCGGAGGTCTCATGCAGCCGCACCTGCTCTGCACCTACCACTTAATTTCTCCCAAAAAAAATTAAATGATGTCTAGGAGGTTTGAACTCATAATCTCCTAGATAGTATGCATCGATCTTAACCACTGGGTAGACGTCACTTGCACAATACTAACATTTGTGCGCATCTAGGTATCTATATACCTCAGAGGTATGGTTTAGATTTGTCCTAAACTAGAGAAACAGAAAATATTCCATACATATGACCCCTACCATGGACCAAACCCAATGAGTGGTCTTATGGAGAGTGGGGAGAAGACCAAACAAAATATGTGTGGCTGCTTGCCTGTGGGGCTTCTTGCGTATCGCTTGCCACTTCCTTTTGCTTTTCAGGGATTCTAAAGATGGAGAGAAGAAAGTGGGAGAGCATCTAAAGTTCATTGTACCTATGGGACAACTAAAATATAAAAATTGGATACAACATGTAATATGGAAGGGGACTTTTGATTTGGTTCTGGATTGGGGAAGGGAATGGGGAGGCATCCCTTCCTCTTGGCAGACACAACAGGCATATATGCGATATGGAGCGACATATTCTGAGACTTAAATTACAGTGTCGAACTTTAGATTTTAAGACACGAGACTTAAAGACGAATTCTAAAAGTGATATCCTCAAAGCTTAATTTTCATATACTTTTTTTCATCGACGATGATACAATAGTATTATCAACACTAATTTCAAGAAATCAATTAATAAATAATATATAATATCCAAAATATATATGTCATAATGTCGTACTAATAAAATTGAAGATGTTCCAAAAAAAAAAAAATTATACCTTGTTCGTTGTCCAATTACCTCCAAGAAACACACACAAAAACAAAAATAGAAAATGATTGACAACGATGGAAGGATAGAGGAGATTAAGAGCATCAAAGAATTCTGGCAGCGACTATTTCCAAAAAAAATTCTCTCTGTCTGACTAACTTAATTGTCTTTTGGTATTCTAGTATATGACGATTAAACATCCTACAACAACAACAACAAAAAATTGCGCACTAAAATGATTAGAATGAATTTGCTACAATTTTGTTCAGAATTAGACTTACAAATATTAAATAATATAAAAAAAAAATTATATGATACGCGATGATCTTAGGTACTATACGGGTGATATTAGTTGTTAATCATAGCATAGTATGATACCAAGGACTATGCTAGGATTACAACCAAATGTCTACAACTCTCTTACAACTGCCACGTGGCGGCTGTCCATTGGAGAAGAGGGGAGAGGTGGGACCCAATGGCTGTCCGGAAGGTCGTCACGTGACCGGGATACCACGTGGCGGTCGTTCATTAGAAAAAAGTAGGACCGGAGGATGGCCCACATAAAAAGGAAGGAAGGGGGGGGGGGGGGGGGGGGTTGTAAGAAAGTTGTAAGCATTTGGTAGTTAACTTAGCATTATTGATGATACCAATGGGTCTGATATTCATAGTCAAATTCAAAGCATAAGTGATCCTGATTCTCCTGCTGAAGTGATTGCTGACATACTATAATACTAATGTTCTTGTACGCAAGCAAACGGGGAACAGAAGCAAGGTTATTGGTTCAAAGGTTTAGATATATTATCCTATATACGAAGATTAGCATAAGTATATATACCACATATGAACAACTGTTTCTTAGGAAATATAGTACACACAACTTGCCAATAAGAATAGGCATTTGAGGCCCTCTTCTTTCTTTTGCTTATGATCATGAAAGTTTGGAATCTTTCGTTCACTATTACTAGATGGGTATAGGTATGCATTAATGTATACTAGTAATATACTAGTAAATTCACGTGCAACCAGGTAAAATTAATTTTTTTTTACTCATAATATTAATATAAAATTAATTAAATATTTAATTATATATAAATTAAGATTTATTATATATTTTTTTATATTTTAATTAAAAAAAATTATATATTTGATTATATTTTAATTATAATTAGTTATGGATATATTTTTGTTTTTGATAAAGAATTTTGAAAACGGTTAGCTACATAATATTATCTAATTATAAACAAACATCTATTTTAAGTCTGTCTTCCATTATATAAAAAATGGCTTCTAGACGGCTCAAAAGTAAGCCGTCTTAGCCGTAAGTAAATACTCAGCCAATTAATTTTTTTTTTTTTAAATTACGGTAGATAAATTATAAAATCTTAAACCAACTTCCATCTTATCCGTCCAAGTCCTTAATAAATACTCAATCAATTTAATTAACAAAAAAAACTAAAGAAAAATTACAAAAAAAATCTAAAATCAACTTTCATCTCATCATCCGTAACCCACTCTTTTCTTCCACCAAACCTAAATACTAAATCTAGAATTGTTTAAATACTAGATTTAAAAATTAGTTTTAAAAAATATCAAAAATATTAAAATTGTTTAACAAATTTTAATTCAAATGTATTTAAATATTTGAACTAAGTACATGGTATTATCTGACTCACATATCCAAAACTGTAAAAACATATCCATAACAAATTCTAATTAAAATATATTGAATTATATTTTAAATATTTTAAAATAGTTTAAAATTCTATATTTTTTTTAATAATTTTGTTTTACGTGCAACGTACGTGGATGTAACTAGTGTGGTTAAGGTGGGAGGTATTCTCCTTGGTTGGCTAAGTTTGAATCCCTATAGTATTATTTATAACAAATTTAAAAAATTTCAATAATTTTTTATGTAATATTTTTTTTTAAATAATTAATTGATGATATGCATACAGCTTAGACGGCCACTTTTGAGCCGTTTTGAAGCTCATTATATTATGGAAGATGATGTTGGTAAAATTTCTAAAGCATGTAATCGAAAGCAGTAGAAAACTAAATATATGAATTAAAAGTATAGGATTGCGTTATGATGATGTCCTTAGAATAGAATTTCGTCTGTTACGAACAGTGAAGCAAGTTCCTGGCGATCAATTTTCGAGATACAACGAATCCTGCGAATCGACTATACCGTGCACCCGGTGGCGAATCCAATGAACGATCTCTCAGTCTACTCGAGGAAGAGATTGGACGGAGAAAAAAAAAGTTTTTTGTTCTGGAAATTATTTTATCTTCTCTATGCGAATGCCATTTCAATTGAGAGAGAAAATAAAACAGATAACTATTCTCAAATATCTGGATCGTGTCCAATTTCCCACAAATCATGTAACGGGATTATGTGAGAACGGATCCGTGGAAGACCAGCAACTAATCAGATGAATCAATTAAAATAAATAAATAATTCGATCCGCAACACACAAGCGTGTGTGACTAATAAACGCCACCAAAATGGACATTAAATTGCACTTCCGTTCGCATGTTGGATGAGATTTAGTCCACCATTCACAAATCTACAAGTTAGAGACCTATTCCATCATACTAAGCATTCATTAATCATCAAGAAATTTTTAATACTGAGAGTTTCCAATACTCATGGTATACTATAATTCGCAGGTTGGATGAGATTTAGTCCACCATTCACAAATCTACTTATCCAACAAAGCAGATAAAATACTTTAAATAAAGGAGAGTGTTCTCTCCTATCCGATGGGATCCTTATTGAATCACACATCACATGTGTGTTACATATAAGCAACAAAACAACTTACACTAGGTTGAGGAATCCCAACCTGCAAATTATATATGATACAATGTGGATGGATGGATATCCCATGCTACTTCACGTTGTCCTTTCATCATCAATCCTATCCTTGCAATTCTCACTTCTCGCCTTTGCTATTGATGGTTGCAATCATGGTGCACCTTATCCTTGAGTTTTAAAAACGAAAGGTGTCGTGAACGCCAACTTCCATTTGAATAACATTATGTTTTGCACTCCGAGGTTAAAATCTCTCTGATGTATACTTTACTAGCAAATTTTATAAATTATTAAACTCACCTGGATCCAGTTCTCAACCCATAAAAAGGTTATTTCTAAAGGAACATTCAAAGTTACTCAGGAAAGTTCAATTTTTAGGACTCTTTCCAATAGGTAGAACTGTCGAAATTTTGGACAGTCCTATATTTTTTATGACTGTCAAAAATATTGATATTTCTTCCAATAGATAGGACTGTCAAATATTTTAACAGTCCTAATAGACTGTCCTACGCAAGGAATGATGTGTCTTTAGAATTAATCCATAAAAATGGACCTTCGACTAAGGAATGTGCCCATCACTAGTCTAGAAATATAATTTCGGTGTGGTGGCAAGGTTTGTAACACAACTCGCATAGTGGCAGCAAGATATGTGTTCATGCTGTCTCGTACGTGTCCATGAGAGCTTCTTCCCACTGCATCAGTGGCTGTTTGGTTCACAGATTTGGAATATGAAAGTGGCAAAAATCTGAATTTTGGACCACTTCACGTGTTTGGTTATTGTGATTTTACAAGAACAGTAAATCTTGTCTGTCACGAAATCGAAGTTTCGACATTGGAATTTTTCCTCCGAAGTAGAGCACGGAAGTAAAAAATCCTTATTTTCCCATTACGCATTTGGTTTGAGGACCATTTTTTTTTCTACTTTAACAAAGAGAAGATTTACTATTCATGTCACTTGAAAAAAAAATTTATATTTTCACTCATTTCAACAACCAATCAAACACCAAATTATATAATTTTTCACTTCTAACCTCCACTTCTTCAAATAGTCCAAACGATTTTTTTTTTTTTTTTACTTCGTTCCACTTTACCACAGTACATACGCAAAATAACGAATTTCGGATTTTTTTTTTTTTACTTTGCGTCTTGGAACCAAACAGTCCCTTGCGGTGGACAGGGTAACTTGAAGATCTTTATTTGTAATGGTTGGAACCACTATATAAGAGACTAACAAATAGGAAGTTTATATCATATGTGTCCAAATAGGAAGTGGTTCAACACCTATAAGAAGTTCAGTGGTTGAGACTAGAGCTGTTCTTATGGAGAATAATATTGTGTAGTTGAAGACCATTGGCCTAGGGAACATCAACCTTCGTATGTGGGATCGTGTGGTGTTGACATTTGTGAATGTAGGATACGTTCAAGAACTAGAGTAGAACCTTATTTCTTTGGGCGCATTGACATGATAGGATATAAGTTTGTTGGCCAAATTAATTTGCTAAAATTAGTGAAGAACAATCTGGTGGTCATGAAATGACATAGATTATTGTCAAACTTGTATCAATTGGAAAGAATGACAATCACCGGTGGTGATGCCCACGTTACGGAGAAAGAGATGGAGGAAGATTTTCGTAGTTTCGCAGTTTTGGGGCAAAGACTGTGCCAATGGCAGTTTTGCTATTCTGGAGCAAAGACCGTGTTATAGACAGTTTCGCGGTTTGGGATAAGAACTATGTTAAAGGCATCTTTACAGTTCTGGAGCAAAGAATTTATCATAGATAATTTCAGGGTTTGGGGGAAAGATTGCTTTAGAGGGAGTTTTGCAGTGCTAGAACATAGACTGTGTCATAGATAATTTTGCAGTTTTGGATCAAATTCATGTATGTGGCCTTACTTAGTTATGTTCAAGACTACAACGGTTATTAGTTTTGCGGTTCTAGCAATGAACCTATCGGTGGGGAGAAACCAAAGTGGGAGCTAAAGCTAACATAGCATGGAGTATCGACAACCTTCTTTGTGGTGGCTAGTTGAATGACGAGCTGAGGTGAAAATTCTTGTGTATGGTTGGTGTTTAACTATGTAGAGCTACGGGCATTCGTAGAAGACCATAAGGAGTCGAAGTTGTGATATGGGGCTCAAAAGAGTCAAGAGTATCAGCGCAGCATACTGACAGTATACGTCTGGCATACCAGTGAAGTGTGTTTTCATTCCAAAAAATTTTGGGCACAATTTTCTGATCACTAAGCATACTAACAATATAGTACCGGCATATCTCCGCTATACCTTTGACTCGGGTTCTCGCTGAAAATTGGACCACTTCAGATTTGAAGAGCTAGCTTAAAAAAATCCAGATTGCTCCCGACTTTTGGGAAGGTTCGGAACCCTATGTAAGTGTCTCCTTGTGCTCTAGGGCTGGTTGGCTTGAGAAAAAAAAGAGGAGGCTTTCAAGGGAGAGTTCATGAAGGCAATTGAGAGAGTCATCAAGAGTAAGAAGAGAACTCTTTCGAGAGATCATCGAGGGATTGTTTCACAATACAGTATTGTGTGTAATTTTTGTAAAGTTCTCTTGGTAATTCAATTTCTCCCTTGCCCCCGTGGAGTATGTCACGCTTGACCGAACTACGCTAGACATACTGACCCTCGTTGAAACAGGTTCTCCGCACTAAGGTGAACCGAGCGAGGAGCCGAAGTCGTCTTCCCGATCCAGTCCAGCTGTAGGCGCATCCTGATCGCGCCCCCTTGAAGCATTTTGAAAGAAGAAGCTTGCAACTCTGTACACAATGCAGCTTCGTGGCAAAGCCGTCCTCCAGCCCGGAGGTCTTTATCATTTTGAAGTTTAGTAAAGGGATATAATGTACATGACTGCTATCTCATTTTGAGTCAACACTTTTGTAAGTCCGTATGGCAAAATAGCTGACTCATTCAAGAGTTTGTAATAGATGTTCATTATCAATAAAGAGAACTTTTCCATGTTTCAAATCTGCGTTTCAATTTATCTGCGTACTCTGAATATGTGCTCGTTATGCAAAACATTAAAGCCTTGTGCGGGCGCAATCCCAGGCCCGCACGGCGGTCACGCCAGGGGACATAGTGGTATCAGAGCCACGATTGGGTCCTCAGTCCCGTTGATATTGCGTGTTTGTGGTGGTTGTTATTTTTCAAATCATTGTGCCTTGTTATTCTCGTCGTCGTAAGGCTATTTGTTTGTTTCTTCCACGTGCATGACAACTCGGAGATTGTTGGAATGTCTTGAATCGTAATTAAATCATCTTGAACGTTAATATATTTATTAACCTTGGCTCACTCTTATGAACTCAGGAAGGTTGTCAGGTTGAAAGGTATTTGGTTTCAGATATCCAAATTCAAAGATGACTCCAGAAAACAGTTTCAAGCACATTGAAATCATGTCTGGACCAAGAACACTTTGTTCTTGATTAACCATAACAAAAAGAATTCACCTCAATAAGCAGCAAAAGGAATCATGTGGTTGGTTATTACTCCCTTCGTGCACTCTCCTCGTGTAATTAAGTTTGTGACTATGAAAATTTGGCACTTGATAGCTTCTGCAAATCCATGTCATGGACAGGTAAATTTCACATGTCAATACATTCTAAGGAATAAAACTTTCCATATTGATCACTTCATCAGCAACTCTAGTAGTACTACTATTACAATAGAGATGTCGAGTGTTGTGTTGATATTGAGAGGTTAGATTTACAATTTAATCTCTGTAGAACTCCCAAGCTTCCTTACCTGCAGGAATAATACGGGGAAAAGAACAAGTTGGTTGCATGCATTTAAGGGATGTTTGGTTGCTTGAAAGCGTAAGAAAGTGTGAAAGTGGAGGTTTGCATATGCATTGCATATGCTCAACTTTCATTTTCGTGTTTGGAAGCTTGTGTTGGGATAATCTTGTTAGTTTGTTTAGATTGTTTAGTTGGTTTAGATTATTAGTTGGTTTAGATTGATAAGTTGTTTCTTGAAACAACTTTGATATATTTATTATTTAGTCTATCTCTTTACATCAAATGTTCAACTATATATAGCTACCATTTCATTCAATAAAAATCACCAAGTTTATTCATCCTCCACAAAACTTGTGTCATGTTTCCTCGTTACTGGACTATTTTTACTACATTTGGTATCAGAGCTCGGGTTGAGGAACAGAGAAGCTATGGCAACCAACGACGAGCAAAGCCCCACGACGTCGACGTCATTCACCTTCAAGTACCCCATGTTGACACGGACCAACTACGCGAATTGGGCTCTCTTAATGAGAGTCAACATGCAGGCGCAAGGCCTGTGGGAGGCGATCGAACCCGGGAAAGCCGACTACCGCGACGACAGGATGGCCCTGTCCGTCATACTCCGTGTCGTGCCTCCAGAGATGCTGCGGACACTGGCAGTAAAAGACACTGCCAAGGAAGCATGGGACGCTGTGAAGATGATGCGGATGGGGGTCGAGCGCGTGCGCGAGGCCAAGGAGCAGAAATTGCGCGCTGACTTCGAATCAATGAAGTTCAAGGACGGCGAGTCCGTCGAGGACTTCGCGATGCGGCTCACGGGACTCGTCAGCGACCTGCAACTACTCGGCGACGAAATGGATGACGAGAAGGTAGTTGAAAAATTCCTTCGAGTCGTTCCATCCAGGTACATGCAAGTCGCCATCGCCATCGCCATTGAGACTTTAGTGGATCTCAAGACGTTGTCAATTGAAGAGCTTACCGGTCGTCTTTTAGCCGTCGAGGAGCGGTACGATCTTGGCAGCAACTCCGACGACACAAGTAGCCGCCTTCTCCTCTCCGAAGAGGAGTGGCTCGCTCGCACGAAGCAGAGGAAGGAAGGCGAGGCCTACTCCAATGGTGGCAAAAGTTATGGTCGTGGGCACGGCAAGCCAAGAGGTCGTGGCCGCGGTAACACGAACTACGGCAACGGGAACGCGTCCGGTGGCACGCGCGACAAGAAGGGTAAGTGCCACAATTGTGACATCTACGGCCACTGGACGAAGGACTGCCACAAGCCGAAGAGCGATGAGCGTGCCAATCTGACGCAAATAGAAGACGATGAACCAACACTGCTCATGGCCATGCTTCATGAGGGAAAAGTGCAGATCCATGAAGAGAAGGTGCAACAAAGATTAAAAGGCGACGAGATCGGTAAAGTTTCAGCTGGTCATGTAGATCATTTGAAAGATGCTTTTGGCAATATGATTCACCATCAAGATCTTTCTTGTGAACATGAAGTCATATCGGAAAAGATCCCAGAAGAGATTTCTCCAGATTCCAACCCGTGTCAGAATATTCTGACAGAACCCAAAGAGAATTCGTCCAAAGAAGAAATCACTTGCCTACCCGACGCACGTCAGCCAGATCATATGGAGGAATGTATTCCTGTGAATCATGGTAGCAGTCAAGCTGATGAGGCTAACATCAATTCAGGTGACACTATAAATAAAGAAATACAGGTGAAGAAAGATTGCAAGATGGATGTGGTAGTTTCAGCTGCTCCTGATAACCAACTACTCCAAATCCTCGCCACGAAAGCAGCTTTGGAGGTCGCCGAGCCGATCCCCTCCACCGGTGAAGAGATCCAGCCGTCGACTCCCCAACCGGCGGAAGAGATCGTCTCTGCCATCGACTCCAAACCCACCGAGAAGCGCGAGAGGGAGTGGGAGACCGAGCGGTCGGACCTGGTCGACGGAATGTGCTCGCTGCAGGCGAGGCTGGACTCGGAAACCAGGGTTGCGGAGGATCTCCGCGTGCGGCTGGGGATGTGCAGCCAGGCCCTGGCCCATGAGGAGGGACGAAGGAAGGCGCTCGAGGCCCAGGTCTCCGAGTCGAAGGCGTTGTACGAGAAAGTCGTATCGGAATTCGAGGAGGCCAGGTCGAGCATCGCGGCGCTTGCGGCCAAGAGGGTCGAGGAGATCGGTTCGCTCAGGAACTCGTTGGCTACCAAGGCCACGGTTGTTGCAAAGGAGGAAGCTTTGTCCCAACTTCGAACATTTAAGAAACGACTTAAGGAGGCAGAAGAGGAGCAGTACAGAGATGAGGGGGATGCTGCTGTTCAAGATATGGAAGATCTCAAGACATTTGCCAGAGAAAAAAGTGCTGCAGAAGCTAATGAATTGAGCCACTGGGACATTAACTTTTGGAGTGAAAGACTTCGGGAGTCAAAGTATGACATCAATGAGGAGGAGTTGCGTCCATACTTTTCATTGCCTAAGGTTATGGATAGTCTCTTTAGTCTCGCAAATACACTTTTCTATATAAGTATTGAACCGGCTGATGGCTTGGCACCAGTCTGGAACCCAGATGTAAGATTTTATTGTGTCAAAGATACTTCAGGCAATCCAATCGCCTACTTCTACTTTGATCCTTATTCAAGACCTTCTGAAAAACGTGGTGGAGCCTGGATGGATGAGATGTTTGCTCGTAGCCGTGTACTCGCGAGGGAAGGTGATCTTGTTAGGTTGCTAATTGCCCACATGGTGTGCAACCAAACACCACCAGTTGGTGGAAAACCGAGTCTTATGACTTTCCGAGAGGTGGAGACTGTCTTCCATGAATTTGGCCATGCACTTCAGCATATGCTTACGAAACAAGATGAGGGACTAGTAGCTGGAATTCGTGGGATAGAATGGGATGCTGTTGAAACTACCATCCCAGATTATGGAGAACTGGTGTTACCAGAGGGATACACTTATGAGTATGGCTAAGCATTATGAAACTGGTAAATCTCTTCCTGAAGAAGATCCGGGTGCAGAAAGTGAAACATTGATACAACAAGATTAAGGGAGTGATTGTTGGGATAATCTTGTTAGTTTGTTTAGATTGTTTAGTTGGTTTAGATTGATAAGTTGTTTGTTGAAACAACTTTGATATATTTATTATTTAGTCTATCTCTTTACATCAAATGTTCAACTATATATAGCTACCATTTCATTCAATAAAAATTACCAAGTTTATTCATCCTCCACAAAACTTGTGTCATGTTTCCTCGTTACTGGGCTATTTTTACTACAGCTTGAAGTGTGAAAGATGGAAGTGGGAATTTATGGAGTTCGATTGTTTGGAAGTTTTTAGAAATCTTGAAAATGATATTTTTTAGTAGTTCATATGTTTGGATGTTTGATTGACGTCAAAGTTTAGAAATGATATGGTAACCTTTCTTAATAACAGGTAAACTTAACCCCACATATAACAAAGCAAACTTTTAATATACAAAATTTGGAGAAAGTAATTAAGCAGTATGAATTTTCCCACACAAATAATCATAAAATAAAAATACAAGAATATTTATGGAATAATAATCCAGTTACAAGTGTATCATTGTTACATTCTTGTAATCAATTTTTGAAAGTTATTAAAATTTACAATTACAAGCCACAAAGTAAGCCACACACAAGCAACATGCTTGAAAATACTACTTCCGAAATAGTATATGGATCCAAACCCAAGTAGCCTTACTTTTGAATCCTCTAAGAAAAACGAAGAATGTAACAATGAATGAGTACACTAAAATTAAACGAAATTGTCAACTTCAATTGGGGCTCAGATAATATTGAAATATCATTAAACATACCGACTTTCATATGAAAAATAAGGACTCATAGTGTAGCTTTTCCTTTTGAATCACTATTTCCAAAAAAAATTGTTTCCATAATGATAAATAAATTTGTCCAGTTCCGCAAATGAAAACTATTTCCAACCTGTCAAATTGCACCGAAAAAGAGAGTCTCTCATCCAAAACAAAACAAAAAGTTCTTCGGTGTATCATTTTAAACCGAATTTATCAGGTAAAAATTTTCATACTAATGAAGATAATTGACAAACCAAATTATCTGATCATGGCCCAAAACTATGTTACCTCATCACAACCCATAGGTTCCAAAATTTGGAGACATTCATTAGAAGATGCCATATTAGTTAGGAGATGAAGCTTCATTCTGATATGAAATCCAATTATGTACTCCAAATGATACATAGCAGAACAAATACCATCATAGCCCCAAACAGAGAAGAAGGCCAAACAGAAAAGAGCAACACGATTAGATCATCAATACATATGAAATCCAAATATGAGAAAAATTAATCGAATCGCTCGAGCTCTCCTCAACAACAAACAAGAGAAGTAGGAATTAAATATCCAATATTATCCATCCTCAAAATCACAAAGTAAGAAATACCCAACAACAAAAAGTAAGAAGGAATCTGGCATAGACTCAAATCCAAATATCTAACCTCCATCTCTCTCAAATAAACAACAACAAATGAAGTTGAGTAAGAAATCCAAACCACAAATATGCAGGTAACAATTAACAACAACAAATGAAGCTCTCATAGATCTGAAAACTACAACAACAAATGAAGGAAACTGATTCTTAGAATACCCAAACCATATACAGGTAAAAGGAAAATGAAGCAAACAAAAAAATGAAGGAAATTGATTATTGAAATGAAGGAATGGAAGTGAACACAACATCAGTACAGAATGTACTGATAAATCTAAGCTAATATGTTGACTACCTCTAGACATTTCACAAAAGTGATTATGAAGGGACAAAATCATATGGCTCGAAAGAATAATGTTCCCTATTTATCATCGCCACATGGTTTGATTTAGACTCAGGAAATCTAAGCTAATACGTTGACTACCTCCAGCCATATTATAAAAATGAGAGGGGAAGTCATCAACCTAAGCTTTTATTTCTGAAGGGACAAAACCATATGGCTCTTGAGGAATTTTTTTTGGAATGTGATACATTAGTCAACAAGCATATGAATCTGGAATTTTTTGCATGTTGCATGTTAAACTTTTGAAAGTATTGCATGTAGCAATACATTCAATAACTTTTCTTCTTCTACTATTGTCATCTCTTAAAATGTTGATTCAAGTTGGCATGTCATCACAGTTGTCAAATGTTGATTCAAATTGAAATATCATCACATTAAAGAAAAGTAAGAGTTAATTTTATTTATTTCGAAGCCAAGTAAGAAATTTATGCAATATGTGTCACCCTCCACTACTACTACTACTACTACTATTCTTCATATATGTTTCTGCCTGAACATATGACAAATTGTCTTCTTATGCAGAGACATATATGTGTCTTCCATCCAATATTACTTCATAAAGGTTAATAATATGTTGTTGGTTCTTAGTGAAGCATGTATCTTATGTACAACAAATTATATTTACGCAAAGACATATATGATTAAAAAAATTGAAAACTTTCCTCCATTTATTCTGATAGAACCAGGACTAACCAATTATAGATTAACACACCAATAATTATTTTTGTAAAACATGCAGATACATATCGTCATGCAGTCCTAATTCTTGCAACATGTCTTTATGCATAGACATGTCCTCCAGCATGGACAGTTCCCCTGTTTACATAGTTGGGAAGATCATGAATTTTTTCCAACTGCTTAGATAGATTTTCTCAACAGAAGAAATAGCAAACAATATGACATAGGAAGAATACATCCCAAAGCATCTTAAAATGGAGTTCACGGCCTTATTTTTGTTCCAAATTACTAAAACAATTCATCATGCAGAGTCGAAGATCAGAACAGAGTTCATATACTAATAATTTCTGCATCGAAAATATTATTAATATTCAACTGCAGAGATTTTTTTTTCCGGCTAAATTACAATTTGATACCCTCAACTATTCAAAATGTTCATGTTGGTACCATCAACTTTGATAGATACCAACTTGATAACATGAAAAAACATAAAACCAAATTGTCCCTCCTTTCCCTCCCCCCTCCATTCTCTCTCCAGCAGCTGCTGCCCCCCCCCCCCCCCCCACCCTCCCACCCTCACTCTCCGGCAGCCGCTGCCACCCCCCCCCCCCTCCCACCTCCCCTCCCGCGCACCTCTGCCCCGCCTCTGCCCATGCACCACCCTGCCCTGCCCGCTACCCCCCACACCCGTGCCGTTCCGGCTGGCACACGCCGTGCCCCCGTCCCCCGCGCCCACCTCCGGCTGCGCGCCCCATCGCCCTGCGACCTTTTGTTGCTTGCTGCTGCTACTACGACGCCCCTGCTCCCCTCCGGCTGCCGGCGCCGGAGAGAGAGGGGGGGGGGGAGCTGCGGAAGAGAGAGGGGTAGGAGAGAATTGGGAGGGGTGTTGCCGGAGAAGGGGGAGAGCGCGGAGGGGTTGGGAGAGGAGAGTGCGAATTTGTCTTTTTTAAAATTTTGGATATCAACATAAAAATTGTTATATAGTTGAGAGTATTAAGTTAGCACATAACAAAGTTGTTGAAGGTATCAAGCTGAATATTTTGAATAGTTGAGGATATCAAGTTATAATTTAGTCTCTCTTTTTTCTCATGCAGAAGTTGAAGTTCATATCCCTCAGGTCTGCAACTATAGATAATTCTTTTCTTATATCCCGCCCTTTCTTCCTCACTTCAGAGGAGTTCCTCAAAAAAAAAATTTGGGGATGTCAAAAGTGAAGGAAAGGGGAGGAGACAGGAAGTATGCCACTGTATAATCACCAAAAACCAGATTCACTGCAACAGAAGAACCAAACAACGAAACTGGGCTGAGTTCCACTTTTCGTGCAAATAAAGGTCCACTTCCTTGCCACTTTCAAGCAACCAAGATGCAAACTCTTCTCATACTACTCCTTTGTAAGGTGTTGTAATTTAAGTGTTGCCACATTGAAATGCAAATCATTTTTCAGCAAACTAATCTCTCTGTAACATTATTAAAAGATGTTTTGGCGTGAGAAGCACGATAAAGAATCTTTTATCCTAGCAAGTAAGAGTTTCTCCCTAATCAACCCAACTTATATGACACGACACCATACAGTCACACGACAAAGACAAGGATACTGATCATATTTTGGAGTGTCTAGTTCTAGACCGGTAGGTGTCAGACACGACACGACATGTCATCAGTTGTTGGCATGTTCGTGGTTCTGAATCTGAACTTAGCATAACGTAGTTGAATGATATGCACCCAAACTATGAGTACAATGACCAGCTGTTGGAGTGGATGGGGTTTCCAACCTATGTAGAGAATACCTCGGGATGCTACGAGTGTCATCCGTGTGTCGGAGAAATTTGGGGAGGCGACAAGTGTCATTTGAAGTTCGGAGAAACTCGAAAAATCGGAGCAGGAGTAGTTTTGTCCAGAGATGGCAGAGTTCGGCCCGAACTCAGTCCTCCCACCAAGTTTGGCCCGAGTTCGGTCTCTGGGGAACAGAACCGTGGCTCGATGCACTGGTTCTAAAGCACCGAACTCAGGCCGAGTTCGGACGTCGACGAGCTGTGCAGAATTTGAGATATTTTATGCACCGTTGCATCACATCGTGTGGTCCAGATTAGTTGCGGTTATGAGAGAGTATATATTAGGTGTTTTCTAACCCTAATTAACATAGCAAGAGTGTTAAAAGATCAAGCTTGTTACAAATTAAAGTTCGGGTTTATCAATTCAAACCTCCAACTCATTCACCTTAATAATCATAGATGAGGATAATATCTCTTGATTATATTTTTGTTATTTTGGTGTAAACACCCAGAATTTTTTAGAATTTTAAAAATAAATTTTTGGGAATTTTCTGTGATTTTTAACTAATTAAAATAAATAATTTCTGGTATTAAATTAATTGTGTGATTTTAATAAATATTAAAATATTATAAAAATAATATTTTTGAATGTAAAATTGTCACGCCCCAGTCCCAAAATGCCGAGGGACTGGAGATGCGTAGCAATGGCCAGCAGCACGCACCGATGGATAACCCAATTTAATGGAGCCATCAGGGCGTACTTAAGCTGTAAGTAAGGTCTACTACACAAGTCACACTAATCTCATCCATAAAGATAAAGAAATAAACTGCATAATCAAATGGAAATAAGTAGCAACATCATCACAGCAAGTCAGTCGGAGAAACAATCCGACTTAAGTCTGAATAAACTGGCTCTATAGGCCAGGAACAAAAGATGTAAACATGAAATAAATACTGAGTACTGGAACAAGCACTCAGGAGAAGTCCTCGGCAGTCACCTCGTCTTCAGTGCTTGGTTTAGCTCCAGCAATAGCTTCAGCTCCGGTCCCGTATACCTCGGGATACTGCTCCTCAGCTAAACCTGGGGACATAATCCATTCCAGGTCCTCAGTGGACATAGCAAGGCACAAATAATACAAGCCAAAATGAATAAGCAGTGCAATAAATAATGAAACAGCAGGGTAAACTAAGTAACCATCTATGTGATATGCAAATGAGAGCAACACTAGTACTCAGGCTGAGACCGCTACAAGCTCTGTGTCGGGGAGCCGGTAGCAGTAATAACACGTAAAGGGTCTAGCTCTGCTGGAGAGTCTACAACCTCACAATAATAGTAGATATATATATATAACAGCCTGTAGCCTGTGTGTCTCTCCCCACCCAATGTAATCACGCAAGCCATGACCATAACGTCTCATGTCCATGTCAGCGGGATTATAACTAATGCAACAAGTCATACTGTCTATAAATAAATAACTCTGTCAAGTCCTGTATCCTATTCAGAATCCCCACGAATAACTCAGGAAGATTCTGTCCATGATAGTGTCAAGTGTCCTGGGTTGTAGGGTACTTGATAGGTCAAGTACAAAGTAAGGGGATCGTAAATCCATCTCTAAATGACGAACCCAACACCGCGTACGGTGTCAGTACCCGACTATGATCGGGCACTAGGTACATCGTACGTTTCCTAGGTTTAAGCAGTTTAAAACAGTTTATATGAATTTGCACAAGAAATCCAGCAGAGTATTTTTACAGAAAATAAGAAAATAATGACTGCAAGTTTGGCAAGGTGCACTTGCCTGAGGTTTGGATTCCACTTAGGTCCTGGTTTTGAAAATTTCCAGAGATGTCTCCGAAAGCTGAAATAAACAGTACCATCACGCTCAGAAGGTGTCAAACAGCTAGGATCGCCTGTCCTTGGGTCCAATTTGGAGACAAGGGCAGAAACGGCAATTTCGGCCCAAAACGGGATCCACCGGTGGGTCCGCTTTGCACCGAAAAACGTGTCAGGGTCAACGGTCTCCAAATTCACCAAACTTAGTGTCAACAGGTCAGGAACGCTGATACGAACCCAACGGAACTTTCAGATTTGAATTCTGATGAGCCGATCACAAAATCGCCCGTCGAGCGGGGCCTATGGGGCCCACGACACGCGATTTCGTCAACGTTCTCAGAATCGGACCAAACTTGACCCACAGGACCAGCGTATCGCTACGAGTCCGATGGCGCAAGTTTCGTCTCGATCCGACGTGTGTGCACGAAGTTAGGGTGAATTGCAGAAAAGGCGGATACGGAGCGATGTCCGCGGATACGCGTTGATTCCGGTGTGCACGCACACCCGAATCAGCTTCCGCGAAATCACACACGTCCGTATCGACGAGGCGCACGTATCTGTGAAGACTGTGCGCGACCAAGTCGTCCCGTTTGGCGGGGCATACTCAGTTCCGGGGTGAAACAGGGTCTGGTTTTTTCCTGTTTTTGGATCGCGGTGTGCGATCACCACAGGACGCGATGCCCCGAGCGGTTTGTCCGGGCACCGAGAAGGTCATACAGGCTTCGTGTAGAAATTTACGGAATCGAATTCCGAGCTACGAGGAGAAAATTAGGAGTACCTGAACAGGGCCTTCGAATCGGGGTTTTCGTGTCCAACACGTAACCTGTGTCGGCGAGTCCGTGTCTGCGGTGTCCGTGTCTGGACTAGGGTTCAGAGCTTCTCTGGAACCGCGATGGCCGGAGGGAGGCGGGCTGGGCGGCGCAGACGGGGGTGGGGCGCTGGGGACGGCGTCGCCGGGGCTCGGGACGCGGGCTGCGGTCGCCGGAGACTCGGAACGGCTCGGCTGGGAGGGGAGAGGAGGAAGGGGAGCTAGGGAGTCGGCGGCGGGCGGATCTGGGAGGAGGGTGGTTCGCTGGGGCGGACCACGACGGGGGAGGCCGGCTCGGGCGCTGGCTGGGGCGGCTCTAGGCGTCGGGCAGCGGGGCTAGGGGATGGCCGGAGCTAGGGTAGGTGAGGGAGGAGGAGGACCGGAGGGTAGGGGGTTTTATAGGCCGGGGCTCGGGCGATCGTGGCCGGGGGAGACGGTAGGGAAGGAGGACGTGGGGAGGCCCCTCCGGCGGAGGCGGCGGGGGCCAGGTCGTGGCCGGGGGACGCGGTCTCCGCCGAACGTGGGGGAGAGGGATTGGGGACGGGTCCTGGTCGGTGCGGGTTCCGGGTTGGGCGGACCCGCCCGACCCGCTAAGTCCGGGTTGCGGGCTGCTATAACGGGCTCGGCCCACTGGGCCGGGCCGGGCCCCTAAACTAAAAATAAAAATAATAATAGTAATTAATAATAAAAACATTTAATTAATAAATAATTTAGAAAAATGGTTTTTAGGCTTTTAAAAATAGGTCCGATGCCCAATAAAATCCCAGAAAATTACCCTAAGTCCGGTTTTCTATTTTATACCATAAAATCATATTTTTATTTCATTTTAAAATTTTTATTGGCAATTAAAAATTACAAACTCACTACAGGACCTATGTAAATTCCTGAAAATTGCATATTAAATCCAAAAATTGATTTTAAAAACTCTGAAAATTTGGGGTGTTTACAAAAATAAAATATTAGACTTACTGCAATTTTTCTGGAATTTATTGGACCCCAGAACTATTTTTAAAGACCTAAAAACTTAGTTTTAATTAAACCCAAAATAAACCAAATAAAACCGGTTTAAATCCTAAACAAATCGAACTGAACCCAACCGGTTTATTAATAAACCAACCCAGCCCTTATCGGGTCGGATCCGGACCCGTTAACTAAAATTCGATCCGATCCCGACCGTTAGTTACTACTACAGTAACTAAATTATCCCCGACTGCTCGTCTCGGCTAACCGCCGCAAGTCGTAACCGCTGCTCGCCGCTCCGCCTTCCCGCCCGCCCGACTCCCCCACCGGCCGACCGCCTCTTCCCCTTCACCTCCCCGCCAACGGCCGCCCCGTCCACCCTATAAAATCCCCCGCACCCGCTGCCACAGCCACCACCATCACCGCCCTCACCAAACATCTCCGGCCGCCCGTCACTCGCCGTGACCCGAGCTCCCCGGTCACCGCCACCCAAGACTCCGACGACCATCCTCCGGTCGACCTCGACCTCCCCGTCAACCAGCACAGCCGCAGCAACCGCCGCAGCCGCCGGCCGAGCTCCGCCACCCCGCAGTCGCCGCTGCGTCATCCTGTCGAAAACTACGCAAGGTAACCGCCTTCCCGCGTGCGTATCGCCCTGTACGTTGATCCGTTTTTCATTCTGTCGAATCGTACGTGTAGACCTCGTGACCCTATCGAAACCCGTGCAATTTGTTCGGCGTATCGCGTCCTGTGTAGGTCGCAAACTGCGACGCAAAATCAGAAAAATAATTCCTAATTTCTAAAAATTCAAAATCTGGCCAGAACTCCCCAGTTCACGACCGTTTTGCGACCAACCTGTTAAATATTTTCAAAATCTACTTGAACCGTAATATAGACCGTATAACCGAGATTAAAACCCTGTTTTTAGTTCAATTTATTGAGCTGTAGTTTGTAATATTTTCGAGGGTAAAAATGACCAAAAGATTGGTTATTTAAATCCTGATTTTCCGGAACTGGGTGAGCCCCGCTAAACGAGACGACTTGATCGTATGCAAACTTCATCGAAAGGTGTGCACTGTTAATACGGACGTGAGGGCTTTCACAGAAGTTGATTTGGATGTGCGTGCACACCGGAATCAACGCGTATCCGTCGACAACACCCCGAATCGGCCCTATTCTGAAACTTATTGTAACTTCGTGTACGCTCGTCGTATCGAAACGAAACTTGCGCCATCGAACTCGTAGCAATACGATGGTCCTGTGACCCAAGTTTGGTTCGATTCTAAGAACGTTGACAAAATCCTGTATCGTGGACCCCACGGCTCCACTTGACGGACGATTTTGTGATCGGTTCATCGGAATCCAGTTCTGGATATTCCGTTGGGTTCGTATCGTCGTTCTGGACTTGTAGATACTAAGTTTGATGAATTTGGATAACTTTATCTCTGGTACATTTTTCGGTGCGAAGTGGGCCACATGTGGACCCCGCTTTGACCAGAAACTGTCAATTTTGTCCATGTGTCCAAATTGGACTTATGGACAGGTAATTCTAGCTATTTCTTATCTTCTGAACATGATGGTAATGATTATTTCAGCAACCGGAGGAGTACCTGCAGATCCCGCTGATACCAGATCAGCAGTTGGAAACCAAATCCTAGGCAAGTGTACCTTGCCAATCTTGCAGTACTTGCTACATAATATTTTATTTATTTATTTATATGATGTATCTGTTCAACCTAGGACCGTATGACATTACTTAACGTTCGAATAATATTTGGGTGTCAACGCCGCACGTGGAGTTGTGTAACGTCACTAGAGATTGATATCGCGATCCTATACATTCTTGTGCTTGCATTATCAAGTACGTCATACCACAGGACACCTGATACTATTCATGAGACAAAATCTTCCTGAGATATTCATGGTTATTATGTATAGGATACAGGATTCGTGACAAAGACTTTATATATATGCTTAGCTATCATTATGACTCACTACATCAGTTAGAGGTCATGATCTTGCGTGTCATGGGCATGAGACGTGTGATTACATTGGGTGGGGAGAGTATTACCATATTAAAGGCTGATTATATTATATATATGTAGTTTTCTGGAGGTGCCTTAGACTCTGACACGGAGCTTTGGCACAAGTTCTGGCCCTTCGAGATAAATGATGTTATGGGTTTCTCCGACACAGAGCCTATGGTAGTTTCAGCCTGAGTATGGTTAATGCTCTCATTTGCATATCACATAGCTGGTTATATAGTTTACCCTATTGATTTTTATTTTTGTACTACATTTACTTTGGCTTGAGTTATTCTTGTACCTTGCTATGTCCCCTGAGAACCTGGAATCCGAATTATGTCCCCAGGTTTAGCAGAGGAGATCTATCCCGAGATATACGGGACAGGAGCAGACATTGGAGCAGTACCAGAATCAGAGGACGAGGTGATCGCCGAGAATTTCTCCTGAGTATCTGGTTATTATACTCAGTTATTTCTATTGTTATACTCTTATTTTCTGTCTATTGAACTGCTGTATCAAACTCATTATCGGGTTGTTCCCCGAGACTTTTATTGAGATTTGTTGGATATATTTGATCTTGCTTATTCTGACATTTATTTTGTGATTATCTGTTGTGGATGAGATTTGTATTATAGACCTTTATAGTTGTTTTACAGCTTAAGTACACCATAGTGGGTCCATTAAATTGGGTTTGCCCATTGGTGTGTGCTGCTGGCCATTGTCACGTGTCTAGTCCCTCGATGTTTTGGGACTGGGACGTGACATTTGGTTATTCTGTTTCTATTTTATTGTTACTATTGTCTTATATAAATAAGAATGTCATACATGTAATCTGTGTGGTGAGGTTTCTATCCACCTCCATATTATGAGATTTCTATCTACCTACATGTTGTGAGATTTTTACCAACATGCACATATTTATTTTTCTTCTAAGAGGAGGCTTTACACTTTTGGAGAGAGAAAGGAGATTCACATCTATTTCGAAGAGGAGATCGTTTAGGATAACCCTACTCGTAATTTTGTTCTTCGTGAGTTTGTAATCGTATTTTTCTACTTCAAGTAGTGTGGTGATCCGGTTTGGGTCGGTGAGAAGCTTGTAAGGAGTTAGTGTATTCTTTATTTCAATAGTGGAGGACTTTCAGGATTGGACTCCGATCATCTCGTGGTTTTTTTCTATCTGAATTTTCCACGTAAAAATGCTTGTGTCTGCATTTGGCTTTTTTGTGTGATTTTGACGTTTGGTTTTGTGTGATTTTCTTCGGTACTCTCCCAGCTCCTTGGTTTGGAAAAACGGTTTTCGCGTTTCGTTCCAACACCAGCGAGTGTATAGACTCGGTATCAGTGGGCAGTGAGGCAAAGCATCCGTGCAGCTGCATTGTATATCAAAGAATGGGTGTAAGAAGGCTTCAACAGAGTACCAAAGCTGTGCTAGGGAGCTCAATTAAGCTTAGTGCAGTGGCAACTCAGGGAAGTGAAGCTCAGTATCAGAACTAGCAAGTAGTCCTAATAGTCCAGTAACAGAGCTAGTATCAGACATAGCTAGTATCAGAGGAAGCTAATGAATGAGACACAAAGTAGCAGTAACAGAAGTAGTAGCAGTTTCAGAGTAGTGTTCAAGAGCACAAGCTACTGGTAGTGTAGCTCAGTTAGCTTAACTCTCAGTAGTTCATAAGCTTAATATCTCTGGTTCAGTAGTTACAAGAGTATCAGTAATTCAAGAGCACAAGCTATAGCAAATGACTGCAGGTGGCAGTTGTGCCTTCTAATCAAGTCCAGTGATTCTCATTTACAACTCAACTCAAATGTGATCAAGGAGGGAGATCATTGCTAGTCCAGTTATTCTCATTTACAGCTTAATAAATTTCCTTCTTCCCCAATTCTCTCTCCCAAATTTCCAAGGGTTTTGTAAATCTCAGTTCATTAATGGTGAATCCAGCTAGACCATCAATCAATTCATTGCCTCTGGGTAGTGGCTCTGTCATTGAATGCTATTTTGACCCTCTTATATTTTGAATTATTTGCGTAATAATTGTTCGTTTGGGATTGTAATACTTTTTCGTTTTTGTTCTATAACCTCATTAATGGAACACGACAGGATAAATGGAACCTTGGTGGCCAGTTGACAGGTATATTGTAATTTAAACTCATGCAACTAAGGAGCAGCCTCCAAATTGTTCTAGATTATAAAGAATCTATATGAAGATATAAGATGATACAATTTGCTATAGAAAATTGCATTAATCTTTGACATATTAAGCCAAAGAGTGAAGGAACGACAATCCCAGAAACTTACAATATTGATGGCCATGAAAAATGGAAACCCAAAGAGAAACTTGGAACGATAATACCTACGAAGAACGCACAATCCAAAAATCCATGAGGTGTCCGTGTCGCGTCATGTCGGACACGTATTTGGTGCATGGCACACACGATCCAAAATACACTAGGACACACCGAAATAGGAAAAATGTCGAATCGCCCGAATCTATGTCACAATGTCCAAAACGTATCGTGTCGTATCCGTGTCCAACATAGGATAATACTAATGTGATCTTTAGCATGGGAAGGAGAGGTTTCCGGGTTTAAGAACAGGGGGACAGCAAGTTTCTGGTCCAAACAAAGTAAAGAGAGATCTTTGAGTTGATCCAAGTTACTCTAAATTAGCACATGATAATCTCTCTGTCTCCATAAACTTATAGCTGACAATAGTTATTGTGTTCAGAATTTAAACAGAAAGACATAAACTTGTAGCTGACAATATTTATTGTGTTCAGAATTTAAACAGAAAGAAACACTTAGAATGCTACAGAGGAACAAAAAGAACTTGTCAACAGAGAGGATTCACTCCTGAGCTCATGTCTTGAAACATTGCATGAAAGGTCAGTGATGATGTACATAACATACAGTACGGCGCTTCGGCTGGGAGCAGAGCATCATGAGCGCCACCGCGATGAGCACCGCGATCAAGAATCCAGGAAAGCCGATGCCCCCGCCATTGTCGTCGTCCGTCTGATGGCAGCAAATCTTCCCCATTGATGATACACACCAATGCAGAGCAAAAAGAGAGAGAGGTGCTTGTAAAGTGTACTAGTAAAGTTTTGTATCAAATTGAATTTGTGGAGATGACTTGCTGTGGCAGTCTTTATCAAAGAGTCTCAAACTTTTCCACGCTAGTGGAATCGAAATTAGGTGCAACGTCACTTTCCAAACTTTTTTTTTTTTTTCTTTTCTATATCATTAGAATATTGTTGAATCTGATAGGAACGAAAGTGCGAAAGCGTTCTCCAAATCAGAGAGTATCTACGAAAGAACCGAGCAAAATGCACAAATCAAAAACGTCAAACACAAATCACAGACACGGAAATTTTTGACGTGTGGAAAATCCTTGCGGAAAAAACCACGGGACGATTGGAGTCCAACCCTGAAAAGCCTCCACTAATAGAATAAGAAATACAACGACTCCTTACAAACTTCTCACCGATCCAAACGGATCGCCACAACTCTTTTGGAACAGAAAATAGATTATAACCTCGAATAAGAAATACAACGAGAAATACCCGAAACTGGTCTCCTTCTTCGAAACGGCCTCCAATCCTTCTTTCTCCTCTCCAATATTGCAATGGCACTCTTGTCTCATTTTCTCTCCTTGTTGCTATATTTTTTTTTAGAGAGAGAGATATTTTAGGGGCAGGAGACACCTATATATAGCCTCAAACCCACAACTAGCATTCCTATTATAGATAGAAATATCCAATCCAAATCCAAATCCATTGACATATTCATATTATATGTAGGAATATCCAATCCAAATCCATTGAGATATTCCTATTATATTTAGGAATATCCAATCCAAATAAATTGAGGTATTCCTATTATATGTAGAAATACTTAATCCTACTCCAGGGTATTTTTCACATAGGTTGGGAACCCCAACCACTCCAACAAATCTCCCCCTTAACAAATATGTGGAGGGGATCGTTATCCCGACGATCCGCTTGCAGTACTCAATTTTTTTCCTTGGTAGAACATTTGTGAACATATCTGCTCCATTGTCATCTATATGAATCTTCTCAAGCGTCGCTTCCTTCTTGTCAACCACATCCCATATCCAATGATACCGGGTATCAATGTGCTTGGACCGGTTATGAAATGTCTGGTTCTTCACAAGGTGAATAGCACTCTGACTATCGCAAAGCAAAGGATAATGCTCCTGCTTTAGCCCAATATTTTGCAGCAGCTTCTTCATCCACAGCAAATCCTTGCAAGCCTCCGTCGCCCCAATGTATTATGGCTGTGTCGTCGACAAGGCAACACACTTCTGTAAACGTGACTGTCACGATTCTGCTCCACCAACAAACATCATCACATAGAACGAAGTCGATCGCCTCGTCTTTATATCTCCAGCCATATCAGCGTCGTTATATTCAACCAGCTTTGGCTCGTCACCACCAAATGTAAGTCTCCAATCGGCAGTACCCTGAAGATATCGTAGAATCCACTTGACCCCACTCCAATGTACCCTTCCAGGATTGAAAATGTACCTGCTAACTGTGCCGACTGCGTGAGAAATGTTTGGCCTCGTACATACCAAAGCATATATAAGACTCCCCACGGCTGAGGCATATGGAACTCGCTCCATATCTTCCATCTCGCCCTCGGTAGATGGACACTGCTCCTCAGTGAACTTAAAGTGAGGCGCAAGGGGGTTACTCACTTTCTTCGACCACTCCATCCCGAAACGCTGAAGTACCCGGTGAATGTACTTCTTTTGGGACAAGTGTAGAAGCTTGGACTCTCTCTCTCTCGGCTGATCTCCATCCCAAGAATAGTCTTTGCTGCGCCCAAATCCTTCCTAGAGAAGGCCGGTCTCAGTTGGCGCTTCAACTCTCTTATCCTGGTAGCATTCCGATCCACCAACAGCATGTCATCAAGATAAAGCAACAAAATAATAAAATCATCCTCGGCGAAGTACCTCACAAAAATATAATGATCCGACGTCGTTCGTGCATAGCCATGTTCCCCCATAAATGACTCAAACTTCCTGTACTACTACGTCGGAGCCTGTTTCAGACCATACAAGCTCTTCCTCAACCGACAGACCAAATATGACTTGTCCTTCTCACAGAATCCCTCTGACTGCTCCATGTACAACTCCACCTCAAGATCACCGTAGAGGAATGCGGTCTTCACGTCCATTTGCTCGACCTCCAAGTTGAAAGTAGATGCCAATGCTAGCACCACCCGTATAGACGACGGCTTGACGACTGACGAAAAGATCTCATCATAATCTATGTATTTTTACTGACCGTAGTCTTTAACTACCAGCCTCGCTTTGTATCGAGGGTGAGTAGCATCATCTGTCTGTTTCACTCTGAACACCCATCGATTCTTCAAAGCCTTCTTGCCCTTTAGCAACCGTACTAGATCATCAGTAGAGTTGGCCTCCAAGGAACTCATCTCCTCCTGCATGGCCTCCATCAACTCCTGCCTGTGTTCGTCTTCCATAGCCTCTGTGAAACTTTCGGATTCTCCCCCGTCAGTCAGTAGCACATACTCACCCGGTGAGTATCTTGTAGATGGTCGACGCTCTTTATCGCTTCTCCTCAACTGAACCACTGGTACTGGCTGTATATCTACAGTCCTCTCCCCTCCAGGAACTGCCTCCTCGGCATGCTCATCCTCCTGAGGGTCACCCTGACCACCATCAGCAGGCTGATGATCAAGGTTGGGAGAAGTCCATGTACTGGCTCTCCCATAACTGGATCCTCTGCATATACTCTGAAAACTGCTCGAAGCAAAATGACTCTAACTCAGGCAATTTCTCAGACTCAGAAGGCATCTCAGAATCCTGAGTGTTGGTCATGGTTTGATCCTCGATGAATACCACATACCTGCTTCTTTAGAGCTTTCTTTCCACTGGATCATAGAGTCTATAGCCAAACTCATCTCGACCGTAGCCGACAAAGACGTACTGCCTCATCTTTGTCTCAAGTTTGGATCTCTCGTTCTTTGGTAGATGCACGAAGGCCTTACAACCAAATACTCGCAGGTGATTGTATGATGGCTCTTTGTCGTACCATACTTTGTCAGGCACATCACCCTACAAATGAGCACTAGGAGATAAATTTATAACATAAGCAGCTGTGTAAAGTGCCTCACCCCAATAGTTGCCTCGCAAGTTTGCTTCTGACAGCAAATACCACACCCTCTCCATTAGCATCTTGTTCATCCGCTCCGCTACACTGTTGAGCTGCGGTGTCTTTGGTGGAGATTCTGGTATCGTATCCCTTGGTCTCTGCAATAAGCATCAAAGGGATCGATATACTCGTTGCCATTGTCCGACCGAACACAAAGCATCTTGCCCGTCTTCCATTCAACAAAGGCCTAAAATCCTTCAATATGGGCAGCACATGATCCTTGGTCTTTAAGGTATAGACCCAAACCTTCCTGGAACAGTCATCAATAAATATTACAAAATAAGAAGCACCACCAATGGATTTTACCTTTATAGGACCGCAGACATCCGAGTGAATCAACTCGAGCAACGCCGGCTTCCTCGAACTTGGCTGACTTTGGAAAGATATCATATTTTGCCTCATCGCCAAACAGTGCGTGCACTTCTCCAACTTTGTAGACTTTAGTCCTGGAATTACCTTTCTGTTCACCAAGTAGCTAATATCCTTCTCGCTGATATGGCTAAGCCGCCTGTGCCATAACTCAGTAGACGTATCAGTAGCTGCGTTAACCTCCTGTGCCCCATGTGCACTCACTTCCATATAGTAGAGTCTGGACCTCTTGTTTCCTCTGGAAATCACCATCGAACCTCTGGAAATCTTTTACTGACTGTTTTCAAAGAGACTGAAGAAACGCTCGTCATCCAACCTTCCAACCGACACTAGGTTGAAACGGATATCAGGGACATGACGGACATCTTTAAGAACAAGAACTGCACATGTCTTTGTCCTCAAATGCACATCTCCAATGGCAACCGCCTTTGACACATCTTAATTTCCCATCTTCAACACTCCACAGTCACATGTTGTGTATGTAATAAATAGTGCCCTATTGTGAGATACGTGCGCTGAAGCACCTGAGTCCACCATCCAAGAGTACTCATCACAGGCGAGGTTCATAACTACCTCATCACCTAAAATGATCACGTCACCTCCATATGTCGAGGCCGCTGCTATAGTGTTCTCACTTTGCTTCCCCTTGTCGTCCTTCTTCTCTCTCTCTTCCAAGTGAAACGGTTCTTCTTGATGTGGCCCTTCTTGCCATAATGGTAACACTCCAAGTCCTTGTACCAACCCTTGGATCTTTTCCTGCTTTTGTCTCTGCCACCGCCTAGACCCCTGCGTTTACCCCTTTCGCGACTCTCTGAAACAAGCACCTCTGAGTGGGATGTGGATGAAGTACCCTGAGAACGTCTCCGCATCGCTTCATTCAGTACCCCGTTGTCACGCCCCAGTCCCAAAATACCGAGGGACTAGCAACGTGGCATTAGCCAGCAGCACACCTGTAAACACCCTAAATTTCAGAAATCAGATTATATAATTTTCCGTATTTTCGGTATTTTTCTGGAATTTATCACTGTGGTTTATGGGTTAAATAATTTTAAGTGTGACTAAATGGAGTTAAAATGTTCTGGAAGTAAAAATTTATGGTGTATAATGGAGAACCGGACGCATGGCATTTTTCGGTGAATTTATCGGACACCGGAGCAACATATCGAGGACCTTTAGCTGTTGGATTGGGAGCCAAACCCAAATTCGAACCAACCCAGACCAAACCCGATCCGCTGCAAACCCTAGGCGGCCGCCAACACTGTAGCAGCCTATAAAACCCTCCTCGTTTTCCGTGCTCAGCCATCTGAACCCTAGCCGCTCATCCCCATCGCCGTCGTACCCTGAACCCTAGCCGCTCATCCCCATCGCCGTCGTACCCTGAACCCTAGCCGCTCATCCCCATCGCCCGCGACTCCCCTCGACCCCGACACCGCCGAATCCCAGCCCCGCTGTCGACTCCAAGCCGAACTCCGACGCCTCCCATCAACCCCCCTGCTCGAGACGTCGCCGCCGCCGCCGGATCAACCTCCCTAGCCGCAGTTCGTCCCCGACGCCGCGACTCCCCTCGACCCCGACTCGCTGCTGGGAACAGCAGCCATCGACCTCCGTGTCCGCCATATCCCCTCGACGTGCCGCCTACAGCCGTTCGACAGAGACCCCCACCCGCTCGTCAACCACCGCAGACCCCCACCGCTCGTCGACCTCCGCCGCGAGCACAGCGACCCGAGCGCGGCTTCACCCCGCCGCCGAGTCGCACAGCAACCCCGAGCGCGGCCTCACCCCTCCGCCGCGAGCACAGCGACCCCGAGTGCGACTCCTCCGCCTCACAGCAACTCCGCGGACACGAGGAAGCAGAAATTCTGAACCAGGACACGGAATTGGCTTTCGGACACGCGGAAAACAGAATTCGCGGAGCACTGTTCAGGTATTGATTTCTCCCAACTCGCGACTCCGTTTTCAATTCTGTCGATTGCTATGCGTAGACTGTATACCCCTCTCGGTGCCCGTGCAATTCGCTCGGTGCATCGCGTCTTGTAGTGGTCGTACACCGCGATCCAAAACAAGAAAAAACAACGCCCTGTTTTACCTCGGAACTGAGTCCGCCCCGCCAATCGGGACGACTTGGTCGCACGCGGTCTTTACCAAACTGTGCGCGACATTGATACGGTCGTGTGGGTTTTCGCAGAAGTCGATTCGGAGGTGCGTGCACCCCGGAATCAATGCGTATCCGCCGACGACACCCCGTATCCGTTGATCCTGGAACACGCTGTAACTTCGTGTACACACGTCGGATCGAGACGAAACTTGCGCCAACGGATCCGTAGTAATACGCTGGTCCTGTGAGCCAAGTTGGTTCGATTCTGAGGACGTTGACAAAATCACGTATCGTGGGCCCCACAGGCTCCACTTGACGGGTGATTTTGTGATCGGCTCATCGGAATCCAATTCTGGAAGTTCCGTTGGGTTCGTATCATCGTTCCTGACTTGTAGATACTGAGTTTGCAAAATTTGGAGACCTTTGACCCTGACGCGCTTTTCGGTGCAAAGTGGCCCACATATGGAACCCGCTTTGGCCCGAAAATGACCTTTTTGCCCCTGTGTCCAAATTGGACGTAAGGACAGGCATTTCCAGCTATTTGACATCTTCTGAGACTGTTGGTGATATTTATTACAGCTTTTGGAGTAGTTCCCACCGGATCCACAGATACCAGGACAGTTGTTGATATTCGGACATCAGGCAAGTGTACCTTGCCAAACTCTGCAGTTTAGTTATCTATTTTCCTTGTTTTATATATATTGCTGTGCATGCTCAACCTAGGACCGTGTGACGTACTTAGCGTCCGATTATCAGTCGGGTGTCGACACTGTACGCAGTGTTGGGTACGGTCATCTAGAGATGGACATCCGTGACACTTTATATTCTCGTACTTGTCTTATCATGTACCATATGACCCAGGACACTTGACACTATTCATGAGACAGGATTTTCTCGAGATATTCGTGGTGATTCTGTATAGGATACAGGACATGGACATTATATTATTAGATACTTATGACTGGTTGCATTTAGCTATGATCGCGCTTGACATGGGCATGAGACGTTGTGGTCATGATATGCGTGGTTACATGGGGTGGGGAGAGACACACAGGCTACAGGCTGTATTTATGTATATCTTCTATTATTGAGAGGTCGCAGGTTCTCGTAGCAGAGCCTGACCCACTACCGGTTATTACCGCTACCGGCTCCCCGACACAGAGCTTGTAGTGGCTCAGCCTGAGACTAGTGATGCTCTCACTTGCATTTACACTTAGATGGTTACTTATTTACCCCATTGTTCATTTAGTTATTTATTTGCTGCACTGCTTATCTGTATTTATTGGCATGAGCTTTCTTGTACCTTGCTATGTCCCCTGAGGACCTGGATCCGGATTTTGTTCCCCAGATTTTGCAGACGTGGTTTATCCCGAGATCTACGGGACTGGAGCAGGAGCTGATCCAGGAGTTGTACCACCATCTGAGGATGAGGTCTTAGCTGAAGACTTCTATTGAGCATCCATGTTCATGCTCAGCTTTCATTTCTTTATTTCAGTCTTTTACTTTCTGGGCTGTTGAACCATTGTACTAGATATTTATCGGGTTGTTCCCCGAAGTACTTTGTGAGACTGGATGATGATTTACATTCCTTATTTATTCTGTGGATCATGTTTTATGTCTTGTGTGGATGAGATTAGTTGTACCATGATTGTCGTAGACTTGTTTTACAGCTTAAGTATGCCCTGATGGATCTCTATTATTGAGTTGGTCCATCGGTGCGTACTGCTGGCCATTGCCACGTGTCTGGTCCCACGGTATTTTGGGACTGGGGCGTGACATGGTTTTTGTGGTGGCCCATGCAGGTCTACGACTAAATAGTTCGGTTTCAACTTAGGGACCGGACCAGCCTGCCCTAAGGATAGTATGAACTATAGGATCTCATCCATCATTAACCCATCTGTTGAACTCTATATCGAACTCAAAATTGTTACTTGAACTGCATCCTGTATTGATTCCTCTGAGCGTTCTCATAGTTTATCTTTTGATTGCAGAGCAATGGATTCCGGGAACAGAGATGATATCCCTTTGGAGACACCACACGACGCTGTGGTTACTTATGGAGACGAAGTGACACCAGGGGATGGTGGACAAGCATCGCAGAGTGATCAAACCGGGCAGCCTAATCCAAGGTTCCGGAGAGATGATATCCCACCTCCACCACAGTTCACTCCCCAGGTGCCAGTATTCCCGCCAGGACAAGCCATGGACGGGCAACAGATGTTCCAGATGATGTATGCTATGATGCAAGCACAGCAGCAAGTTCAGCAAGAGGCCCATCGGCAGGAGGCCGAGTATCTGAGGACCAGCCTGGTATCCGCATTGGAGCAGGCAAATCCGCCAGCAAGGCGGACATCGACGGGATCTATCACCGATTTCCGTCATCTCAAGCCTCGCACATTTTTTGGTAAAGAAGGGCCAACGGAAGTTCATGGGTGGCTCACCAACATTCAGCATCAGTTGGAAGCCGCTGAACTTCCAAGAGAGAAGTGGATGACTGCAGTCAGAATGCAGTTGACTGATAATGCGCATCACTGGTGGTTAGCAGAAGAAAGGAGGCTTGGACAGGACCGAGTCACATGGGAAGAGTTCTCCAGACTCTTCCAAGAGATGTACATTCCAGCCATTGCACGGTCAGAGCTCAGAGACAGGTTCAACCGCCTTATCCAAGGCAGCATGTCAGTAGAGGAATACAATGCAGAATTTATTCGCCTGAGCCGCTTTGCCCCAACACTGATTTCAACGGAGGAAGAAAAAGCAGAGAAGTTCTTTGACGGCTTGAAGTTCGAGCTTCAGAAAGTGATTGGAACGGTAGCACCTACCTCTTATACCGATGTCCTTGCAGCAGCCCGACGCTTGGAGCGCGTCACCAGGAGGGAATCTAATCTGAAGAGGCCTATCACATCAGCACCATCCAGGCCAGCACATGGGGATTCAGCGAAGCGAACCCAGAGGGGTATGCCAGATAGAGCAGCACAGAGAGACAGACCCCTTCCTACTTGTCACCACTGCGGCAAGGTAGGACACATTGAGAAGGAGTGCCGGCGTAAATTGGGACTATGTTTGAGCTGCGGATCCAACCAGCACTTTTCCAGGGACTGTACTGAACGCCGGGACGGAGCACCAAGACTAGCATTACCTGCACCACGACCAGCTTATCCAGCAGCAGGAGGCCAGCAAACAGGAGTTGGTGGGGTCAGACCACCAGCCCCAGGAGGGAATCAGCAGAGACCACCACTGGCACCACAGGCAGCCCTATTCCAGCAGCAGCAGCAGCAGCAGAGAGGTCCAGCTCAGGGACGAGGACAGGCTTTCCCATTAGCTGTTGAGGAGGAGGCTACAGCAGGCGAGGTCATCGCAGGTACTATTATAGTAGCTTCATTACCTGCAGTAGCTTTATTTATTTGATTCTGGAGCATCGCATTCATTTATAGCAGCTAGCTTTGTAGCCACCCATAGAGTAGCTACCGCACCCCTTCCGAGGATGAAGAGGATTCTTACGGGAGGCGGTATTATTCCGGTTAGTGACGTCTGTAGATCTTGTTCTGTAGTAGTTTGTGGCAGAGAAATGCGAGCTCAATTTCTAATCTTTTCCATGCCGGATTATGATGTCGTACTTGGTATGGACTGGTTAAGTCAGTACCATGCGACTCTTGATTGCCGACTTGGGCGGGTTATATTTAGACCGCCAGGACATCCAGAATTTGAGTTTCTCCGAGGAGCAGTAGAGCAAGGAGTTCAGCCTACTCTTAGGGTATTATCTGTAGAAGAGGAGACAGGATACCCAAGAGTCATATCAGAATTTGTGGATGTATTTCCTGATGATCTTCCAGGTTTACCGCCTGATCGGGAAATAGAATTCACAATAGACTTAACTCCAGGAGCAGAGCCAATCACTTCATCAGTTTATCGGCTAGCACCTAAGGAGTTAGTGGAGTTGAAGGAACAGGTAGATGATCTGTTGGAGAAGGGTTTCATTCGCCCCAGTGTTTCACCTTGGGGAGCACCCATCTTATTTGTGCCAAAGAAGGATGGAACAGTACGGTTGTGTATTGATTATAGGGCACTAAATGCTGTAACCATCAAGAACAGGTATCCCTTACCACGCATTGATGACCTATTCGATCAATTGAGTGGTGCAAGGGTATTCTCGAAGATTGACCTTAGATCCGGCTATCATCAGATCAAGGTGAGGAAGGAAGACATCCCGAAGACAGCTTTCAGGACGAAGTATGGGCATTATGAGTTCTTGGTGATGCCGTTTGGTTTAACCAACGCACCAGCAGTGTTTATGAGCTTAATGAACAGGGTCTTTCATCAATTCTTGGATAAATTCGTAGTGGTATTCATTGATGACATTCTCATATATTCCAAGAGCCCTGAAGAGCACGAGGAGCATCTTAGAATCGTGTTAGAGACCTTGAGGCAAGAGAAGTTATATGCCAAGCTCAGTAAGTGTGAGTTCTGTATGGACAAAGTGCCTTTCTTGGGACACATCATATCAGGAGAAGGACTTTCAGTGGATCCAGAGAAAGTTGCGGCGATAGAGACTTGGCCTACACCTACATCAGTTGCAGAGGTAAGAAGTTTTCTAGGACTTGCGGGATATTACCGAAGGTTCGTAGAAAATTTCTCAAGGATTGCAGAACCAATGACAAAGCTAACACGAAAGGATCAGGAGTTTGTATGGACAGAAGACTGCCAGAAGGCTTTTGAAGAACTGAAGAGAAGATTAACAACAGCACCTGTCTTGACTCTTCCTTCAGGGTCAGGAGGTTTTGTTGTTTACAGTGATGCATCAGGCAGTGGACTAGGATGTGTTTTGATGCAACATGGCAAAGTCATTGCTTATGCGTCGAGACAGTTGAAGGACCACGAGAAGAACTACCCCACGCATGATCTGGAGCTAGCAGCAGTGATATTTGCATTGAAGATATGGAGGCACTACCTTTATGGAGAGAGGGTAGAAATCTTTACTGACCACAAGAGCCTGAAGTATGTGTATACTCAGAAGGAGCTTAACATGAGACAGAGACGTTGGCTGGAACTAATGGTGGATTTTGACATCGATCTGCAGTATCATCCGGGAAAGGCGAATGTGGTTGCAGATGCACTCAGCAGGAAGCCTACGGCTTATTTCTTGACAATGCAGCCCGAGTTATTGAAGGACTTACAGGAGCTACAGATAGAGGTTATCGTACCGGGACAGAATGGACTGATGGCTAATCTTGAGATTCAGTCATCCCTCGTGGAGAAGATTAAAGAAGCATTGCCCACCGATGCTAGATTCCGAAGACTCAAAGAAAGGACAGAAGCAGGTATGCAGACAGGACTACGCATCCACGAAGACGGAACATTAAGGTTTGGAAACCGCCTATATGTTCCAAATGGAGAATTGAGACAGGAGCTAATGACTGAAGCACATAGCTCTATGTACTCTGTTCACCCAGGAGGAACCAAGATGTATCGAGACTTGAGACAGTATTACTGGTGGCATGGAATGAAGAGGGAGATCGCCAGATTTGTGGCCAAATGCATAGTCTGCCAGCAAGTAAAGGCCGAGCATCAGAGGACTGCAGGTATGTTACAGCCGCTCCCGATACCGGAATGGAAGTGGGAGCACATCACGATGGACTTTGTCACAGGATTTCCGAAGAGCCCCAGCGGAAGAGACGCAGTATGGGTGATCGTGGATCGACTCACTAAATCGGCACACTTCTTGCCATTTAGAGTTGGACAGTCCACAGAGGTACTAGCTGACATGTATATGCGACAAATCGTCAAATTACATGGAGTACCTGTTAGTATTGTATCGGATCGAGATTCGAGATTTACATCTCATTTCTGGAGAAGCATGCAAGAGAGTCTCGGCACCAGACTCAAGTTCAGCACGGCATACCACCCGCAGACAGATGGACAATCGGAGCGCACCATTCAGATCTTGGAGGACATGTTGAGATCATGTATGCTAGACTTTGGAGGTTCTTGGGAAGATCATTTGCACTTAGTAGAGTTCTCCTACAATAACAGTTATCAGGCCAGCATCCAGATGGCACCATTTGAAGCTTTATACGGAAGGAAGTGCAGATCACCAGTGTGTTGGAGTGACGTTGGTGAACGTCAACTACTGGGTCCAGAATTGGTAACGCAGACAGTGGAGAAGGTAAAGCAGATACAGGATCATCTACGAGCAGCTCAGGACAGACAAAAACATTGGGCAGATACACACAGACGTCCCCTAGAGTTCAAAGAAGGGGATCACGTATTCTTGAGGATTTCGCCCACTCGGGGTACTATCAGATTCGGGAGCAGAGGCAAGCTGAGCCCAAGGTATATTGGGCCATTTGACATCCTCGAGCGCGTTGGTGAGGTGGCTTATCGGCTTGCATTACCTCCATCCTTAGAGGGAGTGCATGACGTATTCCACGTCTCCCAGTTGCGAAGGTACGTGACCGACCCAAGTCACGTAGTCGATCATTCAGAGATCGCAGTAGGCCCGAGCTTGAGGTATGAGGAACAACCAGTTGGCATCCTCGACGTCAGTGAGAAGACACTACGGGGACAGACGATCAGACTGGTTCGTGTAGCATGGAAACATCATTCACCAGGCGAATCGACTTGGGAACGGAAAGATAGTATGCGCCAGCGTTACCCCCACTTGTTCGAGGAGGCAGTTGAAAACTAAGCAACCTTGTACTTCCATAACTTTTTCTTTAGTAACTTATTCTTTGATTGCGAGGACGCAATCCTTTTAAGGAGGGAAGATTGTAAACACCCTAAATTTCAGAAATCAGATTATATAATTTTCCGTATTTTCGGTATTTTTCTGGAATTTATCACTGTGGTTTATGGGTTAAATAATTTTAAGTGTGACTAAATGGAGTTAAAATGTTCTGGAAGTAAAAATTTATGGTGTATAATGGAGAACCGGACGCATGGCATTTTTCGGTGAATTTATCGGACACCGGAGCAACGTATCGAGGACCTTTAGCTGTTGGATTGGGAGCCAAACCCAAATTCGAACCAACCCAGACCAAACCCGATCCGCTGCAAACCCTAGGCGGCCGCCAACACTGTAGCAGCCTATAAAACCCTCCTCGTTTTCCGTGCTCAGCCATCTGAACCCTAGCCGCTCATCCCCATCGCCGTCGTACCCTGAACCCTAGCCGCTCATCCCCATCGCCGTCGTACCCTGAACCCTAGCCGCTCATCCCCATCGCCCGCGACTCCCCTCGACCCCGACACCGCCGAATCCCAGCCCCGCTGTCGACTCCAAGCCGAACTCCGACGCCTCCCATCAACCCCCCTGCTCGAGACGTCGCCGCCGCCGCCGGATCAACCTCCCTAGCCGCAGTTCGTCCCCGACGCCGCGACTCCCCTCGACCCCGACTCGCTGCTGGGAACAGCAGCCATCGACCTCCGTGTCCGCCATATCCCCTCGACGTGCCGCCTACAGCCGTTCGACAGAGACCCCCACCCGCTCGTCAACCACCGCAGACCCCCACCGCTCGTCGACCTCCGCCGCGAGCACAGCGACCCGAGCGCGGCTTCACCCCGCCGCCGAGTCGCACAGCAACCCCGAGCGCGGCCTCACCCCTCCGCCGCGAGCACAGCGACCCCGAGTGCGACTCCTCCGCCTCACAGCAACTCCGCGGACACGAGGAAGCAGAAATTCTGAACCAGGACACGGAATTGGCTTTCGGACACGCGGAAAACAGAATTCGCGGAGCACTGTTCAGGTATTGATTTCTCCCAACTCGCGACTCCGTTTTCAATTCTGTCGATTGCTATGCGTAGACTGTATACCCCTCTCGGTGCCCGTGCAATTCGCTCGGTGCATCGCGTCTTGTAGTGGTCGTACACCGCGATCCAAAACAAGAAAAAACAATGCCCTGTTTCACCTCGGAACTGAGTCCGCCCCGCCAATCGGGACGACTTGGTCGCACGCGGTCTTTACCAAACTGTGCGCGACATTGATACGGTCGTGTGGGTTTTCGCAGAAGTCGATTCGGAGGTGCGTGCACCCCGGAATCAATGCGTATCCGCCGACGACACCCCGTATCCGTTGATCCTGGAACACGCTGTAACTTCGTGTACACACGTCGGATCGAGACGAAACTTGCGCCAACGGATCCGTAGTAATACGCTGGTCCTGTGAGCCAAGTTGGTTCGATTCTGAGGACGTTGACAAAATCACGTATCGTGGGCCCCACAGGCTCCACTTGACGGGTGATTTTGTGATCGGCTCATCGGAATCCAATTCTGGAAGTTCCGTTGGGTTCGTATCATCGTTCCTGACTTGTAGATACTGAGTTTGCAGAATTTGGAGACCTTTGACCCTGACGCGCTTTTCGGTGCAAAGTGGCCCACATATGGAACCCGCTTTGGCCCGAAAATGACCTTTTTGCCCCTGTGTCCAAATTGGACGTAAGGACAGGCATTTCCAGCTATTTGACATCTTCTGAGACTGTTGGTGATATTTATTACAGCTTTTGGAGTAGTTCCCACCGGATCCACAGATACCAGGACAGTTGTTGATATTCGGACATCAGGCAAGTGTACCTTGCCAAACTCTGCAGTTTAGTTATCTATTTTCCTTGTTTTATATATATTGCTGTGCATGCTCAACCTAGGACCGTGTGACGTACTTAGCGTCCGATTATCAGTCGGGTGTCGACACTGTACGCAGTGTTGGGTACGGTCATCTAGAGATGGACATCCGTGACACTTTATATTCTCGTACTTGTCTTATCATGTACCATATGACCCAGGACACTTGACACTATTCATGAGACAGGATTTTCTCGAGATATTCGTGGTGATTCTGTATAGGATACAGGACATGGACATTATATTATTAGATACTTATGACTGGTTGCATTTAGCTATGATCGCGCTTGACATGGGCATGAGACGTTGTGGTCATGATATGCGTGGTTACATGGGGTGGGGAGAGACACACAGGCTACAGGCTGTATTTATGTATATCTTCTATTATTGAGAGGTCGCAGGTTCTCGTAGCAGAGCCTGACCCACTACCGGTTATTACCGCTACCGGCTCCCCGACACAGAGCTTGTAGTGGCTCAGCCTGAGACTAGTGATGCTCTCACTTGCATTTACACTTAGATGGTTACTTATTTACCCCATTGTTCATTTAGTTATTTATTTGCTGCACTGCTTATCTGTATTTATTGGCATGAGCTTTCTTGTACCTTGCTATGTCCCCTGAGGACCTGGATCCGGATTTTGTTCCCCAGATTTTGCAGACGTGGTTTATCCCGAGATCTACGGGACTGGAGCAGGAGCTGATCCAGGAGTTGTACCACCATCTGAGGACGAGGTCTTAGCTGAAGACTTCTATTGAGCATCCATGTTCATGCTCAGCTTTCATTTCTTTATTTCAGTCTTTTACTTTCTGGGCTGTTGAACCATTGTACTAGATATTTATCGGGTTGTTCCCCGAAGTACTTTGTGAGACTGGATGATGATTTACATTCCTTATTTATTCTGTGGATCATGTTTTATGTCTTGTGTGGATGAGATTAGTTGTACCATGATTGTCGTAGACTTGTTTTACAGCTTAAGTATGCCCTGATGGATCTCTATTATTGAGTTGGTCCATCGGTGCGTACTGCTGGCCATTGCCACGTGTCTGGTCCCACGGTATTTTGGGACTGGGGCGTGACAACACCCCAATGGGCAAATCCAATTTAATGGACCCTTTAGAGTGCACTTAAGCTGTAACAAAACCAAAATGGTCTACAATATATATGTCATAGTCTATGTATCTAATCTCATCCACCAAGTCATAAACAAGAGGCAATATGATAAACCAGTCTCACATATCAATACCATAAATAAAACTGTCTATCACAATATAATAAATAAATATCACGGGGAACAACCCGTATCAAATAATGAGAGAGAAATATCCAAATCCATAACTAAGAATCACAAGGTATCATACATAAAAATAATCTGAGAATCAAGAGAAGTCCTCTGGTACAACCTCGTCCTCGGCTGTTGGTACTGCTCCAAAATCAGCTCCTGACCCGTAAGCCTCAGGATAAACCTTCTCGTCAATACCTGGGGACATAATCCATATCCAGATCCTCAGGGGACATAACAAGGTACAATAAACACTCAAGCCAATAGTGAACAGTATAATGGTATGAATATGGAAAAAGCTACAACTATGTGATATGCATATGAGAGTATGGTGTCGTACCCCGGGCTGGTACTCACGAAATATCCTAATGGACACTTCTGTATGCTAATATTACACTCAAGGCTCCGTGTGGAGGAACCAGGAGGAAGATGTATATACGAATATAATACTTTAGATTTCGTATAGGGAACCTAAAGCCTAATACGCTATAAATAGTAATAAGTAACATATGCCCAGAGCACGATGAAGACTCTCCCCACCCAATGTAATATCACGTCTCAATCAAGATACGCAAGATTATGACCTCTAACTATCAACACAAGTCATAGTGAATATGTACAATCATACTTACAACTAAAGCATGCATCATGTAGTCCTATCCAGAGTCCAAGTACCACGATCAAGTCGTGAAAGACTCCGTCACATGAATAATTGTGACCAGTGTCCTATGTTAGGATGTGCAGATAATATGTGCACAAAATATGGGTTCAAAATAATGACTCTCTAACAACGATACTCGACTCCGCAGGGGATGTTGGTACCCGAATCTTGTTCGGACACAAAGTATCGTATAACGGTCCTAGGCTCAATAATTACATCAATAATCCACAAAAATATCTAATGCATAAATAATATCAAATAAATGATTTAGAACTGTAAACATCTTGGCAAGTTACACTTACCTGGTTCTGCAGTCAGCGATGGTAAAGATGATCCCGCGTCGACTCCTTCGGAAATTAATTGACCTAAAAATAAATTAATTACTTAAGCATCCAAACATAATTTATTGTAATTATAACTAAATTCTATAATTTTTTCAATGCCATGCAAAACCAAGCCCGTTATTATTTCTAACAATCTTGCTTACTTTTACAAGGTATCGGGACCTAGTTTCTTGGTTTTTGACTTCCAAAGTTTAAGTTTAAATCCCCAATTAAAGGACATAGAATTAAATCATAATAAATTATATTTTCAAAAATTAAATATGATTTATATGAATTTATAGCAATAAATTTTAGATTTGACAAAAATAACATAATTCAAGATTTTGGCAACTCTATGTTGACTAGTTTTGTCCGAAACTTGTTCGAGACATAGCCAATCCATTATTATTATTTATATCTATTAAAAATTATTTTATATCATATTATGTGCTGTTCTAATCTCAGAAAATAATTACCTATTTATTTCATCCAAAAAATCTCTATTTACTAGCAAAACAATGTCATATAATTACCTATATTACCTGAAAACCTAGGCTAGCGGCCCTTAGTTATAGGTTCATATTTGATATTATAATATCAGATAATTTATTTAAAACTAATTATTTTTTAGAAATTAAATATCAATTAATTCAGTTTTTTATAAGCAATAAGATTTCCTCCATTAGTCGTATCACGAATCTTAAACTAGTTCTACCGACAAGCAACCATCACCAAACTATCACAAAAAATCTATATTTCTTAATATGAGAAAAAGATGGCATAATAGGGGTTCTAATTTAGTAAATTAACTTAACCTAAAAGTATTATGTCATGGGATTTGAGTAAGAAGTATTTAAGGTTTACCGAAACCGTTGGAGGATTTGAAGGTGGTGTTTCTTCTTGTCCAAGAATTTCTCCTCCTTGTCCGTGCTCGAATTGCTACTTCTTTGTGATGGGTTGTTGATGAAGAAAATATTTCTTGATATAATTATGGAGAAGATGGGGTTCTTCTTGAAGGTTTAATGACGTTTGGATAGAGATATGGTGGAAGGATGATGAAAAGTGGAGCTTTTGGAAGAGTGGAAGAGATTTTTGGGGAAAGAGATGATGTTGTGAGGGTGAGAGAGACAGGAGGGCTATTTCATGTGTGGGGGAGAGAGGAAAGAGGCGGCCAACTATGAGGGAGGGGTTTTGATAAGGTTAGGGTTAGGGTTTGTTGATGAGTTGATATATATAGGGCCTTTTAAAATAGATTTAAATAAAGGAGGGGGTTATCCTATTGCTAGGAGGATTCGGCCAAGGGGGGGCTGCTCTTGGCCAAAATTTTGAGGGTGGGGTTGGTTGTTATGGTTAGGATTGGATAAGATTTGGTTATTGGGTTGGTTAGGGAAGTGGTTAGATAGTTATTTGCCAATTAGGTTACCACCTATAAAACTTTCTATAGTTAGAACTTCTATAAATAGAAATAAATCAATTTATATATTATTTATATATATATATATATATAATATTTACATGGAAATAATTGGGGTGCACTACATGCCTACATGTGTTTGGTTGGGTTTGGGTCAAATTCTAGTCAAAAGCGACAATTTTACGGTAACCGTAATTCTTGATGTTCTTTAATATTTTTGGAGCATGGGGGAGATCCAATACTTGCAACATCCATGTTCCAACTATATTAAAATCAATTAAAATTATTATTATAAATTTTGTTGGAAGGAAAAATATCGTGCATTGCTCAAAATATCAAAGCTATGGCAAAGGATCATATATCTAAAAGAAGGTTTTAGAAATTACTACCCTATTCTATTTAAATTAAATAAAATGATTAAAATAAATTAAAATACCAAAATAGTCCTATTCAAAAATGAGGGGGCTTACAATTTATTCACCTTAAAAGAATTACGTCCTCGCAATTAAGGATAAGGCTACTCTATGAAGCTATAATGACATAACAGCTATGTCAGTTTTGAGGCCATACCTTCATTCTCGAATAAGTGAGGATAACGCTGTCGTACGTCATCCTCTCGCTCCTAAGTGGATTCACCTGGAGAGTGATGCTTCCAAGCTACGTAAACCAGTCTGATCGTCTGACCCAACGGCGTCTTCTCACTAGTATCCAGTATCCCCACGGGCTGCTTCTCATATCTCAAACTCGAACCTACAGCAATCTCAGAATGATCAACTACGTGGCTTGGGTCGAACACGTATCTCCTCAGTTGTGAGACATAGAATACATCATACACTCCCTCTAGAGATGGGGGTAATGTAAGACGATACGCCACCTCACCAATATGCTCCAGGATATCGAAAGGACCAATGTATCTTGGACTCAGCTTGCCTTTATTTCCGAATCTAATGGTGCCTCGAGTTGGAGAGATCCTCAAGAATATGTGCTCACCTTCCTTGAACTCTAAAGGTCGTCGATGCATATCTGCTCAATGCTTTTGCCTGTCCTGGGCTACACGAATATGGCTCTGGACTTGCTTCACCTTCTCAACTGTGTGTGTCACCAACTCTGGACTGAGTATCTGTCGTTCACCTATATCACTCCAACATATAGGAGACCTGCACTTCCTACCGTACAATGCCTCAAAAGGTGCCATCTGGATGCTCGCCTGATAGCTATTATTGTAGGAGAACTCTACCAGATGCAAGTGGTCTTCCCAAGACCCTCCGAAATCTAGAATACAGGATCGCAACATATCCTCTAGGATCTGGATTGTGCGCTCTGATTGGCTATCTATCTGCGGATGGTAAGTAGTGCTGAACTTGAGTCTAGTGCCTAAGCTCTCCTGCATACTCCGCCAAAAGTAGAAGGTGAATCTAGAATCATGATCTGATACAATACTAACTGGTACTCCATGCAACCTCATAATTTATCGCATATATGTATCGGCTAGAAGCTTTGTGGACTTTCCGACTCTGAACGGCAAGAAATGTGCCGACTTTGTGAGATGATACACAATAACCCACACTACATCCTTCCCACTGGGACTCCTCAAAAATCCTGTAACAAAATCTATGATGATATGTTCCCACTTCTATTCAGGGATGGAAAGTGGTTGTAACATATGCGCGATCCTCTGATGCTCGGCCTTAACTTATTGACAGACCAAACATTTTTCCATGAACTGCGCAATCTCTCTTTTTATTCTATGCCACCAGTAATACTGCCTCAAATCTCGGTACATCTCCGTACCTCCCGGATGAATAGAGTAAATAGAGCTATGTGCCTCCTTCATCAATTCCTGTCTCAACTCTCCATTCGGTACATATAGGCGATTTCTATACCTTAGTGTTCCGTCCTCATGGATCCGAAGTTTCGTCTGCATGCCAGCTTTCGTCCTCTCTCCAAGTCTCTAAAATCTAGCATATGTCGGCAAAGCTGCCTTTATCCTATCAACTAGTGAGGACTGAACCTCAAGGTTAGCCAACTGTCCTTCTTGTCCTGGCAGAATAACCTCTATCCCAACCTTCTGAAGTTCCTCTAATAGCTGGGCCTGGGTCGTCAAGAAATAAGCCGTGGGCTTCCTGCTGAGTGCATCTGCTACAACGTTGGCCTTGTCCGGATGGTACTGCAAATCTATATCGTAATCAACCATCAACTCTAACCATTGCCTCTGCCTCAAGTTGAGCTCCTTCTGGGTGAAAATATACTTGAGACTCTTATGATCAATAAAAATCTCCACACACTCTCCATAGAGATAGTGCCTCTATATCTTCAATACAAAAATTACTACAGCTAACTCAAGATCGTGCGTTGGATAATTCTTCTCATGCACCTTCAACTGTCTCGATGCATAACCGATAACCTTGCCATGCTGATCAAAACACATTCCAATCCACTTTCTGACGCATCACTATATACTACAAATCCTTCCGATCCTGAAGGAAGGGTCAAGATTGGTGCAGTCGTTGACCGCTTCTTCAACTCTTCAAAGGACTTCTGACACTCCTTTGTCCAAACAAACTCCTGGTCCTTACGTGTCAATCGCGTCATAGGCTCTGCAATTCTTGAGAAGTTCTACACGAATCTCCGATAATATCTGGCAAGTCCGAGAAAAGTCCTAATCTTTGTAACTGGTGTAGGTGTAGGCCATGTCTCAATGGTAGCAACCTTCTCTGGATTAACTGAAAGTCCTTCCCCTAAATCTATGTGTCCAAGAAAAGGTACACTGTCCAGGCAGAATTCATATTTGTTGAGCTTGGCGTACAGCCTCTCCTGCCGTAGTGTCTCCAATACGATTCTAAGATGCTCCTCATGTTCTTCGTGATTTTTGGAGTATACCAAGATGTCATCTATAAATACGACCATGAACTTGTCCATGTACTGGTAGAAGACCTTATTCATTAAGCTCATAAATACAGCTGGCGTGTTAGTTAAACCAAATGGCATAACTAAGAACTCATAATGGCCGTACTTGGTCCTGAAGGCTGTCTTTGGTATATCTTCCTTCCGCACCTTGATCTGATGATAGCCGGATCTGAGATCAATTTTTGAGAATACACAAGCACCACTTAATTGATCGAATAGATCATCAATGCGCGGTAAAGGATACTTATTCTTGATTGTTACAGCATTCAGTGCTCTATAATTAATATACAAGCGTACCGTTCCATCCTTCTTTGGTACAAATAGGATTGGCGCACCCTAAGGTGAAATGCCGACTCGAATAAAGCCCTTCTCTAAAAGATTATCAACCTGTATCTTCAGTTCTACTAATTCCTTTGGTGGTAACCGGTACATAGATGAGATAATGGGCTCCGCTCCTGGAGTCAATTCTATAGTGAATTTTATTTCCCAATCAGGTGGTAAGCCTGCAAGATCGTCGGGAAATATATCCACCAACTCTGATATAACCTTCGGGTGTTCCGGCTCTCCTTCTACAGTGAGTGCCTTAAAAGTAGGTTGGGCACCCTGCTCTCTGGCTCCTCGAAGAAACTCAAACTTCGGATGTCCCGACAGTCTAAAGATGATACGTCCACGTCGACAGTCTAAAGTTGTATGGTACTGACTCAACCAGTCCATACCAAGTACAACATCATAGTCCGGCATGGAGACAATTAAGAATTGAGCTCGCATCTCACGACCATAAACTACTACCGAACAAGATCTACAAGTGTCACTAACGGGGATGATACCGCCTCCCGTAAGAATCTTCATAGTCTTCGGAAGGGGTGAGGTATCTACTTTATGTGTGGCTATAAAAATTGTAGCTATGAATGAATGAGATGCTCCTGAATCAAATAATGTTGTAGCAGGTAATGAAGCAACTAGTATGGTACCTGCGATGACCTCTCAAGTAGTCTTTGCCTCCTCAATATTCATGATAAATGCCTGACCTCGTCCCTGAGCTGGTGCTCTCTGCTGCTGTACTTGCTAAAAAAGTGTTGTTTGTGGTGCCAAGGGTAGCCTCGGCTGATATCCTCCCGAAGCTGGTGGTCTGGCTCCTCCAACTCCTGTCTGTGGTGCTCCTGGTGCTGGATACGCTGGTCTTTGTGGCTGTTGGACCGGCTTCAATGCTGGTAAAGTGGATCGATGTTCTGTTGTCGCTCCTCCTTGACGCGCTTGGCAATCTCTGGCTGTATGCTGGCTGGATCCGCAGACTAGATATAGTCCCAACTTCCATCTACAATCCCTTGCAAGATGTCCTGCCTTGCCACAGTAGTTACAAGTAGGGGTATTATGGGCTGCTCGCTATGGTTGAGGCATCGAAGGTCGCTTTACTTGATCTCCCTGCGGTACTCGAGCTGGGGCTATATATGGGCGCTTCAGGCTGGACTCCCTCATGTGGATGCGTTCCATGCATCGAGCTGTAGCAAGGACGTCCGTATAAGAAGTGGGTACAACAAAACCAATCTGTCTCTGTAACTCAAATCTTAGTCCGTCAAAGAATTTTTCAGCCTTTTCTTCTTCTGTCGGGATCAACGTAGGGGCAAATCGGCTTAACCGTATGAACTCCGTATTGTACTCTTCTACTGTCATATTTCCTTGGATGAGGCGATTAAACTTTTCTCGAAATTCTACTCGAGCAATAGATGGAATGTACATCTCCTGGAAGAGTCTAGAGAACTCATCCCAAGTAACTTGGTCTGGCCTAAGTCGTTTCACTTCGGAGAGCCACCAATGATGTGCGTTGTCTGTCAGCTGCATCCTGACGGTAGTCATCCAGCACTCCCTCGAAAGCTCAGCTGCTTCCAACTGGTGTTGGATGTTAGTTAACCACTCATGAACTTCAGTGGGCTCCTGCTTGCCGAAAAGGTACGTGGCTTCAATTGGCGAAAGTCTGAGATAGATCCCGTCGATTGTTGTCTAACTGGTGGTGTTACCCGCTCTAGTGCTGTTACTATACTCTCCCTCAAGTTTCCTGTCTGGTGTTGCTAGGCCTCTTGTTGAATCTGTTGTTGGGCTTGCATCATTGCATAGAACACCTGGAATAATTAATGTTCGTCCATAGTTTGCCCTGGCAAAAAAGCTGGTTGCGGTGGTATCGGGGAATTGAATTACGGTGGTGGTGGAATGTCATCTCTCCGGAACCTTGAAGCGGAATGATCTGCAGGGTTGCTTTGTATAGTGGCTGGGTCTCCACCCCCTGGTATTACCTCGTCATCGTGAGTAACCACAGCATCTGGTAGCGTACCCGCAGGAGTCCCGTCGCTAGCTCGAGGATCCATTACTCTGCACATAAGTCATTATGAGGACCACACAGATGAATCAAGCATGATGCAAGTCAAGAGATTAAATTTAAATTCGATATAGAGAGGTCAAGAACGTGTCAACATGTGGATGAGATCCTATAAGTCTATCCTAATCGCAGGCTTGCTCAGTCTCTTAGTTGAAACCAAAGCAATATATTCGTTGACCTGCATGGCCCACCACAAAAACTATGTCATGCCCCAGTCCTAAAATACCGAGGGACTAGCCACGTGGCATTGGCCAGCAGCACACTCCAATGGACAAGCCCAATTTAATGGACCCTTTAGAGTGCACTTAAGCTGTAACAAAACTAAAATGGTCTACAATATATATGTCATAGTCTATGTATCTAATCTCATCCACCAAGTCATAAACAAGAGGCAATATGATAAACCAGTCTCACATATCAATATTATAAATAAAATTGTGTATCATAATATAATAAATAAATATCACGGGGAACAACCCGTATCAAATAATGAGAGAGAAATATCCAAATCCACAACTAAGAATCACAAGGTATCATACATAAAAATAATCTGAGAATCAAGAGAAGTCCTCCGGTACAACCTCGCCCTTGGCTGCTGGTACTGCTCCCAAATCAGCTCCTGACCCGTAAACCTCAAGATAAACCTTCTCGTCAATACCTGGGGACATAATCCATATCCAGGTCCTCAGGGGACATAACAAGGTACAATAAACACTCAAGCCAATACTGAAAAGTATAATGGTATGAATATGGGAAAAGCTACAACTATGTGATATGCAAATAAGAGTATGGTATCATACCCCGGGCTAGTACTCACAAAAGATCCCAATGGACACTTCTGTATGCTAATAGTACACTCAAGTCTCCGTGTGGGAGAACCAGGAGGAAGATGTATATATGAATATAATACTTTAGATTCCGCATAGGGAACCTAAAGCCTAATATGCTATAAATAGTAATAAGTAACATATGCCCAGAGCACGATGAAGACTCTCCCCACCCGATGTAATCTCACATCTCAATCAAGATACGCAAGATCATGACCTCTAACTATCAACACAAGTCATAGTGAATATGTACAATCATACTTACAACTAAAGCATGCATCCTGTAGTCCTATCCAAAGTCCAAGTACCACGATCAAGTCGTGAAAGACTCCGTCACATGAATAATTGTGCCCAGTGTCCTATGGTAGGATGTGCAGATAATATGTGCACAAAATATGGGTTCGAAAGAATGACTCTCTAACTACGATACTCGACTCCGAAGGGTATATTGGTACCCGAATCTTGTTCGAACATAAAGTATCGTATAACGGCCCTAGGCTCAATAAGTACATCAATAAGCCACACAAATATCTAATGCATAAATAATATAAAATAAATAATTTAGAACTGTAAACATCTTGGCAAGGTACACTTGTCTGGTTCTGCAGTCAGCGATGGTAAAGATGATCCCGCGTCGACTCCTTCGAAAATCAATTGACCTAAAAATAAATTAATTACTTAAGGATCCAAACATAATTTCTTGTAATTATAACTAAATTATATAATTTCTTCAATGTCATGCAAAACCAAGCCCGTTATTATTTCTAACAACCTTGCTTACTTTTATAGGGTATCGGGACCTAGTTTCTTGGTTTTTGACTTCCAAAGTTTAAGTTTAAATCCCCAATTAAAGGATATAGAATTAAATCCTAATAAATTATATTTTCCAGAATTAAACATGATTTATATGAATTTATAGCAATAAATTTTAGATTTGACAAAAACAACATAATTCAAGATTTCGGCAACTCTATGTTGACTAGTTTTGTCCGAAACTTGTTCGAGACATAGCCAATACATTATTATTTTTTATATCTATTAAAAATTATTTTATATCCTATTATGTTCTATTCTAATCTCAAAAAATAATTACCTATTTATTTTATCCAAAAATTCTCTATTTACTAGCAAAATAATGTCATATAATTACCTGAAAACCTAGGCTAGTGGCCCTTAGTTATAGGTTCATATTTGACATTATAATATCAGAGAATTTATTTAAAACTACTTATTTTTCAGAAATTAAATATTAATTAATTTAGTTTTTTATAAGCAATAAGATTTCCTCCATTAGTCGTATCACAAGTCTTAAACTAGTTCTACCGACAAGCAACCATCACCAAACTATCACAAAAAATCTATATTTATTAATATGAGAAAAAGATCAAATAATAGGGGTTCTAATTCATTAATTTAACTTAACCTAAAAGCATTATGTCATGGGATTTGAGAAAGAAGTATTTAAGGTTTACCGAAACCGTTGGAGGATTTGAAAGTGGTATTTCTTCTTGTCCAAGAATTTCTCCTCCTTGTCCGTGATCGAATAGCTACTTCTTTGTGATGGGTTATTGATGAAGAAAATATTTCTTGATATAATTATGGAGAAGATGGGATTCTTCTTGAAGGTTTAATGACGTTTGGATGGAGATATGGTGGAAGGATGATGAAAAGTGGAGCTTTTGGAAGAGTGGAAGGGATTTTTGGGGAAAGAGATAATGTTATGAGAGTGAGAGAGGCAAGGGGGGGATGTTTCACGTGTGGGGGAGAGAGGAAAGGGGCGGCCAACTATGAGAGAGGGGTTTTGATTAGGTTAGGGTTAGGGTTTGTTGATGAGTTGATATATATATGGCCTTTTTAAATAGATTTAAATAAAGGAGGGGGTTATCATATTGCTTTGGGGGTTCGACCGGGGGGGGTACTCTTGGCCAAAATTTTGAGGGTGGCATTGGTTGTTATGGTTAGTATTGGATAAGATTTGGTTGTTGGGTTTGTTAGGGAAGTGGTTAGGTAGTTATTTGCCAACTAGGTTGCCACCTATACAACTTTCTATAGTTAGAACTTCTATAAATAGAAATAAATAAATTTATATATCATTTATATATATATATAATATATTTATATAAAAATAATTTGGGTGCACTATATGCCTACATCTGTTTGGGTTGGGTTTGGGTCAAGTTCTAATCAAATGGGACAATTTTACGGTAACCGTAATTCTCGATGTTCTTTAATATTTTTGGAGCATGGAGGAGATCCAATACTTGCAACATCCATGTTCCAACTATATTAAACTCAATTAAAATTATTATTATAAATTTTATTGGAAGAAAAAATATCGTGCATTGCTCAAAATATCAAAGCCATGGCAGAGGGTCATATATCTAAAAGAAGGTTTTAGAAATTACTACTCTATTCTATTTAAATTAAATAAAATAATTAAAATAAATTAAAATACCAAAATAACCCTATTCAAAAATGAGGTGGCCTACACCCGCTCTTGGCAAACTCCAGACTGACCACGCCTTCCGGAGCAGAAGCAATCATAGACACTCGTACGATCTCCCATGAGTCGGCACTGTACACAGCAGCCATAGTCCCTGAACCTCATCGTCAAACTTGACTTCCATCGAGGATAGCTAGTCAACCATGCCCTGAAACTTTGTAAAACCCCTAATTCTGAAAATTATTTTAATTATTTATTTATAGTAGTTATGAGCTAAATAGAGGAAATAGATTTTTATTTAATTTTTATTTAAGGTGTTTATGCATTTAGGAGATTTATGGAGCTATTATAGATTTTTTCTAATTTATTCCATATAGGAGACCCTTTGGACAGTTGCTAGCTTAATGGTATGCACAAATATAATTTTAGAATTTTTTTCTACGTATATATATGTATATATATATATACATATATATAATTAATTAGAATAGAAATTCCTATTGGATCTCAACCCAAAACCCAAACCCTCTATCCTAAACCCACTACCGTTTAAACCCTACCCGGACCCGTTAGGAGAAGAAAATATCAACAACAGCAGTAGCAAAAACTAACTTTTTTTTCCTTCTCCGCGCGTGTGAGCCTTCTCATTCCACCACTTCTTATCTCTATTATTACTAAACTCTCCTCAACCGAAACCAAAACAAAGAAAGAAGGAAACAGCAGCAGCAGTAGTTTTTGAGACCACTAAAATTACCCCTACCGCCTCTTTATCTCTATATATATTACAAACTCTCCAAAACCCTAACCCCACTTCTTACACCAAACATAACACTGTATTGGACGCTTGCACTATATAGAACTCTTGCTCAGCAAGTATACCTTGCCATCGTACTATTATTTACATTCCATATGATATCTGCATAATTTATTTCTGCTCATTTAGTTCATTTATTGCTAAATAAATTGTGCGTCCAGGAAAACTTGGGTGCAACGACGATGTCGTCGTATCATATTTTATTTATGTATATTTTTGGACCTAATTTATAAGACTACCCCATTATTATGGAGCATCATTAGGTTCATTGGCTGTGACACAGTTGTTACACGAGTTGTGAGTCTCATATAGATCATGGACTGCGTGACAGGTCTGGCCTCCTGTACGTACGGGCCATGCGTTAGGGATGACTGCTGATAGAAACTTTGTATGCTAGTAGACCTGGCAGTTATTTAGAGATTTTATCGTGTCATAGATGTGGCATGCTTAAGCATGGGATGGGGAGAACAATAAGTAAGACATTTTGGCTCCTTTGCACTTTCCTTTTTATGTAACCCGTACGCTCCACCGGAGATACGCGGTCATGATGACCCCTATACTACTTGGCGGCCTCTGCCGTTCAAAAGACGACATGCTTTGTAGGCCCCTGATTCTCCGAGAGAATCATGCCAATCCCACTATATGGCCAGATAGCCCACTTGGTGGAAAGTTGTTCTCAAACTATATTCACTTAGACGGTTAGGCAACCCATTGGATATTTACTTTTCAGTACTTTATTGGCATGTTATTATGTATCTTGTTACGTCCCTTTGAGAACCTGGTTCCTTTTCAGATATAGACGAGCAGGGATATCCACAGGAGTACGGACCTGGACCTGACGCTACTTACCAGACTGAGGAGGTCTTACCCTCAGAGTATCTGTGATTTATTGCCACTGTTTAGAGATTTTATTGCTACTTCAGTATAGTCATTTTGTAGTAGATTTGTTTTCATCCGACTATCAGACTTGATACTCATCTTTGATATTCAGATATTATTCAGCTCTTTATTCCTATTTATTATTTGTGCTATGGATATAGATTGTGTGTGACTTATTGTGACAGTATAATACCACTGGTGGATTAGATATTCATGTACAGCGTACGTGTGTATATGGTTTCCATATATTGGAGTTCGTATATATACGGCTGGGCATGTTACGTATTCCTAGTCCTACATATTTTGGGACTGGGGCGTGACATATTTTTGGTGGTGGCCCATGCAGGTCAAGAATATATTGTCTCGGTTACGTAACTGTACCGAACAAGCCTGCGTATAGGAATAGAGTATAAGGATCTCAACCACGCTTGACTAAAATCTCATTCTTCCTTTTAACTATCCTATGTTTGGATAAACAAAGTTTTACGCCAGAAACCATTTACGCTGTGACCAGGGGTCTCTATTTATAGAGATCAACCAAGTGACTGTTGTTGGCGTAAAAGCCAAGTGAATGTTGTTGGCGTAAAAGCCAAATGACTGTTGTTAGCGTAAAAGCCAAATGACTGCCTGGTTGGCATAAAAGCTAATTGACTGTCTTGTTAGCGTAAAAGCCAAATAATAAGCCATATAGGTAACTGCCCCTGCGTAAAACTTGACGATTCATAGATAACCAGCGTAGAATAGCCTGATTAGGCGTAAAATGTAAGAATGGTGATGTGAGCGTATTTTTCACAGCCTTAGCTTCCCAGTCATGACCAATTAGAACAAATCTCGTGCATTAAATGCAGAGATATGTCTCGATCTCTGTACAGAAATAGCTGTTTGACGTGGCATCTGATTTTGTCTTATCTTGAGCGTAAAAACTTATTTCTGTAGGCAACATATTCAGAAGACTCCATTCTTCTTCCTTTTGAATGTGTAAAAATGACTTGTATCAAATATGTCACTAAACGATAACCTGGATCTCTGTGCAAAATCATCATCACAGTCGTCCTCTCGATCATCGTGCAGTACTTTTGTCAAATGTCAGGTTTGCTGATCTGACTGACAAATTCATCCGAGGAATACAAGGAGTTCCTCGTACAACTTTACGCTGCATTAAAAATAACGTATGTTAGACTTTACGCAGGAAGTATGGCAATCTTTTACGCGCAGGCAGACTTTACGCACGCAAACTTTACGCGCAGATCTTTTACGCGCAGACTTTTTACGCAGACTTTACACAGCAGATCTTTTACGCGCAGACTTTTTACACAGACTTTACGCAGCAGATTTTTTACGCGCAGACTTTTTACATAGACTTTACGCAGCAGATCTTTTACGCGCAGACTTTTTACGCAGACTTTATGCGCAGATCTTTTACGTACAGACTTTTTTTTTACGCGGACAACTCTGAAGCTCTACTTTACGCTTCTCTGCTTTACGCGGACAACTCTAAGTCTCTACTTTACGCCAAACTATCTTGAAGCTCTACTTTACGCGGACAACTTAGCAATATATTTTACGCAAAAAACCTTGAAGCCCTGTTTTACCAGGGAGAGACTTCATGTATGATTGGAGATTTTGACTAAAAAATATGCGTATAATTTCCCAGCATATTTTATGCTTCTACATTCTATCTAATGCTTGCATCCTGTTTGACTCATGTACTTCTTCTAATCGTTGCGTACATCACCTGCAGAGAGATGGATATACAGAATGGATGTACTATCGCCGATGGCGACACAACTTCTGAAGTCATTGGTCGGACTCAAGGAGGGACCTCAACAAATCCTAGACTTCCGGGACCAGATGGACAGATTCACAATCCAGTTCCATCTGATCTTCCTGTTCCACCTAATAGAAACCTTCCAGCTTTTCCAACATCGCAAGATGGCCAGACACAACTGTTCTAATTCTTCCAGATGATGATACAGGAACAGAGACAGCAAGCAGCAGAACAGAGACAAGAGTTCCTAGCAGCACTTGAAAGGATGGCTGCAAAGACTAGTGTACCAGCTCAAGCACTAGCTCCAGTACCTCGAGCTAGAGTTGGTTCAGTAAAGGACTTTGTACATATGGGTCTGAGGCCGTACAAAGGCATTGAGAGCCCAGAGGAAACAACCAACTGGATCACTCACACTCGAAAGTTATTAGAGGCATCACAGCTACCTGCAGACCTATGGATGACATGTGTAAGAACGCTTCTAGATGGTAATGCTCATTACTGGTGGGAATCCATGAAGCGCCAGTTGGGTACATACCAGACTTGGGAGCAGTTCTTGGAGTTCTTTGAAAAGAAGTACTTCCCGGATACCGTCAGTAATGCATTGTACGATCAGTTTCTCCACCTGGAACAGGAGAACAGAACAGTAGACGAGTATGATGCTGAGTTTAGTCGCCTTAGTAAATATAGCGCTGCCCTGATACCAGATGACTTGGCCAAGGCTAAGAGATTTCATCGTGGACTGACTCAGGAGCTCCAACATTATACAAGCTCACAGTCCTGGATCTCTTATGCCGAGTTACTGACAGAAGCCAGATTGCAAGAAACTATCAGCAGAGGAAAAGGAGGCCAGCTGAGGACGTAACAAGGACCCGCAAAGATACAGCAAGGACCAGCAAGAATACAACAAGGAAGACCTATCAGACGTCCTTTAGCTCAGCAACAGCAGTACCAACACAGAGCAGGACCGTACCAGATCCCAGAGAAGCCCCACTGCCATTATTGTGGGAAATGCGGACATATCATGAGGGACTGTCGAACTCGCCTAGGACAATGTATGAGATGTGGTTCCGGACATCATATGATGAAAGACTGTCCTATGCAACAAGCATTGACACTTCCACTGCCAGCACAAAGGCTAACGCTTCCAGCATCGAAGCCAGCTCAGCAACTGATGAGACCAGGAGCACCTCGACCTCCAGCAGCAGGAGGATTTCAGCGAGGACCACCGCTACCTGCACAGGAGGATCAATTTGCGAGGGCCAGACAGGGACAACCACAGAGGAACGGACAAGCTTTTGCAATATAAGTAGATGACATAAACAAAGAGAATGATGTCATAGAAGGTATCACTCTTGCTTTTACTTTTTCTGTTGTGACATTGTTTGATACGGGAGCCACCCACTCAATCATATCATCTAGTTTTATTGCCAAACATAACATTGCCTCCACATCTTTACCTAGTTGTATTAGAATTCTTACCGGAGGAGGAGTTGTACCTGTTAGTAGAATTTGTAGATCGTGTCCTATAGTAATACATGGCAGAGAGATGAATGCCCGACTCTTAGTCCTTCCTATGTCGACTTTTGATATTGTGCTTGGAATGGACTGGCTAAGCAAGTACCACGCTTTCTTCGATTGCTTTGGAGGAAGCATTTTTTTTAAGGTACCAGGCCAGCCTAAACTTGAGTTTGCACGAGGATCCATAAAAATCCTTGATGGTATGCAGCTCGCAATGGACGGTGTTGTCTATCATCCCATTATTTCATAATTCTAAGACGTCTTTCCAGAAGAATTACCAGGCCTACCCCCAGACAGAGACGTAGAGTTTTGGATTGAATTGACACCTGGAACAGCACCCATAGCATCACATGTTTATAGACTGGCAAAGAAGGAGATGGATGAACTAAAGACACAATTGAAAGAACTAGAAAAGAAATGTTCCATCCGACCAAGTGCATCACCCTGGGGAGCACCAGTGTTGTTTGTACCAAAGAAGGATGGGTCAGTGCGTATGTGCATTGACTATAGAGCCTTGAATGTAGTGACAGTATAGAATAAATATCCATTGTCACGTATTGATGACCTATTTCATCAGCTTAGTGGAGCCAAGATATTCTCAAAGATAGATTTGAGATCGGGATATCACCAGGTGAAGGTACGGAAGAAGGATATCCCGAAGACCATATTCCGGACAAGATATGGGCACTACAAATTTTTGGTCATGCCATTTGGATTGACCAATGCTCCATCTATCTTTATGGACTTAATGAATCGAGTCTTCCATCGGTATTTGGACCAGTTCATGGTCGTCTTCATAGATGATATACTTGTCTATTCAAAGAGCCACGAGGAGCACGAGAAGCACCTGCGAATTATTCTAGAGACCTTGAGGAGAGAGCAGTTATATGCAAAGCTCAGTAAATATGAGTTTTTCTTGGACAGAGTCTTATTTCTTGGACATGTTGTTACGGAAGATGGTATTTCTGTTGATCTAGAAAAGATTTCGGTAGTCGAGACATGGCATATTCCTAAATCAGCAGCGGAGGTGAGAAGTTTTCTTGGACTTGCGGGATATTACCGACGGTTCATGGAGAACTTCTCAAGGATAGCAACACCTATGACTCGGTTGACTTGCAAAGATCAAGAGTTCATATGGACCAATGAGTGTCAAGCCATTTTCGAGGGGTTAAAGAAGCGACTGACTACAACACCAGTATTGACTATTCTATCAGGATTAGGAGGTTATGTGATATACAGTAACGCATCAGGAAAAGGTTTGGAATACGTATTGATGTAGCATGGCAAGGTGATTGCATATGCATATAGACAGTTACGAGTACATGAGAAGAATTATCCAACTCATGACTTAGAACTTGCAACCGTTGTATTTGCTCAGAAGCTATGGAGACATTACTTATATGGGAAACGAGTGAAAATCTATACAGACCATAAAAGCCTCAAGTACGTCTTCATGCAGAAGGAGTTAAATATGAGGCAACGTCGATGGCTCAAATTGATGAAAGATTTCGAGATAGAGCTACATTATCACCCAGGCAAGGCTAACGTTGTAGCAGACGCGTTAAGCCAGAAGTTAGCAACTTATTTCTTGACGACATAGAGAAAATTATTGGAGGACTTATAAGGTCTTGGCATTGAAGTGATATTATCTGGAGCAGACGGGACCCTAGCCAACTTGTAAGTACAATCATCACTAGTAGAAAGAATCAAGACAGCATTGCCTACAGACGCCAAATTCAGAAGATTAAAGGAAAGGACAGAGGCCGAAGAGCAGACGGGACTGCACATTTATGATGACGGGACATTACGATGTGATAATCGTCTTTATGTTCCAAATGGAGAGATTCGACAGGAGCTGATGACAGAAGCTCATAGTTCAATATATTCTATTCATCCTAGAGGCACCAAGATGTATCGTGATTTACGACAGCACTTTTGATGGCATGGAATGAAAAGAGAGATAGCTCACTTTGTAGCTAAATATTTGGTATGTCAACAAGTAAAGGCGGAGCACCAGAGAACAGCAGGGTTATTGCAACCACTTTCGATTTCAGAGTGAAAGTGGGAGCACATCACTATGGACTTCGTCACGGGTTTTACCAAAAGTCCAAGTAGTAAAGATGCAGTATGGGTAATAGTGGACCGACTCACCAAGTCAGCCCATTTCTTGGCTTTTAAAGTTGGTCAATCTACAGAAGCTTTGGCTGACTTATATATGAGGCAGATCATGAGATTTCATGGCATACTAGTCAGCATTGTATCAGACAGGGATTCGCAATTTATATCGCACTTTTGGAGGAGCATGCAAGAGAGTCTTGGAACTCGTCTGAAGTTCAGTACATCTTATCACCTGCAGACAGATGGGCAGTCAGAGCGTACTATTCAGACATTGGAAGATATGCTGAGGGCTTGTATGTTAGACTTTGAAGGATCATGGGAGGACCACCTACACCATGTGGAGTTTTCTTACAATAATAGCTATCAGGCGAGCATCTAGATGGATCCGTTTGAAGCATTGTATGGAAAAAAGTGTAGGTCTTATGTGTGTTGGAACGACGTAGGAGAACGTTAAATTCTGGGACCAGAGTGAGTGGTCAACACCTTTGAGACAGTTAAGAAGATACAAGGACACTTGCGAGCAGCGCAGGACAGGCAGAAACAATGGGCAGACCTTCATCGTCGTCCCTTGGAGTTTAAAGAAGGCTATCATATCTTTTGAGGATATCACCTACCAGAAGCACCATTTGATTCGGAGGGGGCGGTAAGTTGAGTTCAAGGTATATTGGACCATTTGATGTATTAGAGAGAGTGGGAGAAGTGGCATATCGACTTGCGCTACCACCTTCACTTGAGGGAGTACATGACGTATTCTATGTGTCACAGCTCAGGCAATATGTGACAGACAACAGTCATGTTCTCGACCATTCGGAGATCACCATTGGGCCGAGCATGTCATATCAAGAGCAACCCATGGAAATCCTTGATCGTCGAGAGAAAGTATTGAGGAACCAGTCTATTCCCTTGGTCCGCGTAGCATGGAAGCATGGCGCGCCAGGAGAATCAACTTGGGAACGCGAGGATGACATGCGCAAATGTTTTTTGAACCTATTCATTGACCAAGGTATAAATTTACCTTGTTAATGTATATCTTATACCATCCTTGACTTTCTACCGTGACTTAGTTTTAATTTCGAGGACAAAATTCTTATAAGTTGGGTAGAATATAAAACCCCTAATTCTAAAAATTATATTAATTATTTATTTATAGTATTTATGAGCTAAATAGAGGGAATAAATTTTTATTTAATTTTTATTTAAGGTGTTTATGCATTTAGGGGATTTATGGAGCCATTATAGATTTTTTTTAATTTATTCCATGTAGGAGACCCTTTAGACAGTTGCTAGCTTAATGGTATGCACAAATATAATTTTAGAATTTTTTTATGTATATATATACATATATATAATTAATTAGAATAGAAATTCCTATTGGATCTCAACCAGAAACCCAAACCTTCTATCCTAAACCCACTACCGTTTAAACCCTACCCGGACCAGTTAGGAGAAGAAAATATCAACAACAGCAGTAGCAAAAACCAACTTTTCTTTTCCTTCTCCGCGCGTGTGAGCCTTCTCATTCCACCACTTCTTATCTCTATTATTACTAAACTTTCCTCAACCGAAACCAAAACAAACAAAGAAGAAAACAGCAGCAGCAGTGGTTTTTGAGACCACTAAAATTACACCCACCGCCTCTTTATCTCTATATATATTATAAACTCTCCAAAACTCTAACCCCACTTCTTACACCAAACATAACACCGTTTTGGACGCTTGCACTATACAGAACTCTTTCTCGACAAGTATACCTTGCCATCGTACTATTATTTATATTCCATATGATGTCTGCATAATTTATTTGTGCTTATTTAGTTTATTTATTGCTAAATAAATTATGCATCCAGGAAAACTTGGGTGCAACGACGATGTCGTCGTATCATATTTTATTTATGTATATTTTTGGACCTAATTTATGAGATCACCCTATTATTATGGAGCATCATTAGGTTCATTGGCCGTGACACAGTTGTTACACGATTTATGAGTCTCATATAGATCACGGACTACGTGATAGGTCTGGTCTCCTGTACGTACGGGCAGTGCGTTAGGGATGACTGCTGATAGAAATTTTGTATGCTAGTAGACCTGGCAGTTATTTAGAGGTTTTATCGTGTCATAGATGTGGCATGCTTAAAGCATGGGATGGAAAGAACAACAAGTAAGATATTTGGGCTCCTTTGTACTTTCCTTTTTATGTAACCTGTACGCTCCACCGGAGATACGCGGTCATGATGACCCCTATACTATTTGGCGGCCTCTGCCGTTCAAAAGATGACATACTTTATAGGCCCCTGATTCTCCGCGAGAATCATGCCAATCCTACTATATGGCCAGATAGCCCACTTGGTGGAAAGTTATTCTCAAACTGCATTCACTTAGACGGTTAGGCGACCTATTGGATGTTTACTTTTCAGTACTTTATTGGAATATTATTATGTATCTTGTTACGTCCCTCTGAGGACCTGGTTCCTTTCCAGATATAGACGAGCAGGGGTATCCGCAGGAGTATGGACCTGGACCTGACGCTACTTACCAGACTGAGGAGGTCTTACCCTCAGAGTATCTGTGATTTATTGCCACTGTTTAGAGATTTTGTTGCTACTTCAGTATAGTCATTTTGTAGTAGATTTGTTTCCATCCGACTATCAGACTTGATACTCATCTTTGATATTCAGATATTATTCAGCTCTTTATTCCTACTTATTATTTGTGCTGTGGATGAGATATAGATTGTGTGTGACTTGTTATGACAGTATATTACCACTAGTGGATTGGATATTCATGTATAGCGTACGTGTGTATTTGGTTTCCATATATTGGAGTTCGTATACATATGGCTGGACATGTTATGTATTTCTAGTCCTACGTATTTTGGGACTGGGGAGTGACAAACTCACTCAAGTGATCCGTAATAGATGCCTTATCTTTGTACCGCAGAACCATCATCATCCGAATCAGGAATAATTTATTTACTCCGGGTCTTCTTCGTATACAAAGATTACAGCTTATCCCACAGTGTCCTCGTGTGCTCAATATTGGCAACGTGGTTGTACATATTCTCGTCAACGAACTGCCTGATGTACCCACACAATTGTATATGCTCGAAATTTCAGTCCTCTTCGGATTTGTCACTGGGCCTCTCGGAAGCAAATACCGGCAAATACAGCTTCTTGACAAATAACATATCCTTCATCTTGCTCCTCCAGTAATGATAGTTGGTACCGTTCAGGTTTACCATGCGCATTGGTTTCGCATCCATCTCTCCTCCCTGGTTTGCCTGTCAACTCCTGACACATTTCTGAAATTTCATAACCTGGGTCTGATACCACTTTGTTGGGAACGAAAGTGCAAACTTCGTTCCCCAAACCAGAGAGTACCTGTGAGAGAACCGAGCAAAATACACAAACCAAAAATGCCAAACACAAATCGCAGACACAGAGATTTTTGACTTACGGAAAAAAATGACGGGACGATCGGAGTCCAACCCTGAAAAGCCTCCACTAATGGAATGAGAAACACACCGACTTCTTACAAACTTTCCACCGATCCAAACGGATCACCATAACTCTTTTGGAACAGAAAATAGATTATAACCACGAAGAAGAAAAATAACAAGAAATACCCGAAACTAATCTCCTTCTTCAAAATGGTCTCCAATCCTTCTTTCTCTTCTCCAATGTTGTAATGGCACTCTTACCTCCTTTTCTCTCCTTGTTGCTATTTTTTTAGAGAGAGATATATTTTAGGGCCAGGAGACACCTATATATAGTCTCAAACCCACAACTAGCATTCCTATTATAGATAGGAATATCCAATCTAAATCCAAATCATTTGACATATTCCTATTATATGTAGGAATATCCAATCCAAATCCATTAAGATATTTTTATTATATTTAGGAATATCCAATCCAAATAAATTGAGGTATTCCTATTATATGTAAAAAATACTTAATCTTACTCTAGGATATTTTCCACATAGGTTGGGAACCCCAACCCACTCCAATAGAATCAAATATATTTTTCTAATAATTAGGAAAAGGAATAAATTTCTTGATGTCTTCAGTGCTAAATGTAGATTCATCCAGTTAGATGGTAATTTCAGAAGTATTTCTTTAAACCTAGGATTATATTACATAAAAATGAAAAATTTGTGTCGATATTATATCTGTATTTGTATCTGTTTGAGAAGAGGATAGAGAGCATGCAACTTGTTACAACTGATTTGTTATAACCAACTCTCATCTTGTTACAACTGATTTTTTTACAACTAACCAATAGTTTAGGAGCCTAAGGCTCTTTTTCTTCTTGTTTTGCATGTGTGAAATTAACGAAAAAATTCTTTTCTTTCGTGGATGTCGGCATTGCCGAACCACATAATTCTTGTGTGTTCTAGTCTTGCTTCTTCCATTAAAATTTTTTGTTTCTTTATGGTATTAGAGCAGGTTTTCTTAATTTCTCGTATATGAACAAGGTCGATGGTTAGGCCGGAGATCTGTGTTAAGTATACGTGATTGGGATCTTGTTCCTCTTGTCTCTTCTCACTTCGTAGACTACGAATGGCAGAATCTGATGTGCATGGAGGGTCCAACATCAAGCTTACCTCCGTCCTCTTGAATGGCCTCAAATATGATCCATGGTCTCGTGCAGCATACCTCACCCTAAGTAAGAGGTCGAGATGGGGCACATCACAGAAAATATGAAGGCACAAAAAAAGGATGATGTTAAGCTCTAAGAATGGCAAAATCATGATCATCAAGTCATGTCATGGCTTCTTAATTCAATGGAAGCCAATATTTCTAAAATTGTCTCCTTTTCAGAAATAACTAAAGATCTTTGGTATTCTATCAAAGATCTATATGGCCACCATGAAAACGGTGTCCGGATCTTTCAACTTTAACAATAAATTGCTGCCTGTGAATAAGAGGATACCTCGTTCACCGAACATCTCAAAAAATTAAAACGTATGTGGGATGAACTTAATATTTATCGTCCTCCTATTACTAATCTAAAATTTCAACAATGTACAGAGCAAGATAAAGTTTTTTAGGTCCTCGCAAGTCTTAAACCAGAGTATGAGGTCCTACGTGGACAAATACTTCTTGGTGCCAAAGTTTCATCTCTCACCACAGTTTTCTCTATCATCCAGAAGGAAGAAACTCGTCGGTTGGTAATAGGTGGTGAGACTAAAAGTCTCAAACCAGAATCAAGTGCCTTAGTGGTAGGTAATAGTAAAGCTAAAAAATGCTCAAATAGGGAAGTGTTTGGCTCCTCACGATGACTATGTGAACATTGCCATAAACCCTATCATACAAATAATCGATGTTGGGATCTGCATCAAAATCTTAGACCCACAAGAGATCCAAAATGTCGTATGTCTAATAATGCCACTACATTTATGGCTAATAATACTACTACACTTGGATCTAAAGACAAAAGTTTGGTTGGAGAACTAACCAGGCTACTTCAAAAATTTAGTAATGTTGAATCTTGCTCTGAGCCATCTACGTATCTGATAGATAGTCTCCATACTCTCACTTTCTTATTATTTCAGTCATCTGATTGGATCATTCTAGTGCTACTGATAATATGACAAATGATATAAGTTTTCTTTTACATTTTATTTCATGGTACAATGAAATGGTGTCAATAGCTAATGGTACTACTGTTCCTGTTCTTGGATCAGAAAAACTATCTTTTTTTCATCACCATCCTATGACCGATGCTCTATATATACCGTCCTTTCCTTCAAAGTTGCTTTCAGTTGCTAAAGTTATTAATGATCTGAATTACAATATCATTTTCCCCTTTTGATGTTATTTTTCAGGATCGAGTCACGAGGAGGACAATTGGTAAAGGACATACCTTTTTCTCAAGTAATGATGCGCCGCAGTGGGAGAACACACACACATCATTACCGGTTGTTGGTAATTTCTCAAGTAGTGATGCGCCGCAGGGGGAGAACACACTCACACCATTACCGGTTGTTGATGATGTGTCTATTCATGCATCCAATACTACACAACCATCTGATATTGAGCCTACTCGTCGCAAATCTACTAGAGATCGACAAACTTCAACAAGATTACGAGACTTTTACTCCTATCGTACTTCTTTTAATTCTATACAAAATTATTTATCCTATGCCTCCATTTCTCCTTCTCATCGTACCTTCCTTAGCAAAATTGTTACTGAACCAACCAGTTTTCATAAAGCCAATACTCATGAAGTATGGCAAAAGGCAATGGAAGAAGAACTTCAAGCTCTAGCCGATAACAATACATGGGCAATAGTAAAATTGCCTTATGGAAAAAAAAATGTTGGTTGCAAATAGGTATATAAGATTAAATATAATATTGATGGATCAATAAAAGGCATAAAGCTAGGTTGGTGGCTAAGGGATTTACACAAACTTATGGAATAGACTATAAGGAGACCCCACTTGTTGCAAAAATGAGCACTATTCGAGTTTTATTATTAGTAGTCGTAAATTATGAATGAAAATTGTATCAAATGGATATTAAAAATATATTTTTATATAGTGATTTAGTAGAAGAAGTTTACATGAAGTTACCTCCAGGACACCCATGTGAAGCTCAACCAGGGATGGCATGTAAACTACAAAAGGCCTTGTATGGCCTAAAATAATCACCAAGGGCATGGTAAGTCAAGCTCAATTCAGCTCTTATAACGAATGATTTCAAAAGAAGTGTCAATAATTTCTCATTATTTGTTAAAAAGAAGGAGAGTCATGTAATAGTTGTACATGTATATGTTGATGATCTTATCATTACAGGGAACAATGAGGAAGAGATCAAGGAACTCAAATCTTATCTGCATCAGCGATTCGTTGTAAAGGACTTGGGAAGCCTAAAATATTTCTTAGGTATGGAGATGCCTACTCACGTAAAGGTTTATTTCTTAACCAACATAAGTACTACTTGGATTTGCTAAAGAAAACTGGAAAATTTGTAGCTAAAGCAGTTCCAACTCCTGTAGATATCTCTATTAAATTAAATTCTGAAGGTACGTCTTTACAGGATATTAGGCAGTTCCAACGTCTACTAGGGAGACTAATTTATCTTACTATTAGTAGACCTAATGTCTCTTATGTTGTAAGCCTGATCAGTCATTTTATGCATAAACCATGTGACAAACATCTGCATGCAACAAATAGGGTTCTCCAGTACTTAAAGGGGCCTCCAGGTCATGGCATTTGGATGAGAAAAAATAGGCATATCGATGTTGAAGGATACATGAATGCAGATTGGGCTGGTAGTCAGACGGATAGACGTTCTACCTCCAGGTTCTGTACTTTTGTTGGTAGAAATCTTGTAACATGGAGAAGTAAAAAATAATCTGTGGTTGCACGCTCCAGTACAGAAGCTGCGTATCGGTCGATGGCCTCCACATCAAGTGAGTTGGTTTGGCTTCATGCACTATTATGTGATTTGAAATTTAAACCCCCTTTACCTATGAAGATATATTGTGATAACCAATCAGCCATTCACATTGCATATAATCTTGTGTTCCAGGAGAGGACCAAACATATAGAAGTTGACTGCCACTTTGAAGTAAAAAGGTGAAAGAGAATACTATATGCACACCCTACAGAAGAAGCAAAGATCAGTTAGCCGATATCTTTACCAAGGGTTTGACAACATATCGACTTCAAGAGATTTTAACCAAGTTGGGATCAATTAACATTTTTGCACCAACTTGAGGGGGGTATTGAAGAAGAGGATAGAATGCAAGCATCTTGTTACAACTGATTTTTTACAACCAACTTCCATCTTGTTATAACTGATTTGGTTACAACTAACCAATAGTTTAGGAGAACAAACGTGACTATATATTTAGGCTCTTTCTTTCCTTGTATTGCATGTGTGAAATTAATGAAAAGTTTTCCTCTTTCCCCTTGAATGTAGGCATTGTCGAACCACGTAATTCCTGTGTGTTCTAGTCTTGCTCCCTCCATTTAATATTTTTGTATCTTTAGTATCCATATTCGTACTCATACAACTTTGTTGAACATATTTTAATATTAGTAATTTTTATACATATAGATGCAACATAGGTAGTAGTTCACGGACCATTTTTATCTTGAGTTATGCCATCACAAGAAAGCAGATCGCTGAAAAGGACGTTAGTGGGGTCATGGCATATTGGTTATGATGGGGGCTACCGTGGGGATGGACACGATTTGAATTCCTCCTTGTTAACTTAGTTCATAACCCGGTGGAAAGGACATATCAACAAATTCATAAAAGTTGAATGTATGATGTTAACTTATTCCTATAACATCTCCAGTTTTTACGAATAGTTTCTAACTCTAGGCTCATCCACATGCAAGTACGATCAAGGTTCTCGTAATCATCACACCCATCTTCAAAAAATGTGTTAAAGGTTTAATATTAAATATTTTTCATTCCTAACGTAGAAAATGACCTAAGTAAGTTACCTCAAAAAAATGGCCTATAGGTATTACTGGAAAATCCATTCAGAACACTACTAGAATAATACATATTAGCGACACATAAAAACGTCGCTAATAGGTAAGCTAACGTCGCTAAAATAATTTAGCAACGTAATTAACAACGTTTTTACGGTGTCGCGTATTTCATAGTCACTGACAAGAAAAATGTCACTAATCGTCGCTGTAGCAACGTATATTTGCGACGACAGGACGTTGCAGAATATACGACGATTAGCGACGTATCGTCGTTAAATGACGACGTAATATTTGGTCACAAAATGTCGCTATATTAGCGATATTATGAGCGATACTTTGCTACAACAACGATGACATGACAAGTTTTGCCATGTCAGCATGTTAGAAACGTTTAGCGACATACTAGCCATGTCCTTGGTATCAGGTAGCGATGTTCCGATACTTTTTAGCTACGTAATTGTACGTCACAAAATATAGCAATACGTCATAATACATCGCTAAATTGAAAAGAAATTTAAAAAAAATAGAATACAGTTTGTAAAATATTTTCCAACAAAACTCTACCTGCAGTGATAAAATCACAGTTTATATAAATAGACTCGGAGCAACCCTCCGTTGAATTTCCTGGGTTCGTCGACCCCTTCGGTGGAACACTCAACACCAGAAAATTTTGATGTACAGTTAATATAAATAATAAACTAAACTCACATAGAAAAAATCTACAAAGTTATATTACACTAAATATGTCCCAAGAAGTAGATAAATAAATTTAAAATAAGTGTCACATACGTCTCAGAATGCAATAAAAAGTATGAAATAAATACATCAAAGACCCAAGAATGGGCGAATACACACAAACACACTAAAACCTATCCAAACAAGGACTACTACTACTGATCAGGAGGAGCACCGCCACGCATCTGGGATAGAAGGAACTCATACTGCTCCTGTGAAAGTGTCACAATTGCCGATAGAGGAGGCAGTGATGGATGAGGTATCGATACCGGTAGACCAGGAGGACGTAACTGCTCCAATGTTAGCATTCGAACATTGTATGAATCCATGGCAGATACCACCCTCGAAGTGATCTCCGCCACTGACCGGCTAAAAAAATCCTGCGCCGCATGGATCCTCGAAAGTGAGTCGCTCATGGCTGTATGTGACCCCTCCAGCTCCGTCTGTCTGTGCTCCGTAGACACGACCAGATTTTCCAAGCTGTGCTATGTCGTCTGGCCCATAGTCCTAAGCTCCATAAGGCTGTGCTCTATCGTATGGCTCAGAGTCCTTAGCTCCATAAGGCTATGCTCGAGCGAATCAAAACGGGCGATGATTGTCGCATCGTCCGTCTGTAGCGCAGACTGTAGCCGCTCCGTAATCCTCCATAGTAACTCGTTACGCAGGTCAGCAATCTGACGGTCAACGCTCTCCCAGGCCCGTGTCGACGCCTACGAAGGCTGCGATGAATGTACACTGACAGAGGGAGCCATGAATAACTACATCGCAATTTAGGCATCGTAGGATCCTATATCGTAGTACGTACCCTCTGAAGACCACCAACGACGGTCATCTAGAGCTCGTCCGTCGACAGAGCTGTAGAGGGCTGCGAGTAAGTATCAGCCCCTCCCTCTGCAGCTGCACTAGCAGGCGCCCGCTTACATAGTTTAAGATACTCGTCCTAAAAAATTTGTTGCTAACATCTAAGTTGCTTATTACTAACTATATAGATATATATTTGTATATTTTCTAAGTTATATTAAAACTAACACAGGGTAGCAAAATATACATAGGTCTGCGTGGCCTTCTCATTGATGAGCTTTTTGTCCTTCCGATGGGTGGCCAGAAAGACTGTCACCATGTTGGCGTCCTCACCCCTCTGTACTTGTTAAAAATTATATTATTTATTATTAAAATTAAACATCTTAACCTACTTACATTAAAATAATATATATTTAATATAATACATACCAAACAATGAAAATATTATGTCATGTGAATTGATCCACCACACCACTTTTCTGGCTTCGACCTAGTCGCCTTTACCTTCTCCGACCGTTCTTTGTATTTGGGTTCGTCGAATCTCGTATTCATCGCAGTCCATTGCTCAGATATGATCCAAGATTGAATACCCGGATCAAATCAGAGTTCACGGATTGGTTCTCCATCACGATCACGGACCTTCTGGTCATTGATCGCATCATGGATCAGCTTGGCGGCGACGGCAGGAAACTGCTCCTCGATCTTCTCAGCCCCGGTATAGTGGATAGAAATAGGTTTTCTATAAGAAGTAAAATAGAGATTTACATAATATGAATAAATGATTATTAATATTAAAAGTATATTTTTACCTTGAAGTAGGCAAACCAGAATGCCTTCCTATCTTCAGGAGCATCTGAGTAGTTGATCCAAGATCCACCATAGTTATTCCTCAGAAATACCCCTAGTGCTCTCTGTACTGCCGACGAAAGATATCTATACAAAGATAATTAAATTCATCAATATAAGGATATAATTATTTGATACGTCGGTCCAAAATATTAACTAATTAACTTACTTATGAGGCCCGTCGGTCCAAATCTCCATCTCCGTCTCGTCCAGAGACGTGTATGGAGGATCGCTCTGATCATGCGCAGACGGAGTCAGCTTGACCTCCTCTATCTGTTCCTCTGTCTCCATGGTGTCGTCATCTATAGGAACGTTGGACGAGGGAGTAGTCTCAGGCCTAGAACTACTCGTCCCAGGAGTAATGCTACGTCGTATCGTTGACGGAGTCGGGGATGCTAAAGATCGGTACACTGGAGTACTCTACGACGAGGATCCAAAACCAGTAGCCTGTATCAGAGGAGCACTCTGTCTAGAGGATCGATGTCTGAATGATCTGTGTCGTCCATCCATACCTGATAATAACATATGATGATAAAATAAATACACAAACTTATAACAGTTCATAAAAATAGACAGACCCGGAGCAACCCTCCTTTGAATTTTCTGGGTACAAAATATCACAAAAGTATATAAAATATCACAGTCACACAATAAACACAAAATAAAAGTATCACAGTCACACAATAAGCACAATATAAAAGTATCACACTTACACAATAACTACAATAAAAGTATCATAGTGACACCATAAATCTTATCCAATTTCTTAATCTCTCAAGAAAATCCAATATATTGGGGCAGAACTCAGTCCCTCAGATACCTCGCATAAGCAACGTCAAGGTAATCAATCTCCGCTATAGGTGCTGGATGACTGGAACTCCCCTTCTGAGCTGGTGCCTGCCTAACAGTAGGAGGTACCACTTCCTCCTTAACAGTAGGAGTTGCCACTTCCTCCTTAATAATTGCTTCCAATTTAGTAGGAGGAGGTGCCACTTCCTCCTTAACTGTTACTTCCTCCTTAACAGTAAGAGGTACCACTTCCTCCTTAATAGTAAGAGTTGCATCTCTCAAGCGACGTACACGTGCTCGGGTCATAGGTGCCATCTGGTAAAATAGATAGAAGCAAAGAATATAAATGATAACAGATATAAATATATGTATCCATACAGTTAAAATATATGTTACATTCTATATTAAAAATACAGTACGTGGCTAGAGTTCGAAATAAATTTTATTTTATTTTCAATCCTTTTCTGAAATCCATCTTCTTCATTTTCCTCATCCTCCTCTTCCTCTTCCTCCTCATCTTCACTTTTATCTACTTCGTCTTCCTCTTCGAATAATTTTATCTCTTCTATACGATTAGACGTGTAATAAGAAACTTTCGTTGAGTCAACATCTACAATATGTGTTACAATAGGTAGCTCATCCTCTTGATAAACTATTTTGTTAACGTCAAAGGTATTTCTAGCTTTCGTCTTCCATATTGTCCACTAGTCCGACCACATTGATCCCTGTTTAGGATAAGTTATGAAGTACACGAGCTAATCCTGACTTGATAGGACAAATGGTTCATAGCCTTGGTATCGATGTCGGTAATTTATATCCACAAGACCATGCTTGTCTATTTTTTAACCTTGATCTTGGATTGGATCAAACCAATCACACCTGAATAACATGATCTTAGCAGGCTCTGTTCCATAATTATATGTCAACTCCACAATCTTTCGTAAGATATCATAGAAATTATTGCCTTGATCGACATCTATGTAGCTCGAAGATCTGATACACAAACAACTATTTTTCATAAAATCGAGATCCAAGAAGCTGTCTCTTATCGGGTCTTTTATTGACTTGAATCTAAACTCATTCACACAGTAGCTTGGCCAGACTTTGACGGCATAAATTGGTCCCTTGACTATAGTTCTAATAGACTCATTCTCGAGTGTTGTATGGGGACGATCGACCTAAATACCAAGGAAATGATATTAAATTTAACGTTCTGTTAAATATTGTGCAAGTGCAAACACAAAAATATCCTTACATATACACTCAATCAAGAAGGAAAATGAAGTCTCATTTCTTGTTCTACTTTTTTATTTGTTATGTATGGTCTCATCGACCTCACCTCTTCATTAAACATGCTAAAAAATAACAAAATATTGCCCGATTAGTTTAACAATATTAGTGTATAGTATTACATTAAAATGACTTAAATGTTTACGTGGTAATTACTTATCCCTCTAGCTTCTCCACTTTATCATCGTCGCAGTTGAGTAATATGTACAACTGAGCATCCCTTAGCTCGTCGTCATGCAGATATATATCCATCATTTTTCCTAAAGGCTTACCGAAAGCATTGAATACTTTCAGTATTGCATCATTAGATTCCTGATATCCGTCATCGTTTCTCAGAGCTCTTGTTCTGTTAGTAGCAACACGCAGCTTGAAATACATCGAGCAAAAGTTTGTAATCTCCTCAAGAACATAGGCTTCACAAATAGAACCCTCGACCCTTGCCTTATTTTTCAGCTCTCTCTCTCTCTCTCTCTCTCTCTCTCTCTCTCTCTCTCTCTTTAGGTGGTTCAGTTGACGTTCGAATGGTTACATCCACCGATAACCAACAGGGCTACCAACACGTGCCTCGTAGGAAATATGAATTGGTAAATGCTCCATGGAGTCAAAGAATCTAGGAGGGAGCACTCTTTAAAGCTTGTATAGTATTACTGCAATGTCCTTCTCTTGCTTTTCTAGATGATTGACGATCAAGTTGGTAGAACAAAGATCTTTGATGAATATGCTAAGCTCTATTAAAGGATCTCAAACTACCTACGTTAAGAATTCCCAAAATATAATCAGAATTAACATCTCCATGAATACGTGACATTCGTGGCTCTTTATACCCATCAGTTTGTTCTCCTTCGGATTGACGTATCTTTCTCCGATTTGACACGTACCCGTCTGAAAATTTTAGCCATGAATCCACCTACAAAATCTCCATTTATCCCCCTTGTCCAGTGAGAAAATTGCCTTAGGCTACTTATACTTCCCATTCCCTTCCTCTATCAAATACAACGCAGGACGTCTACATATTTCTTCCAAGTCCAACCTGGCCTTGCGATTGTCTTTCGTCTTCTCCTTTACATCTATCACAGTATTAATTATGTTTTCAAACACATTCTTCTCGATATGCATGACATCAAGGTTATGTCTGATCAATCGGTGCTTCAATATAGTAGGTCCCAGAATATATTAATCTTTGTCCAGTTATGAGTGTGACCAAATCCAAAGCACTTGTATCCCTTAGAAGGCTCTTCGATAGCACTTGGTAAGTCTTTAACCTCTTTCCATATCGTGTCTTCGGGCTACCTTGGAGGTAAATTTTCCTTCTCCATAACGCTGGCACGAAATATATTCATGTTCCTCCGGAACGGATGATCCGACGGCAGAAATTGTCGATGACAATCGAAGAAGCACGGTTTTCCTCCGTGTTTCAAATAGAAAGCCTTAGTGCTGTCCATACAATATGGACATGAGATACGACCATGAGTGCTCCATCCTGATAACATGCCATAAGCCGAAAAGTCGTTGATGGTCAACATAAGTGCTGCCCTCATCTGAAAATTCTAATTTTTTGAAATATCGTACGTGTTGGCGCCTACTTTCCACAGCTGATTCAACTCATCTATTAATGGTTGCAAGTACACATCAATGTTCCTCTACGAATTGTTCGAACCCAAAATAATGACGGTTAAGAAATAAGCCCAGTCTTCATGGCGGTAGGTTGTACGGGGTGGCCATCATAGGCCAACAAGAATACTAGGAGCCCAAAATTTTGAATGGGGTAAAACCATCGGAGGAGAGCCTCAATCTTATATTACGCGGATCCAAAGCAAAATTGAGATACTCTCGATCGAAGTGCTTCCATGCTTCTCCATCGGATGGGTGATCCAACACTACTTCAATCTTTTCTCGCATGTGCCATGTCATATTTTGGCAGTCTCCTTCACCATAAACAACCTCTGCAACCGCGATGTCAAAGGCAAGTAGTGCATCGAATTGGTCGACTTTCTTATACCGGCAGGCCTTCTTGTACGAGTTGTCTTGTAGCGATTAGCACCACAAAATTGGCTCATATTTTTATCCTTGTCGTCTTTGTAGTATAACATGCACCCGTTGTGACATGCAGAGATTTTCTCGTATCACATCTAGAGCGATCTCACCATCCTCTTAGGCCGGTAGAAGCCTTTAGGTAACTTAGAACTCGCCAGCAAGATCTCTATAATCAACTCCATCAGCCGGTTGTAATATTCTTGCGACATGTTAAAATTGGACTTGATGCTCAACAGTCATGTAACCACCTCCAACAGTGAATGATACTCATAACCAGGATATAATGGAGTCCTTGCATTCTCCAGTAACTCTATGAACTTTGCAGCATCGGCATTCGGTGCCTCCTCAGTTGTATCATCATTGTCCGAATTAAAACTAGGTCCGACAACGTCGAAAACCATTTTCATGCACCGTCGTCATAATCAGCGTGGTCTTGGACATTCATGTACGACTCCACATAAGGCTCCAGCTCTGATGCTAAAGACACAAGTTCTCTGTGTGAGCTCCACTCAATGGAATTTGGCGTGAAACCCCTCAAGTACAAATGATATATCACATTCACTTCTGAGTGATACTTAAAGTTGTGATATCTCACACACGGATACTTAATTTTGGTACATTCCATGTACTTAGGGAACGCCTTGGCAAACTGTAGGAACTATTGTACACCCTCTATAAATTTATCTCGTATATTGTATATGTGTCACGTTTCGCTTCCAGAATACTGGATAAATATGGGGACTGACATGGCCAACCGCACCTTGCAGAATACCGAAGTAAGTCGCAATATGTTAAGGTTGTCTAGAAGACAAATGGGTGAACTCTAGCATGCTATAACATCAGTCCTAAAGCTGACAAATCATATTATCTCAATCCAATAACACAAGTATAAGAGTATATCATACATGAAAGTAAAGAGGCCTCCCAAATTATATGTCACATATGATCATGAAGCTAGTGAATACAAAATGCTACACTAGTAGAGTTTAAATATACATGATCAATTTACTAGCCATGGTCTAATATATAATTATGTTGACCGTAGTCAGAGAAGTGATCTCAAAATAAAGGGCTAACACTGCCTCTTGCTAAAATACCACAAAAGGAATAATACTACGAGGGATGGAGGAAGGAAACCTAGTCGCGAGCTTCAGATGCAGTCCTACGAGTGTGAGCTATCTTACTGGAAGCACGGTGGATCCTGGTTCTCTTCGGGGTAACCTGGCCATGCAAAGCCAGTGGGTCAGAACCCCAAGCAACAAGTACCAAGAAAGAGCTCGAGGTGATAGACCAAACACATCACAACATACGCAAAAGAGATATATAAGAAAATAAATGCAAATTGAGACTTATACGGTACCAACGTACTCGTCTCAAGAATAATACTAGAAAAACAGATAATAAATACAGAAAAGAAAGTAAGGCGACGAGTGGCAATAGAGCATAGGAACTACTCTGGATCGGGACCACAACCCTTAAACCAAACAAGGACCAGGATTGCAGACCTTCACCCGAGCAGAACTTAGCACCATAAATACGCACCAAAGAATAATTTAAAGGGACGAGCTAAAGGAATAGACAAACATTCATTCCACGGCCAAACATACCTACGGCCTGCTATAATTAACTAACTAGGGTTATCACAAGCCCTAATTACTAGAAATGCATTGCTAAGAATATTGCTACCACCGGCATTGCAGTCAACCCAGATAGCCAAGGGTACGCTTGTCTAGTAAATTTAAATACACAGTCAATAATACAACAACAAAATAAATAGCAATCAAACTTATAAGCATAAACGTAAACTTGTGAATCAAAAACTGGTCTTGTAAACATAAACTTATCTTGTAATCATAACAAAAATAGGTTTATAAAATTAAACTGATTTTGTAAACATAAAGACGTTTTGTTAGTGAAAATTATTTTTTTTTTGTAAACATAAAAAGGTTTTGTAAATGAAAACTAATTTTTGTAAACATAACTTATCGAAAAATTGTCTTGTATGAAACTGAAACATAACTGGAACATATACTGGAGTGCATATATAGAAATGCAGAACAAAAACTTGCAGTACCTTAGAACGTACAAACTTGGTCAGTCATGGAGCCCTTGCCTAGCAGGGTGGTTCATGCCGCATGGGGCCCTTGGGGATCGGGGTAGCCGGTAGCACAATATTATTTCCTCCAAAAATGCTCTAGGTAAATCTTATCTTGTTTAATCATTACTAAATTATTTCAAGTTTTTGAGTCATGGACACTCGAGAACTTTTCTAGAATGACGAATCGCGAGTATGATCTCTTCATGAGTTATCGTATTCGCGACACGCGATACACTGGACAATACTTACACTTAATTGTCCGATGCCAAATACAATAGATTTCCATACACAGATATTTCTACGGTGTCATGAGGATTGTAAAATAATACATAAACTGGTCTAGTAACGTAAACTTGTATCGACATAAGAAAGCACACAACAGTAATCACCAAAAGGAATTACAGCGAGAACATAACAACAGGGAAACAAAAAAATGCACACAAAAATTACTGGCCACATACGCCCACTGGCCTCATGGACTCACTAGCCGCATGGACTCTCTGGTCCTCACGCACCCACTGGTTGCATGGACTCTCTGGTCCGCATGCACTCACTGGACACATAGACTCATTAGCCCGCATGCACCCACTAGCCGCATGGACTCTCTGGTCCGTATGCACCCACAGGCCTCATGGATTCTCTGGTCCGCATGCATCCACTGGCCGCATGGACTTACTTTTGGACTTAGCAAATTTTTATTCGTTCAACGAGTATGGGCGAATAGGCAGTCATGCGTCCAACAAGATGGACGCATGCTGCCAGCATAAGGCAAGAGTTCAGGCCGCATAACCCTCTCGGGCCGTATGGCACTCTCGGTCATATGGCTTGTTAGCCGCATAAAGACTTCGTCTTCTCCAATAGGAAGTTCAGCTATGGTCGAAACTCTAAAAATCAAATTTTAGTTTTCTACATAAAAACTTTATTTTTACTCCAAATCAAGTGAAACAAAAGCCAAAATGCTCGAAATAAAAAGCTATAACATAAGGAACCACTAGTTTTTGAAAAAACTAAGTTTTAGTAGATCAAAAATAAGAAAAACTCATAGAACACATAAAAATTCTAAACTTAAAACTCAGATCTACAAAAATTTATACATCAAAATCCAAAACTCCAAAAACTAAACATGATCAGCAACTCAAGAAGAATATTTTTCATCAAATACATTTTTAAAATAACAACATACATAAAATCCAAAAATCTATTATTTTACCATTGAGCAAGATGTACTTGCCTTGGGTGGCTCCTAGCCTCTACCTCTCACGGTCAAAGTCGCAGCAACTTTCCCTTAGGGTTAGAGTTAGGGTTAGAGGGAGCTTGAGGGAGAGGAGGAAGAGGAAAATAAAAAATAAAGAAGAAAAAAGAGAGGAGAGAGAAAATCCATATATATACTAAGAGAGGATAAAAGAGGGTTTAGTCATGGATTCACCGAAAATAAAATGAACCAATGGTCCATTCTATATACAGGTCCTAAACCGGGTCTATGGCAATGCCAAAGGATATTCTGCTGGTCTCGGATAGTCTCTCTCTCAACAACAAAAATAAAACAGTAATAAATGACAGGAACCAACATATGAAATACAACATGAATATATTATCAGGAAAAAATTAAATTCTAAAAATTTAAGAAATACCAAATCTGGGATCAGGTGTGACATCTCTACCCTCCTTAGAAAAATTTTGTCCTCAAAATTTTACTAAGGCTTGTCGAGCTGGAACACACGAGAAAGCTCAAAAAATCAAATCACAATTTGTAGACTCTCCAGCAGAGCTAGACCCTTTACATGTTATTACTGCTACCGGCTCCCCGACACAGAGCTTGTAGCAGTCTCAGCCTGAGTACTAGTGTTGCTCTCATTTGTATATCACATAGATGGTTACTTAGTTTACCCTGCTGTTCATTTATTTATTGCACTGCTTATTCAGTTGGCTTGTTTTTATCTTGTGCCTTGCTTGTCCACTGAGGACCTGGATTTGGATGATGTCCCCAGGTTTAGCTGAGGAGCAGTATCCCGAGGTATACGGGACCGGAGCTGAAGCTATTGCTGGAGCTGAACCAAACACTGAAGACGAGGTGACTGTCGAGGACTTCTCCTGAGTGCTTGTTCCAGTACTCAGTATTTATCTCATGTTTATATCTTTTGTTCCTGGCCTATAGAGCCAGTTTATTCAGACTTAAGTCGGATTGTTTCTCCGACTGACTTGCTGTGATGATGTTGCTACTTATTTCCATTTGATTATGCAGTTTATTTCTTTATCTTTATGGATGAGATTAGTGTGACTTGTGTAGTAGACCTTACTTACAGCTTAAGTACGCCCTGATGGTTCCATTAAATTGGATTATCCATCAGTGCGTGCTGCTGGCCAGTGCCACGTGTCCAGTCCCTCGATATTTTGGGACTGGGGTGTGACATGGTTTTTGTGGTGGCCCATGCAGGTCGGTACTAAATTGTTCGGTTTCAACTTAGGGATCGGACAGGCCTGCAATAAGATAGGTTATAGGATCTCATCCATTGATTTAATCGTTTTTGAACTCTATGTCAAATTCCATTTAATTGCTTGAATTGCATCCTGTTTTGATTCCTCTGTGCGTTCTCATTGTTTTCTTTTGATGCAGAGTTATGGATCCCAGACGTGGTGACGAGACCCCCTTGGGTACACCGACTGAAGCAGGGTTTACCTGCGAAGCTGGAACGATGCCAGATACCAGAGGACAATCCTCTCAGAGCAATCAAACTGGCCAGCCAAGTTCCAGGTTCAGACGTGATGACATCCGGCCTCCTCCCTAGTTCCCTCCTACGATGCCTGTCTTTCCTCCAGGACAGGCAATGGACGGCCAGCAAATGTTCCAGATGTTCTACGCAATGATGCAGGCCCAACAACAGATTCAACAGGAAACCCAACGCCGAGAGGCCGAGAACCTAAGGAACAGCCTAGTCGCAGCATTGGAGCATGCAAATCCACCAAATAGGCGGCCAGCGATGGGATCTGTTACGGATTTCTGTCAACTCAAGCCTCGTACCTTCTCGGGCAAGGAAGGACCAACTGAAGTGCATGAATGGCTTACAAACACACAGTATCAGTTGGAGGCCGCCGAACTACCAAGGGACAAATGGATGACTGCCGTCAGGATGCAACTGACGGACAACGCACATCATTGGTGGCTGTCCGAAGAAAGAAGGCTCGGACATGATCAGGTTACCTGGGAGGAGTTCTCCAGACTCATCCAGGAAATGTATATCCCTGCTGTGGCTCGGTCAGAACTCCGAGACAGGTTCAACCGCCTGATCCAGGGCAACATGACGGTGGAGGAATATAACGCCGAATTCATTCGCCTGAGCCGCTTCGCCCCTTCGCTAATTCCCACCGAAGAGGAGAAGGCGGAGAAATTCTTTGATGGGCTCAGGTTCGAGCTTCAGAAGTTAATCGGATCGGTCGCGCCCACCTCTTACACCGACGTCCTAGCTGCAGCACGTCGGCTGGAGCGCGTTACTCGGAGGGAATCAAGCTTGAAACGTCCCTTCTCCTCAGCACCGTCCAAGTCATCACCAGGGGAATCTACTAAACGGCCCCAGAAGAGCCCGCCTCCAAGAGCAGCAACTAAGAACTTGCCTACTTGCCACTACTGCAGCAAGGTAGGACATATTGAAAAGGAATGTAGACGCAAGCTGGGGCTCTGCCTGGTTTGCGGATCTGGACAACACTTCTCCAAGGACTGCTCGGAACGTCGAGAGGGAGTTCCGAATCGACCAGCTCCACCCGCAGCTCTTCTAGCTGGGGGAGCAACACAGACAGGGCCTGGAGGAGCCAGGCCACCTCTACCACCTCAGGCAGCACTGTTCCAACAAGCTCGTCAGCAAAGGGGTCCCGCTCAGGGACGAGGTCAGGCATATGCACTAGCAGTCACTGAGGAAGCTACTGCAGGCGAAGTGATAGCAGGTACCATATTAGTAGCTTCAATTCCTGTTGTAGCATTATTTGATTCTGGAGCTTCGCATTCATTTATTGCTGCTAGCTTCGTAGCCACACATAGAATAGCTACCGCACCTCTCTCAAAGATGAAGAGAATACTAACGGGAGGTGGAATTATCCCGGTTAGTGATACTTGTAGATCATGTTCGGTAGTAGTCTGTGGCCGAGAGATGCGAGCTCAATTCCTGATCTTTTCTATGCCTGATTATGATGTTGTACTTGGTATGGACTGGTTAAGTCAGTACCATGCGACACTGGATTGCCGGCTTGGAAAAGTGATATTTAGACCCCCTAGCCTTCCTGAGTTTGAATTTCTACGAGGAGCTGTAGAACAAGGGGTCCAGCCAACTCTTAGGGTATTGACTATAGAAGAAGATTCAAGTTACCCAAGAGTCATAACGGAATTTGTGGATGTATTTTCCGACGATCTTCCAGGTTTACCACCTGATCGGGAGATAGAATTCACAATAGACCTAACTCCAAGAGCCGAACCTATCACTTCATCGGTATATCGGCTAGCACCTAAGGAGTTAGTGGAGCTGAAAACACAAGTTGACGACCTTCTGGAGAAAGGATTTATCCGACCCAGTGTTTCACCATGGGAAGCACCTATACTTTTTGTACCCAAGAAGGACGGATCTGTATGACTGTGCATCGATTACAGAGCCCTTAATGCTGTAACTATTAAGAACCGGTACCCATTACCACGCATTGATGATTTGTTTGACCAATTGAGTGGTGCTAAGGTATTCTCAAAGATTGACCTTAGATCCGGTTATCACCAGATTAGGGTGAAGAAGGAAGACATCCCAAAGACGGCCTTCAGAACTAAGTATGGACATTATGAGTTCCTAGTAATGCCGTTTGGTTTAACCAACGCACCCACCGTATTTATGAGCTTGATGAACGGGGTCTTCCATCAGTACTTGGATAAGTTCGTGGTGGTATTCATTGATGATATCCTAATCTACTCCAAGAACCACGAAGAGTACGAGGAACACCTTAGAATTGTGCTAGAAACCTTGAGAAGGGAGAAGCTATATGCCAAGCTCAGCAAATGTGAGTTCTGTATGGACAAGGTGCCATTCTTAGGGCATATTATCTCGGGTGAAGGACTGTCTGTGGACCCAGAAAAAGTCACTGCTATAGAAATCTGGCCTACCCCTACCTCTGTTGCGAAAGTGAGAAGTTTTCTTGGACTTGCTGGATATTACCGGCGGTTCGTAGAAAATTTTTCAAGGATCGCAGAGCCGATGACTAAGCTGACACGGAAGGATCAGGAGTTCATATGGATGGAAGAATGCCAGAATGCCTTTGAAGAATTGAAGAGGCGTCTAACAACAGCACCAGTCTTGACTCTTCCCTCAGGGTCAGGAGGTTTTGTTGTATATAGTGATGCGTCCGGTAGTGGACTAGGTTGTATCTTGATGCAACATGGCAAGGTTATCGCTTATGTATCGAGGCAGCTGAAGGTCCACGAAAAGAACTACCCGACGCACGACCTGGAGCTAGCTGCAGTGATTTTTGCATTAAAGATCTGGAGATATTATCTGTATGGAGAAAAGGTCGAGATATTCACTGATCATAAGAGCTTGAAGTATGTTTATACACAGAAGGAGCTCAACATGAGGCAAAGGCGTTGGCTTGAGTTGATGGTGGACTTTGACATCGATCTGCAGTACCACCCGGGGAAAGCAAATATTGTAGCCGACGCCCTCAGCAGAAAACCCTCGGCTTATTTCTTAACGGAGCAGCCTCAGTTATTACAAGACTTGCAAGATCTTCAGATAGAGGTTGTTCTACCTGGACAAAATGGTTTGCTGGCTAACCTTGAAGTAAAGTCATCGCTGGTGGAGAGAATCAAGGAAGCTTTGCCTAATGATGCCAGATTCCGAAGGCTGAGAGAGAGAACAGAAGCAGGCTTGCAGACGGGACTTCGCATCCACGAGGACGGAACATTAAGGTGCGGAAATCGCCTATGTGTTCCAAATGGAGAATTAAGGCAGGAGTTGATGACAGAAGCCCATAGCTCCATATACTCGGTTCATCCAGGAGGAACCAAGATGTACCGGGACTTGAGACAATATTACTGGTGGCATGGAATGAAAAGAGAAATCGCCCGCTTCGTGGCAAAATGCTTAGTCTGCCAGCAGGTGAAGGCCGAGCACCAAAGGACTGCAGGTATGTTGCAGCCGCTTTCCATCCCTGAATGGAAGTGGGAGCATATTACCATGGACTTCGTCACTGGATTTCCAAGAAGCCCTAGTGGAAAGGATGCAGTATGGGTCATCGTGGATCGGCTCACTAAGTCGGCTCACTTCTTGCCGTTCAGAGTTGGACAATCCACGGAAGTAATAGCCGACATGTATATGCGTCAGATCATAAAATTACATGGAGTGCCGGTTAGTATTGTATCAGATCGAGACTCGAGATTTACTTCTCACTTCTGGCGAAGCATGCAAGAGAGTCTCGGCACCAGACTCAAGTTCAGTACTGCCTATCATCCTCAGACAGATGGCCAGTCAGAGCGCACAATTCAGATCCTAGAAGATATGCTGCGATCTTGTATACTGGACTTTGGAGGATCTTGGGAAGATCATCTGCATTTAGTGGAGTTCTCCTACAACAATAGCTATCAGGCAAGCATTCAGATGGCACCTTTCGAGGCGTTGTACGGAAGGAAGTGCAGATCGCCAATATGCTGGAGCGACATTGGTGAACGTCAAATGCTGGGTCCAGAGTTGGTAACGGAGACAGTGGAGAAAGTAAAGCAGATCCAGAACCATCTCCGTGCAGCCCAGGATAGACAGAAGCATTGGGCTGATGCACACAGACGACCCCTGGAGTTCAAGGAAGGAGAGCATGTATTTTTGAGGATCTCGCCCACTAGAGGTACTATCAGATTTGGCAGCAGAGGCAAGTTAAGCCCAAGGTACATTGGGCCATTTGATATCTTGGAGCGCATTGGTGAGGTGGCTTACCGTCTTGCATTACCTCCATCCTTAGAGGGAGTGCATGATGTATTCCACGTCTCACAGCTGAGGAGGTATGTGACGGACCCAAGTCATATAGTTGATCATTCTGAGATTTCGGTGGGACCTAGCCTGAGATACGAGGAGCAACCAGTGGGTATACTCGACACCAGCGAGAAGACACTGCGAGGGCAGACAATCAGGCTGGTTCGAGTAGCTTGGAAACAGCACTCTCCTGGCGAATCGACCTGGGAGCGAGAAGATGTTATGCGCCAGCGTTATCCACACCTATTTGCAGAATCAGGTAGAACCTAAGCATTCTTTAATTCTGTAAATCTTGCCTTATAGTTTACCCTTCGATTGCGAGGACGCAATCCTCTTAAGGGGGGGTAGATTGTAAACACCCTAAAATTTCTTTCAGATATTTTTAAATCAATTTTTGGATTTAATATGCAATTTACATAGGACCTGAAGTGAGTTTGTAATTTTTAATTGCCAATAAACAACATTAAAATGAAATAAAAATATGATTTTATGGTGTAAAATAGAAAACCGGACTTAGGGTAATTTTCTGAGATTTTATTGGGCCTCAGACCTATTTTTAAAAGCCTAAAAACTATTTTCTGAATTAATTAATTAATATAATTATTATTATTATTACTATTTTTTATATTTTTCGGTTTTGGGCCCGGCCCGGCCCAGCGGGCCGAGCCCGTTAGCAGCCCAGCTGTTAACGGGTCGGGTGGGTCCGCTCACCCGGAGCCCGCCGCCCGACCCGACCCGCTTGCCGGTCACCCCTGTCCCTCGTCCCCCCCCCCACGATCCGATAACGCCGGCGCCGCCGCGAAATTCGGACGCCACGACCGCCTCCCCCTCCGACCTTTCCGCCACGACGCCCCGGCCAATCCAGGCCCCCAGCCCCCTTTAAATAGCCCCCTCCTCCGCCTCCTTTCTCCACTAAACCCTAGCCCTAACTCCACCCGTCCAGCGACCTAGTTCCAGCGAGCCCCGTCCGGCGACCCCGACCCCCTGCGACCCTCCGGCCTCCTCTCAAACCCGCCGTCCACCTCCCTCGCAGCCCAGCGAGTCCCCCCAGCCGCCGAGAGCCGCCGACCTCTCCTCCTTCCTTCCCTCTTCTTCTCAAACCCGCCGCCGGCCTCCCCTGCGAGCCCGACCTCGCCGTAGCCGCCGTCCGACGACCCCGCCGGACCTCCCAGGGCCTAGCCGACCTCCGCCCGGTGCCGTACAGCGTCGGCACCCTCTACTCAGACCCGGACACGCCGCTGGACACGCTGACACGTCCAGGACACAGAACCGCGTGTCGGACTCGAAACACCCCGGTTCCTCGGGTCCCCTTCAGGTACTCGTATCTTGCAACTCGGATCTCCGTTTTCGATTCTGTAAATTTCTACGCGAAGCCTGTATGACCCTCTCGGTGCCCGGATAAACTGTTCGAGGTATCGCGGCCTGTGGCGATCGCACACCGCGATCCAAAAACAGAAAAAACCAGACCCTGTTTTACCCCGGAACTGAGTGCGCCCCGCTAAACGGGACGACTTGGTCGCGTGCGGTGTTCACAGATACGTGCGCCTCGTTGATACGGACGTGTGGGATTTTGCGGAAGCTGATTCGGGTGTGCGTGCACACCGGAATCAACGCGTATCCGCGGACATCGCCCCGTATCCGCCTTTTCTGCAATTCACCCTAATTTCGTGCACACACGTCAGATCGAGACGAAACTTGTGCCATCGGACTCGTAGCGATATGCTGGTCCTGTGGGTCAAGTTTGGTCCGATTCTGAGAACGTTGACGAAATCGCGTGTCGTGGGCCCCACAGGCCCCGCTCGACGGGCGATTTTGTGATCGGCTCATCGGAATTCAAATCTGAAAGTTCCGTTGGGTTCATATCAGCGTTCCTAACCTGTTGACACTAAGTTTGGTGAATTTGGAGACCGTTGACCCTGACACATTTTTCGGTGCAAAGCGGGCCCACCGGTGGACCCCGTTTTGGTCCGAAATTGCCGTTTTTGCCCTTGTCTCCAAATTGGACCCAAGGACAGGCGTTCCTAGCTGTTTGACACCTTTTGAGCGTGATGGTACTGTTTATTTCAGCTTTCGGAGACATCTCTGGAAATTTCCAAAACCAGGACCTAAGTGGAATCCAAACATCAGGCAAGTGCACATTGCCAATATTGCAGTCATTATTTTCATATTTTTTGATAAAAATACTCTGCTGGATGTCTTGTGAAATTCATATAAACTGTTTTAAACTGCTTAAACCTAGGAAACGTACGACGTACCTAGTGCCCGATCATAGTCGGGTACTGACACCGTACACGGTGTCGGGTTCGTCATTTAGAGATGGATTTACGATCCCCTTATTTTGTACTTGACCTATCAAGTACCCTACAAACCCAGGACACTTGACACTATCATGGACAGAATCTTCCGGAGTTATTCGTGGGGATTCTGAATAGGATACAGGACTTGACAGAGTTATTTATTTATAGACAGTATGACTTGTTGCATTAGTTATAATCCCGCTGACATGGACATGAGACGTTATGGTCATGGCTTGCGTGATTACATTGGGTGGGGAGAGACACACAGGCTACAGGCTGTTCTATATATATATCTACTATTATTGTGAGGTTGTAGACTCTCCAGCAGAGCTAGACCATTTACGTGTTATTACTGCTACCGGCTCCCCGACACAGAGCTTGTAGCAGTCTCAGCCTGAGTACTAGTGTTGCTCTCATTTGCATATCACATAGATGGTTACTTAGTTTACCCTGCTGTTTATTTATTTATTGCACTGCTTATTCAGTTGGCTTGTTTTTATCTTGTGCCTTGCTTGTCCACTGAGGACCTGGATTTGGATGATGTCCCCAGGTTTAGCTGAGGAGCAGTATCCCGAGGTATACGGGACCGGAGCTGAAGCTATTGCTGGAGCTGAACCAAACACTAAAGACGAGGTGACTGTCGAGGACTTCTCCTGAGTGCTTGTTCCAGTACTCAGTATTTATTTCATGTTTATATCTTTTGTTCCTGGCCTATAGAGCCAGTTTATTCAGACTTAAGTCGGATTGTTTCTCCGACTGACTTGCTGTGATGATGTTGCTACTTATTTCCATTTGATTATGCAGTTTATTTCTTTATCTTTATGGATGAGATTAGTGTGACTTGTGTAGTAGACCTTACTTACAGCTTAAGTACGCCCTGATGGTTCCATTAAATTGGGTTATCCATCGGTGCGTGCTGCTGGCCAGTGCCACGTGTCCAGTCCCTCGACATTTTGGGACTGGGGCGTGACACAATTCAAATGATTATACTAAGCAAATAACTAAAATAAAAAAGAAGGTTGCAGAAGTGACTAATGAATAAATGCACAAAAATAACACACACAAAAATTGAGGCATATGGATACATATACTCCTGAGTCAGTCGAATAGGAACTCGTCCTCGCTTACCTATGGTGACTCACAAAATGGATAAGAGAATAGCCTAGCAGTAAGTTGGTACCAACGACTATACCGAGGATATGACTCTAATCCAGGATATACCTTCACAGTTGGGACACATAATAGACATCACATATCACGAGATACACAGGCAGAAGAGTTGGACGAGAAACTTGCCTCCACTCACCGAATAAGTTGAGCTAACCATTGTACTCCAGACATGGTGGAATACAAGGCCATCGACAAGAACCAAAGATATAATACCAACTCCTGGCTGGCTAAAAATAACACATCTGAGATGGAATCATAAAGATGCTACCTGCAACCCTTAAGGTAATACCCTCATATTGGATAGGATACTAAAACTGTCCCTAAAACTGTGCATACAACTGCGCTCTATGCTGCCTAACCCTTTGAGCTCGAGATAGTAGAGGTTGCTGCGCCAACGGCTGTACTACTAGTATTGGCTCATCTTGGTTTACCATTACAGGTTTTGATAATCGAAGTGACTGGAATATCTGAGATGACATGTCAGGCGTAGTTGGTCGTTCTTGAGGCAACAATTGCGGGCAATTTCTAACTGTACGACCTATAGCTGAACAGTGAGAACATCGCCCAATTGCCTTCTAACAATCTGATCTAAAATACCCATCTTCCCACAATAGGTACACCCTTTTGGTTCTGTCGGGTGCTGTTGCGGGTGATATTCTGGTATCGAGATTTGGGACACTGCTTGTCGTTCGGGTGATAGTCATGGACAGGAAGCAATCATATGATCGGGTGCTTCACATAGAAGACATTGATGATTAGCGCTCCGATATGTCACACTGGTGTGTCCTGCCTTCCCACAGAAGAAACGTACGACTGGAGCCTTCGGACACTGATACGAAGGACTGTAAGCTGATACTAGTGAGGAATGCTGAAATAAAGAGTCTAACGGGGGTGCATGATTTCTCTTACGACCCTCAATTATTGATGTGGTACCCCTGACTATATACTCATGTCCTGGCGATGCTTCTGCGGTAGACCGGGCTGGACATGCTGACTTACTGAACGACTAGTACTGTCCTTCTTTAATCCCTACTCCATCTGGCCGCAAGTATTTGGTTTCGAATTTCCATGACAAACTATGCATGTTGAGTCCTAGCAACATCTGAAGACTATGTTGGATGGTGCAATTTTGCTTTAGCTGGGACTCCTGGTAAAGCTGGAACACTTGTTGCTGGAGCTAAAGTTGTTGTGGTTGTTGTTGCTGCTTTGTCACCATCATGGTCCTGATTATCTCTAGCATAGCTTGTGAGCTTAATTGTTCCGGTTGTGCTAAGGAAACTAGTAGAACTTGTTGGCCTAGCATGACTGGCGGAGCTGTCTGATGATGAGAGGTTGCTAGCTCTTGATTATGACTTGGCAACGAAATCTAGTTCTGGCCTACTATTGGAACTGCTGAAACTACTGGAGCGATGGAACCCACAGAAGGTGGAGCAGGTGGACTGTCCCTGAAGGATAAGGACACAGGGATATCAACAAGGGACGAGAATGGAACAATCATGTCAAGCAAATTTGCAGTTCAAAGAGAGCGAGAGGTACATATCACAAGTGCAGTTAAATCGAAGATAAGTAAAGGATTGAGATTCTAACAAGATGAGTCCTCCCACAAGTCTGAAAAATAGACCTGTATGGGCCACCAATAAAATCTTGTCATGCCCCGCTCCCAGAATACTGGATAAATACGGGGACTGACCTGGCCAACCCTACCTTGCAGAATATCGAAGTAAGCCACAATGTGTTAAGATTGTCTAGAAGACAAATAGGTGAACTCTAGCATGCTATAACGTCAATGTTAAGGCCGACAAATCCTATTATCTCAATCCAATAACACATGTACAAGAGTATATCATACATGAAAGTAAAGAGGTATCCCAAATTATATGTCACATATGATCATGAAGCTAGTAATTACAAAATGTTGCACTAACAGAGTTTAAATATACATGATCAATATACCAGCCATGGTCTAATATATACATCATGTTGACCGTAGTCAGAGAAGTGATCTCAAAATAAGGGGCTAACATTGCCTCTTACTAAAATACCACAAAAAGAATAATCATACGAGGGGTGGAGGAAGGAAACCCACTCGCGAGATTCGGCCACAGTCCTACAAGTTTAGGCCATCTTACTGGAAGCGCGGTGGATCCTGGTTCTCTTCGGGGTAACCTGGCCATACAAAGCCAATGGGGTCAGAACCCCAAGCAACAAGTATCACAAAGGAGCTCGATGTGATAGACCAAACACATCACAATATACGCAAAAGAGATATATAAGAAAATAAATGCAAATTGATACTTGTACGGTACCAACATACTCGTCTCAAGAATAATACTGGAAGAACTGATAAAGAGTATAGAAAAGAAAGTAAGGCGACGAGTGACAAGAGAGCATAGAAACTACTCTGGATTGGGACCATAATCCTTAAACCAAATAAGGACCGGGGTTGCAGACCTTCACCCGAGCAGAACTTAGAACCCTAACCACGTGCCAAAGAATAATTTAAATGGACGAGCTAAACGAATAGATAAACATTCATTACACGACCAAACATACCTACTACTTGCTATAATTAACTAACTAGGGTTACAACAAGCCCTAATTACTAGAAATGCAATGCTAAGAATATTGCTACCATCGGCACTGCAGTCAATCCGGATGGCCATGGGTACGTTTGTCTAGTAAATTTAAATGCACAGTCAACAATACAACAACACAATAAACATCAATCGAACTTATAAGCATAAACGTAAACTTGTGAATCAAAAACTGGTCTTGTAAACATAAACTTATCTTGTAATCATAACAAAAAAGGGTTTATAAAATTGAACTAATTTTGTAAACAAAAAGAGGTTTTGTAAGTGAAAACTATTTTTTTTTTGTAAACATAAAGAGGTTTTGTAAGTGAAAACTGATTTTTGTAAACATAACTTATCGAAAAATGGTCTTGTAACATAACTGAAACTGAAATATAACTGGAACATATACTGGAGTGCATATACAAAAATGCAGAACAACAACTTGTAGTACCTCAGCACGCGTAAACTTGGTCAGTCATAGAGTCCTTGCCTAGCAGGGTGGTCCATGCCATATGGGGCCCTTGGGGATCGGGGTAGCCGGTAGCGCAATATTCTTTCCTCCAAAAATTCTCTAGGTAAATCTTATCTTGTTTAATCATTACTAAATTATTACAAATTCTCGAGTCGTAGACACTCGAGAACTTCCCTAGAATGACCAATCGTGAGTACGAACTCTTTAAGAGTTATCGTATTCGCGACATACAATACACTGGACAATACTCACACTTGATTGCCTGTAAACCCCCTCATGACATTGCCTGATGCCAAATGCAATTGATTTTCATACACAGATATTTCCACGGTGTCGTGAGGATTATAAAATAGTACATAAACTGGTCTGGTAATGTAAACTTGTATCGACATAAGGAAGCACACAACAGTAATCACTAAAAGAAATTACAGAGAGAACATAACAACAGGAAAACACAAAAATGCACACAAAATTTTTTGGCCGCATACTCCCACTGGCCACATGGATTCACTAGCCGCATACACCCACTGGCCGCATGGACTCACCGATCCGCATGCACCCACTGGCCGCATGGACTCTCTAGACCGCATGCACCCACTAGACGCATGGACTAAGCACCCACTGGCTGCATGGACTTACTTTTGGACTTAGCAAATTTTTTTCGTTCAACGAGTATGGACGAATAGGTAGTCATGCGTCTAACAAGATGGATGCATGCTTCCAGCAAGGACAAGAATTCAGGCTACATAACCCTCTCGGGCCGTATGGCACTCTCGGGCCGCATGGTACTCTCGGCCGCATAGCTCGTTGACCGCATAAAGACTGTCTTCTCCAACAGCAAGTTCAACCATGGTCAAAACTCTAAAAATCAAAAATTAGTTTTCTACATAAAAACTTTACTTTTACTCCAAATCAAGTAAAACAAAAGCCAAAATGTTCGAAATGAAAAGCTCTAACATAAGGAACCATTAATTTTTGAAAATACTAAGTTTTAGTAGATCAAAACCAAGAAAAACTTATAGAACACATAAAAATCCTAAATTTAAAATTCAGATCTACAAAAATTTATACATCAAAATCCAAAACTCCAAGAACTAAACGTGATCAGCAACTCAAGGAGAACATTTTTCATCAAATTTATTTTTGAAACAACAACATATATAAAATTTGAAAATCTATAATTTTACCATTAAACAAGATGTACTTGCCTTGGGTGGATCCTAGCCTCTACCTCTCACGGTCCAAGTCGCAGCTACTTTCCCTTAGGGTTAGGGTTAGGGTTAGGGTTAGAGGGAGCTTGAGGGAGAGAAGGAAGAGGGAAATAAAAAATGAGGAAGAAGAGAGAGAAAAGCCATATATATCCTAAGAGAGGAGAAAAGAGGGTTTAGTCATGGGTTCACCTAAAATAAACCGAACCAATGGTCCATTCTACATGCGGGTCCTAAACCGGGTCTATAGAAATGCCAATGGATATTCTAGTGGTCTTGGGTAGTCACTCTCTCAACAATAAAAATAAAAAAATAATAAATGACAGGAACCAACATATGAAATACAGCAGGAATACATTATCAAAAAAAATTTTAATTCTAGAAATTTAAGAAATACCAAATCTGGGATCGGGTATGACAACATGTCATCAGGATGACAGTTGTATATCCACGAACGATGCCGTAGGTAGTAATTCATATCCATTAATATACTTTTGCAAAGATAGATACACATTGTTCAAGTGTATATCGTTCAAAGCGTTCAAAGACTTGCAAAAGTAATAGCATGAGGGCATAATTTCAAACTTAGAAGACATGTGGACAACTCTGATTTCAAACTCTATTAAATGGGCGGCTCATAATAATAAACATGTGTTCCCTTGTGAGCCATTATCTGAAAAGGAAATTTACTGAGAGTTATACAAGATTTTGAAAAAAAAATCATACAAAAGGCTAAGTATTATAAATTATCTGAAAAGACTGAGAGGCCTTTGTTTACTCCTAAAAAAAAAACCTAAAAAGACTTAAAATCTAGTTCTCACCATAAGTCTTCTTAGATATTTAATCCTTTCGTTCTTAGTCTTTTCTGGTATATCTCTAATAGCCTCAAAAGGCTTGCAGAACTCAATTTTATTTTCACATAATGGCCCACGAAGGAACACTTGACTTCAGAGTATCCAACACAGGTAGAACCTAAGTATTCAACATGGTAGAACCTAAAAGCCTAGTCACTACCATTCTAGACCTAAAAGTCTCAAAATTTTCGTTTCAGAGAAGGGATCACATAGACACTTGACTTCGGAGTGTCCAACATAGGCACGATCATAATCACTACTATTCTAGACCTAAAAGCCTCAAAAGGAATATTTTGTGTCTAAATTTTGTTATAATGGACGCAGCAGTTGCAGTAGCTCCATCAGCAATGCAGCAGCAGCCAAAGCAAGGGGTCAGTGTACTATTCTAGACACATGTATAAATTTATCCGCAAATCGAACATGTCATCAGGATGGCAGTTGTACATCCACGAACGACGACACAGGTAGTAATTCAGATCCATTTCTATATACTAATTTCTAAGTTTTTGGTGGTCAACCCAAACTGTACCTAGAGCTATTCTAGGGTCTCAAGTATAGCTTTCAAGTGTTGTATAGCATGTATTATATAGAGTTACTATACTTCCTCACACTTGTCATTTGTAGATATGTAAACTTCGCAAATGTGCAATTCAATTACAGTTGATTTTTTTCAAAGGATCATAGCCTTTAAATTCTAGAACTCTGTGATAGTTCCAATTTCGTCACTTCATCTTGGTATCGATCTTCCTTTGACACGATGCAAATGATAGTTAACTTAGTTGCTATATTTTTTTATAAGACTGTATTTGGCTCTTTGTAACAAACCGATTAATGTACGACAACAAAAATAATAAATGAGTACTAAATCCAGTGAGCCAGTAGTCCAATGACATAATCAATCAATTAGGGACTAAGTCAAATAGGGATTTGATGGAGGTAAGCGATTCAAAATTAGTCTTAATCATACTATGGCTCACATCAACCTATCCAAAGTGTTGTTATCCTAAGTAGGTTGATACTCGCCTACCGTTATCCTATATATGTCCAATAGTCAAAAGTCTATGACAAATAAAATGGGGACATCCAACGAAATAGGCCAAAAGTATTTACAAAATCAAAAAATTAGTGAGGATGTCTATACTATAAATACTAGAAAAAAAATGTATACTGCTAGAAATTTAATCGTGTCTCTGTTTGTGTGTCCGTGTCGTGTCAGTGTGTGTGTGTGTATGTGTGTCGTGTCAGTGTCACTGTGTCAGTATGTCTGTGTCGTGTCAGTAAAAGGGAGATAGGGATTGGGTTACCTGATCCTCTGATCGAGGAGGGGGGTCGTCGGGGTCGAGGGGGGTCCGAGGGGGGTCGTCGAGGCCGAGGGGCGCCGGGGCAGGGGGGCGGGGGGGGGGGGGGTCGTTGGTGCCGAGGGGCGCTGGGGCAGGGGACCGAGGGTGGTTGTCGGACTCGAGAGGGGTTGGGTTCGCCGGGGCAGGGGGCCGAGGGGGTCGCCAGAGTCGAGAGGGGTCGGGGTCGCCGGGGCGGGGGGAGGGGCGAGGGGTGCAGCAGCTTTTTGGGAGAGGGGAAGATCGAGAGATTGGGAGGAAATAAAAAACTAAAAATCCTATATTAACTTTTTAGCGACGTCTAAATTGAACGTCGCTAAACATCGCTAATTAAAAATATTTGCGACGTCTTGCTACATTTATAAATATCGCTAATTAAAAATAAGAAATGTCTGTAAAAACGTCGTCAAACGACGCTAAATCAGAACAAATAGCGATGTTAAAGAAGCGTATAACGACTATGTTTTAAAAAACCCAAGTAACAGTCGCTACTAGTCGCTATGCGTCGCCAACAACGACGTATAGCGACGTTTATTTTTGGAATCGCTAAAATCTTTAAAATTAGCGACATTTGATGACGACGTCGTTAAAAACGTCGATATTTCATTATATTTTGGTAGTGGAACCTAAACACTGAAATTTAATGCAAATCGAGTATATATATATATATATATATATATATATATATATATATATATATATATATATATATATTCTAAAAATTAAGAAAAAAAATACTGGTCATCTTTAGTGATTCATAGATTCATCTGGTTAGATGGGAATTTTGAAAGTATTTCGTTAAACTAGGAATCTATGTTACACGAACGTAGAAAAATTATTTTTGTACCAGTATATATATATATATAGTACCTATCAAAAAATATATGTTTCTCATATCTGTATCGTATCCTTATCTGTATATCAGAATTCTGGGCTCATCCTCACAACTCAAGTTTTCGGAATTCGGGCCCACGCATGCATAATACATAATTGTGGCCCGTTTCTGTATCTGATATTCCCTTCCTATTTTGTCCTCCCATGTCTCTCTCCCCTTTATTACCTGTGGACCATCCATCTCCATATATACTTCCAAATTCTGTTTGGAACCACATGTAATAGGATTGAACAGAAATGGACAGAATAGGAGGGGCACAGCAGATCTACTCTTCCGTTCCTGACCGACGAATTAAATGTACTGCTAGCTAGGTGATGTTGTTAGTCTATGTGGGTACTGTGGAAATTGGCGTAAGTACTGTTGTTAGTCTAAATGGAACTTATTCTCTACATAGCAATAATTTCATTAGCATGTGCCAACCACCACCTATGCTCCGTATTGCATTGAATATCAAGTAGTAGAAGCAAGTGATCAGGATATCAAGAATTTAGTAACCTCCATATGCAGCTCTGCGTAATTAAACAGCACTCTTGACACTGATCTAACCTGATTTAAATGAATGTCTAGCAGTTCTCTGAATCAATTGGTCCGAGGCTATCGACAAACGAGATTTGTGCTATATTATTTCAAGGCCAAGATTTGTGCTATATAGCAAGGCCATAGCAAAATGGGACTACTTTCATACCCCTATTTGAAAAAGTCTGTATTCCGTATCTATATCGTGTCCCTCATCCTTATCCATGTCTTGTATTCAGGTAACATAGCTATCAAGAAAAGGAAGTACACATGTATTGTGTCTCCGTGAGCATTCTCTGATACAGATTGGACAGAATGTTCGACCTATAGTATTCTGTTTGGTTTTTGATGATTTATTAATTTAATGACGAAAAAAATATAAGTCGTTGTTGTATGTTCTTCTGGTGAGACAGAGTACAGAACTATAGCTGCCTCCACCAGGAAGATCGTTCATATACGTAAATTACTCTCTGATATGGACATTGCTTATACAGGACCTACGTCCATATCAGAGAGCAGTCTAAAACGATTTCTCTGATGGCAGTCAACAATATTAATTTTATTAATGGATGATACAAAAAGTAATATAACTATAAATATAATGATGGAAAACGAATTCATATCTGTATATATATAAAAAAAATAGAAAAAAAAATCATAAATCTAATTAATATGCTTGAAAAGAAGAATCTATCAAAATGTTTCCACTCATGATGAAGGGACTTTAATCAAAAACTTTGAATATTATATTCTCTTCTGGGCCAGAGAAGCCTCCAATCAAAGAAGCCCAAGTGGAATGCACCAGATGATGATGCTTGCTCTACTAATGGTATATTAGTATACAGATTTTCGGAAAGCCTTACTTTTGGTTTGTTGATCCTTGGTTGGGTTGAAGTTTTTGATATTTTCTTCTAATATTTATTAGTGAACATGCTCCGTGTAGTACATTTATGTTACATCTACTAATCTATGTTATAAATGGCCTCTTTGCTTTTTCGGTTTCCTTTCATTTCTAATGTTATGCAAAGGTGGTTCTTGTCAGTCTCGAGATAGATCAACATAGCAGAGTTTACTAGCAAGACCTAAAGGTCCGCTCTCTACTGAAATTCAAGTTATCGTCGAGATCAGAAATTCACACAAGAGTTCCTCATCTGATAGATATCTTGATTCCAACGAAGCATAAACCATGAACAGGTTACAACAAACTTAGAATATTACAATAAGCAACAAGAAAAATGTTCTCCTCTTTACGTTCGCAGACGCTACAATGAGAAAGAACGAAGCATAGGAAAGGCTGAAGAAAATCTCCTTGCTGGGTCGTCAAAACCACCGTTGCTCAAAGCAAGATTCACCGTACAGACGATCTGCCCCCAGGAACCAGCAAATTCACAAATGAACTTCTGGAACAGTCAATGTCACCATCGAAAACATTCGAAAAATACCATGTGAGAGGGAGACACTCTGAGCCGCATATGATCTGATGTCCTCGATTTTTTTATCTATTTTTCTCTCACCTCAAATGAAAGATGAGGTCCTCTATAAATAGAAGAAAACAGCACATATGCGGCCTGAGCAAACTCCAGGCCGCATATGCGCTGACCGACCAGATCCCCCAAAAATTGGGTGTCAAATCCGCAGGCGCCGTATTTGAGATATCAACAACCCGTAGACTGTCTTCAAACCTGAATGACAATAATTCAGACGGTTGTCCATGAATCTCTAATGTCTGTCTTCCTCCAAGACTTGTTGTCTTTCCTTCATCTGATAAACAATCATCTTATGAATAGCAGCTACGACAATCATCATCCTGATATATGACACCTTCAACGAGGTGCCAAAGAACTCAATCCCCTGTATTTGAGAAAACCTCTAGGCTACAAGCCTAGTCTTAAACTCAACCGTTCTATCTGCTTCCATATTATTCTACTGAAGATATATAAGCATATGATAGGTTTAGCTCCTTCAGGAAGATTGATCAACATCCAAGTGTTGTTATAGAGTCAATATCTTCATGGATTGCCTCCTCCCAGCAGACCGAGTCCCTGGTCTTCATCGCCTCATTATTGGTAAGTGGTATGACCTTCATATGATAGGAGATAAGATCATCTTTGGTCCTTCGACCTCCTGACTCTTCTAGCTGACTACTCTTCGAGCTCGGGTTCAAATATTGTCTCTTAAAAGATAACTCCTTCTTAGACTACGTCTTCTTCTACAGAAGTGCCAACAACTCTGGCTAATACGGTCCTCCAAAAAATCTTCATAATCAAACGATATTCATGTGGATCTGACTTTGATCCAGAGTTACATCAGAAGTGACGAACGGTACTAAGGACATGACCGTAAGTGCAACCTTCTCCCACAGACTATCTGGAAGGCCACTTGTACAACAATATAGAAATCATCATTACTGTCAACTGCTGGTGTAGTGCCTCAAATCCCGATCCGACCGGGATGTGCACTACGTAATTGGGCTTGTGGCTAGTCCGTTTGAGTCATAACTTAGAACTTCGGCATCTTCTTGCCACGGACAAAATGCGATGATCCTTTTCAACTCATGGAAAGGCCTCTATTAAAACGAGTCCAATAGTTTTCGTGTTTGGTTGCTTGGTTTTCTTGATTACCGCTTTGGGATTTGATTTGGTGTTGCTTTCGATTTGCTTGGTTTTCGCTGCTGGTTTTATCGTTTGGAGCTTTGATTCTTGGGGAGTTCGGCAAGGAAGGATAGGCAAGATTCTAATTGGTGCTCGTGCTGTGCAGGTCCGCGTAACTGACGTTTGATCGTCGCTAGGCGGGAATCTTTGTTTCAGCTACCTTTTCTTTAACCAGTGAGTGGTTTGGACCCTTCTTTCCTACTTCTTCACGCCAACATCTTTAATATTTCAAACGTTCACTCGATGATGCCCGGTTGGACGCCTAGGAAATCCTTGCCATAATGCATGCCAGCCACTAAGAAAGGAACATGGGATTTGTAGACTAAATTTACTATATGCTTGCACACCTTATAATTTGAGTTGTTTATAAAGGGAATTGGTTGTTGGTGGCGGCCTAGTGCCTCGGACGGAGTTTGGACCTATGGGATATCAAAATCGGAACACCGCGTTGAGAAAATATGAACTGTTGCATGAGATATATATTGCTGCTTTACTTCTTTTGTTTAATTCGATGCATTGTATGATATATGAATTGTTCATGCATTTGCATGGTCTGGGACAACTTGTGCACAAGGTTTGGCATTTTCTCGAAACGGCTTTCCAGGGCACTGGAACCGTATCGATCCGGAGGGAAATATTTAATTCGTGCTCGTCATGATGCATTGCGGGACCTCCAGCAGGGCTTGCTACCCGGGCTGATAGGGCGCGCCGCTAATGCTTGAATATGTCCCTAAGGTGTCGATCACACCAATGACCGCATAGAATAGAACACATACTAATTATTGTCTTGTGCAGATGGTAAGTATACTTGTGTTTCGTTGCAGGGAAGGCGTGCATCGGTTGAGTAAGCAATCGATGTACTGGTTGGATTCTATGTTATTTTCATTCCTATCAAAACATGCAACTGATATGAATTGATTTCACTTGCCTCTTTATAGAAGTCATCTTAATGCATGCTCGCCCCTAATAAGCTAGTGTCGATTTAGTCGAGTGGGTTCATCCCGCTCACCAGTACAAGTTGAGTACTGACCTACGTTGTGGGCAACTATTTCAGGCACTCAGACGGTGCAACGCTAGTGGATAGACGAGAGGCGTTAGGAGCACCTCTATTTTGAAGTATAGTTGGAGTCAGATCATTTTGGAGGCTTGGACTTTTAACCTATACAAGGGCGTAATGTATGAACGACGTGGACTATCTGATGGAGCGCGCCCTGCCTTTTGAGTTATCTTTTTGTAATGCAAATCAAGTAGCCGAGAGGCGCATCAATGTAAACTCTATGTAAATTACTCTGAATTATCAATGAAAAAGCATATTTCTCCCTGCACTTGTGTTCAAATCTCTGTGAATGTGTTTTATAAATTGTGTTTCAAAATGGGTTCCTATAACTGCAAGTTCTTGCCTTGTACGAGCGCAACTCCAGGCTCGTACGGCATCACGCCCCAAGCGAGGACGAATCGGTTCCGTAAAGGATCAAGCGAGGACGACCAACCCTTTCGGGATCGGGGCGTGACATATTGGTATCAGAGCCTAGGCTTTACTTCCATGGGATTTCAAAAGATTATAAAGGAGTTTGATGCGCCTCTCAATTGAGTTGCGTTCGGCGTCCGCTGCATGAGATGAGTCGCCTATACAATGAGCCCATAGATATAAAATCTATCGTTTTTGGAGTGTTAACAAGCTACTCTCTTTTGTAGCCATGGCAAAGAAGAACACTGTAACTGCCAGCAGTGCTCAACCCATACAGAGCGATCCAGCAAGCTCTGGAGAATCCGGAGGAGCGGGTTCAACCGGAATGGCGGAACGGCTTATGCACCTCATGGAGGCGCAGCAACAACAAGTTTTTACCCAACAAGCTAACATACAAGCGCAGTTTGCTTCTCAACAGAAGCAAATGGATACAATGATGCAACTGATTGCATCCCTGGTACCAAGCAACGGGGCAGCCGCAGCGACGCCTGTCACGCCGCCGGCTGTGGCGGTAGAAGACGAGTCAGAAGAGACTCATCCTCCAGCAAGGAACTCCTGCCGAGCAGCAGAGTTCACAAAAATGCATCCGCCAACGTTCAATGGACGAGCAGAACCGGACGTGGTGATGGGGTGGATTGCTAAGCTGGAGGGACTCTTCAACCTGGTTGGCATCCGGGGATCCAAGCGAGTTGCCTGTGCATCGGTTCAGCTGGAACTGCGTGTGCATGATTGGTGGGAGGCAACGAAGCAAGGGATTTACGATGCCAATCCCAACTGCAAAATTACTTGGGAGATGTTCAAATCTGCGTTCATTGAACAGTATATCCCCCGAGCAGTCCGGCAACAAAAGGAAGACGACTTCAGCAATCTGGTACAAGAAAGTCTGTTTGTGGATGATTATGATTCAGTATTCGCTAAACTAGCAAAGTTTGCTGGGCACTTCCTGCCTAATCAGCAGGCGTGGTGCTATCGGTTTCAGAAGGGTTTGAATGATGAGTTGCGTAGGGACGTCATCAATCAAAAATGTCAAACCTACAGGGAGTGCTATGAGGCAGCCCTGAATAGCGAGCGGATCTTTGGGCGCCCTCTCCCAAAGGCTGAGGTGCAAACCCCCCGTACGAATAACAATAAACGTCCTCATGAAATGGGAGGGTCTGGAGCACACAAGCGTTCGTATACGTCTGATCATAGGGGCCAATCCCAGGCATCGAACTGCAGCCGTTACGGCAAATCAGGGCATAAAGTGAATGAATGTCGGGTTCAAGGGTGTTTTAAATGTGGTAGTCTGGGCCACAAACAGTTTAACTGCCGTGAGGGCAAGCCAAATCAGGGTAATGGAAATCAAAACAAAGGGCCTCCAGCAAGTGATGCCAATGCTGTGCCAGTGAATCCACAACGCCAGGGTGCTCAGGGCCGAGTCTATGCATTGACTCGGGATGAGGCATCTGTATCCGACACTGTTGTAACAGGTACTCTACTATACCGAGAATTACCCGCTAGAGTCTTATTCGATTCAGGTGCTACGCATAGTTTCATATCTGCTGATTTTACTGTTGAGCATAAATTAGCTTCTACTGCTTTAAATATGAACCTCTGCGTAAGTACCCCTTCGGGAGTCGACATGCCCGCCCATGCGATCTGTAGGGATGATTATATCTGCATTGGAGGAAGAAAGCTTTCCTTAGATATCATTGTACTAGACATCAAGGATTACGATATTATTCTCGGGATGGACTGGTTGGGTGCTTGCCATGCAACAATCAAGTGCGCGGAGAAGCGAGTCGTATTCCGTCTACCCGGCGAGGCAGACTTTTACTATTCGTGCAGCGCTGCACCGAAGACGGCAATGGTGATATCAGCAATTTCGGCTAGGCGTATGTTGCATTCGGGCTGTGAAGGGTACTTAGCTTCTGTTCGAGACACCCGGCGGGAATGTGCAGATGCAGCTCAGGCTGAAGTCATTGCAGATTTTCTCGACGTGTTCCCAGACGAGCTGCCTGGAATGCCTCCTGATCGTGAGATCGAATTCAGCATTGACACTTTTCCGGATTCGCGACCGATATCGAAGGCACCTTATCGCATGGCCCCAGCAGAGCTTAAGGAACTTAAAGTTCAGTTGCAAGATCTGTTGGACCGAGGATACATTCGTCCAAGCGTTTCTCCGTGGGGCGCTCCGGTGCTGTTTGTGAAGAAGAAAGATGGATCCATGCGGCTGTGCATTGACTACCGAGAACTGAATAAAGCGACCGTACGGAATCAGTACCCTTTGCCAAGAATAGATGACTTGTTTGATCAGCTGCAAGGTGCTACAGTTTTCTCCAAAGTTGATCTCAGGTCAGGGTATCACCAGTTGAAAATCAAATCAGATGACATTCAAAAATCTGCTTTCAGAACCCGTTACGGACACTATGAGTTCCTCGTGATGTCGTTCGGCTTGACGAACGCCCCTGCAGCTTTCATGGATCTGATGAACCGCGTATTTCGGCCGTTTATGGATAAGTTTGTAGTCGTGTTCATAGACGACATACTAATCTATTCCAAGAATGAGGCAGAGCACAAGGAACACCTGAAGATCGTGCTGCAGACATTATGAGAACATAAGTTGTTCGCTAAGCTCAGCAAGTGTGAGTTCTGGTTGAACAGCGTGGCATTCCTTGGTCATGTCATCTCGGCCGAAGGCGTCGCCGTAGACCCGAAGAAAATAGAGGCGGTGGTGGACTGGAAACAACCTACGTCAGCCAGCGAAGTTCGAAGCTTTCTGAGCCTAGCGGGATACTACCGTAGGTTCGTGAAGGATTTCTCTAAACTGGCCTCGCCTATGACTCGCCTTACTCAGAAAGGGATTGCATACGAATGGGGTGATGACTGCGAAGCCAGCTTTCGGGAACTTAAACGGCGTCTTGTTTCAGCTCCGATTCTTGCACTTCCAGATGGGGTAGAAGAGTTTCAGATATACAGCGATGCTTCAGGACTCGGCTTAGGGTGTGTGCTCATGCAGAGGGACAAGGTAATATCGTACGCCTCCAGGCAACTGAAGCCGCACGAGAAAAACTACCCGACGCATGATCTGGAATTGGCGGCAATTGTGTTTGCACTGAAGTTATGGAGGCACTATCTTTATGGTGTTGCTTGCAAAATCTTTACCGATCACAAGAGCCTCAAGTACCTATTCACTCAGCGGGAATTGAACCTCCGGCAGCGGCGTTGGCTAGAACTTATTAAGGACTATGACCTAACGATCGCGTATACTCCGGGCAAGGGAAACGTCGTTGCTGATGCTCTGAGTCGGAAGCACGTGGGCTCGTTATCCATAGATAACCATTTACTTCAAGATCTTGAGGCGATGGACATCGAGTTTCGAGTTCGGCATCAAGGAGTGCAGCTGGCACCACTCCATCTTGAACTGGGTTTAAGAGATAAAATCAAATCAGCTCAGGAAGGCGATCAGTTCTTAGCGAAGGTACGCGGACTGATCTCGGCGGGGAAGACGTCTGACTTTGTGGCAGGCGAAGATGGGGCCTTACAGATGAAAGGGAGGCTATGTGTTCCTAACGACCCAGAACTCCGGAGGGAAATTATGGCAGAAGCACACTACGCGAAGTATTCTTTACATCCGGGGAGCACTAAGATGTACAAGGACTTGCGCGGGACCTTCTGGTGGCACGGTATGAAACGGGATGTGGCGACCCTTGTGTCACAGTGCATGGCCTGTCAACAGGTGAAAGCTGAACATCAGAGGCCCGGCGGGGAACTGCAGAACCTCGCTATTCCCGAGTGGAAATGGGACATCACTATGGATTTTATTGTGGGATTTTCGAAGACGCCGCGGGGGCACGATGCGATTTGGGTCATAGTTGATCGTTTGACCAAATCAGCCCACTTTCTGCCTATAAAAGTTACTTGGAGCGTCGATCGGTTAGCACAAATTTACATAGATGAGATTGTCCGATTATACGGAGTACCTGCCTCAATCGTTTCTGACCGTGACGGACGCTTCTTATCTCATTTCTGGACTAGTCTACATGCTGCTTTGGGAACCAAGCTACAGTTCAGTACCGCATACCACCCGCAGACTGACGGACAGACAGAGAGGACAAATCAGATACTTGAAGATATGTTACGGCTGTGTGCGATCGATTTAAAGACTAGTTGGGACACGCATCGTCCTTTGGCGGAGTTTGCTTACAACAACAGTTACCAATCGAGCATCCAGATGGCACCGTACGAAGCACTATATGGACGTAAGTGTCGATCTCCAATCTGTTAGGACGAAGTTGGCGAGTGGCAGGTACTCGGGCCAGAGCTGGTAGAGCAGGCAGTTGAAAACGTTCGCTTGATTCGGGAAAGACTCCGCACAGCGCAGAGCCGACAGAAAAGTTATGCTGATGCACGTAGAAGACCTTTGAAATTCTTGGTCGGGGATCATGTCTTCTTGAAAGTGACGCCGATGCGGGGTGTGATGCATTTCGACGTGAAGGGCAAACTGAGTCACCGGTTTGTTGGCCCCTTTGAGATACTTGAGCGAGTGGCAGTTGTGGCGTACCGGATTGCATTACCTCCCGCCTTGGCAGAAGTGCATGACGTATTCCATGTTTCCCAATTACGGAAGTATGTGCATGACCCAAGTCATGTAGTTAGTTTTGTACAGTTGGAACTGCGCGCGGACTTGTCATACTCAGAAGAACCGGTACAGATCCTAGATCGTAAGAAAAAAGTACTTCGCAACCGTACGATGTCCTTGGTTCGCGTGCTGTGGCAGAACCATTCAGCTGGGGAATCAACCTGGGAAATGGAATCGGAGATGAAGGAGAAGTACCCTTCATTGTTCATTCAGTCGGAGGTAGGGCCTTGTTTTTAAGCTTCGGGTCGGCCTTGTTCTTAAGTTTCGGGTCGAAACTTTTTCTTAGTGGTATATTATGTAGTGCCTCAAATCCCGATCCGACCGGGATGTGCACTACGTAATTGGGCTTGTGGCTAGTCCGTTTGAGTCATAACTTAGAACTTCGGCATCTTCTTGCCACGGATAAAATGCGATGATCCTTTCCAACTCATGGAAAGGCCTCTATTGAAACGAGTCCAATAGTTTTCGTGTTTGGTTGCTTGGTTTTCTTGATTGCCGCTTTGGGATTTGATTTGGTGTTACTTTCGATTTGCTTGGTTTTCGCTGCTGGTTTTATCATTTGGAGCTTTGATTCTTGGGGAGTTCAGCAAGGAAGGATAGGCAAGATTCTAATTGGTGCTCGTGCTGTGCAGGTCCGCGTAACTGACGTTTGATCGTCGCTAGGCGGGAATCTTTATTTCAGCTACATTTTCCTTAACCAGTGAGTGGTTTGGACCCTTCTTTCCTACTTCTTCACGCCAACATCTTTAATGTTTCAAACGTTCACTCGATGATGCCCGGTTGGACGCCTAGAAAATCCTTGCCACAATGCATGCCAGCCACTAAGAAAGGAACATGGGATTTGTAGACTAAATTTACTATATGCTTGCACACCTTATAATTTGAGTTGTTTATAAAGGGAATTGGTTGTTGGTGGCGGCCTAGTGCCTCGGACGGAGTTTGGACCTATGGGATATCAAAATCGGAACACCGCGTTGAGAAAATATGAACTGTTGCATGAGATATATATTGCTGCTTTACTTCTTTTGTTTAATTCGATGCATTGTATGATATATGAATTGTTCATGCATTTGCATGGTCTGGGACAACTTGTGCACAAGGTTTGGCATTTCCTCGAAACGGCTTTTCGGGGCACTGGAACCGTATCGATCCGGAGAAAAATATTTGATTCGTGCTCGTCACGATGCATTGCGGGACCTCCAGCAGGGCTTGCTACCCGGGCTGATAGGGCGTGCCGCTAATGCTTGAATATGTCCCTAAGGTGTCGATCACACCAATGACCGCATAGAATAGAACACATACTAATTATTGTCTTGTGCAGATGGTAAGTATACTTGTGTTTCGTTGCAGGAAAGGCGTGCATCGGTTGAGTAAGCAATCGATGTACTGGTTGGATTCTATGTTATTTTTATTCCTATCAAAACATGTAACTGATATGAATTGATTTCACTTGCCTCTTTATAGAAGTCATCTTAATGCATGCTCGCCCCTAATAAGCTAGTGTCGATTTAGTCGAGTGGGTTCATCCCGCTCACCAGTACAAGTTGAGTACTGACCCACGTTGTGGGCAACTATTTCAGGCACTCAGACGGTGCAACGCTAGTGGATAGACGAGAGGCGTTAGGAGCACCTCTATTTTGAAGTATAGTTGGAGTCAGATCATTTTGGAGGCTTGGACTTTCAACCTATACAAGGGCGTAATGTATGAACGACGTGGACTATCTGATGGAGCGCGCCCTGCCTTTTGAGTTATCTTTTTGTAATGCAAATCAAGTAGCCGAGAGGCGCATCAATGTAAACTCTATGTAAATTACTCTGAATTATCAATGAAAAAGCATATTTCTCCCTGCACTTGTGTTCAAATCTCTGTGAATGTGTTTTATAAATTGTGTTTCAAAATGGGTTCCTATAACTGCAAGTTCTTGCCTTGTACGAGCGCAACTCCAGGCTCGTACGGCATCATGCCCCAAGCGAGGACGAATCGGTTCCGTAAAGGATCAAGCGAGGACGACCGACCCTTTCGGGATCGGGGCGTGACAGCTGGTCCTTCTTATCTGCACCTTCAATGGACTGGGAGAGTACGAAGATGTCGTTCCATAGTCAATTATATGTTCTAGGTTGAACGATGTGAATCCAAAGAACGATGCATGTTCTGGTCAATTTTATGTTCTAAGTTGAACGATGTGAATCCAAAGAACGATGCATGTTCCATAGTCAATTCCAAGTTCTAAGCTGAACCATGTGAATCCAAAGAACAATGCCCTTCGTCTTGATAACTTCTGAGTCTATTGAGTTATAGACCGGTATGACGCTCAGCTCCAAACTTGAAGTCCCTAAGGCTCTCGAACGCTTCATCCTTCGAATATGAGAAGATACAGGAACGTGTTTCCCGAGAAATCGTCGAAGAAACAAGTGATAAAATTCATCTTGGCCCTTTGTAGAGAATAAAAGTCACAGATATCTGAGCACACCAACTCCATAGGATCTGTACTTGTAGTCATCCATCTAAACGACTTTATGACTACCTATGTCTGAACATAGACATCACGTGTCTCCACCTCCTTACCCCCAAATCTTGGAGATATCCATGAAATAGACATCTTTGTTGAAAAAGATATGTCTTAGTTAGATGCATCATAACTCAATAAGAGCAATTCCTTCCTCAAGCCGGAAGTCCAGAATCATAATCTCGATCCCTAGATCATCTGCTTGACACTTGTTCGCCATATAGACCATCTTCTTAAATAGGCTCTTCCTTGGTGTACAGCTCTTTCACAGAGCATACGTGGCCGAATGCACCAGTGTCTATCCACCGGTTAGTAACTACGCTTGATAACTCAACATACACAATCATAGCAACCAAGTTAAGTAATCAAAGGAACCAAGTTTAGCTATACCATGCTATATTGTTTTGAATTGGTTCTGATTTCAAGCTCCAATTCCAGTCATGCACCATGTCCTGTCTAGTGCAGTAACTTTCATGCGCAAAGCCCACCATGCGCCAGTCTTGCCATGTGCAGAGACAAACATGCATAAGATACTATACAGCCATCTCTGCCATGCGCCAAGACCTTCAATACGCTTCCATGCGACAAGAGTCTGTCATGCGGCAAGAAACTGCCATGCGAAAAGAAACGGCCATGCGACAAGAGTCTTCATGCGGCAACATACTGCCATGCGACAAGAAACTGCCATGCGGCCAAGTCTTGTCAACATCCAAGAACTGTCTTGCGCAAAGTCATGTCATGCGCAAACTCTGCAATCATTGGTCATCTTGTAATCTTTCTTCCAACTGGAATGTGCGTCCTTCAAACGCTAACTCCTCCATTATAGGAAATGGTATGTTCCGACAACTCACGTTCAATATTTGACAAATGACTCATTTCCTCATCCAAATGTTCGAAGTGTATCCCGTCAATCTCCTCAAGTTTGTAAAAACTTGTTGCCGATAAGATTTGATCGGATGTTCTATATCTTTCTTTGGTTCTTGCTTTGAGATTGTTAGTCCCGAGACGGATCAAAGATAGTAGAACGCGGGCCATAACAGAGTTTACTAGCGAGACCTGAATTTTTGCTCTCTACTGGAATCCAAGTTATCGTCGAGATCAGAGATTCATACAAGAGTTCATCATCTGATATATCTCGATTCCAATGAAGCATGAACCATGAACAGGTTACAACAAACTCCGAAGATAATGAAGATTACAATAAGCAACAAGAAAAACATTCTTCTCTTTACGTTCGTAGACGCTACAATAAGAAAGAACGAAGCATAGGAAAGGCTGAAGAAAAGCTCCTTGCTGGGGTAGTCAAAACCACTATTGCTCAAAGCAAAATTTACCGTACAGACAATCTGCCCCCAGGAACCAGCAAGTTCACAAATGAACTTCTGAAATGCACAATGTCACCATCAAAAATACTCAAAAAATACCATGTGAGAGGAAGACACTCTGGGCCGCATATGATCTAGAGTTCTCAGTTTTTTCATCTATTTTCTCTCTCCTCAAATGAAAGAGGAGGTCATCTATAAATAGAATAAAACAACACCTATGCGGCCTGAGGAAACTCCAAGCCGCATATCAGCTGACCGACCAGATCCCCCAAAAACTGGGTGTCAAATCTGCAGACGTCGCCCACACCGCATGAGCCGTCTGCGCGCTATACTGCACAGAGCAGACAATGCCACCAGGTGCTGAAAGCTGCAACTGTGTGGCACAGAGAGCCATGTGCCGCCTGAGCTGACCGCGCCACCTGCATCGCCTGTGGATGACCATGTCCCCTCCACATGTATCTCGCTCATCCAAACCTTCTGCATAGCCCTTGGTCGCATAGCCCCTAGACGCATTGCGTCAGACCGCATGCAACTCGCGCACGAGCGCCATGCAACGATGCTGATGTGATAAGTGCAATGTGCGCCAACAAAGTGCCACTTTGCACCCTTGAGCCCGTGTCCGAGTCTGAGTCCGAGTCGCTAAGCCCCTTCAGGACTTAGCTCCTAAGTAAAACTACCCAAAGGTGGTGACAAAACAAAGATTGTTATAATGGAGTTCACACTTAATCCCTCTAAGAAAGTCAACCCACATGGACCTTCACCCATGTACATATATCAATACTAATCATAAATATATATTGAGATATACACATTGATGGTTTTTCAATGTGGGACTAAAACTCCCAAAGCTAAGTGAAAAACACTAACAGTTCTCTCATCTTCTGATGATTGCAAATAAACTTTTATGAGATAAAAAAAAAAACATAAAACAGTGAGGTAAATTCAATTCGCATTTCATTAGAAATAATTATCAATACATGTCGTCGTCGTTACAAAAGAAAATACTCCAATAACAAACAAACAGCTCCAATATAATAGACTAATAACATATACGTGCATTGTACGTTCGTAAAAAAATTATTAAAAAATATTTTAATATAAATTTATTGTAAATAGTATCGTTTCTAAAAACCGAACTTATATAACAAAAAAAAAATATCTTCTACCTTAACCAATTAAGTTTGAATCCGTTCCAAGTCATCTTATATTAGTAGGGAGTCTCTATCAACAAATTGCTATGATTGCATGCAAATAATTTATACTTTGGCAAAAAGTATTATTGAACAACTTCCCACTTGATAGAAAAAGCTAGCCGTACTGGAAACTAAAGAACTGAGATGTCCAAATCAACTTCATATAATGTCAAAGTCGCAACCAAAAAACAACAGATTTGACAAACTGGACCAGTGCCTCACTTGGAAGCTTAGCCCTAGAGAACTAATAGCTTAATTATATTACTACCCCATTTGGGAAGAGAGTTACATCTACCATAAATAAATGTCGAACTCCAAAAATTTTTTTAGTTATCGAGAAAAAATATAATATCATATCTGGATGACAGAAAAACAGTAAATCAAACTATAAGAACGTATTATTTTTTCTATTTTTAAATGGTAAGAATTGAAGAACAGTAGATCCAAAAGACATATAATGTAGAGTGTACAAAATTTCGAATGTTACGTCGGACGTCTCAAATAAAATAAAATAAAATATATTATAAGTAAATATGTTTATATATAGATCAACCAAAACGTTTTTACAAACTACAGCTGAACTGTACATGATGAGCTAAGTTGCATGGAGACAGAGAAAATAGCCTATATTTGTGTACGTATTAATGCAACATAGTTGTCTACCTTCTATTTGTTTGAGACATCGTGTCTTCATTTATATCTATGTCTATATTCGTACAAACATAAATGATGATGCTATTACTTTTTTAACTGATTTCGGACTATCATTGTGTGTGAATTTCTTGAGTGGCTACAATTGCGTACCACTCAACTGACGTTTGTGGTCAGCAAACGGTCTCGAAATTAAATCACAAAAAAATTGTAGTACAGTGGATCCAAATGATATACAATTACATAAAATTTTGTATGTATTGTCCGACATCTAAAAAAAAATTGTAGTTTATCACTTCCATTCTTATTATGTGTCTTTTAATGCATCTTCTCTATACCAGTAAATCAGATTAATTACAAAAAAAAAAACATCCAGCATGTCTCAAAATTAAGAAATTTAATGTAATATATTTACTCTCCATGAATAGTTTAGGTCAAATTTCACTAGATGTGGATCACTACTTTCAAGCCTTGGAATTAGTCTTGATTGACCAATGTATTTTGTACATATATGGTAACATTGTGAATATTACCAATCACCAAGTAAGAAAGCCAAGACACCACCACCAGACAAACAATAACTCTGCCATTGATGCGTCAACACTAGCAAAAATAAGTTTGGATCTGTGACGTCATACAATGACGTCGCTGGTTACAACGACACTATATACCGACATACTGTAATAAATTGATCCAGCAATGCAGTAGAGACCTACCTAATACATGCTTCATTGAACCATCAGACTCCTCTTCCTCTCAAGCTACTAATTTTCTCCATGATATCTGTTGGAACATATTACCTTCAATTCATGAAAACAAAAATAACAATAAGTTAGATATACCGGTCTACGAAGAAAGTCGTGTACGAAGCACTGTCCTAAGAATTTATCCGAAATCTATGTGCAGACATCCTCTCGAATTCTCCCAGTGGTAAAACTTCTTTGCTACCGGCGTTCCGTCGTCGCACACGGCTTCGAAAGAATGATCCAAACTTAGCTTTGTCCAGAGAGAAAAGAAAAAAGAGTAGAATGAATAAATGATAGTTTTGTAGATGGAAGGAGGAAGGAGTTAACTTCCATGGAGAAGGAGAAAGGAGAAAACTATAAAAAAAAATCATACTCCAAACTTGTTGCATCTACAGAGATATATAGAGGCCAAAGATCAAAAAAAAATTAATAGAAATAATGGCCATAAATACCAACTAATGAATAGTCAAATAAAGAAAGCTATAATAATGATTGAATGGAGAGAAATGGTGATTAAAAAATTGGTTTTTCCAATAATAATAATAACAATCCACTCCCCCCCCCCACACACACACACAAAATATTCAATATAGATAGAAGTAGAGAATTTCTGGGCAAGTAAATACTTTGCATAAATGAGATGGACTACAACCTTGAATCTCATATAGTGACTATTGTCTTTGTCTGGAGAAGTGCTTGATGGACTAAGCCTTGAATCAGACTTCTTGAACCAGATTCAAAAAATAGCACACATAGTGTAAACCCCCTGATTTTTCAAAATTTTAAAAAACTGGATTTTTTCACAATTTTCTGGAATTTTCTGGGATTTTCTGTAATTTAAAAACAGGATTTTAATTATTCAATGATTTTTAATTGATATTAAACAATATTAAAATATTATGAAAATAATATTTTTGGATGTAAAATGAAAAACTGGACTTAGGACAATTTTTCTGGAATTTATCGGACCCCGGACCTATTTTTAAATGCCTAAATAGTATTTATCTATTTATTCAATTATTTATTAAATTATAATTACTGTTTTTATTTATTATTAATAATAAATATTATTATTATTATTTTTAAACCGGCCCACGAACCGGCCCACGGCCCATTGGGCCGGCCCGACCCAGCCTAGCACCTATCGGGTCGGGTCGGGTCTGTCAGCCACCCGACCCGCCCGCACCCGTACCCGCTCCCCCGCTCGCCCCACGAACCCACGCCCCGCGCCGCTTCCGCCGGCCGCGCTGCCCGCCGCTCCGCCCGGCCCTCACCCCCACGATCTCCCCTCCACCGCCTTCCCCGCCACGACCTCCACCTCGCTGCCAGCCCCTCACCCCGACCGGCCCCTATTTAAACCCTCGCTCCCCGGCCATCTCCTCCCCCACCGCCTCCAGCTCCACCGCACCCCTCCGCCGTGCCCCCAGCCGCTGCCACCGACCCACTCGCCGCCGTCGCCGCCGCACCACCCCGACGCAGCCCAGCCCTCCTCTCCACCGTCGACGGCCACCGCACACCGCAGCGGCCACCGCAGCGAGCAGCCCCGCACCGCACAGCAGCTCCGGCAGCCGCCCGAGCTCGACGTCGCCGCCCCTCGGTCGCCGCCGCCTCTGCGAGCCTCGTCCGGCGAAGACCCGACCGCCCCAGCCGCCGGAGCCCCGCCGCAGAGCACCGGAACCCTAACCCTAACCCTAATTCAATTTCGAATCCGACACGTGTCGGACACGGTCTGACCCTGATTTTTGGGTCCCCTTCAGGTGCGTGTAACTTTTTGCTCGTAGCTCCGTTTTTGTTTCCGCAAATTGCGTTGCGAAGCCTGTATGACCCTCTCGGTGTCCGGACAAACCGTTCGGGGCATCGCGTCCTGTGGTGATCGCACACCGCGATCCAAAAACAGGAAAAACCCAGACCCTGTTTCACCCCGGAACTGAGTACGCCCCGCCAAACGGGACGACTTGGTCGCGCGCGGTCTTCACATATACGTGCGCCTCGTCGATACGGACGTGTGGGTTTTTGCGGAAGCTGATTCGGGTGTGCGTGCACACCGGAATCGACGCGTATCCGCGGACATCGCCCGTATCCGCCCTTTCTGCAATTCACCCTAACTTGGTGTACACACATCGGATCGAGACGAAACTTGCGCCATCGGACTCGTAGCGATACGCTGGTCCTGTGGGTCAAGTTTGGTTCGATTCTGAGAACGTTGACAAAATCGCGTGTCGTGGGCCCCACAGGCCCCGCTCGACGGGCGATTTTGTGATCGGCTCATCGGAATTCAAATCTGAAAGTTTCGTTGGGTTCGTATCAGCGTTCCTGACCTGTTGACACTAAGTTTGGTGACTTTGGAGACCGTTGACCCGGACGCGTTTTTCGGTGCAAAGCGGGCCCACCTGTGGACCCCGTTTTGACCCGAAACTGCCGTTTTTGCCCTTGTCTCCAAATTGGACCCAAGGACAGACGTTTCTAGCTGATTGATATTTTCTGGATCTGATGGTGATGTTTGTTTCAGCAACCGGAGTACCGCCTATAATTCCAGCTGAAGTCAGAGCCGCAATTGGAACAGGAATCACAGGCAAGTGTACCTTGCCAAATCCTGCAGCTTGCTCTTTATTTTCTGGACTTAATTATACAATAGTGGGCAAGTAAAGCTTGCCAATTGCAGTGATTATTGTTATAGAACTTGCCTGAATTTAAATGTAAATAAACTTGTTAAACTGTTAAACCCAGGACCGAGTGGCTTTACTTAGTGTCCGATCATAGTCGGGTGCCAACTCCGTACGCGGGGTTGTGTAACGTCACATAGACATGGATATCGAGACCCGATAATTCTCGTACTTGTCCTATCAAGTACACCAGAACCCAGGACACTTGACACTATTTCATGAGACAGAGTCTTCCTGAGACATTCGAGGTAATTCTGTATAGGATGCATGGTTATGACATAGACTTTACATTCTTAGATAATTGATTCATAGCTATCAGACTTGCTGCATTAGTTATAATCGTGCGTGACATGGACATGAGGCATCGTGGACAAGAGACGTGGGATTACATTGGGTGGGGAGAGACACACAGACTACAGGCTGATATTATATATAAAACATAGTATATAACATAGTGTAGTTCATAGTTATTGCCGCTACCGGCTCCCCGACACAGAGCTTGTAGTGGCTTCAGCCTGAGTTCTAGTGCTACTCTCATATTGCATATCACATAGTTGGTTACTTAGTTTACCCTGATGATTATTTTATCTGCTGCACCGTATTTATTTTGGCTTATATTTTCTGTACCTTGCTGTCCCCTGAGGACCTGGATCCGGATTATGTCCCCAGGTACAGCTGAAGAGAACTACCCAGAGGTGTACGGTACCGGAGCACTCCTTGGAGCAGAACAAGGAACAGAGGACGAAGTAGTGGCCGAAGATTTCTTCTGAGCACCGGCTTCAACTACACAGTATTTCCATTTTCAGCATTTCAATTCCTGTCTATTTTTCCTTAATTGTAACAGAATAATTCTCGGATTTGTTTCCCGAGATAACCTTATTTGATATTGTATATTTATTTCCATTACATTATTTCTGGCATTTAATCTGTGATTATCTGTGGTGGATGAGATTAGAATAACCTGAGACTTGTAACAATTGCCCTAACTCCTGTTAGACTACAGCTTAAGCATGCCCTGATGGATCCATTAAATTGGATTGTCCATCGGTGCGTGCTGCTGGCCATTGCTCACGTGCTCAGTCCCTCGGCATTTTGGGACTGGGGCGTGACATGGTTTTTGTGGTGGCCCATGCAGGTCTACGACTAAATTGTTCGGTTTCAACTTAGGGACCGAACAGGCCTGCAATAAGATAGGATAAGTTTTTAGGATCTCATCAACTTGCTTGAATCGTTTTGATATCTGTATCGTACTCGAACTAATTTGAATTTGCATCTTGCCTTGATTCCTGTGCGCCTCTTATTGGTTATTTTGAATACAGGGAAATGGACCCACAAGAATGCAACGAGACTCCCGCTGGAACACCACAAGCTACAGGTGTCACCTATGACGACGAAGTGACACCAGTCGGAGGAGTTCTCCCAACTCAACAGAGCCAGCAGGCAGGTCAACCTAACTCCCGATTCCGACGCGATGATATTCCACCTCCGCCGCAGTTCATTCCACCAACGCCCGTACTCCCACAAGGACAGCCAATTGACGGGCAGCAGATATTCCAAATGATCTACGCGATGATGCAAGCTCAGCAACAAGTTCAACATGAGGCTCAGCGTCGCGAAGCTAACTTTTGGAGGGACAACATCGTAACTGTACTGGAGCAGGCCAACCTACCAGCTCGACGTCCATCTACAGGCTCTATCACTGACTTCCGCCAACTGAAGCCCCGCACTTTTTCCGGAAAAGAGGAGCCCACCGAAGTTCATGAGTGGCTCACCAACATACGGCATCAACTTGAAGCAGCTGAGCTTCCACGGGAACGCTGGATGACTGCCGTCCAAATGCAGTTGACAGACAATGCGCACCACTGGTGGTTGTCTGAGGAGGCACGACTCGGACCAGACCGAGTCACTTGGGAGGAGTTCTCCAGACTCTTCCAAGAGATGTACATTCCGGCTGTCGCACGATCTAAACTGCGGGACAAATTCAATCGCCTCACCCAGGACTCTATGACGGTGGAAGAGTACAACGCAGAATTCATTCGTCTGAGCCGCTTCGCCCCAACCCTGATCCCGACAGAGGAAGAGAAGGCCGAGAAATTCTTCGACGGACTGAACATTGAGCTGCAGAAACTAATTGGGTCCGTCGCACCAACATTATACTCCGACGTTCTCGCTGCAGCCCGACGCATGGAACGCGTCACCAGGAGAGAGTCTCGCCTCAAGCGGCCAATCACCACAGCACCAGACAGATCATCACCGGAAGAATGTGCAAAGAGATCTCACACGCACCAGCCACCCAGGACAGCTTCGCAGACCCTTCCTACCTGTCACTACTGCGGCAAGCTAGGTCATGTCGAGAAGGACTGCAGACGCAAGTTGGGATTGTGCCTGATTTGCGGCACCAATCAGCACATAGCCAAGGACTGTCCACAGCATCGAGATGGAGCACCAAGGGCAAACCAACCAGCTTCACCAGCACCGAGGCCACCTCTGGCACCTCAGGCGACACTGTTCCAGCAAGCCCAACAGCAGCAGAGGAATCTACCTCAAGGACGAGGACAAGCTTATGCGCTGACTGTGCAGGATGCTGATGCGAGTAAGTGATTCGTAGTTTTTCCGTTTTTAGTCTTGTTGTAGTTCGTGCCCGTTGGTTCGTGACCTCAGCCCCAACCTAGTAAATTACAACTTGTTAATAATAACCTGGTTTTCATAAAAGTATAGTTTTAACTAGATTTTTCTGTAAAGTGTAAACTTTCAATTTTAGGGAAATGGTATTTCCCTGAAGTCTCTTGTGATGTGCTTTCAAACGATACCTGCGACCGTGTCATCTCTGCTGACCGGTTATTCTTTGATTGCGAGGACGCAATCCTCTTAAGGGGGGTAGATTGTAAACCCCCTGATTTTTCAAAATTTTAAAAAACTGGATTTTTTCACAATTTTCTAGAATTTTCTGGGATTTTCTGTAATTTAAAAACAGGGTTTTAATTATTCAATGATTTTTAATTGATATTAAACAATATTAAAATATTATGAAAATAATATTTTTGGATGTAAAATGAAAAACTGGACTTAGGACAATTTTTCTGGAATTTATCGGACCCCGGACCTATTTTTAAATGCCTAAATAGTATTTATCTATTTATTTAATTATTTATTAAATTATAATTACTGTTTTTATTTATTATTAATAATAAATATTATTATTATTATTTTTAAACCGGCCCACGAACCGGCCCGTGGCCCATTGGGCCGGCCCGACCCAGCCTAGCACCTATCGGGTCGGGTCGGGTCTGTCAGCCACCCGACCCGCCCGCGCCCGTACCCGCTCCCCCGCTCGCCCCACGAACCCACGCCCCGCGCCGCTTCCGCCTGCCGCGCTGCCCGCCGCTCCGCCCGGCCCTCACCCCCACGATCTCCCCTCCACCGCCTTCCCCGCCACGACCTCCACCTCGCTGCCAGCCCCTCACCCCGACCGGCCCCTATTTAAACCCTCGCTCCCCGGCCATCTCCTCCCCCACCGCCTCCAGCTCCACCGCACCCCTCCGCCGTGCCCCCAGCCGCTGCCACCGACCCACTCGCCGCCGTCGCCGCCGCACCACCCCGACGCAGCCCAGCCCTCCTCTCCACCGTCGACGGCCACCGCACCCCGCAGCGGCCACCGCAGCGAGCAGCCCCGCACCGCACAGCAGCTCCGGCAGCCGCCCGAGCTCGACGCCGCCGCCCCTCGGTCGCCGCCGCCTCCGCGAGCCGCGTCCGGCGAAGACCCGACCGCCCCAGCCGCCGGAGCCCCGCCGCAGAGCACCGGAACCCTAACCCTAACCCTAATTCAATTTCGAATCCGACACGTGTCGGACACGTGTCGGACACGGTCTGACCCTGATTTTTGGGTCCCCTTCAGGTGCGTGTAACTTTTTGCTCGTAGCTCCGTTTTTGTTTCCGCAAATTGCGTTGCGAAGCCTGTATGACCCTCTCGGTGTCCGGACAAACCGTTCGGGGCATCGCGTCCTGTGGTGATCGCACACCGCGATCCAAAAACAGGAAAAACCCAGACCCTGTTTCACCCCGGAACTGAGTACGCCCCGCCAAACGGGACGACTTGGTCGCGCGCGGTCTTCACATATACGTGGGCCTCGTCGATACGGACGTATGGATTTTCGCGGAAGCTGATTCGGGTGTGCGTGCACACCGGAATCGACGCGTATCCGCGGACATCGCCCGTATCTGCCCTTTCTGCAATTTACCCTAACTTGGTGTACACACATCGGATCGAGACGAAACTTGCGCCATCGGACTCGTAGCGATACGCTGGTCCTATGGGTCAAGTTTGGTTCGATTCTGAGAACGTTGACGAAATCGCGTGTCGTGGGCCCCACAGGCCCCGCTCGACGGGCGATTTTGTGATCGGCTCATCGGAATTCAAATCTGAAAGTTCCGTTGGGTTCGTATCAGCGTTCCTGACCTGTTGACACTAAATTTAGTGAATTTGGAGACCGTTGACCCGGACGCGTTTTTCGGTGCAAAGCGGGCCCACCTGTGGACCCCGTTTTGACCCGAAACTGCCGTTTTTGCCCTTGTCTCCAAATTGGACCCAAGGACAGGCGTTTCTAGCTGATTGATATTTTCTGGATCTGATGGTGATGTTTTTTTCAGCAACCGGAGTACCGCCTACAATTCCAGCTGAAGTCAGAGCCGCAATTGGAACAGGAACCACAGGCAAGTGTACCTTGCCAAACCCTGCAGCTTGCTCTTTATTTTCTGGACTTAATTATACAATAGTGGGCAAGTAAAGCTTGCCAATTGCAGTGATTATTGTTATAGAACTTGCCTGAATTTAAATGCAAATAAACTTGTTAAACTGTTAAACCCAGGACCGAGTGGCTTTACTTAGTGTCCGATCATAGTCGGGTGCCAACTCCGTACGCGGGGTTGTGTAACGTCACATAGACATGGATATCGAGACCCGATAATTCTCGTACTTGTCCTATCAAGTATACCAGAACCCAGGACACTTGACACTATTTCATGAGACAGAGTCTTCCTGAGACATTCGAGGTGATTCTGTATAGGATGCATGGTTATGACATAGACTTTACATTCTTAGACAATTGATTCATAGCTATCAGACTTGCTGCATTAGTTATAATCGTGCGTGATATGGACATGAGGCATCGTGGACATGAGACGTGGGATTACATTGGGTGGGGAGAGACACACAGACTACAGGCTGATATTATATATAAAACATAGTATATAACATAGTGTAGTTCATAGTTATTGCCGCTACCGGCTCCCCGACACAGAGCTTGTAGTGGCTTCAGCCTGAGTTCTAGTGCTGCTCTCATATTGCATATCACATAGTTGGTTACTTAGTTTACCCTGATGATTATTTTATCTGCTGCACCGTATTTATTTTGGCTTGTATTTTCTGTACCTTGCTGTCCCCTAAGGACCTGGATCCGGATTATGTCCCCAGGTACAGCTGAAGAGAACTACCCAGAGGTGTACGGTACCGGAGCACTCCTTGGAGCAGAACAAGGAACAGAGGACGAAGTAGTGGCCGAAGATTTCTCCTGAGCACCGGCTTCAACTACACAGTATTTCCATTTTCAGCATTTCAATTCCTGTCTATTTTTCCTTAATTGTAACAAAATAATTCTCGGATTTGTTTCCCGAGATAACCTTATTTGATATTTCATATTTATTTCCATTACATTATTTCTGGCATTTAATCTGTGATTATCTGTGGTGGATGAGATTAGAATAACCTGAGACTTGTAACAATTGCCCTAACTCCTGTTAGACTACAGCTTAAGCATGCCCTGATGGATCCATTAAATTGGATTGTCCATCGGTGCGTGCTGCTGGCCATTGCTCACGTGCTCAGTCCCTCGGCATTTTGGGACTGGGGCGTGACACATAGTACGCTAAAGGTCCTTGGATCTATTGGGACGGCACTTTTGATTGGCCATGCGCACTTTTTCTTATTCATGAGAGTTGTCTGGGATCGTCATGTCCCATAGTCGCGGCCTTCACGACCTCTCATATAGGTAAGTCCTTAAAGGGTTGGTGATCGGTGTCAACCTTGCATAATAATGCTTGGACCTATTAAGAGTTTAAAAAACTCATCCTAACCAGATCACACAGGAACACTGTCACCATAGGGATGAAGAATCATTATACACATGTACAGCCACTTGGACATCATTTTAATGAGATTTTAATCTCGGGTCATGTAACCCCCTGAATTTTCAAATTATTAAATCTTGGGTTTTTCCCAATTTTCTGGAATTTTCTGGGAATTTTTCTGTAATTAAAATCAAGGTTTTAATTATTAAATAATTTTTAATAGTTAATAAATAATATTAAAATAACATAGAAATAATATTTTTTGGTGAAAAATGAAAAACTGGACTTAGGGTAATTTTTTGGATTTTTCTGGGCCTCAGACCTATTTTTAAATACCTCAAAACTATTTTTAATTAATTATTATTATTATTATTATTATTATTAATTTTATTATTATTATTATTAAATTCTGGCCCAGCCCGTATACCCTGGCCCATTGGGCCCGCGGCCCAGCCCGCCTTAACGGGTCGGGTCGGGCTCACCCGAACCCGACCCGCCAGCCCGACCCGACTGAACCAGTCGCCCCAGCCCGCGTGGCCGCTCCGGCGCCCGCGTCCTCCGCCGCATCCGGCGGCCAACCCCCACGATCCCGCTCCGCCCGTTCCGGCGCCACGTCCCCCTCACCCTCCGTCCTTCCCGGCTGACCCCCACGACCTCTCCGCCTATAAATACCTAAACCCCCCCTCCGGCCAACACACCGCCGCCACCACCCTAGACCCCGAGACCCTCCGCCGTGCTCCTCCGGCGCCTCGCCACCGCCGTCCTCCTCCCTCGGCACCGTCCTCCTCCCTCGGCACCGTCCTCCTCCCTCGGCGCCGCCTCCTTCTCCCCCAGCAACCCTCTCGAGCCGAAGCTCCTCGCCGCCAGCAGCCGCCTGCACCGCCCCCGGCGCCGCCCGACGCCGTGCCTCCTCCGTGCCTCCGCCAGCGGCACCGCCCTCCCCCGCAGCGGCACCGCCCTCCTCCGGCCGGAGCTCCGCCGTCCAGCTTCAAAACCCTAACCCTAGCCCTAATTCTCCTCCCTTTGTCGGACACGGGACACAGGACACAGTGTCCTGTGTCGTGTCGGACTCGTTTCGACCCCGGTTTTTCGGGTCCCTTTCAGGTACTCGTAACTTTTTGTTCGTAGCTCCGTTTTCAATTCCACAAATTGCGTTATGAAGCCTGTATGACCCTCTCGGTGCCCGGACAAACCGTTTGGGGCATCGCGTCCTGTGGTGATCGCACACCCCGATCCAAAAACAGGAAAAACTAGACCATGTTTCACCCCGGAACTGAGTGCGCCCCGCCAAACGGGACGACTTGGTCGAGTGCGGTCTTCACAGATACGTGCGCACCATCGATACGGACGTGTGAGATTTTGCGGAAGCTGATTCGGGTGTGCGTGTACACCGGAATCAACGCGTATCCGCGGACATCGTCCCGTATCCAACTTTTCTGCTTTTTGCCCTAACTTCTTATACACTCGTCGGATCGAGACGAAACTTGTGTCATCGGACTCGTAGCGATACGCTGGTCCTTTGGGTCAAGTTTGGCTCGATTCTGAGAACGTTGACGAAATCGCGTGTCGTGGGCCCCACAGGCCCCGCTCGACGGGCGATTTTGTGATCGGCTCATCAGAATCCAAATCTGGAAGTTCCGTTAGGTTCGTATCAGCGTTCCTGACCTATTGACACTAAGTTTGGTGAATTTGGAGACCATTGACCCGGATACGTTTTTCGGTGCAAAGCGGGCCCACCGGCGGATCCCGTTTTGACCCGAAACTGCCGTTTTTGCCCTTGTCTCCAAATTGGACCCAAGGACAGGCATTTCTAGCTATTTGATATCTTCTGAGCGTGATGGTAATGTCTATTTCAGCTTTTGGACTCATCTCTGGAAATTTCCCCAAGAATAATTAATCAGATCCAAACAACAGGCAAGTACCTGCACTTCAAGTTAAATCTTTATATTGTGATAATTAATTCCCTGCTCTACTAGTACCCTTGCTGATTATACGTAGTTCTAGAATGCTGGATTTCATGTCTTGAATATTTGGAGTTTATGTCTTATTTTTCATGTCGGGTGGGAGAATACTAGAAGGCATGTAGTTTACCCATTCCCCTGCCATGTTTAATAGCTGTTGGTACGCGACTGTACCTCAGCCGGATCTCGATTTTCCCTGTTTAATAGCAGTTTATGACGGCTGGATTAGCCTTATAAACTCCTATATGCCAACTATGTATTCTAAAATAAACACAAGTTCACACAGATAGTTTCTGATCTCGTTATATTTCTTGCTGACTGTTGTAGTTTCATTCCTGTCTCATTTATTTCTGCTTTCTCATATTCCTATTTACAGCTTTAACTCTGAGATATTGATGTTCTTTTATGCAGTTTTTCAACATGATACTCAATTTAATTGTCATAAATATTTAGTTTAATCTTGTTGTGCACTGTGTACTTTGCTCCTTTTCCTGACTGGATCTGTTGATTTAGGCGATGATGAGGACCTTGCCCCTATATATTATGGTCCCTATGAGGGTACAGATGATACCTATGAGGAGCCAGAACCCACCCAGGAGACCCCTGCTGCAGAGTAGATAGCAGTAGCTACTTTCATTTATTTGCTCTTTATCTTAGTAATCGGGTTTGTCCCCGATTTTATTCTGATTTCTGTACTAAACATTTGAATCTGTTGTCGCATTTATTTCAATTGCAATCTTAAGTATCTGTTTCCCTTTATTATCTTGCCTATGCTATTTGTGAATGAGCTAGTTTAGTTAAGTGTGGATTTGACCTAGACAGCGTACTACCGCCGACTCTGCGGCGTAGGCTGGACGTACCCACGCACTCGTGCCCGAATTTCTGGGTGCGGGTCGTGACACATTTTTATGGTGGCCCATGCAGGTCCTATCCTTAAATAGGGTAATACCCTAGGACAGGGTATAGAATAAGATTGAGGATTCTAGGAAAAGCTCATTCACAGTATAGGGTCCTTAATTCAATTCTTGATATCATTTCTGCTCAATTTTCCTATCGCCCTTGATTTCCAAGTAATCTATTCTGATCTCCCTGTCCCTTAATCTTTCAGAATGGTCCAGACAAGGAACACAGTAGGAGGCACATTAGAACCAGCTGAGCAAAATGTGCCCGAGACTCTTGCGCTCCCGCCGCCTCCATCTGTTCCGGCAGTTACTCTGGATGGGGCACAACTACTTGGAGTGTTCCAGGGACTGGTGGAATCCCAGAAAGAACAGACTGCACTTCTGCGGACCAGCCTCTCAGAAGCTCTTAGGTCCCAGGAGTCGCCACTCAAGAGGCCAGGGAGTGCCAAAGACTTCAAGAACATTAGACCCCTGGAATTCTACGGAACTGAGGGCATTCTCTATGCCGATGAGTGGATAGAGAATGTCGAGAGACTCCTGAAGACTGCTCGGGTTCCTGATGATCTCAAAGTGGAGTCCGCAAGCCTGCAACTGTTCGACATTGCTCGAACCTGGTTCAGAGATGAACCCCAACTATCTGCTCCTGACCTCACCTGGGAGGACTTCAAGAGGCTATTCAAGGAGAAATTCTACCCCGAAGTGGCTCGGGAAGCTCTCGAAAGCCAATTCGAGAGACTGGAACAAGGTAACCTGTCCGTTGATGAGTATACTGCTGAATTTAGCAGGTTGAGCCACTTTGCGGAGTACATAGTTCGTACCCCGGAGGACAGAGCCCGTAGATTCAAGAAGGGGCTGTCTCCGGATATTCGCCTTGCTGTCACCACCAGCCGAGCTCGCACCTATGAGAAAATCCTGAGCGTGGCACAAGGCGTTGAGAGAGACATAGGGCATAAACTAAAACGAGAGAGAGATACCGGAAATGCGGGACCCAACAAACGCCCTTTTCAACAACAGCAACAGTAGAGGGCCCCGCAGCAAACTCAGCGTCCTCTCCCTCGAGCTCCAGCACCCCAACACCAGGCTCAAGGATAGAACCAACAAGCTGCTGCTTGTAATTTTTGCCAAAAACCAGGTCATACTTGGCAAGTCTGCAGGAAGAGGCTAGGTGCCTGCCTCTACTGCGGCTCAGCAGCGCATCAAATGAGGGACTGTCCAGCTGCTCAAGGATGCACCGCTGCACCAAAGGCTCCAGACCAGGCCCGGGCCCCAGCAGCACAACAGAGGGGACCCCCGCTTCCAACACAACAACAACGCTTTGCTCAGCACCAACAGCAGCAACAGAGGGGTGCACCGCAGCAAGGCCGTGCTTATGCAATGACTCTGGAAGAAGCTGAAGCCACAGCAGACGTGATCACAGGTTCTGTGCTTATAAATTCAATACCAGCTATTACTTTATTTGACTCTGGAGCTTCACATTCATTCATGTCAGTAGATTTCCTTATGAAGCATAGCTTAATCTCTAAACCCCTTAGGAATTGTTATAAGATCATTACCGGTGGAGGAATTATTCCGGTTAGTGATGCCTGTAACAATTGTCCTATTATATTGTGTGGAAAAGAACTGTATGCTAGGCTACTCGTAATGCCAGTGCCCAGTTTTGATATTATACTGGGTATGGATTGGTTGAGTCAACATCATGCCACTATAGACTGCCACAGAGGTAGTGTAATCTTCAGGCCCCCTGACAAGCCAGAATTTGAATTTGCTAGAGGTTCTAGAGAAATGGGTAATAACAAAATTTGTGGAGCCCTAGTAACAAAAGAATTGCCACTACCCATCATCTCTAAATATCTTGATGTCTTCCCTGAGGATCTCCCAAGCTTACCCCCAGACCGAGAAGTTGAATTCTCTATTGACTTAGTGCCAGGAGCAGCACCAGTATCTCAAAATCCCTACAGAATCAACAAGAAGGAGATAATAGAACTAAATGAGCAAATCAAAGAACTAGAAGACAAATGCTTCATTAGGTCTAGTGTCTCACCCTGGGGAGCTCCAGTATTATTTGTGTCCAAGAAGGACGGAACATCCCGAATGTGTATTGACTATAGGACCTTAAATGCCTTAACAATTAAGAATAAGTATCCCCTGCCCAGGATAGATGACCTATTTGATCAGTTGAGTGGAGCTCGGATATTTTCAAAGATTGATTTGAGGTCTGGTTACCACCAAGTAAGGGTGAGAAAGGAAGACATCCCTAAAACTGCTTTCAATACCCGGAACGGACACTACGAATTCTTAGTAATGCCGTTCGGGTTGACGAATGCTCCAGCAGTTTTTATGAACTTGATGAACAGAGTCTTTCAGCAATATCTAGACAAATTTGAAGTGGTCTTTATTGATGATATTTTGATCTACTCCAAGACCTCCGAAGAACATGAAGAACATTTGAGGCTAGCATTGGAGACTTTGAGGAAGGAAAAACTTTATGGAAAATTATCTAAATGTGCATTCTTCCTAGACAAAGTAGAATTCTTGGGACATGTTGTGACTGGAGATGGAATAGCAGTAGATCCTAAGAAGATAGCGGCAGTAGAATCCTGGCCCACTCCAGACTCTGTAGTAGAGATTAGAAGCTTCCTGGGACTAGCTGGCTACTATCGGAAGTTTGTGAAGGACTTTGCTAGAATTGCTGAACCCATGACAAAATTAACAAGGAAGGATGAAGAGTTCACCTGGACTGATGAATGTCAGCATGCTTTTGAGGAATTAAAGAAAAGGCTGACTACTGCCCCTATTCTGACCTTACCTTCTGGAACCGGAGGTTTCGCTATTTATAGTGATGCTTCTGGAAAAGGTCTAGGTTGTGTATTGGAGCAGAACAAGAAAGTAATAGCATATGCCTCTAGACAGCTTCGACCCCATGAAAAGAACTATCCAACTCATGATTTAGAATTGGCAGCTGTCATTTTTGCTCTTAAACTATGGAAGCATTATCTTTATGGAGAAAAGGTGAAAATATTTACAGACCATAAAAGTCTAAATTATATCTTCACCCAGAAAGAGCTGAACATGAGGCAAAGAAGGTGGCTGAAACTAATGAAAGATTTTGATATCACCCTTCAGTATCATCCTGGGAAGGCCAATGTAGTTGCTGATGCTCTAAGCAGATATCCTATGGCGATGTACTTGACTATGGACAGACACTTGCTCGAGGACCTGGAAAGTTTAGGTATTGAGGTAATTATCCCAGGAAAAGAAGGCCAAATGATGAACTTGCAGATTCAGTCTACTTTAATAGACAAGATCAAAGAGACTCAGTTTCAAGACGAAGGCCTGCGAAGCCTTCGAGGTCAAGTGCAAGCTGGATTAGTGGAAGATTTCAGAATTCATGAAGACGGATCACTGAGGCATGGCGATAGATTATGTGTACCTCAAGGAGACATAAGGGAAGAAATTATGCAAGAGGCACACAGATCGCAATACGCTATACATCCAGGAGCCAACAAGATATACAAGGACCTGAGGACGCATGTTTGGTTGCATGGCATGAAAAGAGAAGTAGCCAGGTTCGTATCTCGTTGTTTAGTGTGCCAGCAAGTCAAGGCAGAAAGACAAAGACCTGGGGGATTGCTTCAACCACTACCCATTCCGGAGTGGAAGTGGGAACATATTACAATGGATTTTGTTTCCGGACTTCCAAGGACATCTAGTGGAAAGGATACAATTTGGGTGATAGTAGATAGACTGACCAAGTCCGCACATTTTCTACCTTTCAAAATAGGGCTATCTACAGAGAAGCTGGCAGATTTATATATCAGACACATTGTCAGGCTGCATGGAGTTCCAGTAAGTATTGTCTCCGACCGAGATTCAAGATTCACCTCTCACTTCTGGAAGAGCTTACAAGCCAGTTTGGGGACTCAACTCAAATTCAGCACAGCTTATCATCCCCAAACCGATGGACAATCGGAACGTACAATCCAGACACTTGAAGATATGCTTCGTACATGTGTTCTAGATTTTGGAGGATTCTGGGAAGACTATCTACATCTTGTGGAGTTCTCTTATAATAACAGTTACCAAGCAAGTATTGAGATGACTCCATTTGAAGCTCTGTATGGACGAAGATGTCGTACCCCGCTATCATGGGACGACGTTGGAGAAAGAGCCCTGCTGGGACCAGAGATGGTGATCGATTCAACTGAGAAGGTAAAACAAATAAGGGACAGACTTCGAGTGGCTCAAGACAGGCAACGACATTGGACAAATAGCCACCGAAGGCCCTTGGAATTTGAGGTAATTAAATTTATAAATTCAAGTCAATTTAAATATTTTGATTATGGAACTAAGACTTGATTATGACTTTATTAAAGGTTGGAGAGCTGGTATTCTTAAAGATTTCCCCGACACGTGGCACCATTAGGTTCGGAAGGAGTGGAAAACTCAGCCCAAGATTTATTGGACCTTTTGGCATTCAGGAGAAAATCGGAGAAGTGGCATACCGACTGGCATTGCCACCCTCTCTGGATGGAGTCCATAACGTCTTCCACGTGTCGCAGCTGAGAAAGTATGTGTCAGATCCCAGCCACATTTTGGATCACTCAGAGCTCGAAGTAGGCCCAAGTTTGACTTACCAAGAGCAACCCGTGGAGATACTGGATCGATCGGAGAAAGTTCTACGGAACCAGGTCATTTCTCTGGTTCGCGTAGCTTGGAAGCACCATTCTCCCGGCGAATCCACCTGGGAGCGAGAAGACGAGATTAGAGAGCGATACCCCTATCTTTTTGAACCCTGAGGTATATTTAATTCTCGGCCTTTCCTTTCGTACCATTGTTATTCTTAAATTTTGAGGACGAAATTTTTATAAGTTGGGTAGATTGTAACCCCCTGAATTTTCAAATTATTAAATCTTGAGTTTTTCCCAATTTTCTGGAATTTTCTGGGAATTTTTCTGTAATTAAAATCAAGGTTTTAATTATTAAATAATTTTTAATGGTTAATAAATAATATTAAAATATCATAGAAATAATATTTTTGGGTGAAAAATGAAAAACTGGACTTAGGGTAATTTTTCTGAATTTTTTTGGGCCTCAGACCTATTTTTAAATACCTCAAAACTATTTTTAATTAATTATTATTATTATTATTATTATTATTATTTTTTATTTTATTATTATTATTAAATTCTGGCCCAGCCCGTATACCCTGGCCTATTGGGCCCGCGGCCCAGCCCGCCTTAACGGGTCGGGTCGGGCTCACCCGAACCCGACCCGCCAGCCCGACCCGACTGAACCAGTCGCCCCAGCCCGCGTGGCCGCTCCGGCGCCCGCGTCCTCCGCCGCATCCGGCGGCCAGCCCCCACGATCCCGCTACGCCCGTTCCGGCGCCACGTCCCCCTCACCCTCCGCCCTTCCCGGCTGACCCCCACGACCTCTCCGCCTATAAATACCTAAACCCCCCTCCGGCCAACACACCGCCGCCACCACCCTAGACCCCGAGACCCTCCGCCGTGATCCTCCGGCGCCTCGCCACCGCCGTCCTCCTCCCTCGGCACCGTCCTCCTCCCTCGGTGCCGCCTTCTTCTCCCCCAGCAACCCTCTCGAGCCGAAGCTCCTCGCCGCCAGCAGCCGCCTGCACCGCCCCCGGCGCCGCCCGACGCCGTGCCTCCTCCGTGCCTCCGCCAGCGCCGTCTCCGGCCTCCCCCGCAGCGGCGCCGCCCTCCTCCGGCCGGAGCTCCGCCGTCCAGCTTCAAAACCCTAACCCTAGCCCTAATTCTCCTCCCTGTGTCGGACACGGGACACAAGACACAGTGTCCTGTGTCGTGTCGGACTCGTTTCGACCCCGGTTTTTCGGGTCCCCTTCAGGTACTCGTAACTTTTTGTTCGTAGCTCCGTTTTTAATTTCACAAATTGCGTTGTGAAGCCTGTATGACCCTCTCGGTGCCCGGACAAACCGTTCGGGGGATCGCGTCCTGTGGTGATCGCACACCGCGATCCAAAAACAGGAAAAACCAGACCCTGTTTCACCCAGGAACTGAGTGCGCCCCGCCAAACGGGACAACTTGGTCGCGTGCGGTCTTCACAGATACGTGCGCACCGTCGATACGGACGTGTGAGATTTCGCGGAAGCTGATTCGGGTGTGCGTGTACACCGGAATCAACGCGTATCCGCGAACATCGCCCCGTATCCGACTTTCTGCTTTTTGCCCTAACTTCTTGTACACTCGTCGGATCGAGACGAAACTTGTGCCATCGGACTCGTAGCGATACGCTGGTCCTGTGGGTCTAGTTTGGCTCGATTCTGAGAACGTTGACGAAATCGCGTGTCGTGGGCCCCACAGCCCCGCTCGACGGGCGATTTTGTGATCGGCTCATCGGAATCCAAATCTGAAAGTTCCGTTGGGTTCGTATCAGCGTTCCTGACCTGCTGACACTAAGTTTGGTGAATTTGGAGACCAATGACCCGGACACATTTTTTGGTGCAAAGCGGGCCCACCGGCGGACCCCGTTTTGACCCAAAACTGCCGTTTTTGCCCTTGTCTCCAAATTGGACCCAAGGACAGGCGTTTCTGGCTATTTGACATCTTCTGAGCGTAATGGTAATGTCTATTTTAGCTTTTGGACTCATCTCTGGAAATTTCTCCAAGAACAATTAATCAGATCCAAACAACAAGCAAGTACCTGCACTTCAAGTTAAATCTTTATATTGTGATAATGAATTCCCTGCTCTACTAGTACCCTTGATGATTATACGTAGTTCTAGAATGCTGGATTTCATGTCTTGAATATTTGGAGTTCATGTCTTATTTTTTATGTCGGGTGGAAGAATACTAGAAGGCATGTAGTTTACCCATTCCCCTGCCATGTTTAATAGCTGTTGGTACGCGACTGTACCTCAGCCGGATCTTGATTTTCTCTATTTAATAGCCATTTATGATGGCCGGATTAGCCTTATAAACTCCTACATGCCAACTATGTATTCTAAAACAAACACAAGTTCACACAGATAGTTTCTGGTCTCGTTATATTTCTTGCTGACTGTTGTAGTTTCATTCCTGTCTCATTTATTTCTGCTTTCTCATATTCCTATTTACAGCTTTAACTCTGAGATATTGATGTTCTTTTATGCAGTTTCTCAATATGATACTTAATTTAATTGTCATAAATATTTAGTTTAATCTTGTTGTGCACTGTGTACTTTGCTCCTTTTCCTGACTGGATCTGTTGATTTAGGCGATGATGAGGACCTTGCCCCTACATATTATGGTCCCTATGAGGGTACAGATGATACCTATGAGGAGCCAGAACCCACCCAGGAGACCCCTGCTGCAGAGTAGATAGCAGTAGCTACTTTCATTTATTTGCTCTTTATCTTAGTAATCGGGTTTGTCCCCGATTTCATTCTGATTTCTGTACTAAACATTTGAATCTGTTGTCGCATTTATTTCAATTGCAATCTTAAGTATCTGTTTCCCTTTATTATCTTGCCTATGCTATTTATGAATGAGCTAGTTTAGTTAAGTGTGGATTTGACCTAGACAGCGTACTACCGCCGACTCTGCGGCGTAGGCTGAACGTACCCACGCACTCGTGCCCGAATTTTCGGGTGCGGGTCATGACACGTCAGTGTTCCATAAAAGTCACATAAGTCCAGCTTGTTTCTACCCATTGAACCGGCTTCTTGGATCTCCAGTCAGACTCGGTTGGGTTGCCACTGCTGGTGACTTATTTATGGGCTTAACTTCATCCCCCTCGATGATTCTAGAATTAATTTCCTAGACAAACTCTTGGTCAAGAGTAAACAGACTCTTCCTCAAGAGATCTATAAAGTTCTTTTATGACTTTTATAGTCAAGAACCATATTTTTGCCTTCTAGGCTCTTTTAATGCCTTGAATTGCAGCTGCAAGTACCTGTTCATCTTAGAACTCACAGAAACATGCTTTAGTAGTTTTAAAGGCAAATTGATTATCATATTTTATTTAAAAATAAATGACAGGTACGTAAATTTGCATATATATAATAAAATGTTTGAGCTATTTAGCTTCAGCACAAGCTACGTTTAAAATTAACCGTTTCAGAGTCTATGATACTCCTAGCCATGATAGTTTGTCACATGGGCCTATCATCTTATGAGTATCTAGGTTGTTCCACATGTGAACCATTATTCATCTTCCGCTGCAACTGAGTGTTATAAGAGCATTTACATTCAAAGAATATGCTATAAAAGACTCAGAAAAGCACTTAGAATTATAAACAAAAATAATAATATTCTATTTCTTTAGGAATTTAGGCATGATTGAGCTAGAAGGTTTGATTACTCTTAAATTAGACTCAATGTAATCAGAATCGTTTAATATAGGTATAATTTCGTCAATAGTGATTTAATCTCTAGGGTATTGAGCAAAAAAACTTATCTGACTCTGCTATATTTTAAAGTATGAACTAATGAACCTTTTAGGCTTGACACTAGAAGATCCATCTTTATCAGTCATGTTTACAAATATGACAGACTAAAGTTCTGCAGGAATAGTGTATGAATATTAGAGTAATAGTTTGGGTAAATTTTGCTAATCAACTTTAAAAAAAATTTAATCTATCAAGTTTTGATCAACTTGGGTTAGCTGTAGGAGTCGGTTCCCCGCGAGCGGTGGTCCGAAGACACTTAAGTACCGTGTCACTTAGGGCTCTTTACATCCGTTTTGACAGAAGGACCCTTTCGGCTCATACCTAAATTAATCTCTACTTTAAAACATAGATTTAAAGGGAATTACAATATCACTAAATTATTTACTTTTGACTAAAAGTTTGAATGTATCAAAAGAAATTATAATGTCGTATATTATATGCAAACTGATGTTTGCCTATCATAATCACAATATCAAACAATTTAGTCAAATGTAATTATGAAGTCACACATAGTATGCAAACCAATGTTTGTCAAACATGTAATAGAATAATATTAATTTCTTTGTCTGACTAAAAATTCTAATATTGTGACACTACGGTCATATATAGTACAACCATGCACGCATGCACGCCGATCATGGAACAGAAACATTCAACATCACCATAATCTACATGCATAAACTAAGAAAGTTGGCTCGCAGACTTCAACAATATATTTGTCTAACTAAACTTAGGAATTTAAGAATCTGAAAATTAATAGAATATATGGATTGTAAATATAAAAATTACCTTTCTACATAAAAGGAGCATTTTTTTTTCAAGCTTAGAAATAACAATTTAAAAGAAATGTTATTTAGTAAAACATTTTTAGATAGTTTAATTATTCTTGCTGATCATTCATTAGTATTCAAGAATTTGGAAATTGAAATTTACAAACATCAAGTTTAGAGCAATAAGATGAAGAACTTGTGTATTACTTACCTTCACCCTTAGTATGTTTGCTCCTTTTCTAACACGTCTCTAAAGATTCTATAGAAGTGGGTCTGAATCAACTAAAAAAAAAAAATCGATACTCTAATCCAGCATACTATGATTGTGACTAATAACTGAGTACTGTAGATGTAATGCACCCAAAAAAATGCGGATGCATATTACGTCGGTTTAACAATATCAAAAGTCTAAATCAGTGATATAGAGCTTTGTGTCTAAACTTTAAAGATGTAGTGGTCACCAAAGTGAGTGTTTCCATAGTAAGATAAGTAGTTGTATAGACACAATTTGTCCAGGTGCATCCGAACACACAAACATCTGATCTATGATGTATCTATTTATGTAGATCGTGGTTACAAACTTTATATAGTCAACCATCAATCATTTGAATTGTGTTATTTTGAAAATTAGTGATACAAAATAAAATTAAAATATGAGATTTATTAGGTGGTGACAATTTTTGGTGAGCATATATACATGATCCCTTGATGTCAGCATGATAATCATCTTTTAGCATATCATCCCTATATACACATTATTTAACATATATGAATAAGACCATGATATAGAAGAAAATGCACACAGTGTCCTTGTTCCCACTAGTCAAATGGACAATTGTTAAAACTTAATGACTGTCCATAATTAACCCAAACATACCAACCAACCATAGGCATGATTAAAATTTAAGGGGCTAATAAGTATGACCATTTCCAACCATAAAGGAGAATAAGGTTGGCAAAATAAATGGTCAATGAATGAAAAAAAAAATGACCATTCAAGAGTCAATGGAAGAGGGACAAAAGAATAAGGGGAAAATTCGTTTGCATATTTCACAAGAAATATATAACTTGTAACAAGAAATATAACTTGAAAAGCTTCACAACTTGTTCATTCTAGTACAACAAAATAATTTGACCATGACTTTTAACAGTAAAAATAATTCAAACACCAAGCGAACAAGATTTGTTTATATTATTAATCTGATAACATGAGAATACATGTTACAGTCACCTTAATGAAATCATAACTGATCATAATTTGACTCAAGTAAATCAAGCCAACCAAACCAACATAAAAATCAACCAAACCAACATAATTTGACTCAAGTAAATATTATTGGGCGGGCATAATATAGAGGTCTCTAAAAACTAAGCCATACTGAAGCCAATAATTAATAGCTTTATACGTGTAGACAACCTTCTCCATTTAATAATTAATTGATCCTTCAAAAGTTTATAGAATCAATTATAATATAACATAAATCATGCATCAAAACCAATTCACCAACTCAAAACCAGTTCACCAGAGCAAGTTTACAAATTTATAGGATCAATTACGAACAAGAAACAACACTAGTAAGAACACATGTTGAGTCTGCAATTTTATGGACATATTACAATATCATGTCTGTATCAAACCAACATAGATTAAATACCATCTAAATACTGTTAGATAATTTGTAAAACAAATGCATATTGCAGTAGCAACATAATATATTCCATACATACATGTATAAGTACGCATGTTTATTTTTTATAAGCATTTCTTTCTACAAATTATCTCATATCAAAGGAGTAAAATTATTTAAGGACTGTAAACACCCAAAAATTTTCAGAATTTTAAAAATGAATTTTCGGGATTTTACTGAAATTTTTAACTACTTAAAATAAATGCTCTTCTAAAATAAATATTAAAATATTATAAAAATAATATTTTTGGGTCTAAAATAATTAATTAGACATACATCAATTTTTCTGGAATTTATTGGACCCAGAACTATTTTTAAAGACCTAAAAACTATGTTTTTAATTAAACTAAAACAAACCGACCTGAACCCAACCAGTTTAAACCTAAATAAACCGAAACGGACTAACTCGAACCTATACTGAACAGGACCTAATCCTATTGGATCGGGTCAGATCTGAACCCGGCCCGAACCTGCCTACCCGACCCACTACCCAATTCCCTACAGTAAACCGAAATCGAAACCCAACTGACGCCTCTCCGCCTCCCCTCTCCGCCGTTCACCGCCGATCCCGGCCGCCCCGTCGTCTCCCAAATCGATGCCCCTCCATCTCCTCGCCGCTCGGTTCGCCTCCCCATCGGCCAACGGCAGCGCCGATCCCCCTCCCCTAACCGCCAGCCACCACCACCACTATAAAACCCCCCATCTCCACCCAACCACCACCACATCCACCGCCCTTCTCCGTCTCTCCGTCGACTTTTCGCAGCCGAGCTCCCCGGCCATCCGCCACCCGAGCTCCCCTGCCTCCGCCACCGTCTCCCTCCACTCTCCTCCGGACACCCAGCACCGCCATCACCACCCTTCACCAACCCTCACAACCCCCGATCTTCCCCTCAACCACCACCGCCTCCACCGCGATCCTACGAAAACCAACCAAGGCAACACAACCAAGAACAACATGCAGCCACAACAAGCAATATATAGACTTATTGCATGAAACATCCAATGCGGCACCGAGTAGAGTCAAGAGCTAGACGACACGCGGAAGCTATTTAGAGTTTGTGATGAAGCGAAGGACCAAGTCCGAAGAAATGAACCAAGCGCTCTGATACCAATTTGTCACGCCCCAATCTCCCGCAAGCTCGATAGTCTCCGCTGAACGTGAATCACCACGTTTACAGCTCTCCCGCAGGACAATCGTTCTTATCGGGACGTGATGCCGTACGAGCCTGGAGTTGCGCTCGTACAAGGCGATGTTGTCAAACACCAAATGTTATCATTGAAACAACCAAGTTGCAGCGGAAGTCAAATATTGTGTACCAAGCACACAATCAGAGTAATACGCAGCGAATCTCACGATAGGGTCCAAATGAAGTGCCCCGAAGGCAATGCCACAAAGGCGATGCCACGGAGACGATAAAATAACTCTTGCTCTTTTCTCTAGCCCACAAAGGTACTTACATTTCATACATCATGCCTCGTATATCCAAGCAGCGCCACTACGCCTGTGTACCTGAAATAATGCCCACAAACGTGGGTCAGTACACAACCGTACTGGTGAGCGGGGTAACCCACTCGCCTAAGCCGACACTAAGTAAAATAGTGAATGCAAACAGTTAAATGGTGATCTTTCTAGTTTGAATCCTAGATTCATTTCATGGCATAGGGATGACATGTTAAGAAAAGCTGTAAAGCAGTTTAAGCATGCAAGCATTCAACTCAAACCAATCGACAAGCAGATATATATAGCAACCCGAAGGAAACTAGCATGCAACCGTCCTGCTCAAGTCCAAGCAACACGATAACACATCGAACCATTCCCAAGCCTCAAATATCCATCCTCAACCAAAGTTTACAATCCAATCTCATAGTGCATACTCTTGCCGAGGCAAGGTGGCCGCGCCTACACGAAAGCCAAACCAACAAAAGAAAAGCAAGCCATCACCTATACTATATGGAGTCACTGGCTAAAAGCCATAAAGGACATTGATCGGACCAAGATCAATAGGGCAATCCTATCCGATCCAGGGTTGGGCAGCTACTCCCGCCTGGTGGTATCGGACTACCAGCACTGCGCCCAATCACGCGATGCCATTGTTTCCTCCATGGTAGAACGGTCCCGGTGCCCCGGTGCCTCATCCCGTTCCAGGAAACCAAACCCTGTGCCACGCAGGTTGTCCGTGACTATGCAGACACAGTAGGTATGACGAGAGGATCGAACATTCTCGCCTCACCAAGCGATCCTAGACTCGTTCCATGAATTATCCAACCAAAACATCCATAACCATTCTTCCAACATATAGCCCAAGGCACCAAATCCAAGTTATTTCCTTAGGCACCATGCCTCTTCTCAACACAGTGTTTCCAATGGTGCAACACCCATGCTCAAAGCTAACCCATGGCCCAATGCCGTTTCAGTGACACAATGCCCCATTCGTGGCACAATCCCCCATCAAGCGGCACAACACCCTCGCCGATGCAGTTGTTCGGTTTCGAACCACAACTGCTCGCTTTGCAAGATAAAGCGACCAAGTGATACTCGTACACGGATGCACGCTCGCTCGCCCGAATTCTCGATATTCCCAATGCATCAATGACTCATTCCAACTGTCCAAGCATAATCCCAATCAATCAACCAACTGCCTCAAATGCAATATTCCAACTCTAGCTCCAACTATCCAACGCATAAATCAATTCAAGCCACAATCCTACCAAGCCAACGACGTCCACTCTATGCACGCCTCAGTGTAGTGATTCCCAATATTTCAGCCCAAGTGTTCAAGCCTTTACGTGTTTTCCATATTATTAGGCATGAAGGAGTAGAGGAGAAGGGAAAGAGCCCACTCACAATGTTTGATCCCGTTAGGCATCCTGTCCTGCCGATACGGCCAATCCCTTGAACCCGTGGTCCGATGCAAGCGCGATCTACTCAACTGGTATGACCGTGCGAGCAGGCCGTGCTCTACAAATCATCCGATCGATCGGACTAAGGAAGATGGCATTATCATTCCAATCCAGCTATCTCAGTACTGCTCTGAACGAACACCTGATTTCCATCGAACCCGCTAGCCATCTGCACATGAAACAACTCAATCAATACTTCTTCCCAAAATCCAACAAATCAAATGTAACCAGCATTTGTTTCATTCAATCCGACTCAGCGTAACGCACCGTGCGCTTGCGGGCGTTACATACGTGACCCTCTCGAACCCCGTGCAACTTGATTACGGTATCGCATCCTGTGTCGGTCGCAAATCGCGACGCAAAATCAGAAAAAACTTCCCAATTTCTGAAAATCAAAAATTATCCCGAACTTCCCAGTTCACGACCATTTTACGCATAACTTGTTAAATGTTTTCAAAATTGGCTTGAACAGTTATTTTGACCATATAAACAAGTTTTAAAATCCTATTTTAGTTTAATTTATTGAGCTGTAGTTTGTAATATTTTCGAGGGTAAAAATGACCAAAATATTGGTTATTTAAAACCCTAATTTTTTTGGAACTGGGTGTGCCCCGCTAAATGAGGCGACTTGGTCGTGTGTGAACTATACTGAAAGGTGCGCACTATTAATACGGACGTGTAGGATTTTGCGGAAGTTGATTTGGATGTGCGTGCACACCGAAATTAATGCGTATCCGTCAACAACAATCCGTATCGACTTTGTTCTGAAACTCATTATAATTTCGTGTACGCTCGTCGTTTCAAAATAAAACTTGCGCCAACGGACTCGTAGTGATACGTTGGTCCTGTGACCCCAGTTTGGTTTGATTCTTAGAATGTTGACAAAATCCCGTATCGTAGGCCCCACGACTCCACTTGATAGGCGATTTTGTGATCGGCTCATCGGAATCCAGTTCTGGACATTCTGTTGGATTTGTATCATCGTTCTGGACTTGTAGACACTAAGTTTAATAAATTTGAAGAACTTTGTCTCTGGCACATTTTTCGGTGCGAAGCGGGCCACATGTGAACCCCACTTTGACCAGAAACTGTCACTTTTGCCCCCTGTGTCCAAATTAGACTTATGGACAGGCAATTCTAGCTATTTGATATCTTCTGAACATGATGGTAATGTTTATTCCAATAACTGGAGGAGTACCTGCAGATTCCGCTGATACCAGAGTAGCAGTTGGAGTCCGAACCCCAGGAAAGTGTACATTGCCAATCTTGCAGTTCTTGTTACATAATATTCCTTTGATTTATTTATATGATGTATCTGTTCGACGTAGGACCGTGTGACATTGCTTAGCGTCCGAATAATATTCGGGTGGCATCGCCGTACGCGGAGTTGTGAAACGTCACCTAGAGATTGATATTGCGACCTTACATTTCCGTGCTTGCATTATTAAGTACGTCATACTACAGGACACTTGACACTGTTCATGAGACAGAATATTCTGAGTTATTCATGGTGATTCTGTATAGGTTACAGGATTTTTGACATAGATATTACTTATGCTTAGTTATCATTGACTCGTTGCATCAGTTAGAGGTCATGTTCTTGCGTGACATGGACATGAGACGTCGTGGACATGAGATGTGTGATTACATTGGGTGGGGAGAGACACACAGGCTACAGGTTGATTATATTATTACGTTGTCGTAGCCACTCCGAGCTAGGCTCCGACATGATATCACTGCTACCGGCTCCCCGACACCGAGCTTGTAGTAGTCTCAGCCTGAGTTCTAGTGTTGCTCTCATTTTGCATATCACTTAGTTGGTTATATAGTTTGCCCTATTAATTTATTTTATATACTGCACTTATTTGGCTTGAGTTATTCTTGTACCTTACTATATCCCCTGAGGACCTGGAATCCGGATTATGTCCCCAGGTTTAGCAGAGGAGATCTACCACGAGGTGTACGGGACAGGTGCAGTCATTGGAGCAGTTCCAGAATCCGAGGACGAGGTGATCGCTGAGGATTTCTCTTGAGTATTTGCTTTATCTATACTCAGTCTTTGCTCTTGTTATACTCTTTATTTCTTGTCTATTGACTGATGTACCAGACTTATTATCGGGTTGTTCCCCGAGTTATGTTTTATTGAGACTTGATATTGCTTATTATTTCATATTGATTGTATTTATTTATGTGGATGAGATTAGTACCAAAGACCCTTATTGTTGTATTACAGCTTAAGTACACCCTGATGGGTCCATTAAATTGGGTTTGTCCATCGGTGTGTGCTACTGGCCATTGCCACGTGTCTAGTCCCTCGGTATTTTGGGACTGGAACGTGACAAGGACCAAAGGTATAGAAAATTTATCATCAGCACATAAAGTTTAGTATACTTAGCTAAAGTAGATTCACTGGAGATGCCAAGGGAGCTCCGCATCAGGTTAATTTAATACATGTCAGGGAACACCGGTTGCAAACAGTTCAACTTACTGGAGAAAAACCCAGTATTCACTTATAGTCTAGATTGTTTAAACTAAAAGGAAATTTACAACTAAGAAGTTGTTGGCAAGTCTATACAGTATGTTAACTAATATGTCTGTCTAATGCTAACAACATGGTACAGAGAACTCAAGTTGTGTTTGCTAAATATTATAAAAGCATTTGATCAAAAAAGTGGATGTTGCTGGTGACATGATCCACTCAAGTCGCCTTTTATCGTAGTTTATTGTAACAAAAGACACTACTCATACCAAAAAAAAACATGTACAAGAAGGATGGATCTTCAAAAATTGAATTTTTAAGGATAAGTAAAAGATTTCATGGTGAGAACTACTGACACCACTGCATGTTGTTCAAACTTTTCAAGTCTAATGAATGTAGAGTAATTCACATGTGAATCATAAGAAATGCAAGAGATTACTGACCAATTTTCGGCCCAGTAAATGACTCAACCACAAATCGGTTGAAGGAAGGGGAAGGGAATACTTACTGCCAATTCAACCACTAGTTATACAGAAACCAGTGAAGTCGATTATGTAGAAAAATATTATATATAGAAATTGATGCAAGAACATTCCAGAATCAACATCGGCTATTTCATATAGCTATGGTCAAGGAAACATGGACACCAGGGCCATCCCCTTATTTTTTCAACTATGTATATTTCGAATTCAATTCAGAAATGGCAAAACAAACAAGCACCATCTCTATACTTAAGAACAAAATGTAAATGATATACATAGACCTCGAATAAACTCGTAGATTATTGGAATATATTACCTTCGATTCATGAAAACAAAAATAACAATAAGTTAGATATATCGGTCTACGGAAAAGTCGTGCACGAAGCACTGCCCTAAGAGTTTATTCGAGATCTATGTGCAGACATCCTCTCGAATTCTTCTAGTGGTAAAATTTCCTTGCTATCGGTGTTCCGTCGCCGCACACGGCTTCGGAAGAATGATCCAAACTTAGCTTTACCCATAGAGGAAAGAAAAAAAGAGTAGAATGAATAAATGATAGTTTTGTAGACGGAAGTAGAGAGGAGTTAACTTCCATGGAGAAGGAGAAGACTATAAAAAAATTTATACTCCAAACTTGTTGGATCTACAGAGATATATAGAGGCCAAAGACCAAAAAAATTTTAATAAAAATAATGGCTATAAATACCAAATAATGAATAGCCAAATAAAGAAAGCTATAATAATACATTGAATGGAGAGAAATAGTGATTAAAAAATTAATTTTTTCAATAATAATAATAACAATATCTTCCATACCCCGGCCACCCGTGCAGGGTAGAAGCAGGTTCCTCCTTTGGTGCTGCCAAATCTCCCACGCTACATCACATTGGAAGAAAATATAAACCATTGTCTCATTGTGTTGATTACATAAGGTACAACCTCCATCTCCACCTCATGTATGAACTTTGAAGCATAGTTTGAAGTATCGGCCGATACCGATACAGTTTGGCATGTCCCGATCCGATACCGACCGATATCCGATACTGACCGATACCGACATTAGAGGTCTCTTTTCCGGTAAATTCGGCAAAGAAAATTGAATCAAAAAAGACCAATTAGCAAGGACGTAAAAGCATAGTAAGGTTGTAAAAGCATATAAATGAGGAAAACTTACCTATCGCATATAAATCAATCGACAATGGTGACTATTATTTCATTCAATTTCAAAAATACTAAGAAACAACACTAAAAATTACTTTAAATTATGCATAAATGTATAAAATATATTTTCTAAAATGTTAATAATTTACTAATAGTTGTTTGCTTTCCGATACCAAAAAATCCGATACTCCGATCCGAAACCGTCGATACTACCGATACCGCCAATCCCGATACTCATTGGAATGGTCCGATACCGACACCTTGAACCTTGCTTTGAAGCTCGCGAGCCTATCCAACGTGAGCAATCTACTCATAAGAAGTTTCTACATGCAGTATTGCATTTTCCTCGTGCCTCCTTTGGTCCATATGAATTCATGTTGTCATTCACTTGCACTTGTTGGATCTCGTTGGCAAGGTGGCGAGTAGCATACTCCGGTCGCCATCGTGCCCGGTGGAGAATACAGCTTACATTCTCGTGTTAGAATTTAAACTAAAATTTAGAATAAGTCATCCGTTCATTTTTGTTCTCTTTGAACTAGCAAGCTCTCTGTTGAGAGTTGTTCCTTTCTTCAGGAGAAATAATCTGCTTATTATAAGGGAATGGTTGTAGTTGGCTAGCCTATGTATAAAGGCATTTGAGCTCTTAACAAAACACCTATTCAGAAGCTCAATAAACATCTTTTTCCTTTCCTCTAAACATTTTTTGATCTGTTCCGATCCTTGTAGTTTTTTTTTTTTTTCAATTGGTATCAGAGCTAAGGATGAACGGATCAATTTAACCTCAACTTTCAAAGTTCAGCGGAAAGAACTTTAATCAATGGAGCATCCAGATCAAGGCACTGTTCGATTTCCAGGAGCTATGGGAAATCGTCGAGCATGGGTACGTTGAACCGGCCTATCAAAGAGCACATGAAGCTCTCTCTCAAGTCCAGAAGGATTGTTTGAGAGAAAATAGAAAGAAGGACAAGAAGGCGTTATTCTTTCTTTATCAAGCTGTAGACGAGATGGTGTTTGAAAGAATCTCAAGTGCAACGACGGCTAAGGAAGCGTGGGATTTTCTGCAGAAATCCTACAAAGGTGATGCGAAGGTGAAGAGTGTAAAACTGCAAACTCTACGAGGTGAATTCAAAACTATTCATATGAAAAATTCTGAAAGCATTTTCGATTATTTTGATCGAATTCAGTCTCTTGTGAATCAAATGCGGGTTAATGGTGAAAAATTGGATGATTTACGAATTATTGAAAAATCATGAGATCATTAACAGACCTTTTTTATTATGTTGTTGCTGCAATAGAAGAGGGAAAAGATCTCTCGACATTGTCAGTTGAAGGGCTGATGGGTTCTTTGAGTTCTCATGAACATAGGATGAACCAAAAGGCTGCATCCAGTTTAGAACATGCCATTGAGTACTTCCAAACTAAGGTGGCGATGAACAACAAAAGTGGTTCCAACAATGAATTAGAAGGTTCAAGTCAAGGAAAGAGTGAAAAAATAATTGGACGATACAGCAGTGCCTCAACAAAGGATCGAAACTTTAAGCAGCGAGCTAATGAAGGAAAAAGGTATGACAAATCTACAGTACAGTACTTTCGTTGTAAGAAATTCGGTCATTACAAATCAGAGTGTAGAACTAAGTTTTATAGAAACAAAACTCATCATGTTAACTATGCTACTGACAATTTGGAAGAGAAGGAAACTATGTTGTTAGCCTGCAATGCCAATGAAGAAGATCATATCAACAAATAGTATTTAGATACCGGGTGCAGTAATCACATGTGTAGAAAGAAGGAGTTATTCTCCCACTTAGATGAATCTGAACGTGGGAAAGTAAACTTTGGAAACAAATCCAAAGTTTCAGTTATGGGAAAGGTAAAATTCCATACGTTTGAAAAATGGTTCTCAAGATTATATATCTGATATCTATTATGTTCCTAGTTTACATTAGAATTTATTGAGTATGGGTCAGCTTTCTGAAAAGGGACATAAAATCATTATTGATAATAGGGTGTACACAATTGAGAATCGGCAAAACGAGCTAGTTGCTATAGTAAAGATGACAAAAAAATCACATGTTTCCGCTGTCATTGAAAACTAAATCAGTTAATTCTTTTAATGCGATTGTTCTAGACAAAAATTGGTTATGGCATTTTCGGTTTGGTCATCTTAACTTCAATGGATTAAAATTGTTGTCTCGGAAGAATATGGTTGATGGCCTACCTTTGCTTGAATATACTAATCAACTATGTGAAGGTTGTATTCTTGGAAAGCAACACAGGAATTCTTTTCCAGTTGGAAAGTCACGAAGGGCTACAAATAAGTTGGAGCTTATGCACTCGGATATATGCGGGCCAATTGAGGCTGTATCACATGGAGGTAATAGGTATTTTATTACTTTCATAGATGATTACAGTAGAAAAACTTGGATTTATTTTCTAAAGCAAAAATCTGAAGCTTTTGAAGTGTTTAAAGAGTTCAGAGTTTATGTTGAAAAACAAAGTGGTGGTTCTTTAAAGACACTAAGAACGGATAGAGACGGAGAATATACCTCTAATTCGTTTGTTAATTTTTGCAAAGAAAATGGAATTAAACACCAAGTTACAGCTAGCTATTCGCCTTACAAGAATGGAGTCTCTGAAAGGAAGAATAGGACCATTGTTGAATGGCTCGAAGCATGTTTAAAGGTAAGAATTTACCTAAAGATTTTTGGGCGAAAGTTGTTGCATGTTTTGTTTATCTTTTGAACAGGTATCCTACAAAAAGTATGCAAATATATGACACCTGAGGAAGCTTGGAGTGGTTATAAACCAAATGTAGAGAGCCTTCGGATATTTGGGTGTGTCGCATATGCCCATATACCAAAAGAGAAAAGGAGAAAATTTGATGATAAAGGTGAGAAATGCATTTTCATTGGTTACAGTGATAAAACCAAGGGATATAAACTGTTTAATCCAAAAACAAGTTCAGTTGTCGTGAGCAGGGATGTAGAGTCTAACGAAAACGCATCTTGGCAGTGGACTACTGAAGAGAAGAAATAGATAGGAATACATATAGAGGAATTACAACCAGTTGTTGTTATTGAAATAGCACCACAGATTCATAGCACAACAATATCGCCTGTTCCTTCTCCGGTTCATGTTGAACGGACTCGTACCTCGAATCGTAATCGTGTTATGCCAACACGGTTACAAGATTATGTTGTAGCAAATGATAATCATGTTTCTGATGAAGAAATTATAAATTTTGCATTGTTTGCGGATTGTGATCCTCTCACCTTTGAAGAAGCAGCACAAGATGAAGGATGGCTTCAAGCTATGGATGAAGAAATTCGGTCGATAGAGAAGAATGATACTTGGGAGCTAACTTCTCTTCCTGAAGAAAAAAAAATCGATCGGAGTCAAATGGATGTTCAAAACAAAATACAATCTAGATGGTCAGGTGGACCGTTTGAAGGCCGGGCTAGTCGTGAAAGCTACAAGCAAAAGCCAGGTATTGATTATTATGAAGTTTTTGCACCCGTTGCTAGACTTGATACCATTCGTATGGTGATTGCTTTAGCTGCAAAAAATAAATGGAAGATACATCAGATGGATGTTAAGTCTGCATTCTTGAATGGCTTTCTCGAAGAAGAAGTCTATGATTTTATTCGGATTTGCGAGAAATTTTTTAGGGGTGGTTGAATATCTGCTTATTGTCTTTCGGAGTGACGAAGCAGAGAAAAAACAATATCGATCATCTCTTTCTTCATCTTACATACGATTATAGAAAGTTTGAACAACTAGAAGCTCTCCCTTCGCCAATTGGAAATAGATGCAAGAAGTTAGGAACTTGGAATAGTGGCTTACTTGTGATGTTGGACCATCCAGCCCAATTACATGGAAAATCCAAACGAGCATACTATTTGGAACGACAATAGGGCACTGTTCCATTTTTAAAGCCAACTTCAAGGGCTTTGAAAGGAACTTGTTTTTTAACTCGAGTGACCCTTAATTATCGAGAAGAGATATAACATTCTGATTGGATTGTAGAAGATTAGTAGATCAAACAACGGAAGCATATTATTCTTTTCATTTATTAATGGTGGAAGTTTAGCGACAGTGAACCCACAAAGACGTGTAATGCAGCATACACAAAGTTCGATACGAAATATCGGACCACATAAAAAAAAAAAAAAACTTGTTTTGGATCTTAAGTTGCCTGAGAGCCTTATTATTGGTTGTATTAGTACTATAACATGACTGTGCCATTAACATAGTAGTTAATTTTGTGTATATTTTTGTAGTTTACTGGAAAAAAAAAAATCATTCCACCGTAGAAATTGATGAAATGGGAGGATAGCTGGCCCATATTTATCCTAGATAATGTCAATGAAGACTCTATGTAAATAAATGATATATTAGAAATTTTTGAAAGCATTGGTAGTTTATGTTTATAATTTTTGAGACTCTAATAATATTGTTTTAGACCTATGTTATGTTGGCTTTGAATAGTTATGAAATGAAATATTTTTTTGTTGGTGTTACTTATTAATTTTATACTTCTTTATAGTCCTTCTATTGGTTATTATATACTGAATACAAATTGTAGAGTACAAACCAAAAAAAAGGGTACTATAAAAAATGACGAACATTTAATGACGTATAAAAATCGTCTTTTGTAATTAAATATGACGTTTAAAAGTCATATTTTTTTTTTATAAAGATGACACATTAAAGTCACTTTTTACAAATAAAGATGACGTACGTTGAGCTGCCATTATTTTCTCACGATAAAAGTCATCTTTTATAAATAAAGATGGCACATAGAAGTCATTTGTTATAAATAAAGATGGCTTATAAAAGTAATTTTTTATAAATAACGATGACGTATGTTGAGTTGCCATTGTTGTCTCACGATAAAAGTCATATTTTGTAAATATAGATGACGTTTGTTGAGATGTCATTGATTTTTTATGATAAAGATGACACTAGCATAGTTGACGGCCAGATAAATGTTGTAATGTCCCGTTCTGTATGCTGCATTATGATGGTTTATTAGCCGAAGAGGCTTGGCTGGACTTGGTTTCATGCGGAGGTATTATGTAGAGTTCTTATGATCGGTGTATTGACCTACTGTGTTGGCCTCATAGATTGTATCGGCTGGTTGGTTCTGAGTTGTGTGAGAGATCGTGACATTTGAAAGGTGATGAAGACTTGCTTAATCTGGTCGAATTGGATAATTCTGGAGCATAGCTTGCTCGTATGGTTTTAGACAATATTTTAAAAATCGGACTGGAGAACAACTCGATCAAAACACTGTATTGGGTCAAACCGGTCCAACCAGTAGGTCAATCCGAATAGAACCAGTTATATAGACTTATAATCTTGCAATGAATATATTACAGTACACATATATTATTTGTGGTAAAATTAGTCAAAAATAAATATATTAATTTTAATTGTATGTAAAGTCCAAAATAAAAGTCAAAATTATCATTGAATATATAAAAACGAACTAAAACAGATCACTGAATTATATACAAAGTTACAAACAAAAACAGATCATTGATGAAATAGAAAAAAAAAACTGAGAGTTAGGTTAAAAAATATAATGAGAAAAAAAAAATGAAGTTAATGAATCAACTATTCAAACTAATATATAGAACTGCAGTTTAAAATAAAGAACCTACTATACTTCAATATTTTGACGATGAATAGTGAGCCGTGAGTACTACTATTGGTTTCGATTCTTTTGAATTGATGAGCTGCTGCTAATAGTTACTTGTTAGAGAGACAAGTGAAAAAGAAAATTAAAAAGGAAGATCAGCAAGCTTTCAAATTTAAGTGACTTTTCAGTTCTCTTAATAAGCTGTGCTATTCTTGAAAAATTAGTAGTTTTTAATTAGCTTTTAACAACAATAAAATATTGTAAATGGAAAAGGCAGAATCAAACAGCGGTTCAAAATTCAACTAGATCAGACGGTTCGCTGGTATAGCCGGTCTGGTCGACTGAGATACACAAAAGAAGTCGATTTTTAAAAATAAAGTAGGATGGTATTGAACCAGCCCAAAAAATTTACTAGTTCACGGATTGACCGGTTCAACCAGCCGTTTCGGTCCGATTTTTAAAATAATGGTTTTACCAGTTAAGAATATCGTGCATCACAACAAATCGTGTATTTGAGGATTCATGTTGTATCGGCTCGGCCAGAGCGATAGGCAAATTCGAATAGGTTGGTGGGCTCTGTCCTTTCTTTTCTACTCCTTCGCGTCCTTAATAAAATGATTTTACTTGTTGCCTTGCAACGTCCTTAGATCAATGATGCTTGGTAGACTGTAACTGATAAATGAAAATCTTCATGCATATTGAAACACTGAGAATAGAAGATTGAATAACTATAATTGTTGAGTGCATCAGCACACGAGTACTTATGTAGTAAGATGCTTTGTATGCGAAGCAGACTGTTATGGTGCAATACCACGAAATTGTTGGTATGTGATTTGGTAAGCTTCGTATAAAAAGTGGAAAGTTGTGGTACGGTACCACGAAGCTGTTGGGTTGTGGTTTTGTACCATGGGACCACGGGATGGTCGGTACGTTTAGGATCTACGGGTCTCCGGTCGAAATATTGATTGAGTATGTTGATAGCACAAAAATGATCGATTGTATAGAATGTACATTGATTTACTTATGTATTATGTGTTGGAGTGGGTGGGGTTCCCAACCTATATGGAGAATACCCCGGAGTGCGACGAGCGTCATCCGTGTGTCAGAAAAGCTCGAAAAGTGCATCGAGCGTCGTGTATTGGAACATTTATAGTAAGCAAATATTATATTGGATCTTCATCTTTGACTTTAATTATATATTTATGATTGGATCTTTTTATACTAATTTTTCATATAATTGGATTTTTAATTTATGGTAAGCTAATTTATGATTTGATTTCCATTAAATATATGATTGAATGTAATTGAATTTTCATAAATATTTTTGGCTTCCATATATAGATTTTCATATGAAAACCCTAATTCATGCAAGGGTTTATATAAAGAGCTGCGGTGATCCGAGTTGGATCGGTGAGAAGCTTGTAGAGGGTGTAATCTATTCCATTAGTGGAGGTTCTTCAGGGTTGGACTCCGATTGTCCCGTAGTTTTTTTCGTCTGGATTTTCTACGTAAAAATTTCTGTGTGTTGCGATTTATGTTTGTTATTTTTTTGTTTGTGCATTTTGCTCGGTTCTCTCGCAGGTACTCTCTGGTTTGGAAAATGGTTTCCGCGTTTCTTCCCAACAGTGTGGTATCAGAGCCAAGTTCTGAAATTTCAGAAGGGTATCAGGAGTTGACAGACAAACCAGGAAGGAGAGATGGACGCGAAGCCGGTGCGCATGTTAAACCTGAACGGTACCAACTATCACTACTGGAGGATCAAGATGAAGGGTCTGCTATTTGTCAAGAAGTTGCATATGTCGGTATTTGCTTCCGAGAGGTCCAGTGACAAATCCGAAGAAGACTGAAAGTTTGAGCATATACAGGTGTATGGGTACATCAGACAGTTCGTTGACGAGAACGTATACAACCATGTTGCCAGTATTGAGCACGCGAGGACACTATGAGATAAGCTAGAATCTTTGTGTGCGAAGAAGACCGGAGTAAATAAATTATTTCTGATCCGGATAATGATGGGTCTGCGGTACAAAGATGGGACGTCCATTACGGATTATTTGAGTGAGTTCCAAGGCGTGGTTGACCATCTATCCCCAATGGGAGTCAAATTCAACGACGTGGCTCAGGGACTATGGCTGTTGTATACATTGCCAGACTCGTGGGAGACCGTACAAGTGTTTATGATCATTTTTGCTACGGAAGGCGTGGTCATTCTGGAGTTTGCCAAGAGCGGGGTACTGAATAAAGAAATACGGAGAAGTCCTCGGGTCATTTCATCCACATCCCACTCAGAGGTGCTTGTTTCAGAGAGACGCGGAAGGGGTAAAAGCAGGGGTCCAGACGGTGGCAGAGACAAAAGAAGGGGAAGATCCATGGGCCGGTACGAGGACACGTAGTGTTACCATTGTGGCAAGAAGGGTCACATTAAACAGAATTATTTTTCTTGGAAGAGAGAGAAGAAATGCGACAAGGGGAAGCAGGGCGAGAACACTACAACGGCGGCCTTGACACATGGAGGCGATCTCATCATTGTAGGTGATTTGGTAGTTTTGAACCTCGCCTGTGATGATAACTCTTGGTTGGTGGACTCAGGTGCTTCAACGCACGTATCTCACAACATGGCACTATTTGCTACTTGCACAACAGGTAACTGTGGAGTGTTGAAGATGGGCAATGGAGATATGTCGAAGGCAATTGCCATTGGAGATGTTTATTTGAGGACAAAGATAGGTGCAGTTCTTATTCTGAAAGATGTTCGTCATGTCCCTGATATCCGTTTCAATCTGGTGTCGGTTGGAAGGTTGGATGACGAGGGTTTCTTCAATCTCTTCGGGAACAGTCAGTAGAACCTTTCCAGAGGTTCAATGGTGATTACCAAAGGAAGCAAGAGGTCCGGACTCTACTATATAGAAGGGAGCGCACAGGGGACACATGAGGTGAACGCAGCTACTGATGCATCTAACGAGTTGTGACACAGGCGGCTCAGCCACATCAGCGAGAATGGGACAAGCTACTTAGTGAACATAAAAGTGATTCCAGGACTCAAGTCTACAAAGCTAGAGAGGTGCACGCACTGTTTGGAGGGGAAGCAAAATATGGTGTCTTTCCAAAGTCACCCAAGTTCAAGGAAGCCGGCGTTGCTCGAGTTGATTCACTCGAATGTCTGCGGTCCTATGAAGGTAAAATATATTGGTGGTGCTTCTTACTTTATAACTTTTATTGATGATTGTTCCAAGAAGGTTTGGGTCTATGCCTTAAAGACCAAGGATCAGGTGGTGCCCACTTTTAAGGAGTTTCAGGCCTCTGTTGAAAGAAAAACGGGCAAGAAGCTGCTATGTGTTCGGTTAGACAATGGCGGCGAATATATCTGTCCCTTTGATGCATACTGCAGAGGACAAGGGATACGACACTAGAAGACTCCAGCAAAGACACATCAGCTCAATGGTGTAGCGGAAAGGAAGAACATGACGCTGATGGAGAGGGTACGGTATTTGCTATCAGAAGCAAACTTGTCGGACAACTATTGGGGTGAGGCTCTTTACATAGCCGCTTATATTATTAATTTATCTCCTAGTTCTCCTTTGTAGGGTGATGTGCCTGACAAAGTATGGTATAACAAAGAGCCATCATACAATCACCTGCGAGTGTTTGGTTGCAAGGCCTTTGTGCATGTACCAAAGGACGAGAGATCCAAACTTGAGCCAAAGACGAGGCGGTGCATCTTTTTTGGTTACAGTCGGGATGAGTTTGGCTATAGACTCTACGACCCAGTGGAAAAAAAGTTCTACAGAAGCAGGAACGTGGTATTCGTCGAGGATCAGTCCATGACTAACACTCGGGATTCCAAGATGCCTTCTGAGGCTGAGGAATTGCCTGAGTTAAAGTGATTTTGCTTCAAGCATTTTTTAGAGGACATCGCAGAGAATCAAGTTATGGAGGAACCAGTACATGAAGTTGCTCCCAACCTTGATCATCATCCTGCTAATAGTGGTCAAGGTGACCATCAGGAAGATGAGCATGCCGAAAAGGTAGTTCCTGAAGGGGAGGAGGTTGTTGGTATACAGCCATCACCAGTAGTTCCATTGAGGAGAAGCAATAGAGAGCGTTGACCATCTACGAGATACTCACCAGGTGGGTATGTGCTACTGACTGACGGGAGAGAACCCGAAAGTTTCGTAGAGGCTATGGAAGACGAACACAGGAAAGAGTGGATAGAGGCCATGCAGGAGGAGATGAGTTCCTTGGAGGCCAACTCTACTTATGATCGGGTGCGGTTGCCAAAGGGCAAGAAGGCATTGAAGAATCGATGGGTGCTCAGTGTGAAGCAGACAGATGATGCTACTCGTCCTCGATACAAAGCGAGGCTGGTAGTTAAAGGCTACAATTAGCGAAAAGGTGTAGATTATGATAATATCTTTTTGCCAGTCGTCAAGTAGTAATCTATTCTGGTGGTGCTAGCATTGGTAGCCAGTTTTGACTTGGAGGTCGAGCAAATGGACGTGAAGACGGCATTCCTCCATGGTGATCATGAGGAGGAGTTGTACATGGTGCATCTAGAAGGATTATGTGAGAAGGGCAAGGTATACTTAGTCTGCCAGTTCAGGAAGAGCTTGTATGGTCTGAAGCATGCTCCGAGGCAGTGGTACAGGAAGTTTGAGTCATTTATAGGGGAGCATGGTTACGCACGGACGATGTCGGACCACTGTGTATTTGTGAGGTACTTTGTCGAGGATGATTTCATTATTTTACTGCCTTATGTTGATGATATGCTACTGGTGGGTTAGAATGCCACTAGGATAGCGTAGTTGAAGTGCGGCCTTCTCTATGAAGGATTTAGGTACAACAAAGACTATTCTTGGGATGGAGATAAGCCGAGAGAGAGCCCAAGTTGCTACACTTGTCCCCAAAGAAGTACATTCACCGGGTACTTCAACATTTCGGGATGGACGGGTCAAAAAAAGTGAGTAACCCCCTTACGGCTCACTTTAAGTTCACTGAGGAGCAGTATCCATATACCAAGGATGAAAAAGAAGATATGGAGCGGGTTCCATATGCCTTAGCTGTGGGGAGTCTTATGTATACTATGGTGTGTACGAGGCCAGACATCGCTCACACAGTTGGCACAGTTAGCAGGTATACTTCCAATCCTGGAAGGGTACATTGGAGTGGGGTCAAGTGGATTCTACGATATCTTCAGGGCACTGCCGATTGGAGACTTTTTTTTGTGGTGACGAGCCGAAGTTGGTTGGGTATACCGACGCCGATATGGATGGCGATGTAGACACGAAGCGATCGACTTCGGGCTATGTGATGATGTTTTCTAGTGGAGCAGTATCGTGAAAGTCACGGTTGCAGAAGTGTGTTACCTTATCGACGACATAGTGCATTGCGAAAGTGTGTTACCTTATCGACGACATGTGGATGAAAAAGCTGTTGCAAAAAATTGGGCTAAAGCAAGAGAAATATCGTTTGCTTTGCGATAGTCAGAGTACAATTTATCTTGTGAAGAATCAGACATTTCATAGCCGATCCAAGCACATTGAGACCCGATATCATTGGATACGAAATATTATGGAAAAGAAGGAAACAACGCTTGAGAAGGTTCATACACATGACAACGGAACAAACATGTTCACAAATATTCTTCCAAGAGAAAAGTTTGAGTACTACAGGCGGATCGTCGGGATGACGACCCCCTCCACATAGTTGTGAAGGAAAAGATTTGTTGGAGTGGGTGGGGTTCTCAACCTATGTGGAGAATACCCCGGAGTGCGACGAGCGACGTCCGTGTGTTAGAAAAGTTCAAAAAGTATATCGAGCGTCGTGTATTGAAACATTTATGATATGCAAATATTATATTTGATTTCCATCTTTGACTTTAATTATATATTTATGATTGGATCTTTCTATATAACTTTTCATATAATTGGATTTCCAATTTATGGTAAAGTAATTTATGATTTGATTTCCATTAAATATATGATTGAATGTAATTGGATTTCCATAAATATTTTTGGCTTCTATATATAGATTTTTATATGAAAATTATAATTCATGCAAGGGTTTATATAAAGGCTCATGCAATATATAACAACAAGAGAAAAAAAAATAAGAGAGAGTGCCATTGCAACTTTGGAGAGGAGAAAGAAGGATTGGAGGTCGTTTCGGAGAAGGAGATCAATTTGGAGTATTTTTTATTATCTTTTTTCTTCGTGGTTGTAATATATTTTTTGTTCCAAAGAGTTACGGTGATCCGTGTTGGATCGGTGAGAAGCTTGTAGATGGTGTAATCTCTTTATTCCATTAGTGGAGGTTCTTCAGGGTTTGACTCTGATCGTCCCGTAATTTTTTCCATCTGGATTTTTCACGTAAAAATCTTAGTGTCTGCTATTTGTGTTTTTTTGCTTGTGTGTTTTGTTCGGTTCTCTCGCAGGTACTCTCAGGTTTGGGGAACGAATTTCGTATTTCGTTCCCAACATTATGTACCATGCATGTGCTATTAGTTAAACTGTTCACATATTTACATGGTCACTGACAACTTGTGCACAAGATTTGACTTTTCTCAAATGGTCGTCGGGACACCGGAACTAATTCAACATAGGAGAAAATTATGTGGAGCATGCTTTAAAGTACAAGGTATTACGAGACCTTCAATAAGGCTAGCTACCTTCTCTAAAAGGTATTATTAGTCGATAGACGCAACAAGAGAGTCATTTGTTAAGGTGTTAATATAAAAATAGAATGATCAAAGTCACCCACTGTTAGAGAATTGCCGAGAGAAAGAGATCTCCAATGCTTCATCTACACAATTAATTACATGTATTTGCACCAACAGATAATCAATATTCTTCTTCTCTTTCTTCCAGAATTCGATATAAATACGCAAGTCGATAAATGCAAGCAATAAAAACCATCGAAAACATCCACGAAAATGTATTCATAAAACCAACAACGAAAACGAACAATAAAAAAATTTGAGAAAGTGCCTCTTATATAGAGTTCTTCCTCAAAACATGATCCACTGCATATGGGACATGATTTCGAAGAAGCCAATTTAAAGAGATGAAGGGTCTTAATTCAATTTGTCTCGATCAATCAATAATGATAGAATTGCCAACACAATGCTCCCGAACGAGGAGTGGTACACTACACAGGGGAGGAGAGGAGATCGAGTTTATTTTTTGTGTGTGTGTGTGGGGGGGGGGGGGGGGGGGGGGGGGTGTGTGGAGGGAGAAAGGGAAAATATTTGACTAAATGGAGTAAGGACCTTTTTCAGATCTAATAAATTTAGAGGGACCTGAATCAACTTCTTTGTATGAACAGGAGGTCATCACAAAAATTCCACCATTGTTTTGAAAGGCTGCTAGCTAGAAGATCGGAGGTCGACAACATGAAAATTCCACCAGGTTTTCGTCAAACAGGAGGAGGCGAGTGTGTGTTTTGTTTTGTTGCAACTTATTCCTACCAGTGATCTCCACGTGCATTGTCACGAAAATACAAAATTATTAAAAAATTACATAAATTTAAAATATTCTAAATATAATTTTAATATATTTTAATTAACTTATTATAGATATGTTTTACAATTTCAATATGTTTTTTGTAGACTACGTTTTTATGTTCCGTAAAATTTTAAATTTTATGTTTTCGATTTATTTTAGAAAAATATCGATTTTGATTTTAAAAGATAAAAAATTTTCAGTTGGACTAGAAATAAGTACGAAAGTTAAATTTTAAATTTTTTTTAAATATTTAATAAAATATTAACATACGACTTAAACGATTTATTTTTGAGCCGTTTAATAGTAGAAATAAAAATATATTTCTCTTTATTAATTAATTTCAGGAGTTCCTATCATCAAGGAAACCTTTTAGACCATATCATGTACCATTATGATTAATAGTGTGGTCACATCCAAATATATATATATATATATATTTTTAACAAAGGAAAGAAACACCATGGCTCATGGCGACAACAGTCTAACAAGAGCTTATTATACTCACTTCATGCAGTGCTGGTCACTCTAATGCTCTCAATAATTCTGACAAAAACTTTTATATAAAATATTATAGTGTTAAAAAATTATAACGACGTTTACAATAGCTATTTTTGTTTTTTTATGTTCCTCATTTAAATAAAAAATGAAAGAATATAGCAAAGACGTATGATTTACTAAAAATGCTCTTACTATAGACATCTTTTAACATATATATATAATTACTATTTTTATTTGGTTTTTCCGTTTTCACACCGGGAAAAAAATCAATGTTGAAAACATCTTTACTAAAAATATTTTCAATATTTTTCTACCAAAAAATAAAAAATAAAAAAAAATCGTCTTTGGTAATAACATTTTCAATCTTTAATTATATTTAAACTTAAACGTGTTTTTATGTTTCTAAATTCCTACAAGCTATTTTTTTTCTCTTACGTATACACTATTAACGTTTTATATGATGTAATTCTAAACTTAATTATTAGTAAAATAGTCATTAATGTGCAATACCATGTAGATGAAATTAATACCATGCTGATGAAATTAAGAAGGATGATGTTGTGTAATCTTATGCTTACAACCATCACGTGGTGTCCACATGGCGTCCACGTGACGACTGCTTATTGGAAAGAAAAAAAATGTAGAACCCAATGACTGTTCGAATGGTCGTCATGTAACTGAACGTCACGTAACGATTGTTTATTGGAAAAGATATGTGACAAAATATGGCCCATATAGCAGGAAGATGATGGGACTCTCTGATGTCTCCACCACTGTCTTCTTCTTCTTCTTCTTCTTCTCTGATCACCCATGTCATTGTCACCTATCCATCTCCTATTCCACTTATATATCCTTCTTCTTATTCACTGTCATGTAAATTACCATTAAGTCTCCACTTACTGGTAAACTAATTGTTCTGCTGCCTGATATATCATTTCAAGCATTTAAATATTATAGAGTTTTTTATTTATTTCATCCACCCCCTTCGATGGAATCTTCGTAAGATTAATATAGATCCGTGACAACTATATTCCAGATTATCAATCTATTTTTCCAATTCAACTGGCAAACGAATCTAGTTAATCTAATATGATTGTGGGTCAAATATTCCCTTCGATATTATAATATTTTCTTGGATGATCATCTCTACACTTTAATTTCCATTCATCTTATTCACTTTATAGTCATCCAATTGTGCGTGCCTTGACTAGGCTCACTTATTCCCAACCTGTTGGTCACTTGGTGTACATAACCAACCATTTTAATTTGCCATAGAACTGTTGGGAATCCAGTCAGAATTCGAGCAGTCTGTGACCGAACTCGGACCGAGTTCGATCAGGTTCGTTCCAGAACCTTTCTGGCAGGATCGAATCGAACTCGGTCCGAGTTCGGTGTCGGCGGCGACTATACGAATTTTAGAAGTTTTAGGTTATATTCTGTACCGTTGGATGCTGATGGACGATTGGATCTGATGGTGGGCTATTTTTAGGATTTCCTAATCCTAAAATAGGTTTCTCTTCCTATAAATATAGGAGGAGGGTGGAGGCACAAAACATAGCACAAAGTTGAGATTCAGAGTGCTCGTCACAGAAAATCTAAGAAAAAGCTCGTACTTTGCTCTTAGGGTTCTTCGTCATCCAAGACAGAAGGAAGAAATGATCTAATCGAAGAGTCGTCAACTTCGGTTAGAAAAATTACTACGAGTTAGTGAGTGATTTCAATTGTAATATGTTTCTTTTTCTTCTTGAGAGTGGTGAGGGGTTGAACCTATTAGGACAAAGGGTTCAATATTTGTTTTGTCAATCTTGTAATTTTATCTAAGTTATAAAGGTTGGAATTTGTCCAGGTGACATAGTCACCGTTATATACTTGACTTTATCTGTCCTTGTTATTCGTTAGAAAATGGTTGATTATTTCATATTGGTTGTCATAAATTTTTACTGCGATCAGTTTCAGACACGGTATCGAAGCACTTACAGGACGTGTCTGATCCCAACAAGAGCGATGAGATGAGAAAACTAGGCCATATTTACAGTTGACCGGTTACAAAGATCGGATTTGGCTTGGAATGAACTTCGATAATTATGCATGTCTAGTAAATCTAATGATCAATCGCGCCGTGCTTGAGTGTTGTATTACCAATATAGGGTAATGTTGTGAATTCAATGCTCGAGTGTCGTCTTACCAACAGTTTAATAGGATAAACCTAGAAATCCAGTCATGACGGGCCTAAGAGATTTGGTTGCCTTAGCCAAATCTAAATTTGGTGTCCTTTGCCTTCACTCCAAAATAAGATATCAAAAAATTAATAGCGAGTGAGGTTGGTAGCGGTGTCGAAGTCTCCAGTTCTGATGGCGACATGGAACTCGGATTCTGAGTTCCTCTTCTTGAACTATTCCAGGTCTTTCCAATAGAAACTCAAAATGTGAGCTTAGTGGATTACTACTTCAACTAAAAGACAAGAGTTAGGGTGGAACTGCAGAGGCTCTATTGGCAGAAATGTGGGAACTTAAAGGCTTGAGGGGTTACCCTTGTCACGACCCAATCTTCCGTAAGTTCGATCGTCCCCACTGAACGTGAATCACCACGTTACAGTGCTCTCGTAGAAAAATTATTCTCATCAGAATGTGATGCCGTAAAAGCCTAGAGTTGCGCTCGTACAAGACGATGACGTCAAACGTCATGGTTATCATCGAAACGACCAAGTTGCAGCAAAAGTCAAGTATTGTGTACCAAGCACACACCATAGTATATGCAGCGAAGCTCTCGAAGGGTCCAAATAAAAATACCACAAAGAAGAATGCCACAAAGGCGATGCAACGCGCTTGCTCTTTCTCTTGCCCACAAAGGTACCTATTGTTCCATACATCATGTCCCGTATATCCAAGATGAGTTGCTACACCTGTGTACCTGAAAATAATGCCCACAAACGTGGGTCACTACACAGCCGTATTGGTGAGCGGGGTAACCCACTCGTCTAAACCGACACTAAGTAGATAGTGAATGCAAATAGTTATATGGTGACCTTTCTACTTGAATCCTAGATTCATTTCATGCCAGAGGTATGACATGTTAAGAAAAATTATAAAACGGGTTAATCATGCAAGCATTCAACTCAAGCAAATATACTAGCAATTATATCCAACTCAAAATAAGACTAAGCATGCAATTTATTCTACTCAAACCCGAAGCAAAGCGTGAACCTATTGATCCACATCGCTCTTTAAGCCTTCAATCTATCGAATCATGCCAAAATCCAAGCCTCGTTGATTCAATCATCGATGTGCACACTATTGCCCGAGGCAATGTGGTGTCGCCTCCTACACGAATTCACAAACCAAACAAAATTAAACCAAATCTTATCTATATGAAGGTCACTGGCCAAGTCATAAAAGACTATCCAACTGCATTTTGACCCGATCCAGTGCTAAGTAGCTAGTCTGTCTGGTAGTCTCGAACTGCAAGTATCGTGCTCAAATTACGTTACCATTTGTTTCCTGCATGGCCGAACGGTCCCGGTGCCCCGATGCAACCCATTCGAGGAAAAACAAATCCTGTGCGCAACAGGTTGTCCGTGACCAATGTAATACTCTAACCTATAGTTACGACGAGAGAATCGAGCCTTCTCGCCCCACCAAACGATACTCGCCTTGATCCATCCAATTTACCATAACCATTCTCCAACTATAGCCCAAGGCACTATTCTCAAATTATCTCCATTAGGCACCATGCCGCTTCTTGACACAGTATTCCACTTGGTGCAATACCTCGCTCCGAGAGCTCCGTGGCACAATGCCCCAACAGTGGTACAATGCCCTCTCTGATGCAGTTGCTCGATTTTGAACCACAACTGCACCTTTTGCTTGAAAAAGCGTCCAACTTGATACTGTAATAACCCGTTCCGCTCAAGCGGACTGTCGATTCAAACGGCAAAAGTGCAACGTCCCGACCCGCTTTGCTTCAGCGAGAATACTCGTTTGAGGCAAGAGGATTTCCAGACTTGGCTCTTCAGGAGTTCGGCTTAGGCTTTCAGAGGCTCGCTTGGAGTATCGCTCGACCGAGGCGAATCATTGCTAAGGTGGGTGTCTACGATAAACTTGTCTTTGCTTAGCCAGCACACTTAAAATATAGACGTTTCATGCTAGTCGCTAGGTGAATTACCCCCTGCATGCTAATAAGAATACAACGCACCAAGCTAAGGGAATAATCCCAACTTGTATTGCTTGTGATAGAACATGGAAATAAAATATTGCTTATAATCAGACCCTCGCATGCTACCTTTGCCTTGTGCAACTAGACCCTGCTATGCCTCGAGTAGAACAATATGAATATTACACTCTTTGTAGTGCACTGCTTTATTTGCTACACTGCACGACCCTAGATCATGTCGCTCAGAAAGTCCCTTTACGATTTTACTCCTTGGCTGACCTTCGGGCCCGAGCAAACGTGAATGCTTAAGTTTCCTTATGAATGCAATGCTTGCCAGCTTATAAGTTAACTTGTAATGTTGCCTAGAATTAATATTTGCCACACGAAACTCATGCCACAATCGAGTAAACGCTACCCCTATCGTACATGCATCTAGTGAGCCAGGAGACTATCAAATAGTTCTTTTGTGCATTGTAAACCTGCAAGTATCCGGGACCGTTAGGTTGCTAAGGCAGTTTCTGCACCAGGGGAACGCATCAAGGCAAGTTGAACCACTGAATGAAAATTATGTCAAGTTTACATCTGAATGAGAATCATGTCAAGTAAATCAAGTATCACAACTCGTGGAGCAATACTCGTTCAGAGCAAGAATCAAGATTCAAGCATCTCTTATACTCGAGTTATGGATTGTCTTGTAAAGATGTGAATTTGGATAACCTTAGAGACTTGCATGTCGCAGACAACTCGGAAATAAGGGGGATCTTTGGTGATCATATTCCACGGACGGCAACCGGGGCACCGGGGCCCGATTCGATCCGGAATAGAAATGAACGTGGGGTCTCATGTATCTTGTCGGGATGGTTTGTAGTGCCTCATATACTTTTGTTGTATTCCATCCTCGTCAAAGACCCGTCATTGCTGGCTATGCCAGCGACTTCCTGTTCATATAGATAAGTCATCATCGCTTAGCGGTTATCCGCGTGCGAGCCATTGTATCGGGGTCAAGAATATCGAAAATGCCTGAATGATCATGGATATAAGATACTTGTACATCAATTGAAAACTTCAACATCTTATGCAACATACCTGATATTTTGTGTAACTCGTGCACCCGAAGCATAATCTCGCTCACAACACAGTATTTGCATATGTCATTGCCCCTGAGTTCTATATATATGATGCTTGTGCTTGAATTAACTTGGTTTGCCTTGGACAGGGAAGGACAAATGGTAAGATGGTAAGTCTCGCCGTGTTTCCTCTTATGTCGTACGGCGCACTGCCACACGAATTAGGCTTTTCATATATGCCATAAAACTGATCCTAAGGCAAGATTAGAAAGATAACTAAATAGATGGTGCATGAAACCTATATTACGTGTTTGGATTTGTCGAGTGGGCGAGTAGCCTCCCCACTAGTGCATTCATGTACTGATAACCCACCAGATTGCTTGCAGGGTACGAGAGAACCTCATTCGGTACGGATACCTCCTTCGTGCATGCTAAGGCGTGGAGTTCACTCTGGAGCCTTGGAGCATTGCGTCCGAAACTGAAACACATATACAAGACATAATGTTGAAACATCGTCTATACATCATTCCATAAACGTAGCCACTTGGCACGCTTTTACTGTTTCAGAGAGAGAGAGGCTTGAGCGACTTATAATCTCGGCCTAGCGTCACCTGTAACACTTGTTTATATCAATAAAGAGTTTATTTTAATTCTATACTTGTGTTATTCAATGCTTCTGTTATTGACGACTCTGTGAACTTGTTACCAATCGCCTATGCGTTTATAATTCCGCTGTACTCGGATAATCTGTGCGACTTTGTGGCTTAGACCTCTTACCGCCAGCCAATGAACCACGGCCTTGCACGGGCGCAGTTCACGCTCGTACGACATCATGTCCAGATGGGCCAAGTGATCGTCCCGTGGGAGCGCTGTCGCGGTGATTCTCGCCTAGCGGGGACGGCCGATTAGCCTGCGGGAGATCGGGACGTGACAGATTGGTATCAGAGCTTGGCTATACGCCTTTGGACTTCATTTCAATTTTTTCAGTTTCGAAAGCTCGTTCGTGGGTTATGTGTACACTCTCTCTCAATGTCCCAACGGAATATTCCAAACAATGAGTCTAAATAATTTCAAAAAGTTACATGTAAATGATATGATTGCTTGTACAAAATTGTGATGCTAAGGCCTTTGTGCCGACCTGTGTTAAACTTGGCTGAAATAGACTCGTACTAGAATCGTAACTTATATGCAATCCTGAAATGCCTATATGTGATTACCCAACTGGTTAGTGTGCGAAATAGAATATCGCCCGAGCGGTTAGCTTTGCACACAGCCTTTCGGCTAAATTGTGTTGAGTATCGCGAGCCAAGACCCTTTGGTGCAAGCTAAGTTGGGAACGATTTAGGATATCGTTCAGGAATAAGACAAGTTAGACTTAGAATGGCAACCGATAGAAACATTATCAACTTATCGCTTAGGCGAATGTGGAGAATCATACTTGGATTTTAGAAAATAGCTCAAACGGTATTTCGTGTCGGAATATGCAAATCGATTAAGGATTTAATTTGATGACTCAATTTCGAGTGGTGTATGGATTACTTAGAAATGTCCAAACGGATTCATAAGTACCGTGCGATAGTCAGATTGAACGATTGGAGAATGCCTCGAATAAATGATAAGGCTTATATCGAATTGGAAATCACGAAAATAGAAATCGATACATTGGTCAAGGAAACTTGTTGGAAACTTGGAAAATTTGGGCGAGCAATTTCGGATTGAAGTAAATGGATTAAACTTGAATACAATATCACTAGAATAGAAGTTAGCCCAAAAATGAATATTGTGTTTCGATGAAAGAGATAAGCGATAATGGATTTGGTTTAGAGTTTGGAAGAACGATCTTGAAATCAAGTTTGGAACGATAACCTTCGAAATTAGTCCCAACGAGAACGACTATCCTACGGGAGCGCCAGCGTGGTAATTTCACGTACGGCAGGGATGATCGAACTCACGGAAACATGTTCGGTGATTATTCTAAACGGACTCGATGAATGGAACGTATCAAAAGATGGAATAGACTTGGGCCTGAATATTTGAAATATAGTTTCTTGAGGAATGAAAGAAGTAGACTATAGATTTACCGAACGGTAACATTAAAGTTAGATGATTTTGCTTGACAAATTATAAATTACTGCATGAACGGACTTGACCCGATGGATATTATATATAACTTGGATGGTGCAAAAGTGAGATATAAGGTGTCTTGATCGTTCCAAAGAAAACTATAGAATTCAAACGTTCTTATCTTATGCGAGCGTAACTCTATGCTCGTGCATGCGTCACACTCAGATTAGGACAATTATCTAGCGGAAGCATTGACGTGGTGATCTCACATCCAACGAGGGTGATCGAACTTGCGGAAGACCGAAGTATGACAACTAATGGATCGTCTTGACTTTTGGTTCGACATGATAAGACAAATTTGGAAATGCAAGTGATCGAAAATGTTTCAAGGATAAGTTAGCCTAGAACTGAAAATAAATTATGCTTGATGGTTTCGTGAACGGATACATAAATCAGGTTGGACGACTTAGAGTTATAAACTAAAGGTTCAGAATTAAATCTTGGCTTGGTGGTCTAAACTTGGAATGGATAGAGATTCTATCAAAACATGTTTGGAGAGATAGACTATGCAAATTACTAGGCTTGTCCTGCATCTTGAATATTTTAGATTTTACTGAACAGACTTGAACCCCCGTACAAACGAACGTGTTATTGAGAGTAGGATAATCAGTGCTCGATGTTTAGAAATCTGAGTAAAACGAGCTTGGGTAGAATATCCCGTACAAATTAATAATGGTTTGAGCCTAGGAAATTGGGACGAGCATCGTGTGACGAATTTGTACGATGAATCGTGTGCTTGAACTTGTACCTATGACCTTGTGAGCCGACCTAGCAATTAGGCAGACGACCCTGTGCCGAGTGAAATACCTGTGTTACCGACTTTAGCGCATTACTTGAACAAGCTATAGAACTGGGGCAACAAGACTAAGGGTTAGACTTGGGAACGATAATGTGTGCTATGTTTGACCCAAACGGATGAACGCTAGTCAGTAAATCGGATAGATCGTGCTTAACGGCAGTGCAAATACTTAAATTAGGTTAGAATGGAAATAGCTTAATTGGATTGACCCTATCAGGAGTATCCTTGTGAATCATAAAACGAACCCTTGAGAATTTTCGCTAGTAGCTTATCCGATTTCACTATCCCTAAGTTTGGTTGAATGCATATGTTTAAGGAACGCCTTGAACGTGTGCACGATCCAAGACTCAATGAGATGTGAAACTCGAGTGCTAAGACTTTGTTATCGCTAAGTTGGTTGGCGTGCATATGTTTGAGGTGCACTTCGAATCTGTGCATGATCCAGACTTACGATATACTGATCTCATATGCTAGTGCAAGTAAATATTCAAATGAACAAGTATAACGACTTGTATAAGTTTGCCTCAGCCTTAGATCATCATTCATGATGGATTGAAACGTATCCCGCATTAAGCAATATGTCCCGTGCTAAGGCACAAATAAGACCAACTCAGCATACACGTGACACGGCGTAAGGAACGAGTAGGAGATTTTATTCAAATAGATTTAGTAGTATCGATTACTACACTTGGAATAGATTCGATAGTGCGATAGAACGACCTGCGCTCAGAAAGTCACGAGGACAAGATTTTTCTGAGTGGTGTATGATGTAACGTCCCGTTCCGCTCAAGCGGACTACCGATTCAAACGGCAAAAGTGCAACGTCTTGACCCGCTTTGCTTCAGCGAGAATACTCGTTTGAGGCAAGAGGATTTTCAGACTTGGCTATTCAGGAGTTCGGCTTAGGCTTTCAGAGGCTCGCTTGGAGTATCGCTCGACCGAGGCGAATCATCGCTAAGGTGGGTGGCTACGATAAACTTGTTTTTGCTTAGCCAGCACACTTAAAATATGGACGTTTTATACTAGTCGCTAGGTGAATCACCCCATGCATGCTAATAAGAATACAACGCACCTAGCTAAGGGAATAATCCCAACTTGTATTGCTTATGATAGAACATGTAAATAAAATATTGCTTATAATCAGACCCTCGCATGCTACCTTTGCCTTGTGCAACTAGACCCCGCTATGCCTCGAGTAGAACGATATGAATATTATATTCTTCGTAGTGCACTGCTTTATTTGCTACACTGCATGACCCTTACGGTTTTACTCCTCGACTTACCTTCGGGCCCGAGCAAACGTGAATGCTTAAGTTTACTTATGAATGCAATGCTTGCCTGCTTATAAGTTAACTTGTAATGTTGCCTAGACTCAATGTTTGTCGCACGAAACTCATGCCACAATCGAGTAAACGTTACCCCTATCGTGCATGCATCTAGTGAGCCAGGAGACTATCAAATAGTTCTTCTGTGCATTATAAACCTGCAAGTATCCGATGTAACATCCCGTTCCGCTCAAGCGGACTTCCGTCTCAAACGGCAATAGTGCAACTATCCCGACCCGCTTTGCCTTAAGCGAGAATTAAAGAATATCCAGACTTGTCCCTACAGGAATTCAGCTTAGGCTTTCAGAGGCTCGCTCAGGCATATCGCTCTACCGAGGCGAATCATCGCTAAGGTGGGTGGCTACGGGGAACTTGTCTTTGCTTAGCCAGTACATTTAAAATCTGGAATATTCATGCTAGTCGCTAGGTGATTCACCCCCTGCATGCTAATAAATCCAACGCACCTAGCTAAGGGAATAATCCCAACTTGTATTGCTTGGACTAGAACATGGAAATAGAAATACTGCTTATATTCAGACCCTCGCATGCCAAGTCCCCCTAACGATCTAACTCTCGGTTTACCTTCGGGCACGAGGAAACGTGCTGATTATGTTCCTTAGAAACGCATGCTTGTCTGCTTGTAATGTTGCCATATTTTCATCCAAACCCCGGGAGACTACTACGTAGTCATTCCGTGCCTGAATGAACCTGCAAGTATCCGGGACCGTTAGGTCACCCAAGGCAGCCTCGAACCAGGGGAATGCATCAAGGCAAGTCACTCATTGAACGTAGAATCATGGTTCAAGTATATCGTGTAATCGTGTTGCCTGAAATTGGTCAAATAATCGTGTACTCGTGTTGCCTGAGATTGGTCAAATAAATCACGTACTCGTGTTGCCTGAAATTGGATTGACCCTGACTTGCATGTCGCGGACAACTCGGAAATGAGGCATAGTTCCACGGACGGTCACCGGGGCACTGGGGCCGCTCCGATCCGGATGGAACTTCAAGTGTGATCCATCGTGTGCAGGCGAGTGGTTTGCAGCATATCGTGTACTTGGTTGCATTCCACTTGGCCTAGGACCACATCATGTGTAGTCTATCGTGTGCTGGCGAGATGGTTTACAGCATATCATGTACTTGATTGCATTCCATCTTGGCCTTGGACTACATATGCAATCCATCGTGTACGGGCAAAATGGTTCATAGCGCATCGTGTGCTCTCGTTGCGTTCCATTCTCGTCTGGGATTAGTCCTTTATGGCTTTGCCAGCGACTCATGTTCATATAGATAAGTCATCCTCGCTTAGCGGCTATCCGCGTGCGAGTCATTGCATCGCATCAAAGAACAACTGAGCACACCAAATATTGTCCCATTCAATGACTCTCGTATTTGCATGTTGCATATGCTATGCTCCTGAATGCTTATACTTGCCCGTTCTTAAATTAACAATATTTGCCTTCGACAGGGAAGGTCAAAGGGTAAGTCTCGTCGTGTTTTCTCTCATGTTGCACGGCGTACTGCCACACGAGTTAGGCTATTCAAATATTTGCATGAAACTGATCCTAAGGCAACTAGAAAGACAACTTAATAGTTGGTGCACGGAACTTGTATTACGTGTTTGGATTTGTCGAGCGGGCGAGTGGCTTCCCCACCAGTGCATTCAATGTACTGATAATCCACCAGTTTGTATGCAAGGTGCGGGAGAACCTCGTTCGGTACGGATGCCTCCATCGTACGTGCTAAGGCGTGGACATCACTCCGAAGCAACGGTGCGTCCGGAACTGAAGCACATATACAGGACATAATGTTGGAACATAGCCCGAACTCGCCTGAATATCGCCTGTACGATCATTCCATAATTGTAGCCACTTGGCATGCCTTTACTGTTTCAGAGAGAGGCTTGAGTGACTTGTAATCTTGGCTATATACTGCCTGTAACACTTGTTCATAACAATAAAAGAGCTTGCTTTACTTCAACTTGTGTTTCAATGCTTTCGCTATATTGTCGACTCAGTGAACCTGTTATCGATCGCCTACGCGTTCATAACTCTGTTGCACTCGGACAATCTGTGTGACTCTGTGGCTTAGAACTCTTACCGCCAGCCAATGAACCCTGGCCTTGCACGGGCGTGGCTCATGCTCGTGCGGCATCACGCCCGGATGGGTCAAGCGATCGTTCTGCGGGAGCGCTGGCGAGGGTGATTCCCGCCTAGCGGGAACGGCCGATTTAGCCTGCGGGAGATCGGGGCGTGACATGTTGGTATCAGAGCCTGGCTTCTACGCCTTTGGAGTTCACTCTGGAGCCTTGGAGCGTTGCGTCCGGAACTGAAGCACATATACAAGACATAATGTTGGAACATCGCCTATACATCATTCCACAAATGTAGTCACTTGGTACGCTTTTACTGTTTTAGAGAGAGAGGCTTGAGCAACTTGTAATCTCGGCCTAGCACCGCCTGTAACACTTGTTTATATCAATAAAAAGTTTATTTTAATTCTATACTTGTGTTATTCAATGCTTCCGCTATTGATGACTCTGTAAACTTGTTACCAATCACATATGCGTTTATAATTCCACTGCACTCGGATAATCTGTGCGACTCTGTGGCTTAGACCTCTTACCGCAAGCCAATGAACAACGTCCTTGCACGGGCGCGACTCACGCTCGTGCGGCATCATGCCCAGATGGGTCAAGCGATCTTCCCGCGGGAGCATTGGCGCGGTGATTCTCGCCTAGCGGGGTTAGCCTGCGGGAGATCGGGATGTGACAGATACTCGTGCACGGATGAACGCTCGCCCGTTTGTCCGATAAAATATTTTGCTTCTCCAACCAATATGATTCACTCAAACTCCAACTGCCCAACACAAGTGCAACTCAAGCCACAAATTCTATCCATCCAAATGGCACACTCTTTATGCACGTTACAGTACGACAATTCCAATATTTCGGTTCCAAGTATCCCAGACATTATATATTTTCCATATTATTAGACATGGAGGAGTAGAGGAGAAGGGAAAGAGCCCACTCACCAAGTATGATTCCGTTAAGCACTTTGTCTTGCCGATACGGCCGATTCCTTGAATCCGTGTTCCGAAATGAAGGACGATTTACTCAATTAGTACGACCGTGCGAGCAGGCCATGCTCTCCAAATTATCCGATCGATCGGACTAAGGAATACGACATTATCACTCCAATCCCCCTAGCCCAGTACTGCTCTAAACGAACACATATTTTCATCGAACTCCGCATGCAATCTGCACATGAAATCAACTCAAATCAATACTTGCTCCCAAATCCAACAAATCAAAATGTAACCAACCATTGCCTTGTTTAATCTGACTCAAAGTAATGCACCATGCGCTTGTAGTACATTACAACCCTAATCAATGGGGTTGTCTAAGCCTGATGGCTTGTCAAGCTTACCCCAGGACCGGCCCTGAATCTAGCCGATAAGAGATCGATAGAGGAGGTATGGAATGTCGTGCTAGATGGCAGTACAGTTGAGGCAAGATCGGGGGTAAAAAAATTGGCCAAAGTCAGTGACCAAAATTTTAGTATAACCAACCGAAATTATGACGAAATTCTGGATCTTCTAGAGAGTAGTGCAGGAGGATCATAATTTTGTCAGAATTTTGGTTATGAGCGGATCTACCTGTTTGGGTCTATTTTTTCGGTATCTTTGGTTTGCGTTGGATCATTTTCTAGGGTTCATATTTGTTAGGCTATTTAGAATGTGTTAAAACCTAAATTAGGGATTCTTAGTCCTGCATAATGGAGGCTAATTAAATGGATTACTTCATGGTGTGCTGTTAAGGGACTGAAGGAGGATCCACCAAAATTTACGAGGAGTTTATGCTCGCTTGTTGGTTTTTAATCTTCAAGATAAGAGGAGGGTTATGTTTAGAGTTCCTTAAGTCCGTCAAGGAGATCTTTGCCATCGAACGGTAGGCAACCGCTACTAGGTATGAAGTTCTAGTTATGTTTGAAATTTTCTTACGATCTTCATTGTAATTCTATTTCTTCTTCTTGAGAAGTAAGAGAACGATTCCTTGGACAAATATATATATATATATATATATATATATATATATATATATATATATATATATATATATATATATATATATATATATATATATGTTTGCCATTTAAATAAGAGAACTTGATTTGATTAACAAACTAGAGAGTACAGAGAAGAGTCCTAAGAGACAATCTAAGTACAAATTTATTTTGATCTAGGGATGACGATGGAGGGTTAGGAGTCTGGAAACTCTCTTTACTCCGTGGACGATCCGGATGTAGCAACTTCTCTCATTGGTTTTAGTGTGAACTCGCAGATAGCTAGCCCTTTTGGTTCGGTCTCTCTCTGAAGCAGAAAAAAGTCGACCTTTAGAATGTTCCAGTTGCTCCTATTTATAGCCATCGTTCTAATGGGCTATGGGTGCCGCATATGCCTCTGTTTGGTGGCCGCATAAGACTTCCTCAACAGAATGCAGTTTCAACTGTTGTCGCATAGTGTGTAATGCTCCGCAACCGTACGGCGCGTTATGCTGAGTCAGATTGAATAAAATAAATGCTGGTTACATTTAATTTGTTGGATTTTGGAAAGAAGTATTGATTAAGTTGGTTTCATATGTAGATGGCTAGCAAAGTTCGATGGGAATCAGGTGTTCGTTCAGAACAGTACTGAGATAGCTAGATTAGAGCAATAATGTCATCTTCCTTAGTCCGATCGGTCGGATGATTTGGAGAGCACAACCTGCTCGCACGGTCATACCAGTTGAGTAGATCGTGCTTTGCATCGGACCACGGGTTCAAGGAATTGGCCGTATCGGCAGTACAGGATGCTTAACGAAATCAAACAATGTGAGTGGGCTCTGTCCCTTCTCCTCTACTTCTTCATGCCTAATAATATGAAAAACACGTAAAGGCTTGAACACTCGGACTGGAACATTGGGAATTACTACACTAAGGCGTGCATAGAGTGTACGTTGTTTGCTTGGATAGGATTGTGGCTTGAATTATTTTGCGCATATGGATAGTTGGAGCTAGAGTTGGAATATTACATTTGAGGCAGTTGGTTGAATGATTGGGATTATGCTTGGACAGTTGGAATGATACATTGAGGTATTGGAAATATCGGGAATTCGGGCGAGCGAGCGTGCATCCGTGCACGAGTATCACTTGGTCGCTTTGTCAAGCAAAGTGAGCAGTTGTGGATCACAATCGAACAACTGCATCGGCGAGGGTATTGTGCCACTATTGGGGCATTGTGCCATTGTTGGGGCATTGTGCCACTGTTGGGGCATTGTGCCACGGGATTGTTCTGAGCATGGGGTATTGCACCCAATTTGAAACACTATGTTGAGAAGCGGCATTGTGCCTATGGAAATAACTTGAGATTTGGTGCCTTGGGCTATATGTTGGAAGAATGGTTATGGATATTTGGTTATGGATCTTTGGTTGGATATTTTGGTTGGATATTTGGTTGAACGAGTCTAGGATCGCTTGGTGGGGTAAGAATGTTCGATCCTCTCGTCATACCTACTTAGTGTCTGCATGTCACTAGACAACCTGTGTTGCACGGGGTTTGGTCTCCTCGAACGGGAAGGCTCCGGGGCACCGGGACCGTTCGACCATGGAGGAGACAACTTGGTAACGTGCCTCGGGCGCGGTGCCGGAGGTTTAATACGATTCAGGCGGGTTCGCTACTTAGCGTTGTTTCGAGTAGAACCGCATTTGATCAGTCCGATCAACGTCCTTTATGGCTTGGCCAGTGACTTCATATAGATAAGAGTTGGTTTACTTTACTTTGGTTGGTTTGTGCTTCGTGTAGGCGCGACCACCTTGCCTCGGCAAGAGTGTGCACTTTGAGATTTGGATTATAAGTTTTGGTTGAGAATGGATATTGAGGCTTGGACGATGGTGCGATATGTTATCGTGTTGCTTGGGCTTGAGTAGGACGGTTTGCATGCTAGTTTCCTTCGGGTTGGTTATGTATTGCTTGTCGATTGGCTTGAGTTGAATACTTGCATGCTTAAACTTTTTACAGCTTTCCTTAACATGTTATCCCTATGTCATGAAATGAATCTAGGATTCAACTAGAAAGATTACCATATAACTGTTTGCATTCACTATTTTACTTAGTGTCGGCTTAGACGAGTGGGTTACCCCGCTCACCAGTACGGCTGTGTACTGACCCACATTTGTGGGCATTATTTTAGGTACGCAGGTGTAGTGGCGCTGCTTGAATATACGGGACATGATGTATGAACTGTAAGTACCTTTGTGGGCTAGAGAAAGAGCAAGAGTATTTTATCGCCTTTGAGGCGATCGCCTTTGTGGCATTTTATTTGGACCCTATCGAGAGCTTCGCTGCGTATTACTCTAATGTGTGCTTGGTACACAATACTTGACTTTCGTTGCAACTTGGTCGTTTCGATGATAGCTTTGGTGTTAGTCAACATCGCCTTATACGAGCGCAACTCCAGGCTCGTATGAAATCACGTCCCGATGAGAACGATTATCCTGCGGGAGCGTAGCAACGTGGTGATTCACGTTCAGCAGGGACTATTGAGCTTGCGGGAGATTGGAGCGTGACATAGTGCGGGCAAACCGCCACGTGGGTTTGGTTAAGATTTTCTGTTTGAAGAGATCTCGGAGTTATTGTGTGCATAACTCGGTCAATTGTACACTTGGTCAACACTAACTATGCGAGAAATCACCTTCGATTGTAACAGAAAATCTCATGAGTCGAGAGCCGCATACTGTTGTAGTCGCATAGAAGCTCTCATTTTGCATTGGTCAGAATGACCGTCTGGCCGTATGTGGATGAGGTCGCATGGATCTTGAAGCTGCATGCATACTCTTGTTTGTCCTTGGTCAGGTGGACGCTCTGGCCGCATGATGTCGAGGCCGCATGGGTCTTGAAGCCGCATATGTAGGACACATGGCATGGCCCGTCTGTCGAGGCAATTAATGCACTGATATAACTTATTGTATTTTTTTGAGTCATCGTATGCACGAATTCTGAAGCATCTCAGGGTGATGAGTGTGGCATCAGAGTTTCTGACAGACATCAAAATCTGTGTCAGGAGGTTTTATGTGACCGCCCTGCTCTGTGGTCATTCAGGCCGCATATAGTATACCATGTGAATTCTCTGCAACATGGTTGATCAGGCTGCATGTGGCTTCTCTACGACTTGATTGTTCAGGTCGTATGAAGGCTATTATGCGACTTCGGTATGGCCGTATCTATCATGTTTTATGCGGCATGATCTCTATGCAGCATGTAGTATTTTTATGCTTCTACAAGACCCCCTTCAAAGTTTCCAAGATGAAAAGTTTGGAATACTTTGAATAAGAAGCATGGTCGAGCACTTTTGGCCGCATCGGAGCGACACGCCACATAACCATGTTGTCGCATGACTCTATATTATCGCATAGCACGTTCTGCCAGTCTATCAAGTCATTAATTGAGTGGATTTGGTTCAATCTCCAAGGAGATCTCTTGGGGTTCTGCGCCATCAGGGGATAAAGTGGCCCAATAACTGAGGAGTTTTTGTCATTCATGGCTGTTACAGGGATCGAGACCACTCGAGATCTAAACAGCCGCCGCCTCATCTCCAGTCTCATATTGTTGTCTATATATATGGGGTCAGATAGCAGAGAGAAAATCCTTTCCTTCTCTCATCCTCTTCTTTTTACAGCTTTTCTTTCATGGCTCCCAAAGTCGTTCCCTCAGCCGCCGCCGCCGCCGCTGCCAAGGCCAGCAAGGGGAAGGGTCGCGCCACTGCGGCGGACACTCCACCGTTCCCTGTCGATGTTCAGCGGCTTATCAAGGATAGGTTGTTGGGGAATACAAAGTAAAGTCCTGAACACGAGACATTTTTTCACCGTTGGACTCATGGATTCGTCTATGCGTCGGCCTCTCACTGTCGCATGGGTAGCTCGGCCGCATGGGAACTCGGCCGCATGACTACCTCTGCCGCATAACTGACCAAGCCGCATGACCCATCATATTGCATGGTTTATTCGGCCGCATGGGTGACTATGTCACATTTATATTGCAACCGCATGGTCTGCTCGGCAGCATATGTACCTAGGCTGCATATAATGATTTTGATGATCTAACAGTATTCCTTTGTTTGATTTGGAGTGACATTGTCCGCTACACCCTCTAGCGAGCTGGTCCTTGGGCAGAACGTGCTACCTTTAAACATGAATCTGAGGGATCTGGCTGTGACTGTCCAGAATCAAATTGATAACGATCTTCCGCCTGGGCGACAGCAGAAGATTGGCGAGCAGATTCCTTCCTTCCTGTTGAGCCAGATAAACGCAGGGGAGATCCCTGTCGGGGATGGTAGCGACACTTTTAAGAAGTCGTACTTCTTGTTTGGCGATGCATTGGAGTCTTCTCAGTCTGGCATGGGCGCGACCAGAGAGAACTGGTCATTTACGTTTCGCGAGACGGAGATGTCATTTTCCTTCTTTGAACGCCACCTCTCTTTATCAGACTTGAAGGTGATGATGGGTCAACAACGGATGGACTGGAACCTGACCCCTAAACCACAAGAAGCGCTCATCGACAATATCCGGTATGGTGCCGGAAAGAACAAGGGAGAGTTTTATAGCACGAAGGAGTCACCCTCGTACTCCCTGGTGGGGCTGAAGCCTTGTCTTGTTGGAAGTGAACTTGGGCGAAACCTTAGCATATGCGCGATGGCCACCTTCATTCATCGTGTCGTCAAGAAGGGAACTTACCCCCCGAGGCAGCTGAGGACTCTTAGCTGGGCTCATTATAACATTTCCTGGTGTCGTCCGACCCAGTAGATTCTGAAGAAGTTCGAGCGGGAGCTCAGGGTTGCATATATGTTTTTCGCTGTGAGGGGCACCTACTACGGTTTGGAGATGAATCGTCCCCTATTTGTTGCCCTGATGGAGCTGTACAATCTTTGTACTAGAACCTTTTTAACACCTGGCGGCGATATAGGCCTGGCTTTGCATGAGATGTATGCCATCTCAAAGCTTCCTTGGGGCGACGAGCCCTACGAAAAGTATACCCCGAGCAATAAAAAACTTGGGGAGTTAGAAGCGGAGAACCCCGAGGTCCTGGCGGTGTACTATGAACTGCTATGCTACCACGGCATTTGCCAGAGATCTTCGAAGAAGAGGAAGAAATCTACTGAGTGGTCTTCTCCCCACATCATAACTTTGACTCGCTACCTCTTCCCGGAGCAGAAGGAGTCCAATAAGGTTCATGTTCGGGGCCCCCGGTCCAATCAGGAAGTAGCTGATTTCATCCGGGAGAAGAAGGAACTGGCCCTCGAAGGTGAGGAGGCTAGAGGTTCCTCGGAGAAGGATTACAAACCTATTATTGAGTTGAGTGGAGTAGAGGAGGAGATCAGTTAATTTTACATGGATACCCACAAGTTGTCCTCAAAGGCTGTGTTGGCGGGGTATTTGATGCTCTGGTTGCGCAATTGCGTAGCCCCGAGCGGGTCTGGTAAGACAGAGCGGATTAGTCGTACCCTTATTTTACCGGCTGTGAAGTTGGCCTCCTACCTGTGAAGTTGGCCTCCTACCTGCCATGGTGTGCTGCATCCATCGCGACCTCCATACATTTGCTGCGAAGTTCGAAGATCACCCTGGTAGAGGATACTTCAATCGCATTGAGCTTCCCTACCATTACTTGATTGGGTGGCTGCTCTTGCATCACGGATCTTTAATGAGCCCCGGGACTAACGAAGAAATAGTGGCTACTGATGCCTTGATCCGCAAGTATCAGCTGATGAAGTGGAAATGTGAAACCGTCCCTGCTGGTAGGAGGGAGCTCTCCTTCATGAATGGCTGTACCTTCATCACATTCGAGCCAGAGTTTATCGATGACGAACGAAACATCGTTCACTATGACGACGGGCCTCAAAGTCTGTCTAGCAGGCTCTTTTGCTGGCTCCAAGCAATCCGTCCCTTCCACCTGGTGTACCAGAATAAGGATGTTGTTTTCGTGGAGCCCTACTTGCCCAGTCGGTTCGACCGTCAATTTGGCTATGCTCAGCTTTTATTGGGCCATCCGAGTACTTCCCTTGGATACAATGACAGCTTATTTGATGGAGCCAGGGCTTTGAGTTATTATAATGCAATCGAAACCAAAGTTTAGTTCCAATTACCAATAGTCGGGGTCGTGCCAAGAATACTGTATACGATGGCCAAGTATTATTGTACGACCAATGTCCCGCCGCCTAACTTTGACCCGAAGAGGAGTAATATCGAGGGCACCATGTTGATGCCTCCCGGGGCAAAGGGACACAGAATGCCTAAGAAGGGTAAGGGGGTTGCTAGCTCCCTGCTTGTGGAGTTGGACACATCAACCGGTGAATGGGAGACGACGTCTCCTTCTAATGATCTTCCGGTTGTGAAGTGCAAACTAAAGGCTGGGACCTAGCATGCTCGCTACTCCAAGAAGGCGAGGACCGATGTCGTCCCAGAGACGGGACCAACGACGAAGACCAAGCCCCCTGTGGAGGGGACCGTAAGCGGAGAGGTAGGACCCCTTGCACTAATGGTTCCTGAAGCAGGAACCGATTTAGGTGATATGGCGGTATCCATAAATCCTCTTAGTTTGATTCTTCCGGGTCCTCTTTATAACTCTCTCTCTCTCTCTCTCTCTCTCTCTTCTGGTCTGTTTGGACATTTCCAGACACATGAGAAAAGGGGTCGTCCCCGGTGGGCAACCACTTCGGTGGTTTCCTACGCCGAATCGGAAGAGGGATCTCCCTCAGAGTTCGATGTAGGTGTCTCAAAACAAAACTTGAGGCTTTGGGGGCACGGGGCTTGGATGCGGTTTCGACGGGGCAGCCTTATACCCCTTTGGAGCACATATCCGTAGATGGCATAGAAGCCCTGGGGACGACTATGACATTGCTGGATGAGTCCCAACCTATGCCGCCTCCCTCTGGTATGTCATTTTATAATTTGAAGGGAGATCAGATTTTCTGGCTTCAAATCTCGATTATTTGAGTAAAGCTGATTACCGGTTGCTCTGGTTCCGCAGACCCTTTCTTTCTCTTGCAGACTGTGGATGTGGCCATCGAGGAAGATGTCAAAGAATAACAAGGTGGTAGGCTTGTTCGGAGGAGTTCTGGATCTCTCCCCCGTTCTTCTAGAGATGGAGGACACCTTGCGTGGTCTGTCCAGGACCCCTGAGGCATTGCGGGTTCTTCTGGTACAAAAATTTTCCTCCAACTGTTGTTGTCGGGGTCTCTATGGCTGAAGCTTCTCTGGATAGTGGGGAGGTGAACCGTCGTGATGAGGTTGTTCCCCCCTTGAGGTTGCTATGTCACCTCCCGAAGTCGTCGCGACGCGATCTATTGATGGTGCACTGGAGGGAGCCGATACGGCGAGGCACCCCGCTACTTCTGTTTCCAGTCTTGGTAATACTCTGACATCTACGGCTCAGCTACCGGGCATCCAAGATCTTCGGACGTCCATGAAAGATTGGCTCGCAGACAGGACCACTAGTTGCTCCTCTAATGTTGTTTTGCCTTCAAGATTTTTGAGCACCGTTGTGCTGCCTGCTGCACCAGTGGTCTATTCTTCAATCCCGTCGCCCTTAACTTCGGCCATATTGGAGGAGATTGACGAGACCGTCAAACTTTCTATCCGGAGCTTCCACATGTTCTTGAAGAAGGGGATCGAGGGTGTGTTGAAGTGCAATAAATATTTTGCCTGGGCAAGGCACTTTGCTGGGGGCCAGGTCCATTCTCTGAGGGGTATCCCTGGCTTTGAGCAGATGGCCAACTTTCTAGGCCATAAACTATAGGAGGTAGAGAAATGCCTAACAGAGCTGCAGCAGTATCAGCAGGCAGATATAAGAATGCTAATCTCCCATGAATATAACGAGTTCTCGGAGATAGAGAAGGCCTTCTTTGCTTCGTATATGGAGTGCCTGCAGCGTGATATCCGAATTTGACGGGAGAGGCGTGACCGGCTGGGCGATCTCAGAGAGGAGTGCCTTTCTCGGCAAAAGGACATGACCGAGCAGATTAGACGGCTCCAGATTGAGCTTGATACAACGGGAAATAGGTTATGGGAGTCCGAGCAGGAAGAGGAGTCCATTCGTTCTGAGGTGAGCCAAACAGAGCAGAATATGGCTGGCGTTGAGGTTCTGGTGCAACTGCTAGAGGACGGACACGAGCCCTATGCTTACTAGGAGGATCCAGAGGTTAGGGCCCAAGAATTTGAGTTCCAGGCTTGGAGGTGCTTGGACGGCCACATTGCTCGTCAATGTGAGCGAATAGCAGAGTTATGCTCCGACTCATAGTACCAGTAGTTTTTTTTTGCTTTTTTGTACCTTTATTTTGCCATCGGGCTTGGGAGCTTGATAATCCCCTGAAAGTTTTACTTTTAATCTCTCTTTGCGGAGAAAAATAAAATTTAGCTTATTTGTTTTGCTATTCATTTGTATTAGCTTTAGGTATCGTACTAGAGGTAAATATGAACAAAATACAATACCGCGGCTTTTTTAAGGAGGTCCCGCTGGGAGATCTTCGGTAGACTTATTACTTTTTGCGCACTAGGGTGCAAGTAATAAGTTCGAAATAGGCCTTGCCAGAGGTGGTATGGTCGTGGCAAGTTTGGTGGACTTAACACCATTGGCGCACTTAAGTTTAAGAGGAGGTGATAAGTTGAGTTGATGACGGGTGATAGTCGTAGGGAGAGGTTTGCTCAGAGGTCACTTGGACATGGAAGACTCTCGGAGGAGAAGGATAGGTCAGAGGTGACGTAGATCTGAGCAGATCAATATCCATACCGAGAGGTTAGGTATGATCCTAAGGACATCCCGTTGGAAAAATTTTGGTGGACATTATTTGTTGCGCATGTTGAGTGCAAATAATAAATTCGATAGCAATCCCTATCAGAGGTAATATGGACATGATAGGTTTTATGGATTAGTAAGGACATCCCGCTGGAAAATTTTGGTAGACCTATTACCTTTTTGCGCACTTGGGGTACGAGTAATAGATTCGAAACAAACATTATCAGAGGTAATATGGATGTGATTGGTTTTGTGGACTTTGCACCGCGGGCATACTCCGGATTGGGTACTGGTGATAAGTTGGAAGATAATCGATACCAGTGGTAATATGGTCGTGATGATCGATGGTCAAGGCCAGAAAGTTTTCTCAAAGGTAATATGGACATGGCAAACCCTTGGGTTGTGGACTTAATACCCATGGTGTACCTTACGTATAGATAATAAGTTAAAATGACTAGCACTATCCGGGGTTATGCGAATGTGATAGTAGAAAGTTGAAAAGTAGAACTTTACTCAGAGGTAATGTTGACATGGTAAAGTTATAAAAATATCTTACTCAGAGGTAATATGGACGTGGTAAGATATGACTCTATTGGGATAAAGAAAAATAGGACAGAGGTAATATGGAATGGCCGTTTTCTTGTGATGGTAGATTTACTCTTCTGGGAAAAGTGGAGAGACGTAGTTCAGAGGTAGTATGGACGTGAACTGATCGATAGTAGTACCGAAAGGTTAGGTATGATCCCGATATTTTTTGTGGAAGAAAAAGAAAATGAGCCAGAGGTAATATGGACGTGGTTGTTTTCTTTGGATTGAGAACATCCCACTAGGGGACTTTTGGTGGACTTATTATTCGATGTGCACGTTGAATGCAAATAATAAGTTCGAAAAATAATCCCTATCAGAGGTAATATGGACGTGATAGGTTTTATGAACCCATTACTTTTTGTGCATGTTAGTGCAAGTAATATGTTTGAGACAAGCCCTGCCAGAGGTAATATGGATGTGGCAAACTCAGTCGAAGAAAAATGTTAGGACAGCAGTTCAGAGGTAATATGGACATGAACCAATGTCCAAGAAATTGGAGGAGGAGTAATTTGCTGAGTGTGGTCTATCCGAAAATGAGGATAGACCTGAGGATTGCTCCGTTGGGGAGATTGGGGGGACGACAGCTCAAAGGTAATATGGACGTGAACCAACGTCTGAGAAACTTGCGGAGGAGTAATTTGCTGAGTTTCGTCCATCCGAAAATGAGGATAGACCAGGAGATTACTCCGCTAGGAAGATTGGTGGGACGATAGCTCAGAGGTAATATGAACATGACTAGCGTCTAATAAGTTTGGTTATTTGAGTGGTCACTGCGAGAGTGTGCAAGTGGACCTGAGGACTGCATTGCTGGGGAGACTTTGGGGACTCATCATCCGTTGTGTATCCATGGTTCCAGGATACAGATGACGGATTTTACGAGAATTTTTAAAGAAGGGGAGAACAAGTCTAGTTTAGATATAGTACTTCTTTTTTAGGAACTTGCTGTTGATAGACACCATGAGCAAGTCGCCGCTGGGTTTCCTTAACCGATATATGCTGTTGGGAAATACGGTTTCCACAATGAACGGGTCTCCCCTTTAGGTTGGGATTTATCGACCGTCTTGTGAGTCATGACGCGTACAAGCATCTCCATATCCTAGCCCTCTACGAGTGCTGTTGTAATAACTGTCGGATTATAAAGGAGTACGTCATCCTTTGCCAAAGTTCAGACCTTCAGCTTTTTGGAGGTCATATCCCATCTTCGACATGAGATGGAGTGATTGTTGGCCGTAATGATGGAACTGGGACAGCTCATCATTTGTTGCGTTGAACACTGTTGATGACTTAGTCTGCGCCGAATAAGGAGCTCTGTGCACAGGAATACTGTCACGTACACATGACCGAGTTGGCTGAGTTGTGCACGTAGGATCACTGTCGCGTGCACACGATTATCTACTACGTCGAGAACCACCGCTTGCTGCACGTTTTTGTATATCGCGCAGGGGAACACTGCCTTTTGCCCATAAGGATTCAGTACGACGAGGAGTACTGAAGACTTGCCCGGATGCGTACAATGGAACGCTGCCTATCACGCGCCATTGCTGATGAGTCATGCGAGACTTAGCTTTTGTGCACAAGGAGACTTGTTGAGCTGCACTGAGCATCTGAAGTCTACAATTAGTGCTTTCTAAGGCAAGGATCCTGCGGCCCGGCCTGTATTGCTTCCCCTTTGACCTAGTCATTGAAGGTGCTATTTGTTGTGCCATTTTTTGAGCAATAACCTCACCTCTTGGGGTTGTAAGTGATACCAAGCCTGCTATTCTGCTGCAAGCTGACAGAAGGTTGATGACATCCCTGGTTGTCTGGGCTTCCGTCGCTGGGAAGTCGCCTAATTGGAGGGACACTATGTTTGTAATAAATTTCCTATCCTTGAAGTCGAGGGTGAGCTTTTTAGCATCAATCAATTATTGGACACATCTCTTCAACACAGAGCAGTCTTTGGTTGGATGATGAATGTACCGATAAAAGAGACAATATTTTGGGTCATCGACCTTGTTAGCCTCTTCAGGGCATCTGATGTTGGGTAGCCGAAGTTTGTTTCCCTTCATCAGTATATTGGAGATTTCAATAATGTTGTCATTATTGAAGGAGAAAGTCCTCTTTGGCTTTGGGGCATTTGTTACCTGAGTCGTATGGTCCTCAAGGAAGACCGATAATTTTGCATCATTTTTGGACTCAGAGGGAATTCTACCCCCAACTTTGGACGCTGCTATGTCTTGTCGAGGGAGACTACCCCCAGACATGTCATTGTCTGGTTATTGGGGCTCACTATCCTCGCTGTATGACGGGTTGGTTTGGATTACCAGGAGATTGCTACTCCCAGCTTGCAGAGTTATTGCTGGCCCTGAGGGTAGCAAGACCATGTTCGTCTTGATCTCCTTAATTGCCTGGGTCAAAGTCTGGATTGTGGCACTCATGGTGTTCATCATTGCCTTAAGAGCATCAAGTCATTGGAGATCGCTGAGCCCTTCCTCCTTCGGTTCCTAAGTCGCTCTATCCTCAGGGAAGACGTGCATCGTTGCATCATCTTTAGACTCAAAGGAGATGCTACCTTCAGCTTCAGATGATGCTCAGACTATTCGAGGATGACTACCCCTAAGCATGTCATTGTCTGTTCCTTGTGAGCTACATTCTTCAGGGGAGGTAGGCATCATCGCATCGTCTTCCGATTCCGGAGGATTGCTACCCCCAGCCCTAGATGCTGCATTAACCCTAGGCACATTGATGTCAGCTTTCTCGGAATTATTGTCTTCAGGAAAAGCCGAAAGTGCTATATCTTCTTCAGACTCGGAAGGAATGTTACCCCCAGCTTTGGAAGGTGCATTTTATTGATGAGGGTGATTACCCCCCAGAGAACTCGGCATCTGTCCCTTGAGATTCACTATCTTTACGGAACGCTGGATTATTGTGTATGTTCCAGGGGACACTGGCCCCAGCTTGGGCCACCCCCAGGGGTTCTGAGGAAGAATTATCCTCAGGGGCTGACGGCTTCTTCCTTGAGCGGGTGCTATGGAAGACTCCTTCCGCAGGTGTCGTTATCAGCCCTCCGGGTAATCGCCTTCACGATGCAGTGGTAGAGAGCACCGGACTGGAGGTGTTTGACTGCTTTTTTCCCTTGGTGGCGGAAAGCTTTCCATTTGAGTAGCATGAGGTGAAGGGCAACTCCTCCTCCTCTGATACTTGCACCTGATCTCCGGGTAGGTAATTTCTGGTATAGTCGCTAGAAGGCTAACTGCCTGTCTGTGAGTACTACTGCTTTATTGAAACAACAGTTGATAATGATGTTAGTGCAACTGTACCTCTAGGGCACATCGCACGCCGTAGTGGTTTTTCTCGCTTTGCGCTTGTGAGTGATCACTTTACACAAATCATATGAAGGGTGTTTTACCTTTGCATCATCTTTGCGAGTCCGGGTATCCCGGAAACACGGATGCGTAGGCGATACATTTTCTCCTGGACCTGGGGTTCGTACACGAACTTTTCCCGAGGTACTGGTGGAAGACTTTTGGAACGAACCATGTCCGTTGGTCCCTGTGGGTTGGACGCATGGGTCAGTTCTGTACAACTTTCCATCAGAGGCCCGCGTAATAGTTAGCGATGCATATTGGCGGTCAGTCGTATGAGAAGTTGCTTGAGCTTGACGAGCTCACACTACCCTAGACATCTTCAATTTAGCACTTACAGGCGGATAGTAAGAAGAGTCAAGATTTGGGTTTTGCCACTCTCAGTAGGTCGCATAGAATTTACGTCGTGTGAGATACGGTCAAAAATAAAAATTTTGTTGCTGTCAGAGCCGCTTGTGGCTGTCTACCTGCGGCTGTGAGTTGATGCCGCATGGACAATCTTATGCGGCCTGTGAATAGATGACGCATGGACAGTATAATTCGGCCTCCTTCTTGGACGCATAGGACCTACCCCAGCCCGAGAACGTCTGGCATCGTAGTATTTTTTTTGCCAGATTCCAAGTGCTGAGCAGTTCCTGCGCCAGTCGAAGATGCCGCATAGACGTGGACTTCCTCAGTAACAGATTGAGAGGCGAAGATCAACTATCACGCCCCAGTCCCAAAATATCGAGGGACTAGACACGTGACAATGGCCAGCAGCACACACTGATGGACAAACCCAATTTAATGGATCCATCAGGGTGTACTTAAGCTGTAAAATAAAGTCTACTAAAACATGCCACAAACTAATCTCATCCATAGAAGATAAATATGATCAACAGCAGTAAGAAATGAAAATCAACAACCAGTCTCAACAAAGTACTTCGGGGAATAACCCGATATAAATCTGATACAATGGTTCAACAGACCAAAACATAAATGTCTGAATAAAGTAGATATTGAGTACGATACACATATACTCAGAAAAAGTCTTCAGCCATCACCTCGTCCTCGGGAATCAGTACAGCTCCTGTATCAACCCTTGCTCCTGCTTCTGCTTCTGTCTCGTATACCTCGGGATAGATCTCGTCTGCTAATCCTGGGGACATAATCCGGATCCAGGTCCTCAGGGGACATGGCAAGGTACAAAATAATACAAGCCAAAATAAATGAGTGTAAGAGTAAATAAAATAAATAGGGTAATATGTAACCATCTATGTGAAATGCAAGTGAGAGCATCACTAGTACTCAGGCTGAGACCGCTACAAGCTCTTTGTCGGGGAGCCGGTAGCAGTAATATCACGTAATGGGCCTAGCTCTGATGTAGAGTCTACAGCCTCACAATAATAAATATATATAAATAAAACAGCCTGTAGCCTGTGTGTCTCTCCCACCCAATGTAAGCATATATCTCATGTCTACGATGTCTTATGTCAATATCGCGCAAGATCATAACTAATGCAACAAGTCATACAATATCTATGGATATAATGTCTATGTCACAATCCTGCAACCTACACAGAATCACCTTGAATATTTTAGGAAGATTCTGTCTCATGAATAGTGTCAGGTGTCCTGGGTATGACGTATTTGATAATGCAAGTACGAGAATGTAAAGGGTCACGATATCCATCTCTAGGTGACGTTACACAACTCCGCGTACGGTGTTGGCACCCGAATATTATTCGGATGCTAAGTAAGTCACACGGTCCTAGGTTAAGCATGTACAACAATTAATTTAAGTCAAAGAAATAAATAATAAAACTGCAAAATTGGCAAGGTACACTTGCCTGGGGTTTGAATACCAACAGCTGTCCCTGTATCAGTGGATTCTGTAGGTACTCCTCCAAAAGCTATAATAAACATCACCAACAGGGTTAGAAAATATTAAATAGATAGAAACGCATGTCCTTGAGTCCAATTTGGACACAAGGGCAAAAATCACAGTTTCTGGTCAAAGCGGGGTCCACCTGTGGCCCGTTTCGCACCAAAAAATATGTCAGAACCAATGGTCTCCAAATTCGTCAAACTTAGTGTCAACAAGTCCAGAACGATGATACGAACCCAACGAAACTTCCAGAACCGGATTCTGATGAGCCGATCAAGAAATCGCCCGTCAAGTGGAGCCGAGGAGCCCACGATACGCGATTTTGTCGACGTTCTCAGAATCGAACCAAACTTGGGTCACAGGACCAATGTATTGCTATGAGTCTGATGGCATAAGTTTTGTTTCGATCCGACGTGTGTACACAAAGTTACAACGTATTCCAGAACAGGCCGATACGGGGCGTTGTCGGCGGATATGCGTTGATTCCGGTGTGCACGCACATCCAAATCAACTTCTGCGAAATTTTGCACGTACGTATCAACGGCGCGCATCTTTCGGTAAAGACCGCACGCGACCAAGTCATCCCGTTTGGCGGGGCATACTCAGTTCTGGGACAAAACGGGGTATTATTTTTCTTATTTTTGGATCGCAGTTCGCGATCGCCACAAGACGCGAAATACCGAGCGGGTTGCACGGGCATCGAGAGGGTTAAGCAGTTTACGCGTTACAACAGACGAAACAGAAATGGGGCAGCGAGGAGAGAGAAAAAGGTACCTGAACAGGGCTACGCAGAACTGGGTTTTCTTGTGGCCGCGAGGCGACACGACACAATATTGCACAGTACTGTGCTGTGTCCGGGTTAGGGTTTCGTCGACAAGCCGGAGCTGGAGGAGGGGCTTGAGGGCCGGGCTTCGCCGGAGGGAGGCGCTGGTGTCGTCGCCTCGTCGGAGGAGACTCGGGAGGAGGCAAAGCCACTCGGGGACAGCGCCGGAGGCTCGAGGCGGCGCTGGAACTAGGGTGCTGCGGGGGCTCTGGTCGTTGAGTCGGCTGTGGGTCGGGGAGACGGTGAGGAGAGGGCGGCCGGGGCTAGGGCAGGGGAGGAGAGAGAATTATATAGAGGTAGAGGGAGGAGGAGAAGTTTGGGGGTTAGGGTTTCGGTCGGGTTAACGGGTCCGGGTCGGGTTCAATTCGGATCCGACCGACCCGTTAAGAATTTGGGTTCGGTTCAGTTCGGTTCTCCATGGTTCAGTTCGGGTTGGTTTGGTTTATTTTGAAATAAATCGGGTTTAATTCTAGGGTTTATTTGGTTTAATTTTAACTTAGTTTGTAGGTCTTTAAAAATGTTTCCGGGTCCAATAAATTCCCGAAAAATTACCATATGTCTAGTTTTTCATTTTACACCGAAAATATTATTTTCATAATATTTTTAATATTGATTTACATCATTTAAAATTGTTTTAATTGTAAAATACCTTGGTTTTATTTAGTTAAAAATTATAAAAAAATTCATAAAAATTCTAAAAATTTATTTTTAAATTTCTAAAAATTCAGGTGATTACAATCTATCCCCCTTAAGAAGATTGCGTCCTCGCAATCAAAGAATAAACTACTAAGGGAAAAGAACTATAGGAATTACAAGAATGCTTAGGCTATACCTGCATCTGCGAACAAGTGAGGATAACGCTGGCGCATGATATCCTCTCATTCCCAGGTAGATTCGCTAGGAGAGTGATGTTTCCAAGCTACACGAACCAGTTTAATTGTCTGTCCTCGTAATATCTTCTCACTGATGTCGAGTATGCCAACTGGTTGTTCTTCATATCTCAGGCTAGGGCCCACTGCGATCTCAGAATGATCGACTACGTGACTTGGGTCAGTCACGTACCTTCTCAGCTGTGAGACATGGAATACATCATGCACTCCCTCTAAGGATGGAGGTAATGCAAGATGATAAGCCACCTCACCAATGCGCTCCAGAATATCAAATGGCCCGATGTACCTTGGGCTCAACTTTTCTCTGCTCCCAAATCTAATAGTACCTCGAGTGGGTGAAATCCTCAAGAATACGTGCTCTCCTTCTTTGAACTCCAGGGGACGCCTGTGTGTATCAGCCCAATGCTTCTGTCTGTCCTGAGCTGCACGAAGATGATTCTGGATTTGCTTCACCTTCTCAACGGTCTGCATTACCAACTCTGGACCCAGTATTTGACGCTCGCCAACGTCACTCCAGCATATCGGTGATCTGCACTTTCTACCGTACGTCTCGAATGGTGCCATCTGGATGCTTGCCTGATAACTGTTATTGTAAGAGAACTCCACCAAGTGCAAATGATCTTTCCAAGACCCTCCAAAGTCTAGCATACACGATCGCAGTATATCCTCCAAGATCTGAATCGTGCGCTTCGATTGACCATCTGTCTGTGGATGGTAAGTAGTGATGAATTTGAGTCGGGTGCCAAGACTCTCTTGCACGCTTCGCCAAAAATGAGATATAAATCTTGAATCACGATCCGACACAATACTAACTGGCACTCCATGTAATCTTACGATTTGTCGTATATAGATGTCGGCTAGTACCTCCGTGGACTGTCCAACTCTAAATGGCAAGAAGTGTGCCGATTTAGTGAGTCGATCCACGATAACCCATACCACATCTTTTCCACTGGGGCTTCATGGAAATCCTGTAACGAAATCCACAGGGATATGTTTCCACTTCCATTCTGGTATGGGAAGCGGCTGCAATATACCAGCAGTCCTTTGATGCTCGGCCTTTACTTGCTGGCATACTAAATATTTTGCCACAAATCGTGCAATCTCCCTCTTTATTCCATGCCACCAATAGTACTGCCTCAAATCTCGGTATATCTTCGTTCCTCCTGGATGAATAGAGTATATAGAGCTATGTGCTTCAGTCATCAACTCATGTCTCAATTCTCCATTCGGAACATATAGGCAATTTCCGTATCTCAATGTCCCGTCCTCATGTATGCGAAGTCCCGTCTGCATGCCTGCTTCTGTCTTCTCTTTAAGTCTTCGAAATCTAGCATCAGTGGGCAATGTCTCTTTAATCCTTTCCACAAGTGACAACTTAACTTCGAGATTATCCAGCAAGCCACTTTGTCTTGGTAAAACAACCTCTCTCTGGAGCTCCTGTAGATCTTTCAATAGCTGAGGCTGCATCGTCAAGAAATAAGCCGTGGGCTTCCTACTGAGTGTGTCTGCTACGACATTCGCCTTCCCCGGGTGGTACTGCAAATCTATATCAAAGTCTACCATCAACTCAAGCCAATGTCTCTATCTCATGTTGAGCTCCTTCTGAGTATATACATACTTCAGACTCTTGTGATCAGTAAAGATTTTTACCTTATCTCCATAAAGATAGTGCCTCCAAATCTTCAGTGCAAATATTACTGCAGCTAGCTCAAGATCGTGCGTTGGGTAGTTCTTCTCATGGACCTTCAACTGTCTCGATGCATAAGCAATAACTTTGCCATGTTGCATCAAAATATATCCTAGTCCACTACCTGACGCATCACTATAAACAACAAAACCTCATGACCCTGAAGGAAGAGTCAAGACAGGTGTTGTTGTCAATCGCCTTTTCAGTTCTTCAAAGGCCTTCTGGCAATCTTCCGTCCATGCAAAATCCTGGTCCTTACGTGTCAACTTCGTCATAGGCTCCGCAATTCTTGAGAAATTTTCTATGAACCTCCGGTAATATCCAGCAAGTCCGAGAAAACTTCTCACTTCTGCAACTGATATAGGCGTAGGCCAAGTTTCTATTGCAGCAACCTTCTCCGGATCAACTGAAAGTCCTTCTCCTGAGATAATATGTCCCAAGAAAGGTACCTTATCCATACAAAACTCACATTTACTAAGTTTGGCATACAACTTCTCCTGCCTCAACGTCTCTAGCACAATTCTGAGATGCTCCTCTTGCTCTTCGTGGCTCTTGGAATATACTAGAATATCATCAATAAACACAACCACAAATTTGTCCAAGTATTGATGAAAAACTCTGTTCATCAAACTCATGAACACAGCTGGCGTGTTGGTTAAACTAAACGGCATTACTAAGAACTCATAATGTCCATACTTGGTCCTGAAGGCTGTCTTCAGTATATCCTCCTTCCTCACTCTAATCTGGTGATAACCGGACCTAAGGTCAATCTTCGAGAATACCCTAGCACCACTCAATTGATCGAATAAGTCATCAATACGTGGTAAGGGATACCGGTTCTTAATGGTCATAGCGTTCAGTGCCCTGTAGTCAATGCACAAACGTACTGTTCCATCCTTCTTCGGTACAAATAGTATGGATGCTCCCCAAGGTGAAACACTGGGCCGAATAAAACCCTTCTCCAGAAGATCATCAACTTGTTCCTTCAACTCCACCAATTCCTTAGGTGCTAGCCGATATACTGATGAAGTGATAGGCTCTGCTCCTGGAGTAAAGTCTATTGTGAATTCTATTTTCTGATCAGGTGGTAAACCTGGAAGATCATCAGGAAATACATCCACAAACTCTGATATGACCCTTGGGTAACCTGACTCCCCTTCTACAGATAGTATCCTAAGAGTAGGCTGAACACCTTGCTCTATACCTCCTCGAAGAAACTCAAACTCTGGATGTCCAGTCGGTCTAAATATAACCCGTCCAAGTCGGCAATCTAGGGTCGCATGGTACTGACTTAACCAATCCATACCAAGTACAACATCATAATCCAGCATGGAAAAGATCAGAAATTGAGCTCGCATCTCTCTTCCACATACTACTACCGAACAAGATCTACAGATGTCACTAACTGGGATAATTCCACCTCCCGTAAGAATTCTCTTAGTCTTCGGAAGGGGTACGGTAGCTACTCTATGGGTGGCTACGAAGCTAGCTGCTATGAATGAATGTGATGCTCCAGAATCAAATAAAGCTACAACAGGTAATAAAGCTACTAATATAGTACCTGCTATAACTTCTCCTGCAGTAGCTTCCTCCTCAACAGCCAATGCAAATGCTTGTTCTCGTCCCTGAGCTGGACCTCTCTGCTGCCGAGCCTGCTGAAATAGTGCTGCCTATGGTACCAGTGGTGGTCTCTGCTGATGTCCTCCTGGAACTGGTGGTCTGACTCCTCCAACTTCCGTCTGTGGTGCTCCCAATGCTGGATAAGCTGGCCTTGGTGCAGGTAAAGCTAGTCTTGGTGCTCCCTCTCTACGTTCAGAGCAGTCTTTGGCTGTATGCTGGTTAAATCCATAAATCAGGCATAGTCCCAACTTGCGTCTGCACTCCCTCTCGATATGGCCGACCTTGCCACAGTAGTGACAAGTAGGAAGAGATATGGCCCTAGGTGCTGCTCTCTCTGGTAGACTCCTCTGGGGTCGTTTTGCAGAATCCCCCTGTGATGCCCTGGATGGTGCTGATGTGAATGGCCGCTTCAGACTTGACTCCCTTCTAGTGACACGCTCCATGCGTCGTGCTGCAGCAAAGACGTCTGTGTACGATGTAGGTACAACAGATCCGATCAACCTCTGGAGCTCGAACTTGAGTCCGTCAAAGAACTTCTCCGCCTTCTCTTCTTCGGTAGGAATTAGAGAAGGGGTGAAACGACTCAGGCGAATGAATTCAGCATTGTACTCTTCCACCGACATATTGCCTTGGATAAGGCGGTTGAACTTGTCTCGGAGTACCAACCGAGCAACCGCTGGGATATACATCTTTTGGAAGAGTCTGGAGAACTCTTCCCAAGTGACTCGGTCCTGTCCGAGCCTCCTCTCTTCTGATAGCCACCAATGATGTGCATTGTCAGTCAACTGCATCCTGACATCAGTCATCCATCTCTCCCTCGGAAGTTCAGCTGCTTTCAACTGGTGTTGTGTGTTCGTGAGCCACTCGTGAACTTCAGTTGGCCCCTCCTTGCCAGAAAAGGTACGAGGCTTGAGCTGACCGAAATCAGTGATATATTCTGTCGTTGGTCGCCTAGCTGGTGGGTTCGCCTGCTCCAATGCGGTTACTAGGCTGGTTCTCAAATACTCTGCCTCATGACGCTGAGCCTCTTGTTGAACCTGCTGTTGGGCTTGCATCATGGCATAAAATATTTGAAACATCTGCTGCCCGTTTAGGGCTTGCCCTGGTGGAAAAACAGGCATCGATGGAGTGAACTGTGGCGGAGGTGGGAGGTCATCACGTCGGAATCTTGAATTATGCTGGCCGGCTTGATCGCTTTGAGAAGATTGTCCTCTATTCTCTGGTGTCACTCCGTCTTCATAGGTAACCACAGCATCGTGTGGCGTACCCAATGGATTCTCATTTCTGATTCTTGGATCCATTACTCTGCATCCAAAAATAAACTATAAGAATGGGCAGAGGAATCAACGCAGGATGCAAATCAAGTAATTAATTTGAATTCGATATAGAGTTCAAAAATGATTCAAACAATGGATGAGATCCTATAACTTATCATATCCTTAGTGCAGGCTTGCTCGGTCCCTAAGTTGAAACCGAACAATTTAGTCGTGGACCTGTATGGGCCACCACAAAAACCATCTCACGCCCCAGTCCCAAAATATCGAGGGACTAGACACGTGGCAATGGCCAGCAGCACACACTGATGGATAAACCCAATTTAATGGATCCATCAGGGCATACTTAAGCTGTAAAATAAAGTCTACTAAAACATGCCACAAACTAATCTCATCCATAGAAGATAAATATGATCAACAGCAGTAAGAAATAAAAACCAACAACCAGTCTCAACAAAGTACTTCGGGGAACAACCCGATATAAATTTGATACAATGGTTCAACAGACCAAAACATAATTGTCTGAATAAAGTAGATACTGAGTACGAAACACAGATACTCAGGAAAAGTCTTCAGCCATCACCTCGTCCTCGGGAATCGGTACAGCTCCTGTATCAACCCTTGCTCCTGCTTCTGCTGCTGTCCCGTATACCTCAGGATAGATCTCGTCTGCTAATCCTGGGGACATAATCTGGATCCAGGTCCTCAGGGGACATAGCAAGGTACAAAATAATACAAGCCAAAATAAATGCAGTGTAAGAGTAAATGAAATAAATAGGGTAAATATGTAACCATCTATGTAAAATGCAAGTGAGAGCATCACTAGTACTCAGGCTGAGACCGCTACAAGCTCTGTGTCGGGGAGCCGGTAGCAGTAATATCACGTAATGGGCCTAGCTCTGATGTAGAGTCTACAGCCTCACAATAATAAATATATATAAATAAAATAGCCTGTAGCCTGTGTGTCTCTCCCCACCTAATGTAATCATATGTCTCATGTCCACGACGTCTCATGTCCATGTCACGCAAGATCATAACTAATGCAGCAAGTCATACAATATCTATGGATATAATATCTATGTCATAATCCAATAACCTACACAGAATCACCTTGAATATTTCAGAAAGATTCTGTCTCATGAATAGTGTCAGGTGTCCTGGGTATGACGTACTTGATAATGCAAGCACGAGAATGTAAAGGGTCACGATATCCATCTCTAGGTGACGTTACACAACTCCGCGTACGGTGTTGGCACCCGAATATTATTCAGATGCTAAATAAGTCACACGGTCCTAGGTTAAGCATGTACAACAATTAATTTAAGTCAAAGAAATAAATAACAAAACTGCAAAGTTGGCAAGGTACACTTGCCTGGGGTTTGAATACCAACAACTATCCCTGTATCAGTGGATTCTGAATGTACTCCTCCAAAAGCTGTAATAAATATTACCAACAGGTTTAGAAAATATTAAATAGATAGAAACGCATGTCCTTTAGTCCAATTTGGACACAAGGACAAAAATTATAGTTTCTGGTCAAAGCGGGGTCCACCTGTGGCCCGTTTCGCAACGAAAAACGTGTCAGAACCAGTGGTCTCCAAATTCATCAAATTTAGTGTCAACAAGTCCAGAACGATGATACGAACCCAACGAAACTTCCAGAACTGAATTCCGATGAGCCGATCACAAAATCGCCCATCAAGTGGAGTCGTGGGGCCCACGATACGCGATTTTGTCAACGTTCTCAGAATCGAACCAAACTTGGGTCACAGAACCAGCGTATTGCTACGAGTCCGATGGCACAAGTTTCGTTTTGATCCGACATGTGTACACAAAGTTACAACATATTCTAGAACAGGCCAATACAGGGCGTTGTCGGCTGATACGCGTTGATTCCGGTGTGCACGCACATCCAAATCAACTTCTGCGAAATCTCGCACGTCCGTATCAACGGCGCGCACCTTTCGGTGAAGACCGCACGCGACCAAGTCGTCCCGTTTGGCGGAACGTACTCAGTTCCGGGGGAAAATGGGGTATTATTTTTCCTGTTTTTGGATCGCAGTTCGCGATTGCCACAGGACGCGACACACCGAGCGGGTTGCACGGGAATCGAGAGGGTTACGCAGTCTACGCGTCACAACAGACGGAACAGAAAATAGGGCAGCGAGGAGAGAGAAAAGGGTACCTGAACAGGGCTACGCAGAACTGGATTTTCTCGTGTCTGCGGGGCGACACGACACAATACTGCACATGACTGTGCTGTGTCCGGGTTAGGGTTTTATCGACAAGCCAGAGCTGGAGGAGGGGCTGGAGGGCCAGGCTTCGCTGGAGGGAGGCGCTGGTGTCGTCGGCTCGTCGGCTCGTCGGAGGCAACTCAGGCGGAGGCAAAGCCGCTCGGGGACAGCGCCGAAGGCTCAAGGCGGCGCTGGAACTAGGGTGCTGCGGGGGCTCTGGTCGTCGAGTCGGCTATGGGTCGGGGAGACGGTGAGGAGAGGGCGGCCGGGGCTAGGGCAGGGGAGGAGGAAAAGTTTGGGGGTTAGGGTTTCGGTCGGGTTAACGGGTCCGGGCCGGGTTCAATTCGGATCTGACCCGACCCGTTAAGAATTTGGGTTCGGTTCGGTTCTCCATGTTTTGGTTCGGGTTGGTTTGGTTTATTTTGAAATAAACCGAATTTAATTCTAAGATTTATTTGGTTTAATTTTAACTTAGTTTCTAGGTCTTTAAAAATATTTTCAGGATCCAATAAATTTCCGAAAAATTACCCTATGTCTAGTTTTTCATTTTTCACCTAAAATATTATTTTTCTTATATTTTTAATATTGATTTATATCATTTAAAATTGTTTTAATTGCAAAATACCTTGGTTTTATTTAGTTAAAAATTATAGAAAAATTCATAAAAATTCTGAAAATTCATTTTTAAATTTCTAAAAATTTAGGTTATTACATCACCTCCCCCGCAGTTGGGCAAGGCGCAGTGGACTTTGCTACCTACATTTCGCGGGTCTTCTTGGGCTTGGCTTGCCTTGGCGAAATATTCGCACTACCTTCAGAGAGCATTTTCTCGAACGCTTGTTGGTCGAAGCAAACTACCAACATCTTTTGCGTTGAGCCAAGCTTGGCCGCATCGGATTGCATCACCAATTTTTCTACAGAGGAGAATTCGTTCCCCAACAGAGTCGCCATCATGTTTTCCATTTAAATCAAAAGGAAGAACTAAGAGAACATGATTTGATTAACAAACTAGAGAGTAAAGAGAAGAGTCCTAAGAGATAATCTAAGTACAAATTTATTTTGATCTGGAGGGTGACGATGTAGGGTTAGGAGTGTAGCAACTCTCTTTACTCCGTGGATGATCCAGATGTAGCAGCTTCTTTCCTTGGTTTTAGTGTGAATTCGCAGATAGTCAGCCCTTTTGGTTCGGTCTCTCTCTGAAGCAGAAAAAAGTCGACCATTAGAACGTTCTAGTTGCTCCTATTTATAGCCATCGTGTAGATGAGCTATGGGTGCCACATATGCCTCTGTTTGGTGGCTGCATAAGGCTCCTTCAACAGAATATATTTGCAACTATTTTCGCATGGTGCAGGTAAGCCGCCACGTGGGTTTGGTTAGAATTTTCTCTTTGAAGAGATCTCGGGGCTGTTGTGTGTATAACTGGGTCAATTGGACACTTGGTCAACACTAACTGTGCGAGAAATCGTCTTCGGTTGGAACAGAAAATCTTGTGAGTCGAGAGCCGCATACTGTTGTAGTCTCATAGAATCTCTCGCTTGGTCTTAGTTAGAATGACCCGCTGGCCGTATGTGGACGAGGCCGCATGCGTACTCTTATTTGGCCTTGGTCAGGTGGACACCCTGGCCACATGATGTCGAGGTCGCATGGGTCGCATACGTAGGACACGTGGCATGGCCCGTCTGTCGAGGCAATTAATGCACTGATGTTGTAGAAGCATGAAAAATACGCCGGATGACTACGCGGCATATCGGTGCAGAGCAGCATAGGCAGAGGCCTTAAGAGCCATCAAGCGTGCAACAGAGCCTTTTTCGCTAGAACAAAGCGTGAAACATAAAAAGCTCAAAAGGCCATCTGCATAAGGCAGTACGTCCAAGCCGCTTCAGCGTAAACAGGGTGCTTCTTCGCCTCCAGGGCGTTAAACTCATCCCCTTTTCATACGCAGCATGGAGGTATACAAGAGACGCATCGTATTCTCCGAAGTGAACCTGTCAGATCCTGCAATGAACCTGTCAGAGCCTGCAAAGAACCTGACGTCTGGACTTCTGGCAAAGGGATACGGCTCGACTACCCAAGCGACGGCTATAATGATGGCACTGCACTGCCACCCAGGCTGTCAAATACCGCTATCCCTTCGCGTAAACTGCTTTTTCAAAGCACGAGGGGATACGCTGCCTTGTTTTACACAGGCAAAATGCGAGCTGTTTACGTTCTGCAGTAGACAAACCGCCTGCTACGCCAAAAGCTGCACTCCGTACGAGGTTCGAGGCACGTCTCTTCGCCTAATGCACAGTGCGGTGACAGTTTCTCGAGGCACGTCTCTGCGACTGATGCGCAGAAAGGGTTGCAGGCCGTCAAAGAATACGCCTCCACATTTAATGCACGGGATGATGGCAAATCTCAAAATTTAATGCGAGAGATTTGATTATATATTCAAAAGCCGTAATTCCGGCTAAGACGTCCACGTCAGCACTGTGGCACGGTACGCAGCGGCTTCTACGCCCATCCAGCGATTGTGCCCCTTCGGCTTCTACGCCTGCTCGGCCCCTGTGCCCCTTCGGCTTCTATGCCTGCTCGGTCCCTGTGCCCCTTCGGCTTCTATGCCTGCTCGGCCCCTGTGCCCCTTCGGCTTCTACGCATGTTCGGCCCCTGTGCCCCTTCGACTTCTACGCCTGTTCGGCCCCTGTGCCCCCTCGGCTTCTATGCCTGTTCGGCCCCTGTTCCCCTTCGGCTTCTACGCCTGTTCGGCCCCTGTGCCCCCTCGACTTCTATGCCTGTTCGGCCTCTACGACCACTCGGCTTCTACACCTGTTCGGCTTCTACGCCTGTTCGGCTCCTATGTCGGTTTGATAACTATTTGGCTTCTATGCCATGGTGACAGACATTTGGCTTCTATGCCAACCTCTTCTACACGATGGATACCTACCTACGTGGCTTTTACGCCGTGATCTTCGTAGCAATAGTACGCGTTGTGTCCCTTAGTTGGACCCGCGTCACACGCTCAATCAAAAGATCATCTATACGCAGGCATTAGTTACTTTAACCGTTGTGTAAAAGGGTGCTGTACTTTTCACTCCTCGGTTGTTACACCGATGGAGTGGTCACTGTCACTAAAACTCTATAAATAGAGACCTCTATCAATGAGGAACAAGGGGGGAAATTGGTCAAGAAAGCCAATATCAGTTCCGAGGTCGAAAGACTGAAAACTTGAAGATCGAACCAGGTCAACAAGAATCGAAAGATCGAACCCGAGAGAGAGAGAGAGAGAGAGAGAGAGCACCCGGAGCTCAGGCGAAGAGTAGGGATCGACGACTTTGGCATCGTGATCCACCCTCTCCTGCAACCTTCGAAGCTGCTTCCTGTCTTCTACGGCACTTCTTCAACATCGTGTGGTCCAAGGGCTAAAGTGATCGACAGCAGATCAGACACCTATAGCAATATCTACCCAGATTAAATAAATTATACTCCCATATCCTCGTATATGATCAAATTGTACAAGTTTGTTTATAAACAAAAGAAGACGGGTTCTGTGTAAACCCCATATTGAATACATCTTCATTCTTTCGTTTAATACCACAAACAAGATGGCGACTCTGCTGGGGACATCTTTCTCTTCTGACGAGGAAGCAATTGCTCAACATGATGCGGTATCCGTGGGATCCGTGAAGAAGACACTGGTCGTCCAATTCGACCAGTCTGCCTACGAAGACATGCTTCGAACCGGGGGTAGCTCTCACTCTCTCCGTCCAAGACAACAGGAAGCTGTGCAAAGTGTGGATGCCCAAGACATCCTCTACCGTTCCTGTGGACTCTCCGATCTCTCCGACCAATGAGGTGGTAGCACCGCTCCCTCCGTGCCCTGCACGTAAAATTCAATCTCCCGCTACGCGCGGTACAGACGAAACTTCGGGCAAAGCCTCAGCGCTGACCCAGAAGTATTCACCGCGCTCTACGCGTAGGAACCAGTCTCCCGCTATGCGCGGTACAGACAAAACTTCGGGCAAAGCCTCAGCGCTAACCCAGAAGTATCCACTGCCCTCTACGCGTAGGAACCAGTCTCCCGCTACGCGCGGTACAGACAAAACTTCGGGCAAAGTCTCAGCGCTAACCCAGAAGTATCCACTGCGCTCTACGTGCAGAAACCAGTCTTCCGCTACGCACGGTACAGACCAAACTTCTGGTGATGCCTCAGCGCCAGGACAGAAGTACAAATTATGCTCCAGGTGCAAGATAACATCTGACCTCTACGAGGAACCAGATGAGCGCCGTGATTTCCGCGAAGGGAAGCAGGCAGCGGAATACTCGACTCCTCGACCGTTACGTCGGCGAAGGAGCAATCTGCCTACCCTCCGGATTACGCGGGAAGCCGATGGCCAACTGAGGACCTCTTCAGCCTTACGCCACTCTGAGCGAATCTCTAATTTACGCCAGGCAAAGTCCAACGACGTAAATCAAGCTCAAGTTGCTACTCCCCCTGACCTGCGCAAATACCTAATCCAGAAGCGTAAGGAGAGGGGACATTCCAATATGTCTATTACGCCCCCTAGCGAGCAATATTGTAATAGTCATAAAATTATGATTGACTGTTGCTGTTCTAAAGCAAAACGGTCAGTTTTCGACCGATTGAGCTACTCTCAGTCTTTCCCGGAAGAAGAGCCCGCGTATGCGTCCGTGAACATAGCTTCTCACATACCTAGAGGAGGGCCGAGCTCAAGACGTCATCCCTCAGGGCCTCCGAGCCGAAGAAGATTCGAAGACCTCCTCAGGAATACTGCAGCTGGGTATTCCAAAACACCCGTGCAAGGTCACAGCAACCGGCTTCGTACTCATCTGATTCCGACGCTGGGGGTCGCCAATCTCCCAGATCAGATGCTGAGAGTATAGAGTCGACTTCTGCAGCGACATATACTTATCCTTCGAGGACGCCCAGGGAAATGGGAGTCTACGCCATTGAAGACGAACGCGAGGAAGCTTCGCCGTCAGGAAACGCGGAACAACGCATCACTATGCTGGAAACGTCTCTGAAACAAATACAATCCATAATGGAGAACATGCACCAGATGATGCTAACTCAGTACGCAACTGCCATGGCTCAAGCGTCGGTTCCGCCAACTCAGATACGTACGGGGGTGGACTTGCCACCATCCAACCCAAGCCAAGAGCCTGCTCTAGATCAAGAGTCAGCAGTTCCTCCGCTTCCTCACTCGGTGAATATATTACCTCTCGTTGGAGTCACGATACAACCAACTCCACACTACACCATAGCCCCGCTTCCAACTAAAAATCCGATGCAGGCAGTACGGGAGTTGAAAGCCCAGTTTGACGCCTTGAAGCACAAAGATCAGCTCAAGAAACTGGGAATCAACCAGCCTTACCCAGCTATCTGGGAAGAAGTCCCTTTTTCTTCGAAGTACAACCTCAGACTATGGCTCTGTTCGAAGGAAAAACATCGCCAAGTCAATACATGAACTATTTCAGTATGATGACGGTGTTGCTACAAGGGAACGACGCCCTCCTCACTCGGGTGTTCAAAGGCTGCCTCTCAGGAGTAGCCTATCAGTGGTACCGTAGCTTGGTGGACAACTGCATTAATTCCTTCGAAGACTTCAAAGCTTTATTCTTCACGCGATTCTACGAGGGTGGGATGGACATGTCTATGTCCTCTCTCATCGAAGTCAAACAAAGGGAAAAGAAGGACATTCGCACCTTCGTCGAACGTTTTTGTCAGGCCACCTTACAAATGCCTCCAGGAGTCCCGGACTCGGCGTTAGTAGACATTTGTAGGAAGAACCTCCTTCCCGTAGTCTCGGTGTTTACAGGACCATATAAGTTCTATGAGTAGCCTTCGTTCATCGTCTCGACAGTGGCCGCCGAAGACAACAGTTGCAAGGCGCGCGACAATGGCATTATGATCTCCACCTTCGATAGAGGCAAAAGGACATCTCCCAGCAGCGACCATCCTCGCAGCTCCAAGGGAAAAGAAGCTCTGACAGTCAATACGTCCAGACAAAAGACGGCGGTGACCACGCAGACGAAGCCCGGGACTTCCAGGCCCGTCGAAGTCTACTCTTTCGACGACGACAATATCCCTAGTATATTCGAGTGTCTCGTCAAAAGCGGCAAGATCATCCTTCCGGAGCTAAGGCGGCCCCAAGAAGCCGGCAGTACTGACGACCCCAAATACTGTATCTTCCACAGATACGTACGCCACCCAATAAAGGCGTGTTACATACTGAAGAGGAGGATCCAGGGGTTGATCGATGCTAAGGCCATCACTCTGCACAACACCGAGAAGACGGTCACGGCCAACATGATCTCTCTACGGTTCGGCGATCTGCCTTCCCAAGAGGTCATGAACGGTGTCACGCCCATTTCTCGAGCTACGATGGACATCGTCAATCTCCCTCCATCTAGAGATCAAAATCAAGACCTAGTACCCCTGACCACCCGGCAGGGCTAGATTATGTGGGTTCATCCGGATTTGGTGTCAGAGCTCGAGGAAGAGACTAAAGCTACTAAAGCTACGTCTAGAAGAAGCTCCAATCGCAAACCATGCCACATGGTCACAACTTCTTCGCCATCAGACGAGGACGAGGTATTTGCTGCAACCCGTTCAGGGAAAGCCTACCTCAACGACTGCGGAGCAAGTCAGGAGGATGCACCGGCGGACGCTTCAACTGCCAAACCTTCGGGACCAGGCCCCGTCGTACCAGAGGCCAGCCCTTCAAAACCGACGCCAGCAGACAAAGAGAAGCAAAGAGAAGTGCGCTTTGATAAACCTGTGAAAAATATTCCAAACAAAAGTTTTGAGAAGCCATACAACTTCGATATCCTGGCCCAACTGGCTAATACACCAGCCAGGCTCTCCATCTTCGAGCTACTCAGGCTCTCCCAAGACACTCGTCTAGCCTTGAGTGAAGCGCTGATGCAGGCAGAGGCATGCTTGATCCAGCTCAAGTCCCCCGACGAAGAACCAGTGGCGTGTCCTCAATGCCACAGTGTGATGGAGGTGGTCCCAAATATCACCTTCACCCAAGACGACATGCTGTTAAAACATAACAAGCATGACAGGCCCCTCTATTATACCGGGTACGTCGGTTCCATGGAGGTAGATCGGATTCACATAGATCCGGGATCGTCGATCAGCATCATCCCTCACAGTCTGCTCAGACCATTGAGGATTCCTACCAGTGAACTGACTTACACCTCCACTACAATCGTGGGTTTCAACGCCGGAAGGAGTAAGCCGTTGGGGAAGCTATAAACTCCTACCGTCCGTATGTCTGGGAAGTAGCGTCATCATCCAACGTCATCACAACGTATGGACCCCATGAGGATTATATCTTCATTGTCCCACCTACCTGCAGCAGTCAGCGCCCAATATTCTTCGGTCGCATGCGCAATCAACCGGCTAACTAAGAAGATCCTTTCGATGACGATACTGAGAAAATGCAAGTTCATCGATACAGCCCGCAGGCATTGAAGATCATACAAAATATGGGCTACGACTTGAAGCGGAAGCCAGGCCTCAACTACGGAAGAGGTAGACGAACACCGCCACGCGGTGACCCCCGCTATCAGCAGACCCGTTTCGGGTTAGGATATGCCACCGCCCTTGCGACTTCTAAGTCAGACGAGGATATCTTTTCCTCCTCCCAGAACGGCTCGTCACCCCCCGACTCACCTGATGCTCTCGAACAAACACTATCAGTAAATATGGCGGTGACAGATCCCTCAGGAGCAGATGAGCAGGATTCGGAGCCGTTTGAGAATGACTCTTGGGCTCAGCAAATGGATACGCAGTGGAAATTCTGCTTCGAGCAAAGAGAACCTCCCACCAAAGACGAAGTTATCCAAATCGATGTTGAGGGTGAACTTTCGCCAAAGCCGATATTTATCAGTAACAATCTTCCCCCAGCTGAAAGGAAAGAAATCATACAGCTGATAAAGGAATACGTCGATGTCTTTGCATAGGATTATGGGGACATGCCAGGCCTTGACCCGAAGGTGGCTACTCATAAGCTCAATATATTGAACGACTCGAAGCCTATGAAGCAGCACCAACGCCGGTTCCGCTCGGACATGATGGACGCCATTGAAGCTGAAGTCAAGAAGCTGATAGCCTGTAGTTTCATCCGGGAAGAACAACATCCCGACTGGGTCGCCAATGTTGTCCCAGTCATGAAGAAAAATGGAAAGGTACGTATCTGCATCGATTACCGAGATCTGAACACAGATCCCCCTGGAAGAGACTGGAGGAGTCCCTTCAAAGATTTCGTCGCATACAGAATCTTGCCAGAGGACCCCAGAGAAGCAGTATCCGTCAAGAGACGATCGTTACGCTTCTACTTCGATGCATCTTCACAATGCCTATATCGTCGGACTTACGACGGACTGCTATTAAGATGTCTCTCAGACGACGAAGCACAGCAGATTATCCGGAAAGCTCACGACGGCGTATGCGGAGCGCATCAGCCCGGTCCTAAGCTGCAGGATCGTATCAGGAGAATGGGCTATTACTGGCCCACTATGATCACAGACGCAATCAGCTATGCAAGATAATGCAGAGCCTGTCAGGTCCATGCAGACTTCATACATCAACCGTCTGAATATCTACATCCTACGATTGCATCCTGGCCTTTCGAGGCATGGAGTATGGACATCGTTGGTCCTATTCACCCGTCTTCTTCCCGAGGTCACCGGTTCATACTAGCCATCACGGATTATTTCTCCAAATGGGCGGAGGCGATCCCTCTTGCTGAGGTAAAAGCGTCTGACGTAATCAGCTTCATCAAATACCACGTCATTTATCGCTTTGGGATTCCCCGAAGGATAATCCATGACAATGGGCCTCAGTTCATCAGCCAAGCGTTTCATCAATTTTGCGATAAAAATCGAATACGTAATATTGCCTCTACGGCATATTATCCAGCTGCTAATGGTTTGGCGGAAGCTTTCAATAAAACCATTATCAAACTCCTGAAGAAGTTCGTCTCTTCGAACAAAATAGACTGAAACGAGAAGTTGGGCGAATGTCTCTGGGCATACCGCACAACGGTACGAACACCGACAGGTTGTACCCCCTTTTCACTGGTCTACGGGAGCGAAGCAGTTCTTTCCATCGAAATCTAGATCCCGTCGCTCAGGATAGCCGTAACTAATGAGCTGACCCAAGAAAAGAATGACCTGTTAAGGCTTCAAGAGCTGGAAGGATTAGACGAGAAACGCCTCCAAGCTCAACAACGCATCACGCTCTACCAAGCACGCATTTCCAGAGCTTTCAATCATAAAGTAAAGGAAAGAGTGTTCAAGATCGGCGAGCTAGTTTTAGCCGTAAGAAGGCCGATGATTCTCACTCACAGGAGTAAAGGGAAATTTTAGCCCAAGTAGGAAGGCCCTTATGTGATCAAGACAACGTTCTCGAATGGCGCTTACAGGTTAGCCCAGCCTAATGGAGACCTATTAATGGCTCCTATCAACGGTAAATTCCTGAAGAGGTACTATGCTTAACCTCCTCTACCCCAGGGTAGAATATGGCGGGAATCCCAATTCTGACAAAACTACTTCCACAATGAAGCTAGTTAGGTCATATTCTATCATGTCCGTACGACCTCTGAATAGATATGTCCCGCTAGAAGTTTATCGAGAGTTTATCACGTCCATACTACCTCTGATATCACTCTCACCTAAATCTGTCATTTATATTCCGAAATGATGGGTCCACAAAGTCAGAAAAGATGCATTTTATTTCCAAAAAGAGCAGAATTACATTGGGGAAGCTAAGAGCAAGGAAGGGTACATCATTGCGGGGGAGCAGTCAGATCGTGAATCAACTTCGCCAGTGCAGCTACCTTCTCGCCCCTGGAAACCAAGGCACCAGCGCGGGCCCGTTCCAGCCGTGCCTCAGGATTGTTCGTAAAGGCCAGCTCGGCCCTTGCCCGGAGAGAGCCAGCTCGGGCAGCTTCTGCACGATCCAATTCCCGTCGAGCAGTGCTCAGCCGACCGGACGCTATGCCTAGACCTGCCAGCGACTGAGAAGCCCACTCCTTTGCTCGAGCGAGTTTTTCCTTCAACTTTCTGACCCTCGCTGCGTTCCCTTCGTGCTCGGATTGGCACCGCGTCTCAACAGCAAGAGCCTTCTCCACGACGGCTTTTCTTTTATCCTTCTCCAGCTCATGCGCCTTGATGGAGCTATCCAAGCTCTCCAGCTGTTTGGTAAGCTGCGCAGTCATGGAGTCGTATCTGGCCTGGACTTCAGCTTCAAAACTGCCCCGAGTCAGCTGCAAGTATTTGTTAATGGGTTGCTCCAACCCATTAACCATCGCCTCCAGGGCGTCAGCTACCCCGGAATCGCCAAACGCTCTGACGGCCCCAATCGAAAACTGGGAAGCATTCTTCAGGCTCTCAAAATCTATATTCTTCGCCAACACCATTGTTATCAGCGTATTCAAATTGGCGTAGAAGGTGCCGGTATACAGCTCAGTCAGCGCAACCAGATCCGGTTGGACGCCAGGAGTGGCCGCGATATTGGTGAGTTTCCCTCCAAGGACGATTGCAGACGAGGTGGCCACAGCCGCCGCCTCGACAGGGGGTGCGACCGAAGAAGGTGCGACAACGACGGTCGAAGTCATCGCCATACTCATAAGAGGCGAGATCACGACGACAGGTTCGTCCTCCTCTTGAGGTAACAAAACTACTCCGGGCGTACTGGCCCCCGAAGCCACTTCCTCATCGAAGTCGAACGCCTCCGTATCATCGTCAGGAGCCCGAGCGGAGCCAGAATTCGTTTCAACGCTATACTCCCCGTAGGCGCCATCCCCTGAGAAGAGGACAAGAAAGTTGACATCAATATGATAGTAATCTTTCTAAGAGGAGACATAAAGATGACCTTTACCCGTAGCCAACGGTATATATGCCGCGTCTGTAGCCGATGTAGCTATATCGCGCCTTAATGACGCAATACGAACTGTCATACCTGGAGAAGGAGGTGGGCCAACTGACATCGCCTGGAGCTCCACCAAGCCTCCGCCGAGACGTGTTCGAGGTTCGTCAGCTGGAACCTCGCTGGTCATGCTCACGGGCGCAGCAGGAGTTTCCTCCGTTGCTGGCCTAAAGGAAGATTCTCCCATTTGCCTCGGCCACGCGGGTGATTTCATTCCACTACCAGAGGCAGTGGCAGCAGTGGCAGCAATTGCAGCCTCAAGCAGGAGTTCTTCGACACCGCCAGCCGAAACTGAGGGTCCCTCTTCGAGAGGCCGGGAGTCTCCAATCAAAGAGGCATCCCCAACATGAGAGGCAGCAAGTTCCTCTCTAGGAGCCTCTATGCCAGGAATTCGGAGAGGGCGGCCAGCCGTCTTCTTCTTCCTCTTGCGAGGGGAAGTTTGCTTCGAGACAGAAGCCCTTCGCTTCCCTGAGATCGCCAGTGCCCCCGCAGGCGGAGGCACTTCGCACCTCGGCACTGACACCAGAGGCTCATCCGAAATAACGGACTCCTCACCCTCGTCAGATGAAACCGAGGGGACTTCGATTCTTCCCCCAGGCTTGGAAGAAGGCACCCTGAAGCTTCCACGCGTGTCAAAATCGCGATGGAGGGTATTGATCGCCACGTAGAACTGAGCATACGAATGGAGGATACGCAGCTCCGTGGAAAGGGTGGCGACCGGCACAATGAAGATTGCTCCCGTGCATCCCGTGATAAAGTACCGCCATCCCCTGGCTCCATCAATGAGTCCGCCCCTGGACCTGAAGCTGGTAATGGCATTGCCCACGTGCAGCTGATCGTACCCAAACTGCCTGGCGAGCCGACTGGGCAAGTAAGGCTCAAAGAAGCAATGATCTTCGCTTTTGTACAGCAAGTGGGAGGGTCTGATGCAGACCAACCAATTAAAGGCCTCCGGAGAAAGATTGGTTTTTCTCCGCCTAAATCCTCGAGCCTGATCCCCGACTGATTACGATATACAGAAGGGACAGTGCAGAAGAGCTTCCAACAATGGCCAAGGCCCAGCGTCAGTCGACAGTCCACGACTGTGTTCACGTTCCAGAGGGAGCCCTTGTAGTTCAGCAAGAAACTACCCCCCGCATTGCTACCAGGACCGGGAGACATCACCCGGGGGTTGTGAAGAATTAACCATCCCATCAAGTACAGGTATGGTAATTCCACCCGGGGAAAACTCTCATGCCGAGCTTCATCGACGAGCAACCCGTCAGTCATGGCTCGCAGTCCAGCCTGTATACGGCACACCATGGCAGGAAGCAATCCTAGCCTTGCCCCTAACACCAGACGGACGGCGGGCCACATGATGTTTCGATGAATGCGGTCCGCGGACACGGTGCCAGGCACCACTACTCGACGCAGCCATAGGGAGAGAAAGCCAGCCAGCTTGGCTTCCTCAGACAAAGGCCTGCGGCAGCGCCTCAGGTAGCTATAGGCCTTAGTGCCTTCAGGGTACTTTCCTACCCCGTTAGCGAGGAAATAATATGGAGCTTTAGCCTCCTCCATAAGATCCACAATGACCTCAGCACTGAGCACGCCCAAGCAGTTCACGGGCTCGTGCTTGTCCCCCGAAACCTTCACCGACTTGACGGCCCTGGCCCGATGGAAGAAGAGGTAGGACATCAACTTAGTGGTGTGAGCCAAGTCAGAGGGCTCATTATAAAAAGTAGTACACGCGAGGTAGTGGCACATCAGCTCCTGATACACCTCTACCACCCGAGGATCCAAGTCCTCCAACTCCCGGTTGGTAGGAACATACCCTTCATATGGGGTATCCCCCATCGGCAGTCTCGAGATCGCTGCCATTTCGTGGAGGGCCAACCCTAACTCCCCCAGTGGAGTGGCGAAGGTCCCGGTGAGCGAAATGTATCGCTCCATCAGCGCCAGAAAGAGGTTAGGGTTGGGAGGCAACCCAACACTCGTCACGCTCACGGCGACATACAGTCCGATGACTTCCAGCTCTCTCCGAAAATGCTTCAAAGCCCAGTCAACTAGGCAGGACCATCGAAGATTTGTTGGGGTAATCCACCCGTTGCATCGAGGATTCTCCTTGGGGTATACCCCCCCCCCCCCCTCGCACCATGAAGTCATTACAGAAAGTCGGCAATTGCACCTGCTGGATCATTAAACTGTCTTCACTCGGGACGCTGCCCGGGCACAGTCCCCTGAACAACGTCACAACGCCAGTGGGGCGGCTGACAAACGACCCCCGGTCGGCTCCTTTCAGATGAAAGATCTTCCCCGGTTTCCCGTGAAGATCAGGAGTCAGCGTCCACGACATCCTCCTATGATGTGTGGCATGGAAGAAAGCCGAGATGGAATAATCTCTCGGCATCGTGGGCAAATACAAGACCACGCTCTCGGCAGGGAAAATCCAGGGTTCTCTCTTGGGCTTCGTCTGGGACTGCTTGTCTATCATGTCCCCAAAGAGGAAGGCCGACTTGATGTACTGCTCCCCATCTACGTACGTTAGGGGCTCCCCGTTGATCATGCTCAGCAGCATTCGCTCACCCTGAGCCGATATCAAGATCCTCCTCCCTTCGGGATACTGGGATCCGGAGATAGAAAATGTCACATGCGACAGATCCTCCAAGTAGTTCGAGTGCAGCATCCCAGCAGCGGATCCCATCACCTCGGCCAGCGAAGACTCCTGCAAGTCGACTGCAAAAATGCAAGGAAAACACGTCATTACGAACCTTGCAACATAAGGGCCAAGAAGCGACAGTCGGTGCTTTACGCCAAGACTGTACAAAATTTGGTCCTCCTACGCCGGGAGTCATATCCCGAAAGCGTAATTGGCGGTATACCGTCCGTGCTTTACGCCAGACTGCCAAAAATCTAGTTATTACGCTGGAGGTCCCATCCAAAGCGTAAAACTAAAATTTTATAGTATACACCAAAGTCTTCGGCAGCCAGAGCTTTTACGCTCATAACTACGAAGATATGGAGTTTTTACGCTGACACATTAGAAATGTGGGCGTAAAAGATGAAAACGTCTCCGTGCGTCATCTTCCTCAAAGAGGCTATCAGCACAGAAGATGACCTGGCGCGGTCACGTTCAACGTGTGCGAAAGATTTTTCATAGTTCTTTGTCATTCCCAAATGGCTATACCTCTAAGGCCGGGTGCGCTACTCATCGGCAGAATGCTTCGCTCAGAGGGAAGTTTGCCTCGCCCAACCGAAGACTCCCTCGTCGGGGCAGAAGGACGAGAAGAAGAGCCTATGCTCTTTCCCTTGGTGGAGAGGGTTTGTTTCGGCACCATTTCTGAAAGCTTGGAGTGCTCGAAGAAAGAACGAGGGAAAAAAATTTAAAATCAAAAGCTCTCTCTCACAGAAGACGGATAAAAAGTTTTTCTCTCCAAAGCTCGGGATAAATATAGAGTTCGGATCGACTCCTCGAATCCTCAGGCGGCTCCTCGAAACCCCCAACCAAATCTCACAAATTAATATTTGGTTATGATTGGGTGCTACGTCAGCCCACTACTCTCGAAAGACGGACAGTCAGCAGATTCGAAGAGTTTTTTTTTGCACAAAAGCGGGTCAGCGGTTCCTATGCTAAGGGGCTTTTCTATGCTCGACAGCAACAGATCTACGATTTTACGCTCGCAAGCTACAAGTCTATGGTTTTACGCCCGGATGCCTTTGTGCTCGGTAGCTTTTATGCTCGAGAGGCCACAAACCTACGACTTTTTACGCTCAGCAGGTACCAAATCAATGATCTCACGCTCGGTGGCGCTTAGTTTACGCTCGAAGGCAACAGATCCGCAACCTCTACGCTCGAAAGATTTCTTTCATTCACAGGCTACAAATCTACAGTTCTACGCTAAGGAGCTTTCTACGCTCAACAGCAACAGATCTACGGTTCTATGCTCGCAAGCTATCAGTCTATGGTTTTATGCCCTGATGCCTTTGTGCTCGGTAGCTTTTACGCTCGAGAGGCTACAAACCTACGACTTCACGCTTAGCAGCTCCAAATCGATGATCTCACGCTCGGTGGCTTTCTACGCTCAATAGGCCTACGAACTCAAGATTTTCAGCTCATCTACGCTACGGATATCTGACTTTCCGCATATCCGAACCCAAGACGGTCAATTACAGGAGTTCATACAGAAGATACTCCTTCTTGGCCTCAACATATCCCAAGTACCCAAAGCATACAAGAGTTCAAACATTGAGAAATTACTCTTCTCGGGTCAATTGGAGGTTCATCCAGACTCCAGTCTGAATATCTCGTCTATCAAGATGGCAACTCAGTTAGACAGCCATTTCTCGATCCGGTTCCAAGGGATTTTTCGGGAAGTCATTCTTGAAGACGAAGTCTGAACAAAAATTCTATTTATCAGAAGTTCAGAGCTCTACGCGGTTCCTCAGTCCTAGCAACAGGACAGTTCTAAAATGTTTAAAATGCTCTACAGCGTTCTATGGACTATTCGCTATGCGTAAAGGACAGGACCTAGCACTCTTTCTACAGAGTCGGCATAAAGATTCAGACGTGTTGAAGCTACACATATCCAGACTTCACAGCAACGTATGGCAAGATGATCATATGAAGAAGCAAGACGATTTTATTAAAAGATCAAAGTCATGATTACATATGAGGGAAATCCAATCTACAAGGGTTTTCTTTTCATTTTTCATGATTATATATGAGGGAAACTCCGTCTACAAAGGAGATACCCCCTCGTCGTCTGAAGATCGCCCAGAAGCTGTTCTGACAGGTTCTCGCATGGGTGGAGATCTTCCTCTTCTTCGAAGACAGTTCATCGACTACCACGGTCATGAACAAGAAGATCCTCCATACGCCATGGTCGATCCAGTTGAGGCTTCTTTAGCCCAACTCGATCGAGGACGACAGATTACGATTTGTCTAATCTCGTCCGCGGGGGTCTCAGGAGAAGAGATACAGCTTGCAAGCAGTATGGTGAAATATGATCCTTCCCTCTTCCCGGAAGAACCACCATACAAAGTTGCTGATTATCCCGAGCAAGGGAGGCTAAGATATCCTTCCATGATCCATCGTTGCAGTGGACACTTGCTCGAAGATGCCGTCTTTTTTGGCTCCTTACACGCTGGAAGAACATGATCTCCTTCTTCCTCAAATCGACCCGGCGAACTCCGGCGATCATCTCTGCGTGGTGATGAAAATGTGGGGAGAACAGGCTAACTCCCCCAGCCTTTTTATAGGCGAAAAGGGGTCACACCGGTCCCCAATAAATTCGCCATAAAGTCAGCATCGACCGTTTCAACACTCTATTCAGAAACGTTTCGAGTCACGAGGTGCGGTTCATGCTTCATTCAAAGCGTTCCAACTTCCGAGGAATTTGAAAGCTTTGAAGGGGGTCTTGTAGAAGCATAAAAAATACGCCGGATGACTACGCGGCATATCGGTGCAGAGCAGCATAGGCAGAGGCCTTAAGAGCCATCAAGCGTGCAACAGAGCCTTTTCCGCTAGAACAAAGCGTGAAACATAAAAAGCTCAAAAGGCCACCCGCGTAAGGCAGTACGTCCAAGCCGCTTCAGCGTAAACAGGGTGCTTCTTCGCCTCCAGGGCGTTAAACTCATCCCCTTTTCATACGCAGCATGGAGGTGTACAAGAGACGCTTCGTATTCTCCGAAGTGAACCTGTCAGATCCTGCAATGAACCTGTCAGAGCCTGCAAAGAACTTGACGTCTGGACTTTTGGCAAAGGGATATGGCTCGACTACCCAAGCGACGGCTATAATGATGGCACTGCACTGCCACCCAGGCTGTCAAATACCGCTATCCCCTTCGCGTAAACTGCTTTTTCAAAGCACGAGGGGATACGCTGCCTTGTTTTACACAGGCAAAACGTGAGTTGTTTACGTTCTGCAGTAGACAAACCGCCTACTACGCCAAAAGCTGCACTCCGTACGAGGTTCGAGGCACGTCTCTTCGCCTAATGCACAATGCGGTGACAGTTTCTCGAGGCACGTCTCTGCGACTGATGCGCAGAAAGGGTTGCAGGCCGTCAAAGAACACGCCTCCACATTTAATGCACGGGATGATGGCAAATCTTGGCATTTAATGCGAGAGATTTGATTATATCTTCAAAAGCCGTAATTCCGGCTAAGACGTCCACGTCAGCACTATGGCACGGTACGCAGCGGCTTCTACGCCCATCCAGCGATTGTGCCCCTTCGGCTTCTACGCCTGCTCGGTCCCTGTGCCCCTTCGGCTTCTACGCCTGCTCGACCCCTGTGCCCCTTCGGCTTCTACGCCTGTTCGGCCCCTGTGCCTCCTCGGCTTCTACGCCTGTTCGGCCCCTGTGCCCCCTCGGCTTCTATGCCTGTTCGGCCTCTACGACCACTCGGCTTCTACGCCTGTTCGGCTTCTACGCCTGTTCGGCTCCTATGCCGGTTTGATAACTATTTGGCTTCTATGCCATGGTGACAGACATTTGGCTTCTATGCCAATCTCTTCTACATGATGGATACCTACCTACGTGGCTTTTACGCCGTGATCTTTGTAGCAATAGTACGCGTTGTGTCCCTTAGTTGGACCCGCGTCACACACTCATTCAAAAGATCATCTATACGCAGGCATTGGTTACTTTAACCGTTGTGTAAAAGGGTGCTGTACTTTCCACTCCTCGGTTGTTATACCGACGGAGTGGTCACTGTCACTAAAATTCTATAAATAGAGACCTCTATCAATGAGGAACAAGGGGGGAAATTGGTCAAGAAAGCCAATATCAGATCCGAGGTCGAAAGACTGAAAACTTGAAGATCGAACCAGGTCAACAAGAATCGGAAGATCGAACCCGAGAGAGAGAGAGAAAGAGAGAGAGAGAGAGAGAGAGAGAGAGAGAGAGCACCCGGAGCTCAGGCGAAGAGTAGGGATCGACGACTTTGGCATCATGCATCCACCCTCTCCTGCAACCTTCGAAGCTGCTTCCTGTCTTCTACGGTACTTCTTCAACATCGTGTGGTCCAAGGGCTAAAGTGATCGACTGCAGATCAGACACCTATAGCAATATCTACCCAGATTAAATAAATTGTACTCCTATATCCTCGTATAGGATCAAATTGTACAAGTTTGTTTGTAAACAAAAGAAGACGGGTTCTGTGTAAACCCCATATTGAATACATCTTCATTCTTTCGTTTAATACCACAAACAGATGTGACTTATTATATTTTCCTGAGTCATCGTCTACACATATTCCGAAGTATCTCAAGGTGATGAGTGAGGCGTCAGAGCTTCTGACAGACATCAAAATCTGTGTAAGAAGATTTTATGTGACCGCCCTTCTCTGTGGTCGTTCAGGCCGCATATAGTATACTATGCGGCTTCTCTGCGACTTGGTTGATCAGGCCGCATGTGGCTTCTCTACGACTTGATTTTTCAGGCATGAAGGCTATTATGCGACTTCGGTCTGGCCGTATCTATCATGTTTTATGCGGCATGAGCTCTATGCGGCCTGTAGTATTTTTATGCTTCTACAATATATATATATATATATATATATATATATATATATATATATATATATATATATATATATATATATATATATATATGTGTGTGTGTGTGTGTGTGTGTGTGTGTGTGTGTGTGTGTGTGTGTGTGTGTGTGTGTGTGTGATCTGTCTTCGTTCTATGTAGAGAAATCATGTTCCTTTCTTTATAGTTTCTGGTTTCAGTGGATGATGTTCAAAGTATCCGATGCACGTCTCTAAATTATTGCATATGAAAGAGAGAGATTTGGTTTCTCATATCTTCTTCAATGTAATCTCTAGCGATTTTAATGTGCTCTTATGGCATTTTTTTTTGTATTTGATGGATAGTAAAACTGCAATTGAACTTGTATAAGTATTGTAATACCTTATTTACAATACTATTGATCTCGTGTTCATATTTCTATTTTTTTTAATTCTTGTGTAATCTTTATTTTATTTTTCATTATTGTTGCAAAACCCTACCAATAACTCAAAGTTGGTACAAAGGCATCTTTGCCAGGTGTAATTATTGAAAAATAGTTTATGGGTCTTATTCCAACATATTTTGCCTTCAAGTCATACTTTTCCTAATTAAGTTTACTAAGATATGATTAGATTTATGATTAGATTCAAGTCTATTTTTATGTATCTCCTACATAGTTTCATTTTCCAATTTGAATATGAATTTGTTATCCTATATGAATATGGATTTGTTCTGCATATATATATATATATATATATATGTATATATATAGTTGTATAGCTTTTTATAATTCACTAATTCAATCAATATTGTTGATTGGATAATCCATCAATACAAACAATATTATTGATTGGATAATTCATCAATACAATCAATATTGTTGATTGTATCATCAATTAATAAAATTAATATTGTTGATTTATTTCATGGTATTAGAGTTTTGGATTTTTCAAACCTTTCATCGTTATCAGTCACCACCACTTCAATCCTAGGGCAGTTCAGAGTCTCTTTCAGATAATCAATATTGTTTATTATCTCCAGAAGTTTTAACATAAAGTAGTCTAAATTTTTAAAGAGCTGAGCTACTATGAGGCAGCTTGCCGCCAAGACCTCGAGATCGAGTTCTTCGATACCATCATCTCTTTTAGTGACATCCAAAAGCGCACGAGCCATCCAGGAGCGCACGAGCCATCCATGAGAGCACGAGCCAACGCGAGCACTATTTTTCTACCACATGTGACAACCGTTGATCAACTGACGGATTTCTTTACAAAGTCACACCCCACACCGTAATTTCAGATCATATTGAGCAAATTCATATTGTTTAACACATCTTGAGTTTGAAGGGGGTGTTAAGATATGATTAGATTTAGGATTAGATTCAAGTATATCTTTATGTATCTCCTATACGTATTGATATTCATTCTCCAATACGAATACAAATTCCTTCTCCTATATGGATATTGATATGTTCTACATCTACATATATTCATAGTTGTATAGCTTTTTATAATTCACCAATTCAATCAATATTGTTGATTGAATAATCCATCAATACAATCGGTATTGTTGATTTGTTTCAAAATTATATGTTTGGTAATTAAAAATTGGCTAGGGAATTAATTGAGTTGCAATAAACTTACTTATTGATCTATACTAATATAAGGTGGCTTGGAAACGATTCAAAATTGAGCCGTCTAGACCGTTTGTAAATCTCATATTAATTATTTTAAAAAACTAATTGTTTAACTACCTAATATATCTAATTATAACTAAGTACCTCTAACTCAAGTGGTTAATGAGGGAGATATTTTTCTTAGCTGTTTGAGTTCAATTCTTATATCTATAATAATTTTTTTTTCAACAATTATTTTTTACGTTCGTGCAATGCGCGTGCACTTCATTAGTGTATATAAAGCCCCAACTATGACCAAGGAGATAAAATGATGGGAGTAATGTCTCTCCCCTTTCGTTTGGTTAAAGAGAGTCTAACAACATCCCCCAAGGTAATTGCATATTATGTTTCGAGTCGACGGAGATGAGTCAGGAGTGGAGTTTCGACCCTTCAGATCCGACTTGAAATTAATTAAGTTAATTGTATTTAACCACCACCCCCCGGATTTCATATTGTTAATTCTAGAATCCCCCATTTTTTAATTTATTAGTGTTATCCCTCATTTCATGCATTTAGCCAAAAAAAAAAAAAAAAAAATTTGCATTTACTCCCCTCCCCCCCCCCCGCCATAAATTTTCTAACACTATTTTTTTTTTTGGGGGGGGTGGTGCAAGTCAGAGTTGGAAGCAAGAACGTACTCGATTCCACCTATCTTCGCCTACATCTAAACTCCGTACTCTACACTCCTTTGAATTTTTTATTAGTTAAAGTAAATAAAATAAAATTATAACTTCATCCATAACACCGATCATATAGAAACAATAACGGAACCAGAAATTCGAACTGGAGTAAACTGAAATAGGTTAGAGTGGATTAGGATTTGAATTGACTCATACGGAATATATTTATTTATTTATTTATTTCGTGTGTATATATATATATATATATATATATATATATATATATATATATATATATATATATATATATATATATTTATTTATTTATTTATTTATTTATTTATTTATTTATTTATTTATTTCGTGTATATATATATATATATATATATATATATTTATTTATTTATTTATTTATTTCGTGTATATATAAAAAGATCAAGATGAAGATCAAGATAAGATGGAGGCAAAAGTGGAGGTGGGATAATGGAGGATGTAAAAGAAAATAATTGTTTTTTTCTCGAAGTTGAAGTCGAATAAATCCACTTTATGGAGACCGAGGTTTCAATCTCAGACACCAGTATCACCTGCTTGCAGATACATACCTAATGATATTTAATAAGTACGGCCATGAAAAATAAAAACTACATAAATCAAAGACAGGCCAGCCACCCAACCCACCGACCTATCAATGATATCATAGGTTACATTAATTAACTTCACTTCATCAAGCACCAGAAGAGTACTCTAAAGAGTCTGCTTGATAACGATATTTTTATCGATTGTGATATATTTTTAAACTGATCGTTTATAAAATATTTTTAAAAAAAATTATTTGCTAATTTTTTGAGACAATTTTTTTTCAAAATCGATGTAATATAATTTTGGGTATCTTTATAAACAATCTAAATCGACGAATTTTGATAAATTTTATTATTTTATTACATTTATATCCTCGTCAAAAATATATAATTATAACTACTAATATTTTATCTTTTTTCTTATGTGTTTTACTTCTACTTATTCCAAACTATTACTACTTTTTTCGGTAAGTTCTAAAAATCTCTCTCATACTTTTCTATTATTTCATAAGTTTTTACAAATATCCAATCTTCTCTCCTATTTTCGTCCAGACTTTTCTATTATTTCGCGTATTTTTATTATTTTATTTATATATGGACACATAGATAATCTTATTTATATTAAAAAAAATTTAAATTGTTCGTTAATGAATTACCAAGTATTAATTGGACTAATTTAAAAATCGTTACTTAAAACTATTTAAAATCGAATCTCGCGTAATCGGTATTCTAAAAACATCTTATAATTACTATTCCTACGATTGTCAAGTAGACCCTAGGTCTAACCTCTCGTTAATACTAAGATTCTCTTATAATATATGGCCAACTATACCATTTCCACCTCCACTTTTAATATTAATTGCCATCACTTTCTTCAATCCTTGGAAGTGGGCAGAGGCAAAGGAAGTGGTGGGGGCTTCTTTGTTGATGTTATCTTCTCTGTTGTGCTTCATTGGCAACTGCACTGTCACTGCCCCCTCATTGACAACTTGGTGCTCCTATCACTCCCCACCAACCCCTCTTATTCAGAGGTCAATAAGTTATCTTTGCTTTTGTGTACCTCCTTTTGGCCTTTACAGTTGGTGAGGAATCTGCCAAGTCCCATCACCTATCATGCAATAAAAAACAGATGATTATGTACAAGATTATAAACTTTTGAAATATTAAAATAGGAATAAAAAAAGTTCAAAATATTATAAACACAAATACATATTATTAAAGCTAATAGTGATAAGAGTGGCATCCAGACAGTCAATAAATTTGACAAGATAGAGACAAGACCACCATTAGACCTTGCAGTATGCATACATATTTAAAAAATTTTAAGAGATCGATCGTTTGTTTTGGCTATTCTCTCTTTACATAGAGGTAAGAGGGAGGAGGGAGAGACATTGTTGCTTTGGTCATTTTTTTTTAAATAAAAAAGAAAACTAAAAATATCTACACCCCATTAGTAAAGGCGGTATAGTGGTCATCTCGTACGTGTATTGTGGTTAGGTTTGACGACTAGTATCTCCGCGTAAATTTTACAAAACTTATTATCTCTCCTCTATTATTATCATGCACGTAATTTTCTGTAAAAAGAAGACCTCACAAAAGAGCTTGTTGTAGATGCTAATATATTATATTAATATTTGTTGTCCTCGGACAGTCCTTAAATTTTGCAAAGAGCTTTATAGAAAAGTAGCTGAAGGTAATTATTTTGTCTTTCTATGGAAATAAGCTATCATGTAGAGAGGACCTGCTACGTGGATCGCATCCAGAGGAAGCAGTTTTCTGAGTAGGAGTTGTGTGTCCCACGTCCGAGCAATAACCGAGCGTGAACGTGACATGCTTCTTGCATACGAAGCGAAGCACGTTGATCTCTCAAAACAAGACGATGTCGCTGGAGCACAAAGATTATGAATTTTATGTTGGTAAGCGATCAGCAAAAAGCACTTCCTTCATCAGGGAGAGGTGAATCCTCATTTTCTGATATTTGATTTGATTTGACTGACACTTTTCGAGGATTGTCAGTCACTATGAATCACGCTTCTTTGGCTTCTGTGTAGTGACATCTATTAATTGTGATGACAAAGTTTATCAAGGCATTAATTAATGGCATCATCAACAAAATTAGCCATTTTTGTTGATTGTTAACCGCGGAAGAATATGTTCTATAGGCATCTCTTGTGCGAAAGAAGAGTAATCTCTCTCTATCATACGTCAGCGACACAAAAATGACTTTACAATTGTTTCACTTCTCAGGGTTCATCTCTCGTACTTTGTGACTTATTGTCGCTTCAAGATTCAAAGCAATATCTCTGGTAGTGCCGTCTCTTGGGGACCTGTGATGAAAAGAGATATTACAGTTCATCTTGCATCTTGTCTGCTGGAACAATTTGTTCGATGCATGTTAATTTGATATTTCTGCTGGAGACATCTGTTTGTGATGGATGTCCGTTGGTCATACTTTCTTTCATTATGTATATTTTTTATGCTTCTACAGTAACAACAAAAGGAGATTGACGCATGACCAAGCTTGTTGCGTCCATAAATAGCATAAAAAATAAATAAATAAAGTATGATTTTGAGTAGTAGAAATACTTGATGAGGTTGCATGTAGACCACTTTTGTGCCACAATTAATAAGGTCAATGCTAATAGCACTACACAAAGCGATAATTATTATCATCATTTTTGCAGTTCTGGACTGCCAAAATTTTGGTAGTCCAATGCATATCAAAAACTATCAAAATTTTGACAGTCTTTGGCAGTCATAAGCAAAGCAAAGACTGCCAAAATTTCTGCAGTCCTGACTATGTGCAGGACTACAAAAAATGGTGACAGCCATTAACACTTTTTGTAGTGCTCTTAGCATTTACCTTAATAAATTATTTTCAATATTTATATAATATAAATATTTGTTTTTGTTATCATCAATAATAGTTGTAAGGGTGTAGATATATGGACTATGCTATGACTACAACCCTCATACAACCGTCACGTGGCGGCCGTCTATTGGAGGAGAAGGGAGAGGTGGAACCCGGTGCCTGTCCGGGTGGTCGTCACGTGGCCGGAACGTCGCGTGGCAGTCGTTTATTGGAGAGAGATTGGACCGGAGGTGGCCCACATAGCAAGAGGGTGAGAGGGTTGTAAGAAGGTTGTAAGCATTTGATAGTAAACTTAACATTATTGATAGATATATGTTTTCTTATAATAAGAGAAAAAAAAAAAGATTTTACCCTTGCATAATCCCTGTGCAACAAAACGATCACCAATTAGTTAATGCCATTCATTGGGAGCCACTTTTGATGGAAACCAGACTAAGCCAACATTTATTCTGATATAGGGAACACAATCAACTATAAACATTGGTCGCAACGAAAATACCATATGAACTCTTATGAGTGAATTAACATGCAGTAGTAGCAAATCTTAGAGACATTATTACTTGGGATGAGGTCACTATTGCTTAGACGTATGGACCATGATGTGCTTGCCGAGGCATGATACTTGATACCATTATGTCATATTTTGATTCCATCCATAGAATCGATAAGTCATCACTAGACGTAATATAGTACGAGTCTAAATTGTATTTATACAAAATAAAAATATGTACGAATGAGAATTTATTTTGAACATAAGATTAAAATAATATAGCATCATAAAGTTGAAGAAATACTATATGAAGAAAATAACTTCTCATTAATAATTTGAAATGGAGTACAAGATATCGATGCAACTAATATGTCGTCTCGGCTCTGTCATTAAATTCTAGGGTGTTCATCTACTTGAGTTTAGTGGCCTTAAAAGTACACTTCTTGGGCTTCCTCAGGTTCTTCTTCCCCGATCTCTTGAGTCGCGGCCAATGCAAGAGAAATATTGTTTTGTGTCGAAGTATACATATATTCCTGTTGTGCATCGAATTGTGCCTGAATATGCACCTGAAGCTATATTTGTTGAGCCTCATCTTGCCATTGCTCGTCTTCATTCTACTTTTGTTGAGCTTCCATCATGCGCAACATTTTTCCATCGGTCGGTTGAGACTACTGTCACGACCCGCACCCGGAAATTCGGGCACGAGTGCGTGGGTACGTCCAGCCTACGCCGCAGAGTCGGCGGTAGTACGCTGTCTAGGTCAAATCCACAGTTAACTAATCTAGCTCATTCACAAATAAAATAGGCAAGATAATAATAATGGGAAAAAGATGCTTAAGATTTCAAAGGAAATAAATGTGACAACAGCTCAAATGTTTAATACAGAATCCAGAAATGGAATCGGGGACAAACCCGATTACTAAGATAAAGAGCATAAAATAAAATAGCTACTGCTAACTACTCTGCAGCAGTGGTCTCCTGGGTGGGAACTGGCTCCTCATATGTGTCATCTGTTCCCTCATAGGGGCCATAATATGTAGGGGCAAGGTCCTCATCATCGCCTAAATCAACGGATCCAGTCAGGAAAGGAGCAAAGTACACAATGCACAACAAGATTAAACTAAATATTTATGACAATTAGATTGAGTATCATATTGAGAATATGTATAAAAGAAACAACAATATCTCAGAGTTAATGCTATAAACAGGAATATGAGAAAACATGAATAAATAAGACAGGAAATGAAACTACAACAGTCAGCAAGAACTATAACAAGACCAGAAACTATCTGTGTGAACTTGTGTTTGTTTTAGAATACATAGTTGGCATGTAGGGGTTTATAAGGCTAATTCGGCCGTCATAAACGGCTATTAAACAGGAATAATCGAGATCCGGCTGAGGGTACAGTCGCGTACCAACAGCTATTAAACACGGCAGGGGGAAGGGTAAACTACATGCCTTCTAGTATTCTCCCACCGGACATAAAAAATAAGACATGAACTCCAGTATTCAAGACATAAATTCCATTATTCTAACACTATGTGTAATCATCAAGGGTACTAGTAGAGCAGGGAATTAATTGTCACAATATAAGATTTAAACTTGAGGTGCAGGTACTTGCCTGTTGTTTGGATCCAAATATAGTTTGTATCCCGGGGAAATTTTCCAGAAATAAGTCCAAATGCTGAAATAAACATTACCATCATGCTCAGAAGATGTCAAATAGCTAGAAATGCCTGTCCTTGGGTCCAATTTGGAGACAAGAGCAGAAACGGCAGTTTCGGGTCAAAACGGGGTCCGCCGGTGGGCCCGCTTTGCACCGAAAAACGTGTCCGGGTCAACGGTCTCCAAATTTACCAAACTTAGTGTCAACAGGTCATGAACGATGATATGAACCCAACGGAACTTCCAGATTTGGATTCCGATGAGCCGATCACAAAATCGCCCGTCGAGCGGGGCCTATGGGGCCCACGACACACGATTTCGTCAACGTTCTCAGAATCGAACCAAACGTGACCCACAGGACCAGCGTATCACTACGAGTCCGATGGCGTAAGTTTTGTCTCGATCCGACGAGTGTACAAGAAGTTAGGGCAAATTGCAGAAAAGTCGGATACGGGGTGATGTCCGCGGATACGCGTTGATTTCGGTGTGCACGCACACCCGAATCATCTTCCGCGAAATCCTACACGTCCGTATCGACGCTGCGCATGTATCTGCGAAGACCGTGCGCGACCAAGTTGTAACACCCCGTTCCGCTCAAGCGGACTGCCGTCTCAAACGGCAAAAGTGCAATTGTCCCGACCCGCTTTGCCTCGATCAGAGAATGCAAAGGATATCCAGACTTGTCCCTACAGGAATTCGGCTTAGGCTTTCAGAGGCTCGCTCAGTCGTATCACTCTACCGAGACGAATCATCGCTAAGGTGGGTGGCTACGGTGAACTTGTCTTTGCTTAGCCAGCACACATAAAATCTGGAATATTTATGCTAGTCGCTAGGTGATTCACCCCCGCATGCTAATAAATCCAATGCACCTAGCTAAGGGAATAATCTCAACTTGTATTGCTTGCTAGAACATGGAAATGAAATACTGCTTATATACAGACTCTCGCATGCTAAGTCCCTTAACGGTTTTATCTCTCGGCTTACCTTCGGGTACGAGCAAACGTGCCTGTTTATGTTCCTTAGAAACGCATGCTTGTCTGTTTGAATGTTACCGTATTTTCATCCAAACCCTGGGAGACTACTACGTAGTCGTTCCGTGCCTGAATGAACCTGTAAGTATCCGGGACCGTTAGGTCACCAAGGCATATCCCCGAACCAGGGGAATGCACTAAGCAAGAATGAATACTGAACGTGAATCACACTTGAATGATAATCATGCTAAGTATGCATCTGAACGAGGATCGTGTTATGTACTGATGGAATCCTAGCTCGTGGAGCAATATGCTCGTTCAGATTAAGTTTAAGTTTCATGATTATCATGTCAAGCTATGGAATATGGATAGACCCTGACCTGCATTGTCGCGGACAACTTGTGTGCACAAAGTATGTTATGTTGAGTTCTGCGGACGGTCACCGGGGCACTGGGACCGATCCGATCCGGACGGGACGTATGTTAGTCGTATGTTACCCGGCAAGTGTTATGCGATGGGGCTCGCCACCCGCGTTGTACGTCACTTCGCCCTGAGACTAAACTGTCCTTTATGGCTATGCCAGCGATATTATGTTCATATAGATAAGTCATCCTCGCTTAGCGGCTATCCGCGTGCGAGTCACTGCATCCCATCAATGAACAACTAAATACCTGAACGATCCTGTTAAAATGACCCTCCTGTTTGCATATGCTATGCCTCCTGAATGTTATACTTGCCCGTGCTTGAATTAATGATGTTTGCCATAATGTTTGCCTTGGACAGGGAAGGAGATGGTAAGTTGGTAAGTCCCGCCGTGTTTCCTCTAATATCGCACGGCGCACTGCCCGACACGATAGGCTATTCAATGTTTGCATGAAACTGATCCTAAGGCAACTAGAAAGACAACTTAATAGTTGTGCACGGAACCTGTATTACATGTTTGGATTTGTCGAGCGGGCGAGTAGCTTCCCCACCAGTGCATTCAATGTACTGATAATCCACCAGTTTGATATGCAGGGTACGGGAGAACCTCGTTCGGTGCGGATGCCTCCAACGTGCGTGCTAAGGCCAGGAGTTCCCTCTGAAGCCTTGCAACGGTGCGTCCGGGACTGAAGCACATATACAAGACATAATGTTGGAGCGTCGCCTGACCATCGCCTGTACAATCATTCCACTGTTGTAGCCACTTGGCACGCTTTTACTGTTTCAGAAAGAGAGGCTTGAGCGACTTGTAATCTCGGCTATACGCCGCCAGTAACACATGTTTTATATCAATAAAAGAGCTTGCTTTACTTTAACTTGTGTTTCAATGCTTCCGCTATATTTGTCGACTCAGTGAACCTGTTACCGATCGCCTATGCGTTCATGACTCCGCTGCACTCGGACAATCTGTGCGACTCTGTGGCTTAGAACTCTTGCCGCCAGCCAATGAACCATAGCCTTGCACGGACGTGGATCACGCTTGTGCGGCATCACGCCCGGATGGGTTAAGCGATCATTCTGCGGGAGTGCTGGCGAGGGTGATTCCCGCCTAGCGGGAACGGCCGATTGCCTGCGGGAGATCGGGGCGTGACACAAGTCGTCCCGTTTGGCGGGGCGTACTCAGTTCCGGGGTAAAACAGGGTCTGGTTTTTCCTGTTTTTGGATCGCGGTGTGCGATCACCACAGGACGCGATGCCCCGAGTGGTTTGTCCGGGCACCGAGAGGGTCATACAGGCTTCGCAACGCAATTTACGGAATTGAAAACGGAGATACAGGGTGCAAGATACGAGTACCTGAACCGGGCTCGAGAAACAGGGATTCCTCGTGTCCTGTGTCGTGTCCGACACGAAGGAGAGGAATTAGGGTTAGGGTTCAGGCGATGGCCGCCGGCGGGGCTGAACGTCGCTGTGCTGGCCGGAGGTGGTCGGGAAGTGTTCGTCGGGGCGAGGCGGAGGCGAGCGGAGTCGAGGGCGGCGCCGGAAGCGGCTGTCGGCGAGGAGCTTCGACTCGAGGGGAGGTTGCAGCCGCTGCTGCTGGAGTCGGGCGCCGGAGACGGTGGAGGAGGGAGGGGGAGATGGCGCCGAGGGAGGAGGAGATGGCGCTGGAGGCTGTCCGGGCTGCGGGCTCAGGCGGGCGGCGCGGTGAGCTCGGGCTAGGGTTCCGGTGGGAGTCGACTGGGGAAGAAGAGGGAAGGGGAGGCGTTTAAATAGGCGAGCCGAGGAGGAGGTTGGCCGGGAGAGGCGGCGGCGAGGTCGGCTTCGTGGCGCGGGGTGCGGGCGGTCAGGCGCGGGCTCCGGCGACGTGGCCGGAGCCGCCGCCGGAAATCGCGGGGTGAGGGAGAAAGGGTCGGCGGATCCGGGCGGGTCGCTAGCGGGTCTGACCGACCCGAACCCGACCCGGTAGCGATTGGGGCTGGGCTGTTGGGCCGGTCCACTGGGCCGGGCCGGCCCAAAAAAAAAAATAATAATAATAATAATAATAATAAATATAATAAAATTAATTAATTACTTAAAATAGTTTTTAGGCATTAAAAATAGGTTTGAGGCCCAAAAAAATCCAAAAAAATTACCCTAAGTCCAGTTTTTCATTTTACACCAAAAAATGTTATTTCCATGATATTTTAATATTGTTTATTAATAATTAAAAATTATTTAATAATTAAAATCTCGATTTTAATTACAGAAAATTCTCAGAAAATTCCAAAAAATTGGGAAAATCCAAGTTTTAATAATTTTTAAAATTCAGGGGGTTTACAATCTACCCAACTTATAAAAATTTCGTCCTCGAAATTTTAAGAATAACAATGGCACGAAAAGGAAAGGCCGAGAATTAAAATATACCTCAGGGTTCAAAAAGGTAAGGGTAGCGCTCTCTAATCTCGTCTTCTCGCTCCCAGGTGGATTCGCCGGGAGAGTGGTGCTTCCAAGCTACACGAACGAGGGAAATAACCTGGTTCCTTAGAACTTTCTCCGATCGGTCCAGTATCTCCACGGGTTGCTCTTGGTAAGTCAAACTTGGGCCTACTTTGAGCTCTGAGTGATCCAAAATGTGGCTGGGATATGACACGTACTTTCTCAGCTGCGACACGTGGAAGACGTTATGGACTCCATCCAGAGAGGGTGGTAATGCCAGACGGTATGCCACTTCTCCGATTTTTTCCTGAATGCCAAAAGGTCCAATAAATCTTGGGCTGAGTTTTCCACTCCTTCCGAACCTAATGGTGCCACGTGTCGGAGAAATCTTCAAGAATACCAGTTCTCCAACCTTTAATAAAGTCATAATCAAATCTTAGTTCCATAATCAAAATGTTTAAATTAACTTGAATTAAATTAATTACCTCAAATTCCAAGGGCCTTCGGTGGCTGTTTGTCCAATGTCGTTGCCTGTCTTGAGCCACCCGAAGTCTTTCCCTTATTTGTTTTACCTTCTCAGTTGAATCGACCACCATCTCTGGTCCCAGTAGGGCTCTTTCTCCAACGTCATCCCATGATAGCGGGGTATGACATCTTCGTCCATACAGAGCTTCAAATGGAGTCATCTCAATACTTGCTTGGTAACTGTTATTATAAGAGAACTCCACCAGATGTAGATAGTCTTCCCAGGATCCTCCAAAATCTAGAACACATGTACGAAGTATATCTTCAAGTGTCTGGATTGTACGTTCCGATTGTCCATCGGTTTGGGGATGATAAGCTGTGCTGAACTTGAGTTGAGTCCCCAAGCTGGCTTGTAAGCTCTTCCAGAAGTGAGAGGTGAATCTTGAATCTCGGTCGGAGATAATACTTACTGGAACCCCATACAATTTAACAATATGTCTAATATATAAATCTGCCAACTTTTCTGTAGATAGCCCTACTTTGAAAGGTAAAAAATGTGCAGATTTGGTCAGTCTATCTACTATCACCCAGATTGCATCCTTTCCACTAGGTGTCCTTGGAAGCCCAGAAACAAAATCTATTGTAATATGTTCCCACTTCCACTCCGGAATGGGTAGTGGTTGAAGCAATCCCCCAGGTCTTTGTCTTTCAGCCTTGACTTGTTGGCATACTAAGCAACGAGATACGAATCTGGCTACTTCTCTTTTCATGCCATGCCACCAAACATGCGTCCTCAGGTCCTTGTACATCTTGTTGGCTCCTGGATGTATAGAGTATTGCGATATGTGCGCTTCTTGCATAATTTTTTCCCTTATGTCTCCTTGAGGTACACATAATCTATCTCCATGCCTCAGTGATCCATCTTCATGAACTTTGAAATCCTCCACTAATCCAGCTTGCACTTGACCTCGAAGGCTTCGCAGGCCTTCGTCTTGAAACTGAGTCTCCTTGATCTTATCTATTAAAGTAGACTGAATCTGCAAGTTCATCATTTGGCCTTCTTTTTCTGGGATAATTACCTCAATACCTAGACTTTCCAAGTCCTCGAGCAAGTGTCGGTCCATAGTCAAGTATATCGATCTGCTTAGAGCATCAGCAACTACATTGGCCTTCCCAGGATGATATTGAAGGGTGATATCAAAATCTTTTATTAGTTCCAGCCACCTTCTTTGCCTCATGTTCAGCTCTTTCTGAGTGAAGATATATTTTAGACTTTTATGGTCTGTAAATATTTTTACCTTTTCTCCATAAAGATAATGCTTCCATAGCTTAAGAGCAAAGATAACAGCTGCTAATTCTAAATCATGAGTTGGATAGTTCTTTTCATGAGGTCGAAGTTGTCTAGAGGCATACGCTATTACTTTCTTGTTCTGCTCCAATACACAACCTAGACCTTTTCCAGAAGCATCGCTATATATAGCGAATCCTCCGGTTCCAGAAGGTAAGGTCAGAATAGGGGCAGTAGTCAGCCTTTTCTTTAATTCCTCAAAAGCATGCTGACATTCATCAGTCCAGGTGAACTCTTCATCCTTCCTTGTTAATTTTGTCATGGGTTCAGCAATTCTAGCAAAGTCCTTCACAAACTTCCGATAGTAGCCAGCTAGTCCCAGGAAGCTTCTAATCTCTGCTACAGAGTCTGGAGTGGGCCATGATTCTACTGCCGCTATCTTCTTAGGATCTACTGCTATTCCATCTCCAGTCACAACATGTCCCAAGAATTCTACTTTGTCTAGGAAGAATGCACATTTAGATAATTTTTTATAAAGTTTTTCATTCCTCAAAATTTCCAATGATAGCCTCAAGTGTTCTTCATGTTCTTCGGGGGTCTTGGAGTAGATCAAAATATCATCAATAAAGACCACTACAAATTTGTCTAGATATTGCTGAAAGACTCTGTTCATTAAGTTCATAAAAACTGCTGGAGCATTCGTCAACCCGAACGGCATTACTAAGAATTCGTAGTGTCCGTTCCGGGTATTGAAAGCAGTTTTAGGGATGTCTTCCTTTCTCACCCTTACTTGGTGGTAACCAGATCTCAAGTCAATCTTTGAAAATACCCGAGCTCCACTTAACTGATCAAATAAGTCATCTATCCTGGGTAGGGGATACTTATTCTTAATTGTTAAGACATTCAAGGCCCTATAGTCAATACACATTCGGGATGTTCCGTCCTTCTTGGGCACAAATAATACTGGAGCTCCCCAGGGTGAGACACTAGACCTAATGAAGCATTTGTCTTCTAACTCTTTTATTTGCTCATTTAGTTCTATTATCTCCTTCTTGTTGATTCTGTAGGGATTTTGAGATACTGGCGCTGCTCCCGGCACTAAGTCAATAGAGAATTCAACTTCTCGGTCTGGGGGTAAGCCTGGGAGATCCTCAGGGAAGACATCAAAATATTCGGAGATGATAGGTAGTGACAATTCTTCTGTTACTAGGGCTCCATAAATTTTGTTACTACCCATTTCTCTAGAACCTCTAGCAAATTCAAATTTTGGCTTGTCAGGGGGCCTGAAGATTACACTACCTCTATGACAGTCTATAGTGGCATGATGTTGACTCAACCAATCCATACCCAGTATAATGTCAAAACTGGGAACTGGCATTACGAGTAGCCTAGCATATAGTTCTCTTCCACATAATGTAATAGGACAATTGTTACATGCATCACTAACCGGGATAATTCCTCAACCGGTAATGATCTTATAACAATTCCTAAGGAGTTCAGTGATTAAGCTATGCTTCATAAGGAAATCTACTGACATGAATGAATGTGAAGCTCCAGAATCAAATAAAGTAATGGCTGGTATTGAATTTATAAGCACAGAACCTGTGATCACATCTGCTGTGGCTTCAGCTTCTTCCAGAGTCATTGCATAAGTACGGCCTTGCTGCGGTGCACCCCTCTGTTGCTGCTGTTGGTGCTGAGCAAAGCGTTGTTGTTGAGTTGGAAACGGGGGTCCCCTCTGCTGTGCTACTGGGGGCCTGGCCTGGACTGGAGCCTTTGGTGCAGCTGGGCGTCCTTGAGCAGCAGGACAGTCCCTCATTTGATGCGCTGCTGAGCCACAGTAGAGGCAGGCACCTAGCCTCTTGCTGCAGACTTGCCAAGTGTGACCTGGTTTTTGGCAAAAGTTACAAGCGGCAGCTTGTTGGTTCTGTCCTTGAGTCTGGTGTTGGGGTGCTGGAGCTCGAGGGAGAGGACGCTGAGTTTGCTGCGGGGACCTCTCCTGTTGTTGTTGTTGGAATGGGCGTTTGTTGGGTCCCGCATTTTCGGTATCTCTCTCTCGCTTTAGTTTATGTCCCATGTCTCTCTCAACGCCTTGTGCCACGCTCAGGATTTCCTCGTAGGTGCGAGCTCGGCTAGTGGTGACAGCAAGGCGAATATCCGGAGACAGCCCCTTCTTGAATCTACGGGCTCTGTCCTCCGGGGTACAAACCATGTACTCTGCAAAGTGGCTCAACCTGCTAAATTCAGCAGTGTACTCATCAACAGATAGGTTACCTTGTTTCAGTCTCTCGAATTGGCTTTCGAGAGCTTCCCGAGCCACTTCGGGGTAGAATTTCTCCTTGAATAGTCTCTTGAAGTCCTCCCAGGTGAGGTCAGGAGCAGATAGTTGGGGTTCATCTCTGAACCAGGTCCGAGCTATGTCGAACAGTTACAGGCTTACGGACTCCACTTTGAGATCATCAGGGACCCGAGCAGTCTTCAGGAGTCTCTCGACATTCTCTATCCATTCATCGGCATAGAGAATGCCCTCAGTTACGTAGAATTCCAAGGGTTTAAGGTTCTTGAAGTCTTTGGCACTCCCTGGCCTCCTGTGTGGCGACTCCTGGGACCTAAGAGCTTCTGATAGGCTGGTTCGTAGAAGTGCAGTCTGTTCTTTCTGGGATTCTACGAGTCCCTGGAACACTCCGAGTAGCTGTGCCCCATCTAGAGTAACTGCTGGAGTAGATGGAGGCGGCGGGAGTGCAAGGGTTTCGAGCACATTCTGCTCAGCTGGTTCTGATGTGCCTCCTACTGTGTTCCTTGTCTGGACCATTCTGAAAGATTAAGGGATAGGAAGATCAGAATAGATTACTTGGAAATCAAGGGCGATAGGAAAATTGATCAGAAATGATATCAAGAATTGAAATAAAGATCCTATTCTGTGAATGAGCTTTTCCTAGAATCCTCAATCTTATTCCATACCCTGTCCTAGGGTATTACCCTATTTAAGGATACTAGACCTGCATGGGCCACCATAAAAATGTGTCACGACCCGCACCCGGAAATTCGGGCACGAGTGCGTGGGTACGTCCAGCCTACGCCGCAGAGTCGGCGGTAGTACGCTGTCTAGGTCAAATCCACAGTTAACTAATCTAGCTCATTCACAAATAAAATAGGCAAGATAATAATAATGGGAAAAAGATGCTTAAGATTTCAAAGGAAATAAATGTGACAACAGCTCAAATGTTTAATACAGAATCCAGAAATAGAATCGGGGACAAACCCGATTACTAAGATAAAGAGCATAAAATAAAATAGCTACTGCTAACTACTCTGCAGCAGTGGTCTCCTGGGTGGGAACTGGCTCCTCATATGTGTCATCTGTTCCCTCATAGGGGCCATAATATGTAGGGGCAAGGTCCTCATCATCGCCTAAATCAACGGATCCAGTCAGGAAAGGAGCAAAGTACACAATGCACAACAAGATTAAACTAAATATTTATGACAATTAGATTGAGTATCATATTGAGAATATGTATAAAAGAAACAACAATATCTCAGAGTTAATGCTATAAACAGGAATATGAGAAAACAGGAATAAATAAGACAGGAAATGAAACTACAACAGTCAGCAAGAACTATAACAAGACCAGAAACTATCTGTGTGAACTTGTGTTTGTTTTAGAATACATAGTTGGCATGTAGGGGTTTATAAGGCTAATCCGGCCGTCATAAACGGCTATTAAACAGGAATAATCGAGATCCGGCTGAGGGTACAGTCGCGTACCAACAGCAATTAAACACGATAGGGGGAAGGGTAAACTACATGCCTTCTAGTATTCTCCCACCCGACATGAAAAACAAGACATGAACTCCAGTATTCAAGACATAAATTCCAGTATTCTAACACTATGTGTAATCATCAAGGGTACTAGTAGAGCAGGGAATTAATTGTCACAATATAAAGATTTAAACTTGAAGTGCAGGTACTTGCCTGTTGTTTGGATCCAAATATAGTTTGTATCCCGGGGAAATTTTCTAGAAATGAGTCCAAATGCTGAAATAAACATTACCATCATGCTCAGAAGATGTCAAATAGCTAAAAATGCCTGTCCTTGGGTCCAATTTGGAGACAAGGACAGAAACGGCAGTTTCGGGTCAAAACGGGGTCCGCCGGTGGGCCCGCTTTGCACCAAAAATGTGTCCGGGTCAACGGTCTTTAAATTCACCAAACTTAGTGTCAACAGGTCATGAACGATGATACGAACCCAACGGAACTTCCAGATTTGGATTCCGATGAGCCGATCACAAAATCGTCCGTCGAGCGGGGCTTGTGGGGCCCACGACACGCGATTTCGTCAACGTTCTCAGAATCGAACCAAACTTGACCCACAGGACCAGCGTATCGCTACGAGTCCGATGACGCAAGTTTCGTCTCGATCCAACGAGTGTACAAGAAGTTAGGATGAATTACAGAAAAGTCAGATACGGGACGATGTCCGCGGATACGCGTTGATTCCGGTGTGCATGCACACCCGAATCAGCTTTCGCAAAATCCCACACGTCCGTATCGACGTTGCGCACGTATCTGCGAAGACCGCGCGCGACCAAGTCGTCCCGTTTGGCGGGGCGTACTCAGTTCCGGGGTAAAACAGGGTCTGGTTTTTCGTGTTTTTGGATCGCGGTTTGCGATCACCACAGGACGCGATGTCCCGAGTGGTTTGTCCGGGCACCGAGAGGGTCATACAGGCTTCGCAACGCAATTTACGGAATTGAAAACGGAGATACAGGGTGCAAGATACGAGTACCTGAACTGGACTCGAGAAACAGGGATTCCTCGTGTCCTGTGTCGTGTCCGACACGAAGGAGAGGAATTAGGGTTAGGGTTCAGGTGATGGCCGCCGGCGGGGCTGAACGGCGCTGTGCTGGCCGGAGGTGGTCGGGGAGTGTTCGCCGGGGTGAGGCGGAGGCGAGCGGAGTCGAGGGCGGCGCCGGAAGCGGCTGCCGGCGAGGAGCGTCGGCTCGAGGGGAGGTTGCAGCCGCTGCTGCTGGAGTCGAGCGCCGGAGACGGTGGAGGAGGGAGGGGGAGATGGCGCCGAGGGAGGAGGAGATGGCGCTGGAGGCTGGCCGGGCTGCGGGCTTAGGCGGGCGGCGCGGTGAGCTCGGGCTAGGGTTCCGGTGGGAGTCGACTGGGGAAGAAGAGGGAAGGGGAGGCGTTTAAATAGGCGAGCCGAGGAGGAGGTTGGCCGGGAGAGGCGGCGGCGAGGTCGGTCAGGCGCGGGCTCCGGCGACGTGGCCGGAGCCGCCGCCGGAAATCGCGGGGTGAGGGAGAAAGGGTCGGCGGATCCGGGCGGGTCGCTAGCGGGTATGACCGACCCGAACCCGACCCGGTAGCGATTGGGGCTGGGCCGGCTAGGCTGTTGGGCCGGTCCACTGGGCCGGGCCGGCCCAAAACAAAAAAAAATAAAAAATAAAAATAAAAATAAATATAATAAATATAATAAAATTATTTAATTATTTAATTAATTAATTACTTAAAATAGTTTTTAGGCATTAAAAATAGGTCTGAGGCCCAAAAAAATCCAAAAAAATTACCCTAAGTCCAGTTTTTCATTTTACACCCAAAAATATTATTTTCATGATATTTTAATATTGTTTATTAACAATTAAAAATCATTTGATAATTAAAACCTCGATTTTAATTACAGAAAATTTTCAGAAAATTGGGAAAATCCAAGTTTTAATAATTTTGAAAATTCAGGAGGTTTACAACTATTGTCCTTGAGCTACTCACATTGTTTGGTTTTGTCATCTTTACAAAAGAAAGTAATTTTCGGTTAGTATTCATAAAAATATTTACGGACTTACTTAATATAACTATTATTTTATGCAACGCACATCAAAAATCATTCAACTGATAAATTATTTCAAAACTTCCAAAGAGAAAATAATTTTTGAAGTCCAAAAAAGTGAACCGTGCTCTGATATGTGTAATCTATGTCCAGGATATGTCCACCCCTAAACGAACTACTTTCATGTTGATCTTCCTTTTCTCCACACCTACCAGTACACCACGAACATCAATTAATATCTGCATTGACTTCTACGCGTACCTCCGTCGACCCATTGTTGTGTTTACTTTGGGTTGCTAAACAGTCATATTATGTCTATCTTGTACAATTTTAAAAATACCCATGATGTTAACAAACTATTATTGTGTGCGAGTAGGGGTGGGGTTAGGGGTTTGGATATATAAAAATTCATATACATATGGACATATAAGTGTGTTTATGAAATGCGGGCCAAACTACGTGTGTTTGTGTCTTGTCATGTTGTGCCACATGCTTGGTTGCCTGTCTTATACCTCCTCTTCTTCCTCCAATCCCAAAACCCAATAGCCTCCTTTGGTTTGTAGAAAGGAAAGGAAATGAAATCAATTCTTTGTTTTTTTTTTTCTTTGAAAAATTATAATTTTTATTAATTTTACTTTTCAGTGTTTGGAAAAGTCCAAAAAGTTTGGAAGAAAAGTGAATAATTGGGGATGAGAAAGTGAATACATGGAGTCAATGGAAAAATTATTTTCTATCCTAATTTTTTCCTTGAAAAAAACAAATTTTTGTTTATTTTTTTGGCATTCAAATAAACACATAAAATAAATGACCTTTTTTTTCCCCAAGTTTTAGATTCCATAAACCAAACTTGTTCTATATGAATAAATTAAATTGGTTAAAAATAAAATCTCAAGTGGGCCATTTGAGATCCCTATATAAATGCAGGAAAAATACAGAAACAGAAACCTCCTCCTCCTCCTCCTTCCACTCCCATAACCCATCCACAGTTTTCTCTACACCACCAGCTCCATTTCCGTTTCTTCTTTCTTCTTCCGGAAATTAGGGTTTAGAGTGAGTGGAGAGGGAGGGAGGGAGGGAGGGAGGAAAGAGAGGAGGGGGATCAGAAGAAGAAGACGGAGCAGGAGATCTGCTGTATGTCAGCTGATCGTGGAGAGGAGGGAGAATACTACGGAGGAGGAGGACTCTGTGAACTCGCAAATCCCCTTCAATGGCCGCAACTCCGGAAAAAGCGACGCCTTGCTGCGCCGCTACCGACGTCGCGGCAGCAGCAGCTGTCGTCAAGAAGAACCAAAAGAAGGGGTGGGCTGATGGGGACGGAGCAGGAGCCGGCACCGCCGCTCCTGCTCCTGCGGCGGCAGGGATGGCGGCGCTGATCGATACGGTCGGCGAGATTCAAGATCCTTCCGCCGCCAAGCCTTCGGCCAAGGGTAAACATTTCGTGTGTTTTCTCGACTCCATGCATGCTTATAAGTGATGTCTTGGAGAATTCCCAATTCCCATAAAAAAAAGAGACTAATTTACAACTTGACACCATCGACTATTCCAGTTTTTCAACTTGATACCCTAAACTTTGAGAAATTATTGTATGAGTGGAGCGCCGGGCACTCTTTCCCTCCCCAACCGTTAATTTGCATAGGAATGTGTGTATGCACACATCCCCATGCCAAGGGAAGGATGTATTGCGTCCGGCACACCTAATAATTTCTCCTCTTTGATAGGTATAAACTTGATACCCTAAAAAAAGAAGAGAAAACTACCCCGCCTCCCTCTCTCTCTCTCTCCGTCGGCACGTGGAGGGGGGAGGGGCGGAGTAGTTTTGTCATATTATTTTTTAGGTATCAAGTTGATACCTATCAAAGTTTAGGGTATCAAGTTGGAAAACTGGAATAGTTGAGGGTATCAAGTTGTAATTTAGCCTTAAAAAAGGATGGTAGAGTTGAGAGCTGCAATGTTACTTGACTTAGATGTCGAGGCTTACTATGTTTTATACTGTGGTAACGAATTTGTTGAAGTGCTCTATATGTCATAGTAGGGAGCCGTATCGTGTCGTATACGTATCAGACACAACACGGACACACCACAATAGGTGTCATTTCCGTGTCTCCGTATTCTTACTATGGAGAGATCCATGATGAAATATAACCACTTTTTAATTTTTTTTTTAACCAAAGCTGACTAGTGAAGGGGGCTGTTTGGTTACTTGAGAATGACCATTCATTGAAAGTGAATGAAAGTGGAAATTAAATCGAAAGTGGTTTTGCAATGTCATTATAAAACTTTTTCGCTTTTCACAACCAAATTTCAAAGGAGGATGTTACCGAACACTTCCTAGATTAGCAGTTTGGTGGATTTGTACTTTTCACTTTCATCATTCACTTTCAATGAACCAAATTAACAGGCCCTACTGGGGACCACGACTCGTTTATGGAAGTCACGGTGACCTAAACCAAAATTAGCCACCTACTTATTTGGTTGATTTTGAATGGTAGGTGCCGAGAAAGCGTGCAAGAAAGATTGACAAGGTAGCTAGAGTGGTTTAATGCGAGATGGAAGATGTCTTAGTTTGGTAGAACAAAGATGGTAAGGACTGGTATCCCAGGAGGTTGGATGAAATAATGAATTATATGGATACTCTATGATGATTGGAAATTATTTAGAAAATTTGCAGCAATCAGGGATACTAAGACCAAGGACCAGTGAGGTTGATAACCTTTTGCAATGGCCACCATTGCAACTATTGATTTGTTATGTACTAAGACTATCTACTTGAAGTGACTTCAGTACCCATGACAGGAGTTAGCACTTAACTTTGGTCTATAAAGCAGTCTACTTGGAACCAGATGTTTGGTTACATTTCTCAGTAACCAGTAAATTCCTTCGATCAATCTAGAGATCGAATCATCCCTGAGTCAGTGAACAGTTTGTGTACATTGATATCTCTACTATTGAGGTCTCTTCCAGAGAGCTTTTTGATATTGTTACTGGCAAATCTCCCATTCCTTGGAGAGGGACATATAAATTTAGAAGGGCTGGTAGATTTCTAAACCAGGCTATGCAAACTGGTAGAGAGCTAATAGTAGGTAGCTATGTTGGAGAGCTAATACTACTGGAAGAGCCCTCAATAAAGAAGTAGATCAATTCTACTTATAGTGACGAGACCTCAATAAAGAATTGATCTACTTCTTTATTGATATGGATATGCACACCATTTGCCTGTGCTGCGCAACATAGCTATCTAGTATTAGCTCTTCAGCAGTTTGTGTGCTGTTAGACTCGTCACTATAAGTAGAATTTACTAGTTATTGAGTATATGCACACCATTTGCCTATGCCGCGCAACATAGTGACAAGTCTAACAGCACACAAACTGCTGGAGAGCTAATACTAGGTAGCTATGTTGCGCGGCACATGCAAATGGTGTGCATATCCATATCATCGTGTCCGTATTCGTGCAACATAGGTTTACTTATTGTACCTATATGATGACCACATCCCGCATCCTTAGCGTGTCCTATCCGTATTCATGCCCATATTTGGGCAACATAGCTAGTCTGCTGGCAAGCAAGTATAGGCTAACTAACTGTGTGTCAGCCCTTCTTTCCATGAAAGTTCTGTATATTTGTCTGATGGAAGGTATCTGCCTTCTTTCGTTTAGATATATGTGCGCTTGCATGTTTCTATTTCTCTGAATTTTTATTTCTATCCACACACCTGTTTACTTTTATTATAGATTCCATAGAGGAATGTTATAAGTTATCATCTATTTACTTGGAAATTGCAGGCATTCCGGTAATGATGAGAGCGCAGTCAAGTCACCCTTTGGATCCATTATCTGCTGCTGAGATCTCTGTTGCGGTAGCGACAGTCAGGACTGCTGGGGCAACCCCTGAGGTTTGAATGATATATCTCAACTTGTTCTCTTTAAATTGATTATAAATTTGTATGTTCTTGATCGGTGCAGACATCAAATGTCCACTTCTTATTTAGCTAATAATGTGTCCAGGTGAGAGATAGCATGCGGTTTGTTGAAGTTGTGCTGCTGGAACCAGAAAAAAATATCGTGGCACTGGCTGATGCATATTTTTTCCCTCCCTTCCAACCATCATTGTTACCCAGAACAAAAGGCCGACCAGTCATTCCAAGCAAGCTCCCACCTAGGAGGGCTAGACTTGTTGTCTATAATAAACGATCAAATGAGACGAGCATCTGGATAGTTGAACTGACCGAAGTACATGCAGCAACTCGTGGTGGCCATCACAGGGGAAAGGTCATTTCATTAGAAGTTGTACCTGATGTGCAACCTCCTATGGTACGTCCTCAAAATGACAATTGTTGAATGACAATATAATGCATCTTCTCATAATGATTTGGAAACCTGTACATTCTTTATACTATTACTGCATAAGAAGCGCATAGCACAAAAGTATGCTAATGTTGGAACTAGGTATTTGATTATTTGTAGTATACTATTATACTTCTACCATTATGTGCAGTCCAGAGTTTAGATAACACTATAGCATTAATACATCTCAAAAGTTATTCCTTACCGTGTCATACACAAACCTAGGTTAGCTAAGACTCTAAGAGGCATAGGCAGGTGTCTATACCCAGAATGGGCGGACTCCCCTATGTCATGCCCCGATTCCGAGCGATCGTAGGAGCGTGACATGTTGGTATCAGAGCACAGATTCAAGTTCCTGACCCTCGTATGGGAAAAGTTCCTTTAACGATAAATTCCTGTGCGGACTCTTGAACTCGTTAGGCCAAAATGAGATACGTTCATGCAATAAGTCCATAATACATTATGATCCTAATGTAATTTACCTTCTTTTGAAGGAATGGCACCAGCGCAATCCTCAGCGCTAGCACCGAGCGAGACACAGGTACAAGAGAGCAGTTCCGGCACTTCAGGAAGCTCTCGGAGCCAACGGGGCATGTCTCGAGCCGATCCGCTTCAGTAAGTGATGCAAATGTTAGAAGTACAACGACAAAGAGATGATGCTCGCCAAGCCAAGTTCGAAAGCAATATAGAGGGCCGACTCTCAGTCCAACAAAAGCAGGTAGATACCCTGCAGCAAATTGTGCAGACTTTGGCCTCCAACCAGTCCGCGGCAACAACAGCGATACCGGTGGAACAGCCCGTGCTTGAAGTCGAGACGCCTCAAATTCCAAGGACGAGGGACGTGACTGCCTTCGACTTGGCCACTTCAAGAAAGTCTGCAACACTCCATTCAACGGGACTGAGGACCCAATTGTGGCTCTATATTGGCTCGCCGAACTTGAGGATCATTTCTCTTTGCTGGAAGTACCGGAAGAGAAGCGGGTCGTATGCGCGCAACTACAGCTCCGCCTCAACGCGCACGATTGGTGGGACGTGCATCGACGATCTCTTCAATTTGACCATGGAGAGGAGGCGATCTCGTGGACGACTTTTCGTGCCGCGTTTGAAGAGGAGTTTATACCCCCTCCAGTACGTCGTCAGATGGAGAATGAGTTCGTGCAACTGAGGCAAGGCAGCATGACAGTTAAACAATATTCTGCTGAATTCAACCGACTCTCCAAATTCGCTAGCGCCTATTTACCCGATGCAGCGAGTCGAGCTAGAAGGTTTGAAGGTGGTCTACGTCATGCCATCCATGTGCACGTAGTCGTTCATCAGTATCGGACAATGCGGAAAGTCATGAATCACGCTCTATCTCTTGAACCGCAATATCCTCACGTTCCTACCGGCGCTGTGCATACCTACAATCACAAACGCCAAAGAAACGATAGAGGAAACAACGCTGCAAGGCGACAAACGACGGTGGGCAACAGAGAGGAAATCGGGGACAAATGTGTAACTTCTGTAGGAAGCGTGGGCACGTTACGAAAGATTGCCGCTTGAGACTTGGGTTATGCCTCGCTTGTGGAGGACCAGGCCATACCATTAGTTCTTGTCCGAACCTTCCTGATCATCGCCTGCAACAAAATAATCCCTAACGGTAGGTTCTATTCCTAAGTTTTGGGACAAAATTTCCAATTAGTTGGGTAGGATGTGGCGCTCTGTTTCCCCTGTTCGGGGAGCGCGGCTAAGAAATACAAGATGGTATCGTTCGATCGGGATAGATTGAAATAAGAACTCGTTCTCGTTATGGATTTGCTTCTTCGGAATCGATTCCCATATTCAGTGGACCGTGCCTCCGGGATCGACTTAGCGGCAGAGTCAGGAGGGACCTCTCCGCTGCATCTTTGTGCCTCAGATTTCGATGTCGCTTGTTGCTTTCGTGCCTTGAGTTGGTTTTCGGATTTGCTTGGGTTTTGTTGACGGTTTCGATGGATTTCATTGTTTTCGTTCATTGAACTGCACTTCAATTCCGAGATTGGAAAGAGAGGAAGAGGTATTGATCAAGCTGTTCGTGAATGCAGGTGAACGAGCAGTAGGCGGCGTACAAGCGGAGTCTTGAAGCGCCTCTTTCCTTCTCCCTTCCAACCAACTAAGTCAGTGGCTACCATCCCGATTAGCTAGTCCTGCTTCCAAGTCTAAAAATCTTGCATACTTGTTTGCCCCGATCAAGCGATACCAAGTGATAACTAAAAGATGTCAAGATAAAAAGGGAATAGGCTTGGATTATTATGCTTGTCAATCAAACATGTGAACTGTTATCTTATTGTATGCTAGCTTGTTTCAAATGTTCTATACATGCTTCAATTTTTAGTTAGAATGCATCTTCTTCTATGAATTGTGCCGAGTATGGAACACACCTTGTATTGTGCATAATTGTTCAGGGAGGCTATGCAAAATAAATCATGCAATACTGCTTGTCGTGTACTCGTGTTGCCTCAACTGCATTAATTGTTAACTAATAAACGTGTTCGATCACGGACAACTTGTGCACAAGGTTTTAGTTCTGCGGACGGTCGCTGGGGTACTGGCACCGATCCGATCCGGGCGGAACTCGTGTGTAGTCATCGTGTACAGGAAAGGATGGCTTGCAGCGCATCGTGTACTCGTCGCATGCTATCCTTGTTCTTGACTATGTCCATTATGGCATCAAGCCAGTGATCCTCGTGTATATTTAAACCTGTTGCAAGCTAACTTGTGTCTTCGTGGCAGAGAAGGCATGGTAAGTATTGTGCAGGTGGTTCAGATGGACAGGTAAAAGCCACCGAACGGTGGCAAGTTCGTTTCAGTAAATTCTATATGCTGCTTACTTGTAAATGAACTAAGGCAAGATAGAAAGACCACAATAAATATGCATGCTTCATTAAAACAACGTGTTGATTGGTATAGTTGGGTTAGCTCGCCTTCACCAGTACATTTCGATGTACTGACCCTCGTTGAAACAGGTTCCCCGCACTAAGGTGAACCGAGCGAGGAGCCGAAGTCGTCTTCCCGATCCAGTCCAGCTGTAGGCGCATCCTGATCGCGCCACATTTTGAAGTATACTTGAAGACAGGAGCTAGAACCCAATCAAGAATGCAGCTCCGTGGAAAAGCTATCATTCCACCCGGAGGTCTTTATCTTTTGAAGTTTAGTAAAGGGATGTAATGTACAGGATTGCCATCTCATTTTGTGCCAACACTTTTGTAAGCCCGTGCGGCAAATTAGCTGACTCGTTCAAGAGTTTGTAATAAATGTTCATTATCAATAAAAGAGAACTTTTTCATGTTTCAAATATGTGCTTCAATTTATCTGCGTACTCTGAATATGTGCTCGTTATGCAAAAATACTATAGCCTTGTGCGGACGCAACCCCAGGCCCGCACGGCGGTCACGCTCGGGGGACGTTTCTACGATCGCTCGGAATCGGGACGTGACACCCTAAGCCCTGAGGCGGCCACTTTTTCACAACAATGTTTTCTGCCAAACCAAGCATAGCCTAGAAGACAATCGAAAATTACTTCTTATATCTCAGACATGAAGGTCATGTTGCACCAAATTTGTTGTCTGAAAGCAGATAAGTTTACAGGAGGGAGGTTTTATCTTTTCTTGCAGGAGGGATAAGAAAAACAATAGAATTAACCCAACTATTTCACTTGGAGATTGCGACCATTTATATATACTATGATTTAAAGCTGGTAAGTTTGGTTATTCTAGTATTCAAAGTAGACGAGGGTTTTCTTCTTAGAGTTTGTAATAGTTGATATCTAACATTTTGGTGGAGATTGATGGTCACATCTCTTGCCAATCTAAAAGAGTTATTGAATTGGTACTTAGCTTCCTTTGCATATATTGCTTGTAAATATCATTAAATGGTTTACCAAAATACTACAACCTTTTAAGTTTAGTAGATGGTACTTTATGTTTTAGTGTGTTATGTCAAGATCATTTACAAATTATAGTTGATGTTGGGTAGCAGTCATCAGTCGTTTTACTAAAATGATATTTCTTGGTAAAAGTAATACTAACAAATGATAATGACTTGCATACTCCAAATAAGTTAAGTGGGGATATTTGTGTGCCTCATCATTGCCATCCAACATGGCTTACTATTGCTTTTCACAATCTCCTACATAAAGATGGTGCTGAATTGGAGGGATAAAGGTTCGTAGTATCGGTATTGGACTCTTCCTATAAGTATCGAGATCGGCGGGCATTATCGACAATTTTGGATCGGAGTATCGAATTTTTGGGTATACCTATGCTATACTGTATTTTCGTAAGATGTCGGAAAACAAATAATTATTAATAAAATACTAAAAATTTAGGGAAACAATATTTTATACATTTAGGCATATTTTTAAGTATTTTATGTGTTGTTTCTTAATGGTTTTAAAATTGAATGAAATAATAGTTCACCCTTAATGATTTGTTTACCTGCGATAAATAAGATTTCTTCATTTACATGATTTTACAACTTTATTATTCTTTTACACCCTCGTTGATTGGTATTTTTCTTTCAAATTTCTCTACTGAATTGACTTGAAAAGAGACCCCTAACGTAAGTATCGTCGGTATCGGATAGTATCGGTAGCGGTCGGTATCTGATCGGGACATGTCAAACCGTATCAGTATCGGCCATCGGATCAGTACCGGCTAATACTGCAAACTTTGGTGTGTATGTGGGTAAAGCAGTGAACCTATGAAAGTATTCCTTTAAGTATAGTTTTGAATGATGTAGGACTTGTTATTATCGCTTTTCCTTTGTTCTACGGTGCTAACATGCAACATACCTTATGATATTGATGTCTTAGCTTGTACATTGAGCACTATTCTATCATGCTCTTACTATTGATTTGGATTACTGTAACATGTTATTTTGTATTATAAGGCAAGTGCATTCATCAATTGACCGACAATACTGATTTTACAAATTGAAGTATATTCAGACTTTGACTAAAAAAAGGCATCTCATTGCCACGAGTCTCCCTCTTATAAAACATCTGGGGAGGTGAGCTTCAGGATGTACACATCCTTATCCACATGTATACGGAGAGGCTGTTTCCATGACTTGAACCCGTCATACTTTAATCGTACCAAAGAAATATTTCATTTAGTTGTGATGGGAGAGCAAGGAAGGACCCAAAGACATTTGTCATTGCCATAGGAGAAGGGAGAGCAAGATCAACTATAAGGAATGGCTCCTAGACTCCACTAAATTGAAAGACCAACAAATTAATCCAGAATCCCATTCACAGGATTCTTCAAGATTGCGATCACCTGTCAGAAATAAAGCAGATGAGTATTTGGAGGAAACTACAATTCAACTTACATGACCCTGTTGGTCCTTTCACACAGGATGTAGTGGTGTGTCTGGAGGGAGTTTCAACGCAACAGTTATGTGACCTCATGGATCATGAAATGATGAGAAGGGAATCAAGATATCCTAGACCTGAATACATAACGGGAAGGGAGTCATGGGTTTGTCAGATCGACATGGGCCGTGGGAGTGGTTTAGTTATCAGTGACTAGAGGTCTGTATAGAGGAGTTTGGGAGTGTTGGTTAGGTATGTGACCTAAATACGGCGGGGGTATGAGAATTTGGTGTATCAACTATTCTTGAGTTATTTACCCTATGGAATGTAAACATAATCAATGGGCCTTTTTCCCGATGAAGTCAATGGCCCTATGGAGTTGGAGGGTTGCATCGAAAGACAAGAGGAATCTCTAGATGGAGACTCTTGTCTCGGGCTCTTATCAACGAAAGTCGATAAATTATAGCTTTGGTGTGCTCAGAACAAGCTAGCAGACTGTCACATTTTTTATTTGATTTAAGCACGTCGTGTTTTTTCTTTTCTTTTCGGAGGTCTTATACTTTTTGTTGGTAGCTTCGATTCGAGGTGTGTAGAAGAACTGTCTGGGCGTCGTGAAGCGTCGAGGAGAGTTGCGGCGAAGGCGACAGAGGATCGGTGGCTGAACCGGGGCTCAAAAAGAGCCAAAACATCATCGATGGTATAGCGACGGTATATTGAAGGTCTGACAGTATACCGAGGTATACCGCCTGTCGGAATTAGGTTCAGATGTGGGCCTAAGACAGCATATGTTTTGACCGTGTGATCTAATCTAGACGGTCAGGATTATTGCTGGGCTAATTTAGGAATTTTCTAAATCCTAGATTAAGTTTCTTAACATATATAAAGATGTTAAGGAGAGTTGTTCAGGAGAAACTCATAAGAGAGATTCAAGAGAGAAAGTTCACAAAAATTTAAGAGAGTGTTTTGCTCTTATGACCCGCTTTTCGAGACAGTCTGAAGGGAAGATTTGTTTGATGAGTTGCCTTCTTCGTTCAGGAAGATCATCAGAGGGTTGGGTGAGTGATTTCAATTGTAGTCTTTTTTCTTGAGATAGGTGAGGGGTTGAACTTGAAGACAAATGGTTCAACATATTTGTATCAATCTTGTATTATTGAAATATATAGATTAAGATTTGTCCAGGTAACACAGTCACCGAACATATATTGTGTTTGATCCGTCTTGGTGTCTGCATAAGACGGAGGTTCGTTATCTTCGGATGGGTTGATGTCGTTTCCACAGCACATTTTTCGACCAACTCTTTTTTCCTTGTTCCATTAATTAATCGTTATTGGAGGCCACGGGTTTATTTCCACTGTTTAGACTCAAAATAAGCTTTTTGTTTCTTCCCTATGGTTATGATGTACTTGACCACAGTAATGGCAGTTTCTCTCGTAACCTCTATACTAGAAGCATTTCTATTCTTGTATCAAACCATAATACTCCTCTCTAAGTAAGAAGCTTTCTGCAGCTTTTTTTCTTTATCTGTTTAGCTTTAATGTTAAATAAAGTTTCCAGTAATTTCATCTTATTAACTGCAGGATGCTATGGAATATGCTGAATGTGAAGCTGTAGTAAAAGATTACCCTCCATTTCGAGAAGCAATGAAAAGGAGGGGCATTGAGGATATGGATCTTGTTATGGTAGATGCCTGGTAAGCTAGTTTTTGCACATTTATTTCATTTACATCATATTCTGAGTTCTTTTTTCTTCTGGCCTAATAAATATCTTCTTCTTTTTTAAGAAAATCTAACCTAATAAATCTCACCATATATTAAATTTGCAGGTGTCTTGGTTACTATAGTGAAGCTGATTCTCCCAGTCGCCGACTTGCGAAGCCACTGATTTTTTGTAGAACTGAGAGCGACTGCCCCATGGAGAATGGTTATGCACGCCCTGTCGAAGGCATCTATGTGCTTGTCGATATTCAAAACGTTGTGATAATCGAGTTCGAAGATAGGAAGCTGGTACCTCTACCTCCAGCAGATCCATTGAGAAACTACACTCCTGGAGAAACTCGAGGAGGTGTTGACAGAAGTGATGTGAAACCTCTTCAAATTCTTCAGCCAGATGGCCCAAGTTTTCGTGTTAGTGGTCACTATATTGAATGGCAGAAGGTGGTTTTCTTTATCTTCTGTTCTTCTGCCCCCATTATCTCCTTGTTACTATTTTCTATTATATCATTCATAAAATGTACCATTACTATAACTTGAACTTCTTTTTTTGTTGAGCAGTGGAACTTTCGAATTGGTTTCACTCCCAGGGAGGGTCTAGTCATCTATTCTGTAGCTTATGTTGATGGTAGCCGTGGCAGAAGACCAGTAGCCCACAGGTTAAGTTTTGTTGAAATGGTAGTTCCTTATGGAGATCCGAATGAACCACACTATCGTAAAAATGCATTCGACGCAGGGGAGGATGGAGTGGGGAAAAATGCACACTCTCTTAAAAAGGTAAGTATTATGGTCTATCAAATTTTGTTTCTTGTACAATGACTCCGCTGTTAATTGTTTACTTACTTTCTGTAGGGTTGTGACTGTCTAGGCTACATCAAGTACTTTGATGCCCATTTTACAAATTACACTGGGGGTGTAGAGACTATTGAAAATTGTGTTTGCCTGCATGAAGAGGATCATGGAATATTATGGAAGCATCAAGATTGGAGAACGGGCTTAGCAGAAGTTCGACGTTCGAGAAGGCTTACCGTGTCATTTATATGTACTGTGGCTAATTACGAGTATGGCTTTTTCTGGCACTTCTATCAGGTAACGAAAAAGTTTGAAAACTCTGGTTCTGATAAGGGAAATACTAGATTCTTGTAGGGTGTTCTTGAGGGTTAGGTATCTAAAGAAGCCCTGGTAACTCTACCAAAGCACCCTACATCATGACAGTAGATATTCAGGAGAAGGATAAGTAATAGTTTATTAACATTATAGAAAAGGGTAGCTGCTAACAAGGACAGTTGTATTGTGTTATATTACATACTGTTGGGAGTTCTTGATATTTCTTACCAAATAGAATCAAGTATGTCTTTACATTAAATGGTACTCACCACATAACGACTTCAAATTGGTAGTTTTTGTCGGATCACCCCCTGCTGAGATTTACATGGCTGAAACCATCCCTTTCAGCCTATTTGTTGAACTTTCTGATGAATGAATCTTACAAGATAGAAAATGAGAAGAGAACTAGTGCCTACAATACTCAAAATACATTCCTACCGTTTTACTTTACCAATACTATCCAGTGATTGAAGTTCATGTTTGTGTCATCCCTCATTAAACAGAAACTCAAACATGTTCCAGTTGGTGACAAAAAATGCAACAGGTCCTGTACATTGTAAGCAAACTCGGGCAAAACACAGAAGCATCATCTCTAGACCATCCAGTGTAGTCAAAGACGCGCCTAAGGCGCGCCTTGCTCCTAGGCGCAAGGGCAGCACCTCAGGGCACTCCAGGTGGGGCGCAATTTTTAAGGCGCACCTAAGGCGCGCCTTGGAATAGCTAAGGTGCGCCTAGGCGCGCCTTGAAAATCTTGTGAAAAAAATAACATGTTTAGAATATTTTTTGAACTGCTGTAATTTTTTTTTACTGTTTTCTCACTCACTCAATTCAAAGTGATTGCAACCTAGACATGGAAAAATTTGAAGCACATGTTTATCAATGTAGAAATCCGATGTGAATATATATATATATATATATATATATATATATATATATATATAATATTTTTGCTCCTCGCGTTGCTCGGGCGCGCGCCTTAAGTGCGCCTTGCGCCTCGGGCGATTTGGACCCTTTGCGCCTCGAGTGCGCCTTGCGCCTTTGACTACCTTGAGACCATCTAATCAGTTACTCTATATGGAAATCATAATTTATGTTGTGTTCCTTATCCATGCACTAATCAGCATGAGATAGATGCATAATGCTCTAATAATCTAGGATTATGACTCATATTCTAGTTATATTCCCATTTACTCTTTTTCCCCCTTGAGAGATGTGAAGTTTAATACTTTGATTTGATTCCTTTAGTTGAAAAGCTTCTTCCTTAAAAATCAGTACAAAGATGGATACTTTTGCATGATGTTATGATATTAATTTATAAAGTTCTGGTCTATACAAATGTATTTATGTGTCTATGCATGCATATATGCTGGGTTACATCTATGCATGTTGCATTCTGAGTATGTCCTGTGGCGGCAGGATGGCAAAATCGAAGCAGAAGTAAAACTTACTGGGATTCTCAGCTTAGGAGCATTGCATCCCGGAGAATCAAGAAAGTACGGTACAACTATTGCTCCAGGTTTATATGCACCAGTTCATCAACATTTCTTTGTTGCTCGTATGGACATGGCTATTGATTGTAAGCCTAATGAAACCTTCAATCAGGTGTGGTGTGGTTATATACTTGATCCTCTTCATTCTTAATTGTATAGTGTGATGGTCTAATTCTTAGTGATGCTTTTCTTTCTTATCGCATCTTCAATTTCTCTAAATCAACCTTAGGTTCATATAAGTTATAGGAAAATCCTTCTATTAGATGATACCAGTCCATTCTTGTGTTATGTTGGGTTTGCCTTGAAAGCATAGTTTGGGGAAACACACGTACTAATGTACCAAATATCTATAGTTTATATGTCCAGTAAACTTTATATTGTTTGGCTGTAACAGCGGTGGAAGGAGAATTTTTCTAAGGGAGCAAAAAAGCACAAAATTAAAATATAAAGGGGGGCATTATGTAGAATTTTTATAAGAAAATAAAAGATATATCGGTCATAATGTGCCTAATATAGGTTGTAGTCGAGACCTCTCGAGTATGAAGCTCATCACTTAACCAACTGAGACACCATTTGGTTGTTAAATATCCTAAAAAAAAAAGAATTTAAAATATAGGACAATCAAAGACTATATATAAGGAAAGGAAACCAAAGCTCAAGGGGAGCAGATGCTTCCCCTCATTCTTTGGTGGGCCTGAAATAAGTTTGTTGACTTCCTAAAAATTAAATGACTAGGTACTGACATTTATATCAAATGAATAGTTGAGATGGGCTTGAAGAAGGGGCATCCCTTGACAAGTTGACAACCTTCTATGATGTCAGGCATACTAGTAGGTAATACTTACATCTTTTTCCATCTAATTATGAGATGCCGTTGGAAGACTTGCAAGCTTGTCATTCATAGTCAAAGCTTTGGATGGGAGTCACCCAACAAGTCACATGTGTTACTCAAGCAATCATTCATGAGATGATATCATACATGAGATGATAGGGATTCCATTGTATTAATTGATTTATACCCTTTTTTCTTTCTTCTATTTTGTATAAAAACGGTCTCACGTGTGAGTGCACAAAAAGGAAATTAGACATTGCCGATATTACACATTTATCATGTATGAACAATTGGTTGCTACATGCTAAGTAAATGAACCAGCATTCATGTTTAGATCCTTGCTCTTCCCCATTACTTTCTGGCAACTGATACATAAACTTGAACTACTCTTCCATTCTACAATTTTGCTGGCGTCTCTTGGACCCAGTCATTTTTGACAGCTATATTCTAATGCTGACTCCAGTAGCAGGAGGAAGAAGAACAGTCTAAAAAATGTATCTTGTTATATCAAATTATTTACCTCTCTACTATTTCATTTCCCCCCTCTACGCTACTATTTCTTCAGAGAGAAGACTCCCATTTTTAACCCCACTCTGCATGGAACATCTTCAACAAGTTTTTATGCATACACAAAGGATAGACAGGAAAAATAATTAAGAATGTTGTGACATATTTCATGCATGCAAGTCCAACAATATGAATCATTTTCTTTGCTCATATATATATATATATATATATATATATGTGTGTGTGTGTGTGTGTGTGTGTGTGGAAGAAGGTAATTGTGTTACAGACTTCTGGTCCGAAGGGCTACAAACTCGGTCCGAAGGCCCCACACATCCCGGCTCGGAGGCCATATCCCTGTCCGAAGACCCGCACTTGTATCACATCTGCACCCGCAACCGCACCGCACCGCAACTCAAATTAATTTTCCACAAGAAAATTAATATGCTTCTCCCGTTGTTCGAACTAGCAACCTCTTTGCAGGATATACCTCACTCTAACCACTTGAGCTAGACGTCATTCGCATATATATATATATATATATATATATATATATATATATATTGTAGAAGGTAATTTTATTAATGAAATTTCATATTACATCTCACCCTCCCTCAGGTGGGTTCCCTGGTTGATCTCATCCCTTTAACGTCAAACTTAATATTGTGTAATAATCCAATATTAGTAGTAAATAGTCCCAAAAAATGCGGTTGTTCCTCTCCTTCCAGATATGCCTTCTGCAGTCTGGTGCATGCTTCCTGAAACCATATCGCTCCTCTACTGCGGACATTCCTGATACTTCGAATCATAATCAATATCTTGGCCGCCACTGACCCCCATATTGAGGTGCCACGCCTGCTGCCTCCAAAGCTCCCATGCAGTATCATAGTCGAAAAACAGATGTCCCATCATTTCATTATCATGACCACACATAACACACCGTGACTCATCAGTTTGAATACCAAATCTGATTAGTCTGTCCCTCGTCAAAAGCCGTCCCAAGAGAAGTTTGTATAAACAAAACTGCATCTTGCGTGCAATACCTTTTGACCATATTATGTCTGTATGCTCCATCTTCTCGTGAACAATCCGAATCTGGTTGTATACCAGATTGACTTAAAGACGCCATGTACACTGTCAACCCAAACCAGCTATCACGATATAGGCTGCCATCAATTTGGACTTGTCGAATGAGTGGAGCAAACTGCCTCAGCAGCGGGTGGGCATCCAACCACCATTCCCCACCGTGGATGATGAAGCTAACCTTCTCCCTGTGGACCGCTGGAACAACCAATTGACCGCCCGCCCATTCTATTAGGCTACGGTGGCGGATCCAAGGATCCCACCATATATCCGTGCCTTCGCCATCATAAATTCGTTGCATAATATGTCGATGCAGGACTCTACACTGTCGTAAAATATGCTTGAAGACCACAGATTCATTTTTATTCCCTCTATAGGTCCAGAAGTTGGAGTCTTTGAGATATTGGTTAGTCATCCATGTAGCCCATAGCGAATCCCCCTTAGGAATTTTCAAGCCAACTTCAATCTCGCAACTTCTCGCAAAGTCTGAATAGGCCGCAACTTCAATCCCGCAACTTCTTTATATATATATATATATATATATATATATATATATATATGTGTGGGGGGGGGGGGGGGGGGAGCGGATCAAAAGACCCGCTCCCGGAGCCCAGCCGAAGCCCTGCCCCCCTGCACCATCGGATCGGGAGGTCCGCGTGGGGCCCCCGCGATCCAACTGTTGGGAGCGACGGGGTTCCGGATCCGCTCCCTCTCTCTCTCTCTCTCTCTCTCTCTCTCTCTCTCTCTCTCTCTCTATCTATCTATCTATCTATATATATATATATATTATAGACATAGTAAATTTTATTACTAAAAAACTGTATTACACCATTGATTAAACTGTATTACACCACTGATCTCGTTACATCACATCTTGTTAATAGCTCTCGGGTAAAGCTATCACAACCTTCTCTCATACACCGCCCTATTGCATTACCTTTCCTTGGAGGTTTCCAGCCTTATCGTCGGGTGTATTACACTCTTGGTAATCCTGAGACTCGCCAGCAGTCACAAATGCCTGCTTCCTACCACCATCTCTAGTTCCTTCTCCTTGGGCTGTCCTCTGTGTTAGGGACCGCAATAGTTGTTCTCATTGCGAATTATAAATTGTAAGACGACTTCGTAGTCCATCATTATCCACGCCATCCACATTATTAGATATCTCGTCTATTGGCCCTTCTGCTACCACCGCTTTTGCATTGGGATTTTTCTTTGCCGTTGAGTCGGGCTCCTCCATTATTAGATATCTCGTCTATTGGATCAACGCATCTGATGGGATTTGCTCGTGATCATTCACAACATTAGTCGAGTTGGTGACGTGGATAACCTCGAATCTCTCCCCCGACCACTTCACAAGAACGTTGGACTGTGAAGGCTCCGAAGATAAATATTGGCGTGAACATCACCAGAATCTGCATGGTCCATAACTTTTCTCTTCTTGACCATCTCTATCCTTCTTGGGTTTGTTGTGACTTGTTGTGGTGTCAGCCTTAACAGTACACTGTTCTCGTACGTGACCAAAATTTCTGCAGGTAGAGCAGACATGTGGAACCCATTTGTACTCCACTACTTGTTCTATCTTTTCCCCACTAGGTAGTAGCAAGGTTATTCTTCTCGGCTAGAACTTCCTTGGCATTCGCCTCCACGAACACACGTGCATAAGAGAATCTGTGGCGACGCGCAATGAGCTTATCTGTGTGCAGCGGGGTTCCAACCAAGCTTGCCATATTCATAATGGACGGGATAGTCCACAATTAAGGAGATAGACAAGGGAATCTAATCTATATCGGCATCGAAGACCGTCGACGGTTCCACTCCCTCGTTACCACCAGAAGACCATTAGAGGTCCACAACCCATTCTTCATAATCCGAACTAGGTCCTCTACAAGGGAGAATTTGATGAAGTAGAAGACGTTCTCCCTCGAGAACACCTCCATAGCTCCTTTCGGTCGCCATACCAACAACGCATACACACGGAGTTGATCGTAGAACGGCTTAGTCTCCATCACAAAAAGCACTGAGGTATGTTTCCAGTAGTCTAGTGATTCAATGATATCTTCCGTCGTGATCTCCATCATGCCGCACAACATTTACTACCACCGACTCGACATAATGTAGCTCCATTTCCTCATGCACTTTTGCTGGTTTGCACAAGGAAGCCCAAGATATGGGTTGGGAAGAAGCGATCACTGCCAAAGGTTTACTTGTAGAAGGGGATCGAGAGAACACTTTGTTGCATGCGGGTTGACCTTTCTCAACCAAAGGAGCCAAACTCCTGCTCACCTGCCCCTCCCAACTCTTTCTGATCATCGATTGGATAGATCCGTTGCACCTTTGGAGATTGAATCTTGGCGGTGCACACCTCCCCAGACTGATTCTCCTTTGACCGTAGCTCTTTGGCCCTAGACAGACCCTGTCTGGCAGCAGACTGTGCCTTGTCTTGGGAGGCATACTCAGACAAGACTTACTTTCTCGAAGTCCCATCTGTTTCCCCCGACGTGTCCATTCCACTGTGGTCCATCCGTCCAGCATCACTCTGTCATTACTCTCCTCAAGTCAGTTGTAGAACCTCCTTTCGAAACTCTAGATAGCCCAGGAGCCCCCAAATTACCAAAATTATTTGGATCTAAAACCACCACTATATATATATATATACATATATGTTGGTAATTTATTTATCACAATTTTTTGGCCACCTATAGTCCGCAATCCAGCCCGAAGGCCCACTCCCGGCCCTTTCCACGAGATGCACAAATTTAATTCCTACCCCTCGGAAAAGAAATTGCTTCTCCCATGATTAGAACCCACAACCACCTGGGAGGAGGCCTCCCACCGTAGCCACTTGAGCTAGAAGTGTTTGGCTATATATATAGTCAAAACCTGGTTGCTCAAGTGCGTGGCTAGAGTGGAGACTTAAGACCCTAGTAGGAGATGTTCGAATCCCGGTGGGAGCGAACATGAACAATTACCTCTTCCAAATATATATATATATATATATATATATTGAGGAAGAGAGGGAGAGAGAAAGAATACGTGACATGCTTGATTTCTATGAATGTACACTATTGTCGTTTCACTATTAACTTTGCTTTCTTATGGGTAATAACTTGTTCCTAGATTGATACTAATTGTTAAATTTTGTGGTATAGTGAATCATCACATTATTTAGTTGTAACTTTCTCCGTATACAGGTGGTTGAGGTGAATGTTAAAGTTGAAGAACCAGGCCAAAGTAATATTCACAATAATGCATTTTATGCTGAAGAAAAGCTTCTTAGATCCGAACTGCAAGCAATGCGTGATTGTGATCCATTGTCTGCTCGTCACTGGATTGTAAGGCTCCAAGTCCTTTATCCTATGATATCCTTGTCAGCACGTTGTTTCCAGTTTCCAGTTATTTCTGTTCTTTTATGGTTTTTTATTAACAATTTGTTGCTTAATTTAACATGCTCACATGTTGATATCAGCTCAATATGAATATATTTATAATGCAGTTTGCTTTATCAAATATGTCAATGACAATTGCATTTTCTGTATCTTGTGACTATGGTAGTTTGAAACATCGAAAACTTAGATGCATATTACAGTTAGGTGGTAATGCTTTTCAACAGAGCTTGAAGATTTTGGATATATGACTATTGGATCTTGTGATGATAGATTTCCATATTTCTTGGTAGGAACATAATTATGCGTATGCAGGCAAACTTGACAACTATCGACCTAGGACTAGGCCTATGACATATTGTATGTATAGAGAGATACGTACGAGTGAAAACTTTTGGTATTTAAGATCAACGATTCATTATGGAGAAATCGAGAAGGATGTTGTGCATAGAATAAGAAAAGGATGGATGAAATGGAAGAGTGCTTGTGGAGAATGGTTTACTTGAAAACTGAACTTAGAACAATTAACTTGTACCCAATTGGAAACTTGAACTTCAAACCTTCCAATTTTATATTGTCTTGTCATTTCCTCTATAGTGATACTCAGCTTCTTTGGACATGATCCGATCAGTTTTTGTTTATTATGCATGGTGATCAGCTGTATCTTCCTCTATAGCATTTAAGTAAGCAGCTTATATCTTAATTATAATCTAGCATGTGCACAATGTCTAATTGATAACAAAAAAAAAGACTGATGGATGAAACATGATATGTTCCACAAATACTAGTTCCGTGGTCATGAGGTGGAGTGCAGATAGGTGATAGATGAATCCTTATGGTTTCCATTCCTCACCTCTTGTGGTATTTATGGTGTCTTCTATCTATGTACTTTATGTGAACAATCCAAAAATAGTTGCAACACACTTTAAGATTGAGGATGTGCAAGATACCCTTAAGTAATGTATATTTGTCTCCATTCATATATCCATATGATATTAAGATACAAATTCAAGTGTATTGATTCACTAAACACAGGAAGATTTTATGATCAACTTTATGTATGATGCAAGGTTAACTAATGTGAATTCTACATGATTATATAGGAGGGTGCATTTGTGATATACTATGTGAGGTACACAACAAACCCTATTTTGTTAAATAACATAGTAAAATGTGTTTTATGTGACACATAAAATCTCACAATTAGTGAGCTAGATCCTTTCTGCAATTGTATCAAATATTGAAATAGGCTACCATGAATATCCTAACAAAGAACAAGCATGTATATAATACTATACTAGGTGTATTAGATTTAGATAGCAGGATGACGAGTAGTAAGGGTATGTACTGAGCAGACTGGGATTTGTTTGTGGAATTCTAATTTAGTGATCTTTTCCGTGTATGTGTGTGTGTGAGTTGTTTTGGGGGGGGGGAGGATATATAAAAGTTGTTGAACCTCTACTAATAATTGTGTGAATCTGAATGTTTGCATAACATTGCTATTTAGTTGATTGCTTCTGCTGTATAAAATGAATATAACATCAAAATCAATCAGATTGCATAAAAGTTGCACAACCCTATTCATATCCCTATTGGGTTGCTTTCATAGGTCAATAGTGGTAACAAAGTAGATGGCAAAAATTTCAATCACTGAATTAGAAATAAGTCACAACCTTAATGTTAGATTACATTCAAAAGAAAACAATGATATTCCATAAGTGATACAACAGGAAAGCAATAAATTCATGTGATTAGTACTTAACCTTGTGTGCAATGTAGCATAATCATCTTCAAACAAACTAAAAGCTTTTTGTATCTAGTAAGTGGATCCTTGTTTACTGGCACTTCTATTTAGCAGAAAGAGTGATATTTTTCAAATGGTCCAAATCAGAGAAATCTGAAATAGCTATAATGATCATCAGTTGCATTCTGGATGGTGTACCAGACAGGTATGACCTTCTTTTGGATTGTTTGACAGATCAATTAGATATTATCCCTTTTCTTTTGGTGCCACCCTTTTAATAGAAGGAAGACTAACTACTTGTTCGTGAGGGTCATCACACCATATTTATACAGACATATATAAATTTCAAGGTACGAATTGATCTACAAAATCAAGCTTTGTATTGAACTTCACACTTGTAGATGTTATCCCTTTGCTTTTGATGCCACCCTTTAAATAGGCAGAAGCCTAATTACCTGTCATTGCACCATACTATAAGTAAAAATATAAATTTCAAGGTTGAATAGATCTGCTAAATCTTTAAGATTACAAGTTTTTGTTGGAGGTGAAGATTCTGGTCACTTTCAGCTTCTATAAGCAAAATAATGGAATTATGAATTTTGGGATTTTAATGGTAGCTGTTAAGTTAATGTGGTGTAGAGTAATTATTCCTCTGAGCCAAAACTTTGAATGTTTATTTCTAAGTTGGAAGTTTGTGTATTTGTAAATTGTAACATACTGATAGCCCAAACTAGGAGCGGCTATAATTGTATTAGTCCTTGTGTACATGCGCATTGGTGATTCTATTTGATTAAAGTAGAGGTCAAGAAACTGAATGTTGATATGCTAATATTTGAATCGGTTATGATTTTTTTTTCTTAGTAAAACCAGCATTATGCTCTGTTTTATTTATTTGTCGCATCTATTTTCTTTTAACAGCAAATAGTTGTGATTGATCTGCATCTGGATCAGGATTATCATATTGAACAACAGTAAAAATAATTCTCTGTATGATTCTGGTACATTCTGTTCTCTTCTCAGATAAGGAACACAAGGACTGTCAACCGAACAGGGCAGCTTACAGGTTATAAACTTATGCCTGGCGCGAATTGCTTACCATTGGCTGGTGCAGAGGCAAAATTTTTGAGAAGGGCAGCCTTCCTAAAGCATAACCTTTGGGTCACATCATATAAACGTGATGAGATGTATCCTGGAGGAGAGTTTCCCAATCAAAATCCACGTGTGAATGAGGGATTGGCTACATGGGTTACGAAGAACAGGTCCCTTGAGGAAACTAACATTGTTCTCTGGTTAGTTTCATATACTTTAAGCACTTGCCATTAATTAAAATAGGTATAATATAATGTTTTTGTCGGTCTTGTATTGCTATTTATTTAATGCTAACAAAATTGTTAGTATTGAGGCAAATCCGACATCTAATGTTCTTGAAAAAAATTCATAGTAGCTTATGTCATTTACCTGCTTTTCATTCATATCTTGAATGGGACTTGTACTACAGTGCTACCTTGCACGGACACAAATACAATAGAAACAATATTGACATGACGACAGACACTCGGCAGCTATTTGGCATGTGCTAGTGTATTTTGGAGTGTCCATTTCATCTCTGATACGTTTCTGGCACGACTCGACATGGACACGGCATCGATTTTTGGTATCTCCATGCTTTTGGCTCCAACACATTGTTCTTTAAAAGTTATAAAATCTTCTTCCTCTAGTATACTAGCTTCAAAAGTTTAGCTTTAATTTACAGATCTTGAATTTATGTTTTACTACTGATAGCAGTGGTTTAGTGATTTCTCTAACAATTGCACATTCTGATGGATGCTATTATTGTAGTCCTAGAACAACATTGTGACACTGCTATATTGTCAACTAGATGACTCTCTGGTTGTGCTACTTTACAAGTTATCAAGACCATAGTTTTCAAGTACATCATTGTTGTTTTCACTGAGCTTTTTCCCATAAAATGTTGTCATCTATGCATAACAATTATAGAATGTGAAATCTATTGAGAACGGAGAGCTTATACAACCATTTCTGACTGAAAGTCAAAAATACTTTGTAAGGACTGATGTACAAAAGAAAGTGCCTAATGCAACACAAATACATAATCCACACAATAGGAAACACGCAAGGTTTTTACGTCGAATGTGCTGACGTTTATAGAGATAAATACACAAAATGGCCAAATAAAGGTGTATGTACAAAAGAAAGTGCCTAATGCAACACGGGTTGATAGGGATGAGTAGGTGCAATTGATATGCACCCATAGACATCAACATGCATGAGCTGTTTCACATCTTGAGTTAACTTGAACATTATTCTTTGCAGTGTTCTATTTGTTATTTGTTTTCTCATCTGTACTTCATTTCAGGTATGTGTTTGGAGTAACCCACATTCCTCGCCTGGAAGATTGGCCTGTGATGCCTGTCGAAAGGATAGGCTTTATGTTGATGGTATTTCCATGCCTCTATTTTGTTTTTCCCCATGTTTATGTATTCAGTGAATTGATCATTTTACATGCATGTGCTTCACTTCATATTGCTATGTTCGAAAATGTGCTATTGAAAGGTTTGATCTTGTAGCAATTTAATCATTGAATGTTAAAGTATATCAACATAGATAAGCCTTTAGTAAGTAACAGCTAAGAGCTCATATTCTTATATGAAGGTAGGAAAATAATTCCTTGAAAAATGCATTCTTATAATCTCTTCTAGGTATCCATCCAGCCATTAGTTCCTGAATGACTCACCTCTTGATATTATTTCTTCTGCTTTTTACTGCAAATTCAGACAAAGTTCTAAGTATTGGTGGAAACCGGTACCCCCACTCCCATCCTAAAAAAAAGAGGTAAAGAACAGTCAAAACCATTATTCATCGGAAGGGTTTGAATCCGAAATCGAAACCGAGTTTTCAACCTTGGTTTCAGATAACTATCACTTACTAGAAGTTTGTAAAGCATCCAAACAAGGGCAGAACCACCTTAAGGGCTAAGGTGGGCTCCAGCCCACCCAAAAAAGTTGTTTTCTTTTCATATGTTTTTTTTCTTTCATATATGAATCAATCCATACCCCTGCCCACCCCAGCCTAACGCAGCCCATCCCAGTTTGAATTTCTGGTTCCGCCCTTGCATCCAAATGTTTTGTATACCTCATTGCTGGGAAGTTCTTCATCAAAATGGTGAGATTAGCATCTCACTTGGGTTGTTTGTGTTAGAGTTAATCCTGTTGAGGAGGTTGAAGAGGTGGTTATTTGGGTTTCAATAAATCCTAATATTTAGGAATGTTGTTATTTGATCTATTCTTTTGATTTATTATCACTTAGTTAAAATATGGTTAAAATGTGCTACTTTTATGCATTCTGTTAGAGTTGTAAATGGCTATTTAAAGGCCAAGTTAAGTTTGAACAAACACATAGATTATTCTGATCAAGAATCAAATTCTCGTCTTACATTTGGTATCAGAGCTATGGCAACCAACGACGAGCAAGGTCCCACGACGTCGACACCTATGAAGGAGACCTCATTCACCTTCAAGTACCCCATGCTGACACGGACCAACTATGCGGATTGGGCTCTCTTAATGAGAGTCAACATGCAGGCGCAAGGCCTGTGGGAGGCGATCAAACCCGGGAAAGTCGACTACCGCGACGACAGGATGGCCCTGTCCGTCATACTCCGTGTCGTGCCGCCAGAGATGCTGCGGACACTGGCAGTGAAAGACTGCCAAGGAAGCATGGGACGCTGTGAAGATGATGCGGATGGGGGTCGAGCGCGTGCGCGAGGCCAAGGCGCAGAAATTGCGTGCCGACTTCGAATTAATGAAGTTCAAAGACGGCGAGTCCGTTGAGGACTTCGCGATGCGGCTCACGGGACTCGTCAACGACCTGCAACTACTTGGCAACGAAATGGACGGCGAGAAGGTAGTTAAAAAATTTCTTCGATTCGTTCCATCCAAGTACACGTAAGTCGTCATTGAGACTTTAGTGGATCTCAAGACGTCGTCAATTGAAGAGCTTACCGATCGGCTTCTAGCCGTCGAGGAGCGGTACGATCTTGGCAGCAACTCCGGCGACACAAATAGCCGCATTCTCTCCGAAGAGGAGTGGCTCGCTCGCACGAAGCAGAGGAAGCAAGGCGAGGCCTACTCCAACGGCGGCAAAACCTGTGGTCGCGGGCGCGGCAAGCCAAGAGGTCGTGGCCGCGGCGACACGAACAACGACAACAACAACGCGTCCGGCGGCGCGCGACAAGAAGGGTAAGTGCAACAATTGTGGCATCTATAGCCACTGGGCGAAGGACTGCCGCAAGTCGAAGCGCGATGAGCGGGCCAATCTGATGCTAGCCGACGACGATGAGCTCGCACTGCTGATGGCGCAAGAGTACACGCTCGCCAAGACCACCGTGGGCACGACCAACAACGTCGTACTCGATGAGGTGCACGCTCAGGTGCATCTGGGCCGTGAGGACGACCACCACGACGAAGCATGGTACACCGACACCAGCGCCAGCAACCACATGACGGGCTGCAAAGAGGTCTTCACCGAGCTGGACACTGGAGTCACGGGCTCCATCAAGTTTGGTGACGGGTCCGTCGTCGACATCCGAGGGCGTGGCACGGTGATGTTTACGTTCTGGAACGGCGACTACCGCGCCCTCACCGGCGTCTACTTCATCCCGAAGCTACGAAGCAATATCATCAGCCTTGGGCAGCTCGATGAGAACGGCCCAAGTCTTGATCGAAGGGAGCGTGCTCTCGATTCGAGATCGTCAGCAATGCCTCCTCGCCAAGGTAAAACGTGCCCGAAATTGACTGTACATTCTATCTCTATTGTACAACCAGTGTGTTTAGCAGTACGACTCAATGACGACGCATGGCCGTGGCATGCACGGTTCGGCCACCTCAACTTCGAAGCACTCGGAAGTTAGCTCGCCGCAACATGGTGCACGGGCTACCACAGATCGAACACGTCAATGAGATATGCGATAGTTGCCTTGCGGGAAAGCAGCGCCGCACGCCATTTCCACAGGAGACCAAGTATCGTGCCTACAACCTGCTAGATCTCGTTCACGGTGATATCTGCGGGCCGATCACACCGATAACACCCGGTGGTAAGCGCTATTTCTTGCTCCTCGTCGACGATTTCAGCCACTACATGTGGTTGACGCTACTGGGTTCGAAGGATGAAGCGCCGACAACCATCAAACACTTTCAAGCCCACGCCGAGGTGGAGGCAGGGCGCAAATTGCGCACGCTCCGTACTGTTCGTGGGGGCGAGTTCACATCCATAGCATTTGGCGAGTATTGCGCGGGTTGCGGCATCAAACGGCAACTCACAACGTCGTACTCACCACAGCAGAACGACGTCGTCGAGCGTCGAAATCAGACGGTCGTTGCGATAGCGCGCAGCCTTCTGAAGGCAAAGGATATGTCCGGGAAGTTCTGGGGCGAGGCGGTCACGACGGCTGTCTACATCCTCAATCGCTCGTGGACACGGAGTGTCGACGGCAAGACGTCGTACAGGGCATGGCACGGACACAAGCCGAGCGTGCACTTCCTCCGCACCTTCGGCTGTGTCGCACGCGTCAAGGTGGTCAAGCCGAACTTACAGAAGCTAGAAGATCACAGCAAGCACATGGTCTTCATAGGCTACAAGCCCGGCACCAAGGCGTACCGGGTATACGACTCTGACGGCAAGCGCGTGCACGACACACGCAACATTGTCTTCGACGAGGAAGTCAAGTGGGACTCGGGCGTGCAAGACAACGTAGGTGAGACATTTACTGTTGAGTATACTACGATCCCCATCCCACATGTTGAGCATGCAGGCACGCCGGTGCACGGGGGTGGCGATCCATCAACACCAGTGGCACCCAGTCCAGGGCCGTTGACGCCGGCATCCTGGGCAGAAACATCCAACTCGGTGGTACAAAGTGGAGTGGAATTTGTCTCGTCACCCACCAATGCCTCGGCCATGCTCGACGTCGATGACAACGGGCCGTGCAGATACAGGACCTTGGCGAGCTTGCTTGACACGACCACCGTCCGCGAGCTCGATGCCGACGAGCTGGTCCTCATGGTTGGCGAGGAACCTGCAACTTTCTTTGAAGCCGAGAAACATCGATGTTGGCTTCAAGCGATGCTCGAGGAGATGAGCTCCATTGAGGAGAACCGTACATGGCACCTCGTAGACCTCCCATCCGGCCACCGTCCGATCGGTTTGAGGTGGGTCTGCAAGTTCAAGAAGGACGAGCACGGCGCCGTCCTCAAGCACAAGGCGCGGCTCGTGGCAAAAGGCTATGTGCAAAGACAAGGAGTTGACTTCGAGGAAGTGTTCGCGTCGGTTGCTCGCCTCGAGTCCGTCCGTTTGTTGATCGCACTCGCCACGCATAAGGGGTGGACGTTGCACCACATGGACGTGAATGCGGCATTCCTCAACGGCGACCTCAAGGAGGAGGTGTACGTTGCCCGATCTCCCGGCTTTGTTGTCGAAGGACAGGAGCACAAAGTGTTGAAACTTGACAAGGCACTGTACGGGCTGCGGCAAGCACCGAGGGCTTGGAACACCAAGCTTGACAGTTGCCTACTATCACTTGGTTTCCACCGGAGTGCACAGGAGCATGCTGTGTATACATGCGACAAAGGTCTATCTCGTCTACTTGTGGGTGTTTACGTCGACGATCTCATCATCACCGGGACGGGCCCATAAGAGATTGCCAAGTTCAAGGAGGAGATGAAGGCCTTGTTCAAAATGAGTGACTTGGGATTGGTCACCTTCTACCTCGGCATCAAGGTGCAGCAGTCCAATGGCTTCATCACCCTCAGTCAGGAGGCATATGCGCTCAAAATCTTGGAGAAGAGTGGCATGGTGGATTGCAACCCGTGCCACGTCCCCATGGAACTAAGGTTCAAGCTAAGCAAGGTGAGTTCAGCCCCTCCGACTGACGTCACATGCTACAGGAGCATCGTCGGGAGCCTCCGGTACTTGGCACACGCGCCCAGACATCTCGTACGCAGTGGGCTACATGAGTCGGTTCATGGAGAACCCGACCACCGAACACCTTGCTGCCGTCAAGCGCATCCTTCGCTACGTCGCCGGTATACGTCACTTTTGGTCGTCGCTACGCAAAGAAGGTGGAGGAACCACGGCTGATCGGCTACAGTGACAGTGACATGGTAGGTGACGTCGACACCCGCAAGAGCACCACTGGCGTACTATTCTTCCTCGATCGTAGCCTCATTAGCTGGCAATCTCAAAAGTAGAAGGTCGTGGCATTGTCATCCTGCGAGACCGAGTACATTGCCACGACAACGGCGGCATGCCAAGGCATTTGGCTTGCAAAACTCCTTGGTGACTTAAAGAACAAGGAGGCCGGCAACGTCATGCTCAAGGTAGACAACAAGTCCGCCATCTCCCTCAGCAAGAATTCCGTCTTCCATGACCGAAGCAAACATATTGATACAAGGTATCATTTCATTCGGGAGTGCGTCGAGAGAGGGAAGGTTGAGGTCGAGTACATCAACACTGAAGAGCAGCTCGCAGACATTCTTACCAAGGCGCTCGGGCGAGTCAAGTTCATTGAGATGAGACAGAAGCTCGACGTCATAGAGGTGAATATCATGCAACAGGCTTAGGGGGTGATTTGTTAGAGTTAATCCTGTTGAGGAGGTTGAAGATGTTGTTATTTGGGTTTCAATAAATCCTAGTATTTAGGAATGTTGTTATTGATCTATTCTTTTGATTTGTTACCACTTAGTTAAAATATGGTTAGAGGGTGCTACTTTTATGTATTCTGTTAGAGTTGTAAATGACTATTTAAAGGCCAAGTTGAGTTTGAACAAATACATAGATTATTCTGATCAAGAATCAAATACTCCTACCATTTGATCATTGATGTTCGGTAGGGTTAAAAACCCTACAAAGCATGAGATCTGCGATACACCTGGGAAAAATCCCTTGAATCCAGGGGCAATGGTTATAAAATGGAATATATGCCGATGTATATGATAACTGAAATCCCTTGACTAACCATTAGGACAGACTGCACGCATAGGAGTATAGCCATATCCAATGGTCTTTGGTGATATAGAACAGGAACCTGGGGTAAGATAACTTATTTAATCCGGAGATTTTTCACATGGATGAAATCATAAGACAGGATGAGATGGGCAACATATTAAAAACTTCAGGGACATGCACTGTTGCACACTTATTCCTTCTCAAATTTTCTTTTTATGTACAAGCATGTTGGTTAAATGTTACATATTTGCTGTAAGTTCACAAGATCTTGTCTATGTACCATCTAATATATACTTTATTCAGTACCTAAACTCTGTTGTTCATGTCTAGTTTACGCAAAACCTCAATCAGTAAAGTTACACTGCTCCAGAATTTATGAGTTAGATTGTGTATTGCTTTATGACAAAAAAGAAATAACTAAAATGTGGTGTTGCAGCCGCATGGCTTCTTCAACTGCTCTCCAGCTGTGGATGTTCCATCCAGCACTACTGAGATGGAGCTGAAGGAAAATGGATCGTCTAAGCCGATTGCTAACAGTTTGCTTGCAAAGCTTTGAAAGACTAGAGGAAAGTAAGGATCTAAACCAATGGGTACTGGAAATGATAATATGAATAAATGAACTTTTTGTGTTGCTTTGTGTGTAGTTGAAAATAAGGATCTAAACCAATGGGGACTGGAAATGATTATGAATAAATGAACTTTTGTGTGTAGTTGAAAATAAGGATCTAAACCAATGGGTACTGGAAATGATTATGAATAAATGAACTTTTTGTGTTGCTTTGTGTATAGTCGTGCTTTCTTTTACTGAATGTTTACAATGTATCAGTACTCTTGATCAAGTTAATTCTTATTTTCCATTGTTTTTGCATTGTCCATTTTCTTTGTGCTTTGTGAACCATATTGCAAACGTTTTACAGCTCATTCAGCATACGGGTACTTATCATCTTTGACGTGTATCCAAGGGAGTAAGCACTCGTTCTGCTAATAAAGATATTGTTGCAATTGTAACTTTCATTTTGCAAATAGAGCCTAAAATTGTTGTAGAAGTTTTCACTGATGAATTTTGGATTTCAGTTATACAAGAGGAATTGAACCAATTCGAGAGAAATCAAGTTTGGAAACTTGTCATTGAACCTAATAATTACTCTGTAATTGGCACCAAATGGATATTCCAAAATAAACTCAGTGAGAATGGACAAGTCAAACGTAACAAAGCACGTCTCGTAGCTCAAGGCTATAATAAAGAAGAGAGCATTGACTATGACGAGACTTGTGCTCTTGTTGTAAGACTTGAGTCCATTCGCATGCTTTGTGCATTTGTTAGTTTTTATTATTTTAAATTATTTCAAATAGATGTTAAATGTGGCAACAGAAGCATATATGATAGACTGTTGACCCATTAGTTGGACCAGTGAACCAATGACATGGATGTCATGGTCTTAATATTTTTTTCCTACACTTTAATCTGTGTGGTGCACAAGCTTTCCTTCTCGAAAACCAGTACAATTAGTCCTCCGAACGAACTTAGCTCAAGTGTGAAAACTTGAAAGACTACACTATATTGAAGAAGCTTACAAGATTCGGTGGTGACGAGCCTCCAACTTATTTATAGGATCTCAAGGTCCTTACAAGAAATTTATAAACTCTAGAACTTCTAGAAAGCTAAAGAAACTTCAAGAAGACTCCACCACCTTCGAGAATTCTGGAAGCTTCCATCAAAACCTCAATCAAGTGGGAGGGTTATGCAGGCAATCTCGGTGGGACTAAAATGTTAGCTGTGTTTGAGCAAAAGCTCAACTTCTCTTTTTTCCTTTAGTCCCACATCGGTTGGACCACTCCCCCCTTGTATGTATATATTAGTTCTTCTTCATTGCTTTCTTAAAGATGTTGTGTGGTGAAGCCCTTGGGCCACACGCGTGCGCCGCCGCCTCCGTCCTGCCCGGTTCGGTTCGGCTCGGCTCGGCGCGCGTAACGGGTGCGGGTACGTGCCCACACCTGCGGGCGCCGAATGCCGATCCAATTTACTCTTCGGGTTCGGGCTGGGATCCAAAAATCTTTTTGCTCCCCTTTATTTTTTGAACCGATTTGACTCATTCAAATTTTGAACGTTGAGACACTATGTCCAGGTTCATTGAACACTTGTGACAGCTTCTGTAACATCTCTTTTGACAGCAATTCCTCCACGTTTCTTTCATTTTGTTATTGCTCCTTAATGGCCTGTTTATGAGCCATTTACTATCCTGTCCGTGGATGTGTTTAGGGACTGCCTATATATTGTGGTCTCATCCTCCTTTTTAGATAGAAAAATCCTCCTACGTGAAAGCTCTCTCTCATTCCTCTCTCGACCCACATTCTGTTCTCTAAATCCTTGCTCTGAGCAGAGCTAAGTTCGGTCTCTCTCTCCGAATTGTGTGCAACGAAGAGAACCCGGTAGTCAGGAAATTTTACCACTAGGAGCTTTCGAGAAACGTCTGCACATAGACCTTGGATCAACTCTTAGGGCAGTGCTTCGTGCGCGACTTCCCTGGAGGCCGGTAACAATTCTTTAGTTTCTTTGTTCTCTTATCAATTTCTAGAAAATAATATATATATATATATATATATATATATATATATATATATATATATATATATATATATATATATATATATATATATTAACAACGATCTAAGCGTTGATCGTGACTTTTTTTTTATGTTAACGGAAATAATTTTCTTCTTACTGTGAAATTTTTCGTTTCTTACTTGCTGTCAAGTATATAACTACATATACATATTTCTTTTACCTAAAAATAAATATGGTAGAATAAGCAATTTTTATCGAATACAATTGTATACTTGAAAGTACTGTTCATTTCTATTAGAAGAATTTTTGGTACTGTTCATTGTTTAACTAATTAGAAGAAATTAATATTGTTGAACTTAAATTTTGTGGGTAATGTTTATTGTTTAATTTTTGATTAACTTATATTGATTAAGAATTAATATTTTTAACAAACGATTAACTTATTAGCAGTATTTGTTACATACCAAATTGTGTATTATCCAATTTTGCTACATACCATTTTACTTGTATACCAACTTTGTTATAGTGCTGCCATTCTAATTTGTTACATAACAATTTGGCATACTTATCAATTTTCTTATTAGCAATATTTGTTACATACCAATTTGTATTATCCAACTTTGCTACATACCAAGTTTGTGTACTGTCTAATTTTGCTATATATCAATTTGGTAATTCAATTATTGTAGCATTTTTTTTATTCAGTCAATAAATTAGTATATTGTTAATTTCAATACCTTTAAATAAATTAGGTCAGTGAAATTACAAATCCCTTTTGAATCTAAAGTTTTTAAAAGTAGAGATTAATTTGGGTACAAGCCGAAAGGATCCTTCTGTCAACCGGGTGTAAATAGCTCTAAGAGACACGGTATTTAAGTGTCTTCGGACCACCGCTAGCTGGGAACCTGCCCCTACAGCTAACCCAAGTTAATCTACATTTGATAGACTAAAGATTTTTAGATTGATTAGCAAAATCACTTGAACTATTATTCTAAATCATTGGACATTGTTATTGAGTAATTACGTATCTTTCAGTCTCAGACTTTTCTCATTAGCAACCATAACTGGCAAGGATGAGACTTTTACTACTAAACCTACAAAGTTCAACGGGACCTACTTTAAGATATGGCAAAGTCAGATGAAATTTTGGCTCACTACCTTAGGATTGATCTCAGTCATTGATGGTTCCACACCAATCACAAATGACTCTAATGACACTGAGTTTGACATAGGTGTATCCAAGTCCTCTGGTTCCTCTAGACAAGACCCCTTAGGAAATAGACTACCATTGCTTTCATAGAATTCTAAGCACTTTGTCTGAATCACTATATGACATATTCTTTGAATACAAAAGTGCTAAAGAACTTTGGGATGCCCTGGAAGATGAATATAGCTGTAATGATGCTGAAATTGAAAGATTCAATTCCTCCTCATTCAACAGATACTTTATGGTAGGTAACAAACCTATAAATGACCAAATACATGAATTCGAAGAATACCTTAAGCATATTCAAGCCAAAGGCACTTTCTTCTCTACTGAATATAAAATAGCCTGCTTAATAGACAAGCTTTCTCCTTCTTGGTCTGATATCAAGAAAGACCTTATTCATACTCAAGGTGACCTTACCTTTGCTCAAGTCCTAAAGAAAGTTAGAACAGAAGAACAAATTAGGCTAAGGTCTAATTTTAAGTCTGAGTCTAAAGCTAAGATAAACCTAGTAGAATCCCAAGACAAACCCAAGCATCATCATCACCATAAACCCAAAAGGAACCTCTTCAAGAAGAAGCAGAACCCTCAGCCTCACCACCAAAACCATCATCACCATAAACCAAGAAACTTCAGTCAAACTCATGATCAGAAGAGATTTTGTTTTGTGTGTGGTAAAATAAACCATATAGCCACCAACTATTTCTATAGGAAGAAGAAAGTTGTCTAGACTTCTTACAAAGGGAAATGTCCAGCCAAACCAGAAGCAAACATGCTTCTCAATGGCTCTTCTAGTTCCTTCAGGTCTGTAAGCTATCAACTCTTAGTCAACATTTCCTACCATTCTGACAATTTATGGTTGAATTCTGGAGCTAATGTTCATGTTTCCTTTGATCGCTCATATTTTTTAAACTATCAGGAATCAGGTGGAGGAGGTGTAACTCTAGGGGATGGCTCAGCGGCACAGATTATAGGAAGAGGAATAATAGATCTAAAGTGTCACGCCCCGATCTCCCGCAGGCTATTTCGGCCGTTCCCGCTAGGCGGGAATCACCCTCGCCAGCGCTCCCGCGGAACGATCGCGTTGACCCATCCGGGCGTGATGCCGCACGAGCGTGATCCACGCCCGTGCAAGACCATGGTTCATTGGCTGGCGGCAAGAGTTCTAAGCCACAGAGTCGCACAGATTGTCCGAGTGCAGCGGAGTCATAAACGCATAGCGATTTGATAACAGGTTCACTGAGTCGACAATATAGCGGAAGCCCTAAAACACAAGTTTGAAGTAAAGCAGCTCTTTTATTGATATAAACTTGTGTTACAGGCGGCGTATAGCCGAGATTACAAGTCGCTCAAGCCTCTCTCTTTGAAACGGTAAAAGCGTGCCAAGTGGCTACAACTGTGGAATGATTGTACAGGCGATGGTCAGGCGACGCTCCAACATTATGTCTTGTATATGTGCTTCAGTCCCGGACGCACCGTTGCAAGGCTTCAGAGGGAACTCCTGGCCTTAGCACGCATGAAGGAGGCGTCCGCACCGAACGAGGTTCTCCCGCACCCTGCATACAAACTGGTGGATTAACAGTACATTGAATGCACTGGTGGGGAAGCTACTCGCCCGCTCGACAAATCCAAACACGTAATACAGGTTCCGTGCACAACTATTAAGTTGTCTTTTCTAATTGCCTTAGGATCAGTTCCATGCAAGATTTGAATAGCCTATCGTGTCGGACAGTGCGCCGTGCGATATTAGAGGAAACACGGCGAAACTTACCAACTTACCATCTCCTTCCCTGTCTAAGGCAAACATTGAAGCAACATCGTTAATTCAAGCACGGGCAAGTATAACATTCAGGAGGCATAGCATATGCAAACAGGAGGGTCGTTTTAACATGATCGTTCAGGTGTTCAGTTGTTTCTTGATGCGATACAATGACTCGCACGCGGATAGCCGCTAAGCGAGGATGACTTATCTATATGAACGTTGTCGCTGGCATAGCCATAAAGGACCGTTTAGTCTTTGAACAAGGATGGAAAGCAACAAAGATTCGTTGTTGGCTGCAGACCATCCTGTCCTCACGTGAGACTATCGTGATGTTCCATCCGGATCGGAACGGTCCCAGTGCCCCGGTGACCCCCCGTGGAACCGTTAAACCTTGTTTCCAAGTTGTCCGCGACATGCAGGTCAGGGTCAGTTTCAATCCACAACTTGAATGATAATCCATTGATTCGTGATCTGAACGAGCGTTTGCTCCAAGAGCTGCGATTCGTTCGTTACGTGACGTGATTCTCGTTCAGATATAAACTTGATGTGATTATCATTCAGTTGTCACGTTAAAGGATTCATGTTCAGTATTCGTTACCCTGATGCGTGCCCCTGGTTCGGGGATTGCCTTAGAGACCTAACGGTCCCGGATACTTGCAGGTTCATTCAGGCACGGAACGACTACGTAGTAGTCTTCCGGGGTTTGGATGAAAATATGGCAACGTTCAAGCAGACAAGCATGCGTTTCTAAGGAACATAAGTAAACACGTTTTGCTCGGACCCGAAGGTAAGCCGAGAGATGAAGCCGTTAGGGACTTAGCATGCGAGGGTCTGAATATAAGCAGTATTTCAATTTCCATGTTCTAGCATAAGCAATACAAGTTGGGATTATTCCCTTAGCTAGGTGCGTTGGATTTATTAGCATGCAGGGGGTGAATCACCTAGCGACTAGCATGAATATTCCAGATTTTATGTGTGCTGGCTAAGCAAAGACAAGTTCACCGTAGCCACCCACCTTAGCGATGATTCGCCTCGGTAGAGCGATACGCCGAGCGAGCCTCTGAAAGCCTTAGTCGAATTCCTGGAGGGGCAAGTCTGGATATCCTTTGCTTCTTGATCGAGGCAAAGCCGGTCGGGACAGTTGCACTTTTGCCGTTTGAGACGGCAGTCCGCTTGAGCGGAACGGGGTGTTACATAAAGATGACATCAGAAAAAATGCTGAATCTTTATGATGTGTTACATGTGCCGTTTATCAGAAAAAATTTAGTTAGTGGTCTTCTTGTAGCTTCAGGGTACAAGATTATTATGAAAGCAAATAAAGTAGTATTTTCTAAGAATGACTCTTTTATTGAAAAATGATTTGTAAGAGATGGTCTTTTTATTTTGAGTACCGTGAATAAAATTTTAGATCATTCCTTTGTTGTTTTCAATGTAGAATCTTCAAATGTGTGGCATAGTAGATTAGGTCATGTGTCACCCTCACATTTTCATCCAAGGGTAGTTTGGTAATTGTCAATGGGTATTAATTATTTTAGGATTATTTATAATTAATAATTATGCATGGCATGATTTATTTATTTATTGTATTATTATTTGTTGCTAGTATAGATTTATTTTGGACTTGTGTAGTGGACCAAACCCAATTATTAGAATGCATGAACCAAACTTTTAGACTAGTTTAAGTTGAGCCCATGAAATAGGCCCATGGATTAGGAGGCTTGATTAATTAGTGAAACCATTAGACTAGAATCTTCTCCCTTAATTAATTTATTCATGAGAGGCTCCAAGGGGTATTTGGGATATTGTACATTGCTTGGAGAGGGTTTATGACCAGCCATAATTATGAGGAGAGAGAGTGCTCTTATTTTATTTTTTTCCAAAATTCTAGATCTATATTTTTTCTCTTCCAAATTCCCTCCATACCCTCATCATTTCTCCACCAATTCTTCACTAATCTCTTTCTAATTTCATCATTGAGGTTGCTACACCAAGGATCTACAAGAAGGAAGCAAGGAGCAAGGAGGAGGAGGCCAAGTACTACAAGGAGAGGAACTACTTGTCATTTGGGGACTTTTTATTGAAATTCCATCTCCCAATAGGTACATTTCAATTTTTTTCCTTCTATTAGACTATAGATCTGAGATTTAACCATGAGAAACTAACCCACATGCATAGGCTACCCATAGAAATTAGTTTTAGGTCAATCGGAGACCTACAGTGGAAGTTATGACCAATTTGGTGTCAATTTTGGGGAAATTTCGAGATTGGCACATGTAGTGCTTGTCAATTGATCTAATAGATCTAATTGACACTTGATTGTTTGTTTGTGACTAGTGTCGTATCCACAATTGGATACGTGTAGGCCATATCTCGTCAATTTGACGAAACAGGTTAATTTTGGAGGGTTTTCTTCGACACGGGGCCTTGTGCATATCACATTGTGACACGGACACGTAGACACTCTAATTACTATACATATTATTCATAATTTATGTATTAGACTTGTACGTGTTCTCCGGGATGCGTTTGGTTGTGTGTTGGAGCCGTATCGCAAGTGTATCATAGAGAAAGTGTGATACGAGTGCGATACGCTCCATGTGTTTGTTGTTTGACTTATTGTACTATACATGCATATGTAATTATATATGTATATGATATTTATGTATGGTATAGTATATATAATAGTGTATTTGGGTTTATTTATATACGTATGCCTATGTGTGTATAGGAGAGAGTATCTAGATATATATAACTATGTGTATAGATCTATATATATATGTTAGTGTATATGTACTTGGGATTTAGTATAAGTGTGGTCTATATATATATATATATATATATATATATATATATATATATATATATATATATATATATATATATATATATATTATAGGGGTATATAGTGATATATGTATATCTCTAGGTGTATATATATATATATCTACTTAGTAATGCATTTTGGTAGGGATGTATATTTAGTTTGGTGCTTGTGGGTGTGGTGAAGACTCGACAGATTTTGAGCACAGCAGGAGATCAGTGACTGAAACAGGTCACTGTGTAGTGCAATACTTATGAAGAGGGCAGTTCCTGCAGATACTTATGCAGAGAGCAACTACTACAAAGACCTGATGATACACTCTAGAAACTCGACACAGGACCATCAGCTCCCTGTGTGCACTAGTTTCACATTGAAGATTGAACCAGCAGCAACTGCATTTGAGTGCTGCAGTTCAGCAGCTGAGACGAATGAAAGGAACAGCAGTTCAGAAACTCGACACTGTGAGCTGTGCACTTAAATCAGTAAGAACAGCAACTGCAGGGAATGAAGACCAGCAGCTGCAACAGAAGCTCACAATGAAGAGAGCTGCAGCAACAGCACTGTGTACGGGTTGCACATCTGAAAGACCAGGGACAGCAATAATACTGTGTGCAGTGCTCTCAGTGTGGAAGAACAAGCGACAGTTTCAGTTCAGTAGCAGGAACTACGGTGCCAGGTATTGGGCTAGCTTGGTATCAGTGTGTTAGTTCTGTCCAGGCCATTTCAGTGTATTGTTAGTTGTTAATTGTTTAGCTAAGAGTCGAGTTATAGTGTAGGTTCAGTTCTTGTATCTGTAAAGTGGTTAGTAATTGTGTTAGTTGGTGGTTAGTTGACTGTTAGTTTATATAAGTATAGTATAGTGTAGTTGTATTGATAGTATATAGATAATAAGTTAGTAGTTATAGTATTAAATGGCTAGTAGTAGCATGTGGTTTAATTAGGATTTGTCTTTGGCTATATGAAATAGGATTTGGTTTTGGTGTCAGTTACTTTTATATAGTTAGATATTGTAGTATGGTTTTATGTTGTAGTCAGATGCTTTAGTTTTTAGTTATATTTGTAGGTTGAGTTGGTTAAGGGTTGGGTTGCCTTGAGATCCAAGGTATTCCCAAGGTATCGAATTGATATCCAAGGTATTGAGATTAGGTATCGAGTTAGTTGCGATACGCGTTGGTGCAAGGCCAAGGTATCCTAATTATATTGTTTGAGATATTATCATAATATTTGACTTATGTATATATATAAAAACCTATTTTTCATATTAGAAACTTGCGTATCTTAGGATACGGCTCTTTGAATGCTTGGTTGGGTGTTAGCTTAGCTAGCATAGCATAGTTTCATAGTATGTCGACTTAGTGACTTGGCATTAGACTCTTGCAACCTAGATTTTATCGGTTTGACTTAGAAATGACGTATCGACCTAGAATTGGATCAGCTTCAGTTATTTTTCATTATTGAACCTTGTATTGATTCAACATACCATGTATAGGTTGTGAGACACCAGCTTGGGCATCGAGAGACACACTTTGCTCAGACTTCAGGCGAGTACATTTCTCTGTTTATTTTTAATTCATAATATTGTATATATGCATGTTCTAGAATTGTATACATTGTTTTTCGACACAGTAATTTCACGGACTGGTACTATATGGATCCCGTCAGGAGGTATTATCCCCTACCTTGTGCAACGGGTACCCAATCACATGTATTTCATCGTGTGCATCGGGTATTGACTTTCATGTGCTTCTTGTGCATCCACTATTTCGTGTGCTAGTGTGACTATCATGATCATGTACGTAATGTGTCGTGATTGGATCCATGAGTATTGGTTGGGGAGGGAGAGTAGAAGTTGGTTATGTGATCAAAGCCCTCTTGATCTCATATGCATGTCGATTATACACCTCACGTATAATAGAGTTACCTTTATACCTCATGTGCAACCTAAGCCGATCACATAACGAACTTACACTCTAAATCACATAGATAGTATTCTTGTTCTCTACTTGCAGTTATTTCTCGTATTTACTTTCCAGTTCTTATTGTGCTTATTGCATGTTCATCCTGCATTGTATACTCTTTCTACTTGTGCACCTTGTGTAGCGCCCCGTTCTCCCGGTGCGGAGAGCGCGGCTAAGAAACACAAGACGGTATCGTTCGATCGGGATAGATTGAATTAAGAACTCGTCCTCGTTATGGATTTGTTTCTTCGGAATCGATTCCCATATTCAGTGGACTGCGCCCCAAGGATCGGCTTAGCGGCAGAGTCAGGAGGGACCTCTCCGCTGCTATCTTTTATTGCCTCGGTTTTCGATGTCGCTTGTTGCTTTCGTGCTTTGAGTTGTTTTGGGATTTGCTTGTTTTCCTTGAACGGTTTCGATGGTTTTCATTGTTTTCGTTCATTGACTTGCACTTCTATTTCGAGATTTGGAAAGAGAGGAAGAAGTATTAATCGGGCTGTTCGTGTGCAGGTGAACGAGCAGTAGGCGGCTTGCGAACGGAGTCGTGAAGCGCCTCTTTCCTTCTTCTTCCAAAATCTAAGTGAGTGGCTACCAACCCGATTAGCTAGCTCTGCTTCCAGCTTCACTCCTTCGCCCCGATCAAACGATACCAAGTAATAATAAAAGAAACCAAGATAAAAGAGAATAACTTGGTTATTATGCTTGTCAACCAAACTCATGAACGGTTATCATCCTGTATGCTAGTTCGTCTATAACTGTTTTATGAATCGTGCTAAGTATGGAAATGTATGCTTGTTATGAAATAAACTGTCAGGATGACTATGCAAAACTGTATGCTATGGAACAAATTCTATGAGTATTCTTGATCACGGACGACTTGTGCACAAGGTATGTTATGAGTTCCGCGGACGGTCACCGGGGCACCGGGATCGATCCGATCCGGACGGAACGTATGTATAGTCGTATGTTACCCGGCAAGTGTTATGCAGCGGGGCTCGCCACCCGCGTTGCACGTCACTTTGCCTTGAGACTATAACCCGTCCCTTCGTGGCATCGAAGCCAGTGATCCTATGTATATTTAAACCTGTTGCATACTAACTTGTGTCTTCGTTTCAGGGAAGGCATGGTAAGTATTGTGCAGATGATTCAGACGGTCAGGTAAAATCCACCGAACGGTGGCACGTTCATTTCAGTAAATTCAATGTGCTGCTTAACTGTAAATGAACTAAGGCAAGATAGAAACCAACCAAATATGCATGCTTCACTAAACAACGTGTTGATTGGTATAGTCAGGCTAGCTCGCCTTCACCAGCATGTTTCGATATGCTGACCCTCGTTGAAACAGGTTCTCCGCACCAAGGCAAACCGAGCGAGGAGCCGAAGTCGTCTACCCGATCCAGTCCAACTGTTGGCGCATCTTCACCGCGCCCCTGAAGCATTTTGGAGTCAGGAGCCTGCAACTCTTCATACACAAATGCAGCTCCGTGGCAAAGCGATCCTCCAGCCTGGAGGTCTTTATCATTTGAGTTTATAAAAGGATGTAATGTACAGGACTGCTATCTCATTTTGAGTCAACCCTTTTGTAAGCCGTTCGGCATATTAGCTGACTCGTTCAAGAGTTTGTAATAGATGTTCATCATCAATAAAGAGAACTTTTCTATGTTTCAAATCTGTGTTTCAATTTATCTGCGTACTCTGAGTATGTGCTTGCTATGCAAATCATTAAAAAGCCTTGTGCGGGCGCAACTCCAGGCCCGCACGGCGGTCACGATTCGGGGGACGCCTCGGGGCGTGACATAGTGGTATCAGAGCACAGATTCAAAGTTCCTTAGACTTCGTGCTGGAAAAGTTCCTTTAACGATCAAATTCCTGTGCGAACTCTTGAACTCGCTAGGCCAAAATGAGATACGTTCAGGCAATAAGTCCATAATACATTATGATCCTAATGTAATTTACCTTCTTTTGAAGGAATGGATCCAGCGCAATCTGCAGCGCAACCACCGATCGAAACACAAGAGAGCAGTTCGGGCAATTCGGGAAGCTCTCGAAGCCAAAGAGGCATGTCTCAAGTCGACCCGCTTGAGCGGGTAATGCAAATGTTAGAATCGCAACGACAACGAGACGATGCTCGCCAAGCTAAGCTCGAGAGTAATCTAGAGACCCGATTCTCAGTCCAACAGAAGCAGGTCGATACCCTGCATCAGATCGTTCAGACTTTGGCTGCCAACTATTCCGCCGCAACAACAGCAACGACTCCGGTGGAACAGCCCGTGCTTGAAGTGGAGACGCCTCAAATCCCAAGGCCGAGGGACGTGACTGCCTTCAACTTGGGACACTTCAAGAAAGTTTGCAACACCCCGTTCGACGGGACTGAGGACGCAGTGGTGGCTCTAGATTGGCTAGCAGAACTTGAAGATCACTTCACTCTGCTAGAGGTCCCCGAAGATAGGCGCGTCGCCTGCGCGCAACTGCAGCTCCGCCTCAACGCACACGATTGGTGGGACGTGCATCGACGATCTCTCCAACTTGATCACGGAGAGGAGGCGATCTCGTGGACGACCTTTCGTGCCGCGTTTGAAGAGGAGTATATACCCCCTCCAGTGCAACGTAAGATGGAAAATGACTTCGTGCAACTGAGGCAAGGCAGGATGACAGTTAAAGAGTATTCCGCCGAATTCAACCGACTCTCCAAATTCGCTAGGGCCTATTTACCTGATGCAGCGAGTCGAGCTAGAAGGTTTGAAGGTGGTCTCCGTCCTGCCATCCATTCGCACGTAGCCGTTCCTCAGTATCGGACAATGCGTGAAGTCATGAATCACGCCCTATCTCTCGAACCACAATATCCTCACGTTTCTGTCGGCGCTGTGCATACATCCAGTCACAAACGCCAAAGCGACGATGGAGGAAACAATACTGCAAAACGACATAACGACGGTGGTCGCCACAAAGGGAACCAGAGACCATACTGTGATTTTTGTAGAAGACGTGGGCACACTACTGATAGATGTTACAGCAGAAAGGGGCTATGCTTCAACTGTGGCGGGCAAGGCCACGTAGCTCGGGATTGTCCACTCCCCTCTAAGCTCCTGCCTCAACCCAATAACCCCTAACGGTTGGTTCTATTCTTAAGTTTCGGGACGAAACTTCCAATTGGTTGGGTAGGATGTAGCGCCCCGTTCTCCCGGTGCGGAGAGCGCGGCTAAGAAACACAAGACGGTATCGTTCGATCGGGATAGATTGAATTAAGAACTCGTCCTCGTTATGGATTTGTTTCTTCGGAATCGATTCCCATATTCAGTGGACTGCGCCCCAAGGATCGGCTTAGCGGCAGAGTCAGGAGGGACCTCTCCGCTGCTATCTTTTATTGCCTCGGTTTTCGATGTCGCTTGTTGCTTTCGTGCTTTGAGTTGTTTTGGGATTTGCTTGTTTTCCTTGAACGGTTTCGATGGTTTTCATTGTTTTCGTTCATTGACTTGCACTTCTATTTCGAGATTTGGAAAGAGAGGAAGAAGTATTAATCGGGCTGTTCGTGTGCAGGTGAACGAGCAGTAGGCGGCTTGCGAACGGAGTCGTGAAGCGCCTCTTTCCTTCTTCTTCCAAAATCTAAGTGAGTGGCTACCAACCCGATTAGCTAGCTCTGCTTCCAGCTTCACTCCTTCGCCCCGATCAAACGATACCAAGTAATAATAAAAGAAACCAAGATAAAAGAGAATAACTTGGTTATTATGCTTGTCAACCAAACTCATGAACGGTTATCATCCTGTATGCTAGTTCGTCTATAACTGTTTTATGAATCGTGCTAAGTATGGAAATGTATGCTTGTTATGAAATAAACTGTCAGGATGACTATGCAAAATTGTATGCTATGGAACAAATTCTATGAGTATTCTTGATCACGGACGACTTGTGCACAAGGTATGTTATGAGTTCCGCGGACGGTCACCGGGGCACCGGGATCGATCCGATCCGGACGGAACGTATGTATAGTCGTATGTTACCCGGCAAGTGTTATGCAGCGGGGCTCGCCACCCGCGTTGCACGTCACTTTGCCTTGAGACTATAACCCGTCCCTTCGTGGCATCGAAGCCAGTGATCCTATGTATATTTAAACCTGTTGCATACTAACTTGTGTCTTCGTTTCAGGGAAGGCATGGTAAGTATTGTGCAGATGATTCAGACGGTCAGGTAAAATCCACCGAACGGTGGCACGTTCATTTCAGTAAATTCAATGTGCTGCTTAACTGTAAATGAACTAAGGCAAGATAGAAACCAACCAAATATGCATGCTTCACTAAACAACGTGTTGATTGGTATAGTCAGGCTAGCTCGCCTTCACCAGCATGTTTCGATATGCTGACCCTCGTTGAAACAGGTTCTCCGCACCAAGGCAAACCGAGCGAGGAGCCGAAGTCGTCTACCCGATCCAGTCCAACTGTTGGCGCATCTTCACCGCGCCCCTGAAGCATTTTGGAGTCAGGAGCCTGCAACTCTTCATACACAAATGCAGCTCCGTGGCAAAGCGATCCTCCAGCCTGGAGGTCTTTATCATTTGAGTTTATAAAAGGATGTAATGTACAGGACTGCTATCTCATTTTGAGTCAACCCTTTTGTAAGCCGTTCGGCATATTAGCTGACTCGTTCAAGAGTTTGTAATAGATGTTCATCATCAATAAAGAGAACTTTTCTATGTTTCAAATCTGTGTTTCAATTTATCTGCGTACTCTGAGTATGTGCTTGCTATGCAAATCATTAAAAAGCCTTGTGCGGGCGCAACTCCAGGCCCGCACGGCGGTCACGATTCGGGGGACGCCTCGGAGCGTGACATAGTGGTATCAGAGCACAGATTCAAAGTTCCTTAGACTTCGTGCTGGAAAAGTTCCTTTAACGATCAAATTCCTGTGCGAACTCTTGAACTCGCTAGGCCAAAATGAGATACGTTCAGGCAATAAGTCCATAATACATTATGATCCTAATGTAATTTACCTTCTTTTGAAGGAATGGATCCAGCGCAATCTGCAGCGCAACCACCGATCGAAACACAAGAGAGCAGTTCGGGCAATTCGGGAAGCTCTCGAAGCCAAAGAGGCATGTCTCAAGTCGACCCGCTTGAGCGGGTAATGCAAATGTTAGAATCGCAACGACAACGAGACGATGCTCGCCAAGCTAAGCTCGAGAGTAATCTAGAGACCCGATTCTCAGTCCAACAGAAGCAGGTCGATACCCTGCATCAGATCGTTCAGACTTTGGCTGCCAACTATTCCGCCGCAACAACAGCAACGACTCCGGTGGAACAGCCCGTGCTTGAAGTGGAGACGCCTCAAATCCCAAGGCCGAGGGACGTGACTGCCTTCAACTTGGGACACTTCAAGAAAGTTTGCAACACCCCGTTCGACGGGACTGAGGACGCAGTGGTGGCTCTAGATTGGCTAGCAGAACTTGAAGATCACTTCACTCTGCTAGAGGTCCCCGAAGATAGGCGCGTCGCCTGCGCGCAACTGCAGCTCCGCCTCAACGCACACGATTGGTGGGACGTGCATCGACGATCTCTCCAACTTGATCACGGAGAGGAGGCGATCTCGTGGACGACCTTTCGTGCCGCGTTTGAAGAGGAGTATATACCCCCTCCAGTGCAACGTAAGATGGAAAATGACTTCGTGCAACTGAGGCAAGGCAGGATGACAGTTAAAGAGTATTCCGCCGAATTCAACCGACTCTCCAAATTCGCTAGGGCCTATTTACCTGATGCAGCGAGTCGAGCTAGAAGGTTTGAAGGTGGTCTCCGTCCTGCCATCCATTCGCACGTAGCCGTTCCTCAGTATCGGACAATGCGTGAAGTCATGAATCACGCCCTATCTCTCGAACCACAATATCCTCACGTTTCTGTCGGCGCTGTGCATACATCCAGTCACAAACGCCAAAGCGACGATGGAGGAAACAATACTGCAAAACGACATAACGACGGTGGTCGCCACAAAGGGAACCAGAGACCATACTGTGATTTTTGTAGAAGACGTGGGCACACTACTGATAGATGTTACAGCAGAAAGGGGCTATGCTTCAACTGTGGCGGGCAAGGCCACGTAGCTCGGGATTGTCCACTCCCCTCTAAGCTCCTGCCTCAACCCAATAACCCCTAACGGTTGGTTCTATTCTTAAGTTTCGGGACGAAACTTCCAATTGGTTGGGTAGGATGTAGCGCCCCGTTCTCCCGGTGCGGAGAGCGCGGCTAAGAAACACAAGACGGTATCGTTCGATCGGGATAGATTGAATTAAGAACTCGTCCTCGTTATGGATTTGTTTCTTCGGAATCGATTCCCATATTCAGTGGACTGCGCCCCAAGGATCGGCTTAGCGGCAGAGTCAGGAGGGACCTCTCCGCTGCTATCTTTTATTGCCTCGGTTTTCGATGTCGCTTGTTGCTTTCGTGCTTTGAGTTGTTTTGGGATTTGCTTGTTTTCCTTGAACGGTTTCGATGGTTTTCATTGTTTTCGTTCATTGACTTGCACTTCTATTTCGAGATTTGGAAAGAGAGGAAGAAGTATTAATCGGGCTGTTCGTGTGCAGGTGAACGAGCAGTAGGCGGCTTGCGAACGGAGTCGTGAAGCGCCTCTTTCCTTCTTCTTCCAAAATCTAAGTGAGTGGCTACCAACCCGATTAGCTAGCTCTGCTTCCAGCTTCACTCCTTCGCCCCGATCAAACGATACCAAGTAATAATAAAAGAAACCAAGATAAAAGAGAATAACTTGGTTATTATGCTTGTCAACCAAACTCATGAACGGTTATCATCCTGTATGCTAGTTCGTCTATAACTGTTTTATGAATCGTGCTAAGTATGGAAATGTATGCTTGTTATGAAATAAACTGTCAGGATGACTATGCAAAACTGTATGCTATGGAACAAATTCTATGAGTATTCTTGATCACGGACGACTTGTGCACAAGGTATGTTATGAGTTCCGCGGACGGTCACCGGGGCACCGGGATCGATCCGATCCGGACGGAACGTATGTATAGTCGTATGTTACCCGGCAAGTGTTATGCAGCGGGGCTCGCCACCCGCGTTGCACGTCACTTTGCCTTGAGACTATAACCCGTCCCTTCGTGGCATCGAAGCCAGTGATCCTATGTATATTTAAACCTGTTGCATACTAACTTGTGTCTTCGTTTCAGGGAAGGCATGGTAAGTATTGTGCAGATGATTCAGACGGTCAGGTAAAATCCACCGAACGGTGGCACGTTCATTTCAGTAAATTCAATGTGCTGCTTAACTGTAAATGAACTAAGGCAAGATAGAAACCAACCAAATATGCATGCTTCACTAAACAACGTGTTGATTGGTATAGTCAGGCTAGCTCGCCTTCACCAGCATGTTTCGATATGCTGACCCTCGTTGAAACAGGTTCTCCGCACCAAGGCAAACCGAGCGAGGAGCCGAAGTCGTCTACCCGATCCAGTCCAACTGTTGGCGCATCTTCACCGCGCCCCTGAAGCATTTTGGAGTCAGGAGCCTGCAACTCTTCATACACAAATGCAGCTCCGTGGCAAAGCGATCCTCCAGCCTGGAGGTCTTTATCATTTGAGTTTATAAAAGGATGTAATGTACAGGACTGCTATCTCATTTTGAGTCAACCCTTTTGTAAGCCGTTCGGCATATTAGCTGACTCGTTCAAGAGTTTGTAATAGATGTTCATCATCAATAAAGAGAACTTTTCTATGTTTCAAATCTGTGTTTCAATTTATCTGCGTACTCTGAGTATGTGCTTGCTATGCAAATCATTAAAAAGCCTTGTGCGGGCGCAACTCCAGGCCCGCACGGCGGTCACGATTCGGGGGACGCCTCGGGGCGTGACATAGTGGTATCAGAGCACAGATTCAAAGTTCCTTAGACTTCGTGCTGGAAAAGTTCCTTTAACGATCAAATTCCTGTGCGAACTCTTGAACTCGCTAGGCCAAAATGAGATACGTTCAGGCAATAAGTCCATAATACATTATGATCCTAATGTAATTTACCTTCTTTTGAAGGAATGGATCCAGCGCAATCTGCAGCGCAACCACCGATCGAAACACAAGAGAGCAGTTCGGGCAATTCGGGAAGCTCTCGAAGCCAAAGAGGCATGTCTCAAGTCGACCCGCTTGAGCGGGTAATGCAAATGTTAGAATCGCAACGACAACGAGACGATGCTCGCCAAGCTAAGCTCGAGAGTAATCTAGAGACCCGATTCTCAGTCCAACAGAAGCAGGTCGATACCCTGCATCAGATCGTTCAGACTTTGGCTGCCAACTATTCCGCCGCAACAACAGCAACGACTCCGGTGGAACAGCCCGTGCTTGAAGTGGAGACGCCTCAAATCCCAAGGCCGAGGGACGTGACTGCCTTCAACTTGGGACACTTCAAGAAAGTTTGCAACACCCCGTTCGACGGGACTGAGGACGCAGTGGTGGCTCTAGATTGGCTAGCAGAACTTGAAGATCACTTCACTCTGCTAGAGGTCCCCGAAGATAGGCGCGTCGCCTGCGCGCAACTGCAGCTCCGCCTCAACGCACACGATTGGTGGGACGTGCATCGACGATCTCTCCAACTTGATCACGGAGAGGAGGCGATCTCGTGGACGACCTTTCGTGCCGCGTTTGAAGAGGAGTATATACCCCCTCCAGTGCAACGTAAGATGGAAAATGACTTCGTGCAACTGAGGCAAGGCAGGATGACAGTTAAAGAGTATTCCGCCGAATTCAACCGACTCTCCAAATTCGCTAGGGCCTATTTACCTGATGCAGCGAGTCGAGCTAGAAGGTTTGAAGGTGGTCTCCGTCCTGCCATCCATTCGCACGTAGCCGTTCCTCAGTATCGGACAATGCGTGAAGTCATGAATCACGCCCTATCTCTCGAACCACAATATCCTCACGTTTCTGTCGGCGCTGTGCATACATCCAGTCACAAACGCCAAAGCGACGATGGAGGAAACAATACTGCAAAACGACATAACGACGGTGGTCGCCACAAAGGGAACCAGAGACCATACTGTGATTTTTGTAGAAGACGTGGGCACACTACTGATAGATGTTACAGCAGAAAGGGGCTATGCTTCAACTGTGGCGGGCAAGGCCACGTAGCTCGGGATTGTCCACTCCCCTCTAAGCTCCTGCCTCAACCCAATAACCCCTAACGGTTGGTTCTATTCTTAAGTTTCGGGACGAAACTTCCAATTGGTTGGGTAGGATGTAGCGCCCCGTTCTCCCGGTGCGGAGAGCGCGGCTAAGAAACACAAGACGGTATCGTTCGATCGGGATAGATTGAATTAAGAACTCGTCCTCGTTATGGATTTGTTTCTTCGGAATCGATTCCCATATTCAGTGGACTGCGCCCCAAGGATCGGCTTAGCGGCAGAGTCAGGAGGGACCTCTCCGCTGCTATCTTTTATTGCCTCGGTTTTCGATGTCGCTTGTTGCTTTCGTGCTTTGAGTTGTTTTGGGATTTGCTTGTTTTCCTTGAACGGTTTCGATGGTTTTCATTGTTTTCGTTCATTGACTTGCACTTCTATTTCGAGATTTGGAAAGAGAGGAAGAAGTATTAATCGGGCTGTTCGTGTGCAGGTGAACGAGCAGTAGGCGGCTTGCGAACGGAGTCGTGAAGCGCCTCTTTCCTTCTTCTTCCAAAATCTAAGTGAGTGGCTACCAACCCGATTAGCTAGCTCTGCTTCCAGCTTCACTCCTTCGCCCCGATCAAACGATACCAAGTAATAATAAAAGAAACCAAGATAAAAGAGAATAACTTGGTTATTATGCTTGTCAACCAAACTCATGAACGGTTATCATCCTGTATGCTAGTTCGTCTATAACTGTTTTATGAATCGTGCTAAGTATGGAAATGTATGCTTGTTATGAAATAAACTGTCAGGATGACTATGCAAAACTGTATGCTATGGAACAAATTCTATGAGTATTCTTGATCACGGACGACTTGTGCACAAGGTATGTTATGAGTTCCGCGGACGGTCACCGGGGCACCGGGATCGATCCGATCCGGACGGAACGTATGTATAGTCGTATGTTACCCGGCAAGTGTTATGCAGCGGGGCTCGCCACCCGCGTTGCACGTCACTTTGCCTTGAGACTATAACCCGTCCCTTCGTGGCATCGAAGCCAGTGATCCTATGTATATTTAAACCTGTTGCATACTAACTTGTGTCTTCGTTTCAGGGAAGGCATGGTAAGTATTGTGCAGGTGATTCAGACGGTCAGGTAAAATCCACCGAACGGTGGCACGTTCATTTCAGTAAATTCAATGTGCTGCTTAACTGTAAATGAACTAAGGCAAGATAGAAACCAACCAAATATGCATGCTTCACTAAACAACGTGTTGATTGGTATAGTCAGGCTAGCTCGCCTTCACCAGCATGTTTCGATATGCTGACCCTCGTTGAAACAGGTTCTCCGCACCAAGGCGAACCGAGCGAGGAGCCGAAGTCGTCTACCCGATCCAGTCCAACTGTTGGCGCATCTTCACCGCGCCCCTGAAGCATTTTGGAGTCAGGAGCCTGCAACTCTTCATACACAAATGCAGCTCCGTGGCAAAGCGATCCTCCAGCCTGGAGGTCTTTATCATTTGAGTTTATAAAAGGATGTAATGTACAGGACTGCTATCTCATTTTGAGTCAACCCTTTTGTAAGCCGTTCGGCATATTAGCTGACTCGTTCAAGAGTTTGTAATAGATGTTCATCATCAATAAAGAGAACTTTTCTATGTTTCAAATCTGTGTTTCAATTTATCTGCGTACTCTGAGTATGTGCTTGCTATGCAAATCATTAAAAAGCCTTGTGCGGGCGCAACTCCAGGCCCGCACGGCGGTCACGATTCGGGGGACGCCTCGGGGCGTGACACCTTGTATCCTTTTTCTATTGCTTGTTATATATGCTCGATTATGTTATTGGAACTGCTTTCAGAGGTATGTACATTGCTCCAATCCTGACTGGATATTTTTTTCAGATGATTGGCTAGAGGAGCTGTGTCCCACATATTACGGCCCTCGGGAGGGTGAGACTTTTGAGGATACTCCCCTAGAGCAGGAGAACATAGTACCAGTGACCGAGGAGGTCTAAATTTTGTTTAGAGATTCTTATATTAGACTATTCTTTTGTGGAGATTCACAGATGTATTATTATTTCATATTGTGGATTGTACCTTATTCTTTTCTTCGCTATTCCATTCGTGCATTACTCTTCCCTAGTTTGTTTTGTGATTGAGATTAGTTATACTTGTGAGATACTATATTACTCCTCCGTTTGGAGTTGAGATGATTGACATGTACCATATTATATTGTTGAGATGTTAGATAGTTAGAAATGACCCAGACAGCGTTCTACTGTCGATTCTGCAGCGTAGGCTGGGCGTAACCACGCACTCGTACCCGAATATTCGGGTGCGGGTCGTGACATCATGTGAATCTAGGTTCCCTAAGAAGGTGAACTTAGATCTTATTCCTAAGACTCCAGTAGATGATGAATACAAGTGTGAGATTTGTGTTCAAGCCAAACACACTAGGCTACCTTTCAAATCTGTAGAAAGAAACTTTGACCTTCTAGAGCTAGTTCATAGTAATGTGTGTGATTCAAATAGGGTTTTGACCCGAGGCGATAGAAAATACTTTGTTACCTTTATAGATGAGCATTCAAAGTATTGTTATACATATCTTCTCAAAACCAAAGATAAAGTTCTAGACAGATTTAAGGTCTATAAATCTGAAGCTGGGAACCAGTTAGAGAGAAAGATTAACATTCTTAGATCAGATCGTGGTGGAGAGTATACATTAAATGATATGACCAATTTTTGTGAAGAACACGAAATAATCAATGAGGTAACTGCTCCATATTTACCATAGTCCAACGGAGTTGTTGAAAGAAAGAATCGCACTCTGTTAGACATGGTGAATGTCATGCTCCTCGGCTCAGGTACTCCCGATAATTTGTGAAAAGAAGCATTATTATCGGCCTATTAAATCCTTAATAGGATTCCTAGTAAGTCTAATGATAAGGCTCCCTATGAATTATGGAAATGTAGAGCTCTTAGGATCCATTATCTCAAAGTTTGGGGATGTCTGGCTAAAGTAGGAATTTCTGAACCTAAAAAGAGGAAGATTGGACCTAAGACTGTAGATGTTGTATTCATAGGATATATCCTAGATAGCAATGTCAATAGATTTCTTGTTACTCACTCAGAAGTAAATAAAATCTCTAACAATAATATTATAGAAGCAAGAGATGCAGTTTACTTCGAGAATATATATCCTTTCAAAGATAGAATTTTTTTCTCTTCCTCTAACTCCTCTCTTGCTCCGTCAACTAGCTCTCATGTTCAAATATCTAGTTCACAACCCGAACAAAATATAGAACCTAGAAGGAGTAAAAGAGAAAGAATTGAAAAGAACTTAGGAGAAGGTTTCTTCACCTTTTTTATAGAGGGTGATCCCTCAACTTATGAAGAAATAATATCTTCTCTTGATGCCCCTTTCTGGAAAGAAGCCATTAACAGTGAGTATAACTCCATCATGGAGAACAATACTTGATTTCTAGCAGATCTACCTTTAGGTAGTAAACCCATAGGTTGTAAGTGGATATTCAAAAAAAAACTTAGAGCCGATGGTACCATAGAGAAATACAATGATAGATTAGTAGCCAAAGGTTTTACCCAGAAAAAGGGACTAGATTATTTTGATACATATTCTCATGTAGCTAGGATCACCTCTATTAGAACCCTTCTATCCTTAGCATCCATTCATAATATGTTAATCCATCAAATGGATGTAAAGACAGCATTTCTAAATGGGGACCTAGAGAAAAAAATCTACATGGAGCAACCTAAAGGTTTCATTACTAAAGGCGAAGAAAAAAATTGTAGATTAGTTAAATCTCTTTATGGCCTAAAACAAGCTCCCAAGCAATGGCACAACAAATTTGACATAGTCATCTCAGAATATGATTTTGCGCCAAATGAGTATGACAAATGTATATACTCCAAAATTTTAGATGAAAGTTGTGTCATCTTATGTTTGTATGTAGATGACATCCTTATTTTTGGATCATCACTAGAATTGATAACTAATACCAAGGAATATTTATCCAGCCAGTTTGATATGAAAGATTTAGGTGAAGCCAACTTGATTCTAGGCATGCAACTGTCCAAATACAAGGAGAGCTATACTCTATCCTTAGCACACTCTATCGAGAAAATGCTAAAAAAAATTGAGTATTTTGATAAGAAACCTGCCTTTACTCCTTATGACAGTAGTGTTGTTCTCAAGAAGAATGCGGGTTCTCCCATGAAACAACACAGATATTCTCAGATGATAGGTTCTCTCATGTATATATCAAACAGGACCAGACCTGATATTGTATTTGCTAGTGGGAGACTAAGTAGATATACTAGTAACCCAAATCAGTTACATTGGACAGCATTAGAAAGAGTATTTAGATATCTTAGGGATACTCTAGATTATATGCTGCACTATACTAGACACCCTGATATCATAGAAGGTTATTCAGATGCAAACTGGGTAACTGACTCACATGATGTAAAATTTACTACTGGATATATTTTCACTCTAGGAGGAGCTGCAATCTCCCGGGGCTCATGTAAACAAACTATCATGGCTAGGAGTATAATGGACTCCAAAATGATAGCCTTGGACACTACATATACAGAAGCCAAATGGCTAAGAAATCTTATTATGCATATACCTGTTTCTATTAGTCCTGTTCCTGCAATTTCTATAAACTGTGATAATAAATCTGTTATGGAACTACTAAAGCATAATTCTGTGAATGTTAAGATGAACAGGCACCTGCAGCTGCGCTTCAAGTCTATAAAGAGCCTATTGGGTAAATATGTGGATCTTGACTATATAAAGTCATAAAAGAACCTTGCAGACCACTTGACGAAGGATCTGTCTAGGACTTTGATCCTAGAATCATCGAGGGGGATGGGGTTAAGTCCATAAGTAAAGTCACCAGCAGTGGCAACCCAATCGAGTCTGACTGGAGATCCCAAGAAGTCGGTTCAATGGGTAGGAACAAGCTGTACTTAGGTGATTTTTATGGAACACTGGTCCGAGATTAAAATCTCATAACACTGGTCCGAGATTAAAATCTCATTCTATAATGCCCAAGTGGCTGTACATGCGTACAATGATTCTTCATCCCTATGGTGACAGTGTTCTTGAGTGATATGGTTAAGATGAGTTTTAAAACTCTTAATAGGTCCAAGCTAATATGCAGGGTTGAAACATATCACCAACCCTTAAGGACTTACCTATATGGGAGGTCGTGAAGGCCGCAACTATGGGACAGGGCGATCCCAGACAACTCTCATGAATTTGGAATTAGTGCGCATGGCCAACCAAAAGTGCCACCCGTTAGACCCAGAACCTCTAGCGTACTATGTGTGCTATTTTTCTGAATCTGGTAAAAGAAGTCTGATTCAAGGCATAATCCATCAAGCACTTCTTCAGACAAAGACAATAGTCATTAAGTGAGATTCAAGGCTGTAGTCCATCTCATCTATGCATAGTATATACCTGCCCAGAAACTCTTCATTTTTAATTTCTTTCTCACTTCTATTTCGGAACTTGACCTTTTGGAGGGGGGGGGAGATTGTTTGCTATGTTTGAGCAAAAGATCACCTTCCCTTTTTTTTTTAGTCCCACATCGGTTGGACCAGCCCCCCTTTGTATGTATATATTAGTTCTTGTTCATTGCTCTCTTAAAGATGTTGTGTGGGGAACCCCTTGGGCCATACGCGCGAGCCGCCGCTGCCGTCCGGCTCGGCTCGGTTGGGTTCGGCACGCGTAACGGGTGAGGGTACGTGCCCACAGCTACGGACGTCAAATGCCAATCCAATTTACTCTTCGGGTTCGGGCTGGGATCCAAAAATCCTTTTGCTCCCCTTTATTTTTTGAACCGATTTGACTCATTCAAATTTTGAACATTGAGACACTATGTCCAGGTTCATTGAACACTTGTGACAGCTTCTGTAACGGCTCTTTTGACAGCAATTCCTCCATGTTTCTTTCCTTTTGTTATTGCTCCTTAATGGCCTGTTTATGAGCCATTTACTATCATGTTCGTGGCTGTGTTTAGGGACTGCCTATATATTGTGGTCTCCTCCTCCTTTTTAGATAGAAAAATCCTTCTAAGTGAAAGCTCTCTCTCATTCCTCTCTCGAACTACATTCTGTTCTTTAAATCCTTGTTTTGGGCAGAGCTAAGTTCGGTCTCTCTCTCCGAGTTGTGTGCAACGAAGAGAACCCGGTATTCAGGAGATTTTACCACTAGGAGCTTCCGACAAACGTCTGCACATAGACCTCGGATCAACTCTTAGGGCAGTGCTTCGTGCACGACTTCCCCGGAGGCCGGTAACAATTCTTTAGTTTCTTTGTTCTCTTACCAATTTCTGAAAAATTATATATATATATATATATATATATATATATATATATATATATAAACAACAGAAAAATTATATACTTAACTTGGAGCTAATTTTAACCGGGTCCGGATCTGATAACTATGTATGCTCTATGGTCATCAGAAATCAAGTGCAAATGGGAAGATACACTTCCAACCTATTCAAGTGAGGTTAAGTCTATCCTTTGGCCCAAAAGCAAGGGTATCTTGCTTTGCTTTGCTTGCTTCCCATTCCTCAATTTTTTTTGTAGGCATTTCCTATGTAACTACTCCAGGCTTGTTATATAGATCCTCGTTCGGATGTTGTCGGACTGTTGGATATTTCTGCAAATGGCAGTTCCAGTTGTAATGTAGCAATTGAAGCTAGACGCCTGCCAAAATTGTTTTAACTTCAACATAGCTTGCAACACACAAAATCTTTATGCAGCCAATGAAAGAATTACGAGAGTAATATGCGTATATACCTTGACCTGCAGAAGTCGGCAAATCGTCGCTCGAGCTACATAGCAAACAGGGGTGGAGCGGAGGGTTGGATTGTCCTAGCTGAAACTAATTTTGGTTGTTCCTTGATTTTTATTGTGAGATGTTTCTAAGGCCACCCGCGACCCTGACCTCTTGCGGGTCACGCTGGGCTAGGGCCAACTCCGGCGTTCTCCAACTTCAAAAGAAAAGAGGATAACGATTACAGGAATATAGCATTAAAAGATATCAAGATAATTCAATAATCAGTAGTTGGCGGCTTCTCACTTCTCTAGGTGGACAGTGTACGACGACGGATTGATGTGGCAAAGGACGACGGATCGAGGTGGCAAAGGAAAACGGGTTGACGATTGCGATCGATGATCATAAACGAAGCATCAAGTGCAGTACAGAAGAAAGAGGCAACACGATAATGGTCCTTTCATGGACTGACAGTTTTAATAAGACCAGGATTTCTATTTTCTAATAATTAAAAAAAAGAAAATTAATTGAGGCCCTTAGGAGAGGAGGTACTAGTAGCCCACGTCCCCTTGGAGCCGGCTTTGCGCTGGACGTGAAAGTTTGTCCTAAGCAGAAAGGATTGTCCAAATCCGAAGTCTTGTTGGACTTATCCTGGCCTAACATGTTCGCAAACCTATTTAATGAGCAAGCATCGTCGCATACTTCCTCGATACCTGCACTGCAGATTCTTGTTAAAATGGGTGCTCCAAGAAAATGCGTTCTTCCACCCTCGTCTTTCTACAGCTGCTTCTCACATCCGGTTCATGAGTTTTCATTGATGAGATTAGCATTTCATCTTTAACTTTGTCTTTCATGTGCTCTATTATTAAGGATCTTGATAAAGGCACTCCAAAAATGACTCAGGAGAGCTTAAATTTTTACCATTGATAATTATAAATTTGTCACTCCCAAAAATTACTCACCGGACTGTCCATTACCAATTGATTTTTTTATAATCAGAACTGTCAAAATTTTGACAGTCCTACCAATTGGAAGGATTGTCAAAATTTTGACAGTCCTAAAAATTGGTAGGACTATCAAAATTTTGATAGTCCTTCCAATTGGTAGGACTGTCAAAATTTTGACAGTCCGAAGGAGAGGGCTACGCGAGGTGACACGAGGGCGGAACTGCGTGGAGGTCGAAAGGCGGGGACGAGGCGGAGACGCGCGCACGGGGGGCGGGGGAGGAGGCGCGCGCGGGGGGCGAGACGTAGGCGTATGCGCTCGCCTCCGCTGCTGCTGCCGCTTCTGCTGCTGTTGCCGCCGCCATCGTCGTCGCAAGGAGTAGTTGCAGCCTTCCGCGAGCGAGTGCCTCCGCCGCGTGCAGCCCCCCGCACGCTGCTTCTTCTTCTTCATCGCCTTCGTGACGGAGCCGATGGAAAGGTGCTTGAGGTACGACTCGGCAGCGACAACGCGGTCAATGACGAGATCGACGACACGGGAAGACGAAAAATCGCGAGAAGAAAGAGTAGTAGAGTCCAGAGGGAGGTGGGGGTGGGGGAGGAGCAGGAGGAGGGAGGTGAAAAGGGTGGGCAGCTCTAATAAAATTTGGACTAGCCTGAGTAAAAATTATTTTTAACTGAACTAACACCAATACTGGACTAGGAGTTATTTTTGTAGTGCCTTTATCAAGAGTCATTATTAAGTGCTGTTCTTCTTCTTCTTCTTCTTTCAGATGTTATGAGTTTCTGTACGAGGATTGATTTATATGATGGAATCTGTAGCACAGACAATGACAATGTTTGTCGACAGCCATGCAAGAAACACGATAAATGCTGATTTTTTTGGTTGCGAAGTAGGGCCAGATACCAACGGCAACTATCCAACTACCACTGCCTATGCTTCCCGTGTCAATAAATCTGACACGGACACATGCCAGCTGTTAAGCTTATTGTGACAAAGGACACCTCCAAGGATATTGTGCTTAATCTCAGGATTGCTATCAGTACTGTTGTTTGTTTCATAATAGGGACCAAGACTTGGGAATGATACGTCCATTCTTAGTTTCTGCATCTAAATATGTAATAATACATTGCAACAGCCAGCATATTATTATGCATCATATAAGTTATTGAAGAACAGTCCCCCTGTGAATGCTAACATAGATCTTGAAAGGAGAGTACATGAATTTCCTTTCTCCGTCGAAGGACGGTTCAAGCTCTACAAGTTCTTATATACTTGTTACAGAAAAAAAAAATTCATACACCTTAGAATAACTAGAGAATCATGCGACGATCTGACAGCTTACAAGTTACAAATATATACATGCTGAAGGCCTGTGGCAATAATGCCTCTTTTGGAGGTAACTATGTGTTTACTTGGGGACGTTATCGAGAATGAAGGGGCCTAGTTTTCCTGTCCGGAACAATGTTAGTAACTTCTTCGAGACCATAGCATGACCCTCATCAGATGCCTTGTGGGCTATCCTGAATGATTTTCTGAGTGCCGTCAGCTGTGTGTCGATGAGACTTTCTAGTTCATTTTCTTCCTCCAGGTTCCCCCCAAATTCTGAAAGTGTGGTGTACATTGTCCTTTGGACTTCCTTCACAAGATCCTGTGAGAAAAAAAAATGGAAGCACAGTTATGATGCATATTATTTGTTGGCACTGGTTATTAAGGCAAAAACATAACAGATGGCACATGTGACAAGACTACAGCTCAAGACATACATATTTCCTTTTGTAATTTGCTATTAAAAGGTTTATAATGTAACAAACACAGACCCTCCAGAATTGTGCCTTATCCATGTCGTGTCCGCTCTCGCACATCTTATAAAACTATTTAATCAATCACAGTAGTGTTGTGTGAGCTATACAAGTAAAAACAAAGAATTATCATTATGATTGACATACAGTATTTTTATAGTTCCAAGATGATCAAATTGTAAATAATAATAACCTTTTTCTATATTTTTCTCGTCTTTCCCATGTTTCTGTAAGCAAGAAGATGAAAGAAACTCAAGGTGATGAATCTAGGAAACTTAATGGGTTAGCATAGCTTGTAGCAATCAGCCATGCTGCAGTTCCTCGGTGTAGCAGACCATGATTGCTGTCATTAAACATATTGAACAAAGTGACTTGTCAATGTAGTTTTAATATGCAGAATTCACCAGGAAAACATTTGGAACTGAACCTGATATGGTACAACAGAACAGTGACAACAGGTCAGCTTATGGAAAACAGCTTGCACAATGATGTGAATAAAACAACTTGCACAATGATGTGAATTCAGCATCAATTGATATTTTTTACTGCAAACAAGTGAATATATCTAACAAACTAATGGTTGATGCCTGCAACATTCATTTCACTAGATCTACAAAAAGGTATCTTCCACTTAACATAAACAATACTGTCCATCGTAGTTAACCACCCATTTCTACATTCGGCCAATCAAAAGACAATATGCAGCTGATATTTGTAAAGACATATGCAACTGATATTATCAAGGGAAAAGTAATATGGAAGGAATATAGCTGAGTTATTGCAAAGTGCACATATCACAGAAACCTATTAGTTTTACCTCTATATAGCAGAAATCAGAAACATTAATTCTTCGTCTACTTGGAATCGTATCTCTCAATATATTATCGGACCTTCCCTGGGACTCATATGGAGATTCTTTTATTTGTTCTTTGATCAAGCGATCCCAATGTAAGGGTGTCTTTCGGGTGTTCAAAACAGCCAGTAGATATTGAGCAATCCGTTCTTCACCAACTACTGAGTCTTTGACAGCTCCTGCATGATCAAACCATTAACTAAATAACACAAGGAAATTCTGATGAAAATTTCTGCAAACATGGAGCTTCTAGTTGGTTAATTGAGCAAAATAGAATATTAGTTGTGCAGCTATCACCGCTTGAAGGGACAAGTTTTCTCTAAACATCTTGTTAATCAGCTTGATGAGTCTTATTTGGCACGTTTTCTCCTTACATGAAAATGTTTTACCAGGCCCACAAAACCAAGGATGTGCATAAAGCCCAAAGAATGTTGGATATACTAACTTCGCATACTTATCGTATTACATGTGTACTCTTTGATGAATCGACAAAATCTTCAGAATACATCTGGATCTAGGATTAATTGGTTATACTTATAGGGACCTTTTGTCTTCTTTATAACTAATATTTTGATATTATGTATGAACAGTGATTGGCCTAAGCAATTAACTCTAGCCCATTCACAAAAGATATGTATACTATTGTGTATGAACTGTTCGTCTGTAGATGAATATTGTTTATGATTTTATGCATAGCAGACTCGAGTTTCACCATATTTCTCATAATTATTATAACCATTTTTACCTAGCTTTCAATAAAACGGCATTTTTGAGTATTTCTGCTCACTTATCTTGCATGATCAAGAGCAATACATTTATTAACATGCAATTGCCAAACTTTTAGTACCTTCTCTTGTTGCCATTGGTTGATTTAAAACTAGGCTTATAGGGGCTACCTAGTTATTAGACATTTTTCCTACAGAAAAGGACCAGAAACATAGTTTTCAACACTGTCAAAGCATAAGAAATAGTTGAGACAAAAAGATCCTTTGGCTCCTAAATGAATACTATATGAATAGTAATGAAATAACAAAAGGCAACCTTATATTTGTTTTTGTATTTTCATTCACTCTTGTAGTGTTTGGGATGTCATTCCTCCAATCTTTGGCTTAATGTGTTTTAGAGATGAATGCAACTCCCTACAGCAAATTGTATCATCTTACCTCTTTGTATAAACTCTTTATAGTCTAGGGGAGCTTGGAGGGTGCTCCTTTGTTGCATGAGCTTAAATTGCAATCCAAAAGGTAGGTCTACCTACTTGTGAAATGACCACCTAGGTTGGCCCTCTCATACTCATAGCTACCTTGGGTAGGAATTTAGCACCAACTTAGAGGGTTGACGTTTTGTCGACGGTCGGTCATAAAACTTTGTCAAATCTTGTGTGGAGCTTTCTTATGCTCCACAGAATACCCCATTCTGAATGGAGAAATCTGAATGGAAAAGGCTTGGATGATGATTCACTCTAGTAGTATATGCATAGAAATCCAAAAGATAAATATGTTTGATGTAAGTAAAAATGAAAACAAATAGAAGTAATATCCAACCATTGCTTATATTAGTGCATTTCTTCTTTCTTCCTCTTCTCTCAAGTCATTGAAGATTGTTAACTGTAATCTCTATATAAATAAAGTGATAGCATATAATAGTGTACCTAAAGGGCTATATTTCTCTACTTTCTGTTAAAATGTATGTATATTTCACTTTTAAAAGAAAATTACATCCAAAATAATACCCAGTATATAAAACTAATAAACGTTTCCTTAAGCATTTATATTGTTTGTACAATTAAATGTCTGGAACATAAATATGGAATTACACATGTTTCTATAGCCCTTTCTAACTGTCATATTCATATATTATGCCTTAAAGAAGTATGGGATTCCAGAAGCAAGTTTTTCGCTGCCCCTCTTCTCTTGACTCTTTCCCTGTGCTTGCCCTTAGCAACATAAGCCCACAGGCCTTTCCGATTATAAATTGTACCGGCTCATGAAAATGTTGACATATTAATCAGAGGTAATTGTCCGAAATATGGCCATATCTGTGTTCAGTTTTGTAAGTTTTGAGCTATGCCCGAATAGTAGTGTATAACACAATAAATAGAAAGATAATGGCAAAAGACTTAACTATAGTTCCACGTGATATTTCCTACAAAAACAATTGCTAAGCTTGATAGAATAGAAAAACATAAAAATGAAAAGACTTTACAGATTATATCAAAAAAATGGACTAGCAGATGGTCCCAACGGTGGAAGCATTGAATGCGTGTTAAAGCTTCCTTACTCTCTGTAACTGTTAGGGAAAGGGCGGGGAATGTATTCATGTAATACATGAAGGAGATCTGACAGCAGAATATTCATTTTTGCATGCAAGTATGCAGAAAAGCTCTAACATATTCCTGGAGTAAATTGTTTCTGAACACATGTATGGTGTTGTTTTTCAGGTACTCAGAAAACCTACAACCCACGGCAACAACAGACTTTAAGTGAGAACTTGTCCCTTTCAGGTCCCCATTCTAGTAAACTACATTCTACTTCTATTCAAATTTCCTATCCTAGATTACTTGAAAACACATCATGTGACTTCTCTTGCTAATTGCAAATGATAACTTTCTTATCCAAGGCCAGGAAACAATGATCCAAGTCTGATTTTGATAGAGGGCTGCAATCTCTTCATGCATCTGTACCTGAGCTGTGGGGAAGGAGCCTAACTGCTTACTTTGGTAAATTTCCCTCGTGCAATTCAAACAATAAAATTCCACGAAACCCTGAGGTAGATACTAGATAGATGAAGTCTTAAGGAATAACATTTGAATTATTCTTTTTCTTTGATATCAGCAAATTACTGCTGCATTACATGTTGACATACGGTTGTCCCCAAATTTGCTACACAGTAGTTTCAAGATAGAACCTTTAAATGATCAATAGAGATGTGAGGTTGTCCTAAAAGCCAGCAAATCCCAACCATCTGTCATCAGCTACATAATAATCAAACTTGAGAAAGGGAATCCCAAGTCCATGAGGCTCCCAGTCCAACTAATGCGGGATCTAGCGGGGGTCAAGATGTACACAAAATTACTCTTAATATATGGAGAGGCTATTTCCGTGACTCGAACCTGCATCCTCCAGGATGCAAGTGTCAAGCATTACCATCGTCCAAGCAACTCCCTCATATAATAATCAAACATAATAAACAATTATATGAAAAAGGAAAATATACTGTTGATTACAATACAAATATTTCAACACATGACAAAACTCTTAGGTAAACAATTACAACCATTAGTTATACCTGTCAATGCAAGCTTCAGACCTGTCTCGATATCCGGGATGCTTGGCACCAACACCCCTGGTGTATCCAGCACGTATATACTAGGATGATTTGCAATCTGTGTAAGGCATCTCAACTTTACTTATTATGGCTAATAATATATGGATAAATAAACAGCATACTAGCCTAAATTAATTTCAACACCTGACCTTAAATCCAGCAATATCCCGAGTGACCCCTGGCAATGGTCCAACAGTAGCTCGCTTCATCTTCTCCTGCACTAAGGTAAAAGGGAAAAAACTGAATTCATATTCTTTTTGTAAGTACTGACAAAAGAAACATACTATAACTTAACATTTACCTGGAAAACGTGAAGCAGCAATCTGATGAATGTTATTAATAAGAGCTGACTTGCCAACATTAGGAACACCAACAACCATAACAAGAAGGGTAGGCTCCCTAGAGATTACTTCCTTAAGCTTCAATTCCACTAATGCAAGAAGCTTAAATACATAACCATAAGTCAGTAATATTAACAAGGCTGCTATAACCTCGTCTTCAGATTAATGCAATGTTCTTGAAACCATAAATTCACAAATCAACTCCCAATTTATCTCACTTCAGCTATTAATACACAAGGGACTAGTAAGAAATGAATAACAAGATTAATGATTACATGCAACTAACATTACCATAAGTTCAAGATTTAAAATTGCTAATCTTAGATCCAACAGATTGTTATAGGAACAGAAGCAAATTAATTACATGCAATTAACATTATCATAAGTTCAAGATTTAAAATTGCTAATCTTAGATCCAACAGATTGTTATAGGAACAGAAGCAAATTAACTTCAAGAACTATAATGATTATGATTAATCTAATAGGCTTAAAAACCTTTTCAAATGTTAGCTCTTCTCAAAAATAATTCTAGTTACAAAAATTGAAAAGGCTGTAGCCCCTGATTGGCACTGTTACCATGCATAGGATTTTAAGGGGGAAAGTATAATCTAACCACGTATACTGGAGAAAGCAACTGATTTGACCAACCTTGAGACTGTTATTTTCACGAATTTATGACTGCAATTAATGGCAGAACATCGGTGCTTCATCAATGATAAATGGGCCTCAACATGCATCCCAGTTGGTACAGAAATCATGTATGCCTTAACTGTAACATAATTTAATGGTAACAAATTGCTAAGGTACGTATTTGTGAAACAGAGTCCCTATTGCAACACAGGACAAGGAAATGAATGTCCCAAAGTTTTAAGGTTTCCTGCTGATAATGCAATTTTACAGTCTCTGGGGGGATATCGAAGCTCAGTTATTCTCTCTCACTAGATCAAAGGAAGAAACAAGAAAGTAAGCACAAAGCTTATAGTGTGTCCAACCTCATGCTATTACCATATGGCCCTTATGTAACCAAAGTCAAAATACCAATTAGTTTACCAAAGAAAGTGAAAAAAAAAAAAAAATTACAGAGCCCAGTACAATAAGTACTTAAATTATTCATTGGAATCTAAAATAGGTTTGGATGGAAATAGGTTGTGAAATAATATGGTAAGATGATGGAAGGATAGATCACATATGGAATCTAAAATAGGTTTGACCTAAAATTGAGTCTAAAAAAAATTAGTTTTGCACAGTGCAAAGAGAAGTTGCCGAATTTATATGAAGAGAGAAAAACAGAGGCATGTAAGAAAAGGATGAGGAAATTCATAAGAACAAAAAAGAGAACTATATATGGTTACCCTAAGTATCGTCTAACAAATTTATTTAGATGTTAATCTTGTTATTACATGCCATATTTTTTCCACTGTTCTGTTTTTTATTTTGAGTAAATATAGCATTTTTGCTTACAGAAACGTTTTACACATGCATATGAACATGCTTGTCATGTTTTTGCATATGAACATGCTTGTCATGTCTTATTACACAATCCTGTAACCTGCTCTTCATTTTAATTGGTGGGACATGCACATAGTTCACAAACTCTCTTACCTGGAATTTTTTTGTGGGCCTAGTTATATGCCAATCTTAAGTTTTGAGGGCCAAAAGCATTTGACTGTGAATCGCAACATAGTAAGTATTTCCTAGTTAACATTTGAATTATCTAGTTTATCTATAAATGCTCCTTAATTGCATAATAAGTGGGAGCAATTGTGCAGCTAATTGAGTATTATGTTAAAAAGGCACAAAAAGCAATGCTTGATCCATTAGAATTAATAAAAAAATTGATATTGCTCTAACATAAAAGAGCAGAGAAAAGAATTCCATTGAAAGAGAAATACATAAACTGACAATTAAGTTGACAAAACACAATATAAACTGCAGTACGTGCCATTAGCAACCCATAATAGTTTATGTTTATATTTAGTAACTAACCTGGTTGACAGAACTTTTGCTGTGTGCATTAATTGAGAGACAATCTTGCTTATACAAGTCAAAATATCGGATCCATCTCTGAAAATTAAAAGAGAAGTACATAATGGGTTGAAACATATATTGTGGAGTACAATAAAGGAACAAAAAATAAGAAGAAATAAACAAGCTGAGAGGAATCCTGAAGGAATTCATCACCTAAGGGAAATGAGGAAGCAGACCAGTTTAAGATAAACCACTTACATGCATTATGTTGGGATTTGCTAAATCTTTCTTGTTCAGAGCAATTACACGTCTCTTATGGGAAAGCACTTCTTGGAGGTCCTCATTGGCAGAAGATAATGGAATCTGTCTGGAAGTAATAGGTTTAAATACTTAGAAAAACTCAGTTTTTTGAATATTCAGTAGAAACCTATTAAGGAAGAAATAATGCCCTTCATCTATTCATTTATGTTGGTTAGTCTAAAAAACTGAATTCATTTCTTTGACAGTGGATGTGATTGAATTACATCTTCCTAATAAATTTCCTTAATCTTCATCATTATAAGGTAATCTTGAGCAGGATTCCAGAGTATTACGTGACTCAATAGTTGACAAAGACAAGACAAAATGTGTCACAGCCTACAAAATATTGTTCACGAGATGAGGATGGTGATCGATGAAAATTAAGAGTGATGTGGCCTAAAGCAAATAAGGGCTTCATCAGCATCATACTATGGAAAGAAAGAAAAAGGTATCTTTCTACTTCGGTAAATAAAGTATGCGCATAATGTTTATATTTCATAGTGAAAAAGGATGTGGGCAGTGATGCATTTGAGTATAATGGTGGGCATTCATTCGTGCTGAAAATTGAACAATCAATTGTCACATTATACAGTCATACAAAAGTATAGAGTATCTAAATTTATCTAAGAATTGCTTCTTATCCTTTGTCATGATGTTAGGTTCAAACGTAACAGCACCTCGCCCTTACATAACTTCACTTCTACAATGGAGCATCAATCTTAAGTTTAACAACAAGGTTTGTGTATATCCTCTCAATGGTTCTATACAATCCCATTTTCTCTTTCAAATCTGAACTGACACTCCGACTCGGGAGTAGTAAAACATATTGTCTCAATCAAACAAATAAAAATAATAATAATCAAGTAAAAATATTAAGTAAAGCAAGCAAAGATAACAATGATATTGAACACACTACTTCACTTGGGATTGAGATCATAGCCGACAAAATGAAACAGCATATGGAGCTGACTGTTCAAGGGAAACCATTTCCGTTCACTTAGGTACATACAATCCCCCGTAGTCAAAACTTGTCCTTTTAAGGGTTATTTGCTTTTTGCATACAAGTCCCTTAAATGTATCTTATTTTTAAATAAGTCCCCTAAATCTTGTTATTTGCTCAGAAGTCCTTCAAATCACTTAAAATTGAGTTACGAGCCCCCCTTCGTCTCTGTCGGTTAAAAAACTAACCTTGCGAAATGTTTATTTTGCCCTCCACCTTGGCACTCATTCCTCTATATTTTTCTTTCTCCTAAGGCCTCGTTTGGTTCGCGGAAAGGGAAGGAAAGGAAATCAATTCCTTGCCCTTTCCTTTCCTTTGAAAAATTGCAATTTTCATCGATTTTACTTTCCGGTGTTTGGAAATGCCAAGAAAATTGGGAGAGAAAGTGAATACTTAAAGGTAGGAAAGTGAATCCTTGGATGGATGGAGGGAACCACTTTTTTCTCTATTTTTCTTTCCATTAGGAATCGCTTTTCTTTCCTCCTACATTCCTTTGACATCCAAATATAGGAAATAAATGACTTTCCTTTCCCAATGCATTGATTCCGTGAACCAAACGAGGCCATACTCCCCTACTCCAAACCCATCACCACCAACTTCTCATTCACCTTCAACGCACATTCCCTAGGAAGCACGGACACTCCAAAATATACTAGGACACACCAAAATAAATGATGATGTGTCCTTATTGTGTCGTGTCCGTGTCCGTGACTTTACTCAACCCCCATTTCCCTTCGAGAAACTCATCCACCTCGACAAAACAAAAGAGATGTATCAAAAAAGCTGCTTCCTTTTTCTTTGCAAATGTACCTTTTTTTCCTTCTTCTTTCTTTCTAGTAATGGCATACGTGATGGATTGAATAGATTGAAAATTTGAAGAAATAGGAATAAAATTGAAGAATCTAGTATAGTATAGTATAGTATAGTATAGTATAGGTGAGAGATTGGTGGGAGTGGTACTGACCCTGGCGTCGCGGACTTCGATGACGAGGTCGGCGAGCTTGAGGCGGTCGCGGATGGCCCTGGTGGCGGCGGCCATGTGCCCCGGGAACCAGTTCACCGCTCCTCCACCCATCTCCGCCAGCCGTTTCCCGAACCATGGAACACCAGCACCACCACCACCCACCATTTCCTCTCTCTCTCTCTCTCTCTCTCTCCTCCCCTACTTGTTTCCTTCTATTTTCTTAAACCCTAACCATAGGAATGTTTGAAATAGTAAACCTAAAAACTACTTACTTTTCGAGTCGGGTTTGGGTACAGATCATGGAGCCCAATAACTTTTTGGGTCGGGTCTGCATTTTTCGAGATGCATGCTCTCTCTTCAAGGTGTGTGTATTGGACCGAACTCAATTGGCACTTGTAGTAAGTAAGAAGAGGTATGAATCAAATCGTAGGGGAGGTGTGGAACAGTGGGCCGAAATTGCATACAACACAGTGTGCAAAAAAGTCTTGTACGTATCGCCAGACATCTAAAAAAAAGGGGGTGTGTATTGGGTCGGACGTCTAGAAATTCGTTTTTGATCTGGTCCGGTCAAACTCGGACTGTGTTGGTCCGAAACTGGTCAATTTGGTCTGATCTGACCCACTCCTAAGGGTTGTTTGGTTCAACGAAGTACAAAAGTAAAAAAATCCGAAAATAGACATTTTGCATACGCATTGCGGTAGAGCGGAGTGAAAAATCCTTAATTTTGGTGCTTTGAAGATGTGGATGTTAGAAGTAAAAAATTCAAAAGTTTGGTGTTGGTTGTTGAAGTTAGTAAAAAATTGTAACTTTTTGTTGAAGTGATATGAATAATAAATTATTATTTTTGTTAAATAAGAGAGGGAGTGATCCTCTAACCAAATATACGAAGTGGGAATGATGATTCTCCACTTCCGCGTTCCACTTCGGAGAAAAAACTCCAATGTCATAACTTCTATTTCGTGTCAGACATAATTTATTGTCATATCAAATCGCAATAACTTTTGTGTGCAAATTCTCTAACCAAACACGTGAAGTAATCAAAAATTCGAATTTTGATCACTTTCGTACTCTAAATCTGTGAACAAAAAATAGTCCACTATATCGGATTCGGATTGGATTTGCTTCACAGGCTCGATCCAACCCCACCCCCCAACATGTTCAAATCGGAATTTTTTTTTTGCCTTTAGAATAACAAAATTTGAACCCAGAACCTCCTAAAAACATAAAGCTTATGTTATAAATGTATATAAATATAATATACATACTAGCTTTTAATATGTAAAATAATGAACAACCCTGGTCCAACCTGGATTTAGTCAGAACTTTGAATCTGATCCAGACTGAAGTTATCCGCGTCTCGATCCGTGCTGAGTTTAGACTTTTATTCTAAAACTCGGCTCAGATTCAAGCTTGGTCAAATCCGATCAAAATCAGACCGGACCGACTTAATACACACCTTGAGACATGTCTAAAAGTGTCCGTGGAACAATTTGTAGAAGAAACACATAAGAGGACGTTCTTGTGTAAAGAAGAACAAAAAATATCTTTTCCTGCTAAAATTCTTACTTAAATGAACACTGTAGCAGACTTTGAATTAAGTTGGATATGTTCTGCTAGTACTTATTGAATTATAAAAAATGTCATCACAGACCTTTGAGATACAGCACAACTAATGATACATTTACATCCTAACACATGACAAACAAACACATGGGAGCCCTATCTCACGGCCAGCTCTAAGCAAAAAATGGTGCCCTAGACGATTCTGAAAATAGAGGTCTCTAAGTAAATTTTGGTCCGATCGATCCTAAAACAGGGGCTCATATGTACATTTTGAATCGATTCTGTAAATGAGACCATTGTAAATTTTGGAACCGTCCCGATTTATGAAGGTTCAAAACTTCGTTAATGAAGTTCGAAACTTCAAAATTAGTCTTAATTTGGACTATTTATACAAAATAATTAAAATAATGAAACATGAAATTTAAGAATTAAAATAAATCCTAGAAGTGGAAAAACCCTAGAACTTAACAAAACTTACTTTCAAATGAAGAAATTTTACCTTGATTATGAAAGAGTTTTGGTGTGTACCATCTATGATTAAAGTTGGAAGAGGAAGAGGAAAGAAGAGTGGGGTTGTTTTGGAGAAGAGTTGTGTTTGTGTTGCCCCTAACAATTGGTGTGTTGCCGCCTAAAAACTTTTAAACTTAATTGTGTTAATCTCCTAGTCCTAACATGTGATGCACATAACAAAAAAATATAGTGCCTGGCCAAAATATAGTACAAATTTCTAGCTGACTTGGTATTTATCAGGTCTGATCCTACTCGTTTCCATCCATGTATCCAAAAAGAATTAAATAAATGAGTTTTCAAGGGGACAAGTACTTCATCTTCCTGTCCCTGTGACACTCTTTTCCAATTTGGAAACCCAACCATGAAAAAACTTACAAGTAATATCTTCAACTCCTTAATCACACGCATCACATATCACAGATGGCAAATCCCATTTTGGGAAGTTGCAAGTAGAGAAAAAAAATGACAAATCAGAAGAAATAAACAAACTAGAGCCGAGCCAGTCCCAGATGTATTTTAGTACCATACTCATTTCCATCCCAGAGACAAGACATTTGTGCAGAAACATAACGGATACTTCATAGTCCAATGTTTGATGAAACTAGATTGGTAATGCTGTGGTTTGGTTTACAGAATCAGGAAAAGTCAATACATTTTCTGTTTAGATGCCAATGGAAAGTAGTAGGGGGAAAAAAATCCAAAGAAAAGTAAAATAGAGAGGGGAATGATTCCCCTCACCCACCCCAATGATGCACTTTCCTTTCCAATTTTTCTGATCTTTCCAAACAACGGAAAGGAAAATGAGTGAGAATTGCAATTTTCTAAAGGAAAGGAAAGAAAAGAGCAAAGAATTGATTTCCATTCCTTTCCTTTCCGCAAACCAACCAAACGAGGCCAATATGAGAAGAAACATTAGCAATAGGTCACACTAGAGTGCTCATTGCATAATATACAAAAACCATATTCTTAATATTGAGAACATTAGCAATAGGCCGCATTAGTACAAATTGATGTGTTGCTTTATCCAACAAATTCACCCTAGTCCACTTCCATTGCTGAAAGTGATTCTTCCAGAATTTTATGCAGCTCTTGGACCCTTCGTTTTGTAAGGGCAATGCATTCCTACAAAAATTAAAAAAGAAAAAGTCCATCAAGTAGTCTCCCAAATCTTTTCTCCATCCAATTTGTTCATAATGTTCAAATTAAAATCTTTTTCCTCATCTTAGTTAAAATAAATTACTCTGTAAATCACAATATGAAGCTCTCTTTTTTTCTCTCTTTTGCCAATCAATGAAATGCAAGAAATGTTTGTCCAATAACCAACCATGCTCGGAGGGGGAAGTGACAAACCTGAAGAGTTGAATTGTAGGCAAGGACGGATCCGCCTGCTTTATAAACTGAAACCAGCCGGCCCACTGAATCTAGTACAACTGTCACAGTCGTGTCAATAATGGATTCTTCCTCCGCGGTGGGATCTACGAAGATGTACTTCTTGTGAAGCATGCATGTCAGGGAGAACGGGATACTTCTGAGAGACAGCTTTCTCTTTTCCTTATTGACCAACTTCAATTTTGATTCATCTTTCAGTTCTCCGGACACAGCAATCACTCTTCCATCATCATTGACAGAAACAAGAGGGATTTGCACTGCAACCAAAAAAATGGAGTATACACTTTCAATAGTCATCTCTCTTAGAAAGTAACATTTCTTTGTATGTAACCGTTTTTCTAACTTTTGGAATCTAGTTACTACACAAAACATGATGTACTCCACACCAAACCCATATCCTTGATTTTCTAAAAATTGTCATATTTTAAATCCATATTGCCTCCACATGCGGATCCGTGTCCATGTCTATGCAAGCTAGCTAATCTGTCAATGGTGATGTGCATTAACAAATAAAAAGAGCGTAGTACTGGAGGCATTGATGACTATATATCCAACGGACGTTCACTATGACATAAAAGTGATCTGGAAATAGAACTCACAGCTTTAAACTGTATCCTTAACAAAGTAGGATTACGTCTCCAAGATAACAAGTCAAAGAAGATACTAAACAAGAGCAGAGAAAATATAAAACTCACAGTGAGAGAATGCAGCAATTGCTGAAAGCAGTGCAGCATCAAAAAGAGAACCATCAGCATTCAGACAATAAATATCCTGCATAATGCAAACCACAGCCAGTTATAATATATTATACACTATTATTAGCCAAAATATGAACCATACCAGTGATGCCACTAATCATAATGCAATCTTTCAGTAAGAGAGTCATGAACCAGCAATATGAAGAAGGTATGACCAAGGGATTAACAAAAGATCCAATAAAAGACAATATTACCAGGTAGGCCATCCATGCAGCCTTTCCACTGATTAAGGAAAGTTCCTTAGAGTCTATCATACCAGAACTGCAGTGAACAAAATACAGTGAACCAGGAAATGAGCCTCCCATATCATATTGAAAGAACAAGATACACATCACTTGCATTATGATGAGAAAATTAGTTAAACTAATAGTTTCATGATAAGTTCATATGGCAATATTATGCATACAGAAATTGCAGTCATGATTGATCTAGAAATGCATAGTTATGATACAAGTTAGCAAAAGATTTGGGAGAGATGACAATATTATTAAAAAGGTGCTTTCCAGCTTAGTGGTCAAGAAAAGGAACTGATAATCTTGCATTGAAGACATGTGATGAAGTTTATTTGATGCTTCCATTATTTGCTAATTTAAAATCGTTGCCATCGACCTACTCCTCGTCAAGCAAGCCTTCTACCATCAGTATGGGGTCGGTTATGGAGCTTAAGAAAGCACCATAAAAGATTTGACAAAGTTTTTGGAATTGGCGGTCAACCTGACGTCAACGGTTTGGTGCCAAATTCCTAGTGGAAGTAGCTATGAGCATGAGGGGGGTCATGCCATAAAAGTATAAAGCCTAGGCAGTCACTAGACAGGTAGGAAAACCTACCTTTTGAATATGCAATTTAAGCTCATGCAAACAACAAGCACTGCCAATTGAAAAATACATTACCAAATGATGCAACAGCGTGGCACTTTCCTAAACAGCTCTCCTGTTTGCCCAAAAATCACAAGCACTAACATGGAACTTGCTAAGGACATTCAACAATATTTATATCATGGCTCACCGATAGGGATACTGAAACTGCCAAAACAGCAGATACTACTGTTTCAAACCACCGAAACCCCCAAAGCTGCATGTACTGATATTCATAAGAAAGGTGTAATAATGATACTACGAACCTTGATGTACATATCAACCAATCTTTTTGGCAAGGTTTAAAGTATCGGCCGATACCGATACGTATCGGCCGTATCGGATCGGATCTGGCCTTGGCCGATCCGATACCGGCCAAAAAATTCGGTATCGGCCGAAACTGGGCCAAAAATTTTTTGTATCGGTCTGTATCGGCCGATACGGGACCGATACGGGCTGATACGAGGCCGATACGAGGCCGATACGGGCCGATACTTGCCGATACTGGCCGATACATGAAAAAAATCAGATCAAATCAGATCATTACAGGAACTTTAACAAAGTAGATGTACTACAAAAAGCTAAAAAAAAGTAGAAATTGATTCCAGACATATCAAATCCAACAGAGAACAATAATAAAGAACCAAAATAGTAGACAAAAAAAAAACTATAAATAGAGGTAAATTCTTCTACAGACATACACATGATGACTATTATTTTATTCAATTATAATAAAAATAAAATAAAAAACACTTAAATAATGCATTAATATGTAAATTATTTTTCTATTTTTTTACTAATTTATTAATAATTATTTAAATATTGTCGATACAGCCGATACCAAAAAAATCCGATACTCCGATCCGATACCGTCGATACTACCGATAGGGATACTCATACAAACTGTCCGATACCGATACCGATACCGAGTTTTTAAACCTTGCTTTTTGGCTCATCATCAACAAATCAAAGTTGCAAGGAAAGCAAGAGCATGTTAAAAGAAATGCTGGCGAGATCTGAACTATATGTCCATTAACCTAGTATAGACCTCTTTATAATTTTCCACTCTAAAATTTATGTATGTGCTATGACAGGGAGGGGATGCTCAGGCTATCTTATACCATTGTCTTACTTCAGTTCTTTCTTGTTATTGCCTTCTATTTGTTTCCCTTTTGATGTACAGTGTCTGCTACATCACATTTTCTCACCTTAATCCCTAATCTAGGCCACTTTCCTCCTCTCAACTAAACAACAACTTGGGTTCTATAACAACAAGAAGCCTTCATCCATAATTTCCAAGGTCTTCTCATGAATCCTTTCCCTCCATTGTGCTCTATTAAAGGCTTTTCATCTCCTCTGTAACTTTAGCAAGTAATCTCCATCTTATTGCCTCCTTCCCATGTTCATTCTGGTCTACCAATAGTCTTGGGTTAGCAACTTCTTTAACTATGTTCCTATCATTCCACCTAACAGGTGCATCCATTTGTCATTGCACACATCCAAGCCATCTTATATGATTTTCCCTCGGTTTATTCTCAATTGAAGCAGTATCTAAATCCTGCAAAATACTCTTACACTATCTTCTGTATATTACTAACTCATCCATCCGAGTATTCTTGGCGCATTGCATGGAGGATACAGGTTCTAGTCCCAGAAGGGGACTAGAACCTTGACCCTCCCCCATTGTCTTCGTCGGAAACAGAAAAGAGAAGACTTGAGAGTACTATAAAGAGAAATGGATTCCTTGAATCATATTAAATTTTCGCTATGCTAATACAACTTGAGGATTACAGATTTTTGTTTGGTTATGGGTACTATTACAGTGAAGGTCTTGATGGTCTATGCTCGACCCCTTCTCTCCTTTGACTCTCTGATACTGGCTCTGAACACTCGAGTTTGATGTTGGTGGAATAAGAAGCTCTCCATCTCCTTCAGAATATTTTTTAAGCTAATTTATCTGAACCTTTATGAGCTACACATGGGCTATTTATAGGCCAAGAAAACCTTTGCATAAATTAGCAATTTTTGCGGGACACGTTTTCTTTTTGAAGTGGAGGTATTTTGCTGAGGTGGCCGCATAGTTGAGGACCACGTGGCCACTTGAGGGTTGTTGAGTGTGTTTTGCACAGCACTCAAGGATCCTAGAAAGGGGCTTCTTTTCTTCAACTTTGAGGAGCACTGGCCTGTTGTTTTAGGGCTGTCAGCTGCATAGAAATGTGACAGAGCTTGTCAGGATCGCCAATGTATTAAATGTGTCAAGTCAATTTTTTGACAAAGCGCGCAAAATTTGGCGAGCTTTGAAATTTAAACGAGACTGAAAATTTAGCGAGCTTGGCAAATTTGGCGAGCATAGAGAATTCGTTGAGGCTAGCTCTTTGTGAAGCTTTTTGGTGAGCTTCTCTATTTCTGCACAAGGAGAGGAACTGGATGCCACGTAGCAATTTCCTGTAAATGGCAGTCGAAAAGAGGCGGACACATGGTTTGGACATCAATATGGCCATAAATGTTGTTGCCACGTGGTTGTTGATTTATTGGACAGTCAAAAAGTTGACAGGCTACGTGCCCTGACTCCTCGACTGTCGTGTTTGAGGGTGTCTGTCGAGGAGAACATTTTCTTGAAAAGACGCATCTCATATAACATCGTTCATTGTAATAAGAACCAATGTTTGTAGTTGAGTTGTTCTTTAGGTCTAAGAGCCGCTGCAAATTATCAATAAAGAGAATCATTTTCATATATCTTTTGTCTATCAATTTTCTTGTTATTTCTACTATAATGACTTTGTTTCTGGGATATCTTATCGACCGTGTTTGTTCATGCCTTGTACAAGTGCAATTTAAACTTGTAAGACAATATGCCAAGTGGCAACTTTTGGCTCTATAGAACCTGAGCGTGACACCCCACCCCTTGCCCCCTCTTAGCTTGTGGCTTCCTCCCTTGGAGGCCAATGACAAAGGAAACTCCAGAATAGATAATTGAGCACTAATTTTTATGGATTTTAATTAGGCTTGACCTAATTATCCTCAGTTAATGTGTATTCATGATGTTGATCAATTTGAATGGATGAATTCTATAACAAAATAGTTACACTCCAGAAAATAAAGAGACTGTCCTAACAAATCCATAGATACTCTTCTGAGCAGTGAGTTCACAATTTTCTCCAACCATGCATAACATCAAATTTCTGAATGAAAACTAAATCTGGTTTGGGAAACTGTGCAACTCCCTATACGCTTTTCTGACAAAGAAGTTGCCAAAATGTAACGTCTTTACACCTAACTGTATGGATACATGGCGCATGCCTTGAACAAGAAAACCATGCTTTTGCAGAAAATTTCTATACTCCTCACTCATGTCAAATTTCTATACATCCCATTCCAACTTCAATAGGACAAACATAACAATAAGTGGGTGAAGCCCAAGAAGCAAATATCAAACCTCATTATAATATCCGAAAGCTGCTTCGAGATCACGGGTGCGGCCTCGGCTGGCCTCCCAGGTCTCACGGTGGGAGAGCAAATTGGGGGCATGTGGAAGTCCACACCTACGCATCCCTGGTCGGGCGAGTCAGCTGACGGCATCATGACTTCCAGCTTGACCGCTGCCAGCATCGTCTGTGACACAAGCATTCAAGCATTTCATTGAATAGTTAATGAGCGCTCCAGAAAAAAGAGAGCTAAAATACTTGTTACGGTCCTCCAATACTTGTTATATTCTTAAGAGTCAAGGCTAATAGAATCTTTCATCCCCAAAAAACTAAAATTGTTAGTGATTTTGGGGGCTTATGTCAAACCATGCAAAAGGGTCCAAAAGAGTAGTTAATGGGCACTGAGGAATTTCATCAAACAGTTAATGGGCACCCAACCATGTCATTGAACAATTAATATATGCTCCAGCATTTTAATCGAACAGCAAATGAACCCTCAAGAATTTCATCAAACAGTTAATGGGCACCCAATAATTTCTTCGAACAGTTTTATGGGGACTCACGATTTTCATAGAACACTTCATGTGCACTCTAAAAATAGCAAATTTAAGAGAAGGAGAGGAATATTACGGTGTCGCCTATCTTGACGAGAGCAGAGCCATCCGCAGTAGCAACAGCACCTGAGAAAGAAAGAAAGATTAGAGAGAGAAAAATGAGAGAGAAAGTAGAGGTTTGTGTCGGTGTTGATATTGTGTCGTGTCAGTACCAAGAGCGACGGAGGTGTCGCGGGAGCGGGAGAGGGGTCGGGCGTCGGGGCGGACGGACTCCTGGAGGTGGCGCTCGTAGAAGGGGAGGGGGAAGAGGCGGCGGTAGGCCTCCACCTCCATCTCCCCAGCGAGGCCCATGGTGGAGGACTCCTTGCTGCTGTTGGTGGTAGCTTCTGCTGCCATTTTTTGCTCTAATGGAGAAGAGAGGAGAGGAGAGCTGCCTATTGAGAGTTGTATAAATTTTGTTAGGGTATGCTTCGTAACGATCGTTTTGATTTTTTATTATTATTATTATTTTTTTTTTTTTGGTGTTTTTGAATCAACTATTTATGAAGTGATTTAAAATACAGAAAATTTACTGTAGCAAAATAAATTTATATTAAATTTATGCAAACGAAACATGTTTATAAAATTTTGAAAAAAAGACAGAGTCCGCCAACAGTGTTGGCAGAAAACACAACTGATGTACACGTAGGCAAGAAAAAAAATAAAAAAATTAGCCAATTTCTGCCAACACTATTGGCTGAAATTGGGGGGCAATTTCAGCTAACACAGTTGGCAAAAATTGGGTGTGGGGGCCCACGGGTTCATTTGATTGGTTCGGTTTGTTTGGTTGGATTGGTTTGTTTGGTTGGTTTATTTTAATTAGTTATGTTTTTATTTTATTTATTTAGTTTTGTTTTGTAATTAGATTTAAGAAAATTTATTTTAACGAAATAAAATTAAAATAAATTAATTGTAAAGAAATATTTAGAAATATTTTTTCGAAAATTTGTTTCCAGAACATCAAAATTTGTATAAATTCCATCTAAAGCATAAAAATTTACTTTAAATTTGTTTTGTTTTATTAGTTAATTATTTATTTTGTTTTATTATTTTTTTTACATAAAACAATTAATTTAAATTTTTCAAATTTTTTTTTGGAGGTCGAAACATCGTTTTAAATTCGTGGCCCCCCACACCCAATATAAATTAATTTCGCTACAGTAAATTTTAAATATTCAAAAATAAAATGACCAAAAGTAAAATTTGGAGGTCGAAATATCGTTTTTTTGCGATTCTGAAAATTTGGGAAGTCCGTCAAACGGTGAAACTGGAGCTTGTTTCGATCTCTCAGTCAAAATTTATGATATTTTAAAGTTTTAAATTTTATATTTTTGTCTATAACATGTGCGTCTTGCTTCGGATAAATTTTTTTTCTACAAGATTTGTGTTACTCTCGTCGAAAACATACAAATCGACTTATTGTTTAACAAAAAACGATTTAAAAATATAAACGCCCAATTGATGTTTTTTTCGTAATTTTTAAACTTTTATGTTTTAGATGGAATTTATACAAATTTTGATGCTCTGAAAACAAATTTCCAAAAAAATATTTCTAAATTTTTCTTTACAATTAATTTATTTTAATTTTATTTCGTTAAAATAAATTTTCTTAAATCTAATTACAAAACAAAACTAAATAAATAAAACAAAAACATAACTAATTAAAACAAACCAACCAAACAAACCAATCAAACCAAACAAACCAAACAAACCAATCAAATGAACCCGTGGGTCCCCACACCCAATTTTTGCCAACTGTGTTGGCTGAAATTGCCCCCCCCCCCAGTTGGCAGAAATTGGCTTGTGGGTCCCACTTAAATTTTTTTTATTTTTTTTCTGCCTACGTGTACAGCAGTTGTGTTTTTCGCCCAGCAGTTGTGTTTTCCGCCAACACTGTTGGCGGACTCTATCTTTTTTTCAAATTTTTATAAACTTGTTTCATTTGCATGAATTTAATATAAATTTATTTCGCTACAGTAAATTTTCTGTTTAAAATATTTTACGTGTTAATTTTTTTTATTTTTTGAGACTTATTTTGATCGGTTCAAAATATTTTTCAAAATCGATATATGTCTTTATAAATACTTCCAATTGATATATTTTAAAAAAAATTATTATTTTATTTTATTTATATTCTCACAAAAAATATATAATTATAACTATTAATATATAAAAAATTTAAAATTTTAAAATCAAATTTTTATAACAAATACTTATAGAGATGCAGAAATTAAGTATTACATAATTACATTGCTACACACAATTCAAATCTTCCATAATGTAATGCGTAATTTTTTTTTTTAATTCTATCTAATTAAAACTATGTTAATATATTTAAACCAACTAAATAATATTATTTAAATATATATATATCAAAATTCTGAAAATATCTCCATAACAATTTCTAATTAAAATTAAAATTAAACTATTTTAATATAATTTAAATTTTATCTAATTATATAAAAAAATAACTAGTATAATTAAGTAGTGAAGACGACGCAGAAAAACTGCGTCATCATACAGCCTTCGCAAATTCTATTTAGTTATTAGCAAAGTCAAACACCGAAAAGTTGATTACATCGCATGAGAAAATTGATCCACGTTAAAGTTGAAGGTGAGCGTGAAAAAGGAGAAATATAAAAAAGTGTATCAGTGTATAATACAGTTTCAAACAGGGATAAATCTATATACACGGAAAGATGGAGGGATTTGTAGGAAGGATTTGACTGAAATATAACCAATTAAGTTGATATCCGAAATATAGTAAACCTAATTCAATTATATTCCCACGTGTATATGTATTGAAACTTATCCTAATTAATGATAACCAAAAAAAAAAAATTATAATCCAAATCCTATTATACTTCAAACTTACATATATCATATGGGATGCCGCTAGCTGCTCTCTCTCTCTCTCTATAAGTAGCTAGGGGGGGATCATCTGTTTGTATTAGAGAGGGTAGAGATATGCCTACAGTAAAGCGACCTTCTTCAACAGACATGCACGCAGAGAAACGACGTTCATGTGCAGCCGGTGGCGATCGGCGGTGGTCGACTCTCTTGCCTGAGCTCTTAGTTTCGATACTGCAGCGGCTTCCGCCGTCTGCTCGCGACCGCATCCGCTTCGGTTGTGTGTGCAGCTGGTGGCGGTCGGTACTAACGGAGGCTCGGCATGGCCTCCTGCCCCCTACCGCTCCTCTCCTGATGCTTCCTTACACAGAGGACGACTTGCATCCCCGTCGACAAGTACAAGGCATCCCCGTCGACTGGGTTCATAGGATCCTCGTACCGGACTCGAAATATATGCCATCGAGTGAAGAAGAAGAAGAAGAAGCAGAGCATCGTTGTCATCATCGACGGAAGAAGGTGATATGCGGGTCATCCATGGGTTGGTTGTTCGTTAGCGACCGCGGCGGAGATGTTCGCTTGTGGAACCCTATGACAAGAGAGGAGATCCCACTCCCTCCGCCTCCTCGTAATTTCTTCGGTCCATACAACAAGGTCGTCGTGTCCTCGAATCCCCGTTCGTCCCAGCAGCAGGACTGCACGGTCATGACCATCCGCGGCCACAGAGAGTTGAGCTTCTGCAGGATAGGAGACGGCGGCTGGACCGCCTTCGAGGAAACCGCCGGTCGCGACGTAGTCCGGTACGACGACGTAATTTGCTACCGAGGGCAGTTCTACGCCGTGACATGGGAGAGGGAGGTGGTGGTGTTAGACGTTGCAGGCCCAAATCCGAAGATGGCAGTAGTTGCGGATTCTGGTCTGTACGACCCCATCGACACCGTCGACGACTATACCGGCGTCTACTCCTTTCTGAATTATCTGGTGGAGTCCTCCGGGGAGCTGTTGAGGGTCACAAGGCTCACCAAATGGATCATAGACAACGAGAAGAAGCTGCGCACTCTGTCGACTATAAAGTTCGAGGTTCATAAGCTCGATCTTGACACCAAGACCTGGAGCAAGGTGGTGAGCTTGGGCGACCAAGCACTCTTTCTGGGAAAGAGCTCCTCCGTGTCCTTTGCCGCTAGCGCTAGCGATGGATACAAAAGGAATTCTATCTATTTCTTGGACGATTCTTATGATCCTTGTTTCTTGGGTCAAATTTGCTTGGAAAGTGATATGGGCGTGTTTGATTTGGAGGATGGAAGCATAACTACGTTCGGGGTCGATAAGTACACGTGTTCGTCGAACAAGAAGTGCTCCTCGCTTATCTACTCTCCACAATTTTGGATCCAAATATAATTGATGACTTGTTTATGGAGACTACGCATGCAACAGAGAACTTAATTTGGAAAGCTTTCATTGGTTGTTAATGTCCCAAGGAAGCAACAATCCACTATCTTAATATCAGGAGTATTTTAAATTATGTATGTATTGAATTTCTCTTTCAATTGTTCAATTCTAATTCTATCCTTAAATCTATTTCCTGACTCCTAATTTTAGATTCTTGATAGTGGGTTATATTCTATGGATTCTTGTTCAATTGGGGGAGTAAATACAAATAAACTTTTGCAACCTCCATAGATCGCTGGTTACAATTAACAGGTTATAAAGGCATTGGAGTGCTAATTAAAAAAAAATTGGGGCACTGAAAATATGATTATCAATTGGGGAGTAAATACAAATAACTCACAAAAATATTTTTGGAAAAGAAGCGCGAAAATCTTTCCCCAAACCAGAGAGTACCTGCGAGAGAACCGAGCAATACAACGCACAAACCAAACACCAAACCACAGAAAAATAATCCACGCAGACATAGAGAATTTTGACGTGGAAAATCCTTGCGGAAAAAATCACGGGACGATCGGACTCCAACCCTGAAGAACCGCCACTAATGAAATAAAGAGAATACACCCTCTACAAGCTCCTCCCGATCCAACACGGATCACTACAACACTTAGGAATAGAAAATAGAGCACACCACGAAGATAGAAGACAATGGGAAATTACCCAAAATGATATCCTCCTCCGAAACGGCCTCCAATCCTTCTTTCTCCTTCCCAAAGTTGCAATGGCATTCTTGCCTCATTTTATCCTCTTTCTTGAGATAATATGTTACTGTTAGATAGGAATTAGGGTTAGAAAAACCTAATATATACCCCTAATCCCGCAACTAAACCGGGACCGTAGGATACGATCCAACGGTGTATAAAATACCTTTGAATTTTCGTCTAGCCCGCCGACAGAACTCGGACCGAATTCGGCCGAGTCAGTGATTTGCGAGTAAACGAAGACAGCAGCTTTCTGGAGCTTCTGGAGCACCCTGAACGAACTCGGACCGAGTTCGGACCGAACTATGTCTCCCCCTGTACAACAGCTGCTCCTCCTTCATTCCGAGCTTTTTCGAGCTCTCGAATGGCTCTCGTCGCCTCCCCGAGCTTCTCTGACCACATACGACACTCGTCGCACTCTGGGGTATTCTCCACATAGGTTGGGAACCCCACCCACTCCAACAAATCTTCCCCTTCACAACTATGTGGGAGGATCGTCATCCCGATGATCTGCCTGCAGTACTCAAACATTTCCCTTGGAAGAATCTTTGTGAACGTATCTGCTTCGTTGTTATCTGTATGAACCTACTCAAGCGCCGCTTCCTTCTTATCAACAGCATCCCGTATGCAATGATACCGGGTCTCAATTTGCTTGGACCGGCTATAAAATGTCTACTTTTTCACAAGGTGAATAGCACTCTGACTATCACAAAGCAAATGATACTGCTCTTGCTTTAGCCCAATTTCCTGCAATAGCTTCTTCATCCACAACAACTTCTTGCAAGCCTCCGTCGCCGCAATATACTCTGCTTCTGTCGTCGATAATGTAGCGCCCCGTTCTCCCGATGCGGAGAGCGCGGCTAAGAAACACAAGACGGTATCGTTCGATCGGGATAGATTGAATTAAGAACTCGTCCTCGTTATGGATTTGTTTCTTCGGAATCGATTCCCATATTCAGTGGACTGCGCCCCAAGGATCGGCTTAGCGGCAGAGTCAGGAGGGACCTCTCCGCTGCTATCTTTTTATTGCCTCGGTTTTCGATGTCGCTTGTTGCTTTCGTGCTTTGAGTTGGTTTTGGGATTTGCTTGTTTTCCTTGAACGGTTTCGATGGTTTTCATTGTTTTCGTTCATTGACTTGCACTTCTATTCCGAGAATGGAAAGAGAGGAAGAAGTATTAATCGAGCTGTTCGTGTGCAGGTGAACGAGCAGTAGGCGGCTTACGAACGGAGTCGTGAAGCGCCTCTTCCCTTCTTCTTCCAAAATCTAAGTGAGTGGCTACCAACCCGATTAGCTAGCTCTGCTTCCAGCTTCATTCCTTTGCCCCGATCAAACGATACCAAGTAATAATAAAAGAAACCAAGATAAAAGAGAATAGACTTGGTTATATGCTTGTCACGAACGAATACTTAAATTCATGCTTGTTCGCTTGGAAATAATCATAAAATGTTGCTTGTCTTGTGCAAATACATATTTCATACTCGTGTTGCCTGAAGTGCATGAATGCTTAACAATTATGGATATGTCGTGTGCTCGTGTTGCCTCGAAGGCGTAAACTGATTTCTTAAGTTAACGTATTGTTCGATCATGGACAACTTGTGCACAAGGGTAAGTTCTGCGGACGGTCGCTGGGGCACTGGCACCGTTCCGGTCCGGGCGGAACTCGTGTGTAGTCATCGTGTGCTGGAGGGGATAGCTTACAATGCATCGTGTGCTTGTCGTGTTCTGGTTGCATGCTATCCCTGTCCTTGACTATGTCCGTTATGGCACCACGCCAGTGATCATCGTGTATATTTAAACCTGTTGCATACTAACTTGTGTCTCCGTGGCAGGGAAGGCAAGGTAAGTATTGTGCAGGTAATTCAGACGGTCAGGTAAAATCCACCGAACGGTGGCACGTTCATTTCAGTAAATTCAATATGCTGCTTACTTGTAAATAAACTAAGGCAAGATAGAAACCCACAAAAATATGCATGCTTCACTAAACAATGTGTTGATTGGTATAGTCAGGCTAGCTCACCTTCACCAGCATGTTTCGATATGCTGACCCTCGTTGAAACAGGTTCTCCGCACCAAGGCGAACCGAGCGAGGAGCCGAAGTCGTCTACCCGATCCAGTCCAACTGTTGGCGCATCTTCACCGCGCCCCCGAAGCATTTTGGAGTCAGGAGCCTGCAACTCTTCATACACAAATGCAGCTCCGTGGCAAGGCGATCCTCCAGCCTGGAGGTCTTTATCGTTTTGAGTTTATAAAAGGATGTAATGTACAGGACTGCTATCTCATTTTGAGTCAACCCTTTTGTAAGCCGTTCGGCATATTAGCTAACTCGTTCAAGAGTTTGTAATAGATATTCATTATCAATAAAGAGAACTTTTCTATGTTTCAAATCTGTGTTTCAATTTATCTGCGTACTCTGAATATGTGCTTGCTATGCAAATCATTAAAGCCTTGTGCGGGCGCAACTCCAGGCCCGCACGGCGGTCACGACTCGGGGGACGCCTCGGGGCATGACATAGTGGTATCAGAGCACAGATTCAAAGTTCCTTAGACTTCGTGCTGGAAAAGTTCCTTTAACGATCAAATTCCTGTGCGAACTCTTGAACTCGCTAGGCCAAAATGAGATACGTTCATGCAATAAGTCCATAATACATTATGATCCTAATGTAATTTACCTTCTTTTGAAGGAATAGATCCAGCGCAATCTGCAGCGCAACCACCGATCGAAACATAAGAAAGCAGTTCGGGCAATTCGGGAAGCTCTCGAAGCCAAAGAGGCATGTCTCAAGTCGACCCGCTTGAGCGGGTAATGCAAATGTTAGAATCGCAACGACAACGAGACGATGCTCGCCAAGCTAAGCTCGAGAGTAATCTAGAGACCCAATTCTCAGTCCAACAGAAGCAGGTCGATGCCCTGCAACAGATCGTTCAGACTTTGGCTGCCAACCATTCCGCCGCAACAGCAACGACTCCGGTGGAACAGCCCGTGCTTGAAGTGGAGACGCCTCAAATCCCAAGGCCGAGGGACGTGACTGCCTTCAACTTGGGCCATTTCAAGAAAGTCTGCAACACCCCGTTCAACGGGACTGAGGACCCAGTGGTAGCTCTAGATTGGCTAGCCGAGATTGAAGACCACTTCACTCTGCTAGAGGTCCCCGAAGATAAGCGCGTCGCCTGCGCGCAACTACAGCTCCGCCTCAACGCACACGATTGGTGGGACGTGCATCGACGATCTCTCCAATTTGATCACGGAGAGGAGGCGATCTCGTGGACGACCTTTCGTGCCGCGTTCGAAGAGGAGTTTATACCCCCTCCAGTACAACGTCAAATGGAAAATGACTTCGTGCAACTGAGGCAAGGCAGGATGACAGTTAAAGAGTATTCCGCCGAATTCAACCGACTCTCCAAATTCGCTAGGGCCTATTTACCTGATGCAGCGAGTCGAGCTAGAAGGTTTGAAGGTGGTCTCCGTCCTGCCATCCATTCGCACGTGGTCAATAATCAGTACGGGACAATGCGTGAAGTCATGAATCATACCCTATCCCTCGAACCGCAGTATCCTCACGTTTCCACCGGCGCTGTGCATACCTACAATCACAAACGCCAAGGCAACGAGGGAGGAAACAATGCTGCAAAGCATCACAACGACGGCGGTTCACGAAAAGGAAATCGGAGGCTAATTTGTCATTTCTGCAACAAGCCGGGGCACACAGCGAACAATTGTCGTAAGCGGCTTGGGCATTGCCTCCGTTGCGGTGATTCCAACCACCAGCTAGATGCTTGTCCCCTCCCGGATCTCCGCGCTAAGCATAATGCTCCCTAACGGTAGGTCCTATTCTTAAGTTTCGGGACGAAACTTCCAATTGGTTGGGTAGGATGTAGCGCCCCGTTCTCCCGATGCGGAGAGCGCGGCTAAGAAACACAAGACGGTATCGTTCGATCGGGATAGATTGAATTAAGAACTCGTCCTCGTTATGGATTTGTTTCTTCGGAATCGATTCCCATATTCAGTGGACTGCGCCCCAAGGATCGGCTTAGCGGCAGAGTCAGGAGGGACCTCTCCGCTGCTATCTTTTTATTGCCTCGGTTTTCGATGTCGCTTGTTGCTTTCGTGCTTTGAGTTAGTTTTGGGATTTGCTTGTTTTCCTTGAACGGTTTCGATGGTTTTCATTGTTTTCGTTCATTGACTTGCACTTCTATTCCGAGAATGGAAAGAGAGAAAGAAGTATTAATCGAGCTGTTCGTGTGCAGGTGAACGAGCAGTAGGCGGCTTACGAACGGAGTCGTGAAGCGCCTCTTCCCTTCTTCTTCCAAAATCTAAGTGAGTGGCTACCAACCCGATTAGCTAGCTCTGCTTCCAGCTTCATTCCTTTGTCCCGATCAAACGATACCAAGTAATAATAAAAGAAACCAAGATAAAAGAGAATAGACTTGGTTATATGCTTGTCACGAACGAATACTTAAATTCATGCTTGTTCGCTTGGAAATAATCATAAAATGTTGCTTGTCTTGTGCAAATACATATTTCATACTCGTGTTGCCTGAAGTGCATGAATGCTTAACAATTATGGATATGTCGTGTGCTCGTGTTGCCTCGAAGGCGTAAACTGATTTCTTAAGTTAACGTATTGTTCGATCATGGACAACTTGTGCACAAGGGTAAGTTCTGCGGACGGTCGCTGGGGCACTGGCACCGTTCCGGTCCGGGCGAAACTCGTGTGTAGTCATCGTGTGCTGGAGGGGATAGCTTACAATGCATCGTGTGCTTGTCGTGTTCTGGTTGCATGCTATCCCTGTCCTTGACTATGTCCGTTATGGCACCACGCCAGTGATCATCGTGTATATTTAAACCTGTTGCATACTAACTTGTGTCTCCGTGGCAGGGAAGGCAAGGTAAGTATTGTGCAGGTAATTCAGACGGTCAGGTAAAATCCACCGAACGGTGGCACGTTCATTTCAGTAAATTCAATATGCTGCTTACTTGTAAATGAACTAAGGCAAGATAGAAACCCACAAAAATATGCATGCTTCACTAAACAATGTGTTGATTGGTATAGTCAGGCTAGCTCGCCTTCACCAGCATGTTTCGATATGCTGACCCTCGTTGAAACAGGTTCTCCGCACCAAGGCGAACCGAGCGAGGAGCCGAAGTCGTTTACCCGATCCAGTCCAACTGTTGGCGCATCTTCACCGCGCCCCCGAAGCATTTTGGAGTCAGGAGCCTGCAACTCTTCATACACAAATGCAGCTCCGTGGCAAGGCGATCCTCCAGCCTGGAGGTCTTTATCGTTTTGAGTTTATAAAAGGATGTAATGTACAGGACTGCTATCTCATTTTGAGTCAACCCTTTTGTAAGCCGTTCGGCATATTAGCTAACTCGTTCAAGAGTTTGTAATAGATGTTCATTATCAATAAAGAGAACTTTTCTATGTTTCAAATCTGTGTTTCAATTTATCTGCGTACTCTGAATATGTGCTTGCTATGCAAATCATTAAAGCCTTGTGCGGGCGCAACTCCAGGCCCGCACGGCGGTCACGACTCGGGGGACGCCTCGGGGCGTGACAGATAAGGCAACACACTTCTACAAACGTGACAGCCACGATACTTCTCCACCAACAAACATTATCATATAGCCCAAAGTCGATCGTCTCGTGTCTACATCTTCAGCCATATCAGTGTCGGTATACCCAAACGACTTCGGCTCATCACCACCAAATGAAAGTCTCCAATAGGCAGTGCCCTGAAGATATCGTATAATCCACTTGACCCCACTCTAATGTACCCTTCCAGGATTGGAAGTGTACCTGCTAACTGTGCTGACTGCATGAGCAATGTCTGGCCTCGTACATAAAGTATCATACATAAGACTTCCCACAGCTGAGGCATATGGAACCCGCTCCATATCTTCCTTCTCGTCATCGATAGATGAACACTGCTCCTCAGTGAACTTAAAGTGAGCCACAAGGGGGTTACTCACTTTCTTCGACCCGTCCATCCCGAAACGTTGAAGTACCTGGTGAATGTACTTCTTTTGGGACAAGTGTAGCAGCTTGGACTCTCTCTCGGCTGATCTCCATCTCAAGAATAGTCTTCGATGTGCCCAAATCCTTCATAGAGAAGGCCGCACCCAGCTGGCGCTTCAACTCTGCTATCCTGGTGGCATTCTGATCCACCAACAGAATGTTATCAACATAAAGCAACAAAATGATGAAATCATCCTCGGCAAATTACCTCATAAAAATACAATGATCCGATGTCGTCCGTGTATAGCCATGCTCCCCATAAATGACTCAAACTTCCAGTACCACTGCCTCAGAGCCTGTTTCAGACCAAACAAGCTCTTCCTCAACCGGTAGACCAAATATGACTTGACCTTCTCACAGAATCCTTCTGGCTGCTCCATGTACAACTCTTTCTCAAGATCACCGTGGAGGAATGTCGTTTTCACGTCCATTTGCTCGACCTCCAAGTCAAAACTGGCTGCCAAAGCTAGCACCACCCGAATAGACGTCTGCTTGACGACTGGCAAAAAGATCTCATCAAAATATATGCCTTTCTGCTGGTCGTAGCCTTTAACTACTAGCCTCGCTTTGTATCGAGGGCGAGTAGCATCATGATCTGTCTGTTTCACTCTAAACATCCATCGATTATTCAAAGCCTTATTGCCCTTTGGCAACCACACCAGATCATAAGTAGAGTTGGTGTCACGCCCCAGTCCCAAAATACGTAGGACTAGGATACGTAACGATGCCAGCTGCCCGTATATATGGCAACTCCAATATATGGAAACCATATATACGTGCGTACGCTGTATAATGAACAACAATTCACCAGTGGTATAATTAATCACAAGTCACAGGGTAATATCTAAATCTCATCCACAGAATCAAATATGAATAAACAATAACCATGTAGCTAGATCTCAATGATAAGTATCTAAAGAATGACAGTCGGATGAAAATAAATCTACTGTCGAAATAGAATATGAAAATGAACCAGATACACACCATATAAGAACCACATCTGACAATTACGAGGCTCGAAGAGAAGACCTCCTCGGGATATACGTAACATGTCCGGATCTGTGCTCCTGCGAGTACTCAAGAACATATACACCTAGCAGGGAACCAGGTCCTCAGAGGGACATAGCAAGATACAGAAAAATGACATGCCATAATGTAAATACTGAATAAATAATTGGGGTGTGCTAACCATCTAAGTGAATGCAATTTAAAGACCTTGTAGTACGCATGGGAATGTGTGGCTAGACATATGCTGACGTAATTCACCAATCGTCGGGACTGGCTAGTATATGTGTCATATGCCCCCGGACTCACGGGTAGCTCTGCAATCGACCATCTCTGGTACGAAGGTATAAAACATTATTGGAGGGGGTGTCCCATACGCCTACTAAGTGTCTTTCCTGCCCAATATAGATATACAAGTCGTGAAAACGACATGGACATCTCAAACTATAATGCAAGTCTCAATAAAATAAACAACTGAGCTAAATACCGCTACACGTGTTGCTCACACTGATGGCCAGTCGCGCATGAGGCACGCGTCCCTACATGTACTCACTCTGTGACGTGTAATGATACGTGTCAAGGCCTGAGAAGTTATATCAATAACTTCACAACTTTAGGTGGGTCTACTAGACACTAGGTCAAACACAAGTCCTAACGTCAACGCCTTCGTTGACTGCATCCGAGTTTTCTCGGACGCGCACATTTATATAATATAAAAATAGATAAATATGTAACTAGCAATAACTGAATTTAAACAGTACAACAAGGCAAGGTATACTTGCCTGGCAAGAGAGCTGTAAATATAATATCCAGATGTCAAATACCAAGTGTCAGAAACTATGGCCTCAGAAGGAAAGTCTCCGGATGCTGAAATAAACATCACTAACAGTCTCAGAAAATATCAAATAGCTAGAAACGCCTGTCCTTAAGTCCAATTTGGACACAGGGGCAAAAATGACAGTTTCTGGTCAAAGCGGGGTCCACATGTGGGCCGCTTTGCACCGAAAAATGTGCCAGGGTCAAAGGTCTCCAAATTCGCCAAACTTAGTGTCAACAAGTCAGGAACGATGATACGAACCCAACGGAACTTTCAGAATTGGATTCCGATGAGCCGGTCACAAAATCGCCCGTCAAGTGGAGCCTGTGGGGCCCACGATACGGGATTTTGTCAACGTTCTCAGAATCGAACCAAACTTGGATCACAGGACCAGCGTATTGCTACGAGTCCGATGGCACAAGTTTTGTCTCGATCCGACGTGTGTACACAAAGTTACAGCGTATTCTAGAACTGACGGATACGGGGCGGTGTCGGCTGATACGCGTTGATTCCGGTGTGCACGCACATCCGAATCGACTTCTGCGAAATCCCACACGTCCGTATCAACGTCGCGCACGTTTCGGTAAAGACCGCGTGCGACCAAGTCGTCCCGTTTGGCGGGGCGTACCCAGTTCCGGGGTGAATCGGGTCATTATTTTTCCTGTATTTGGATCGCGATTTGCGATCGCCACAGGACGCGATGCTCCAAGCGGGTTGCACGGGCATCGAGAGGGTCGCATAGCCTACGTGTCACAACTGACGGAATTAAAAACGGAACTATGAGGAGATAGAACGGGTTACCTGAACAGGGCTCCGTGGAAACTGAATTTTCCGTGTCCGGTCACTGTGTTATGTCCTGGTTGCTGTGTCCGGGCTGTGTCCAGCTGCTGTGTCCGGTCTGAGTCCAGTGGAGACTTGTCGGGGCTTCGCCGGGGGCGCTCAGGCGGAGCTCGCCGGTCAGCGGGGCGTCCGGGCAGGGCACGGCGAGGCGGTTGGAAGTAGACGAGGGCTGGGAGAGGGGAGTCTGCTGTGTCGAGCCGGGGTGGCTGCTGCTCAGGGGTCGGGTGGCGCGGAGCTGAACCGAGTGGGGGGGGGGGGAACACCGCACGGGCCGGTTGGGTCACCACGGGGGAGGGGAAGCACCGCCCGGGGCCGGCGTCGTCGGCAGAGCTAGGCAGTGGGGGCCGAGGTCGGGCGGAGCTAGCGATATCAGGGAGGAGGTCGGGAAGGAGGGAGGGTGGCTAGGGCAGGGTGGAGGAGGAGGAGCTGGGGAGGAGGAGGAGGAGGAGGAGAATTCGGGTTAGGCTTTGGGTTTTTTTTTTTTTTTTAGGAATAGTATATATATGGAGATAGAGGCGGTGGGGGGAGGAAAAACCGCTCGGGGTGTTGGAATACCGCAGCTACTGCTGTTGTTTCTTTTCTTCTTTCTTTCTTTCTTTCTTTACTTTCCTTCCTTTCCTTAGTCACTTGCTACTGCTGCTGTTTTACAAAGTCTTTGTTTTGGTTTTGCTTTGTAGGAATGGGTTTAAGGGTTGTGGGTTTTTGGATTTTTGGGTTTGGATCCATTAAGGATCCAAACCCATTATCCTTTTCTTATTCTTTATCTAATTAACTAATATATACATGTATATATATATATATAAAACTATATATATACTTATATATATATCTATAAAATTCTAGAAAAATATATTTGTGCACACCATTTAGCCAGCCACTGTCTACCGGGTCTCCTACATGAAATAAATTAGAAAAAAATTTATAATGGCTCCAAAAATCTCCTAGATGCACAAACACCTCAAATAAAATTAAATAAATTCTATATTCTCTATTTAGCACATAATTACTAAAATAATTAATAAAAATAAAAAAAAAATTAACTAATACAGTTTTTAGGATTTGGGGTTTCACAGAGATATTTACAAGATATTTCTGGGATATTTTCGGGTGGGTCCCGCCTCCAAATGGACGGTGCAGGTTCACCGGCCAGTGAGGGGGTGACACCTCGCACTGCAATTTGCAGGAAAGTCCCCGTAGTTTCATAAATTGCGGAATTATCTTATTTTGGGAAATTGCGCAATTACGAAATTGTCTGGAAAAACACCCGGTTCCTGAAAATTCTAAAATGCACAGAACTGAGAAAAATTGTTATGTGAGGGCCCTGGGGGAATGGGGGTGAGTCTGGGCAGGGGCAGGGCCTGGTTTTCTTGGGTGATACGGGCCATCGTATTAATTAAATAATAAATACTGCGCACGGTGTTCTCTAATTATTTAGAGGCAGGTAGGGCCATAATTTTTCTACGATGTCAATACACTAAATGTAGTATACTCAGTGTAGAAAATTAACGTATTTTTGTTTGGGCAAAACAGGTGCATGTTGGGCCTCAAATCCCTATTGGTACAGAGGTGGGTAAAGAGCAGGAAATAAAATAGGAAATAATTACGGACTTTTGTAACGATATTTGTGCGTCTCAAACGAGGCTCATTTTAGCACATCTGTGAGTTGCACAAAGTTCAAGAAAATAGTCTAACATGTCTAGGACAGGTATGTGAACTTTGTTCGAGGATAACAGTCAAGGTAAGGCTCCAAATAATTAGGTGATGGACAGGTGCACAAGTCAATAGGATATGTAAGCAATTAAAATATTGCCATAAATTCTAAATAGTTAAAATAATCCTAGAAATGCTGAAATCTGGTCGAGGGGGTTTACAGTTGGCCTCCAAGGAACTCATCTTCTTCTGCATGGCCTCCACCCACTCCTGCCTGTGTTCGTCTTCCATAGCCTCTGTAAAACTTTCGGGTTCTCCCCCGTCAGTCAGTAGCACATACTCACCTGGTGAGTATCTCGTAGATGGTCAACGCTCTCTATCGCTCCTCCTCAATGGAACCACTGGAGCTGGCTGTATATCTACAGCCTCCTCTCCTCCAGGAACTGCCTCCTCAGCATGCTCATCCTCCTGAGGGTCACCCTGACCACTATCAGTGTAGTGCCCCACTCCGCATCGGCACTATGTATCAGGTGAGTGGGCAGAACTTCGTTCTCTGATTCTTGCACGTCTTAATAATAAATCTGAGTATTTTGAATGCTTGTTTGCTTAAAGAGAATGATAGAACCTGCCTTGCATGCTAAATAATTGAACTCACCTAGATTGTCTTTGAAACGAATATGTCTGCTTAACTAAGAATCCTGAAATGCATGTCTAAGACTAATTAAGTGTTTGCATGAACATGTTCCACTATCGCCTATGCTCTGAGAGAACCATATCGTGTGCCTGAATGTGTTCAAAGATAAGGCGGCTTGCCCCGCAACAAAGAATATAGTCTGATGGTTCGTCTCATCTGCATTCTAGAGTTTATTTGATAGTGTTTCATGCATTCGTATCGGTCGGACAATGGCTATTGGTGGAGAGCTGAACTGCATGTGTCACGGCTGCTACAGAGATAGTGGAAAGCAACCATGAGTCACAGCTGCCAATAGCATCAGATAAATGAGACATTGGTTAGCTGGATCAACCGCCGTCGATCCTGAGATACTCGGGGATCGCACTGCATATAAGATAGTTTATTGTGTTGGCTTGGATAGAGGACTGTCCCTAAGTGTGTATTTGTGTCTAGTTTGCTATAATGGTTAAATTATTCTGCTTCAAAAACGACCAAAAACTTATTTTTAAAATACCCAAAATCTCGTGATACGGGGTACGTCCCGCCAAATGAGGCAACTTTATCATGTGCGAGTTGCATTGAAAGATGCGTAACATAAACGCGGACGTATGGGCTTTTGCGAAACTTGATTTGGATGTGCGTGCACACCGAAATCAACGTGTATCCGTCGAAAAGCACAGTATCGGTCTGTTCTGACACTCGCCATAACTTCGTGCCGATTCGTAAAGAAACTTGTGCCATTGGATTCATAGCGTTACGCTGGTCCTGTGACCCAAGTTTGGTTCGAATCGGAGAACGTTGACGAAGTACCATTTTGTGGGCCCTACGATTCTACATGACGGGCGATTTCATGATCGGCTCATCGGAATCCAGTTCTGGATATTCTGTTGGGTTCTTATCATCGTTATAGACTCGTAAATACTAAGTTTGATGAATTTGAAGAACTTTATCTCCGACACATTTTTCAGTGCGAAGTGGGTCACATGTGGACCCGCTTTGACCAAAAACTGTCATTTTTGCCCTTGTGTCCAAATTGAACTTATGGGTAGTCAATCCTAGCTATTTCAAGTATTCTGAGAATAATAGTGATGTTTATTTCAGCATCCGGAGATGTACGTGTAGATTCTACTTTCCAGGAGCAGTTGACGAAGTTCAGAACCCAGACAAGTGTACCTTACCAAACCTGTAGAGATCATGTTATATTATTTGCTTGTGTTCTTCCTATATATATATATGTATACTCTTGTGATGTGCCTATTCAACCTAGGACATGAGACGTTTCTTAGCGTACGAACGGGATTCGGGTGTCGACGCCATACGCGGAGTCGTGCAACATCACCTAGAGAGTTGATTCCACGATCCTATTTTTACATGCTTGTTTTACCAAGTACACTATATCGTAGGACACTTGACACTATTTCATATGACATAATCTTTCTTGAGTTATTCATGGTGATTCTGTATAGGCTTACAGGATTCGTGATATGAGACTTACATATTATATGGATATTATTATGACTCGTTGTACTAGCTAGAGGTCATGATCTTGCGTGTTATGGACATGAGACAGGAGGTTACATTGGGTGGGGAGAGACACACGGGCTACAGGTTGATTTTTTATATATATACTACTAGAGGTGCCTTGGACTCTGTCTCAGATCTTTGGCACATATACTGGAGTCGTGATACTACTTGCTGCTATGGGCTCCCATACACAGAGCCTGTAGTGGTCTCAGCCTGAGTACTAGTGATGCTCTCATTTTGTATTTCACTTAGCTGGTTAAATAGCTTGCCCAGAGGATCTATTTATATTTACTTACTGTATTTTATTTGGCTTGAGTATTTATTGTACCTTGTTATGTCCCCTGAGGACCTGGATCCGGATTATGTCCCCAGGTATAGACAAGGAGAGCTATCCCAAGGTTTACGGGGCAGGTGCTACTATTGGAGACGTACAGGTTACAGAGGACGAGGTTGTTCCGGAGGACTTCTCTTGAGCGCATAGTATTCTCACCATTCATTATTTATGCTTAGTGTTCTTGGATATTTGGAATTGTAGTCACTTCTGGATATTTGTACTTGGATTTATTTTCCTTTCCATTTTGATGACGGGTTGTTCCCCGTGACATTATTTATATTGCTTTGGTTGGACATATTATTTTATATTATTGTGACTGGACTTGTCTCTTTGTGATTTCGTTACTTATTGTGGATGAGATTAGATATATAAACTGTGACAAGTATTCGTAGACTATTTTTATGTATTACAGCTTAAGTGCACTCTAACGGGTCTATTAAATTGGATTTGCCCATTGGAGTTGTGCTGCTGGCCATTACCACGTGGCTAGTCCCTTGGTATTTTGGGACTGGGGCATGACACTACCATAAGACCAAACATGGCTTAGGGTACATCATGCCTCCCACAACCTCCGAAGGCTTGGATGAATAAGATGAGTTACACTCTCACTCTTTAGAATCTTTCTCTTGGGACTTCGACATCAGTATCGGAGAAATGCTCAAACAAACATTGTTTGTCAATATGGTGTCAGCTGACCCTGAGGAAGAAGACGAGGAACCACCTGAACTCTTGGAAGTAGAACCGTGGGCCTAACGCCTAGATGCACAATAGAAGATATGATTCGAACAACGAGAATCTCCTACTGAGGATGAAGTCGTACAAGTCAATATGGACGACGAATCCTCCCCTAAACCTATCTTCATCAACAAGAGTCTATCCGATGAGGATCAGAAATCCCTCCTACAGCTCTTCAGGAAATACATCGATATTTTTGCCTAGATCTACGAAGATATGTCGGGAATGGACCCCCAAATCACGGTCCACAAGCTCAATATCTTGCCAAACACTAAGCCGCTCAAGCAACAACAACGAAGGTTCTGGTCGGACATCATGAACGCCATCGAAGCTGAAGTCAATAAACTGATAGCTAGTGGCTTCATCCGCGAAGAACAACATCCGGATTGGGTGGCCAATATCGTGCCCGTCGTTAAAAAGAATGGGAATATCCGGATTTGCATTGACTTTTGTGATCTAAATGCGGCCTGCCCTAAGGACGTACTTTCCCTTCCAATCATAGATATAATGATCGACAACACTTATAGCTTCGAGCGAATGTCCTTCATGGATGGATTCTCAGGCTACAATCAAATTAAGATATTTCTTGACAACGAGAAGCATACGTTATTCTGAACGCCGATAAAAGTATACAGCTACAAAGTCATGCCCTTCGGTCTGAAGAACGCAGGTGCTACATACCAGTGAGCTATAAGCAGCATCTTTCGGGAATATCTATGCAAGATAATAGAGTGTTAGTTTGATGACATCATTGTCAAGAGTCGCTTTAAAGATGATCACCTCAGAGACTTGAAGACTGTGTTCGACCTGATGAGTATGCACCAGCTCAAGATGAATCCCACCAACTCCTTCCTGGGAGTCTCCAGCGGCAAGTTCCTGGGTTTTGTCATAATTTTGAAGGGTATCCACGTAGACCCCAACAAGACTAAAGCAATTATTGAAATGTGCCCACCGAAGAACCTCAGAGAACTTCGTGGCCTTCAAGGAAGACTAGCATACATCATGAGGTTTATATTAAACCTCTTTGGACGTTGTCAGTCATTCACCCATGTTATGAAGAAGGGAGACTCATTTCTCTTGAATGAAGAATGTTAATGCTCCTTCGACGACATCAAGGAGTATCTCATGAACCCCCCAATGTTGGTGATCTCCGTCGTGGGAAGACCCTTCTTGCTATATGTGCGGGCAATATATCACTTATTCGGCGCTCTGCTAGTCCAGACAAGCAATGCAGGTCACAAATAGGCCATCTACTATCTCAGTAGGATAATGGCTAGCACAGAGCACAGGTTCAACCCCATCGAGAAGGAGTGTCTCATTATGGTCTTCGCCATTCAGAAGACTTGGCATTATGTGGTAGGACAAACCATCCAGGTGATCTTGCGAGTCAATCCTCTCAAGGTCCTTATAACTAAACCAGGAGCACTCAACTCTCGCCTAGCTACATGGGCAATACTGACAACATGGGCAATTATGTTGTCACAATATGACATGATATTCGTCCCTCAGAAGGCGGTCAAAGGCCAAGCATTGACAGATTTTCTTGCAGCCCACCCTGTACCAAAATCCTCAAAGTTCTACGAGAAGATCCCAAACAAAGTAGCGGACTCAAACATAACCACAAGTGCAGAAGTCGTTTGGCGAATGTTCTTTGACGTTGCTTCAAGAACAGGGCCCAAAGGCGATATTATCGCTGGCGTTGGGATAATATTGATCTTTTCGCACGATATAGTCATCAACCGCTCTTACTCCCTCATAAATCCATGATTCAACAATGTGGCAAAGTAACAACGCCCTCGTTATCAGGCTCCAACTAGCTAAACAAGTGAGAGTTGACTACCTAGAAGCCTAAGGCGATTCCAAGCTGATAATCAATCAAGTCTGAGGCGAGTACGAAGTCCGGAATGAAGACTTGATTTCTTACCACCATGCCACGCTTGGAATAATCTCTACCTTTAAGGAGTTTTTTATAGAGCACGTCCCTCGACTACAAAATATCAAGGCTGACATCCTGGCCGACCTCGCAACCTCTTTAGTTGTTCTAGTTAATACTCATGAACTGATCACCGTGGTCGGTCAAGAGATGGTCTGCCCAAAGAACAACCAATGTCGGTGCCTAAGCTACTCAGTACAGACGAGCACCAACTCATAAGACTAGAGAATATCATTCATCGACTACGTAGTCTATGGAATTCTTTCCGAGAACCCAAAGAAAGCCACTTCCATCAGAAGACGTTCCCTCTGGTTCTGTTACAATATGGCTACCAAAATGATGTATCGTCGTTCCTACGACGGTCTTCTGCTATGATGCCTATCAAATATAGAAGCGAAGCAGGCTCTTCGCGAGGCTCATGATGGGGTTTGGGTGGCCATCAGCCCGAACCCAAACTATAGGACCATCTCCGTAGATTGGGTTACTATTGGCTGATAATAGTCGCAGATACTGTCGACTATACAAGGAAGTGCCAGATGTGCCAAATTCATGATAACTTCATCCACCAATCCTCGGAGTTCCTACACCCAACCATTGTGTCTTGGTCGTTCGAAGCCTGGGGCATAGATATTATCGGATCAATCAGTCCTCCTTCGTCTAAGGGACTTTGGTTCATCATCGCTATTACCGACTACTTCTGCAAGTAGGCGTAAGCCATACCACTCGCTAAGGTCAAAACATCAAACGTGATCATCTTCATCAAGCATCACGTCATATACCGTTTCGGCTTACCACGAAGGATAATCCATGACAATGGTCCACAATTTGTATGTCACGCTTTATACCAGTTTTTCGAAAAAAAATCGAATTCAAAATGTAGCCTCGACTGCCTATAACCCAGCAGCAAATGGTCTGGCAGAAGCATTCAACAAGACCAACATAAAGCTACTCAAGAAGTTCGTGTCATCCAATAAGCGTGATTAGAATGAGAAGCTGGGTGAATGTCTTTGGGCCTACCATATAACGGTCCAGACACCTACAAGCAGCACGTCATTCTCCTTAGTCTACGGGAGAGAAGCGGTCCTCCCCCTCGTGGTCCAAATTCCCTTGCTCTGAGTAGCCCTCTCCAACCAATTGACCATCGACGACAATCATCGTTGAGGCTACAAGAGTTAGAGGCACTCGATGAAAAGCGACTCTTAGCTCAACAACGCACCGAGCTGTACCAAGCGCGTCTCTCAGGAGCCTTCAATAAACGGGTCAAGAAGAGGACTTACCAAGTGGGTGACCTCGTCTTGACAGTAAGAAGTCCGATGGTCATGACCCACAAGACGGCCGGCAAGTTCCAACCCAAATAGGAAGGCCTGTTCGTCGTAGAATCTGTATTCTCCAACGGCGCCTACTGACTAGCAAAACCTAATAGCGACTTGCTCATGATGCCCATCAACGGCAAGTTCCTAAAAAAGTACTATGTCTAGAGCTAAGCTTGTACTTCTCTCTATCCCCGACAGAAAAACCAAGACGTACAGTGCTCCCACTCTTTGTTGCTCATTCCCAGTGGGTGCCTATGTACAACCTTTTCCCTCCTTCAATAAGCCATTATCGGTATTCAGGAGTCCTGGATACACAACGGATAATGGATCCTTAAAACTCTCCAACGGAGCAGTCCCCAGGTCCACCTGCATAGTCCCGCGGGGACCACACAGAAAAAAAATTCAGTTGCGTTAGACGCTAGTTCACGTCCATATTACCTCTGAGTTATCGTCCTAATGGTCTCCCCAGTGGAGTAACCCTCAGATCTATCTACATTTTCAGATAGACCACACTCAGCAAACTACTCCTGAGTGAGTTCCCGAATATTGGTTCACGTCCATATTACCTCTAAACTACTGTCCTAATATTTCTCTCCGGCCGAGTTTGACATGTCCATATTACCTCTGAGCAAACTATCTGGGTTTGGATATCGATTATCACGTCAACATTACCTCTGATATCGGTTGTTATCTCAACTTAGCAACCGTACTTAACTCTAAGTACGCCAGCGGTATTAAGTCCACAAAATCTTCCATGTCCATATTACCTCTGGCAGGGCTTATCTCAAACCTATTACTTTCACTCAGGTGCACAAGAAGTCATGGGTCCACGAAACCTATCACGTCCATAACACCTTTGATAGAGTTTTATTTTGAACTTATTACTTGCACTCAGGTGCGCAAGAAGTAATGAGGCCACAAAATATATCGCGTCCATATTACCTCTGATAGGGTTTTATTTTGAACTTATTACTTGCAGTCCAGTTCACAAGAAGTAATAGGTCCACCAAAGATCCCCCAGTGGAATATCCTCAATGGAAGCAAATAGTTCACGTCCATATTACCTCTGAACTATGAGCTTCCAATGCTACTCATCCAAAGAAAAATAGCCATGTCCATATTGCCTATGGCTCATTTCTTTTTCCTTCCACAGAAAATATTGGGATCGTACCTAACCTCTCGGTATGACTATCAAAATTAGCTCACGTCTACGTCACCTCTGGGCTATTATCCTCACATCCTCCTCCGAGAGTTTGCCATGTCCATATTACCTCTGAGCAAACCTCTTTCTATGACTATCATCAGTCGTCATCTAAACTTATCATCCGTACTTAACTATAAGTATCCCATCGGTGTTAAGTCCACAAAAACTTTCATGTCCTTATTATCTCTTGCAGGGTTTTATTTTAAACTTATTACTTGCACTCCAGTGTGCAATAAGTAATAGGTCCACCAAAGATCCCCAGTGGGATGTCCCTAAAAGATTATGGTGTTGTACTACGTCTGTATTACCTCTAGTATAATATCCAAATTCCACAACATATAATATGACAAGTACAAAAGAGAAGTTCTGAAAAAAGATAAACTTTTTATTAATATTCAAGATCATGAGTACATACGATAAAAATATATTACATTTTAAGGTTATTCATTAATATTCAAGATCATGAGTACATATGATAGAAAATTCTACAATCAGAACTTTCTCCATCCAGGCGCCCCTCCGAGCTATTGTTGCTACTAACACAAGCAGAGCCTGCAGCAGAACTCAATGCTTTCTGGATTATCCCTCCACAGTGCAAATCTCAGTATATGGAAAAAAATACATAACGGATAGCAAGGGAGGAGCAGGAGCATGTGCTCTATAAACCATGCGGAAAGACCGAAGACATGAATGACAATTAATCTAAATCCTGTCATCGACACCGTAGGCCCCCGGACGGTAGCAAGTCGCATAAAGGGGAGAAATGCAGCTAGCATGCTGTATAAACAAGGACAGCTCCACACATGATGCAGGATGTTCATCCTCGTCTCCTTGATTAGTTCTTAGTGAACTGTCATCGTCTTCTGGATCAGTTCTTAGTGAACTGCAACATAAGGTTGGCATTCTCTTCAACTGACGGGTTCTACGATATCCTTCCATGCTCCATCATGGGCACCACGAAGGGTGGTAAAACCTGTATAAAGATAACACATGTCAGTATCAATAAAGGTTGCAAAAATATACAGTAGCCGCATGCCTCTCCCAAGTCACAGCCACGCGCAGGAGGGGACATCTCGAGATAGCCAAGTCAGTACGCATGAGTGAGAGAAATGCTCATCCATGCGGCCAAGCCACAGATGGACCAATTTCTCATCCATGCGGCCAAGCCACAAACAGGCTCTGCACGTATGCTACGGATGGGTCGAGTCCTCATCCATGCGGCCTAGCCACATATAGGCTCTGCGAGCATGTTGTTGATGACTGCATAGCTATGCGACATAACTCTGTGAGGGTGGAGCCTGCGCATATTCTAGATGATTTCTCATGTATGCTGCGAGGCCGTGTGTGTCTCTTTATCCCTGCCATCGTGACACACTCTTACCTCCAAAGAGAACGCCAACATCCGGGGGCCACGGATCGACGCTACTTCTAACAAACTCCTCGACAAGATAATCAGTAGCCAGCGGCATCTTTTTTAGCAAAGAGAGAGAAAAGCTGAAAGACAAGAGTTCTTTCTCCTCCTTAGCCCGCCTATTTATAAGCCCATAGGGTGCATGAGAAGATCGGGTCTATGAACCAGACAGTTACGAGGATAAACATGATGTCTCGATTCGCGTGATCCATATTTATCTCCTCTGAAGCCACCGTCATCCATGAGTGAACTGTCGCATCGGGTTTCGCGTTGAGAGATGGCTTAAAAACCTAAAAAATCTTCTCGAGTATTGAGCCAAATCCTGTATTAAATGGAGATTTGACAGCCTAGCAAAGACTCGTCCATGCGATCCGCCATCCATGCGGCCTAAAGTCATCTCTTCCATGCTTCTTATTCAAAGTATTCCAAAACTTACCAGTTTGAAAACTTTAAAGGGGGTCTTGTAGAAGCAATGAAAAATCTAGATCCATGTGCTCAACAAACGTGTACCCCAAGATAGACTCAAAAGAAATCAGGCAGAAGGATGGCCATACAGCCAAGAAAAAATAGCATCCTTGTGCCCCAAATAGTGGCCGCATAAAGGCCTGACATAAGAATTACGTCTGACACAGGATCCGGACAAAAAGGATTTTCTGAACACTTCAGAAAATGTGAGCACACTAAGCGACAAGAAGCTCTCGTCAGAACTAATAATGACTTCTGACAAACGTGCAGAGACACGTTTACGAGAACTCATGCGTTCCAGATTTTATATGTCTCTGGCCCTATGCGTTCCAGATTTTATATGTTTCATACGTCTCTGGTCCTATGCATTCCAGACTCCATGCGCTCCATGCGTCTCTGGCCCCATGCGTCTCAAACTCCATGCGATCAATGCTTCTCTGTCCCCATGCATCCCAGACTCCATATGCTTCATGTGTCTCTGGCCCCATGAATTCCAGACTCCACGTGTCCTATGTATCTCTGGCCCCATGCGTTCCAGACTCCATGCGTCCCAAGAATCTCATACTATATGCGTCCAATGTGGCAGAGTTCCCTGAGACAAAATCTTTATGTTGCGACTGAAGCGATTCTCTCCAACTAAATGCGGGCCACGTGTCAAGCGGACCAAGTCACGCAAACAGAAGACGAGAACCTCCAAGATCTCTATCAATAGCAAATCCCAACAAAATAACCACTTGGCGGCTTGCCCTGGACTCAACCCATACTATGCGCCTACAGTTGTAACCGTATTCTGTTGAAGGAGCCCCATACGGCCACCAAACAAAAGCACGTGCGACATCTATGGACCATCAATATGATGGCTATAATAAAAATGACTTGGACATTACAAGGGCTGACTTTTTTCTGCTTCAGAAAGAGATCAGACCCTCCTAGAGAGCTGTATATGTGCACTGTAAACACCCTGATCTTTCAGAATATTTTAATATAATTTTTCCCCATATTTTTGGTATTTTTCTGGTTGAAGAACCAAGGTAATTGTGATTAAAAGATTTTTTAAGTGATGTTAATTGATGTTAAAATATTATGAAAATAATATTTTATGGTGTAAAATAGAAAACCGGACATAGGGTAATTTTATGCGAATTTATTGGACTCCGAAAACACGTTTGAAGCCCTAAAATCCTACGTAGAAATAAACCAAAACAAACCTGACTGAACCCGGTTCACTGAACCAAAATAAACCAGACCAACTGAACCAAACCAGTGAACCGAACCGGATCAACCCATCCTTAACGGGTCGGGTCGGATCGGATCCATGAAACCCAACCCGAACCCGAAACCCTAACCAAACCCTAATCGGGACCCCGAAAACACTGTTCACCACCTCTAAATATGCCTCGACGTTCGTGTAGCCGCCGCCAACCCATCTCCCCTCGACCGCCGCAGCTCTCCGTCGAGTTCGCACCGCCTGAACCCTAGTCCGACGAGTCCAGCCTCTCCCCCGCTCCACGTCTGAACCCTAGCACCGCCATGGTCTTCCATCCCCGCCGCCTCCTCCCTCATCGATCCCCAACCAAACCCCGACTTCACCGGCGTCGAACTCTCGACGACTCCGGCCGTCCCCGACCTCTCAGCCCATTGGCTCTCATCTGCTCCGGCCAACCCTGTACCGCACAGCTCCGGCCGTGCCCGACGGTGCAGCTCCCCTCGCAGCTGTCCACAGCAAACCCGGCGCAGTCCCCCTCCCGACTCCGGCCCAGCAGCTGCCCACCTCACCGCGGCTGCCTGCGAGTGCCTCCCTGCTCGCCTCGTCAACCGTCCGCTGCCCTAGCACGGACACAGCCACTCTCGGACACGAACAGTACAGCGGACACAGCTCTCTGAACCAGAACACAGCTCGTGTCAAGGATACGCACGGACACGTGAAATTCAGACTTCTCGGAGCCCTGTTCAGGTAGCGTTTCCTCTCTCCTCGTGATTCCATTTTTCATTCCGTGTCGCGTAGACTGTATAACCCTCTCGATGCCCGTGTAACCCGCTCGGTGCGTCGCGTCCTGTGGTGATCGCAAACCGCGATCCAAAAACAGGAAAACCAACGCCCTGTTTCACCCCGGAACTGAGTGCGTTCCGCCAAACGGGACGACTTGGTCGTACGCAGTCTTTACCGAAATGTGCACGACGTTGATACGGACGTGCGAGATTTTGCAGAAGTTGATTTGGATGTGCGTGCACACCGGAATCAACGCGTATCGGCCGATATTGCCCCGTATCCGTCCATTCTGGAATACATTGTAACTTTATGTGCACACGTCCGATCGAGACAAAACTTACGCCATCGGACTCATAGCAATACGCTGGTCCTGTGACCCAAGTTTGGTTCGATTCTGAGAACGTTGACAAAATCGTGTATCGTGGGCCCCACCGGCTCCACTTGACGGGCAATTTTGTGATCGGCTCATCGGAATCCAATTTTGGAAGTTCCGTTGGGTTCGTATCATCGTTCCTGACTTGTTGACACTAAGTTTGAGGAATTTTGAGACCTTTGACTCTGACACACTTTTCGGTGCAAAGTGGCCCACATGTGGACCCCGCTTTGACCCGAAAATGTCATTTTTGCCTATGTGTCCAAATTGGACTTAAGGACAGGCGCTTCTAGCTATTTGATATTTTCTGAGACTGTTGGTGATGTTTATTACAGCTTTTGGAGGAGTACCTACAGGATCCACTGATACAGGGACAACTGTTGGTATTCAAACCCCAGACAAGTGTACCTTGCCAAACTCTGCAGAATTATTACATATTTTTCTTGCTTCATTTATATTGCTGTGCATGATTAACCTAGGACCGAGTGACTTACTTAGCGTCTGATTATTAGTCGGGTGCCAACCCTGTACGCAGAGTTGGGTAACGTCACCTAGAGATGGACATTCGTGACCCTTCATATTCTCGTACTTGTCTTATCAAGTACACTATTGTGAGGTCGTAGACTCTCGAGCAGAGCTAGACACATTACCGGTTATTACCGCTACCGGCTCCCCGACACAGAGCTTGTAGTGGCTCAGCCTGAGTACTCGTGATGCTCTCATCTTGCATTTCACATAGATGGTTACATACTTACCCTATTTATCTCATTTACTATTACACTGCATTTTGGCATGTTGATTTCTGTACCTTGTTATGTCCCCTGAGGACCTGGATACCGGATTATTTCCCCAGGTTTAGCAGACGATTTCTATCCCGAGGTATACGGGACAGCAGCAGTAGCAGCAGCAGGAGCAGATACAGGAGCTGTACCGACACCCGAGGATGAGGTGTTAGCTGAAGACTTTTCCTGAGCATCCATGTTTTATGCTCAGTATTTATTTTATTCAGTCATTTATATTATGGTCTGTTGAACCATTGTATCAGATTTTTATCGGGTTGTTCCCCAAAGCACTTTGTTGAGACTGTTTGATGATTTACATTTCTTATATCTGTGGATCATATTTTATCTTGTGTGGATTAGATTAGTTGTGCCATGTTGTCGTAGACTTTGTTTTACAACTTAAGTACGCCCTGATGGATCCATTAAATTGGGTTTGTCCATCGGTGCGTGCTGCTGGCCATTGCCACGTGTCTGGTCCCTCGGTATTTTGGGACTGGGGCGTGACATGCACACAAGCTCAAGATATAGAGAAGAGAATAGAGCACCCCTCACTCACTCGTCGGACCATCAACAGAGTAAATGAGCCACCATAGCGCTTGATCTCTACCGTTACATTACCCAGATTAAATATTGTACTTAGATTGTCAGTTTAGGACTTCTTTGTACTTTTTTGTTTGTTTGTTATTAAACGAAACAATTTTAATAGCAAAAAATTGTATGTTCCACTGTACGTTAATCAATAGTAGAACTGTATGCTTAGCTAAAAGAGATAGAAGAACAGTGTCATGTTTGTTTTAATAGAGATTACTTGCTTATTTTAGAATTGATGGTTACGACCCCAGTACATCGATAGTTATGTGTCCCGTACATCGATGGTTACGTGTCCAGTACATCCATATAGATGTTTAATAGAGAATTAATGGTTACGACCCCCGTACATCGATGGTTACGTGCCCCGTATATCGATGGTTATCTGCCCCGTACATCAATATAGACTTATCTTAATAGAGTATTGATGGTTACGACCCCCGTACATTGATGGTTATGTGTCTCGTACATCGATGGTTATGTGCCCCGTACATTAATATAGACGGATCAAGTAGAGATAATATAGAAGAGTTGCTTGTTCATTGTATGCTTGCATCATAATATTTTATCTGATAGAAGCACATTCATGCATCGGTCTGGACAAACTTGTGCACAAGGGCATTATCTCTCGGCAAACCATCATCTAGTTAGGGCACATGCTAGGTTAACCTTCTTGCATACCTAACTGTTTGATAAAGAGACGAATAGAGAATAGTACATAGATGTTTATGTAAATTATTGCTAACTTGTATGTGTGTTGCAGGGATAACCGTTCGGCGAAGAGTAAAATTTACTGAATAAGTGACATATTCATAATTGATTATGCTTACTATCTAGTACTGCTCCTAGACTTGCATGCTTGACTTGAATATGCTGATGTTCCCTTGATAAGATGAATAATCCACTAGATGTTGCTTATGTTCCTTAGTGATAATAGATATGGATCACGATATATGTTGCGCACTTCATGATAGAACACTTTCTATTGTATGCTTGAGTGAATTTAATGTGAACTCTAATTTTAAAGATGTTTTCAAAAATAAGTAATCTGACTTGATCATGTACTGCATGAAATGAACCTAGATAAAAAGTAGCAAGATCACTAGTAATGTAATATTTTATCACATGCTTACTTTGTGTTGATTTTAGAGAGTGTTGCTTCTGTTCGTTGCTTTTATACTCATCAGTACTTTTACCAAAGTGATAACCTCCCACTAGTTCTATTTGTAGGTGATGGATTATTCGAAGAAGCGATAGTCGATCCTCATCCTCGGGAGCTGGAGATCTGGAGTCGATGCCTTGAGCTGCATTGAGATATTTTGAGATATTTTTTGTATAAAGGAATGTAATGTATAGAATGATGTCATTGTATTATATATTGTAGAAAGATGTAGCCAATTGGCAAACCCTTGTAATCATTTCAGATATCAATAACGAGATTATTTTCTTATACCATTGTGTTCATTTATTTATTTTTGCAATATTGTGTCGCTGCTTCTATCTTGAATAGCTTACTTGTCCTTGTTCAAAGTCTTGGACTTGTGCAAGTGTAACTTAGGCTTGCATGGCATCACGTCCATGCTAGGACGGTCGGTTTTGCAAGGCTCTAAGCGAGGACAATCGGCCCTTGCAAGAACGGAACGTGACAGTGGCAGAAGAATGAGCTGCTGTGATAAGCTCTTATAGCTGCAATGAACCGGCCACCTACGCCACCATCAGCCCATGTACCAGCCCCAACACCACGACCTTATGAGGGCAACGTCAAGGGTTTCACTCAGATGACCCCAAAGTACTTCAAAGGTATGGAGACTCCGCTGGATGTCTCCGAGTGGCTCATTAGTACCGAGAAGTTATTTAAGGCATCGCAGTTACCAGAAGACCTATGAATGATAGAAGTAGGCATTCTACTTAAGGACAAAGCTCACCACTGGTGGAAAGCCGAGCAGAGGCAATATAGCATCGACCAAACGTGGGAGGAGTTCTGCGAACTCTTCAACGAGAGGTTCTTCCCTGCCAAGGTTCGTGATGTCCTCTATGAGCAGTTCCTTCACCTCAAGCAAGGGAACATGACGGCAGACAAGTACGACGAAGAGTTTAGCCGAATGAGTCATTTTGGCGAGATGTTGATTCCCACTAAGCTGGAGAGAGCCAAAAGATTCTACCGTGGGCTATCCCCTGACATTCGGCGCTTCACTAGTGCGTAGTCGAGGATATCCCATACGACAATTCTGGAGGAAGCGAGAAGCCAGGAGCTCCTTTTGAAGGAAACGCACTAGATGCATAGATGCCCCGCACCAGCAGCACCAATTAGAGTACCTCAGGGCGGACCCATTAGATGCCCTTTGGCACATCAGCAGCACAGAGCGGGACCCTATCAGACCCGAGAGAAGCCCATTTGCCATCACTATGGGAAGTTAGGACATTTTTAAAGAAATGGTCGAGTTTGTTTTGGGCCAGTATTTGAGGTACGAAAGCAAGACATTCCGAAGACCCCATTCAGAACGAGATATGGACACTATGAGTTTATGGTCATGCCATTCGGATTGACCAATTCTTCAACTGTCTTTATGGATTTGATGAATTGGGTTTTCCATCTGTATTTGGACCAGTTCATGGTAGTCTTCATAGATGACATCCTTATCTATTTAAAGAGCCACGAGGAGCATGGAAAGCACTTGCTGATTGTCTTAGAGACATTGAGGAGAGAGCGGTTATATGTGAAGCTCAGTAAGTGTGAGTTTTTCTTGGATAAGATCTTATTTCTTGGGCATGTCGTCACCGGGGATGGTATTCCGGTAGACCCGGATAAAATCTCGGCAGTAGAGACATGGCACATTCCTACATTAAAATCAGAGGTGAGAAGTTTCCTTGGACTTGTAGGATGTTACCGACTGTTTGTGGAGAATTTCTCGAGGATAACTTAGCCTATGACTCAGTTGACTTGCAAGGACCGAGAGTTCATATGGACGGATGAGTGTCAAGCCACTTTTGAGGAGTTAAAGAAGCGACTGACGACGATTCCAGTGTTGACCATTCCATCAAGATCAGGAGGACACGTGATCTACAACGACGCATCGGGAAAAGGATTGGGATGCGTATTGATGCAACATGGCTAGATAATTATGTATGCATCTAGACAGTTGAGAGTACATGAGAAGAATTATCCGACTCATGACTTGGAGCTTGCAGCCATTATTTTTGCCTTGAAGCTATGGAGACTTTACTTATATGGGTAACGAGTGGAGATTTATATAGACCACAAAATCCTCAAGTATGTTTTCATGCAGAAGGAGCTGAATATGAGGCAAAGATTATGGAATGAGTTGATGAAGGACTTCGAGATATATCTGCATTATCACCCAGGCAATGATAACGTAGTAGTAGATGCGTTAAGCTGTAAGCCTATGGCACTATTTATGACGATGTAGCGGGAGTTATTGGAGGACTTACAAGAGCTTGGCATAGAGGTTGTATTACCGGATCAGATAGGACACTAGCCAACTTGCAAGTGCAGTCTTCACTAATAGAGAGGATCATGGCAGCTTTATCTATGGATGTTAGATTCAGGAGGTTGAGAGAGAGTACTGAGGCTAGAGAGAAAACGGGATTGCGCATTCACGCTGATGGGACATTGAGATATGGTGATCGTCTATATGTTCCCAATAGAGAGCTTTGACAGGAGCTGATGGCAGAGACTCATAGCTCGATATATTATATTCATCCTAGAGGCACCAAGATGTATCGTGACTTGCGAAAACACTTTTGGTGGCATAGAATGAAGAAGTAGATAGCTCGCTTTGTGGCCAAATATTTGGGGTGTCAGCAGGTCAAGACTGAACAACATAGGACAGTAGGGTTACTGCAACCACTTCCGATTCCTGAATGAAAGTAGAAGTACATCACTATGGACTTTGTCATAGATTTTTTGAAGAGTCCAAGTGGGCGAGATGTTGTTTGGGTGATTGTGGATTGACTTACCAAGTCTGCTCATTTATTGCCTTTTTTAAGTTGGACAGTCTACAGAAGCTTCGGTTGACTTATATACGAGACAAGTCGTGAGATTACACGACTTTCCGGGTTCAGGGGGATTTACTGTTATAATTTTAGGGGGTATTTTTGTCATTTTATTTATTATAAGTATTGTGTGTAATTATTTTAAATAATTGCATGATATATATATATATATATATATATATATATATATATATATATATATATATATATATATATATATATATATATATATAGTGTTCTTTAATGCATGAGTTAGTAGAGTAAACCTAGAAGCCCACTAGATGAACCCCTGACCAAATTATAGGATTATTAATTTTAATTAGTATTTATTCAGGATTAAATATTGGGATTATAAATTATTACCGTGATTTTATTTAATTATTGTACCTTACCATTGCTTCGATATTTGGAGCGCTACACTAGCTTTTGCCTTCCAACAAATTTTATACCCTTGTCCTAGACGTGCCAGTCTTCCATTCTGATCTTTGTATAACTTATAAATATGCCCTCTTGTACTTCATTTTAGTCGCACAATATTCGTCGCAGACGTTTATTTTTAATTCTAAATAAATCCAACCTTGCATCTTTGTTCGTTCCAATCGAAATTGAAGACACAATCTCGACCCATTTTGTGCAACCCAAATTATGATAATATTCTATTCTGAGTCTTCTATGTCTATTATACTTGTGTCCCACTTAATTTTAATTTCATGTACTTCCAATTAATTTTAGAACACCATTTACATTAATTTTAATTAAATTGGTGTAAAGACCCAACTTGACCCAAAACTAGACCCAACATCAAACGAAACCCCCATTCACACCCTCAAGACTCATACTAAACACCACACACCCTTTTTAACCATTATATCACACCAAATATGGTATTTTCCCTCATCCAATCCAAATTCCCACTTTTTGTGCAATTTTCTAATTTTGGGGGGCTTTTATGCAAAAGTGCAATGAGGTGTCACCATCCTATTAGTCAAGGCACATGAAGAACCAATCCCCTCCCTCATTGACCGGTCCAACACTCTCCCTCTTTTCTTTTGTTTGTGCACCTTCCTTCATATTAAATCATGGCCCTTCATTCAAAATGGAGCACCATCCTCACCACACACACCCTCCTATATATATCACACATCCTAACTCTAAGCCTCCTAATTTTTAAGAATTTTTAATTTGGATTTTCATAATTTTTCGTAATTTTCTGGGATTTTTCTGTAAATAAAACCTAGGCATTTAGTAATTAAATAATTTTTAATTACTGTTAAATAATATTAAAATATTATGGAAATAATATTTTATGGTGTAAAATGGAAAACTGGACATAGGATAATTTTTTGTGAATTTATTGGACGCCGGAAGCATTTTTAAAGTCCTAAAAACTATTAAATAAATAAATCAATTAAACCCTGAAATAAACCGGGTTTATTTGAAATAAACCAAACCAACCCAGACCCGGTTCACTGAACCAAACCCAGCCTTAACGGGTCGGGTCGGATCCGAATCGAACCCGACCCGGACCCGTTAACCCTAACCAAACCCTAAACCTAATCCGACTTCGATCCGCGACGGCGCGCCTATTTAAGCACCTCGACTTTCGTGCCTAGCCGTCGCCGCCTTTCTCGACTTCCATGCCCCGCCTGTCATTCCCCTCCGGCAGCGCCTGAGCCCACCTCGATGAGCCGCAGCATCGCCCTCTCCTCTCTCCCTCTCCTCCGCAGAGCCCGACTCCGGCCGCCCATCTCCCCAAAATCCTCCGCCTCCGGCCCTCTTTCTCTGCCGCCCTCCAGATTCGACGAACCCGGCGCATCCCTCCAGCAACCGAGGAGTCCCCTGCCTTTGCCCAACCACCTCATGCCGCCCGACCGGACCTCGTCGACCTTCCCACACCAACTCCGGCCAGCTCCAGCCTTCCGCCTCCAGAGAACCGGTATCCCGCCCCAATCGAGCCCGAAGCCTCCTGCCCTCACCCCGACTCCGGCCAGAGCCGTCCCCGGCAGCCCGCAGCCCCAGCCTCGGACCTCGCTGCCCTAGCCCGCTGCCCCGGCACCACCTCCTTCCTCAGCCCCGCTCGACCCAACCACCGACCTAACTCCCCCCCAACGTCGCCTCTGTCTCCGACTCACTCCCAAACTCCACAGCCACCACCCACAGCCGTCCCCTACCCAGCTCTGCCTCCTCCGCCACGACCCGGCGTCCATCCCAGCCCTAGCCGCCTATATAAAGCCCCCATTTTCTTCTTCTCCGACCAAACTTCCCCCTGGTCGTCCCTGTCCAGAACCACCCGCCGTGCAGCCCCTCTCCACCGACGACCCCGAGCCCCTCACCGGCTACCTCCTCCCCCTTCTTCCCCGCGCCGCTGCCTCGCCGCTCCTCGACAACCCCCTCACAGCCTTCACCCTCCCCGAGCTCCGCCGTCCCATAGCTCCTCGAGCCACCGGCCAACGCCCTAGCCGCCCGGCCTCCCCGCCGTGCAGTCCCGCTCCGCCGACGAGCCGACGACCCCAGCCCTAGCCGCAGAGCCGCCTCCAGCCAACAGAAGCCCAAACCCTAACCCTAACCTAGACGGACATAGGACTCAGACACGTAAAATTCAGATTCACGGAGCCCTGTTCAGGTAGCGTTTCCTTTCTCCTCGTAATTCCGTTTTTTGTTCTGTCAGTTGTGTCGTGTAGACTGTATAACCCTCTCGATGTCCGTGCAACTCGCTCGGTGTATCGCGTCCTGTGGCGATCGCGAACCGCGATCAAAAAACAGGAAAACCAATGCCCTGTTTTACCCCGAAACTGAGTATGCCCCGCCCAATGGGATGACTTGGTTGCGTGCGGTCTTCACCGATACGTGCGCGCCGTTGATACGGACGTGCGAGATTTCGCAGAAGTTGATTTGGATGTGCGTGCACACCGGAATCAACGCGTATCCGCCGACAACGTCCCTTATCCGTCCGTTCTGGATCTCGCTGTAACTTAGTGTACACACGTTGGATCGAAATGAAACTTGCGCCATCGGACTCGTAGCAATACGCTGGTCCTGTGACCCAAGTTTGGTTTGATTCTGAGAACGTTGACAAAATCGCGTATCGTGAGCCCCACAGGCTCCACTTGACGGGCAATTTTGTGATCGGCTCATCGAAATCCAATTCTGGAAGTTTCGTTGGGTTCGGATCATCGTTCCTGACTTGTTAATACTAAGTTTGATGAATTTGGAGACCTTTGACCCTGACACGTTTTTTGGTGCAAAGTGGCCCACATGTGGACCCCGCTTTGACCAGAAACTGTCATTTTTGCCCCTGTGTCCAAATTGGACTCAAGGACAGACGTTTCTAGCTATTTGATATTTTCTGAATCTAATGGTGATGTTTATTTCAGCAACCGGAGTAGTACCTGTAGATCACATTGAGACCAGAGCTACAGTTGGAGCCAGAACCCCAGGCAAGTGTACCTTGCCAAACCCTACAGTTTTGCTACTTATTCCCTTGACTTATTTATACATCAGTGGGCAAGTGTACATTGCCAACATTGCAGTTCTTATTACATATTTCATTGCCTTATTTATATATTGTTGTACATGCTTGACCTAGGACCGTATGACTTTACTTAGCGTCCGATTAATAGTCGGGTGCCAACACCGTACGCGGCGTTGTGTATTGTCATCTAGACATGGATACCGAGACCCTATATTTCTCGTACTTGTCTTATCAAGTACATCATAACCCAGGACACTTGACACTATTCATGAGACAGAATCTTCTAGAGATATTCATGGTGATTCTGTATAGGATACAGATTTATGACATAGACATTATATTCATAGACATCATATGACTTGCTGCATTAGTATTGATCTTGCGTGTCATGGACATGAGACGTGTGATTATATTGGGTGGGGAGAGACACACATGCTACAGGCTGATTTATATATATATTTAATTTGGTGAGGACTTAGACTCTATATCAGAGCTAGGCACTCTACTAGTGTTATATTATTGTGAGGCCTCAGACTCTATATCAGAGCTAGGCACTCTACTAGTGATATTACTGCTACCGGCTCCCCGACACAGAGCTTGTAGTGGCTCAGCCTGAGTACTAGTGATGCTCTCACTTGCATTTCATATAGATGGTTATATAGTTTACCCTATTTATCTCATTTACTATTATACTGCATTTTGGCATGTTGATTTCTGTACCTTGTTATGTCCCCTGAGGACCTGAATACCGGATTATGTCCCCAGGATTAGCTGACGAGATCTATCCCGAGGTATACGGGACCGGAGCATTAGCCTTAGCAGAAGCAGGTACATACATTAGAGCAGAACCAGGATCTGAGGACGATATCGTACCAGAGGACTTCTCCTGAGTATTGGCTTGAGATACTCATTTATTTCTGTTTCTAGTTATTTTATTTTCAGTCTATTGCATTGATGTATCAGACTTGTTCTCGGATTGTTCTTCGAGATACTTTTATTGAGATTTGTTAGTTTATTTTATTTGCATTATTTCTGGCATTTGATCTGTGATTATCTCTTGTGGATGAGATTAGATTAGACTGTGACTGGTATCATTGGACCTACTTATTGTTGTATTACAGCTTAAGTATGCCCCGATTGATCCATTAAATTGGGTTTGTCCATCGGTGTGTGCTGCTGGCCATTGCCACGTGTCTAGTCCCTCGATATTTTGGGACTGGGGCGTGACACTAACCATTTTCCCAATGAGCCAACCCCATCCCAAGGAGTACTTGGCCAGCCCTAATCCCTAGGCTAGCACCCATCTTCTCCACCCTCATGCAAAAACCATCATCCTCCATTATTTTTTTCATCACCGACATCAAACAAACCTAACACTAAACAAACCCTAAACCACCCACTTCCTTCTTCTTCCTTTATCTCTAGCCATCCTCCACCGCCGGAGTAGTGACCACCACAGTTGTCAGTCATCGCCGAAACTCCATCAGCGTCGACCCGCTGTCAGTCTTCCCCGACCGTCTGGGTCTTCACCGCCACCATTAAACACCATCGTCAACACCCTCACCGCCGGACGACCCCGAGCACTGCCTGAGCCTCTCCCTCACAGCAGTGCCTTCCCCACGGCTCCTCTTCCTCGACTGAGCACATTCGTTCACCACCATCGCTCCACGACCTCCCACCGAGCCTTCGACCTCGCCGGAGCACCACGCCACCACCAATACCACCACCACTGTTCACAACCATCTCCGGCCACCCCCGTTCTTCTTCACGTCTCCCTCAACTTCCCTATCATCTCCAATATCATCATGACACAGCCACCACCATCGGTCCTCACCATCCTCAACTCTACCTCCCTCCCGACCTCGACTAACTCATCACCAGCACCACCATCATCTCGACTCGATCCCGATAGTCCACCACAGAGCACGACCCCGTTCACAGTCGACAACCCTGACTTGCTCAACGTCGACTTCTCCGTCGGCCCTTTTCTCTCCCTCACGACCTCCTTGACGACAGCCTCCATCTCCTCCTCCTCGACTGACTACCATCCCGCCCGATCATCATCATCACCATCATCATCATCATCACCATCATCATCATCATCATCACCATCATCATCTCACCTTCGCTGGAGCAACCCCGCCATGGCCAACCCCGTCTTTCTCTCCTCCTCCTCGGCTGAACACAACCGCTCACCATAGTTCCACCACCACGACCTCCCTCGACTTCCCCATCATCGTCAACATCGTCGTTGTCATCATCATCATCAACACCACCGTTCCTATCACCATTTCCAGTCCGGCCACCTTCCCGCCGTGCACAGCCGACCGTCGAACACCTCGCCGGAGATGACCCACAGTAGCCTCCCTCGACCCCGTACATGCACAGGTTCGTAGCTTGCCCCTTCCTTCATGTGTGCGTTGTATGACACGGAGTATTCGTGCACTTTAGTGACCAATATATATGTGTGTGTGTATATGTTTAATAGTAATTAGTATTAATAATAATTAGGATTAGTAATTAATTAAATAGTAATTAGGTTTAATATTGCTTCATGGGAAATTGATATTAGTGTTTACTCCTTAGAAATTAGGTTGTTAATAGAGGGTGTCACATATTTCTATGTGTTGTGTAGACCTAGGTGTATTAATAAATATATGTAGGTATTGGGTAATACTATGTAATATGTATAAGGTGCTATATATATTTATATATTAAAACGTATTTTGGACTCACTGCCTTATGTGTACTCTGACCCACTAGCTGGACCATGTGTTAGTACTACACGAGATTTGGATATTGGACATGTGTTAGAGTTAGTTGTTTTTCTTGTTATGCACTGTATTTGAGGGCATGACACATGTGCGTATAGACACGCACACTTGACCCTGTTAGTTGACTAGTTATCACCCTTGCATAGTTCCGAGCGTAATGTAATTATGTTTGTGTGTGCTAGTGTAATGGCTGATGTTGTATTGTATTATATTATTTATATATAGGACCATTGGATTGTTCTGTGAGACTACATGAGCAGGACATTGGTATTGCCCGCTCAGGACCCCAAGCGAGTACATTCTCTGATAATTTTCGTTATTTGATAATTTTTATAATTCAAGTATTTAGAAATATTATATCTGATTCTTGACACTGTGCTACATAAACTAGTATTTAGATTGGATCTTCAGTCATGAGATATTATATTGGTTATCGTATTGATATTGTACATGACATTGATATTAGACATTGATATTAGATCTTGTACATGATATATTGGATATTGCTCGTCTATCGTGATGTGTCATGGTTGGATCCACTGTACTAGTTGGGGGCGGAGAAATAGTTAGTGAGAAATGTGATCATATCCCTATTGTACAAGTATAGAATCATGTTAGTGTTAATCATACACCTCACGTATGATTAGCCAGGCCATATAGCTCTCGTACATGTTCCCAAGTCGATCACATATCGAAGCTACTATTTCAAACACTTAGAATAGTTACAGTTCTCAATTTCAGTTCATATACTACATCATCCCGTATATGATATTGTAGTTCTTTCTCTTCATTCCATATATGCACTGACGGTACCATATTGCCTATATTGCCTGTTCTCTTTATTTTGCCATTGTATTTATATATTGTCTTCACTCAGTATATAACATCATCTATTTATTGTTTTATAGTCCTTATTAATTAACTGAAACTATTATTTGGGTTGTACTTTACTCCATCCTAATTGAAAATATTTTTCTAGACTGTGACTTAGAGGACTGGTGTCCGACATATTATGGACCACAGGGAGAGTAGCTGCAGCCTTGGACCTTGTAGCCATGTGTGATTCCGGGAGGTCTAGCCGGGGTCACTAGTATTTCAGTTAGTTTCTTTTAGCAGATTATTGGTACCAGATTTGTTTTCGGCATACTTTGAGACTTGGATGTTATTATTTGAGTTAGACTATTTTTGTTTAGACTTGTGTTGCATTTCGTTTATTTTTTTCGATATCTTATCGTGCTTTAGTTCTGTGATTGAGTATTTACATATTATATTGTGATATTTGTGTCTCCTTATGGAGTTGGATACTCGTGTGAGATTGACTAGATAGTATTGTGACCTAGACAGTGTTCTACCACCGATGTTGCGGCGTAGGCTGGACGTACACACGTACTCATGCCCCAAATTTCGGGTGCGGGTCATGACACATTTTTAGTGGCGGTCTATGCAGGTCAGGCTTCACAAGTAGTGCGATGTCATGGTAGTGCGACGTCTTAGTTGTGCCGATGCGTGCCTATGATAGGATATAGGACATAGGATATTAAGATGAGAGAGGATACTCAATCACAAATTATTATTTGAGAGATTTCAGGATAACCCTTGAGAATCCAAAAATAATAATTGCACACAAAATAAATTCTAGAAAATTACTTTGTAAAGCTTTTAATAAAATACTACACTCAAAATAATTTATGAAATATTTTTGTAATTAATAATTAGATATTTATCTAGATATAAATCAAATAATTGTATTATCCAATTAACTTAGTAATTAATTAAATGGTTATCCACAATTAAATGGTTATCCACACAATAGGTTAATAGTAAATAATATGCACATCTATAAAAAAAGAAAAATGTCTAACTTGGCACGAGAAATTATGGGCTACTAATGTAGAAGAGTTGGAATTGAAAAATAATCATAATTAAACTGTATATATAAATACCTATATATTTAACAATTAATCTATGGTTGTTACACTAATTTCATACTAACACCAAGGGATCGAATATTTGTGCCACGAAAAGATCCTACAGGCAGTGTCTCCTGTGTAGGCTACTTCCTATGAAGGGAGATACAGATTTTGGGACCATCCCATATTATTAATGTCCAAACCACGGTGAAGTGTCCTAATATAATCATTGGATTTTATTTGATTAAAAAAATAATCTAAAACAAATACAAGAAATGTAAAATACACACAAGATACCTATTTTTTTGGGTAAGGGGGTTTACAATACGGCTGACATGCTGTGGAATAGGTTTAGTTGATTAGGAGTTTGTTTTGTATAGGTGTTTAGATTTAGTTAGTATTATTTGATTTGGTTTCCTTTTCTTTTATTTTTCTTTTTTCTTATATTTTTCTTTTTCTTTTTCTTTTTCTTTTTCTTTTTCTTTTTCTTTTTCTTTTTCTTTTTCTTTTTTTTCATTTCTATTATTAATATTATTATCATTAATTATTATTATTATTATTATTATTATTACTATTATTATTATTATTATTAGTATTTCTATTATTATTATTATTAGTATTATTATTATTATTTTATATTTAATAACTATCTATTATTTACATATATATATGAGGTATAGATAAAAAATTATTTGTACCCAAAGATAAATTCTGAAAATCTACCACTCTTCTTCAAGGATTCCTAAAAATAAAACAAAACAAAAATAATAGTTTTGCGCAATAATTCTAAATGAGTATTTATCTAGGTAAATAAATCAATAAAATATATTTTCTAATTAACTAAGAAATAATATAAATAAATTCAATGATTAATTAAATAAATATAATATTTAAAATTAGGGGGTTTTATATTCTAATCAACTTACAAAAATTTTGTCCTCGAAATTAACAATAACTCATATTCGTAATAAATTATTATAGCTATTAACACCTCATTGCTAGCTTGCAGCGCTTCCTAAAAGGTTATGGTCAGCCATCCTAACACTTTCCTCCCTTATTATCTATACACTATTCTTTTATCCTCTAACTCGTCTACACTACCCAACTTACAAGAATTCTACTAGTAGTCAAAGTCTTTTGAGGCTATTGTCTAGGTTGTAAGGCAAATTTATTCATTGGATCGAAAAATTTGGGATACTTGTCTGGAATCTCATAACCATAATTTTTTTTTTCTGTAACCATCGAGTATCGTAGTCTAATACTGCCACGCCACCTGGCCAGTATGTCTGCAAATAATTCGACTACTCTACTATAATGGTCTATCTGTAGTTGTCGCTACCTCGCCAACGATTTGTCATAGTCATAAGTTCGTGACAAGTGCCTTCAACTCTTGTCTAAACTTAGTCTAAGTTTTAGGGCAACAATTAAGGTCTTGACCAACTTTATAAAACTATTAGAAGTATGAACTATTTCAACAATCCAACTAATTCTTGTTAGACTAAAGGGTGCTACTCAAGGTTTAAAAATACAGATAGGAAGAATTAAGCATATACATAAGGGTTATACATATACATAAGGGTTATTATTATAAACTCATATTTTTAGTTATTAATCATTACTAACCTATTTATATTTTAACTAACAAAATAAAGGGTGAGGTTGAAGTAAATCAAATAATTTATGATGGCACGAAAAGATGCAACTACGATAGGAAGAATTAAGCATGGGACAAGGAATGGATATGGAAGAGAAGATGAGCAACCCAAGGGGACAAGATGGTGATAGGAAAGAGAATACTACTACTGCTACTTGTGTCATCCATTAGCATCGTGGGTATGCCATCTAGTTAAAATATCAACATATCCTCAAAAGTTTTAACACCAAATATATCACATTATGATATGCCCTTAATTATAAAAGATAGACACAAGGTAATGTAATTGGCCTATTGGGTATATCTAGTACTCTCCGTGTATCAAACTTATACCAAGCACGAACGTTCGTCTTTCCGAAATAGAGGAAGACGAAAAACAATAATAAGGAATTCAAGGAGGAGGTGATAGAATACAAGTACGAGGTTCAAGGCGATTTAAAGAATTCAAAAAGAGAGTTGTCAGGGCAGTTATGGATTGAATTCTTATTTTGGTAAATTCCTATTTGCATGCTTATATCAGTACAGTTATGTAACCGATACAACATGCTCGAACATGTCTAGAGGGCAAGTATATTCGTCTAACAAGATGAGTCAACTATATCTCAATCCACGTAAAGTAGTTATGCGAAGAGCGAACCAAGTGCATTAAGGTTGATCAGACCGTAATACAATGATTCTGATTTAGACAATGTATAAGTAGGCATCCCCAATAACACATATGTCATGAACAAGCTCAATAAAAGAATAAGCTTGCAAAACTAGGCTATAAAATAGCAGCATAAGCGGAGGTAGTCCAGAAAATATAAGTACGCTGGATTATGATGAAGGAAGGTACAAAAATAATTCGAGTTCACAAAGAAGATAAGACTCGACCGGTGTTGTGCCTCTATAGTTGCCATACTAACTCCTTGTCTAAGTCTATAGTCGACCAAATGGGGTTGGGCCTCTAAGTTTTACAGTCTGGGTAAACACTATGTTCTTATATGTCACCACCCCATTTCCAGAGCCGGGTATTTTTTTTTTATTTTTAATTTAGTTAATTGTGCATTATTTTTTATTTAATTGTATTTATAATTAATTATTGATTGTATTATTTTTATTTTGATTGTTTTAGGGTTTTGGCTAGCCTGGACCCATGTCAGACCCTAGTGGACCCATGTCCGACCCAGCCCACACCCTTGTGAGAATTATTTTGGGTCTTAGAATATTTATTTTATTTTTAGGAGGTTAGTTGGAGAGATTTGGAACTAGTTTGAGTGCATTTGGAGCCCCGAAACCCAAAACCGAGTTACGGGAGGGCATTTTGGTCATTTGGACTTAGTGGAACCCTTTATTAAGTGGCCGGCCCTATTTTTCTCCCCCCACACCCGTGGACAGCAGCCCCACAGCCCCCTTTCTTCATTCCACTTCTTCTTCTTCACTTCTTCTTCTTCTCCACTTCTTCTTCTTCTCCTTCTTCCTCCAAAGTAAGTTTTCTTCCACTTTTCTTCTTCTTTCTTCCATTCCTTCTTCTCTAAGTTAACCCTAACCCTAGATCTTTCCCTAACCTAGGTGGGTAGAGCCTAGATTTGGTGTTGGAGCTTAGATTTGAGGCTTGGAGCTTGTAGGAGGTGAATTTGGAGAGATTTGGAGATTTTGGCTTGGGATTCCAACTCCCAAGAGGTAAACCCTAAATTTCCCCTTGTAATTACTCTTTTATAGTGTAATTAATATTTTAGAACCTTCCTAGACCCTTAGGCTACCCGTGGGAGGAAGTTGGAACTAGTTGGGTAGTGTTTGGAGACTTTAACACTAGGTTTTGTGTCAATTTCGGGTGAAATCCGAATTTGGCCCAATTTTGGGTGATGCCCTAGGTTAGATGGACCTAGGTAGACGTTGTCGGGTGTCGTGAGGGTGAGAGCGTGTCTCCGTTCGGACACGGGAAGCCGCGTCGCGGAGAAACGGGAGTTTCGGGCGAAATTGGGGCTTTTTCGTCGTCGCCGATTCTAAGTGCGTGTGCGTTTCTGCCACGGACCTAGAATCGACGCGGGAGCGCATTTTCTAGGATCTAGATATCGTGTAGAGCGCGTGGGTAAATTTTGGGCCGATTCCGAGTTCGTTTGGTGTGCGTTTCAGGAGGTTTTCCGAGCCGCGCACCACGTGTTCGTCGAAATGACCGAACGGCCATTTCGACTTGGTTTCCTCGTTTTGGGCTTGTGCGCGCGTTGGGTTAGTATCGGGGAGTGTGTGCTAGAATTCTCGGGCTATATTTTATATATTTTTAGGTGTTTGGGCGTGTCGGGGTCGTTGGGCGTGCGTTGGTGGGCGTTGTGGGCGTGGTGTGCGTTGTGTTGTGTTTGTTTATATATATGTGTATATATATATATTGTGTGTGTGTTTTTATATATATATTTATATATATGTGTGTGGTTATGTGTTTGTGAGCGTGTGAGTGAGTGCTTGTGTGAGTGTGTGTAGTTGTGCATTAGTGAGTGTGTGTGTTAGTGTGTGTATATATATATTGATATTTGTGTGTAGATATATGTATATATAGATATGTGAGTGTATATGTGTGTGTAGATATATGTTAGTGTGTGTTGGTATATAGATATTAGTATATATGTTAGTGTGTGTGTGTGTAGATGTATAGATATATATATTAGTGTATATATATATATATAGATATATGTGAGTATATATGTAGATGTGTGTTTATTTATATATAGAGATATGTGTGTGTGTATTTATGTGTGTGTGTGTGTTGATTTGTGTTTGAGTGTGTGTGTGTGTGTGTTAGAATGTATATAAGTTAGTGTGTATATATAGCTATAGAGTTATATATATATGTATATATGTATGTATGTATATATATATATATGTATATGGGTATGTGGTCGTGTGTGTGTGTGTGTGTGAGATGAGAGGGAGGGGCTGAAACTGAGAACAGCAGAAGTGTGCAGCAGCTTTAGCAGCAAAAAGCAGCAGCAACAGCAGATTTCAGCAGCGGCAGCGCCGCGGCAGCAGCTCGCTCGAGCGGCAGCACGCCGCGGCAGCAGCTCGCTCGAGCGGCAGCATGCCGCGGCAGCAGCAGCATCAGCTGCAGGCGCAGCACGCCGCGGCAGCAGCGACAGCACGCCGCGGCAGCAGTTCGCTCGAGCGCAGCAGCCTGAGGCAGCAGCAGCAGCCTGCGGCAGCACGTGCAGGCGCCGCGGCGCGCACCGCGGCAGCAGATCGCTGCAGCGCAGCAGTGCAGCAGCAGCAGCAGCAGGTTTGAGCAGCAGCAGCAGCAGGTTTGAGCAGCAGCAGCAGCTTGGCATTCGCGGCGGGGAGCGGGGTAGCTTAGTGTGAGAGTTATAGATAGATAGGTATCTATGATTTAATAGATAAATAGGTAGCAAGATAGATATTAGATCAATAGGTAGATGGATAGATAGATACATGGATAGCTAGATTGATAAATAGATATATATGTAGATAGTAGATAAATAGTTAGATAGACTATTGATAGATAGACATATAGATAGATAGGTAGTAGAAAGATAAATAGATATATAGTTATATAGCTAGCTAGATAGATAGATTCATAAATAGGTAGATTAATAGATAGGTAATTAGATAGATAGTTAGATAGGTAAATACTAGATATAGATAACTAGTTAGATAGTTAGATAGATAACTAGATAGGTAGATGGATAGGTAGAGGGATAGCTAGATATATAGATCTATATGTATAGGTATATACATATAGCTAGGTAGATAGTTTAGATATCTAGATATAGGGATACATATATATTTATGAGGAGGGTAAGGTAAGGTAAGGTAAGTTAAGGTAAGGTAAAGTATGTAGATACCTAGGTATATGCCTATATGTATTAGATATATGTATTTTAGCCTAGATTATAGCTAGACATATATGTTTATGCATAGTTAGCTAGCTAAAGGGGTAGTCGGGTTGAGTTTAGAGAGGTATCTCAATACCTTGAGATACCGAGGTATCTCAATACCTTAAGATAATCAAGGTATTGGGTTTCGAGCGGGGTTTTTGAGCAATAGCCTAGGAATAGTATTGGAGTGATTTTTATACGTATATGTGTATATATTTACGCGTGCTAGCATAGGTTTTAGCGGGTTTAGGCGGGGTGCGTAGCCTAGGTTGAGGTATCGGATACCGAGGGTATCCCGGTATCTCAAGGAGGCGAGTTTGTGAGTTTTCTAGCTAAATGACCTCGGTTTGACCTAGAATTTCAGGAGCACCCTAGTTTGACCCAGACTTGACCGTAGTTGACTCGGTTGACCGCCAAAGTCAACTTTTGACCTAGTTTTGACCTAGAGTTGACTTTTTGGACCCAGAGTTGACTTTTTGACCCAGATTTTACCGGTTTGACCCGTTTGACCTAGAACGACCCTAGAAGCCTATTTTTAGTTATTTCATATCTATTTAACTCATTAGAACCCTGTTTAACCTTGCTTTTCGCATTAGGTCCTTGCGACACCAGTTCGGATCGCCAGTTGCTCAGGACGTCAGGCGAGTACATTCTCTGATAGTTTTCATTATTTGATGATTATTATGATTCAGCTTTTAGTATAGTATCATCTGATTATTCTGGCACAACACGAGACACTGATTGATATTTCTGGATTCATTTACTTGCGACACGTACATTTCATGTTTCTGGCCTCTATTCTGGAATCACTACTGGCATCACCTACAGGCATCACTACAGGCATCATTCATGTTCAGGCTGGACTCATCTTGATTGCGTGTCGGGTCTTGGATCCACTTGTATTAGTCGGGGCGGGGAAATACTCGAGTAGACATGTAAACATTCCCATCTGGAATCATCAGGAATCACTCCCTCTGGTCTAATCTGGAATGATAGCAGCCGCGCACCCAGTGCGCGGTGAGCCGTACTTACCCCTAGCCGTTTACATGTCGAAACAAGTATTTCAAAGACACCGAGTTCATTCTTTATAGTCTGGACTCTCATGCATTTCTTGACTTGTCTCACTTACATGTTTCTGGACTTGACTCACTACATATTTTTCATGCTGGACTCACTACACGTTCTTGTGCACGGACTTGATCTTAGCTTAGATTTTCTGTATCTTGCAGTTATTACTATCTTGCTCTGATATCCATGCATCTTTACCTTTATGCACCAGTTATACATATTTCCTTGTTTCATACTTGCTTCACTCTTCTTGCTACTTGCTATAACTGTTTTATAGTTTTTATCATTTAAATGGAACTGCTGTTAGAGATGTACTTGCTCCAGTCCTGACTGGACATATTTTTCAGAGTATCCGGAGGATTGGTGTCCGACGTTTTATGGACCTGAGCCTGTCGACGGTGCAGACAGGGATCCTCTAGTTTAGGAGTGATTTCCGGGTTGGTAGCCGGGATCACTAGGATCTTGTTGTTGTTTTATTAGCTTTTAGCACCGGATTTGTCTCCGGTTTTAGATTGAGACCTTGTTTGTATATTATTTTTGGATGTTGTATTATTATTATGGATGTTGTGGTTGTTGTAGTAGTTGGTGATGGTTAGACTTTTTAGTTGTTAGACTCTCTGTGTTATCTTATCGTGCTTAGATTCGTGATTGAGTATATTGTGATTATCATTTGATATTGCTCCTCCGTTTGGAGTTGAGATCTTGGCAGATTTATATATACTTGTTTGTGTGGTTGCCCTCCTTTTGGAGAGGTCATGGCCGATTTTTGTGTGAGATTATTATTTAGTTAGTTGACCTAGACAGCGTTCTACCGCCGATGCTGCGGCGTAGGCTGGACGTACCCACGACTCATGCCCAATTTTCCGGGTGCGGGTCGTGACACATTTTTGGTGGCGGCCCCATGCAGGTCTCGATTCGCAATTAGTGCGATATCGTGGTGGTACAACAACTTAGTTGTACTGCTGCGAGCCTGCTATAGGATCTAGGATCTAGGATGAGAGTGTACTCAATCACGACTAGGAACAATTCCAATCTAATTATTCTGAAATTGCTTCTTTTGAAATATTACTGTCCTTTCTTGATGATATCGTATCTTGCGCCGTATTGACTTCTTTTGATCTGTGTTCAGGATGCCTCCGAAGACACGATCCCATCGTACCGTTCCAGCAGTTGCCTCGGAGAGGTCTGCTACCTCTCGTCCAGCTCGTATTCAGGCAGCTGCTACCGCTCCACTCACCACTCCTGCGGTTGAGGGAGCCTCTGTTTCTCTCGGGGATCCTTCTCCACTTATCGATCCGAGGACTACCCCAGTCGTTCCGGTGGTTCCTCCACCACTTCCTGCTCCAGTAGATGCCGTGCAGTTGTTTGCGTTCTTCAGGGAGATGATGGACGCGCAGCACCGTCAGGTGGATGTGATGAGGCTGGGCATTGAGAACGCCCACCAGGTGGCCATGACGGCAGTGGATAGGGTGGCACAGAATCAGCCACAGGCAGATCAGATTCAGCATCCGAGGCCAGGCAGTATTATCGACTTTCAGAGGATGCGGCCCAAGGAGTTCCGTGGTACAGAAGGTATCCTGTACGCGGATGACTGGATAGAGCAGATTGAGGGCATCTTCAGGCTGGCGCAGATTCCAGACAGCATGCAGATAGAGGCAGCGGGCAGTCAGATGTTCGACCTCGCCTTGACGTGGTATCGCACAGATACGAGGATCACAGCGCCAGGGCTTACTTGGGAGGCTTTCAAGAGGCTTTTTAAGGAGAAGTTTTTCCCAGATGTGGCGCTTAGTGCTTTGGAAAGCCAGTTTGAGGCACTCGTCCAAGGGAGCATGACAGTGGACGAGTACGCAGCGGAGTTCTGCCGTCTGGGCAGATTCGTGGATGGCTTGAGTGAGGCAGCCAAGGCGAGGAAGTTTCGCAAGGGCTTGGTTATGGCGGTCAAGTCTTTGACCAGGAGCGACCGCGAGGCAACTTTTGAGCAGATAGTAGGAGATGCTCAGAGAGCAGAGGATGACTTGGAGCTCAAGTCCAAGAGAGGCAGGGATGATTCAGGCAGTGCCAGTGGTAGTGCGGGACCGGCTAAGCGTCCCTATGTGCAGAAGGCAGCGCAGCAGGGTCAGGATCAGAGAGCGCCCACTTGTGCCTACTGCAGGAAGGCAGGACACACTTGGGATGTTTGTAGGAGGAGGCTGAAGGTGTGTTTGTTCTGTGGATCCGCTGCTCACCAGATGAGAGGTTGCCCCACTGCACCTCTATTGGGTGGAGCACAGGATCAGAGAGTTGGAGCTAGGCCATCTGTGGCACAGCATCATGCCCCGCACCAGCAGAGGGATACACCCCAGCAGGGCAGGGCTTATGCGTTGACGGTCGAGGAGGCCGATGCTACGGATGTCGGGTTAGCAGGTCTGTCTCTTGTTTCTTCTTCCTGTCCTTTTCCATTCCTTGTGTGCTTCATTAGTACCTGTTAGACGTTTTGTGCTGTGATAGATAGTTTAGTGACCCTGATTAAGACTGTGATAACACGACCAGTAGAACCCTGATCTTGTGTGTTGTTTAGGTAGAATTTCTTGACTGTGATTGTTGGGGGTTTGACCTAGAGGAGTGTGATTGACTTTAAATTTCGAGGACGAAATTTTCTAAGGAGGATAGGCTTGTCACCACCCCATTTCCAGAGCCGGGTATTTTTTTTTTATTTTTAATTTAGCTAATTGTGCATTATTTTTTATTTAATTGTATTTATAATTAATTATTGATTGTATTATTTTTATTTTGATTGTTTTAGGGTTTTGGCTAGCCTGGACCCATGTCAGACCCTAGTGGACCCATGTCCGACCCAGCCCACACCCTTGTGAGAATTATTTTGGGTCTTAGAATATTTATTTTATTTTTAGGAGGTTAGTTGGAGAGATTTGGAACTAGTTTGAGTGCATTTGGAGCCCCGAAACCCAAAACCGAGTTACGGGAGGGCATTTTGGTCATTTGGACTTAGTGGAACCCTTTATTAAGTGGCCGGCCCTATTTTTCTCCCCCCACACCCGTGGACAGCAGCCCCACAGCCCCCTTTCTTCATTCCACTTCTTCTTCTTCACTTCTTCTTCTTCTCCACTTCTTCTTCTTCTCCTTCTTCCTCCAAAGTAAGTTTTCTTCCACTTTTCTTCTTCTTTCTTCCATTCCTTCTTCTCTAAGTTAACCCTAACCCTAGATCTTTCCCTAACCTAGGTGGGTAGAGCCTAGATTTGGTGTTGGAGCTTAGATTTGAGGCTTGGAGCTTGTAGGAGGTGAATTTGGAGAGATTTGGAGATTTTGGCTTGGGATTCCAACTCCCAAGAGGTAAACCCTAAATTTCCCCTTGTAATTACTCTTTTATAGTATAATTAATATTTTAGAACCTTCCTAGACCCTTAGGCTACCCGTGGGAGGAAGTTGGAACTAGTTGGGTAGTGTTTGGAGACTTTAACACTAGGTTTTGTGTCAATTTCGGGTGAAATCCGAATTTGGCCCAATTTTGGGTGATGCCCTAGGTTAGATGGACCTAGGTAGACGTTGTCGGGTGTCGTGAGGGTGAGAGCGTGTCTCCGTTCGGACACGGGAAGCCGCGTCGCGGAGAAACGGGAGTTTCGGGCGAAATTGGGGCTTTTTCGTCGTCGCCGATTCTAAGTGCGTGTGCGTTTCTGCCACGGACCTAGAATCGACGCGGGAGCACATTTTCTAGGATCTAGATATCGTGTAGAGCGCGTGGGTAAATTTTGGGCCGATTCCGAGTTCGTTTGGTGTGCGTTTCAGGAGGTTTTCCGAGCCGCGCACCACGTGTTCGTCGAAATGACCGAACGGCCATTTCGACTTGGTTTCCTCGTTTTGGGCTTGTGCGCGCGTTGGGTTAGTATCGGGGAGTGTGTGCTAGAATTCTCGGGCTATATTTTATATATTTTTAGGTGTTTGGGCGTGTCGGGGTCGTTGGGCGTGCGTTGGTGGGCGTTGTGGGCGTGGTGTGCGTTGTGTTGTGTTTGTTTATATATATGTGTATATATATATATTGTGTGTGTGTTTTTATATATATATTTATATATATGTGTGTGGTTATGTGTTTGTGAGCGTGTGAGTGAGTGCTTGTGTGAGTGTGTGTAGTTGTGCATTAGTGAGTGTGTGTGTTAGTGTGTGTATATATATATTGATATTTGTGTGTAGATATATGTATATATAGATATGTGAGTGTATATGTGTGTGTAGATATATGTTAGTGTGTGTTGGTATATAGATATTAGTATATATGTTAGTGTGTGTGTGTGTAGATGTATAGATATATATATTAGTGTATATATATATATATAGATATATGTGAGTATATATGTAGATGTGTGTTTATTTATATATAGAGATATGTGTGTGTGTATTTATGTGTGTGTGTGTGTTGATTTGTGTTTGAGTGTGTGTGTGTGTGTGTTAGAATGTATATAAGTTAGTGTGTATATATAGCTATAGAGTTATATATATATGTATATATGTATGTATATATATATATATGTATATGGGTATGTGGTCGTGTGTGTGTGTGTGAGATGAGAGGGAGGGGCTGAAACTGAGAACAGCAGAAGTGTGCAGCAGCTTTAGCAGCAAAAAGCAGCAGCAACAGCAGATTTCAGCAGCGGCAGCGCCGCGGCAGCAGCTCGCTCGAGCGGCAGCACGCCGCGGCAGCAGCTCGCTCGAGCGGCAGCAGCAGCATCAGCTGCAGGCGCAGCACGCCGCGGCAGCAGCGACAGCACGCCGTGGCAGCAGTTCGCTCGAGCGCAGCAGCCTGAGGCAGCAGCAGCAGCCTGCGGCAGCACGTGCAGGCGCCGCGGCGCGCACCGCGGCAGCAGATCGCTGCAGCGCAGCAGTGCAGCAGCAGCAGCAGCAGGTTTGAGCAGCAGCAGCAGCAGGTTTGAGCAGCAGCAGCAGCTTGGCATTCGCGGCGGGGAGCGGGGTAGCTTAGTGTGAGAGTTATAGATAGATAGGTATCTATGATTTAATAGATAAATAGGTAGCAAGATAGATATTAGATCAATAGGTAGATGGATAGATAGATACATGGATAGCTAGATTGATAAATAGATATATATGTAGATAGTAGATAAATAGTTAGATAGACTATTGATAGATAGACATATAGATAGATAGGTAGTAGAAAGATAAATAGATATATAGTTATATAGCTAGCTAGATAGATAGATTCATAAATAGGTAGATTAATAGATAGGTAATTAGATAGATAGTTAGATAGGTAAATACTAGATATAGATAACTAGTTAGATAGTTAGATAGATAACTAGATAGGTAGATGGATAGGTAGAGGGATAGCTAGATATATAGATCTATATGTATAGGTATATACATATAGCTAGGTAGATAGTTTAGATATCTAGATATAGGGATACATATATATTTATGAGGAGGGTAAGGTAAGGTAAGGTAAGTTAAGGTAAGGTAAAGTATGTAGATACCTAGGTATATGCCTATATGTATTAGATATATGTATTTTAGCCTAGATTATAGCTAGACATATATGTTTATGCATAGTTAGCTAGCTAGAGGGGTAGTCGGGTTGAGTTTAGAGAGGTATCTCAATACCTTGAGATACCGAGGTATCTCAATACCTTAAGATAATCAAGGTATTGGGTTTCGAGCGGGGTTTTTGAGCAATAGCCTAGGAATAGTATTGGAGTGATTTTTATACGTATATGTGTATATATTTACGCGTGCTAGCATAGGTTTTAGCGGGTTTAGGCGGGGTGCGTAGCCTAGGTTGAGGTATCGGATACCGAGGGTATCCCGGTATCTCAAGGAGGCGAGTTTGTGAGTTTTCTAGCTAAATGACCTCGGTTTGACCTAGAATTTCAGGAGCACCCTAGTTTGACCCAGACTTGACCGTAGTTGACTCGGTTGACCGCCAAAGTCAACTTTTGACCTAGTTTTGACCTAGAGTTGACTTTTTGGACCCAGAGTTGACTTTTTGACCCAGATTTTACCGGTTTGACCCGTTTGACCTAGAACGACCCTAGAAGCCTATTTTTAGTTATTTCATATCTATTTAACTCATTAGAACCCTGTTTAACCTTGCTTTTCGCATTAGGTCCTTGCGACACCAGTTCGGATCGCCAGTTGCTCAGGACGTCAGGCGAGTACATTCTCTGATAGTTTTCATTATTTGATGATTATTATGATTCAGCTTTTAGTATAGTATCATCTGATTATTCTGGCACAACACGAGACACTGATTGATATTTCTGGATTTATTTACTTGCGACACGTACATTTCATGTTTCTGGCCTCTATTCTGGAATCACTACTGGCATCACCTACAGGCATCACTACAGGCATCATTCATGTTCAGGCTGGACTCATCTTGATTGCGTGTCGGGTCTTGGATCCACTTGTATTAGTCGGGGCGGGGAAATACTCGAGTAGACATGTAAACATTCCCATCTGGAATCATCAGGAATCACTCCCTCTGGTCTAATCTGGAATGATAGCAGCCGCGCACCCAGTGCGCGGTGAGCCGTACTTACCCCTAGCCGTTTACATGTCGAAACAAGTATTTCAAAGACACCGAGTTCATTCTTTATAGTCTGGACTCTCATGCATTTCTTGACTTGTCTCACTTACATGTTTCTGGACTTGACTCACTACATGTTTTTCATGCTGGACTCACTACACGTTCTTGTGCACGGACTTGATCTTAGCTTAGATTTTCTGTATCTTGCAGTTATTACTATCTTGCTCTGATATCCATGCATCTTTACCTTTATGCACCAGTTATACATATTTCCTTGTTTCATACTTGCTTCACTCTTCTTGCTACTTGCTATAACTGTTTTATAGTTTTTATCATTTAAATGGAACTGCTGTTAGAGATGTACTTGCTCCAGTCCTGACTGGACATATTTTTCAGAGTATCCGGAGGATTGGTGTCCGACGTTTTATGGACCTGAGCCTGTCGACGGTGCAGACAGGGATCCTCTAGTTTAGGAGTGATTTCCGGGTTGGTAGCCGGGATCACTAGGATCTTGTTGTTGTTTTATTAGCTTTTAGCACCGGATTTGTCTCCGGTTTTAGATTGAGACCTTGTTTGTTATTATTTTTGGATGTTGTATTATTATTATGGATGTTGTGGTTGTTGTAGTAGTTGGTGATGGTTAGACTTTTTAGTTGTTAGACTCTCTGTGTTATCTTATCGTGCTTAGATTCGTGATTGAGTATATTGTGATTATCATTTGATATTGCTCCTCCGTTTGGAGTTGAGATCTTGGCAGATTTATATATACTTGTTTGTGTGGTTGCCCTCCTTTTGGAGAGGTCATGGCCGATTTTTGTGTGAGATTATTATTTAGTTAGTTGACCTAGACAGCGTTCTACCGCCGATGCTGCGGCGTAGGCTGGACGTACCCACGACTCATGCCCAATTTTCCGGGTGCGGGTCGTGACATTATACAAGCCTATAGTTGGTGTCATTCAATTACACTTCATTAATGGGTCAAAAGGACTATATGATACTAGGTTATGAGGCATACTACCCAACTTACAATAATTTAACTAATAGTGTTATTGAACAATATAGTGTATATACCTAGTACAAGTCATCTTCCTAACCCTATCAAGCATGAAAGAAAAGATAAGATTAACGTTGTGAAAGGATCAAGCAAGATGCAATGCAAGCAATCAAATAAGAAGGTGAAATAGAAGCAAGGGCAGTGATTAAATAAGTGGATGAGATCCTATACTCTAATCCTATGCGCAGGCTAACTCAGTACAGTAACGTAACCGAGACAATATGCTCTCGACCTGCATGGGCCACCATAAAAACATGTCACGTCCCAGTCCCAAAATACATAGGACTAGGAATACGTAAGCATGTCAGCCGTATGTATATGGCAACTCCAATATATGGATACCATAATACACGCGTACGCTGTATTATGAATATTAACTCACATGTGATATATATATTGTCATAAGTCACAGGGCATAACTAGATCTCATCCACATAATTAAATAACCAATCAACTATATAACTGAATCAAGTATAAAATGCTTGATAAGAACAAGTAGTTGGGTGAAGACAAATCCACTACCAAACTAGAATATAAGAGGAACAAAAATAAGTACATCTAATGAATAATGAGACTCGAAAGAGACCTCCTCGAAAGAAAATGGAGTAGCAAGTCCTGATCCGTGCTTCTGCAAATAGTCATGATCGTCTGCACCTGGAAAGGGACCAGGTCCTCAGAGGAACGTAACAAGATACATAGAAGCATGCCAATTGAATATAGTAAAACATGCATAATAGAAAGAAAATATATAAGTATGTTGTACTAGACAATCTATATAAAAATGCATAGTGAGGACAACCTTTCGACGTATGGGTAGGTGTAGGATACTCTATCTATCTCACAACTCACACACACGTCCATGAACATCACCAACCGTCATACCGCGAGGGTAGCGACCATCGTGACACCATAAGCCGACATACCGCAAGGGTAGCGACCATCGCGACACAACTTCCGTAGTGCGTGCTAGTTACTACGGTTTACCAGAGTAGGTAGCCCATCCGCCTACTGATTGTCCTCCCCTCCCATGATACTATGTGTCAAGTGTATGTTAACATATATATAGTATATAATTATGACTGAAAGAAAACATATATATAATGAATATATAAAAATATGATAAGCATGCAAAGTACTATAAGCAATTTGGCAAGGTATCTTGCCTAGCAAGAAAGCTGCGAATTGTAAGCGTCCAAACGTCAAGCGCTAGAGATCAGAAACTATGGCATCAGAATGAACGTCTCCGAATGCTGAAATAAACATCACTAATATTTCCAGAATAAGCGATATAGTCAGAAAAGCCTACCCTTTCTTCCAATTTGGATACAGGAACAAAACGGTAATTTTGGGTCAAAGCGGGTCCACATGTGGCTCACTTTGCACCAAAAAGCATGCCAGAGGTAAAGGCATCTAAATGGGACAAATTCTAGGACAAATAAATTCTAAACGTCGATACGAACTCAACGGTATGTCCAATTTTGGATTCCGGTGAGCCGATCACAAATTCGTCCTTCAAGTCAACTCGTGGGGCCCGTGAATAGGCGACTTGGTCAATTGTCTCAGAATCGCATGAAACTTGGGTCACAGGACCAGCATGATACCACGAATCCAATAGCGCAAGTTTCGTCGTATTCTGACGAGCGTACACAATGTGGGGTGGTATTTTATAAAAGTTGCGATACGAGAACTTTTTACGGATACGGGTTGATTCCAACGCGCACACACGTCCAAATCAACTTCCGTGAAAGCCCACACGTCAGGATATACCATATGCGTCTTTTGGTGCAATTGGTACACGACAAGACGGTCCCGTTTGGCGAGGCATACTCCATATCACAAATTTTAATTTTAAAAATATCAAATTTTTTGTCGTTTTGGAGGCCGAATAATTTAACACATATAACAAATTAATGAAAACTAAAAGAACAAAAAAATTCTCGATTATATTGAGAAAAAAATCCTTCAATTAGTTTTTAAAAATATTAAACAGGTTGGTGGCAAATTGGATGTGAATATGGGGGTTTGGTGTTGAAATTCTGGACTGTTTTGGTCAGTTTTTTCGGTCATTTTTCGGTCGACTTTTCGACCAATCCGGGACACGAAAACTTGTCCCAATTAAATCAAAATCCTAGAGGGTTAGGTTATGAACGTACACGGATAAACCGCTCGCAAAAAGAATCACAGATGAAGAAGATATTGTACCTTAAAGATGGGGCGACGGAACTGCGCACATCCACCCGCGCAGGACGGACGGCGGTGGCGCGGGGCGGCGGCGGTCGGCACGGGGGTGGTGGCCGGCGTCGGGGGGCGTCGGCGCTGAGGTCGGGGCTAGGGTTATGGTTAGGATTTTGTTAGTAGTCTATATGAAATATGTATATATACATATAAGGGAGAGGGGGAAAGGGAGATGGGTTCCTGCGGGGAGGGGAGGGGGTTCTGTGGTGTGGGGTAGATTAGGAATTAGGTTTGGTTAGGGATTAGGTTTAATTAGGTGTTTAGTTATTAGGTTTTTATTTTTGTTTTCTTTTCTTTTCCTTTTGATTTCTTTTCTTTTTTTCTTCTTTTTTCTTCTTTTTTTTCTTTTTCTTTTTCTTTTCTTTTCTTTTCTTTTCTTTTCTTTTCTTTTCTTTTTCTTCTTGTTTTTTTTCTTTTTCTTTTTATTAACATTATTATTATTACCAATAATAATAATAATATTATTATTATTATTATTATTATTATTACTACTACCACTATTATTATTACTATATATTTATTTATATATATTCACATATATAGATGAGGTAGAAAAATCCAAAAATAATATTTGCACACAAATAAATTCTAGAAAATTAACTTTTGTAAAGTTTTAATAAAATTCTACACTCAAAATATTTTATAAAATATTTTATAAAATATTTATAATTAATAATTAGATATTTATTTAGTTATAATAAATCAAATAAGTGCATTATCCAATTAACTTAGTAAATAATTAAATGAATATTCAACAAAATAGGAAAACAGTAAATAATATGCACATCTTACAAAAAAGAATTTACCTAATTTGGTACGGAAAATTATGGGTTGCTAATTGTAGGAAGTTGGGATTGAAAAATAACCACAAATAAATTATATATATATATATATATATATATATATATATATATATATATATATATATATATATATATATATATATATATATATATATATAATATCTAAATATTTAACAATTAATCTATGGTCATTACACTAATGCCATACTAACACCAAGGGATCGAATTGTTGTGCCACGAAAAGATCCTACAGGTAGTGTCTCCTGTGTAGGCTACTTTCTACGAAGGGAGAGACAGATTTTGGGGCCATCATATATCATTAATGTCCAAACCACGGTGAAGTATCCTAATAAAATTATTAGTTTTTATTTGATTTGAAAATAATCTAAAATAAATACAAGGAATACAAAATACACACAAGATACATATTTTTGGGTCAGGGGGTTTACACAGGGACTCGCATTTCATATCTCACTTTTGAAGGAGCATCCAGGAGAGTCTTGGGATTCGTCTGAAGTCAGTACATCCTATCATCCACAGATAGAAGAGCAGTAGGAACGTAAAATTTATACACTGGAGGATATGTTGAGAGCATGCATGCTGGACTTTGGAGGATCATGGGATGACCACCTACATCTTGTGGAGTATTCCTACAATAATAGCTATCAAGCGAGCATCCAAATGGCTCCGTTTGAAGCTTTGTATAGAAGAAAATGTAGGTCTCCAGTGTGTTGGAGCGACGTGGGAGAATATCATATTTTGGGGCTAGAGTTGGCTGTCAGCACCATAGAGAAAGTAAAGATGATCGAAGGGCACTTGCGAGCAGCGCAAGATAGAAAAAAGCAATGGGCAGATCTTTATTGCCGTTCTTTGGAGTTTAAGGAGGGTGACCATATTTTCTTGAAGATAACGCCAACTAGAGGCACTCGCTTTAGAGGACGCGACAAGTTGAGTCCAAGGTATATTGGACCATTTAACGTATTAGAGCGAGTTGGAGAAGTTGCATATCGATTGACACTACCACCCTTACTTGAGGGAGTACATGACGTATTTCATGTGTCGTAGCTGAGCCGATATGTTGCAGATAGCAATTATTTCTCGATCACTCTGAGATCACCATTGGGCCTAGCTTGGCATACCAAGAGCAGCCCGTGGAGATTCTTGATCGTCGATAGAAGGTGTTGAGGAATCAGTCTATTCCTTTTGTTCGTGTGGCATAGAGACATCACTGGCCAGGAGAATCCACTTGGGAGCACGAGGATGACATGCGCAAAAGCTTTCCGTACCTGTTCGAGGAACAAGGTATGATCGTAACCTATTATTTCTACCGTATTGCACTCTCTTTTTTCTATCGTGCTTTAGCTTTAATTTCGAGGACAAAATTCTTGTAAGTTGGGTATGATGTAAACCTCCCCCCCAAATAATAAATAATATATAATATAATAAATTAAATTAAATTAAATTAAATTAAATAGTAATTAGCTAGAGGGGATTAAAAAGAACACAACCATATTTGTAAGAATTTTTTGGTATAATTATAGTAGCCTTTATGATTTTTTTATAGTAATAATAATAATAATAATAATAATACAATTAATAATAACATTAAACCATTAACCCTAAACTAATCCTAAAGCTAACCCCTCTCCAGACCCGCATGCCATACCCGAACCCCCTTCCTCTCTCTCTCTCTCTCTCTCTCTCTCTCTCTATATATATATATATATATATATATATATATATATATATATATATATATATATATATATATATATATATACGTGCATATCACCATAAAACCTCCAAGCCCTAACTATAATCTCCAAAGCACCAAACCCTAACCCCACCTCAATCTTTCTTGCGATCTCCAGCGCCGCCACCCACCACCAGCGCCACCGTCGGCGATGTCGCGACAACACCCCCAGGTACCCCACTTTGAGTACTCATATTCCTTGTACATACAACAAAAATCTAATTTTCTTGATCCTATAAAAAGTCTACTTAACCTAGTTTAGGATTATGTAACTTGCAACCATTAGTTTCGTTTAAATCTGATAGAAAAATCGAGTCCAAAACTCAGAAAAACTATATTTTTTGACACAACATAAATTGTCTAACTACCCTACTTTGCGCACAATTTTCTTCCAAACTATGCCCGATTTTTTGAATCTATCTGAAGGCGTTTATTGACAACATATAGGACAGCAAAACCTTTCTTTTATTTTGGATTAATTTAATGCACACACTGAATAAAACCTGTCCAAATTTGACAAAATAATTATATTTTTGAAAATTAAAAACTTGTGATACCGAGTGCGCCAGTCAAACCGAACCATTTTGTCGTGTACCAAATATACCAAAAGGTGCGTATGGTATATCCGGACATGTAAACTTTCACAAAAGTTGATTTTGACGTGTGTGCACGCTCGTCGGAACGTGATAAAACTTGCATCATTGAATCCGTGACATTATGTTGGTCATGTGACCTGAGTATCGTCCAATTCTGAGACCGTTGATCGGATCACCATTTTGTGGGCCCTATTATTCGACTTGACGAACGAATTTGTGATCGGCTCACTGGAATATAAAACTGGATATACCGTTGAGTTTGTATTGTCGATTATAATTTGTTTGACCTATATTTTTTCTAATTTAGAGACCCTTAGCCTTGGTACACTTTTCAGTGCAAGGTGGCCCACATGTGGAGTCTTGACCTGAAATGATCGTTTTAGCCCCTGTGTCCAAATTGGACGAAAGGGTAGTATTTTCTGACTATCTCGATGATTCTAAAAATATTGGTAATATTTTTTTCAGCATCCGGAGACGTTCATTCAGAGTCCTTACTTTTTGGTTCCTTCTACTTATCGTCTGGACGTCTATACTACAATGATTGATTACCAGGCAAGTATACCTTACCACAGTACTGTTTAGTTATATTCATTTACTGCATATTTATTTTCTATTGTTTATTTTTATTTATTTTTCTATATAAAATTGTGCGTCCAAGAACGATGGGTGCAACGACGGTTGCGTCATCTTTTGTCTCTTACTTTTATTATGCATGTTGACCTAGTTTTACGAGACCACCCCATGATGATGAGGTATTATTATATCTCTCCGGCTCTGACACATATGTTACACGAGTTGTTAGGCTCATGTTTGACACGGACTTGCGTAATAAGCTGTCCACCTTTAAGTAAAGGTCGTACGACAGATAAATAATAACTGCTAATAGAGATATATTATTTTAGCAGACTTAGCAGTTACTAGAGGTATTTGTATGTTATAGATATGACACGTTAGTAGCATTGGATGGGGTGAACAATGAGTAAGCGTATGTGACTCATTTATAATTTTTTTTTATTTGCCCGTAAGCTCCGTCGGAGACGCGGGGCGTTATGACCTCTTTATTTTACTGTTGTCCTATGACGATCGAAAGACGTTATGTCCGTGGCCCCTGGATCTCCTAAAGAACTATGTCCAACCCATTATTTTATCTAGATAGTCCATACGCAGAAAAGTTGTTCTTAAATTGCATATCACATAGACTAGTTAGGTGACCTTGTTCGATGGGGATTCTTTCAGTACATTATTGGCATGCTTTTATATATCTTGTTACATCCCTCTGAGGACCTGATCCCTTTCCAGGTATAAACGATCATGATTATCTGTAGGAGTACGGAATGAGACATGATTCTTCATTCTCTGTCAAAGAGGTCTTACCCTCTGAATACCCATGATTATTTCATAGTTGATGGATCTTTTAGCTGTTATTCTCTTTATTTGATATTTTATTTTATATTGGAGTTTCGTCCTCCTCTATCATTTTAGTTTGCTATAGTGTTGATAGTGGATTTGTCTCCACCCTACTATTATTTTGGATTATTTGGACTTGATCATTTAAATCTATTTGGTTTAGTTTATTTATTCAATGACTTGCGTCTATGGATGAGATTTAGTTGCCTGTGACCTATTTGATAATATATATACCACTTGTGAATTGTTATTCATATACAGAGTACGTATGTGCTATGGTTTTCATATAATGGTGTTGCCATATACATACGGCTGACATGCTACGTATTCCTAGTCATACGTATTTTGGGACTGGGGCGTGACAACTTTGCGTCCTTCGCTTGAGGACGAGCCCCAATCTGAGTCACTAAAGTAGAAGTTGGATAATAAACTCCAGATAAATATAACATTGTAAAATAATTCTAAAAATTCATAATTAATTGAATTAGCAACTAACTAGTCATTCTCAGTTATTTGGTAATCAATACTTGAATTTATATTAATATAGTATGTAATAACACACACGCACACACACACACACACACACACACACACACACACACATATATATATATATATATATATATATATATATATATATATATATATATATATATATATATATATATATATATATATAACACAAGATTTTAACATCAAATATATATAATTTTATTTATATGGTGCATCCTTAACAAATCTTCTAAATGTTAAACCATATTATGCACATAATATTGCAAACTCTTGTTGCCTACTTGGTGAAGCTGTAAACCCCCTCAACCAAATTTAGGTCTACCTGGCTTAGATAGAGAGATGTCATGCCCCAGTCCTAAAATATATGTGACTAGGACACGTAAGCATGCCAGTCGTATGGATATGGCAACTCCAATATATGGAAACCAAAACCCATACGTACGTTGTAATATGAATATCAAATCCACAAGTGGTATAAAATGTAGCACAAGTCATAGGGTACCATCTAAGTCTCATCCACAGAAAATCAATATATAAATATATAAGCAGTATCTATGAAACTAGATCTCAATATAAGTATCTAAGGATGATAGTTGGATGGAAACAAATCCACTACCAACTCGAAGGTAAAGGTACAACACAATAAACATATATAAGAATACCAGCTAACGACCACGGGCTCGAAGAGAAGACATCCACGAAACATATATAACCATCCAAATCTGCTCTCCTACAAATACTCAAGAACAGATACACCTGGCAGGGGACCAGGTCCTCAGAGGAACGTAACAAGATACAGAAAAGTAAGCCAATTTGAATACAGTAAACATGCATAATGTTTGAAAATATATAAGTACGTTGTACAAGACAATCTATATGAATGCAAATAAGGACAACTTTTTGACGTATAGGCAAGGGTAGGCTACTCGATCTAAGCCTCACAACTCACACACCCGTCAGTGGACATCAGAAATCGTCAAACCTCGGGGGTAGCGACCAGCGCGACACACGCCCGTAGTACGAACTATATACTACGGTTTACCAGAGTGGTTAAAAGCACATACACCTAATGATTGTCCTCTCATGATACTAGGTGCCATGTGTGTGTCAACATATCTAATATATAGTAATGACTGAAGAAAAAGTACACATGCAAGAACTATACAGGAATGCAATAAATATACAGAAATATACTAAGCATGCAAAATACTGTAAATAATTTGGCAAGGTATCTTGCCTGATCTGAAAAAGAATGAAGTCCCAACTCAAGGCGTCGTCCGATCTACCCGTCACATAAATTAAATAAGTTAGGTTACAAAAGTGGGTGAATAGGTTCCTCTATTTTAATCTATTTTAATTCTGAATAAAATAATCTAAAATAGTATTTTAATCTTATTATAATCTAATTTATTGTTAAGCCCTAATTTTGGTCCAAAGAAAGTCAATTTTACGGATTTGTGATCCATGGTACGCAATTCGAGGCAATTCGTTGACAAAAAAAGTCAACCAACTCAAATCCTGGATTTGTGTGTAGAATCCTGTAGATTCAACGCTACATAAATGCTGGAATCGACAGTTTCATAAAATCATAAGTCGGTAAAGAGTTATGGCCACAAGGGCGCACAGATGACAGTTTTTGGTGGTTCCCTATTTACGTCTACGTTGCACGAATTTTACATTAGAATAAAATTATATTATAAATACTGGAAAAATAATTTTCTGGAAGTTCATCATGTCAGCTTTCCGAAACTTTAAATAGTTTGTAATTCCGAGTTCGGGATCTCCCAAAATCTCGAAAATACCAAAACATGTCTGATTTTGGACAGCTGACACTTTTAGAATATTCTGGAAAAATAGGTTCTGAAATTACTGAAATAATTTATATATTCAGAAAACTAACCTTGATATGATTCTAACAAAAAAAACTGGAGCACGTTTGGAGTCCGGAGCTAGGAGATATCGTCTTTTTAAGTCGTCATAACTACTAGAAAATGAGGCTGAATTTATGACGAATTTTGACTATTTTTGGACGAAAAAGAGAGGAGTTTCGGGATAAAAAAAATATAAAAGATGAGTTTATTCCATAAGTCTAATATGTATTTATAATGGTGAATATTGTTTAATTGAATAAGACTATGATTGATTAATTTGGATATGATTAGGATCAGTTTAAATAAGGATAGGATATACATGAAGTTGTTTTCCTAGTAGGCTCAGAATTTGAATTAATTTAAAAATAGAGTTTGAGTTTATCTCAATAATTTATAATCTTAAATATAATTAAAAATAATACAAATAATTTATAAATAATCTTATTAATATCTATTAACACTAAATTAGCTCTATCTAATATTAAGACTTTATATATCCAAATAAATTCTCAATAATTCCAAAAATCCAATAATTACTTAAAATTATATATAAATTACAGAAAAATATATTTAAATATTTTAACTCTAAAATAAATGTTTGGTAGTAACAACATTCAAGTATGGTCTCATAGTAAATCATGGAAGTCCTAAAAATTTATGTTTCCTAAGTTTTAATTACCAAAAATTCTCGAAAATCTCCAAAATCTAAAATAACCTAAAATAATTCTAAATAAATATTTATATAAGTAAATATATCAAGAAATTTATTTTCTAATTAACTAAGAGAATACTCTAAAGAAATTCAACATCTATAATAAATATAATAATATAAAATACACACAAAATACCTATTTTGGGTGATGGGTTTACAAGAGACTAGGGTTAGTTTGGAGCCATTTAGAATTAGAACCTAGTATTTTAGATTAATGTACACAATATTCGTATCACTTTGTGCACCTTACCGTTGCTTCGATATTTGGAGCGTTACACTAGCATTTGCTTTCAAACAAATTTTACACACTTTTTCTAGACGTGTCAACCTTCCATTTTGACCTTTGTGTAACTCATAAATACCCTCTCTTGTGCTTCATTTTAGTCGCACAAAATTTGTTACAAACGTCTATTCTTAAATCCAAATAAATCCAACTTTGCATCTTTGTCCGTTCCAATCGAAATTGGAGACACAATCTCGACTCATTTTGTGCAACCCAATTTATGACAATAATCTATTTTGAGTCTAATACGTCCATGACACTTGTGTCCCACCCAATTTTAATTCTATGTACTCCCAATTAATTAAAGAACACCAGTTACACTAATTTTAATTAAATTGGTGCAAGGATCCAACCTAACCCAAACTAGACCCAACACCAACCCAAACTCCCACTCACACCCTCAAGATTCATACTAAACAGCACACACCATTTTAACCCACTATATCACACCAAATATGGTGTTTTTTCTGATCTAATCCAAAATTCTATTGTTTGTACAATTTTCCAATTGTTAGGGGCTTTTTTGCAAATAGACAATTAGGTGTCCACCTCCCATTGGAGCCAAGCCATGAAGAAACCCCCCCCCCCTCATTTATTGATCGGTCCCCTATGGGTTTCACCCCCCCCCCCTTTGTGTGTACAACACACTACCTTTTCCTCCTACCTCATCTACACCCTTCATTCAAAATCTAGCCCATACTAGCCATCCAATCCTTCATGAAGAACTTTCCCCCCATCCCTAGGAATGCATTGTGGTCGGCCCTAATCCCAATGCCAACCTCCTCTCTCTCTTCTACATAAACACCTCCTCCCTCTCTCCATTTTTCATTCATAACACATCACCCGAACCCTAAACTACTTCTACTTCTTCTTCTTCCCTGACTTCCTCTTCCACCCACGACCATCTCACCACCCCGCCACCACAGTCACCTCCCTCCTCCGACCTTCCTTCTTCGGTCAGCAACCACCCCGCCGCCACAGTCACCTCCGACCATCACCATTCCCCCCGACTTCCTCCTCCGACCTTCCTCTCCCATTCCTCGACTTCCCTCTCCACCTTAGCAACCACCGCCAACACCACCACCGCCATCCCGACCACCGTCATCATCACTCGCCGCCTCCTTTAGTAAACCCGACCCCGACAGCCAACACCCAGAACATCACCATCATCCCCACGACCACCACCTCCTCCGACCATCTCCACCACCATCATCAACACCCCGCCACCACATTAGCCACCACCTTAACTATCGCCACTGTAACTACCGCCACCATCTTAACCACCACCACAGCCATCCCGACCACCATCATCATCATCCACCGTCTTCTCCAGTAAACCCGACCCCCAGCAATACCCCGACCATCACCATCACTCCACCATCGCCACCTACAACCACTACGGCCACCGCCACCATCAGCCTCACCCGACCATAGCTAACCCGCCACCACCGGCACCCCGCCACGACCCCGCAGCTGCCATTGTAGCTGCTGCTGCTACTGTGCATCGTCGGAGCGCCACCACCGGCTGGAGACCGGCCACCCTCGAGCAGCGAACCGACCATCACCCCCCCGGTTTACGAGCACACCAAGATTTACATTTTTATTCCTCTTCCTCCATGATATTGTTGTTGTATGGACCTATGTTAATTTGTGAACCCTAGTACCAAGTGTATATATGTGCATGTATGGGAATAGTGGTTAGTGTTACTAAATACTTCATAGAAATTTAGTTGTTAGTATGGCATATATTTGTGTAGACCCTAGGTGCTTAGACTAAACTGTCATTTGCGCACTCTAACCTATTAGCTAGGACACGAGTTAGGTTATACGATATTTGGAGTTGTAACGTGTTTGGTAGTTAACTATCTTGTTGTGCACGGTATTTGAGGACATGACGTACTCGTACACGGAGACCTAGATGGTTACCCATATCAAACAGGTCATGAAAATCTTAGTAAGTAGAATACCGAGTACCCATGTGTTAGAGGTGCAACTTAGCACCTACACGAATCATAATTGTGACCGCGATTGTAACATATGAGAAATGATATCTTAGGATGACTTGTAAATGTTGTGGGACAAATAGACTAAGTGTACACCTACCTCCTTGATCCTTGACTAGTCAACCTTAGCCATCGTATTTAGTTATAACGTTTATTTGGTTTAGACTCTGCGTAACTCATGACGTTGCGTAAGTTGTACTCTTGTACATGATTAGCATAGTGTAATGTAGTGATTGATATTTATTGTTATATATTCATAGGCACCCAAGACAATTCTACATTGGCTGTGGGTTCCGGATCCTTACTTGTGCACACCAGAGTTTCAGGCAAGTATACCTTGCCTTGTTGTACTATTTAAATTCAATTATTATTAGTTGTATGTTTTATTATTTTAATATTATATAACTGTGCACGTCCGAGGATGACTCGGGTGCAGTCAACGAAGGCGTTGACGTTAGGACTTGTGTTTGACCTAGTGTCTAGTGGACGCACCTAAAGTTGTGGAGTTATCAATATGACTCCCCAGGTCTTGACACGTATCATTGTACGTCACAGAGTGAGTTCATGTAGGGACGCGTTCTTCATACTTGACTGGCCATCGGTGTGAGCAGCACGTGTGACGGTATTTAGCATAGTTGTATATTTCTTTAGTAACTTGCATTATAGTACAAGATATCAACGTCGTATTCGCGAATTATACATTGGCATTGGGTGGGGAAGACAATTAGTCGGCGTATGGGACAGACATTTGGCTACCATAGTTTTAGAGCAAACTACGGTGTTGTGAGCCTCAGTGTTACCCGGTTATGGGCTATGTGTTACCCGGTTATAGGCTATGTGCTACCCGGTTATGGGCGTATATGCTTGTCGATACATCCGGCAGAGGTTACTAGCTGTGCGCTATCATGATCAGTGATGTAGTCAGCATATACGTCTGGCATCCAGTTTACAGCTAATGCCAGATACTTAGCCTCTGGCTTGATGCTACGTTTTATACCTTTTACCTACCTATACGTACCAAGGTTGTCTTCAAGTATATTTTACTTAGCTGGTTAGATCACCCTCGAGTTTATAGTATTTACTTTATGGCATGTATTTTTGTATCTTGTTATGTCCCTCTGAGGACCTAGTTCCTTTCCAGATCCGGACGAGCACTTGTACCCGACCATCTATGGAACAGGAGTAGAGACCGGATTCGTGTCTGAATAGCTGGGCAGTCCCTCAGCTGATGTGCTGCTGATCCACACGATAAGCAAGTGCCTAACCTTTTTCTACAGATGTCTCTTGTATGTCCCATCTTTCTGCAATACGAACATGGGGGCAATGAGTTGATTATGTCTTTGTGGTTGCTGTTGTTGAGCATGTCCTCTAACTGGTGCCTGTTGCTGGTGTTGTTGCTGGTGTTGTGGCTGATGTTGTTGCTGGTACGGCCTATGTTGTTGTTGAAAGTACGGGCGCTTGGCTGGTCCTGTGTTACCTCCTGTCGCTCCGGATGTATCGCGTCCTCTCTTGGGCCTGAGGTCCAAGTCGTCTTCGGCAATCTGGGCATCCATCAGAATACCCTCAAATATAGCAGTACGTCGTCCCGAAGTACGAGACTTGATCTCCCTATTCAATCATTTTCTGAATTTTTGAGCTCTATCTCCTGGGTCTCGAACCATCGATGGCGCAAATCGACTCAATCGACAAAATTCTGCAGCATATTCGTCGACTGACATGCCTCCTTGGACTAAGTCATGGAACTGACTTTCTAAAGCTCCCAAGGCTACGTCAGGAAAGAATTTCTCTTTGAAGAGTTCTTTAAAGTTCTCCCAAGTAAGTCCTTCAGCGGCGAGTCTCGGCTCTGTATGATATCACGTTAGTGCGATATCAAATATCTGACTGCCAGCGGCCTCTATCTGAAGAATCTCTGGAATCTGTGATAAGCGAAGATTCCTTTCTATGTCTTCTAACCATTCGTCAGCATATAGTATTCCTTCTGTGCCCTTGAACTCTCGAGGCATCATCCTCTTAAAGTCCACTATGGTACCGGGCCTCTGTTGTTGCTGACCTTGATGTTGCGGTTGTCGTGCTACTCTCTCCACAGCCTGGAGAGTCATCTGATGAGCATTCTCCATGCTCTCTCTCATCAGTTCGGTCTGCGCCTGGTGTGCTTCGGCTTGCATTCTCTGAGCCTCAGCTTGAATACGCTGAGCCTCTGCTGTTACTCTCTGGGCCTCTAGCATGCTTTGCATCAGTGCGAACATCTATGCCCCGTCAGCGGGCACTCCTCCGGGAATCGGTGTCGGTGGTGGTGGAAGGTTGTCTGTCATCATTGGGGCAATCCTTTGTATAGGTGGAGGAGGAATCCCGTTAGTTGCAGACACTCCCACACGAACAGGAGATGTAGGAGAATCTCCAGGTATCTGTTCGTCAGGTTGAGAGGTGGCAGTCCTCTCTGAATTGGCTACTCCCATTCTCATGGATCTAGTATTCGGCGACATCCTGAATACAGATCAAAGAATCAATTAAGGTGATAGATGTGATATTATCAAGGAAGGAAACTACAGTGCTAAAGGAAGCAATCCATTAGAATAGCAATAAGAAGTTCAAAATTTCCTAGTGTGATTGAGCATATTCTCATCCTAGATCTTATTTCCTATATCCTAGCACAGGCTCACAGCAGTACAACTAAGTTGTCGCACTACCACGATATCGCATAACTTGCAAAACTAGACCTGCATGGGCCACCACTAAAAACGTGTCTCGACCCGCACCCGGTATGGGGGCACGAGAGCGTGGGTACGTCCAGCCTACGCCGCAGTATCGGCGGTAGAACGCTGTCTGGGTCACAATAACACTAACTAAATAAACACCTGTCAATGATATACATCTCCGTAATCTCTCAATGTAACTCAATCACAACAACTATAAGGCACGATAAAAGATAAAAGAAATAACATAGTTAAACACCATGTCCCAACATAAAGATAACTCACAGTCTAGCTGTCCAACACAAGTTCCCAATTAAACTTAACATGAGTCTAATATAAACTGAAATAACCTCCATGAGTCTCAAGCATGAAATAAATATTATCTAGGTAGCTGTAGGCAAAGTCTCATCTAGAAGCATGGTCTCCTCTAGGATCTCTGGTACATAGTCTGCTCCTATACCTGGTCCGTAGTGCGTAGTACAGAAATCCTCAAGGTTCTCTGGAAAAAATATCCAGTCAGGATTTGAACGAAAATACACTTCTAACAGCAGTTCCACATATATTGACAAAAACTATAATACAGTGTAAAGAAATACAAGACAGATATGAAATAACTGGAAATAAGAAATACTGGAATAAAGAATGCAGGAAATAGATACTGGAACATCATCATCAATAGCCTCTGACAAGGGATAGAATTACAAGTGTGCGCAAGTACAAAGAACTGGCATGTAAGTGTGTATAAGAACAACAACTAGAACATGTGGAAATACAAGATCAATCTATCAAGATACATGACAAGAATCATCTAACTAAGTGTGTCAAACATCAGTATATCATGTGATCGGCTTGGGCTATATGACTCATTACATTAGTTAGCGGTCATCCCCAACAGGTCAGGCTAACCAGATGTAACAGCGATGAGGCATATAAGGGTAAGGCTGCACCGACGTGAAATATGGGTGAGCTAATGCTGCATGTAAGGGGTATGATCACATAAACTACTAATATTTCCCCGTTTCCCCAGCTAGCACGATGGATCCCAATCACGACTCCTCGTGACAGGTCTCAATGATGCCAACTCGTGTAAAGAACAGTGTCAGAGTCATGTACGCTATACAACAAGAATTATAGAGATAATCAACATAATGGAAACTGTCAGAGAATGTACTCGCCTGTGGTCCTTAGCTGGCAATACCACTGTCCGGGTTCCAAGGTGTCGTCTGGATGATCCAACAGTCCTATAGACATACCATATAATACAATACTACATCAGACATTACTCTAGCACACAATCAACATAATGATCTCAACAGGCTACATTAGGGGTGGTCACGTCTGTCGTTGTTGTGCATAACAGACAGTCAATAGTATGGTCTTGCCGGTACGTCAGTGTACATTTGGCAGTCTGTTATCATGCTACAGGGTCACAGTCGATGTAACTGCAGGATATCCTTGATTACATTCAAGTCATCAATAATATGATCTAACATACATAATTGTCTATTAGTTACCATTATATTAGATATTGTATATACATATACTTTAATAGATTTTATATCTTGCATCCATATTAACCAGGTACTAGGGAGATATACACAATACATCTACCATCACACTTTAAATCTCATTCTAATGCATGTACTCTACGTATATACTAATTAGGTTCGCATACGTTATGGTTATACATATGTATCAAGGTACACAGAGTAACTATATACGTATACCAATACCCATACGTACTTACGTACGCATCAAGTTTATATATGTCTATATACCAGTATTCAATGTAGCAAGTGCGAAGGTCTCCAAGGGAATTATATGTATGCGTACACGTATAAGCAAGAAGGAACTCGAACCTGCGTGCGAAATGAGACGTGTGTGTCGCGGCGTCGTCGAGTCGAAGGCTGCTCCGGTCGGGTACAGCGAGGTCAGCGACGTACAGGCGGGAACCTCGGTCGGCAGCGTGAGGCGTTGTCGGGGGGCGGCTCTGTCGACGGGATCCGACTCTCAGTTGGGGCGGGTACAGGGCTCGGGGTCCGGCGCTCGGGGCAGCGGGTGCAACGCTCGGTGGCAGCGGGTGCAGCGCTCGGGGGTCCGACGCTCGGGGCAGGGTGCAGCGCTCGGGGGGTCCGGCGCTCGGGGCAGGGTCCGGCGAGTTGTTCGGCGGATCAATGGGAAGGTCGGGTTTGTGAATAGGGATGGTAGCAATTTTCGGCTGTGGTTTTTGAAGAAAAGGAAAAAGAAAAGAGGTTTATATATATAGTATTGTGTAAGGGGTTGACCTAGGGTTTGGGTTGACTGGTCAACCCTCTTAGAATTGACCTCTTATGGAGATATTTCAAGGGCCAAGATTTAATAGAATTAAAATGGTAGGCTAAGATGCATTAGTTCCAAGGTTTTTGAGACCATGGTTTAATGGAGATTGATGTTGCACTCTCACGGTCCCAAAATTATGGAAAAATATACATGAAGGGAAAATAGATTTATTCGCGTGTCGCGTCCAATGGGATGGTCACCTTAATACGCTTTTGCATAAAAAGTGTCCAATAAAAGGGAAAATTGCACAAAAATTGGATTTATTGAGGATTAACTACGATGGGTTGCGACATCAGTTGGAAACAAGGGCTCGCAAAGCGTCCTAATTATCGAAACTACGATAAATTGTAACAATCAAACAATTATCCTTAATTATTTAAATATAATTAAATATCATGCAAATCATTTACACATTAATTACAGAAAGACGAAAATACCCCTAATCCAAAAAGTGGGGGTGACAAGTTTACCCTCCTTAAAGAATTTCGTCCTCAAAATTTAAAATGACTAACACAAGAACAAGCAATCAATTAATGAATTATACCTCAAGTCTCGAAGAGATATGGATACCGCTCGCGCATTTCGTCCTCTCTCTCCCAAGTTGATTCTCCTGGAGAGTGATTTCTCCATGCAACACGAACCAAGGGAATAGTCTGGTTCCGCAATATCTTCTCTCTACGATCCAAGATCTCCACCGGTTGTTCAGGATAGCTGAGTGTCGGTCCAACTTCGATCTCCAAGTGATCTAATACGTGACTAGGATCTGCCACGTACCGTCTCAGCTGCGACACGTGGAACATGTTATGCACTCCATCTAGAGTAGGCGGCAAGTCTAGTCTATAGGCCACTGCACCGACCCTTGCAAGAACACTGAAGGGCCCGATGTATCGTGGACTAAGCTTTCCTCCTCTGCCGAAACGAATCGTGCCCCGTGTCGGAGAAATCCGTAGGAACACCAAATCGCCAACCTAGAACAACGATCTTAGCATGCAACCTAAATAATGCAATCACAAACCAACAAAACAAATCAAAACAATACCTGAAACTCTAGGGGTCTACGGTAACTATCTGTCCAATGTCGCTGTCTGTCCTGCGCCACTCGTAGTCTGTCTCTGATAAGTTTCACCTTTTCTGCTGCATCCACGACCATTTCTGGTCCTAACAAGGCTCTTTCTCTAACGTCATCCCAAGATAAAGGGGTACGACACCTCCGTCCATATAAGGCCTCGAATGGTGACATCTCAATGCTGGCCTGGTAGCTGTTGTTGTAGGCAAACTCTACCAAGTGTAGATGATCCTCCCAAGAACCTCCGAGATCCAAGACGCAAGTGCGTAGTATATCTTCAAGAGTCTGAATAGTCCTTTCAGACTGACCGTCTGTCTGAGGGTGATATGCGGTACTGAACTTGAGCTGAGTGCCCAAGCTAGACTGCAGGCTCCTCCAGAAATGGGAAGTGAAACGACTATCCCGATCTGAGACAATACTCACAGGAACTCCATGTAATCTGACAATCTGCTGTACGTACATCTCTGCTAGCTTCTCCGTCGAAGTACCCACTTTAAAAGGTAAGAAGTGGGCTGATTTGGTCAACCTATCCACGATGACCCAAATTGCGTCTTTTCCTCCTGGAGAACGAGGAAGTTCCGAAATGAAGTCCATAGTCACGTGCTCCCACTTCCATTCTGGAATGGATAAAGGTTGAAGCAATCCCCCTGGCCTCTGTCGATCTGCTTTCACCTGTTGGCACACTAAACATCGGGATACGAAGCGTGCTACTTCGCGCTTCATACCATACCACCATACATGCTTCCTCAAATCTCGATACATCTTGTAGGCTCCGGGATGCATCGAGTACTGAGAGCGGTGTGCCTCCTATAAAACTTCTTCGCGCAGCTCTCCATTCGGCACACACATCCTCGTGCCATGTCGTAAGGATCCATCATCCGCAATAGTGAAATCGTCTATCAATCCTGCCTGAACTTGTGCTCTAATATTCCGTAGAGTCTCATCATCATACTGCGCAGCTCTAATTTTGTCCATCAGTTCCGATTGAATCTGCAGTCCCCACATCTGAATCTCAGCTCCTGGAACTAATACCTCAATTTCCAAGCTTTCAAGATCAGCTAATAAGTGTCTATCCGAAGTCAAACACATAGCCATTGGGTACCTGCTCAAGGCATCCGCGACTACGTTGGCTTTCCCTGGATGATACTGTAATAAGATATCAAAGTCTTTCATCAATTCTAACCACCTTCTCTATCTCATATTCAGCTCCTTCTATGTAAACACGTACTTTAAGCTCTTGTGGTCTGTGAAGATTTCCACACACTCTCCGTACAGATAGTGCTTCCACAACTTTAGGGCAAAGATAACTGCTGCTAACTCCAGATCGTGAGTGGGGTAATTCTTTTCATGAGGGCATAATTTTCTTGAAGCATAGGCAATTACTTTCCCGTGTTGTTGAAGAACGCATCCCAACCCTTTTCCTGAAGCATCACTGTAGATAGTGAATCCACCTGTCCCTGAGGGCAATGTCAAAACTGGTGTTGTCGTTAGTCTCCTCTTCAGCTCATCGAATGTAGCTTGACATTCTTCTGTCCAGACAAATTCCACATCTTTGTTTGTCAGCCTAGTCATTGGCTCTGCAATCTTGGAGAAGTCTTGTACAAATCTTCTGTAGTATCCTGCTAGTCCGAGAAAGCTCCTGATTTCAGCTACCGTGCTGGGGGTAGTCCATGACTTCACTGCCTCTATCTTCTTTGGGTTAACTAAAATTCCGTCACCTGTCACCATGTGTCCAAGAAATTCAACCTCTTCAAGAAAGAACTCACACTTTGAAAGCTTCTCGTATAATTTCTCTCTCCTGAGAGTTTCTAAGACTATTGTCAAGTGCTCTTCATGCTCTTCTGGGGTTTTTGAATATACTAGAATGTCGTCAATAAATACCACTACGAACTTGTCAAGGTACTGGTGGAACACCTTGTTCATCAAGTTCATAAATACTGCTGGTGCATTGGTTAAACCAAACGACATTACTGTAAATTCAAACTGGCCATATCTGGTTCGAAAGGCGATCTTCGGTATGTCTTATTTCTTCACTTTCACCTGGTGATAGCCTGACCTCAAGTCTATTTTTGAAAACACCTTTGCTCCGTTCAATTGATCGAAAAGATCATCTATCCTCGGCAGCGGGTATTTATTTTTAATAGTGAGGTTATTCAAGGCTCTATAATCGATACACATACGTACCGTGCCATCCTTCTTCGGTACAAATAATACCGGTGCTCCCCATGGCGATGAACTGGATCTAATAAAACCTTTTGTCTTGCAGCTCCTCAACTTGTTTCTTTAGCTCTACCAATTAGTTGTTGTTAACTCTATAGACATGTTGCGAAACAGGCTCCGCTCCTGGTATCAAGTCTATAGAGAACTCAACATCTCTGTCTGGCGGCAAACCTGGCAACTCCTCTGGAAATACATCCAGGAACTCCGTTATAAGTGGGTGCGGTAACTCTTCTTCTTCCACCCTGGCTCCGCAAAAAGTGCCTCTGCTTTGCTCCTCTGCTCCTCTGGCAATCTCAAACTCTGGCTCTCCTGGTGGTCAAAATACTACTCTACCTCCGCGACAATCTATAAAAGCATGGTGTTTACTCAGCCAGTCCATTCCGAGTACAATATCGTATTCCGGAAGTGGCATAACGAGTAAACTCACGCTCAACTCTCGGCCTTCCAATGACACTCTCTGATCCTTGCAACAATCTTGGACTAGGATAATGCCTCCTCCTGTCGTGATCTTGCAAGTCCTATCTAATGGTTCCATTTCTAAATGATGCTTTAGGGCATAAGATACAGATACGAAACTATGGGAAGCGCCAGAATCAAATAATGCAAGTGCTGGAATAGAATCGAGTAAGACTGAACCTGAAATCACGTCTCCAGCTGGCTCGGCCTCCTCAGTGGTCATGGCGTAAGCTCGTCCTTGTGGTGCTCCTCTCTGTTGCTACTGCTGCTGAGCAAACCTCTCCTGCTGCGATGGAAGTGGAGGTCCTCTCTGTTGGCCTCCTGGTGCAATAGGTGCTCTGGCTGGTCCTCTCTGAGCTGCTCCTCCTCCTTGGCGAGTCTGAATAGCTGGGCAGTCCCTCAGCTGATGTGCTGCTGATCCACACGATAAGCAAGTGCCTAACCTTTTTCTACAGATGTCTCTTGTATGTCCCATCTTTCTGCAATATGAACATGGGGGCAATGAGTTGATTATGTCTTTGTGGTTGCTGTTGTTGAGCATGTCCTCTAACTGGTGCCTGTTGCTGGTGTTGTTGCTGGTGTTGTGGCTGGTGTTGTTGCTGGTACGGCCTATGTTGTTGTTGAAAGTACGGGCGCTTGGCTGGTCCTGTGTTACCTCATGTCGCTTCGGATGTATCGCGTCCTCTCTTGGGCCTGAGGTCCAAGTCGTCTTCGGCAATCTGGGCATCCATCAGAATACCCTCAAATATAGCAGTACGTCGTCCCGAAGTACGAGACTTGATCTCCCTATTCAATCATTTTCTGAATTTTTGAGCTCTATCTCCTGGGTCTCGAACCATCGATGGCGCAAATCGACTCAATCGACAAAATTCTGCAGCATATTCGTCGACTGACATGCCTCCTTGGACTAAGTCATGGAACTGACTTTCTAAAGCTCCCAAGGCTACGTCAGGAAAGAATTTCTCTTTGAAGAGTTCTTTAAAGTTCTCCCAAGTAAGTCCTTCAGCGGCGAGTCTCGGCTCTGTATGATACCACGTTAGTGCGATATCAAATATCTGACTGCCAGCGGCCTCTATCTGAAGAATCTCTGGAATCTGTGATAAGCGAAGATTCCTTTCTATGTCTTCTAACCATTCGTCAGCATATAGTATTCCTTCTGTGCCCTTGAACTCTCGAGGCATCATCCTCTTAAAGTCCACTATGGTACCGGGCCTCTGTTGTTGCTGACCTTGATGTTGCGGTTGTCGTGCTACTCTCTCCACAGCCTGGAGAGTCATCTGATGAGCATTCTCCATGCTCTCTCTCATCAGTTCGGTCTGCGCCTGGTGTGCTTCGGCTTGCATTCTCTGAGCCTCAGCTTGAACACGCTGAGCCTCTGCTGTTACTCTCTGGGCCTCTAGCATGCTTTGCATCAGTGCGAACATCTATGCCCCGTCAGCGGGCACTCCTCCGGGAATCGGTGTCGGTGGTGGTGGAAGGTTGTCTGTCATCATTGGGGCAATCCTTTGTATAGGTGGAGGAGGAATCCCGTTAGTTGCAGACACTCCCACACGAACAGGAGATATAGGAGAATCTCCAGGTATCTGTTCGTCAGGTTGAGAGGTGGCAGTCCTCTCTGAATTGGCTACTCCCATTCTCATGGATCTAGTATTCGGCGACATCCTGAATACAGATCAAAGAATCAATTAAGGTGATAGATGTGATATTATCAAGGAAGGAAACTACAGTGCTAAAGGAAGCAATCCATTAGAATAGCAATAAGAAGTTCAAAATTTCCTAGTGTGATTGAGCATATTCTCATCCTAGATCTTATTTCCTATATCCTAGCACAGGCTCACAGCAGTACAACTAAGTTGTCGCACTACCACGATATCGCATAACTTGCAAAACTAGACCTGCATGGGCCACCACTAAAAACGTGTCTCGACCCGCACCCGGTATGGGGGCACGAGAGCGTGGGTACGTCCAGCCTACGCCGCAGCATCGGCGGTAGAACGCTGTCTGGGTCACAATAACACTAACTAAATAAACACCTGTCAATGATATACATCTCCGTAATCTCTCAATGTAACTCAATCACAACAACTATAAGGCACGATAAAAGATAAAAGAAATAACATAGTTAAACACCATGTCCCAACATAAAGATAACTCACAGTCTAGCTGTCCAACACAAGTTCCCAATTAAACTTAACATGAGTCTAATATAAACTGAAATAACCTCCATGAGTCTCAAGCATGAAATAAATATTATCTAGGTAGCTGTAGGCAAAGTCTCATCTAGAAGCATGGTCTCCTCTAGGATCTCTGGTACATAGTCTGCTCCTATACCTGGTCCGTAGTGCGTAGTACAGAAATCCTCAAGGTTCTCTGGAAAAAATATCCAGTCAGGATTTGAACGAAAATACACTTCTAACAGCAGTTCCACATATATTGACAAAAACTATAATACAGTGTAAAGAAATACAAGACAGATATGAAATAACTGGAAATAAGAAATACTGGAATAAAGAATGCAGGAAATAGATACTGGAACATCATCATCAATAGCCTCTGACAAGGGATAGAATTACAAGTGTGCGCAAGTGTAATCACCTGAAATTTTTAAGAATTTTAAATTTATTTTTCTGGAATTAATTAGCAATTTTCGGTAATTTTTAAACCAATAAATTAAAGCTGTCTGATTTAAAATAAATTTTTAAAATGATATTAAATAATATTAAAATGTGATAAAAATTATATTTTCAAGTGTAAAATTAAAAACCGAGCCTGGGGTATTTTTCCGGGAATTTATTGGACCCCGGATGAATTTTTAAAGCATTAAAAACTATTGTAAAAATTTACTGATTAAATAAACCAATTAATCAAACCGAACCCTGAACCGGACCGGACCGGCCGGTCTATCTAGACCGAACCGCTCAGGCTAGCGGGTCGGATCCGGGTCAGACCCGACCCGCCAACACCGGACCCGACCCGACCTGTTCAAATCCCTAACCCCCAAAATTAACACCCCGACCGGTCGTTTCCTCTGCCGGCGGCCGTTTCCGCCGCCGTGGCCGCCGGACGACCCCACGGTTCGCCTCCCCCGCACCCGGCGACCTCCTCCCTTCCACTTCCGGCCAACCTCCAGCTTTTCTTCTTCCCTTTTTCCCTCTATAAAACCCCGAGCCGGCCACCGGAAATGGCCTTCGATTCTTTCTTCTCCGGCGAGTTCTCGTACTCTGGTTGAACCTCCAGACCCCGCCGGACCACCAGCGACCTTCCCGCCGAACCACCAGCAGTCCACCGCCATCCCAGTCCGGCCACCTCCGGCCCCAACCCTGCTGTCGAACCCTTCCAGTCGATGTCCGGCCACCCACGGTACTAGGACCGGCCGCCCAGACGCCGCCGATCACACCAGGACAGGCACTGCTTCCACCCGAACCCCAGGCTGACTCCGGCGAGTCCCGATCATCTCCGGCAAGCCTTCGACAGCAAACCCTAGCTAGGACACAGCTTGGATACGGAACCAGGACACGGAGACACGAACTTGATACGCGCGGATCGAACTTTTCAGCCTTCTTTCAGGTATTCATAACTTCCTACTCGTAGCTCCGATTTCCATTCCGTAAGTTTCTTTGCGAAGCCTGTTAGACCCTCTCGGTGCCCAGACAAACTGCTCGGGGCATCGCGTCCTGTGGTGATCGCACACCGCGATCCAAAAACAGGAAAAAACTTAGCCCTGTTTCACCCCGGAATCGAGTACGCCCCGCCAAACGGGACGACTTGGTCACGTGCGGTCTTCGCCGACACGTCAGCAACATTGATACGGACGTGCGGGCTTTCGCAGAAGCTGATTCGGATGTACGTGCACACCAGAATCAGTGCGTATCCGCGGACATCGTCCCGTATCCGTGTTTTCTAAATCTCACTGTAACTTAGTGTATACACGTCGGATTGAGACGAAACCTGCACCATCGGACTCGTAGCAATACGCTGGTCCTGTGGGTCAAGTTTTGTTTGATTCTGAGAATGTTGGAAAATCGCGTGTCGTGGGCCCCACAGGCTCCACCTGACGGGCGATTTTGAGAACGGCTCATCGGAATCCAACTCTGGAAGTTCCGTTGGGTTCGTATCAACGTTCCTGACTTGTTGACACAAAGTTGGACTGATTTGGAGACCTTTGACCCTGACCCGGTTTTCGGTACAAAGCGACCTACGCATGGACCCGCTTTGGCCCAGTAGTGTCATTTTTGCCCTTGTGTCCAAACTGGACTTAAGGACAGCCGTTCCTAACTATTTCCTATGTTCTGAGACTGTTGTTAATGTTTATTTCAGCTTTTGGAGGAGTTATTGCTGAACCCACTGTTACAAGGACCGCCACTGATATTCCAATCCCAGGCAAGTGTACCTTGCCATAAATTGCAGATTGTTAGTTTAAATAGTTCTCTTGTTTTACTTTTCTGTGACTATTGTACATGTTATAACCTAGGACCGTATGACATACTTAGCGTCCGATCACAGTCGGGTGCCAATCCGTACGCGGAGTTGTGTACGTCATTTAGTGATGGATATTCGAGACCCTTTATATTCTCGTGCTTGATTTTCAAGTACACTACAACCTAGGACACCTGACACCATACATTGGCAGGATCTTCCTGACATATTCAAGGTGATTCTGTATAGGATACAGGATGGACATAGTTATATATATTCTTAATTTATGACTGTTGCATTAGATCTGATCTCACGTGACATGGACATGAGACGTGTGGTTACATTGGGTGGGGAGAGACACACAGGCTACAGGCTGTTCTATACATATATACTACTATTGTGAGGTTGTAGACTCTCGAGCAGAGCTAGACCACTACTAGATATTGCTGCTACCGGCTCCCCGACACAGAGCTTGTAGCAGTCTCAGCCTGAGTACTAGTGTTGCTCTCAGTTGCATTTTCACTTAGATGGTTATGTAGTTACCCTGCTTATTTCATTTACTATTTCACTGCATTTATTTCTGGCTTGTATTATTTGTACCTTGCTATGTCCCCTGAGGACCTGGAATGGATGATGTCCCCAGGTTTAGCAGAAGAGCATTATCCCGAGGTTTACGGGACAGGAGCTGAAGCTATACCAGGAGCTGTTGGTGAAGGAGAACCTAACATAGAAGCAGAGGTGATGGCAGAAGATTTTACTTGAGATTATGTTATTTGTACTCTTCAGATACTTTATTTTGGACTCTTTTGTTCTGGTCGGATGAACCAGTGTTTTAGACCCTTATCGGGTTGTTCCCCGACGTACTCTACTGAGACTGGACTTGATGTACTTTCTTTTATCTGCTGTTGTTCTTATTATTCTGTGTGTGGATGAGATTAGTTTTTGATATGATATTGTAGACCTATATTACAGCTTAAGTATGCTCGATAGATCCATTAAATTGGGATGTCCATCGATGTGTACTGCTGGCCATTGTCACGTGTCTAGTCCCACGACATTTTGGGACTGGGGCGTGACATGGTTTTTGTGGTGGCCCATGCAGGTCCACGACAAATTGTTTGGTTTCAACTTAGGGACCAAACAAACCTGTAAAAAGATAGGATAGGCTATAGGATCTCATCCATTTATTGAACGTTTTTGAAACTCTATATCGCATTCGAATTAAGTACTTGAATTTGCATCCTGCTTGACTCTACTAAACGTTCTCATAAAGTTTATTTTGCATGCAGAAAAATGGATCCGAGAAATGGAGATGAAGTTCCTTTTACACCACAAGACGCTGTGGTTACCTATGGTGATGGAGTTACACCAGAGAACAGAGGTCAATCCTCTCAGAGTGGACAAGATGAGCAACATAACTCAAGGTTCAGGCGCGATGATATCCCACCACCGCCTCAGTTCACTCCACAGATGCCTGCCTTCCCACCAGGACAAGCAATGGATGGGCAGCAAATGTTCCAGATGTTTTATGCTATGATGCAAGCTCAACAACAAGTTCAACAGGAGGCGCAGCGTCAGGAGGCAGAGAACCTGAGAACCAGCCTAGTGAATGCATTGGAGCAGGCAAACCCACAAGCTAGGCGACCAGCGACGGGATCTATCACTGATTTCCGTCAACTCAAGTCCCGTACCTTTTCGGGCAAGGAAGGACCAACTGAAGTGCATGAATGGCTCACTAATACACAGCATCAGTTGGAAGCAGCTGAACTTCTGCGGGAAAGATGGATGACTGCTGTCCGAATGCAACTAACGGACAACGCGCACCACTGGTGGCTAGCTGAAGAGAGGAGGCTCGGACATGACCGAGTCACTTGGGAGGAGTTCTCCAGACTCTTCCAAGAGATGTATATCCCAGCTGTTGCTAGATCAGAACTCAGGGACAAGTTTAACCGTCTCATCCAGGGCAACATGACGGTGGAGGAGTATAATGCTGAATTCATTCGCCTGAGTCGTTTCGCCCCTTCTCTAATTCCTACCGAAGAAGAGAAGGCGGAGAAATTCTTTGACGGACTCAGGTTCGAGCTTCAGAGGTTGATTGGATCTGTTGCCCCTACATCGTACAACGACGTCCTTGCGGCAGCACGACGCATGGAGCGCGTCACCAGGAGGGAGTCAAGTCTGAAGCGGCCATTTACCTCAGTACCATCCAAGGCAGCACAAGGAGATTCTGCAAAGCGACTCCAAAGGAATCTACCGCAGAGGGCAGCACCAAGAACTCTACCTACTTGTCATTTCTGCGGCAAGTTAGGTCACATTGAAAAGGAGTGCAGACGCAAATTGGGACTGTGCCTGGTATGCGGCTCCAATCAGCATCTATCCAGGGACTGCACAGCACGTCGAGAGGGAGAACCACGACTAGCTCTACCTGCACCACGGCCAGATTATCCAGCAGTGGGAGCACAGCAGACGGGAGTTGGAGGAGTCAGACCACCAGCTCCAGGAGGATATCAGCCAAGACCTCCATTGCCACCTCAAGCAGCACTATTCCAACAGGCTCGTCAGCAGAGGGGACCAGCACAGGGACGAGGTCAGGCTTTTGCATTGGCTGTTCAGGAAGAAGCTATTGCTGGAGAAGTTATAGCAGGTACCATCTTAGTAGCTTCATTACCTGCTGTAGCTTTATTTGATTCTGGGGCATCGCACTCATTTATAGCTGCTAGCTTCGTAGCCACACATAGAGTAGCTACTGCACCCCTTCCGAAGACTAAGAGAATTCTTACGGGAGGTGGAATCATACCTGTTAGTGATATCTGTAGATCATGTTCAGTAGTAGTCTGCGGAAGAGAGATGCGAGCCCAATTTCTGATCTTTTCTATGCCTGACTATGATGTGGTACTTGGTATGGACTGGTTAAGTCAGTATCATGCTACTCTTGATTGTCGGCTTGGAAAAGTTATATTCAGACCACCTGGACACTCAGAGTTTGAATTTCTTCGAGGAGCTGTAGAACAAGGTGTTCAGCCAACTCTTAGGGCATTAACTGTAGAAAGGGAGTCAAGTTACCCAAGAGTTATATCAGAGTTTGTGGATGTATTTCCCGATGATCTTCCAGGTCTACCACCTGATCGGGAAATAGAATTCACCATAGACTTAACTCCAGGAGCAGAACCTATCACTTCAACAGTTTATAGACTAGCACCTAAGGAGTTAGTAGAGTTGAAGAAGCAAGTTGATGAACTTCTGGACAAAGGTTTCATCCGGCCCAGTGTATCACCTTGGGGAGCACCTATACTTTTTGTACCGAAGAAGGATGGAACAGTTCGCCTATGCATTGATTACAGGGCGTTAAACGCTGTGACCATTAAGAACCGGTATCCCTTGCCTCGTATTGATGACTTGTTTGATCAGTTGAGTGGAGCTAGGATATTTTCAAAGATTGACCTAAGATCCGGTTATCACCAGATTAGGGTGAGGAAGGAAGATATCCCGAAGACAGCCTTTAGAACCAAGTATGGACACTATGAGTTCTTAGTAATGCCGTTTGGTTTAACCAACGCGCCTGCTGTGTTCATGAGCTTGATGAACCGAGTTTTCCACCAATACTTGGATAAATTTGTTGTGGTGTTTATTGATGACATTCTGGTATATTCCAAAAGTCACGAAGAGCACGAAGAACATCTCAGAATCGTGCTAGAGACATTGAGGCAGGAGAAGCTTTATGCTAAGCTCAGTAAATGTGAGTTTTGCATGGATAAGGTGCCATTCTTAGGGCATATTATCTCAGGAGAAGGGCTGTCAGTTGATCCAGAGAAGGTTGCTGCTATTGAGACTTGGCCTACACCAACATCAGTTGCTGAGGTGAGGAGTTTTCTAGGACTTGCTGGATATTACAGAAGGTTCGTAGAAAATTTCTCAAGGATTGCTGAGCCAATGACGAAGTTGACACGGAAAGATCAGGACTTTGCATGGACAGAAGAATGTCAGTTGGCCTTTGAAGAACTGAAGAGGCGTTTAACAACAGCACCAGTCTTGACTCTTCCTTCAGGGTCAGGCGGTTTTGTTGTCTATAGCGATGCGTCAGGTAGTGGCCTAGGATGTGTTTTGATGCAACACGGCAAAGTTATTGCTTATGCATCGAGACAGTTGAAGGTCCATGAGAAGAACTACCCAACGCATGATCTGGAGCTAGCTGCTGTAATATTTGCACTGAAGATTTGGAGGCATTATCTTTATGGTGAGAAGGTGGAAATCTTCACTGACCACAAAAGTCTGAAGTATGTATATACCCAGAAAGAGCTTAACATGAGGCAAAGACGCTGGCTGGAGTTGATGGTGGACTTTGATATAGATCTGCAGTACCACCCAGGGAAGGCGAATGTAGTAGCAGATGCACTTAGCAGGAAGCCTACAGCTTATTTCTTGACAATGCAGCTTGAGCTATTGAAAGATCTACAGGAGCTCCAGATAGAGGTTATTCTACCAAGGCAGAGTGGCTTGCTGGCTAATCTGGAAGTGAAGTCATCGCTCGTGGAAAGGATTAAAGAAGCTTTGCCTACTGATACAAGATTTAGAAGACTCAAAGAGAAGACAGAAGCAGGCATGCAGACGGGACTTCGCATACATGAGGATGGGACATTAAGGTGCGGAGATCGTCTATATGTTCCAAATGGAGAACTGAGACAAGAGTTAATGACTGAAGCACATAGTTCCATATACTCTGTTCATCCAGGAGGAACAAAGATGTATCGAGATCTAAGGCAGTATTACTGGTGGCATAGAATGAAGAGGGAGATTGCGAGATTCGTAGCTAAATGCTTAGTCTGCCAACAAGTGAAAGCCGAGCATCAGAGGACTGCCGGAATGTTGCAGCCGCTTCCCATACCAGAATGGAAGTGGGAACATATCACCATGGACTTCGTCACAGGATTCCCAAGGAGCCCCAGCGGAAAAGATGCGGTATGGGTTATCGTGGATCGACTCACTAAGTCGGCACACTTCTTGCCGTTTAGAGTCGGACAGTCCACGGAGATACTAGCCGACATGTATATGAGACAAATAGTAAGATTGCATGGAGTGCCGGTTAGTATCGTATCAGATCGAGATTCAAGATTCACCTCTCATTTCTGGAGAAGTATGCAAGAAAGTCTTGGAACCAGACTAAAATTCAGCACTGCCTATCATCCCCAAACAGATGGTCAATCAGAACGTACAATCCAGATTTTGGAAGATATGCTGCGATCCTGTATGTTAGACTTTGGAGGGTCTTGGGAAGATCATTTGCATTTGGTAGAGTTCTCCTACAACAACAGTTACCAGGCAAGTATCAAGATGGCACCTTTCGAGGCGTTATACGGTAGGAAGTGCAGATCGCCAATATGCTGGAGTGACGTCGGAGAGCGTCAGATATTGGGGCCAGAGTTGGTGATGCAAACTGTGGAGAAGGTTAAACAAATTCAGAATCATCTTCGGGCAGCTCAGGACAGACAGAAGCATTGGGCTGATACACATCGACGTCCCCTGGAGTTCAAGGAAGGAGAGCATGTATTTCTGAGGATTTCACCTACTCGAGGAACCATCCGCTTTGGGAGCAGAGGCAAGTTGAGTCCAAGGTACATTGGGCCCTTCGATATCCTGGAGCGCATTGGTGAGGTGGCCTATCGTCTTGCATTACCTCCATCTTTAGAGGGAGTGCATGATGTGTTCCATGTCTCACAGTTGAGAAGGTATGTGACTGACCCAAGTCACATAGTGGATCATTCAGAGATCGCCGTAGGTCCAAGCCTGAGATATGAAGAACAACCGGTAGGTATACTCGGAACCAGTGAGAAGACATTGCGAGGGCATACAATTAAACTGGTTCGTGTGGCATGGAAGCAACACTCACCTGGTGAATCTACCTGGGAGAGGGAAGATACCATGCGACAGAAGTACCCCCACTTATTCGAGGATGCAGGTATACCTTAAGTAAATTTTAATTCTTGTAGTTCTGTTCTGTTAGTAGTTTAATCTTTAAATTGCGAGGACGCAATTTTCTTAAGGGGGGTAGATTGTAATCACCTGAAATTTTTAAGAATTTTAAATTTATTTTTCTGGAATTAATTAGCAATTTTCGGTAATTTTTAAACCAATAAATTAAAGCTGTCTGATTTAAAATAAATTTTTAAAATGATATTAAATAATATTAAAATGTGATGAAAATTATATTTTCAAGTGTAAAATTAAAAACCGAGCCTGGGGTATTTTTCCGGGAATTTATTGGACCCCGGATGAATTTTTAAAGCATTAAAAACTATTGTAAAAATTTACTGATTAAATAAACCAATTAATCAAACCGAACCCTGAACCGGACCGGACCGGCCGGTCTATCTAGACCGAACCGCTCAGGCTAGCGGGTCGGATCCGGGTCAGACCCGACCCGCCAACACCGGACCCGACCCGACCTGTTCAAATCCCTAACCCCCAAAATTAACACCCCGACCGGTCGTTTCCTCTGCCGGCGGCCGTTTCCGCCGCCGTGGCCGCCGGACGACCCCACGGTTCGCCTCCCCCGCACCCGGCGACCTCCTCCCTTCCACTTCCGGCCAACCTCCGGCTTTTCTTCTTCCCTTTTTCCCTCTATAAAACCCCGAGCCGGCCACCGGAAATGGCCTTCGATTCTTTCTTCTCCGGCGAGTTCTCGTACTCTGGTTGAACCTCCAGACCCCGCCGGACCACCAGCGACCTTCCCGCCGAACCACCAGCAGTCCACCGCCATCCCAGTCCGGCCACCTCCGGCCCCAACCCTGCTGTCGAACCCTTCCAGTCGATGTCCGGCCACCCACGGTACTAGGACCGGCCGCCCAGACGCCGCCGATCACACCAGGACAGGCGCTGCTTCCACCCGAACCCCAGGCCGACTCCGGCGAGTCCCGATCATCTCCGGCAAGCCTTCGACAGCAAACCCTAGCTAGGACACAGCTTGGATACGGAACCAGGACACGGAGACACGAACTTGATACGCGCGGATCGAACTTTTCAGCCTTCTTTCAGGTATTCATAACTTCCTACTCGTAGCTCCGATTTCCATTCCGTAAGTTTCTTTGCGAAGCCTGTTAGACCCTCTCGGTGCCCAGACAAACTGCTCGGGGCATCGCGTCCTGTGGTGATCGTACACCGCGATCCAAAAACAGGAAAAAACTTAGCCCTGTTTCACCCCGGAATCGAGTACGCCCCGCCAAACGGGACGACTTGGTCACGTGCGGTCTTCGCCGACACGTCAGCAACGTTGATACGGACGTGCGAGCTTTCGCAGAAGCTGATTCGGATGTGCGTGCACACCAGAATCAGTGCGTATCCGCGAACATCGTCCCGTATCCGTGTTTTCTAAATCTCACTGTAACTTAGTGTATACACGTCGGATTGAGACGAAACCTGCACCATCGGACTCGTAGCAATACGCTGGTCCTGTGGGTCAAGTTTTGTTTGATTCTGAGAATGTTGGAAAATCGCGTGTCGTGGGCCCCACAGGCTCCACCTGACGGGCGATTTTGAGAACGGCTCATCGGAATCCAACTCTGGAAGTTCCGTTGGGTTCGTATCAACGTTCCTGACTTGTTGACACAAAGTTGGACTGATTTGGAGACCTTTGACCCTGACCCGGTTTTCGGTACAAAGCGACCTATGCATGGACCCGCTTTGGCCCAGTAGTGTCATTTTTGCCCTTGTGTCCAAACTGGACTTAAGGACAGCCGTTCCTAACTATTTCCTATGTTCTGAGACTGTTGTTAATGTTTATTTCAGCTTTTGGAGGAGTTATTGCTGAACCCACTGTTACAAGGACCGCCACTGATATTCCAATCCCAGGCAAGTGTACCTTGCCATAAATTGCAGATTGTTAGTTTAAATAGTTCTCTTGTTTTACTTTTCTGTGACTATTGTACATGTTATAACCTAGGACCGTATGACATACTTAGCGTCCGATCACAGTCGGGTGCCAATCCGTACGCGGAGTTGTGTACGTCATTTAGTGATGGATATTCGAGACCCTTTATATTCTCGTGCTTGATTTTCAAGTACACTACAACCTAGGACACCTGACACCATACATTGGCAGGATCTTCCTGACATATTCAAGGTGATTCTGTATAGGATACAGGATGGACAGTTATATATATTCTTAATTTATGACTGTTGCATTAGATCTGATCTCACGTGACATGGACATGAGACGTGTGGTTACATTGGGTGGGGAGAGACACACAGGCTACAGGCTGTTCTATACATATATACTACTATTGTGAGGTTGTAGACTCTCGAGCAGAGCTAGACCACTACTAGATATTGCTGCTACCGGCTCCCCGACACAGAGCTTGTAGCAGTCTCAGCCTGAGTACTAGTGTTGCTCTCAGTTGCATTTTCACTTAGATGGTTATGTAGTTACCCTACTTATTTCATTTACTATTTCACTGCATTTATTTCTGGCTTGTATTATTTGTACCTTGCTATGTCCCCTGAGGACCTGGAATGGATGATGTCCCCAGGTTTAGCAGAAGAGCATTATCCCGAGGTTTACGGGACAGGAGCTGAAGCTATACCAGGAGCTGTTGGTGAAGGAGAACCTAACATAGAAGCAGAGGTGATGGCAGAAGATTTTACTTGAGATTATGTTATTTGTACTCTTCAGATACTTTATTTTGGACTCTTTTGTTCTGGTCGGATGAACCAGTGTTTTAGACTCTTATCGGGTTGTTCCCCGACGTACTCTGCTGAGACTGGACTTGATGTACTTTCTTTTATCTGCTGTTGTTCTTATTATTCTGTGTGTGGATGAGATTAGTTTTTGATATGATATTGTAGACCTATATTACAGCTTAAGTATGCTCGATGGATCCATTAAATTGGGATGTCCATCGATGTGTACTGCTGGCCATTGTCACGTGTCTAGTCCCACGACATTTTGGGACTGGGGCGTGACAGCAAGTACAAAGAACTGGCATGTAAGTGTGTATAAGAACAACAACTAGAACATGTGGAAATACAAGATCAATCTATCAAGATACATGACAAGAATCATCTAACTAAGTGTGTTAAACATCAGTATATCATGTGATCGGCTTGGGCTATATGACTCATTATATTAGTTAGCGGTCATCCCCAACAGGTCAGGCTAACCAGATGTAACAGCGATGAGGCATATAAGGGTAAGGCTGCACCGACGTGAAATATGGGTGAGCTAATGCTGCATGTAAGGGGTATGATCACATAAACTACTAATATTTTTCCGTTTCCCCAGCTAGCACGATGGATCCCAATCACGACTCCTCGTGACAGGTCTCAATGATGCCAACTCGTGTAAAGAACAGTGTCAGAGTCATGTACGCTATACAACAAGAATTATAGAGATAATCAACATAATGGAAACTGTCAGAGAATGTACTCGCCTGTGGTCCTTAGCTGGCAATACCACTGTCCGGGTTCCAAGGTGTCGTCTGGATGATCCAACAGTCCTATAGACATACTATATAATACAATACTACATCAGATATTACTCTAGCACACAATCAACATAATGATCTCAACAGGCTACACTAGGGGTGGTCACGTCTGTCGTTGTTGTGCATAACAGACAGTCAATAGTATGGTCTTGCCGGTACGTCAGTGTACATTTGGCAGTCTGTTATCATGCTACAGGGTCACAGTCGATGTAACTGCAGGATATCCTTGATTACATTCAAGTCATCAATAATATGATCTAACATACATAATTGTCTATTAGTTACCATTATATTAGATATTGTATATACATATACTTTAATAGATTTTATATCTTGCATCCATATTAACCAGGTACTAGGAAGATATACACAATACATCTACCATCACACTTTAAATCTCATTCTAATGCATGTACTCTACGTATATACTAATTAGTTTTGCATACGTTATGGTTATACATATGTATCAAGGTACACAGAGTAACTATATACATATACCAATACCCATACGTACTTACGTACGCATCAAGTTTATATATGTCTATATACCAGTATTCAACGTAGCAAGTGCGAAGGTCTCCAAGGGAATTATATGTATGCGTACACGTATAAGCAAGAAGGAACTCGAACCTGCGTGCAAAATAAGACGTGCGTGTCACGACGTCGTCGAGTCGAAGGCTGCTCTGGTCGGGTACAGCGAGGTCAGTGGCGTACAGGCGGGAACCTCGGTCGGCAGCGTGTGGCGTTGTCGGGCGGCTCTGTCGACGGGATCCGACGCTCAGTCGGGGCGGGTACAGCGCTCGGGGTCCGGCGCTCGGGGCAGCGGGTGCAGCGCTCGGGGGTCCGGCGCTCGGGGCAGGGTGCAGCGCTCGGGGGTCCGGCGCTCGGTGCAGGGTGCAGCGCTCGGGGGGTCCGGCGCTCGGGGCAGGGTCCGGCGAGTTATTCGGCGGATCAATGGGAAGGTCGGGTTTGAGAATAGGGATGGTAGCAATTTTCGGCTGTGGTTTTTGAAGAAAAGGAAAAAGAAAAGAGGTTTATATATATAGTATTGTGTAAGGGGTTGACCTAGGGTTTGGGTTGACTGGCCAACCCTCTTGGAATTGACCTCTTATGGAGATATTTCAAGGGCCAAGATTTAATAGAATTAAAATGGTAGGCTAAGATGCATTAGTTCCAAGGTTTTTGAGACCATGGTTTAATGGAGATTGATGTTGCACTCTCACAGTCCCAAAATTATGGAAAAATATACATGAAGGGGAAATGGATTTATTCGCGTGTCGCGTCCAATGGGATGGTCACCTTAATACGCTTTTGCATAAAAAGTGTCCAACAAAAGGGAAAATTGCACAAAAATTGGATTTATTGAGGATTAACTACGATGGGTTGCGACATCAGTTGGAAACAAGGGCTCGCAAAGCGTCCTAATTATCGAAACTACGATAAATTGTAACAATCAAACAATCATCCTTAATTATTTAAATATAATTAAATATCATGCAAATCATTTACACATTAATTACAGAAAGACGAAAATACCCCTAATCCAAAAAGTGGGGGTGACATTTGGTGCCGCCTTGATACCCAATAATCTGGAGAAGGCCAGGAGATTCCATCATGGTCTGACGTATGAGCTACAGAGGTACACTACCACCCAGGCGAGGATCTCTAACGAGGAGGTTCTGTCAGAGGCTAGGATCCAGGAGGCTATTGGCAGAGGATCGAGGCATCCCAGTGTAGCCGCACTAGCTAAGGCACAACCAAGAGTAGGAGGACCGATCCGTTATCCAGGAGTACAGACGCAACAGAGGATTGTGCCGTATCAACAGAGAGAGCTACCGACATGTCACTTTTGCAGAAAGAAGGGACATGTTCAGAAAGATTACAGAAGAAGGTTAGGACAGTGTTTGAGGTACGGATCAAACCAACATCAAGCTCAGGAGTGTTCCCAGTATGCTAATAGAGCCCACCAGATAGTGCAAAGGCCAGCTCCATCGGTTCTAGGTATGTCCGTAGCATTACTTGATAATTTATAGCTTATTATGTGTTTATTTTAATTTCGAGGACGAAATTCTTATAAGTTTGGTAGATTGTAAACTACCTCGACCAAATTTAGGTCTACCTGGCTTAGATAGAGAGACTAGGGTTAGTTTAGAGCCATTTAGAATTAGAATATAGTATTTTAGATTAATGTACACAATATTTGTATCACTTCGTGCACCTTACCATTGCTTCAATATTTGGAGCGCTACACTAGCATTTGCTTTCAAACAAATTTTATACACTTTTCCTAGACGTGCTAGCCTTCCATTCTGACCTTTGTGTAACTCATAAATACCTTCTCTTGTGCTTCATTTTAGTCGCACAAAATTTGTTATAAACGTCTATTCTTAAATCCAACTAAATTCAACTTTGCATCTTTGTCCGTTCCAATCAAAATTGGAGACACAACCTCGACCCATTTTGTGCAACCCAATTTATGACAATAATCTATTCTGAGTCTAATACATCCATGACACTTGTGTCCCATCTAATTTTAATCCTATATACTCCCAATTAATTAAAGAACACCAGTTACACTAATTTTAATTAAATTGGTGCAAGGACCCAACCTAACCCAAAACTAGACCCAACATCAACCCAAACCCCTACTCACACCCTCAAGGTTCATACTAAATATCACACACCATTTTAACCCACTATATCACACCAAACATGGTATTTTTCCTCATCCAATCACAAACCCCATTGTTTGTACAATTTTCTAATTGTTATGGGCTTTTGTGTAAATAGACAATTAGGTGTCCACCTCCCATTGGAGCCAAGCCATGAAGAATCCCCCCCCTCGTTTGTTGATCGGTCCCCTATGGGTTTCCCCCCTATTTTTGTGTGTACAACATACTACCTTTTCCTCCTATCTCATCTACACCCTCCATTCAAAATCTAGCCCATCCTAGCCTTCCAATCCTTCATGAAGAACTTTCCCCCATCCCTAGGAATGCATTGTGGCCGGCCCTAATCCCAATGCCAACCTCCTCTCTCTCTCCTATATAAACAACTCCTCCCTCTCTCCATTTTTCATTCACAACACATCACCCGAACCCTAAACTACTTCTACTTCTTCTTCTTCCCCGACTTCCTCTTCCACCCACGACCATCTCACCACCCCACCACCACAGTCACCTCCCTCCTTCGACCTTCCTTCTCCGGTCAGCAACTACCCCGCTGCCACAACGCTACCACACCTCAACTACCATCTACGACAGCAGCCACCCTTCCTCTTCTTTTTCTTCCCTGACTTCTTCTTCTTCTTCACCGGTCATCACCACCCCGCCGCCACAGTCACCTCCGACCATCACCATTCCCCCCAACTTTCTCCTCCGACCTTCCTCTCCCATTCCTCGACTTCCCTCTCCACCTTAGCAACCACTGCCAACACCACCACCGCCAGCCCGACCACCGTCATCATCACCCGCCGCCTCCTCTAGTAAACCCGACCCCGACAGCCAACACCCCGACCATCACCATCACCATCATCCCCATGACCACCGCCTCCTCCGACCATCTCCACCACCATCATCATCATCCCTCCATCACCTTAGCCACCACCTAAACCACCGCCACTGCAACCACCACCACAGCCATCCCGACCACCATCATCATCACCCGCCGTCTCCTCCAGTAAACCCGACCCCCAGAAATACCCCGAACATCACCATCACTCCACCATCACCACCTATAATCGCTATGGCCACCACCACTATCAGTCTCACCCGACCATAGCCACCCCGCCACTAACGGCACCTCGCCACGACCCTGCAGCTGCCATTGTAGTTGCTGCTGCTACTCTGCATCGCTGGAGCGCTACCACCAGCCGGAGACCGACCACCCTCGAGCAGCGGATCGAGTATCACCCCCCACCCCCGGTTTACGAGCACATCTAGGTTTGCATTTTTATTCCTCTTCCTTCATGATGTTGTTGTTGCATGGACCTATGTTGAGTACCTAGTGTATATATGTGCATGTATGGGAATAGTGGTTAGTGATACTAAATACTTCATAGAAATTTGGATGTTAGTATGGCATATATTTGTGTAGACCCTAGGTGCTTAGACTAAACTGTCATTTATGCACTTTAACCTATTAGCTAGGACACGGGTTAGGTTATACGATATTTGGAGTTGTTACGTGTTTGGTAGTTAACTATCTTGTTGTGCACGGTATTTGAGGACATAACATACTCGTACATGGAGACCTAGATGGTTACCCATATCAAACATGTCATGGAAATCTTAGTAAGTAGAATATCGAGTACCCATGTATTAGAGGTGCAACTTATTACCTACACGAATTATAGTTGTGACCGCGATTGTAAATATGAGAAATGATATCTTAGGATGACTTGTAAATGTTGTGGGACAAGTAGAATAAGTGTACACCTAACTCCCTGATCCTTGACTAGTCAACCTTAGCCAACGTATTTAGTTAGAACGTTTATTTGGTTTAGACTCTGCGTAACTCATGACGTTGCATAAGTTGTACTCTTGTACATGATTAGCATAGTATAATGTAGTGATTGATATTTATTGTTATATATTCATAGGCACCCAAGACGATTCTACCTTGACTGCGGGTTCCGGATCCTTACTTGTGCATACCAGAGTTCCAGGCAAGTATACCTTGTCTTGTTGTACTGTTTAAATTTTAGTTATTATTAGTTGCATGTTTTATTATTTTAATATTATATAACTGTGCGCGTCCGAGGACGACTCGGGTGCAGTCAACGAAGGCGTTGACGTTAGGACTTGTGTTTGACCTAGTGTCTAGTGGACGCACCTAAAGTTGTGGAGTTATCAATATGACTTCCCAGGCCTTGACACATATCATTGCCCGTCACAGAGTGAGTTTATGTAGGGACGCGTGCTTCATACTTGACTGGCCATATGTGTGAGCAACATGTGTGACGATATTTAGCATAGTTATATATTTTTTTAGTGACTTGCATTATAGTACGAGATGTCAATGTCGTATTCGTGACTTGTACATTGGCATTGGGCTGGGAAAATAATTAGTAGGCGTATGGGACAAACATTTGACTACCATAGTTTCAGAGCAAACTACGGAGTCGTGAGCCTTAGTGTTACCCGGTTATGGGCTATGTGCTACCCGATTATGGGCGTATATGCTTGTCGATACATCCGGCAGAGGTTACTAGCTGCGCGCTATCATGATCGGTGATATAGTCAGCATATACTTCTGGCATCCAGTTTACAGCTAATGCCAGATACTTAGCCTCTGGCTTGACGCTACGCTTTATACCTTTTACCTACCCATACGTACCAAGGTTGTCTTCAAGTGCATTTCACTTAGCTGGTTAGATCACCCTCGAGTTTACAGTATTTACTTTATGGCATATATTTTTGTATCTTGTTACGTCCCTCTGAGGACCTGGTTCATTTCCAGATCCGGACAAGCACTTGTACCCGACCATCTATGGAACATGAGTAGAGACCGGATTCATGGCTGAGGACTTTGAGGTATTTCCAGAGGAGTTTCCGTGATTTGGGTACACTGCTATTTCGGACTAGAGCATTCTTATCTAGCTAGTTGATACTCTAGTCTAGTTATCTTACTTCTTTCCGTACTTTTATTTCATTACTGTATTCAGTGGGTTTGTCCCCATCAGACTATTTCAGATGTACTATGGATATTCAGACTCTTTGTATTTCATTTACCAGCACTTGCTTCAGTCTTTATTATATTGTATTCTATGGATGAGATTAGATATTTTCCTGTTGTATGATAGCATATTGGACTTGATAGTATTTTAGGACAGTGTAGTACGCTTCGTCGGGTCCATTAAATTAGAAATTTCTTCGGAGTCGTATTAGCTGGCCATTGCCACGGGGCCTGGTCCCGTGTATTTTGGTACTGGGCCGTGACAGAAGCGTTCAAACTAATAGACATGTTATAATATTTTCTAAATTCATTTGAAAAATTAAAGACATTCTTTTACAATTAAATTAACAATATGACAAGCAAATCTTATATGAAAAAATTATCCTTCTAATAGAGACCGAATTTAAGTTTTTAAAATATCGATATAAGAAGTAATATTACTAGCATTATAAAAAAATTAAATTTTTATTATTATGAATATCATATTCAATTAAAACTTGCAATATGGCTACGACGATTGCTGATCCAGTATGCAGAGATTCCAACGATTTTAGACAAGGAATTCATTTTTGTAACACCCATTTTGCATCTAAATAATGTGTCATGATACAAACAAAAGGATAATTTTATTTACTAGCTCATATATCAGAAGTTAAAGAGAATTTACTAATATTTTTAAAACTTTCTTTCAAAGCTGCTTTTTATTTTTCAATTTTTTTAACAGCATCTGCTATACTAGTAGATTTTGGAACTTCAGTAAAACAATAATTTAGTGTACTACTTGCATAGTCGTAATGTAATTTACTCACCAAATGTAAAAGGTTGTTCGTCACAAATAATATATTTTGCAAAGTTGGATTTGTTACGTGTAAAAAAATAAATAATGTTTTGTATTGAAGATCCTCGAGGACCTGCGTTTGTTTTTGTTCTTTGGAATCTAAGACTTCATTTTACTCTTTATATGTGACAAATAATTTAATATAATATTCTCATAATATCAATCTTTTTCTAGTTAAAATATTACTATTAATAATTCTAACTTATGGATGTGACATTTGTGTCGATGGTAGTCCATTTTCTACATGTTTATTAGATAATAATTAATTTTTAAAATTACTATAAATATCATAACAATGTTATGAAATATTTTATTAGTGTTGGTTAGAAGCATCAGCATCATGGAGATCCATACCATTTTAAAAAAAAATATAATTTAAAAAAGTAATAAAATTTCAATTTCAAAATTAACTAATTTTATAATATTAAAAATATTGACTTAAATCTTAACTTGATTTCCTCCAAAGTCGGATGTAGAATTGTTGCAGCTTGGTGGTGGGCGATAAAGTTGAAGCTCCAATTTTTTTGGATTCTTGCAACTTTTTTTTTTCACTTGAGTCTCCAGAAAGTAAATACTTCACCGAATATAAAACTAGTTTGTTTGTAAGTATTAGAAGAGAGAAAATAATTTTTTTATAATAAATTTAAATATATTAAGTCATATTTATAAAAAAAAAATTGAGTGTCAAATGACCACAAATTTTCTTAGAATATAGCTATTATAGGGATATTTTGATTATTTAAAAAAAAACAGACTATCCCTTGTCAATGTTCAAAAACGCTAGGATTTGGAGATATTCTTAGTAAAAATACTCACAAATAATAATATGACTGTTGGAGTATTTTTTTTAATACCAAAAGTACCCTTTTCAATATAGTAGTTAATAGAGTGATACTTTTGGTAAAACAACCACCAAACACAATTAAAATAATAAATTGGTGGGCCAGGAGGGGTTTTCGGGTTGACCTGAGCATGATCGAGCTGAACCGGGTCGACTGATTTTGGGAGTAGGATCCAGTTCAGACCAAATTTTGAACCGGGATAGACCTGCACAGTGAACCCAACCCAAACTCGGGGTTCTAATGGGTCGGACCGGGTCGACTCGTTGACCGGGCCAGGGCCGATCCAATCCGGGTTTGATTGTGTCGGACTCAGCTCGAGTTCCGAATCGTCCGACCCAACAAAGACCTTGAATAAATTATGGTAATTTAGAACGGATTAATATGTGCTACACATTTATAAATTAGCAATTTTCGTATAAAATAATATAATATAAGTAAATAAATAAATTACATATAAGATAATATGTTGGGTGAATTTCAAAAATAATAATGTTTCGCCAATAGAATTGACGTTATGAGTGCATGCACTTATACCACCAATAGTAATGACAAGATGGACATGAAAATGCCAATAAGAATGGCGATATGTTGCAACTAATCACTGCTTTTCTTTCTTTTTTTAATGATTTTTTTAAAATACATAAATTTAATAAGCCACTGACGGTGGCGATTTCGAAACCAAACCACAAATAGGTTTGGCGACATTAATGCATTTTTGAATCATTGTCGTCATGGTGGCTATGCCGACTGTATATGCACGAGCCATGCATGTACATGTATGTATTTGTGAGCAAATGATGTTGCTACAGGAGGCTACCACATTGGACAGAAGACAATCCAACAAGCGAAGGCATACCCTTCAAAGTGCCCAGTCATGCATGACTCTTCTTTGCGAGTGCATGCACTTTATTAGCAAAATTATTCTTTATGAGTGCATGGAATTTGTGAGCAAATGACACTAGTACCATGCATGCATTTTGTGAGAAAATGATGCCATGCATCTGTGTCGCCAATACTAATGGCGTGAAGCATCTATTCATCCCATGTCGCCGAAGCTATTGGCGGTTTGGTCCTCAGCCAAAGTTATTGACGACATGATGGCTTTAAAAAAATTCTGCTACATCCATGCTGCCAAAGCTACTAACAATTTGGTCTCCAAACCGTCAAAGCTAGTTGCGACATGAATGAAAAAAAAAACTGCATTCATATCACTATTGTTAGTGGCATTTTCGTACCATGAACTCATACCGTCCATGTTATTGGTGACACATTACTTTTTTTTTATAATTCATCCAACTTATTATCTTATACTTAAATTTAATTATATTTTATTATTCTATATGAAAATTTTTGTTTACAAATATATTTGTATCACCAAAAAGATTAGAGGTCTGTTTGGTTCACTGCAATTTAATCGTAATGGAATTGCAGTAAACTAAACGGACCTTAGATGGTTCTGAAAAAAAAAAAAAATACTAGTTATAAAATAATCTATCTATAGAAGAAAGTAGACCTGCCCGGTTCAAAATCCCACAGCTGTACCTACTAAATTGGTCCGGGTTAAAGTGGCTCTTCCGCCACTCCATTTTCCATTCCAATATTCTCTCTCTCTCTCTCTCTCTCTCTCTCCTCTCTCTATAAAATTCTCATTTTTTCTTCTCGCTCTAGAATTGAAGGGTTTCCAATGGCGATTTCGCGGCGACTCAGATTCGGTATCCCTCTCGTCCGCCGGGCCCTGAGGTCCGAATCGGATCTTCTTCGGGCCCCCGGCGCCGGTAGGAGCTCATTGATCGGTAAATTCTTTTTGGTTCATCACTGGATTTTTCTTGATTTTGGGGTTAATTGGCGATTATGATGTAGAAATCACTTGTATTATCTGCTTTAGAAATATGACACGATATGGATGTGGAGTCGACGACACGGACACGGCACTGACTTTTGTGGAGTTTTCCTGCTTGGTTCCTAGGCTTTAGTGGTTGAGTTTGGTTGGGACGTGGAAAGGGTTTGATTCAGGAGCGATTGCTTGATTATGAGAGAAAGATGAAATCTTTGGAAGGGATTGAGATGGATTTCACTGGAATCTTTTGGGAAAGATCTTGCAGGGGAGCGAATACAATACCGTGTGGACACGGCGAGACGGGCACACCATTGACTGTTGGTGCCGGCGTTACAAAGATCGTGTATGTGAAAACCAAAATCACAACTGATTACTACTCTTAATAGTCTTACGTAATCAGAATATAAACTGACACTAAAGAAACAAAGTTTGCAAAAGTCTCTAGCAATCGCAACAAAGAACACAAGAAAGAAGAAAGAAGAAAGATCACAAAAAAATAAACCTTGCTGGGTGATGAAAATCACCGTTGCTCAAAGCAAGATTAGACCCTTTTCGTCGATCTTCTTTCAGGAACCAGTAAGTTCAGATCAAAGAACTTCTGGAACGCTCTTGTTACTCTGACGTTTTTTTCCTCCCCACATGGATAAAAGTAAGTAAACAGGAATTAATTCTAGCTCCCACATGATGAGACTAGATTTCTTCTAAGGACAACACCTCCTTGGTCCTGAATAGCTGTTGCTAAGGTTCCTCTCACAGTATATACACTATGTTCTAACACTTGTTCTCTATGTTACAATCTCACTCACCTACGAAGAACACGTGTATATATATTGGAGAACTCCTTAGCAGCCACTCCCTTAGTGGGCACCAAAATCGGAGATAATGTCCACTAAGTAGAGACGGTTACCACAATTACCACTACTTAATGTGGAGAAACCGTCCACTAATTAGGGCGGTTAATAATCCACTAATTAGGATGGTTAATGTCCATTACCCCAAATAATCGAGAAGATAATTGCCACTTACATAATTGCGGTTATTGCCACGTTTTGTGCTGCCTAAAACTACATTTTTCTTGCGGAAGCAGTCACTTAGTTGAAACGTAGCACCCACGTGGAAAACGAGTGCAAACAGTGCCATCTCTCGTCCGATGCGTACGTGTGAAGTACAAAGTGCGCCATCAAAGTGCCACTTTGCGTCATTCGTCCTTAGCCCGATTTGCTAAGCCCCAAGGTTGTGAAAAGCTATAGGCGCTAGGCGGGCACCCGCCACCTAGCGCCTAGCCCGCATAGGCGGCCGCCTAGATATAGCTGGTTCAGAAAATATAAAAAATTAAAAAAAACCTAATGAAAAATGCATAAAAAGTTCATAAAACCCTATAACATGCATAGTCAGACGTCGGAGGGACTAGGCGGGTGCCTAGATGGGCATCGGGCGGACACTAGCTGCCTAGCGCCTAGACGGCCGCCTTTTAGAACATTGTTAAGCCCCTACGAGGCTTAGCTCATAAGAAAAAATCCCAAAAAGAGTGACAAAACATAAATGTATTCTTGAAAATTTTGAACCTTGCACCACATGGAAAAGTACCCCCATCATGACAATCACATGGGTCATCTCACACCCCATATGCACATGTCAATACAAGGCAAAGCCTTATATTGAAATATCCACTTGGGGTTCCCAACGACGTGGGACTAAAGCTAGTGCTTGCAAGCTCAAAACCCCAACATGCCCTAGTGTATTTTTGAGTGTTTGACATGTGGGGCATGTTTCAGACATTACCTCTGACACTGACATGTCACAGGATTCCGAGGTGTATGTGCTTCCTAGTTACGTTTATCATCCTGTATTTTGATAACTAAGGGTTTGCTTGGATTGAAGGTGAAAAAGTGAGAGGAAAAGAAAATCCTACATGGTTTGAGAGTGAGAGTTTAGGAGGGGGAGTCATAGAGGGCTAAGTGTTTAACCTTCTTTTGTTCATTTTTTTAACCCCCTAATCGGGGGGTTAACAATGAAAAATGAGATATTTTGTTTAAAAAGTCATAAATATTCCTTATTTGTCCTATAAAATATCATGACATTCTCCTCCATTTTTTTTGCTTTCAACCTGCTGCTCCGTCTTTCTAGCCGTCAACTTGCTGCTGTCCAGATGTGTCGTCTCTTTTTGCTTTCTCTTATTACTGCCCACTCAAAACCATATGTAATAAGGATATTTTGGTAACTATTGTATTTTTATTAATCCTCCTCCAACTCAAACCTCCAATCCAAGCAAGAGTTATTAAACACACCCCACTTAACTCTCCCTCCAATCCAATCAAGGATATATGTATTGACTCTCCTCCCCCTCACTTAACTTTCCTTCACTTAACCCCACTTAACTCTACTTCCCCCCCCCCCCCCCCCCCCCCCCCCCCAATCCAAGCAGACCTTAAGAGATTAATGAGATGGTCAAGTATACCCTGAAGTTTTTCACTTTTTTGTTGAACTTCCTATCCAGAAAATCCAGACCTGAACCAGAAAAATGATGTTTCTTATAGACTAACTAGTTGCTTTTGCTTAGCATACCCAAATAGAACTACTGTCAGCCGCCTGCAATTATTGGTCGACTGGTTCGGTCATGCTGACAACACAATAATGACATTTTTTGCTGCGGTGTCAGGTGACTCTGGTCGTGTTGTGTGACAGGGCTGTCAACCGACCGGAATCATGTAAAAGTCGGCCCTAACTGAAAATATTCCGGTTTCCAATTCTGTACCCAACCGACCCAAAGTTCGTTTGGGTTATGTTTTTAATATTTGAACCATGTTTGAAATATTGCCTCATATCAATGGGTTATATACAAGTAAATGTGTTTTTTCTTGGATTTAGAAAAGCTGATCATGACCCGAAAATATTTCAGGTTTCATTTGTTGTACCCGATGGAGAAACCTGTTTTTAGTTAAAATTGGATTGGGTTGATGGATTATCGGTTAGCATTGACAAGCCTACGTCTTGACTCTTGAGATTGCATTTACCTCATTGTTTACCATTGACAAGCCTTTGTCTTGATAATCGCTCCACGTGTTCCCTTCTTTTCTTCTAGCTCCTTGTCGAGGCAATAAGTTATGAACCATGGAACTTTGTGTGGAGGCTAAGAAAATCTTGATCTCCTTGCATCATAATAGCAACAAGGAAACTAAAAAAAGTTAGGGACGCAGGAAGGAGGGGGGGGGGGGGGGTGATTGCATCTATATGACATACATGGACATGACAAAACATACTATTGACATGACAAGGGATAGTATACAACATAATATGGACAAGACAGCATGAACAGTGAACACAACACCAAATTTCGAGTGTCGGATCATACTGTCATGTACATGTTTGTTCCGTATAAGGCATTGATGTAAAACGAGTTTTGCAGTCTCATAATTCCCAAAATTGCAATATACATGAATGATGGACTCGGGGAGTAGAAAACACATAGAATGTCAAAACTTCAGACCACACAACATGTCTACACATGTGATACTGCGATGTTTTTTTGATTATTGTACTTTAGTTTAGAGAGAGCCTATGCGCTTGAATGTGACCTCACAATTTGAGTATACTGGCACACCCTTGTTATGCTTCCCCACATATAATTGTCAAGGTGGATTACTAAGACACTTTCATCGACGCCATAAAAGCCAGCATAGTGTAATATAAGGAGTTTTTAGGTTTATGACATACCATCCTCCCTGTGGGCCCTTCTAGTCAAGGTAAGAGACAATAATGACTCATTTCAACTTTTTTATATTAAAAAATGGAAGAAGTCGGTCACTATAACTAGTGGTGGCTTCAGGAAATGCATCTATGAAGTCTCAAAGAGAGCCCCGGGTAGATTTCATTGTTCGATAATCTTGGTGATGCAATTGGAGGATCCCATTTCAGAAAAGAAGCCTCTATTTGCCTAAAAAGCGCTTCCTTATGAATTGGGAATTTCTGTTATGAAATTGAGAATTCCTCTTGCTCTTCTATTGACAACTTTTTGGATAAGCACATCTTTGCAGTTAATCTTAGAATGGTTGGACATCATTCAGGAGAAAGAGAGAAGGGCTTTAAGATGGTCTCTTGTATAAGAATGGCTTGTTTGCTTACTTGACAGTCCTGCTTTCAGAGGTCTCTGCACATTGATCTATAGTAAGAAAAAATCTAGTAAAGGCAATAGTTACTGCAAGGTGGTAGGCAATTCGTGAAAATCATGCTGATGAACATGTCATAGTCGATAGTCTTCTGGTGCTCTTGACAGTCTTTGGGATGCACTAGGGTCATTTTCCGCATTGAGAAGAAGAGAGAAGAAGAGTGTTTGGTGTTAAAAGCTACCCTCCATCTCACCTATTATCTTCTGATTAGCCGAGATCTCGGAAATAAACAATTATGCTTTTGAAAAGCCTTTGCCCCAAGAGTAGTGAATGTGGATCGCCCTTGACTAATGAGAGAATTCTGATAACAATCAAGGGTTCTTTTTTGGTCTCCATGGCCACACCTGCAACCACCCTTAGTTCTTAAGAACCTTATTTTACAGATATACCCGGTTTGGTGGTACATAAGTGTGAACTGCGAAACAGTAATCCTTAAGTATTTCAGCTGAAGTGTCTTCAGTAGTAAATTTGGGCAAAGGTCGATTGATGGACCATGGCCACATTAGCCAGTAGTAATTGCTGACATAATGGTATTAACAAATCGAAATAATTGATTTTAAAAGTCAACCTTTCCATTGTATGACACGGGAATCCTTTTTTTTATATCAGTTTGGTACATTTCAACCATCCTAGTTGTAATTGCACGCAAGTCTTGATTGTTTTTGGTTCAAAAAAGGGTACAATAGTCAATCGTATTATTGGCTTTCTAGCTAACTTGGTAGTAATACAGGTATTCCTCCCTGAAAAAGTTTTCTTATCTGTCAGAAGTTTGTAACCACAGGTGTTCATATGGGGTTTCCTTTCTGCAAATGAAGTGTAGTGTCAATAGATTATTGACGACTGTATGATTAGTGCTTAGTTACATCACTTACATGTGTATCATAGTGCCTTTTGTGCAAACATTTCAATGGTGCCTGAATGCATGTTGTCAAATATCTACATAGAATAAGGTTTTAGGTATAGTCTGAAATTAGTAATGAAGACTTTCGATTAAACCCCCTCCCCCAGAAACTGCAAAATCGATAAGAAGGGTCCGAAATCGATATCATTTGAACCTTGAAATAGAGTATAACTCACAATGTAATTATGGTTTTTTTGCTTGTTTTCGTATGTTTTAGGGAGTAATCAACGTGGGATACATGTAGAAAGTGCTGCCGGCCTTCCAACCAAGACAATTGGGGATGGAGGAAAATCAGAATATTTTGGCATCGTGAAGGTGACAAGTTTGGATATATTGCTACTATTCTAATTTTGATCTATTTCTAGCAAACTGACTTAATTATCAGTACTAATGTTTTATTCAGATTTCTTCCCAAGGAATGTCGAAGAACACTATATGTAGAGCTAAATACCAAATTAATACTACAGTTACTGGCATGGGGATCAACAATTCCTTTTCATGGTTTGTGTGTGTGTGTGTGTTTTTTTTTCCATTTCTTTTTCTTATTTTATTACTGAGGGTTTCTGATTTCTTCTGTTCATCAGTGCACAGGTAGCACGGAGGTGTTTTTCAAGCAATGCAGGTAAATCTTGTCTTTAGCTCATCAGCTGTAGATACTTTTGAATTTGGGCAACCCACACCTCAATTTAAGTTATTTAACGTTTTTTGCCCGATACTCGTTTCATCTATCAATTTGATTATTGGATATGAATACTTCATTTATGTACTAGACGATAATCAAGTAGACATCCTAGGGAATGTTGGCGTCATCATATAGTCAGGGAAAACATTGTGGGTTCTCTGATTCATCAGTTGGATTGACTAGCTTATACACAATTTTCCTTGGGTAAAGTTGAAGATGTACTAAATGTTTTTACTGAAAGGTGTAGTTAAGTAGCATGTTGTTATTGAACTTCCCAAAGCATGGTAAGAAAATATTTGTGGATTTCTGATCCATCAGTTGATTACAGTTAACTTTTACAGAAAATTACTCGCGTGAAAGTTTGAATTGTATGGTACTAGACTTCTTTACTGGAACATGTCACTGTTGGACTTTCCAAGTAACTCCTTTTCATGGTGTTAATTGAAACCATTTTAACTGAAACTGCAAAATCCTGGCTTCTTCTTTTAAAATGGCTATGTAAGGTGAAAGGGTCTAAACAACGACTACAGCGTATCACTATCTCTAACAATATTGCTTTATTATATTGACATGTACCAGGGAAATGTTTTAGGTTATCAAGATAAATTCTCCATTTTTCGAGGTTTAGTGCAAGCAATCACATTTACATGTTATGATGACCAAGTAGATGTTTTTGGGTCAAGCGTCTAGATTTGGTTCTTTAAGAGTCGAGAGACCAAAATTATATTCTTATGATCTGAATTGTATATTCATGATGGTAGTTGTACAGCCTACAACTTTTTTGCTTCAAGTTTTGATACCTTGATGGCTGGGCTATAATAAAGTTAGAGAACTTATGGGTAGAGGCATTCTATTGGCGATGCTTGCAATGGAATCTGTGTCATATTATACATTCTATCTAGAAACTGTATCGTCACATTGAGAGATTATCAAACTATAGGATACGGTTTTAAACTAGGAGAGTTACGAGTATGGTTTTGGAGTGAGGTTGAGTCAGGGGGGCAAGAGAAGTTCTATTATGCCTCACAGTTTAAAGAAAATGGAACATGTTTTTGAGAGCTGTTAAGCTCTAGAATTTTGAGCTTGAAAACTGTAGAATGGGAATAATGAGATGATTTATTATTGGAGAGAGACTACATATATAGTAAGGATTGGCCTCTTCCTTATTCTTCTATCCGATGTGGGATTAAAGTCCAATATATACTAATACTAATACTTATACTTAACACCCTCCCTCAAGCTGGAGCATAGATATCATTCATGTCCAGCTTGTTACATAGAAACTGAACTCGAGGACCCAAAAGAGACTTCGTAAGTATATCAGCTACCTGATCTCCAGTTCTCATATGGTGAAATGTAATCATCCCCTTCTGATATTCATCACGAATAAAGTGAATGTCAATATTAATATGTTTCGTTCATTCATGAAATACGGGATTCGTAGTAATGTGGATAGCGGACTGATTATCACACCACATATCTGCTGCTTTTGATCTTGTTTCTTCTTCCAGCTCTTGTAGAAGATGCTACACTTTTGCGGTACCATGCGCAATAGTTCGATATTCTGCTTCCGAGCTTGATCGTGAAACCAAACTGTTTCTTGCTCTTCCACGGTACCAAGTTTCCACCGATGAATATTGAATAGCCGCTATGTTATCCGGACTCTCCACTTTAGGAGAAGTACCCGTGTCCACCGGGTAGAACATGGGTATGGATATGGAATCCGTATCCGATCCTCCATAGTGACAATCAGATCCTTTATGGTGACAATCGGAAGAGTGGTAGTGAAATAGATGGTTTATTTTAATGTGGTATTGAAGTAGATAGTTTATTTTAATATGGTGGATTGATAGTAAAGTTATGAAACCTTACAAATTTAATTACATGATGTATTTTTATGAAACCATGCAAATTTAATTATAAGCTTAAATATATGAAACAATGCAAACTTTATTACAACTATGTTTTTTTATAAAATCATACAAATTTAATTAGAGAGTATGTCTTTTTATTAAACCGTGCAAATTTAATTACATGTCTTTTATGAAGCCATACAAATTTAATTATATAATGTGTCTTTTTATGAAACAATATTCAAATATATTTATTTTAATAGTTATATCTCCGTAGCCGTATCCAAAATTTGGATCATTTTTAGTCGAGTCCGTGTGTCCTTCAATTATGAGTTTGAAGAGTCTGACTCTTGGATATGTACCCGTACCCGACACCCGTACCCGAGTCCAGGTAACATAGAATAGCCGGATATAGCCCGTCTATCTGTAAGACTTGCACCCCAGTCCGCATTTGTAAATCATTCAAGATGAGTATGCCCATGATTCTCCATTCGATTTTTTTTTTCCGGATTCTGGGCTAGATAGCACAGGATTCTGAGAACTGTCTGCCAATGTGGAACTCGTGGAGAAGCCATAAATCTACTTGCGACACTTACTGTCACGTTCCAACTCCGTAGAGTCGATAATCTTCCCCCGGACGTGATGTCGTGCGAGTCTAGATTGCACTCGCACAAGGCAAGAAGATAAAACATAATAGTTTTCATAGAAAATACCGAGTTGCAGCGAATGATTTATGGAGTCATAATGAAGCACTCATAGTATGCGAAGCGAAGCTCTTTTGTATATAATTGCAATGGTTACAAAGGCTTTGAATAGCCCATTGAATATGCCAAGTTGACTTATAACACTCATTGATCTCTCTTGCTCACAAAGGATCCAACCGTTCCATACATCATGTCTTCTTATATCCAAGCTAAGGTACCAGAAAAGGGTGCCCACAAACATGGGTCAATACACAACTTGTACTGGTGAGCAGGATAACCTACTCGCTTAAACTGACACTAAGTAATCATGTGAATCATGTAGATTATATAGTGATATTTCTATTTAGAACTTAGATGAATTTCAGTTCATATTATGGCACGATATGAAAGCAGGAAATCATGTTACACATGTGAGTATCGAAGGTACGTAAGCATGTTCGCATGCATATCATTGAATTCATTTAACCAGACAAACATGCATTATACTCGTTCACATCGATAAGTAAACTTGTTATATTTGGTCGCCTCGATCGATAAGCATGTTATATTCGAATCACGTCGTTAACTAAGCAAGTCATACTTGTAACGCTTATGAAATGTATGAAACATGTTGAATCTCCTCGCTCAATAGCGACTCTGAATATATAGCCGATGTGCATACTCTTGCTCGACGCAAGACGACATTCATCCTCCTGGCTGAAACGTTCGATAGCCCACCGCACCTTATCTATATGAAGGTTCCTGACGACACGAGCATCATATTGGACACATCTTGACATTTCGGTACACCCTCTCAGTCGAGTTGCGAGCCCTCTAGAGGTCCCGAAAGCCACGGTCATTAGTGGTACATCCTCTCAGTCCGAGTCGACATGAGGTCCCAATGCCGTTTCTATGGTATGCGACACGCCACTCCAGCGCTGGGTAGCAAGCCTACATGGAAGCGCCGCTATACCATCCTAGGAGAGCACTATCAAATTCCTCCTATGCCGAACGATTCCGGCCACCCCCGGGTTTGCTGGGTCTAGTTCATCTCGTTCGAGGAATACCAAGCCCGTGCACGGGCAGCCCATGACCATTAACCATGCAACGTTTCGAATGTAAGTACGGCGAGGTACGAGTCTTCTCGACCCACTATACTTTAGCGCCTCACCATTTGTAAGTACGGTCGAGGAACAAGTCTACTCGCTCCACTAAATTCCAACATCGTTTCTTTTCTGTCCTCCAAATCATTGTTCTGTGGCGACCTGTAGTCACCAAATATTCCGAGGCACCATGTCCTTTCCGATATAGTATTTCGCTTGACGACCCGCATGCCCCGAGGTACTGAGTCACTATGCCGCTTCTCGACACAGTGTTCCGTGGTTCCATCCCCTTCAGACACAGTTGCACCGTTTTGAACCGCAACTGCACGCTTCGCTTGACGTGTTCTTATGATATTTCCGTGCACGAATACACGTTTCCATCTCACGCCTACCGACAGTTCCGTGGCATTGCGCCACAACTGCATCGCTTTGCTGATGAAGCGTTTTCCATTCGATACTCATGCGCTTGATGCACGTCTCGGTATATTTTGTTTCAATGTTCTTAGTGTTCAAGATATGTTATGACTTCCATTTCTCCGAACCACGCTCCTTGAATATATGAAATCGCTAGCACGTAACCGATGTGTTTTGTTAAGCATAAAGGAGTAGAAGAGATGGGTCAGGACCTGCCCACCTTATACTCATATGCCTACCGTTCTGCCGAGCCGACACATCCTATCGCTTCACCTGAGTCGATACAGCCTATCCCCAATTTTCGTGGTCTGATGCGAAGCACGATTTACTTAAATGGTATAACCATGCGAGCATGACGTGCTTCTCAATCATCAGACCCGAGCGGATTCAAGGAATACTGCACCATCGCTTAAGTCACTATCTCTGCACCATTCTGAACTAGCCTACTGATTTCGTTGTACGATGCTTGACTCCGTGCATTTGTCCGCATCGAGGCGATAAATCGACCTCAGAAAGTCCCGCTTAAAAGCGTGCAAATAAAACCAAAACCCGAATCAATACTTGTTCACAATTCCGACTTATTAAAATGCAACCAACCCGATGCCTCTTTCCAACCCGACTCAGTGTAATGCACCGTGCGGAGCGGGGCATTACACTTACGATAAAGGAAATGTCTGGACGAGTCATGACTACCAAGTAGTTGAGTTTTTCAACCACTCGACAATACTGATCCGGATTTGTCATCATTATCCCCTCATCGAGGAGTAACTTTATCCATGGATCCATGGGTGAGGTTGCTCCCTTAGCTTGCATTATTCCTGCATCGTTTAGGATGTCCAACACATACTTCCTTTGAGACATTACAATGTCCCGCTTACCTCGTGTGACTTCAATGCCCAAGAAGTACTTCAACACATATCTTTAGTCTGGAAATGTTCACCCAAAAACTTATTTAGCCTACTTCAACGATCACATATCTTTAGTCTGGAACTGCCTGACTGTCGTCTCCCATTATCATAATGTCATCGACATGGATATCAAGTAGTATTCGTCTGGCTGATGTCTATCGGTAGAATACCGAATGATCCTTCTTCTATTGACATATGCCAAACTGAGTAACATGTATAAATCGTCCAAACTAGGTACGAGATGATTGTTTGAGACCGTAGAGTGGCTTTCGTATATGACATACTTTACCCTCCCTTGCAACGAACCCATGAGATTGCACCACATACACCTCTTCTTCAAAGTCTCCATAAAGAAATACATTTTTCACATCCAACTACAGAGGGGCCAATCATATCGAACGACTAAAGCTATAGGCACTCGCACATAAGTCATCCTAGCAACTTGAAAGCTCTCAAAATGATCTTCACCGTATATTTGAGAATATCCGTTAGCCACCAGTCGAATTTTCAGACGATCAAGAGTGTCATTCGGTTTCGCCTTGACTGTGAACACCCATTTGCAATGTACCGTCTTCTTACTAATAGGCAAATCCATCAAGTCTCAAGTATGGTTCTTCCGAAGCGCTCTCATCTCTTCTTCCATAGCGGTGCGTCAACCAGGATATTTAAGTCCTTCCTCTGCAGAATTGGTGATCTGAATCCCGTCAATGGTAACCACTTGAGTCTGACTCGCGAGTCCTTTGTAGTTGTCAACATACAAAGGATGGTCGCGAAATGTACGACGGGGGCAAGCCGGTATATCAGATGGTGGAGAATCAGTGGAGCTGGAGGATGACGATAGTTTTACGGCAATGGGCACCATTTATGATGCTTGTTCTGGTGGAGCTGGTCATACGGGCGATGCTGGTTCTGACTGAGCTGGTGTTTGCGGATCGGAAGACTGGCTCGGCATGGGAGGACACCCTTACGGGGGGATGCTTTGTTTGAACTGGAAACAACAGGAGATCCTCTTCTGGATAAATCTTTGGAACATAATATGTAGTTTGTGGGAGTGGAGGAAACTCAGTTTCAACAAAGGTAACATCCTGAGACATAAAATGCCTTTTCAAAGTTGGAGAAAAATAACGATACCCTTTCTGATCTTTTGGATACCCAAGAAAAATACACTTGATTGCCTTCGGATCAAACTTAGAAAGAGTAGGTCGATTATCCCAAACATAACACAAGCAGCCAAAATTTTTGAGAGAGAGGAAACGGCTCACGATTGGGATATAACTGAGAAAATGGAGTATTGCCATTGAAAACAGAAGATGACATACGATTGATCAGATAGCAGGCTGTAAGTACCGCATTAGACCAAAATTTTCTGGAGGTACGTGCATGAAACACAAGTGCATGTGTTGCCTCCAAACGGTGGCGATTCTTGCGTTCAGCCACACCGTTCTGTTGTGGTGTGTAGGGACATGAAGTTTGGTGGATGATACTATGTCTAGCCAGATGAGAATTAAACTCACGAGACAAATACTCACGACCATTGTTACTTCGAAAACACTTAATAGGAACCCCCAATTGAATTTTGACTTTCGTATAGAAATTACACTAAATAGCAAATAAATCAGAGCAATTTTTCATCCAGTAGACAAATGTGACGTGCGAGTAGTCATCAACAAAGGAAACAAAATACTTAACATTCATCACATATTCAATAGGGTAAGGTCCCTATACATCAGAGTGCACTAGCTCAAAAGGAACTGATGCAGCTTTATTTAAACTCATCGGATAGGGTATCCGGTAATGTTTAGTCAAACTATATGACTCACAATGAAAATAAACTGAAAAATTTAAGGACGAACATATTTTGGAGGACTTGGATAGATGGGTGTCCTAACCGACAGTGCAACTCAAATGGATCGAGTTTCACCCACCACAGGCAACGAAATAATTTATGTCAAACTGGTACAGGCTGTCAGCCACATGCCCCCTACCGATAGTCTTTTCAGTCTTTAGGTCCTGAAAAACACAACCATCAGAAAAAAAAATATTACCGAGCAATGCAAGTCACGAATAATCTGACTAATTGGTAATAAACTGAATTAGTTTTCAGGTGTATGCAATACTGAAGTGAGTGGCAGGCCGGAAGAAAGACAAGTACATTCTTTTCCACAAACTTTCAGTGAACTGTCATCCGCAACAGTATTATCGGTCACACAACCCACCAAAACATAATCTCGCAACATACCTGCATCGCATGTCATGCGATCAGACGCACCAGAGTCAATCATCCACTGCTTCGACCTTATCACACATGCTGCATAATATCCGGATGTGGATACAGATGTAGAAGCGTCACCACGACGCTGAGTTTGAAATTCAGCAAATTTTACTTAGGTATCCGCCATCATCTGCACGGATAGTCTGTCGTTGTCAGGAGCATCTGATACAACATTGGCGGCACGAGCTTTAGGATACTCTCACTGAAAATGGTCTTGTTGACCACAATTGAAGCATGTGCATGGTCTTCCTCCATCGCGACTGTCATTGCCTCGTCCACCATCACGGTCACCATGTCGACCACCACGACTTCCACGAAATCCACCACGAGCAGCACCCAGGACAAACCGATCAGCAGAGACATCACCCGTAGTAGTCTCAACGACTTTCGCTGTCCGTAGAACATGAAAGTGGGCTTCCATCAAAGACGAAATCTCATCCCCAGTAATGATATGAGACCGTGTAGAGTCTGCATCAAGACGGAGAGGCAAGATACGCCATGACATAGAGCTGTTGACGTTGAATTATTGCCTCATTAATATCCGTCGTTAGAGGTAACACACGATCAACCTCATCAGTTAGTGCCTTGAAGGCACGTAAGTGGTCCTTATGTGATTTGTCTTCCTGATCAGCTCGGTAGACTCCAACGACCGGATCATAAATGCGAGACAAATCGCGTTTGCCATCAAACGCAGTTGCAAGGACCTTCCATAACTCCTTTAGTGAATCCGTATTCTGAACCATGTCGTCCACCGATGGTTCTATCGAATTCATCAACTGTGTAAACAGTCGGCTGTCATCTGTCTTCCATTGCTCGTATGTAGGATCAGTCACTACTAGAAGGCTGTCAGTCAAATGTTTGGACAATTGCATTCCTCGAAGTGTCTTCTCGACCTTCTTGCGCCATATGGAATAACCATCTGGTCCATCCAACCGTCTATCGACAAGTCGAACCGATGAAATTATTGTGCCAGTGCCCAGTGCCCCTGCCACTGTATTTTCGGTAGTGGTGTTAGTAGCACTGCTATTTGCCTCAGTGTTCGACATCCTTCAATGTCTCTTGATTCGACTGTTGTTTGGTCGTCCCGATCCGATAATCACATCAACTTTGCCAATACGCGATCAACGTAGCTAGAACTAGCTTGCGCAAGGAAAGCAGAGACTAATGGTGGATTCTCACAAGCCAGGACAAAGAAGTAACCCATGTTACCTTCTGTTAGATCCTGATGTGAATATCGGGTCACGAACAAAGATTCACACAAACCAAAGTTTGCCTCTGTTAACTCATGATACCTTCGTTGAGATTCAGAGGTTCATGCAATCAAACCATTGTTTATCCTCTGAACATCTCAATTTTTTTATACAGAAACTAGGGTTAGGCTAGGGAGATGGCGGCGGCTACATAACTAGGGTTAGGGTTTGTGGACATTTGAGAGAAGGGGGAAGGAGATGTTGTAGGGGGGGGGGGGAGGGAGGGCGGGGGCGGCGGCAGCAGCCGCCAGCAAGCGACAACAAGCGGTCACAGGAGGCAGCAAGAAGAAGAAGAAGCGAGCGGCGGCGGCAGCAACAACAACAAAAAGGGGGGGGGGGATAGAGTGGGGGTGGCTAGGGTTAGGGTTAGTTTTTTTAAGTGGAGAGAGAGAGAGAGAGAGAGAGAGAGAGATGGATGCTCTGATACCATGTAGAATGAGAATAATTGGATAATTTATTATTGAAGAGAGACTATATATATATATGAGAGGATTGGCCTCTTCTTTATTCTTCTGCCCGATGTGGGACTAAAGCCCAGTACATACTAATACCTAACAAAAAACAGTATCGAATGATATGAGAACATAAGGAAACCCTATCAAATTGATTGTCATAGCCAATCAAGTAATCAGTGAATGAAAGTGAACTTAATTGGTAAAAGGTATTACAATTTATTTAGTTGGAGGCCACTTAATTTATGTCTATTTTGGCATAGGTCTATCTTTCCTTATTGCTGGCATTTAAAATTTGGTGCAGCATCAAGTCTTTGTTTAATATAGGTCCCTCTTTGGAGGCTTTCAAAGAAGAGTTGTATATGATTTTAGGGGTTATAAGCAAATAGCTAGATTTGGGACTTAATTTGAAATCAAATATGTACAACTTAAGGACATCGATCTTAAAAACTCAAAATGTTAAACTTAATGAATAAAATCTAATTAAAACTAAAGACGTGAATTGACAATCATGTACTTCGTAAGCAAATTCCTTGTCAGGTTAATGAACATCTATCTCGACTGTGACTGTAACAGAGTTGTCCATTTGTTTGTTTGTCCTGTGGAAAGCAAACCATATTTTTCTAGTCATACATGCTGCCAGGTTGCATGAATCTTAAACTTCATGAATTATATGGTACATTTCCGATCCACAAGATGCCCTTCTAGGTTTCGTGGCCACCCTCTAGCTTATCCATAGTTTTCCTTAGCCAGGAATTTGACATCAATTCAGAGGGTTATATCAAGTCGACAATTCGACCTGCAATTAGAACCTGCTGTCAGAATTTTCATGGACCCTGTAGAATTCCCGTGAACTCTTTTCAATCTGTAGTGCTGGTGCATCCATATTGATGGTATGTAGCTTAATTGAATATAAGACCAACTGCACGTTTCTTCATCATGTTTCTTACTAGTGTTTGGTTGGCGTACTCTCTTTTTTAACACCCTTTTTTATTTTTATCTTGAACTATTATTCTGAACTTGTTGATGTCTACAAAAAGTTCATTATTTGTGAGACTTCCTTCAACTTCTGAATCATTATAGGTAAAAATTGATGAGTTGTAGGTCTCATTGGTACTGTTGTGGCACACTGTTCTTGATTTCTTAGGCAACACTCTGTTTAACTTCTTGATATCCATGTAATAAGAAATAGACGACTATTTACCTTTGTGACATGAGACAGTTTGTAGCTTGCCACTTTCTTGTGTCTACTTACTATAAACACTAAGCTATTCTTGCCACCTCAAATTGTAGCTCTAGGTTACTCTTGATCATCTTTCATGTTCATGCTTTATACTTTGTATTCAGTTTTTTATTTTCCATGTTAAGCATGAATTTAGACTAACTTGCATAAGGCGTTTCCTCTGTTTCAGTTGGATTAGGGTTTCAATTGCATTCCCGTAACTCTGCTCATTAGATTCTTGTACTAGTTTGCACAGACTTCTATGATGATTGATGAGTTCTTGGAATATGATTGTCATCAGCTCAATTCTCTTTTTGTTTAATTATATCATTCAATTTCTATGCAACATAATTTCTTCTTTACTAAAATTTGAAGACACAAGCTTTCTTTAAAATCATATGCATTGATTTCAGATCTACCTGCACATCAAGAAATTGGAATGCCATCACTTTCTCCCACCATGACCGAGGTATGGGCTGATATCATTAAGTGGCTGGATCTACCAAGGAGTACTGGAACTGATGATTCTTGTTTTAACTTACAGGGAAACATCGCAAGGTGGCTGAAGAAGGAGGGGGATAAAGTTTCTCCTGGTGAAGTTCTTTGCGAAGTTGAAACTGTAGGATATTCCTAAATCTGTAAAGATGACCTGTAACATGATTATAAACTAGAATATCCTTTTTCTCCCTTAATCATTTATAGTCATTTTGCATCATGTCTTGATTAGGATAAAGCAACTGTGGAAATGGAATGCATGGAAGAAGGTTTTCTTGCAAAGATAGTTCAAGGAGATGGGACACAAAACATTAAAGTCGGGGAGGTATCTGCTCTATCTAATGAAATATGTTTTGCCTGGTGTTATCTTTATATTGTCTACTTATGTGTTGTCTTCAAGAATTATATTTTCAAGGTTATATTTGTATATTACGATATACCAATGCTCTTCATTTGGTCTTTGTTTTCTAAAGACTATTTTCTCAATTTTACAATAGAATCCAAGGTAAAAAAAAAAGTAAACAAAAAACATTATATACCTTTTACTTCACTTCACCTCTACCTTATTTTTCTTCGTTCTCTGCTTGTGACTCCATGTGGAGGCCACTACATATTCTTTTACTGAAGTCAATGTGGCAATTTTCTTCATCATTCGATGAGGTTACTAGTAAGGTCCAATTCTCAAGAGCAGCAACACATACAATTCATGTGTGTGTATGATATAATAGAAGTGATTTAACTGGCTCATAATTTTGCTCCCTTAACATGATATGTCTGGTTAATACACGAATCCTTCACATGAAATGGATATGATTTGCTAAATAGATCATGGGTGGAAGGATGTTCATACTTCAGAAAATGGTAGTTATGTGATAATCATCCTTCCTCTAGTTTATTCTACTCTTAGAGTGGATAACCAAGATATTTTCTTTTTCTTTAATTCTGGTTTCTTAGAGTAAAGAGTGGCAATTACATTTTGTGCACATCTGTACATAATTAAGTACTTACCAGACAGATGGTTAAGACTATCGAGTAGCATTGAAGTTAGCAGAGGATACCCTTCCCTTGGTCCCACTAGGCTCCTCTGCTGCTTGTAGGTGGTATGAGTCTTTTTCATTATTAAAATTGCTTTTCTTGATAAACTTATGTTTGCGCCTTGCAAAGAGAAACCTCCAATCTCTAAAACTCAATTAGTATGAAACTCGCCTACAATATCATAAAAGGCAGTTTTAGCTCGACATCAGGAAACCCTAATTTTTTTTCATCATCTATCTCCTTGCCCTTGTATCACTAATTAAATTGTGATTAAATTTTTAAAAAGAGAAGAATACCCTCACCTCTTCTCCCCTAAGCTGATCCTAATCTTAACCCACACGGACAACTTGTGCAGTGTTGCCTTGGTTAGACGCGCACACAACAGCCCGCATGTCTGCTGCTGCCCGCGACTTGCCATTACTGTTGCTGGCCCGGCCGGCCGTGGTTGTTGTTGGTCGCTCCAACAAACATGGTGGCAGCTGTGCTCAAAGCCGACCATGGCCACTGGTTGGTTTTCCGCCGGCCATGGCGGCTGCTGCTTCCACGGAGGCCATGACCTTTTAGGCTAGGTGAGAATAGAAGCGTATTCTTGTCCTTTTTGGACGACAGTTTAACAACAGGGGAATAATTGATTAAAAAACCTCATGGGGGTTTCTTGATATCGGACCTAACTTCAGGGGTTTGGCCTGTTGCTTACCCTAATATAAAATTAACAAAAGGAAAATAATTCAGTTTTGAGCAAATTTGAGTAATTTTTTTGGCGTAGACTCATCTTTTAATATATTTTTTTATATCTAATGATTTCACACTTCTGCTACTTTTTGTCCTTCACTTTGATGGAAGTGAATGTGATCCTACCTGAATACCCGTTCAAATTTCAGGTGGGTACAAGTAGCAATTCCCGTACATGAAGATCTACAGGTTTTTTTTTTCATAGAACAGTATGCAATTCTTGCATATTTTCATGACCATTCTTTAAATGGATAAATGGTTTAACCATATTATGGATAAGCTTTATTGTATTTAACCGCACATATTATTTATAGTGGTTGCCGCATGTAAAAGGTTGACTGTAGCTAGTTGGTTGCTTTTAACTTTTGCAATATACAAGTTTCTGCAGATAGTTGGTAACTTTGGCCAAAAATAGCTAGATTTGTGGTTTGGGTAAAATGTATCTGTTTCTGGTTATCCAGATCATTTTTGGGTTCAGGACTAGTCAATAGTAAGGCCACCTGGCAATGTTTTGTACACTTAAATGGATCCATCTTGCAATGGCAACCATCCCATAATAAATGTCCCTCCAGAGAACAGAATATAACTACTGTTTATTGTTTGGCAATTGGCAGCAAACATGAAATGAAATTTTCTTGGTAACGTCTAGAATGGGAAAAAAATTCTTCAATATTCCCATTCCAATTCCTTCTCTAAATGGCCTTTCCCGTCTTTGAGTGTAGAATAAGGAGCCTAGGAACTTGTTAGAGTTGGTTTTCTCATTCCTTTTTATTCTTTTTTCTCTCTTCCCATTTTTTATTTCTTTTCTTTTCCCCGGTTCGGTTGATAATGTTTCTTTTGGGACTCTATATTTAAAAATATTAACCTATAAGATTGGAAATCATGGACTCACAATAATCTTTATCTAGGTTGGTTTGAAAGATGTGGGTTTGTTGTACTTACAAGTTTGACAGTTAGATATAGACCCATTACACAATTCACACAAGTATGTGAAAACATTGTTTATTGAGTTAATAATAACTAACTAGAAGTTTGATAATGTGTTTACTACCGTATCATAATGCAACAATCATTTTGGAAATGCTGGGATTCGAGTTGTGACTGTCAATAGGAAGATGGCCAATTTAATATCACTATATATGCAGAGAAATAGAGTAATATTGTTTTTCCATAAATAAATTTCAGTAATAGATTAAATGCTATCAGTTGACATGTTGCTTTTGTATTTAATCAGAAGAAAGAAATGCAGTGTTGTAATTACGTCTGAGATCTTTAAGTTCTATTCACAAAGACCATGTTGAAGGTCATACAGGTTTGAGAAATAAATTGTTGCTCATTGAAGCTTGTAAACATTGAAAAGTTGAATATTATGTTATTTGGAATTCTTATAGTCAAAATCTTATGCAACCTCATTATATTACCTATCATTCACATGTGAATCATCTTTCTTGGGAAGGGATTTTCTTTTTCTGAAACAGTATGTTGCATATAGAGTATGCAATGTTTATGATGATCATAAATGCATCAGATTATTGCTATTACTGTGGAAGAAGAGGATGATATTGGGAAATTTAAAGATTATAAAGCTTCTGTGTCTTCTGCACCTGCTGAATCCAAGCCATCATCTGAGCCCACTCCTAAGAAACTGGAACCAGAGCCTGTAAAAGCTCCTGAACCAAAAGTTTCAGGACCTGTGGAAACGTCCAGAGCAGAAGATCGTATTTTTACTAGTCCTCTTGCAAGAAAATTGGCAGAAGATAACAATGTAAGCTGTCAACTACTACTATATTTCTCTACATTTAAGCAAACTTAATAGTCATTGTCAGTCAGGTTAATTGATGTTTGATTCTCTCTTGGCACTTTATGAGGATTCTTCACACATTACTGAAGGCATCTGGTATGTTCTCTTTCATGCAGGTCCCCCTTTTGAGCATCAAAGGTACTGGTCCTGATGGACGCATTTTGAAGGCTGATATCGAGGATTACTTAGGTATGTTCATTTGCATCACTTTTCTTCCAAAGTTTGGGATAATGACTTTGTTGTTTCATACAGATCAACTATATAGCTATACCTTTTGCTACATCTTCAAAAGCAACAATATAATGGAGGGCCATGCAATTATATGCTTTGATTATTAGTTTATAAAATTTGCTGTACAGAAAATATTTTTAAACAAATTAACTAAAACGAAACAATTTGACAAAAAAATGAAATCACGAAAGTTTTCGCCATCTCTGATGGCGAAAATATGAAATAATAATTTTTTTTATATTTGTCAATTTTTTTGCCAACTGGGTTGGCGAAAATTTGGGTTTGCCAATTTTTTGCCAACCAAGTTGGCAAAAATCTGACAATGGTTTTTTTTTTTTTGGGTTTGTTTTGGTTTGTTTTTTAGGTTTTTTTGTGTTGGTTTTTTTAAAACAAATAAACGGGGGAGCCAACTTGGTTTTTTTTTCTGGTTTTATTTATTTATTTTATTTTCTTTAGTTTTATTTAGGTTTAGTTCTTTTTAAAAAAAGTTGTTGTAGCAATAATTTTTTAAATAAATTAGAAAAAAATAAAATTTAACATCCAAAATAAAATATGCTATCATTGAACAACCAAAAATAAAATAAAAATCTGCCATAAGAATATTACGTCTGCCGTCGAGCAGACTTCGAGCGGCCATAACTATTTGTTTTGAAATCGTTTTTCGTCAAACAATATGTCGATTTGTATGTTTTCGACGAGAGTAACACAATTCGTGTAGAAAGAATTTTCATCCGAAACAAGACGTACATGTTACAGGCAAAAATATAAAATTTAAAAGTATCATAACTTTTGACTGAGAGATCGAAACAAGGTCCAGTCTGTGCCAAAATGACCGTATCGAAAAGTACTACGGGATAAACAATTTCACCATTTGACGGGCTTCGAAATTTTTTAGAATTGTAAAAAAACGATGTTTCGACCTCCAAATTTTACTTTCGGTAATTTTATTTTCAAATTTTTTTATTATCTATACTAATTTGTTATTATCTATACTAATATGAATGATAACAAAATCTATTGATTAATATTATTATCAATATTATATTTTTCTTTCATAACACTAAAAGATAATTTATTATTATTTGTACACAAAATTTATTTAAAATAATTAATTATATAGATAATAAATAATTAGTTTGTTATTTGTTAAATTGTGATATCTATTTTAATTATGATTTCTCATAAATATATGTTTTAAATTTTGAATATCTGTTTAGTTAGATAATAACAAATTACTATAGATAATAATTATATTTTCAAAATTATATTAGTATACATAATAACAAATTAGTATCGATAATAATCATACGGTTGTTATTTCTAAAATTATATTTTGAATGATAATAGATGTGGTATCTAATATTTGAAAAATATTTTAGTTAATTTTAAATTGTCGTTAGAAAATCTATTGGTTAATTATTTATAAAACCAACACACACAAAAATCAAACCCAACTATCCAAAAATACCAACACAAAAAAAACCTAAAAAACAAACAAAAACAAACCAAAAAAAAACCAAAAAAAAAACATTGTCAGATTTTCGCCAACTCGGTTGGCGAAAATTTGGCAAACCCAAATTTTCTCAAACCCAGTTGGCGAAAATTTGACAAATACAAAAAAAAAATTATTATTTCATATTTTCGCCATCAAAGATGCGAAAGCTTTCGTGATTTCAAATTTTTGACAAATTGTTTCGTTTTAGTTAATTTGTTTAAAAATAATTTCTGTACAACAAATTTCTGTTATTAGTTCTAAGCCATGACTGGGCTTCATATCCAGCGAGTAGTAAACTTTTGCATAGATGGTATGCTGCTCTTTATTGTGAAATTGGTTAATGACACTGAATATTAAAAGAATATCTAGTTTGACCTTCTCTGTTGCCATGTTGAAGTACTGTTGTAACTCATTATGAACCAAGTTTCCCTTAACAAAACATGGTGTTCAACCTTTATTGCTATAGAACACCTTTATTGCTATAGGTCAAAGTTATGCTATGTATTGACAATTGCAACTTTTACCATCAGTATAGTGTTGCTATATAGATCAATAAGGTTCCGCACAAGGATTAGTGAACTTCATTACCAAAAAGATTGTTATTCTGATTCTTGACAAGCAACTACAAGCAACTGTTTCCCAAGAAACCTAATAGGCCTGCTATTAGGTTGGTAGGTTTAAATCATATAATTGAATGAGAAGACCTTCATGGCCCTGAAATATGGAAGCATCTAATATAAATAATATAAAACAAAGGTGGTAATTGAATATATTAAGAGTGCAATATGATGATAGTGGAAGCCAAAATGAAATACAATTCCCCATTTATAATTCATAGTCTAAAAAAGAATTGAGCTTAATGACAAGTTAATACAGAATACCCTGCTTCATTTTGCAATTTGCATTGTGTTATTGTCGCAGAGCTAATGGGCCTATGAGGCATGTTAGTAGAAAATTATAGACACACTGGAACAGTTATACTTCAATCAGTCGGATGAAATATTCCATTCTTCTGACATTCAAACTTTAATAGTTAACAATCATGTGCATTCCTGTTTTATTTACCAACAAAGAGGGCAATATATGAGTAAAATGCTATCATCATCATCATCATCATTATCCAAGCCTTCCATCATTAGAATGGGGTCGGCTATGGAGCATAAGAAAGCTCCATATAAGATTTGACAAAGTTCTATGACCGTTAGTCGATCATCTATGTTGTGCCCAAGTCCTAGCCAATGTAGCTTAGAGCATGAGAGGGGCATGCCATAAAACCTAGGTGGCTAGTTGGCATGTAGGTTGGCATGTTGGTAGACTTACATTTTGGATTGCAATTTAAACTCGTGCAACCAAGGAGCACCCTCAAAGTTCCCTTAGACTATTAAGAGTCTAGACGAAGAGGTAAAGATGATACAATTTTGCTATAGAGAATTACATTCATCTCTATCAGACATTATGCCAAAGAGCAAAGGAATGACCATCCCAATATATGACGAAAATGATAAGAACATGCAAATTCTGGTTGTGAGGGGAAAAGGGTGGTTATGATGATAGGGCTAGAGGAGAGGAGGGCACGAGGACACGTGAGTTGGTGCTTTGATGACTAGAGTATTATTGAAGTGCTGCTTATCCAAATAAAATAATTGTCAAATGCGGTATTTTTCACATACATCATTCTGTATATTATGTATATGAAGATAATTTTGATAATTCAACAAATAATTACTATTTCAGCATGTCATTGAAGATACGGTTCAACTGCTCTCGACTGTTAAGGTTTCAGTTCACGGGTTCAATGATCGAATCAGTTCTTAAATCATTGACTTTTATCTGGGTGATTGAAGGGATGGAACGGGGCTCATTGAAGATATATAACCATAACGATTGTTCCTAGATCAACATGATTGTCTTAATGATATCACTAAGCTTTATTTCTTGTGGATTTTCTTACTAATGCTGGTTTACTCACGCAGATAGAACTGCAAGCTTATTTTTCCCATAGTTTGCAATATCGGCCGTTACCGATCCGATACGGCCGATACCGATACAGTTTGGCATGTCCCGATCCGATACCGATCGATACCCGATACTGACCGATACCGACATTAGAGGGCTCTTTTCCGGTAAATTCAACAAATAAAATTGAATGAAAAAGACGGGTATAAAAGCATAGTAAGGTTGTAAAAGCATATAAAAGAGAAAAAATTATCTATCGCATGTAAATCAATTGACAAGGGTGACTACAATTTCATTCAATTTTAAAAATACTAAGAAAAAACACTGAAAATACTTAAAATTATGCATAAATGTATAAAATATATTTTCTAAAATGTTAATAATTTTACTAATAGTTATTTGCTTTCCGATACCAAAAAATCCGATACTCCGATCTGAAACCACCGATACTGCTGATCCCGATACTCATAGGAATGGTCTGATACCGATATTTTGAACCTTGATTTTTCCACAATATATGCTATGTGCTAGTCAATTGGATAATTTGAGTGACACGGGACAAAGACCCAAGAGAGAACAATTAGTATGAAATTAGGGGTTTAGGACAAATTGGACATGCAAAAGCTATAAGAAATTTGTGAACTATCAACTAGTATCATTTTATCACAAATAATTTCAATTGAATACAAGAACATAACAATCAAGTTGTAATTAATAAAGATATCCGATTTTTAGAAACGTACATTGTGTCAATGTTGGAGACGCTGGAGGCGGAGAAGACAAGACGAGACACACTTTAGGATTTTGGCATTGCATCGTACAAACTCAAAAATAGATTTCTCATTCTTCAATGTCTAATATCTGAATTTACAAACTATTTATAGACTACAAAACAATTGAAAAATATATATAAAAAAAATCTATAAATAGTTATCCATAAGATAAGTCAAATCCCTAACCAACTCAAAGAGATTAAATTATCCTTATTTAGATTAATTATAAAACACAATTTTAAATCTAAAAAGATATAGAAAATCCAAACTGGTTCTCCATCATTCTCTTTGACTTCGATAAGTTCACCTTCAGGTGAATTATATAAGCGTGAAATCTTGAGAATTATGTTGCCTTCTAGAAAGGCGACGAAACCCCACGTCAGTGTTGGCGGTCGTGGAGGTGGAAGAAGCAGAATGTCTACTAAGAACGTAACATCAAGCACCTCAATAAATGATGGTTGTCTCAGTGTGTCTATAAAGAACCAAAATGATTGTCCCTTCAATCAATTATTATTTCTTGTAATCTATTACAATTATTCGTAACAAACAAATAATGAAATTGTTTAAGGGGATGATTAATAAGACAAGTTCAAAATATTTTGAAGGTTTGATATATTCTTTAAATTTATTGGGTTCATCAAATAACCTATTTAATTCTCCTAATGATGATATATAAGGGTCAATTTATTAACGATTCAAACTTAGGCCTAGATTTGCACATGAATCTAAAAGGGTACTCAAATACGACAAGCTCAATAGGTTTAGGTTCTGCTGATGGATTTTCTAACGATATAGGATCACTGCTAGCAATAGTTTTTACCTTAATATGGTTGAGAAATTCTTCGAATTTTTTTTGTATGTCGACACACATCAATTATCAAAATTTTCTTCTTCATATTTAGCATCGATTATAACACTAATTTGTTAGGAGGAATTTTGTATAGACATATTTAAGGTCTTATCTACATATAAAAATATTTCTAACCAGGACTCCAATACCAATTTGACGCGAGATAAAGTCCCAAGCGAAAGATGATTAGTATGAAATTGGAGGCTTAAGGCAAATTGGATGCGGAAGCTATAAGAAATTAATGAACAATCAACAAGTATCAATTCATCACAAATATTTTAATAGAAAAACATGAACATAACAAGTTGATGCGGGGCTAAGACGACCCAGGGAAATAGTGATTACTATAAAGAAATTTAGTAAAAAAATTGGCGCAAAAGCTTTACGTGATCTATGAACAATTTAAAGTGTAATCAATTGACCATAAATGATTTTAATATAATGCAAAAAATAACAAACAAGTTGTAATTATTGGAAATACCTGATTTTGGGATGGTGTGTGGGCAATGATGGATCTCAATGTTGGACTTTTGTTCTCGAGACACCATCTAGGCGACGAAGTCGGATGCGGAGAAAAAGACAAGACGAGATCCACTTTAAGATTTTGACATCACTCTATACAAATTCCAAAATAGATTTCTTATTTTTTAATTCTTCAATGTCTAATATATGAGTTTACAAATATTTATAGACTACAAAACAATTAAAAGAAATCTCTAAATTAATATCCATAAGATAGGTCAGATCCCTAACTTAGTCAAAGAGATAAAAAATTTCTTATTTAGATTAATCCTAAAACAAACTAAAATAAATCTAAAAAGATAACCGTAAATCCAAATTGGTTCTCCATAATTAAGGAGGCGGAGAAGGAGAGAGAGATCCACATTAGGATTTTGGCATCACACAGATAAAAGAAATCTTTAATATTTATGCATAAGATAAATTGAATCCCGAACCAACTCAAAGAGATAAAATTCTCCTTATTCTAAATTAATCCTAAAACAAACTAGAAAATCTAAAACGATAACCGAAAATTCAAACTGGTTGTCTATCATTGAGCCACTAAAGGTTTCATTGTTGTAGATCCAGATTAAATGCAAAAGGAAAGTCTGGGTCCTTTTGGATAGGTTTTCTGAAAATTTGCTCTAAAACAATTTTCTAAGAAGATGTTATAAAGTTTTTTTCTAGATATATAGATTCTGATTTTACATTTGGTTACTTTCATCTGAAAAATGTTTTAAGAACAAAAGTTAAAAATTTATATTTGGTAAAAAAATTCTAGAAAATAATTTTGCCACACAATGTGTTCTGCTCCCTGTGGAGATGGCTTAATAGTAACAATTGTTGGCTCGATATCACTCTAATACACAAAAGAGGAAACAAAAGAGAATTGATATATAATCCTAAAATTAAACATTGTTGATCGATCCCCGAAGTTTCCTTATTTCAATGAATCTGGTCATCCGAAGATAACATAGAGAAGATGGATTGGCCGATGTGTATTGAACACGGGTATATAATCCTAAAATGAAACACTGTTGATCGATCCCCATTGTTTTCATATTTTATAGAATCCGGTCATCCGAAGATAACATACTGAAGATCTCGTCCCTTAAGCGTCCTCATGTGTTCAGTACACATCGAGCAGGCCATCTTCTGATCTTGTGCCCTCCACCAAAATATGCGACGGCAAGAAGCTATTGTTGTCGTAATCTTGGTACGCGAAACTGACCAGCTTCCAAAAACGGATTATATCTTCTCTAGCTGGCACCTCGACCAGTGCAAATTTCTTCGGGGTTCGCTGTTGTCTATTTTCCTGCAAAGGGACGACAACATTGCTTGCACGCGGAAGTCTTCTCCGACCAAAGACGACAATGGGGCTATCGGCGTCGCGAGAGGTAGAGGGAGAGCTCCAGAGCCAGAACCGCCAATGTCGGAGGAGCTCCAGCAGCACCGATCTCACTGTAAGCCGACGCCGGACAGAGCTCCGACAGCGGCAACCGACGGAGCACCCGACCTGCCTTAGCTGCCTTGCCCGGAGACGTCGCCGTTCCCCGCCGACGATCTCCCGTGCTCGGAAGACCCTGCGCGAGCTCCTCTAGGAGGAACATAACCTTGTGTCGAATGAGCTCCTGCACGACCTTCGCCATTGGAGAGGAGAGATCAAGAAAGGAGAGAGAATGAGAGCTGGAGTGAGAAGTATCTCTCTCTCTCTCTCTCTCTCTCTCTCTCTCTCTCTTTCTCAAAAATGAGAGCCGGAGTGAAAAGTTGTTTTGGGAAAACAACATTTTTGGAATCTCTCAAATCAATGTTTAAGTGTTGGTTTTGGGAAAGAAGAAACATGATGGTAGCAGCCGAACAGTATCTGGGTTTGTTTTCACATTTAAACTCAAAAACTGATGTTATACTGACTATCCAAACGGATCCTCAGTTTGGAAGGACTCTTTTTGAAATATCTAATTTGAAAGATATAACAAATCAGTTCTTCTTAATCTAATACTTCTCCATGCCTATGCTTATTTTTGATATATTACTCTTTAAACTGTTCTTGTTTTGTTAATACAATAATGTAAATTGGTAAACTCGAAACGCACTCAGGATAAGTCGAGTTTTATTTTGTATTCTAGTTTTCTTCTCTTTATTTCTCTATTTTGTTTGGACTGCCATGGTGGTATGTGTTACGACTACTAATTTCTCATAATATCAGACTTCTCTTCCCTTCCCTTTCTTTTATTTTTTTTGTGTTTCTCTATATATTTTATGAGTTTCGTTCCGGTTTCAAACTTTGTTCTTTTTCCTATATTCTGTGGAGACCAAGTCATACTAGTGAACTTGCATATCATTTTATATTTACTGCTTTTGCTGATTTTTTCATCTTTTCTTTGGTGGTGGTTTGTGTTTCATCTAAGCATCAAGTGCTAAGGGTTCCAAAGTTGAGGGATCTCCAGCAGCCCAAGCATTGGATTATGCTGACATTACAAATTCACAGATACGAAAAGTAATCATATTTTTATTTTCCCGAGTCAATTTTACTCACTAGTGAAATTGTAAAGTTAATTGTTCAGACTAAATCCATTTGTACCTTGTTGCAGATTACGGCATCACGCTTGCTCCTCTCTAAACAAACTATTCCACATTACTATTTGACAGTTGACACTCGTGTGGACAAGCTTATGGAGTGAGTATCCGGTGAAATTAATATACCTAGTCAGTTACCTTTAGTTTTTTTTTTCTGTAAATTTCTTGTAACATTACTCATGTTGGTGGCAGGTTACGAACCCAACTTAATTCTTTACAAGAAGCTTCTGGAGGAAAGCGACTTTCTATAAATGACCTCGTCATAAAGGTAACCTCCAACTGTTTGATTTGATTTTGCATAAGTGGGTTAATTTTATGCACTGAAAATGTTGGTCAAATTGTGTTTCTGTAAGTTTGAATATCATTTTTGGATCTTATGCTCACTTCCAACACCAGGCAGCTGCTTTAGCCCTTCGCAAAGTTCCAGAGTGTAACAGTTCCTGGATGAATGATTTCATTCGCCAGTAAGTTTTCGATGATTCTTCCTTCTTTATGAACTATGAGAAATAAGAACTTGTACTTCATCCTGACAACATTCTTGGATATCTTTGCAGGTATCACAATGTCAATATAAATGTTGCAGTGCAAACAGATAATGGATTGTTTGTTCCAGTTATCAGGGCAAGTCAAGACATTTTTCTTTATATTATATATGCTCTCCGAAGTTATTCTCTTTTTCTGTAACACAAATTAGTAATAACTGCAGGATGTGGACAAAAAGGGGCTATCTAAAATTTCAGAAGAGGTGAAACATTTGGCTCAGAAGGCCAGAGACAATAGTCTGAAACCAGAAGATTATGAGGTTGGACCTAGCAGTTAATTGACACCATGATTAATCTGCATTAATTTACCTTAAATGTCACTTTACAAACTGATTTTGCAGGGAGGTACATTTACTGTATCAAATTTGGGAGGACCATTTGGAGTGAAACAATTTTGTGCCATAATAAATCCTCCCCAAGCCGGCATTCTTGCTGTGGGCTCTGGTAAATGTTGTCAAAATTCCAATTATTCATTACGTTGACACTATGTTTTGATTATCACAATGTTCACCTCTTTTCACACAAGCACATTATGCATCTCTGCACCTTCCCGGCCAGGAGGTGCAATATATGTTTTCTGGTTATTTGAAGCTAATGCCGCCACATGTTAAGCTTGAGCTGGTGGTTTCTACTGTTATAATATGCCTTTGCAGCTGCTGCTTGTCCTTGACTGGTCCAAATGCCAAATGTACTGACTTGATTTGTTTGTTATTGGCATTGGAGCAGCTGAGAAGAGGGTTACACCTGGCACTGGCCCCGATCAATTCGAGTTTGGTTCTTTTATGTCAGTCACATTGAGTTGTGATCACCGTGTAATTGATGGTAAGTGACTCGTGCTCCAGTACAAGGGGCTGACCAAGCTTTAATTGCCAAACACCATTTTTCATGCATATCAATCCTAATTCCTCTTTCTATATATAGGTGCTATTGGCGCGGAGTGGTTGAAGTCATTCAAGGGCTACATTGAAAACCCGACGACCATGCTACTCTGAGGAGCCATTCATTCATCATTTTTGTAGGATTTACCAAATAAGGCTATCCAAGCTCTTCGAGTTTTCTTTGTTCCTGCTGTCTTATTGTTTCCGGGGGTGCTGTAAAATTTGGTGATGTTGATAATGGAGAACCAAGAGTTGGAAGCCAATAACGCCATGGCGTTTTGCCTTGTAGCCCACTTTTGAAGTGAGCAACCGATATTCGTTTGCGTTCAGTATAACTCAGTTGCATATTCTCTCAATTGCCTTTTCCATGTCCCGAAAGCTTTGTAGTATTAAAATCAGTACCAAGTATTAACACACATTATGCTGTTCATTGGCCTAGAATATATTTCATATAAGTGCAGCATTAGCTTTTTATGAATTTGCAATTATTTTGTGCTGAGGCTTCAAGTGCAATATATATTAACAAAAGTTCTAAATTTGGTACTCCTGTGGAGCATGAATGGATCGGATGTCGGTGTTACTGTATCAGTTTGCTACCCATGTACATGTACTGTCATCTGGATCGCGAAATGAAAGCCCATCTTTGGTTCAAGGCAGATAATAGTTTGAACCCTGATCAGATATTGTACGAAATTAAGATGCAGTAAGAATAGTGACCTGGGTGAACTAGTAGGTTATTGTTGGGTTTACTTCATTAGTACATTTTGGAGAATTTAGGTTGTACATTATGAGTATCACTTTCATTGCAAAGCCTAGAGTACTCGTGAGCCCAGTCGAGCTCGAGCCCAATTTTCAAGCTCAAAGTGCAAGTTGGAGTAAGGCTCGACTCAGCTAGGATCGGCTTCAGCTGCAGCCCTAGTTGTTGCAATTACACCACCACTTGACATAGTTTTGTCTCCTATAAGTAAAAAGTTTCAAACAATTTTGTTTGGATGATAACATGAAAGTGTAGTGAGAGTTAAAAAAATTACAGAAAAGTATTGTAGTTTATTTCTCTCACAACTGAGAGAAAAAAAATGACACTTTCAGTTATAAAATGTTATTTCACAACCACTTGTAATAGAATTGGAAGAGAGATCCAAATACTGAAACTATTTGCACCAACACCAACGATCATTTACAACGAAAATGACAATTTCAGGTCACTTTCTATGCACCCTCACCTTTCCGACCAACGATCATTTGTAACGAAAATGACAATTTCAGGTCACTTTCTATGCACTCTCACCTTTCCGAACAGTTCCCTAACCAAGTAGTACTTACTACCAATGCTCTAAAACCATTCCAAAGATCACTGGATCCATCTTTGCTGTGATGTGTGCATTCTGGAGCCTTTAATAGTGGGATGTGATATGTGTGATATATTTATGCCAATGCTTTCTAATTGGCTCCAGAGATCCCAACACCACTAAGCTGTGTTTGCGTTACTTTTACTTTACATCCATGCCATTGTCCTTAGAACATCTAAAATGTTTCAATTGCTACATTTTATCTTTAGTCAAATTTTGTAGCACTTGAAGGCTGCAGTGGATATTTGTGCATACTTGAAAAATGTTAGAAAGTTACGAGACCCAGACTTGAAGTGTGTCATAGCTCCTCTATATTAATTGATGGCCCACCAAAAGTAACCAAACAGGAAAAAAAATAAAGAGAAAAAAGAGGGAGGGAAACCAAATAGAGAAGAAAAATAAAGAGAGAAAAAAGAAAATTAATTTGGAGTGTACCATTGTGTGCCAATATCATGGAGACACTCTAAAAGTAATAATTTACACGATTTTTAACAATTTAGAATAAGTGTTTGGAGTGTCTCCACTATAGATGCTCTTAGTGCTTGAAAGCCATGCGTACCACTTCACTCAATTCTCTCTTTCTTTCTTTCTTCTTCAAGTCGTAAGTGTGTTGCAGTTAGGATCACACGGCTTTTGTAGCAGGTGATTTTGGACGTCTTGAGCATAGTTTCCAGTATCGGCCAATATCAATATGGTATTCGATACTGATCGATATTTCGATACTGACCGATACATATATATTGTGTCTTTTTTTTCGGTCAATTCGACAAAAAAATCGAACGAAAAAGAAAGGGTGTAAATGCATAGCAAGGTTGTAAAAGTCGAAGAGAATTTATCAATCGAATGTAAATCAATCGACAAGAATGACTATGATTCATTCAATTCCAAACCTAATAAGAAACAACAATTCATTCAATTCCAAACCTAATAAGAAACAACACTGAAAAATACTTAAAATTATATCTAAATGTATAAAATATTTTTCTAAAATATTAATAATTATTTTTTTTCGATACCAAAAAATTAGATAATTCGATCTGAAACTACTGATATCGTTGATCCCGATACTCATAAGAATGATCCGATACTGCGGACAATGGTCTTGAGGTTTTGAAGCAGCTCTAGCCTAGCTTGCAACGGATGGACCGTACCAAATCATGGCGTGTCTATTTCCGATACAGCCGATACCGATACGATTTGACATATCCCGATCCGATATTGACTGATATCGATATTGGAGGTCACTTTTGCGATCAATTCGACAAAGAAAATTGAACGAAAAAGACCAATCAGTAAGGATGTAAAAGCATAATACAGTTGTAAAAACATGTGAAAGGAGTCTATTTCATTCAATTCCAAAAATTACTAAACAACACAAAATACTTAAAATTATGTCTAAATGTATGAAATATTTTTTCCAAAATTTTAATAATTTATTAATAAATACTTGCTTTCCGATATAAAAAAACCTCATACTCCGATCTGAAACTATCGATACTGTGGATACCGTCAATTTCAATACTTATAGAAAATGTTTGATACCGATTTCAATATCGATACTGCAAACCTTGCTCTATAGTACGCAGGGCTAGACCATGCTTGATGAACCATAACTTCGGTTATTGGAGTTCGTTTTAGGTGTAAGAGCAGACAATTCGAAGATAAGAATTCACTCAAATTGGCGGGTCTCCTACATCTAGAACGTATTTAGAAAACTATATAATATATGTCCTGTTGAAATATGATCATATCCATGAAAAACTATATAATATATACGTGCTTTATGCATGGGAATAAAGAAATATATAGTTTGGAAACAATGTCTCATGTCTAGATATCTTAATGGAAATTTTATAATCGTGTGCTCCTTGCTTCCATATGTTTATTGGGTCCTCGGAAAGTTTCCATAATGGCCGCACGTTTTCCACGTTGCTTGCATATGCATACGGTAGGGTTGGTTATTAATTGCAGGTTGGACATTGATGTCTGGTCTAAATACTTCAGCTTCCAATATATATATTGAAGTCTATTCCTATATAGATAAACGAAATATGAGTCATAGTATTTATATTTTTTTATGAGTTATAGTATTTATATTTTTATATGAGTCATATACATATGGACTAATAAAAATAGATTTATATATCTCATGTGCATCCATGTGCACTAGTATACTATATATATATATATATATATATATATATATATATATATATATATATATATATATGATAAACGGGATATGAGTCATAGTGCTCATATTCCTACATGAGTCATCCATATGTGGACCAATAGAAATAGAGTATACTAGTGTACATGGGTGCACATAGGATGTAGGAGTCTATTCCATGTGTACCCATGTGCACTAATACACTCTATTCCTATTGGTTCACATGTGCATGACTCATTGAGAAATATGAGCAATATGACTAATATAGGGTAAACGAGGTATGAGCTATAGTGTTCATATTACTACATGAGCCATGCACATGTGGACCAATAGTAATAGACTCCTACATTCCTTGTGCACCCATGTGCACTAATACACTCCATTCCTATTGGTCCACATGTGAATGACTCATGTAGGAATATGAGTCCGTTTATCCATATAGGGTAAACGGAATATGAGTCATAGTGCTCATATTCCTACATGAGTCATGCACATGTTGACCAATATAAATAGACTCCTACATTTCATGTGCGTCCATGTGCACTAATACACTCTATTCCTATTGGTCCACATGTGCATGGCTCATTTAGGAATATGAGCACTATGACTCATATCCCGTTTACCCATATAGGATAAAAGGGATATGAGTCATAGTGCTCATATTCGTCATTAAATTCGAAAGTCTTTAAGGAAGAACTTGATTTAATTAACAAACGAAAAGAAAGTACAGAGAGGTCCTAGAAGACAATCTAAGTACAAATTTATTTTCTGGGAGGGTGACGATGGAGGGTTAGGAGTGTAGCAACTCTCTTTACTCCGTAGACAATCCGATGCGGAAGCTCTTCTCTCTTGCTCGAGTGTAGATTCGCAGATAGTCGGCTAGCCTTTTGTATGGGTGTGGTACCTTGCTATTTATAGTCATCTCTTGGTGCGCATATGTTGGGCCACATGGATGCTGGAGGGTGCCGCGTGTCCCTTCTTAACAGGGTGCAGTTGTAACCGTAAGCAGGCCAAGCTGCCACGTGGGCGCTTGTTGGTATTTTTTTCTTGATGAAGATCTGGGTGGTTCTAGTCCTTTGTGGGCGTGACTTGGTCAGCTTGACACATAGTCCCCACTTGGTTGGAGATAATCACTCTTATCGTAACAGCAAAATTTGGTCTTCATGGAGTCTGAAACACATGTAGCCAGAGATGCATGAGACGCATGGAGTCTAGGACACATGGGGACAGAGACGCATGGAACCGCATGAAGTCTGGGACGCATGGGGGCAGAGACGCATGGGGCCGCATGGAGCCTGGGACGCATGTGACATATGGAGTCTGGGACGCATGAGGTCCTTGTTGTTCTGTCAACGTAGCGTTGTACCCCGTCGAGAGTGATGTTTTGCGCTAACGTGAGACTTTTTTCGTTTAGTGTGTTCACGTCTTTCGAGAAAACATAATTTTTTTTTTTGTCAGGATTCTGTCTCAGAGATGATCCTACTAATGGGACGCCACGATAGGTCCTTCTGCGGCCAAGCTGCTTTGGCTGATTGGGGACACATGGATGTTGCCTTGTTTGGGCCACATGGTTGTATGGCGGTTGGACGCATTAATGTATTCTTGTTTGGACTGCAAGGAGACTCTGCGGCCTGATCTTTTCTGAGTTTTCATTTTGGGATGCAGGGTCGCATGGATGCATATTTTTTATGCTTCTACAAGACCCCCTTCAAAGTTTTCAAACTGATAAGTTTGGAATACTTTGAATAAGAAGCATGGAGGAAGAAGCACTATTGGCCGAATGGCTGGAGGTCGCATGGACGTTGGATCGCATGGGCGTCGGGCTGCATGGGCGAGCACTTCCAGGCTGTCAAATCGACATTAACTGACGAATTTGTCTTGCTCTTTTAGTGGATCTCCTTTGGGATCCTGCGCCATCTCCTGGTGTGGGGCCCGAGCATGAAGATAGATCTGATGATTGCTCCGCTGGAAAGATTGGTGGGATGATAGCTTAGAGGTAATATGAACATGGCTAGCGTCTAACGAGATTAGTTTTTGAGTGGTCACTGCGGGAGTGTGCGAGTGGAACTGAGGACTGCTCCGCAGGGGAGACTTTGAGGATCCATCATCCGTTGCATATCCAAGGCTCCTGGTTACCGATGATGGCTTTTTCAAGAATTTGTAAAGAAGGAAAAAATGTTGCACGTAGGCACTTGCTGGGGATGAAGAACCAAGAGTATAGGCATTTACATCTGGGTTGTCCCGCTGGTGATAAGGGGAGTACAAGTCAAGTTTAGACGTAGTACTTTTTCAAGAACTTGCCGTTGATAGACATCACGAGCAAGTTGTCATTGGATTTTGCGAGTCGGTAGGCGCCGTTGGAGAATATCGATTCTACGATGAACGGACCCTCCCATTTAGGCTGAAATTTGTCGGCCGTCTTATGGGTCATAACCATCGGCCTCCTTACGGTCAGGGCGAGATCACCTACTTGGTAGGTCATCTTCCTCACCCGTTTGTTGAAGGCTCCCGAGAGACGTGCTTGGTATAGCTCAATGCGCTGTTGAGCTAAGAGACGTTTATCGTCGAGTGATTCTAACACTTGTAGCCGTCGACGGTGATTGTCATCGACGATTAATTGGTTGGAGAGAGCCACTCGGAGTGAAGGGATTTGGATTTTGAGCGAGAGGACCGCTTCGCTTTCGTACACCAGAGAGAAAGACGTAGTAGCTGTCCGGGGCGTTGTACGGTAGGCCCAGAAAAATTCACCCAACTTCTCATTCCAGTCGCATTTATTGGAAGATACGGACTTTTTGAGAAGTTTTATGATGGTCTTGTTGAAGACTTCTGTCAGACCATTCGCTACTGGGTTGTAGGCAGTCGACGCTACATTCTGAATCCGATTTTTATCACAGAACCGGTAGAACGCATGGCTTACAAACTGTGGACCATTGTCATGGATGATCCTTTGTGGCAAGCCAAAGCGGTATATGACGTGATGCTTGACGAAGCTGATCACGTTGGACGTCTTGACTTTCGCGAGTGGTACAACTTTTGCCTACTTGGAGAAGTAGTCGGTGACGGCGAAGATGAACCGATGTCCCTTGGATGAAGGTGGACTAATCGGCCCAATGATATCCATATCCCATGCTTCGAACGGCCAGGAAGCAACAGTCGGGTGTAGGAACTCCGAGGGTTGGTGGATAAAGTCTGCGTAGATTTGGCATGTCCGATATTTTCTTGCGTGATCAATAACATACGCTACCATCGTAGGCCAATAGTAGCCCATTCTCTGAAGATGGTCTTGTATCTTCGGACCGGATTGATGCACCCTGCAGATGTCATGCCCCAATCTCCCGCAAGCTCAATAGTCCCCGCTGAATGTGAATCACCACGTTGCAGTGCTCCCGCAGGACAATCGTTCTTATCGGGACGTGATGTCGTACGAGCCTGGAGTTGCGCTTGCACAAGACGATATTGTCAAACATCAAAGTTATCATCGAAACAACCAAGTTGCAGCAAAAGTCAAGTATTGTGTACCAAGCACACATCAGAGTATACGCAGCGAAGCTCTCGATAGGGTCCAAATGAAATGCCACAAAGGCGATGCCACAAAGGCTAATAAAATACTCTTGCTCTTTCCTCTAGCCCACAAAGGTACTTACCGTTCATACATTATGTCTCGTATATCCAAGCAGCGCCACTACACCTGCGTACCTGAAATAATGCCCACAAACGTGGGTCAGTACATAGCCGTACTGGTGAGCGGGGTAACCCACTCGTCTAAGCCGACACTAAGTAATGGTGAATGTAAACAGTTATATGGTGATCTTTCTACTTGAATCCTAGATTCATTTCATGGCATAGGTATGACATGTTAAGGAAAACTGTAAAGCAAGTTAAGCATGCAATCATTCAACTCAAACCAATAGACAAGCAAATATAGAGACAACTCGAAGGAAACTAGCATGCAAACTATCCTACTCAAACCCAAGCAACACAAAAACCTATCGAAATATTTTCAAGCCTCAATATCCATCCTCAATCCAAACCTTATAATCCAATCTCAATGTGCACACTCTTGTAGAGGCAAGGTGGCCGCTGCCTACACGAAAGTCCAAACCAACCAAAGTAAAGCAAACCAACTCTTATCTATATGAAGTCACTGGCCAAGCCATAAAGGACTGATCAAGTGCGGTTCTACCCGATCCAGACCGAGTAGCTAGCCCGTCTGGTCGTATCAAACTACCGGCACCGCGCCCAAGGCACGTTACCATTGTCTCCTCCATGGCCGAACGGTCCCGGTGCTCCGGAGCCTATCCCGTTCGAGGAGACGAAACCCTGTGCTACACAGGTTGTCCGTGACATGCAAACACCAAGTAGGTATGGCGAGAGGATCGAGCATTCTCGCCCCACCAAAAGATCCTAGACTCATTCAACCAAATATCCAACCAATTATCCAAGCAATATCCATAACCATTCTCCAAAATATAGCCCAATGAACAAATCTCAAGTTATCCCCATAGGCACAATGTCGCTTCTCGATACAGTGTTCCAATTGGTGTAACACCCCTCGCTCAGAATAATCCTATGTCACAATGCCCTAACAGTGGCACAATGCCCTCGTCGATGCAGTTGTTCGGTTTCTAACCACAACTGCACGCTTTACTTGACAAAGTATCCAAGTGATACTCGTGTACGGATGCACGCTCGCTCGCCCAAATTTTCGATGTTCCAACCAAGATGTATAATTCCAACTATCCAAGCATAATTCCAAATGTTCTCTAACTGCCCCAAATATATAATCCAACTCTAGCTCCAACTACCCAATGTGAAAAACTAATTCAAGCCACAAACCTATCCAAGCAAACAACGTACACTCTATGCATGCCTCAGTGTAGTGATTTCTAAGTTCCAGTTCAAGTGTTCAAGCCTATTACGTGTGTTCCATATTATTAGGCATGAAGGAGTAGAGGAGAAGGGACAAAGTCCACTCACCAAGTTTGATTTTGTTAAGCATCATGTCCTGCCTATACGGCCGATCCCTTGAACCCGTCGTCCGATGCAAAGCACGATCTACTCAACTGATATGACCGTGCGAGCAGGCCGTGCTCTCTGTCACGCCCCAGTCCCAAAATACCAATAGACCAGATACGTAGCAATGGCCAGCAGTACGCACCGATGGACAAACCCAATTTAATGGATCCATCAGGGCATACTTAAGCTATAAAATCAAGTCTACGACAACATGGCACAACTAATCTCATCCACACAAGATATAAAAATATGATCCACAGAATAAATAAGGAATGTAAATTATCATCTAGTCTCAACAAAGTGCTTCGGGGAACAACCCGATAAATATCTAATACAATGGTTCAACCGACCAGAATATAAATAATTGAAATAAATAAATGCTGAGCAAGAAACATGGATGCTCAGGAAAAGTCTTTGGCTAACACCTCATCCTCGGATGGCGGTACAGCTCCTGGATCAACTCCTGCTGCGGTCCCGTATACCTCGGGATAGGTCTCGTCCTTAAATCCTGGGGACATAATCCATATCCAGGTCCTCAGGGGACATAACAAGGTACAGAAAATATACAAGCCAAAATATAAGCAGTACAGCAAATAATGAGATAAATAGGGTAAGTATGTAAACATCTGTATGAAATACAAGAGAGAACATCAATAGTACTCAGGTTGAAACAACTACAAGCTCTGTGTAAGGGAGCCTGTAGCAGTGATATCATGAGGTGGTCTAGCTCAGCGGGAGACTGAGTAGCCGGCATAATGTAGTCAACCTGTAGCCTGTGGGTCTCTCCAGAAATAGATGGAACAAATAAGGGAATACTAAATAACCAGCTAAGTGATATGCAAGATGAGAGCAGCACTAGAACTCAGGCTGAAGCCACTACAAGCTCTGTGTCGGGGAGCCGGTAGCAACAGTAATAATGAGTAATGGGCCAAGCTCGGGCTTCAGAGTCTTGTGCCTCACAATAATAGGGGTATATATATATGATCAGCCTGTAGCCTGTGTATCTCTCCCCACCCAATGTAACCACACATATCATGACCATAACGTCTCATGTCCATGTCAAGCGGGATCATACTAATGCAACAAGTCATAAATGTCTAGGAATATAATATCTCTGTCAAGTCCTGTATCCTATATAGAATCACCACGAATATCTCGAAAAGATCCTGTCTCATGAACAGTGTCAAGTGTCCTGGGTCGAAGTGTACTTGGTAAGACAAGTACGAGAAGATAAAGTGTCACGAATATCCATCTCTAGATGACAATACACAACACCGCGTACGGTGTTGGCACCCGACTAATAATCGAACGCTAAGTACGTCACATGGTCCTAGGTTAAGCATGCACAGCAATATAATGAAGCAAGGAAAATAAGTAACAATACCGCAGAGTTTGGCAAGGTACACTTGCCTGGGGTCCGAATACCAACAGTCGTTCCTGTATCAGTGGATCATGTAGGTACTACTCCAAAAGCTGTAATAAACATCACCAACAGTCTCAGAAGATATCAAATAGCTAGAAACGCCTATCCTTACGCCCAAATTGGACACAAGGGCAAAAATGATATTTCCGGACCAAAGCGGGGTCCACATGTGGGCTGCTTTTTATCGAAAAGCGTGTCGGGGTCAAAGGTCTCCAAATTCCTCAAACTCAGTGTCAACAAGTCAAAAACGATGATACAAACCCAATGAAACTTCCAGAATTGAATTTTGATGAGCCGATCACAAAATCGCCCGTCAAGTGGAGCCTGTGGGGCCCACGATACACGATTTTGCTAACGTTCTCAGAATCGAACCAAACTTGGGTCACAGGACCAACGTATTGCTACGAGTCCGATGGCGCAAGTTTCGTCTCGATCCGACGTGTGTACACAAAGTTACAGCATATTCCAGAAAGGACGGATACGGGGCGTTGTCGGCGGATACGCGTTGATTCCGGTGTGCACGCACGTCCGAATCGACTTCTGCGAAAATCCACACGTCCGTATCAACGACGCGCACGTTTCGGTAAAGACCGCGTGCGACCAAGTCGTCCCGTTTGGCGGGGCGTACTCAGTTCCGGGGTGAAACATGGCGTTATTTTTCCTGTTTTTGGATCGCGGTTTGCGATCACTACAGGACGCGATATACCGAGCGGGTTGCACGGGCACCGAGAGGGTTATACAGTCTATGCGTTGCAACTAACGGTATCGAAAACAGAGTTACGAGGTGAGAGAAAATGCTACCTGAACAGGGCCCCGTGAATCTGTTTTTCACGTGTCCGTGCGTCAACCTCGTGTCCTGCGTCCTCTGTTGGATCCTGCTGCTCGCGTCCAGGTCGAGGGCTCGTGTGTCCTCCGCTAGGGCTGTGTCCGGGGCTGGGTGGACTCGCCGGCGGAGGCAGGGTCGTCGAAGGCTGGGCGGAGGCGCTCGGCTGTGCGTGGAGGCGAGGGGACGGCGGCGTGGAGTCGAGCTGGTGTTCGTCGGCAGCAGCGAGGTTGAGTTAGGGGAAGAGGGGTACGGCGGCGTCGAGTCGTGAGGGAGGCTGTCGAGGGGTCGTCAACCGGCGAGGGGGTCGTCGACGGCCTGGCGGCAGCGGCGGAGATGGGGGAACCGGGTGGTGGAGTTAGGGCGGTGAGGGAGCAGGCTGGGGCTGCGTCGACCGGAGTTGTGTCGGCGTCGGAGGGACTCGGGCGGCGGAGGGATGGAGAGGAGAGATAGGCGGCGGCGGCTTTGCGGATCCCGAGGCGGCCTTAAATAGCCGCAACAGTAACTCCGGTTGCTTAGGGTTTTCCCAATTGGGTTTCGGGTCCGGGTCCGGTTTGGCTCGGATCCGACCCGACCCGACCCAATAAGCTGGTTGGCTTGGTTCAATCAGCGGGTTGTTTTGGTTTGGGTTTGGTTCGGTTTATCAATCCAATAGTTTTTTAGGGCTTTAAACGCGTTTTCGGAGTCCAATAAATTCACAGAAAAATTTCCCATGTCCGGTTTTCCATTTTATACCATAAAATAATATTTTCATAATATTTTAACATCAATAAACTGTATTTAAAAATCTTTTGATCACAATTACCTTGGTTCTTCCTCCAGAAAAATACCGAAAAAAATTAGGGAAAAATTATATTAAAATTATTCTGAAAAATCAGGGTGTTTACAATCTACCCCCCTTAAGAGGATTGCGTACTCGCAATCAAAGAATAAGCTACTAAGGAAGAATTATAAAAATTACAAGATTGCTTAGGTGATAACTGCCTCCGCGAATAAGTGAGGATAACGCTGGCGCATACTATCCTCTCGTTCCCAGGTCGATTCGCCAGGAGAATGATATTTCCAAGCTACACGAACCAGTCTAATTGTCTGTCCCCGCAATGTCTTCTCACTGACGTCGAGGATGCCAACTGGTTGTTCTTCATACCTCAAGCTAGGGCCCATTACGATCTCTGAATGATCGACTACGTGACTTGGGTCGGTCACGTACCTTCTCAGCTGTGAGACGTGGAATACGTCATGCACTCCCTCTAAGGATGGTGGTAATGCAAGACGATAAGCCACCTCACAAATGCGCTCTAGAATATCAAATGGCCCAATATACCTTGGGCTCAACTTGCCTCTGCTCCCGAATCTAATAGTACCTCGAGTGGGCGAAATCCTCAAGAACACATGCTCTCCTTCTATGAACTCTAGGGGACGTCTGTGTGTATCAGCCCAATGCTTCTGTCTGTCCTGAGCTGCTCGTAGATGATTCTGAATCTGTTTTACCTTCTCCACTGTCTGCGTTACCAATTCTGGACCCAGTATTTGACATTCACCAACGTCACTCCAACATATTGGCGATCTATATTTCCTTCCGTACAATGCTTCGAATGGTGCCATCTGGATGCTGGCCTGATAACTGTTGTTGTAGGAGAACTCCACTAAGTGCAAATGATCTTCCCAAGATCCTCCAAAGTCTAGCTTACACGATCGTAACATATCCTCCAAGATCTGAATGGTGTGCTCCGATTGGCCATCTGTCTGTGGATGGTAAGCTGTGCTGAATTTGAGTCTGGTGCCCAGACTCACTTGCATGCTTCGCCAGAAATGAGATATAAATCTCGAATCTCGATCCGATACAATACTAACCGGCACTCCATGTAATCTGACGATTTGTCGCATATACATGTCGGCTAGTACCTCTGTGGACTGTCCAACTCTAAATGGTAAGAAGTGTGCCGATTTAGTGAGTCGATCCACAACAACCCATACCGCATCTCTTCCGCTGGGGCTCCTTGGAAATCCTGTGACAAAATCCATCGTGATATGTTCCCACTTCCATTCTGGTATAGGAAGCGGCTGTAACATACCTGCAGTCCTCTGATGCTCGGCCTTTACTTGCTGGCAGACTAAGCATTTGGCCACAAATCTTGCAATCTCCCTTTTTATTCTATGCCACCAATAATACTGTCTCAAGTCTCGGTACATCTTGGTTCCTCCTGGGTGAACAGAGTACATAGAGCTATGTGCTTCAGTCATTAACTCCTGTCTCAATTCTCCATTTGGAACATACAGACGATTTCCAAACCTCAATGTCCCGTCTTCGTATATGCGAAGTCCTGTCTGCATGCCTGCTTCTGTCCTCTCTTTAAGTCTTCGAAATCTAGCATTGGTGGGCAATGCCTCTTTAATTCTTTCCACAAGTGACGACTTAATTTCAAGATTAGCCAGCAAGCCACTCTGTCATGGTAAAACAACCTCTATCTGAAGCTCCCGTAGATCTCTCAATAACTCAGGCTGCATCGTCAAGAAATAAGCCGTAGGCTTCCTACTGAGAGCGTCTGCTACGACATTCGCCTTTCCCGGATGATACTGCAGATCTATATCAAAATCTACCATCAATTCAAGCCAACGTCTCTGCCTCATGTTAAGCTCCTTCTGAGTATATACATACTTCAGACTCTTGTGATCGGTGGAGATTTTTACCTTCTCCCCATAAAGATAGTGCCTCCAAATCTTCAGTGCAAAAATAACTGCTGCTAACTCCAGATCGTGTGTTGGGTAGTTCTTCTCATGGACCTCCAACTGTCTCGATGCATAAGCAATAACTTTGCCATGTTGCATCAAAATACATCCTAATCCACTACCTGATGCATCACTGTAAACAACAAAACCTCCTGACCCTGAAGGAAGAGTCAAGACAGGTACTGTTGTCAATCTTCTCTTCAATTCTTCAAAAGCCTTCTGGCAGTCTTCTGTCCATGTAAACTCCTGGTCCTTACGTGTCAACTTCGTCATAGGCTCCGTAATCCTCGAGAAATTTTCTACGAACCTTCGGTAATATCCCGCAAGTCCGAGAAAACTTCTCACTTCTGCAACTGATGTTGGTGTAGGCCAAGTCTCTATTACCGCAACTTTCTCTGGATCAACTGAAAGTCCTTCTCCTGAGATGATATGTCCCAAGAAAGGTACTTTATCCATACAAAACTCACACTTACTGAGTTTGGCATATAACTTCTCCTGTCTCAAGGTCTCTAGCACGATCCTGAGATGCTCCTCGTGCTCTTCGTAGTTCTTGGAATATATTAGAATGTCATCAATGAACACAACCACGAATTTATCCAGGAACTGATGAAAGACTATGTTCATTAAACTCATAAATACTGCTGGCGCATTGGTTAAACTAAACGGCATTACCAAGAACTCATAATGTCCATACTTGGTCCTGAAAGCTGTCTTCGGTATGTCTTCCTTCCTTACTTTGATCTGATGATAGCCGGATCTAAGGTCAATCTTCGAGAATACCCTAGCACCACTCAATTGATCGAATAGATCATCAATGCATGGTAAGGGATACCTGTTCTTGATGGTCACAGCATTTAGTGCCCTGTAGTCAATGCACAACCGTACTGTTCCATCCTTCTTTGGCACAAATAATATGGGTGCTCCCCAAGGTGAAACACTGGGCCGAATAAAACCCTTCTCCAGAAGATCATCAACCTGTTCCTTCAACTCCACTAACTCCTTAGGTGCTAGCCGATATACTGATGAAGTGATAGGCTCTGCTCCTGGAGTTAAGTCTATGGTGAATTCTATTTCCCGATCATGCGGTAAACCTGGAAGATCATCAGAAATACATCCACAAACTCTGATATGACTCTTGGGTAACCTGTCTCCTCTTCTACAGATAGTACCCTAAGAGTAGTTTGAACTCCTGGCTCTACTGCTCCTCGAGGAAACTTAAATTCTGGATGTCCAGGCGGTCTAAATATAACCCGTCCAAGTCGGCAATCAAGAGTCGCATGGTACTGACTTAACCAGTCCATACCAAGTACAACATCATAATCCGGCATGAAAAATATCAGAAATTGAGCTCGCATTTCTCTTCCACAGACTACTACAGAACATGATCTACAGACGTCACTAACCGGAATAATTCTACCTCCCGTAAGAATTCTCTTCATCTTCGGAAGGGGTACGGTAGCTACTCTATGGGTGGCTACAAAGCTAGCTGCTATAAATGAATGCGATGCTCCAGAATCAAATAAAGCTACAGCTGGTAATAAAGCTACTAAAATAGTACCTGCGATAGCCTCGCCTGCGGTAGCTTCCTCTTCAACGGCTAATGTGAATGCCTGTCCTCGTCCCTGAGCTGGACCTCTCTGCTGCTGCTGAGCCTGCTGAAATAGAGCTGGCTGTGGTGCCAGTGGTGGTCTCTGCTAATTCCTTCTTGGGGCTGGTGGTCTGACTCCTCCAACTCCCGTCTGCTGTGCTCCTACTGCTGGATAAGCTGGTCGTGGTGCAGGTAAAGCTAGTCTCGGTGCTCCTTCTCTGCGCTCGGTGCAGTCTCTGGTTTGATGCTGGTTGGATCCGCAAGCCAGGCAGAGTCCCAACTTGCGTCTGCATTCTCTCTCAATGTGACCTACCTTGCCGCAGTGGTGGCAAGTAGGGAGAGATATGGCCCTGTGTGCGGTCCTCTCTGGCATACTCCTCTGGGACCGTTTTGCTGAATCCCCATGTGCTGTCCTGGATGGTGCTGATGTGTTTGGCCTCTTCAGATTTGACTCCCTTCTAGTAACACGCTCCATGCGTCGTGCTGCTGCAAGGACGTCGGTATATGATGTAGGTGCGACCGATCCAATCAATCTCTGGAGCTCGAACTTCAGTCCGTCAAAGAACTTCTCAGCTTTCTCTTCCTCTGTCGAGATCAAGGTTGGGGCAAAGCGACTTAGGTGAATAAATTCTGCGTTGTATTCTTCCACTGTCATATTGCCTTGGATAAGGCGGTTGAACTTGTCTCTGAGCTCCGACCGTGTAATTGCTGGAATATACATCTCTCGGAAGAGTCTGGAGAACTCTTCCCAAGTGACTCGGTCCTGTCCGAGCCTCTTCTCTTCTGCTAACCACCAGTGATGTGCATTTTCAGTTAACTGCATTCTGACTGCCGTCATCCACTTCTCTCTCGGAAGTTCAGCTGCTTCCAACTGGTGCTGAATGTTCGTGAGCCATTCATGAACTTCTGTTGGCCCCTCTTTACCAGAAAATGTACGAGGCTTGAGCTGACGAAAATCAGTGATAGATCCCGTCGTTGATCGCCTCGCTGGTGGGTTTGCCTGCTCCAATGCAGATACCAGGCTGGTTCTCAGATACTCTGCCTCCTGACGATGTGCCTCTTGCTGAATCTGCTGCTGGGCTTGCATCATGGCATACATTATCTGGAACATCTGTTGCCCGTCCATAGCTTGTCCTGGCAGAAAAACTGGCATCTGTGGAGTGAACTGTGGCGGAGGTGGGATGTCATCTCTCCGAAACCTTGGATTAGGCTGACCGGTTTGATCGCTCTGTGATGTTTGTCCTCAATTCCTTGGTGTCACTTCGTCTATATAAGTAACCACAGCGTCGTGTGGCGTATCCAATGGAATCTCATCTCCGTTCCTGGGATCCATTACTCTGCAACCAAAAGATAAACTGTAAGAACGCTCAGAGGAATCAATACAGGATGTAAATCAGGTAACGAGTTTGAGTTCGATATAGAGTTCAAAATGGTTCAAATAATGGATAAGATCCTATAACTTATCCTATCCTTAGGGCAGGCTGGTCCGGTCCCTAAGTTGAAACCGAACAATTTAGTCGTAGACCTGCATGGGCCACCACAAAAACCATGTCACGCCCCAGTCCCAAAATACCAAGGGACCAGATACGTGGCAATGGCCAGCAGTACGCACCGATGGACAAACCCAATTTAATGGATCCATCAGGGCATACTTAAGCTGTAAAATCAAGTCTATGACAACATGGCACAACTAATCTCATCCACACAAGATATAAAAATATGATCCACAGAATAAATAAGAAATGTAAATCATCAGCTAGTCTCAACAAAGTGCTTCGGGGAATAACCCGATAAATATCTAATACAATGGTTCAACCGACCAGAATATAAATGATTGAAATAAATAAATGCTGAGCATGAAACATGGATGCTCAGGAAAAGTCTTTGGCTAACACCTCATCCTCGGATGGCGGTACAGCTCCTGGATCAACTCCTGCTGCGGTCCCGTATACCTCGGGATAGGTCTCGTCCTTAAATCCTGGGGACATAATCCATATCCAGGTCCTCAGGGGACATAACAAGGTACAGAAAATATACAAGCCAAAATATAAGCAGTGCAGCAAATAATGAGATAAATAGGGTAAGTATGTAAACATCTGTATGAAATACAAGAGAGAACATCAATAGTACTCAGGTTGAAACAACTACAAGCTCTGTGTAAGGGAGCCTGTAGCAGTGATATCATGAGGTGGTCTAGCTCAGCGGGAGACTGAGTAGCCGGCATAATGTAGTCAACCTGTAGCCTGTGGGTCTCTCCAGCAATAGATGGAACAAATAAGGGAATACTAAATAACCAGCTAAGTGATATGCAAGATGAGAGCAGCACTAGAACTCAGGCTGAAGCCACTACAAGCTCTGTGTCGGGGAGCCGGTAGCAACAGTAATAATGAGTAATGGGCCAAGCTCGGGCTTCAGAGTCTTGTGCCTCACAATAATAGGGGTATATATATATGATCAGCCTGTAGCCTGTGTATCTCTCCCCACCCAATGTAACCACACATATCATGACCATAACGTCTCATGTCCATGTCAAGCGGGATCATACTAATGCAACAAGTCATAAATGTCTAGGAATATAATATCTCTGTCAAGTCCTGTATCCTATATAGAATCACCACAAATATCTTGAAAAGATCCTGTCTCATGAACAGTGTCAAGTGTCCTGGGTCGAAGTGTACTTGGTAAGACAAGTACGAGAAGATAAAGTGTCACGAATATCCATCTCTAGATGACAATACACAACACCGCGTACGGTGTTGGCACCCGACTAATAATCGGATGCTAAGTATGTCACACGGTCCTAGGTTAAGCATGCACAGCAATATAATGAAGCAAGGAAAATAAGTAACAATACTGCAGAGTTTGGCAAGGTATACTTGCCTGGGGTCCGAATACCAACAGTCGTCCCTGTATCAGTGGATCCTGTAGGTACTACTCCAAAAGCTGTAATAAATATCACCAACAGTCTCATAAGATATCAAATAGCTAGAAACGCCTGTCCTTACGCCCAAATTGGACACAAGGGAAAAAATGACATTTCCGGGCCAAAGCGGGGTCCACATGTGGGCCGCTTTGCATCGAAAAGCGTGTCGGGGTCAAAGGTCTCCAAATTCCTCAAACTCAGTGTAAACAAGTCAGGAACGATGATACGAACCCAACGGAACTTCCAGAATTGGATTCCGATGAGCCGATCACAAAATCGTCCGTCAAGTGGAGCATGTGGGGCCCACGATACACGATTTTGCCAACGTTCTCAGAATCGAACCAAACTTGGGTTACAGGACCAGCGTATTGCTATGAGTCCGATGGCACAAGTTTTTTCTCGATCCGACGTATGTACACAAAGTTATATCGTGTTCCAGAAAGGACGAATACGGGGCGTTGTCGGCGGATACGCGTTGATTCCGGTGTGCACGCACATCTGAATCGACTTCTGCGAAATCCCACACGTCCGTATCAACGACGCGCATGTTTCGGTAAAGTCCGCGTGCGACCAAGTTATCCCGTTTGGCGGGGCGTACTCAGTTCCGGGGTGAAACATGGCGTTATTTTTTCTGTTTTTGGATCGCGGTTTACGATCACCACAGGACGCGATGCACCGAGTGAGTTGCACGGGCACCGAAAGGGTTATACAGTCTACGCATTGCAACTGACTGTATCGAAAACAGAGTTACGAGGTGAGAGAAAACGCTACCTGAACAGGGCCCCGTGAATATGTTTTTCACCTGTCCGTGCGTCAACCTCGTGTCCTGCGTCCTCTGTTGGATCCTGTTGCTTGCGTCCAGGTCGAGGGCTCGTGTGTCCGCCGCTAGGGTTGTGTTCGGGGCTGGGTGGACTCGTTGGTGGAGGCAGGGTCGTCGAAGACTGGGCGGAGGCGCTCGGCTGTGCGTGGAGGCGAGGGGACGGCGGCGTGGAGTCGAGCTGGTGTTCGTCGGCAGCAGCGAGGTTGAGTTAGGAAAAGAGGGGTACGACGGCGTCGAGTCGTGAGGGAGGCTGTCGAGGGGTCGTCAACCGGCGAGGGGGTCGTCGACGGCCTGGCGGCAGCGGCGGAGATGGGGGAACCGGGTGGTGGAGTTAGGGCGGTGAGGGAGCAGGCTGGGGGTGCGTCGACCGGAGGTGGGTCGGCGTCGGAGGGACTCGGGCGGCGGAGGGATGGAGAGGAGAGAGAGGCGGCGACGGCTTCGCGGATCCCGAAGCGGCCTTAAATAGCCGCAACAGTAACTCCGGTTGCTTAGGGTTTTCCCAATTAGGTTTTGGGTCCGGGTCGGGTTTGGCTCGGATCCGACCCGACCCGACCCAATAAGCTGGTTGGCTTGGTTCAGTCAGCGGGTTGGTTTGGTTTGGGTTTGGGTTTGGTTCGGTTTATCAATCCAATAGTTTTTTAGGGCTTTAAACGCGTTTTCGGAGTCCAATAAATTCACAAAAAATATCCCATGTTCGGTTTTCCATTTTACACCATAAAATATTATTTCCATAATATTTTAACATCAATAAACTATATTTAAAAATCCTTTGATCACAATTACCTTGGTTCTTCCTCCAGAAAAATACCAAAAAAAATTGGGGGAAAATTATATTAAAATTATTCTGAAAAATCAGGTTGTTTACACTCTCCAAATCATCCGACCGATCGGACTAAAAAAGATGACATTATTGCTCAAATTCAGCTATCTCAGTACTGCTCTGAACGAACACCTGATTTCCATCGAACTCCACTAGCGATCTGCCCATAAAATCAACTCAATCAATACTTGTTCCCAAATCCTACAAATCAAAAATGTAACCAGCTATTGCCTCATTCAATCCGACTCAGCATAACGCACCATGCGGTTGCAGGGAGTTACATAATATACTACTTAGAAATTTAGTTCGTCTACGAACTATACTAGTATCCATTCTTTACTAGTATGCCGCAATCCAATTCATAACTCTGCTCCATGCAACTCACATTCTCAAAATCATGACTCAGCATCTCGCTCTGCTGAACGCTCGCACAAGTTCCATATTTCTACTTTCTTCTTGTAGCTCAATACGAATTCCTTATATCGCTTAGTTTTGGTTTATACACATATTTAAGGCATCCCTGAAATACATGCATTTCAGCCGAGCTTAGCGATAGCGAATTTGAACAAGTTACAAGGCTATCTTTATGTCTGAGGCATCCATTCGCTTTACTCCCAATTGAACCAATCCTGATTCTCATTCCAACATATTCGCACAAGCGCTATCCTCAAGTATGATGATTTTCTACCGACAATCTTCCCACCTGACTCAAATTCAGTTCGTGTTCCAACTCCTTCTATCCAACTATCTCTGAATCCGCACTAGCACCGTCCAAACTCAACCAATCAAAACTCTAACATAATTCCAAATTGCACCATGTTCTGCAAGCACCGTCTCCAAATATTATCTCTTGTACCGAACGATCATCTCAACTGATACTACCCCAGCTAGGTGACTTACCTAAATATCAAACTTTGCCTTTTAGATCAGCTCAGCCAAACACCTCTTCCTCAATCTCAATACCTCACTGGGTGAACATCTATATTAAGGTTCATGTGATCCACGAAGATTTCTTCGCCACGCCAAAGGGATAGTGTCGCCACAATTTCAACGTGGACACTCACCACAATTCCTAGGTTGCGCATAGAATAGTTCTTCGTGTTGTTTCTACTGCCTCAAAGCACAGGATATTACCTTTTTCTTCTGTACGAGCACGCATCCCAGACTAAGTTTTGATGCATCTTGTAGATCTGAGGCATAAATGTCCCTTCTAGTATTACAATAATTTGATCTGAACGAGCCGCTGCTTTAACTTCATAAGCTAGTTTCACAGTCGTCAATTCATATGAATGATATTCCCTTCTGGGGCACGATGAATCAGAGGCGATACCATCTTTAAAAATCTGCGACTCCGAATCTCATCAGTTGACTTAGGCCATTTACACCATCGCTTTGGTCTTCCTGCTGCATCTTCAGCTGAAGACTATCCCAAGGATCTCTCAAATCCAACACTCAGTCAGTAGGCCAATCTCCAACACACAATACTCACATCTGCCCTCGACGCATTCCCAAATACGCCACCGCAAGGGTCGTTCTATTTGTCTACAATATTCATCTCTGATCTAGCGGTCAAGTCGCTAGGGTTAGTTGTCCCGAAGCTACGCTCGATAATTGTAAGTCATCACGATGGACAGTTACTACGAACCATGCTATATCTCATCTGCAAATCTGAGCCATAACCCAACCATTCCATCCGATTACTATCTATCCAAGCCACAATTCGAGAACTGCGCTCGCCGAAACCGTCTTCCATCAATCCGTCGTTCTGCCTTGAATCCATCAAAATTTTCAACTGCCATATTTAACTTCTCGTACTACCACTTGCAATGATTCCCGAAACCAAAGACCTGCTCCAATTCTTATTCGTTTGTCGCATTTCACAATGCACGTCCAACTTGCTCGAGCAGAACAGTGCTTTTCTCCAACGTTGCTCTCTCGTTTAGCTATCTTCAAAAGTCTATCCACCACAATCCTTGCTCTCATTTTATTCCTTAGCCCGTCTCAATTTTCTCTATGTTTCGATTAATTCACACACTTTCAATATCTCGTGCACAGTTCCAACATAAATCTCAAATCCATATTGCCTTTACTTGTTGCCTCAATTCGCCTCAGTGCTGCAAGTGTTAACTTCCAATCCGACAACATCAACTAGACTTGTCTCATGCCCGTTTATGTCTTCCGAAGAATCCGTCCACCATCGTTGCACCATTTTGCCAAATTTTTACTTCCGCTAAACCTGAGTCAAACTTCCCGAGCATCAATATCCAAAATACTTTAAGTTTCGTATAAAATCTATCGCATTGCCCCTCCAAACCAGATATTGTTTTATTGCTCAGCCAACAGCTCCAATGTATTTCCAAAATTCGTAGTCCATTCTCGCTATCCTTTGATTCACCCATTGCTTTGCTCAAGCGTATTCCAACTATTGTTCCTCATGCTCAACTCTCTCCTTGCATCCAATGAATGTTCCACTGAACTCCCAAATCGTGTAAGCGAACTCTGATATTCAACTTTCCATCTGATCGATCCTAACTTGTTTCCAATTCTTGGTCTGCCTCAATCCCTAAATTCCAAATACTCTTTTCCATCGTTTGTTCCGATCTCGTTCACTCTCAAGTCCAACGATACTTCCATTTGCACAAGTCCGTTCTTGATTTCTCAAGTCTAATGTATCGAAGAATACCTGAGTCAAATTCTATTGCACTATATACCATTTGAAAATATAGTTGCTCTCGTGCTTACTCTGCGTCAACCAACGTCTATTCCAAACCGACTATTCTGGGGTAATTCTGCCAAATCATAACTCAATACTCGCTTGCTCCATGTTTCGTTTCCTAACCCAGCCGATATGCGCCAACCAACTTACAATCCTGTTACGCGCGTCTGTTGCGGCAATTCCATTGATGTCTATCCAAAATATTTCAATGCCTTGCTCAAAATATGGTATACCATATACCACTCCGAATTAAGTTACTCCTTATTGCACTGATCCAAGATCCGTTTGAACCATCCCTTATGCGTGATCCTGCCACCCACATCTCAAGTCTGACACAAAACTCAACCAATGCTTGAACCATCTAACTCTTTCATCAATCTCACTATATGCGACTTGTGCCATGTCCCATTCTCAATACTTCCAATCTATTCTCAGCCGTCTGATACTTTCGCTACACGAGCAACCCGTGCAACGAGCTCCTCCAAGTAGTCCAACCCAATACCCAACTATTTTCCATAATTGTTGTACGAGCAACTCGTGCAACGCTCTCCTGATATTCCCAAGCCAAACTCAAACCTGCTCAACCAATGCTCTATGTGATATATCTAATCAAAAATCAAACGAGCAACTCGTGTAATGATCTATTCTCATCCAATGCTTCTACTCATAATATGCCACATAACCAATCTCGTCTGCCAACCAACTGCCCCATTGATGCAACCAGAAACTCCCCGAATGATAAGCCAAACCAACGAAACGATACCTCTCAACTTGTTGTACAAATGCAACAACGCCAAACGACTTGCTGCACGAATGCAACAACGCCAAACGATGCTAAGCGATCTACCGAAAACCAACAAAAGCAACGTAACGAAAGAACAATATGCAGCCACAACCAGCAATATATAGATTTATTGCATAAAACATCTAATGCGGCACCGAGTAGAGCCAAGAGCTAAACAACACGCGGAAGCTATTTAGAGTTTGTGATAAAACGAAGGACTAAGTCCGAGAAAATGAACCAGGCGCTCTGATACCAATATGTCATGCCCTAATCTTTCGCAAGATCAATAGTCCTCACTGAACGTGAATTATCATATTGCAGCGCTCCCGCAGGACAATTGTTCTCATCGGGACGTGATGTCGTATGAGCCTGGAGTTGCGCTCGCACAAGGCGATATTGTCAAACATCAAAGTTATCATCGAAATGACCAAGTTGCAGCGAAAGTCAAGTATTGTGTACCAAGCACACATCAGAGTATACGCAGCGAAGCTCTCGATAGGGTCCAAATAACATACCACAAAGGCTAATGAAATACTCTTGCTCTTTCTTCTAGCCTACAAAGGTACTTACCGTTCATACATTATGTCTCGTATATCCAAGCATCGCCACTACACATGCGTACCTGAAATAATGCCCACAAACGTGGGTCAGTACACAACCGTACTGGTGAGCGGGGTAACCCACTCGTCTAAGCCGACACTAAAAAAATGGTGAATACAAACAGTTATATAGTAATCTTTCTACTTGAATCCTAGATTCATTTCATGGCATAGGTATGACATGTTAAGGAAAATTATAAAGCAAGTTAAGCATGCAAGCATTCAACTCAAACTAATAGATAAGCAAATATAGAGACAACTCAAAGAAAACTAGCATGCAAACCATCCTACTCAAACCCAAGCAACATGAAAACCTATCAAAATATTTCTAAGCCTCAATATCCATCCTCAATCCAAACCTTATAATCCAATCTCAATGTGCACACTCTTGCCGAGGCAAGGTGGCCGCTGCCTACACGAAAGCCCAAACCAACCAAAGTAAAGCAAATCAACTCTTATTTATATGAAGTCACTGGACAAGCCATAAAGGACTTGGATCGGACTGATCAAGTGCAGTTCTACCCGATCCAGACCGAGTAGCTAGCCCACCTGGTCGTATCAAACTACCGACACCGCGCCCAAGGCACGTTACCATTATCTCCTCCATGTCCGAACGGTCCCGGTGCTCTGGAGCCTATTGTCACACCACGATCTCTCGCAGGCAAATCGGCCGTCCCCGCTATACGAGAATTATCGCGCCAGTGCTCCTGCAGAATGATTGCTTTGACCCATCCGGGCATGATGCCGCACGAGCATGAGCCACGCCAGTACAAGACCGTGGTTCATTGGCTGGCGATAAGAGTTCTAAGACACAGAGTTGCACTGATCGTCCAAGTGCAGCGGAGTCATGAACGCAAAGGCGATCGGTAACAAGTTCACTGAGTTGACAATATAGCAAAAGCATGAATAACACAAGTTGAAGTAAAGCAACTCTTTTATTGATATAAATAAGTGTTACAGGCGGCACTTGGCCGAGATTATAAGTCGCTCAAGTCTCTCTCTCTGAAACAAGAAAAGCGTGCCAAGTGGCTACAATTATGGAATGATTGTACAGGCGATGTTCAGGCAACGTTCACAATATTATGTCTTGTATATGTGCTTCTGTTCCGGACGCAACGCTCCAAGGCTTCAGAGGGGACTCCTGGCCTTAGCGAAGGAGGCATCCGCACCGAACGAGGTTCTCCCGCACCCTGCAAACGATCTGGTGGGTTATCAGTATATTGAATGCACTGGTGGGGAGGCTACTCGCCCGTTCGACAAATCCAAACACGTAATATAGATTCCGTGCACCAACTATTTTGTTGTCTTTCTAGTTGCCTTAGGATCAATTTTATGCAAATATTGAATAGCCTAAACTCGTGTGACAGTGTGTCGTGCGACATGAGAGGAAACATGGCGAGACTTACCAACTTACCATTTGGCCTTCCCTGTCCAAGGCAAACATTGTTAATTCAAGCACGAGCAGCATATATGAAAAACTAAGGCAATGGCATATGCAACACGAGTATTGTTATGTCAAGATCGTTCAGGTGTTCAGCTGTTCTCTCGATACGGAGGATGACTTATCTATATGAACATGAGTCACTGGCATAGCCATAAAGGACCAATCCCAGGCCGAGAATGAAACGTAACGAAAGTACAAGAGGCGCTACGAACCATCTCCACTACTAGAATAAGCGGGATTAGCGACGTTTTTAGCGACGTAAACGAAAAATATCGCTAATATAATATAAATTAGCGACTCTATGTAAAAATGTTGCTAGACGTCGCTAATTAGCGACGTTTAGCAACTTTTATTCAGTTTTTAAAAGATTAGTCGCCATAAGTTCAATTAAGGTCACTAAACATCGCTAATATGTTTCATTTAGCGACGTTTGGCGACTAATTTAGCGACGTATTTATTATTAGACTTTTAGTGACGTCATTAGCGACGTTAAGGACGTCGCTAATTAGCGACGTCATTATTGGCGTCGCTAAAGACGTCGCTAATGTCGCTAATTAGCGACATCATTATTGGCGTCGCCAAAAATGTCGCTAAATATTTCATTTAGGGCTGGTGTTCCCCCCATTTCCTTCGATCTCTCTCTCTCCCTCTCCCAAATTTGAAACCTCTCCCGGCGCTCCTCCTTCCTCCGGCTCCCTTACTCCTTTCGGCGACCCCCCTCCGGCCGCGTCCCCCCCCCCCCTCCGGCTCCCCTCCTTCCTCCGGCATCCCCTCATCCCTCCCGGCGACCCCCCTTCGGCCGCGTCCTCCCTCCTCCGCCGTCAGCTCCTTCTTCCTCCGGCTCCCCTTCTTCCTCCGGCGACCTTCCTCCGGCTCCCCTCCTCGGTGAGCTCCTCTCTCTGTCTCCTTTATCTGTCTTTCTCTCTCTTTTTCTCTAACACGACACAACACAACATGACACGACACGATACGACACGACCTGACACACACTAACCCTAACTCGAACGCACACGCACACACGCACGCGGACACACACTAACCCTAAGTAGGTGTAAGAGGATGAGTGGAATATGGTGGAACTGAAGTAGGCATGAGATTTGTTGGAGTAGTTGTTTGTGGAAAGGACTGGGTATGTGCTTGTGGATCGGAACGATGTAAGGATGGAACGAGAGTGGATGAGTTTGTTGATGAATTTTTTGGTGAGGCTGTATGTGGAACTTCAGCAAAAGGAAAGGACTGTTCATCGAAGAGAATATGTCTGGATATCAAAACTTTTGTTGATGTTTGTTTTACAGACCCAAGCAAAACTATCATACCATCAAGTAGTAGAAACCATTTTTTTTTGTTCATGTATGTGTTGCTTTTGAGGTGGAGGACAATTCCAAGTGTGAAGTTGCTGACCTGAAACCAACCACACCAGCTCCACTGGGGGTTTCTTACATTGTTGTCTATCCCATTCATATATGCAAGAGTAGAGCAAATATAAAACAGTTCTAAAAACATCTAATCTTGTGTATATACTTTACCTGAAGCTTTTGTGTATATACCTCATCTTGAAGTCTTATTTTTTATGACAATGATGATCTTTGTTTTTCTATTTAAATTCTTATAATACATCTATACTAGTAACTATAACTTAATCGCCAACCTATTGTTATAACTTTGTATCAGTAGATTATCATAGAATTTAAAGTTAATATGGTATCAGTAGATTATCATAGAATTCAAATTTGTGGTTTTTTTTCCCTTTTTTTTGTAGTATAGTGGGAATCATCTGGTTGCATGGAATGTAAATAGTGCCTTCCTGTGCATATGTATAATTTGTTGTTTTCATGCTTAATCTCCTTAGTATCTAATGTAAATTGTTCCTACAGTTGTTTCTATCATGCACTTCTAAGTTTGAAATTCTTATCCATGTATGACATTTGTTAATTTTAGTATCTAGATGTATAGGAAGGTTCTGATGGAGTTTACAATGGACTACGACTATGGAGCAGCCAACTGTAAACACTGACCCGGGGAAAGGAGCTCCTCTAAATATGTTAACTGAGCGATGATAATTAATCATGTAATTTAAGATTTTGTGGTATAAGTAATCGAATAACTGTTATAAATTGTTATAATTTTTGGTTCTAAACTTATATTGGGTGCATTATTTCAGGAGAAACCTAATGAAACAAAAAATAAAGAAAAATGATGGATTTTTTTTTTGTATTTTAGAATGATGGATTTGTTGGATATTTTTTTAGTTTGATCTCGACTTTATTAGTATTTCAATATTGTCTTAACTTTACTAGCATTTCAAAGATTGATTTGATCTTGATTTGGTTAATTTTGTTACAATTCTTGAATTTGGGGCTTATTTTGGACTTTCTTATTTTTATTCATTAGAAGTTGCTTGGAATATGTAGGTTTTCTAATGGAAAATGTTAATTTTCTATGAAAAAAAGTGCAATCAAACATTAAAATAACGTTTTCCATCAAAATATGTTGTTATCTGGTATGACAGGATGACGCGGAGGATTCGGCAGGTCCTGAGGTAGACAGAGTGCTCCTCCGGTACTGCCTACTGTTGGTTTCGGATCGTCGTCGCCCAGTACTCCAGTATATCGATCACTCACATCTCCGACTGTTGGGACGAGTAGTTCCAGGCGTGATAGTACTCCCTCGTCCAGCGTTCCTCCTGCTTACGGAACCATGAGCATAGATGAGCATGTCGAGGAGGTCGTGCCCACGTTGTCCCAGCATCAGCAAGATCCTCCATGCGCACCTCCAAAGGAGACGAGGACAGAGATTTGGGCCGACGGTACAAAGTAAGTCAATTAGATGGTTTAGCATAATATATATCGTGTATTTCTTTATTCATCGTATATTGACTTTTTTGATCAAAATAATTATCTCTGTATAGATATCGTCCATCGTCGGTTCAGAGACGCCAGTGCCAATTTCTGAGGAAAAACTACGGTGGCCCTTGGATCAACTACTCTGTGGCTCCGGAGGAGAGGAAGGCATTCTGGTTTGCGCACTTCCAGGTAAAAGTATATTAAATAAATCCTCTAATTTATGCATATGATATAACTTATCCGTGATGCTCACTTACTAAATTATTTATTGTAGCAAACGTATTTCTATCCTCCGTACCGGGCCGAGTTGATCGAGCGGCTCTTTTCTACCGTTGCCACCAAGCTTATCCGAGATGCTCTGGATGACCAGAAGGCTCGTGATCGTGCTGGAAAACCGATCCAAGTTTGGATCACGCCTGAGTAGTGGACTACGATGAGGGCTAGATTCGACGATCCGAGCTACAAGGAAAGGTCTAAGAAGGCCAAGGCGGCTAGGCGGAATGCTGCCAAGTGGTGTGGTGGCTCGATTCCGATGACGGAACATTTTTGTCGTTTGGTATATTTTTTCTTTTAAAATATATTATTTTAATGTAAGTACCATAAAATGGTAGTAGGAAAAATGTTTTAGTTTAGTACTAAATAATATATTTTTAACAGGTACAGAGGGGTGAGGATGCAAACATGGTGACCGTCTTCTTGGCCACCCATCGCAAGGACGGAAATCTCATTGATGAGAGGGCCTCGCAGACCTATGTAAGTATTACTTTACTTTGTGTTAATTTTAATATAACTTAGGCAATTATCGAGTTTCCAAACCTTTCTAGGCCGAGTATCTTAGGCTGCGTGAGCGGGCGACTGCTAGTGCACCTACACCTGGAGAGGCTGGTACTTCCTCGCAGCCTGCTCCAGCTCCGTCGGCGGACTACCTGTGGGTGACCGCAGCTGGTGGTCTCCAGAGGGGTACGTACTACGGTACGGGATCCTATGGTGCCCTGGTTGTGACGCAGTCATCTAGGGCCTCCCGACAGCTGCGTATTCCATACAGCCCTCGCAGTCGTCGGCCAGAGTCCATGAGGCCGCTGACCGTCAGATTGCGTCTCTCCGTGATGAGTTGCTGCGAAGGATGGAGGAGCAGCTCCGGTCCCAGCCGCAGGCGGACGATCCGACGCTCATCGCACGATTCGATATGCTCGACCGCAGCATCACGGAGCTTCGGGATTTGACAAATGATATTAGAGCCTCGACAGGCCGCAACATCACGGAGCTGCAGGCATTACAGCTATCGATGGGCGAGAGGCTGACGATGTTGCAGGATTCAATGGTTCATAGCAGTACGAGGCTGTTATCTACCATGGATTCTTACAACAAGCGACTCGCAGACTTGGAGCGGGTACGGCCTCCTAGTGTGCCTACATCGACACAGACTCCACCGACGTCACTGCCTTCTCCATCGACATCGGTGTCGATTCCACGGGAGCAGTATGAACTGTTCTTATCCTTCATGCGTGTCGGTGGTCAGCCTTCTGCAGATCCGCAGTAGTATAGCTAGTTGCTGGATATTTATATTTTTTGTATTATTTAGGATGAGATTGTATGGATATATATTTGCCGTATTCTTTACGACGAGATTTGTTGGATGCTTCCTTTTTTTCAAATTTTATTATATTATTCATATTAAATATGTTATTTTACCGTGTTGAGTGTTCAACCCAAGGGGGTTGGCAAACCCAGAAATTCAACGGAGGGTTGCTCCGGTTCTATTTGTACAGATTGTGATTTAATAAACTGCAAGAATAATAGTTTGGAAACAATTCAGTATTATTTTTTTTATTTTTTCTGTAAAATTAGCAACATTTTTAGCGACGTTTAGCGACGTTTAGCGACATTTAGCGACATGTAAGCACGTCTCTAAATACGTCGCTAATTAACGACTTTAATAAATGTCGCTAATGGCGTCGCTAAACATGTCGCTAAAAATGTCGTTGTACGTCGCAAATTACTGACATGGCAGTATTGTCAGGTCATTATAGACGTCGCTGTAACGTCGCTATATAATTCGCTAATTAGCGACATTTAGCAACGTTAATTAACGTCGCTAATTAGTGACGCTGCGGCGCTAAACGTCGCTAATTTAGCGACACATTGAAGTCGCTAAAAAATGTCGGCATAGCGACGTTTAGCGATGTTTTTTCTTTCAGCGACTTGCTTTTTTTTGACTTCTTTAAACGTCGCTAATTACGTCGCTAAATATGATTAGCGATATTTTTTGGTCATTTAGCAACATTTTTAAACGTCGCTAATTTGACTTTTTCTGGTAGTGCTTGTTGCCTGAACACGATGGATCGCACATGAAGTGGTCCATAGATTGCACATGATGTGGTCCAAGACGAGAATGGAATGCAATGAAAGTACACGATGCGCTACAACCCATCTCCCTTTGTACACGAGGGACCACACGTGAAGTTCCATCCGGATCGGATCGGCCACAGTGCCCCAGTGACCTTCCGTGGAACTGTACCTCATTTTCGAGTTGTTCGCGACATGCAGGTCAGGGTCTTTCCAATTTTACTAGATACACGAGCACACGGGAAACACGAGTACACGAGATGTTTGAATCATGATTCTGTACAGTGAATAACTTGCTTGATGCATTCCCCTGGTTCGGGGCTGCCTTAGCGACCTAACAGTCCGGGATACTTTCAGGTTCATTCATGCACGGAACGACTACTTAGTAGTCTCCCGGGGTTTGGATGAAAATAAGGCAACATACAAGCAGACAAGCATGCATTTGTATAAACACAAGTATTCACGTTAGCTTGGGCCCGAAGGTAAGCCGAGGGGTGGAACCGTAAGGGACTTCCCGAGTGACACGATCTAGGGTAGAATACGAGGGTCTAAGTATAAGCAATGTTTCATTTCTATGTTCTAAACAAGCAATACAAGTTGGGATTATTTCCTTAGCTAGGTGCGTTGTATTCTTATTAGCATGCATGGGGTGATTCACCTAGCGACTAGTATGTATCGTTCCAGATTTTATGTGTGCTGGCTAAGCAAAGACAAGTTTACCGTAGCCACCCACCTTAGCTATGATTCGCCTCGGTCGAGCGATACGTCAAGAGAGCCTCTGAAAGCCTAAGCCTGATTCCTGTAGGGACAAGTCTGGATATCCTTTGCCTTAAACAAATATTCTCGCCTGAGCAAAGCGGGTCGGGACATTGCACTTCTGCCGTTTGAATCAACAGTCCGCTTGAACAGAACGGGGTGTTACACCTATCCCGTTCGAGGAGACAAAACCCTGTGCAACACAGGTTATCCGTGACATGCAGACACCAAGTAGGTATGCCGAGAGGATCAAGCATTCTCGCCCGACCAAACGATCTTAAACTCATCCAACCAAATATCCAACCAATTATCCAACCAATATCCATAACTATTCTCCAACATATAGCCCAAGGCACAAATCTCAAGTTATTCCCATAGGCACAATGCCGCTTCTCGATACAGTATTCCAATTGGTGCAACACCCCTCGCTCAGAACAATCCTATGGTACAATGCCCCAACAGTGGCACAATGCCCTCGCCGTTGCAGTTGTTCGATTTTGAACCACAACTGCACGCTTTGCTTAACAAAGTGTCCAAGTGATACTCGTGCACGGATGCACGCTCGCTCGCCCGAATTCTCGATGTTCCAACCAAGATGTATAATTCCAACTGTCCAAGCATAATTCCAAATGTTCTCCAACTTCCTCAAATATATAATCCAACTCTAGCTCCAATTACCCAACGTGAAAAACTAATTCAAGCCATAAACCTATCTAAGCAAACGACGTACACCCTATGCACGCCTCAGTGTAGTGATTTCCAAGTTCCAGTTCAAGTGTTCAATCCTATTACGTGTGTTCCATATTATTAGGCATGAAGGAGTAGAGAAAAAGGGACAGAGCCCACTCACAAAGTCTGATTCTGTTAAGCATCATGTCCTGCCTATACGGCCGATCCCTTGAACCCGTGGTCCGATGCAAAGCACGATCTACTCAACTGGTACGACCGTGTGAGCAGGTCGTGCTCTCCAATTCATCCGACCGATCAGACTAAGGAATACAATATTATCGCTCCAATACAGCTATCTCAGTACTGCTCTGAACGAACACCTGATTCCGATCGAACTCCGCTAGCGATCTGCACATGAAACCAACTCAATCAATACTTGTTCCCAAATCTAACAAATCAAAAATGTTACCATCTATTGCCTCATTCAATCAGACTCAGCATAACGCACCGTACGGTTGCGGGGCGTTATAGCAGACGCCGTCGTGAGCTTCATGGAGGCCTTATTTTGCCTCTGTGTTTGATAATCATCTTAGCAGAAGGCCGTCATAGGACCGACGATATAATAGTTTGGTCTCTGTGTCATAATAGAAACGTAGGAAGCGTCTCATGATTGAAGTGGCCTCCTTCAGATTCTCAGGAAAATTTTTATAGACTGTATAGTCAATGAATGGAAGCCTCCAATCCTGAGTATCGGTGTCGACCTCCACTGCATAACTGAGGCACAAGCATAGGTTGCTCTTGGGATAGACCAGCTCTTGGTCTATCACGTCGATTAGCTGATGAGTGTTGTTTGGTACCGCCCAGGAAGCAGCGAGGCCGGCTAAGGCGTCAGCCTCAATATTTTGCAACCGATGGACGTGTTCTATGAAGAACATCTCAAAAGTTATGATGATGCTAAGCGGAGCTTGGTGGTAGGAGATCAAGTCTTTGTTTTGGACTTCATACTCTCCTCGGACCTGTTTGACTATTAGCTCAGAATCACCGTAAGCCTCCAAGTATTCTACTCTAACTTGTTTAACAAGTTGGAGCCCAATGATTAAGGCATTGTACTCTACCACATTGTTGGAGCATGACTCCGTGAGAGAGTAGGCACGATTGATGATGAGGCTGTATGGGGAGATCAAAACTATCCTGACCCCAGCGATGATGCCACCTTTGGGCCCTGCTCTCAAATTACCGTCAAAGAATATTTGCCACACAACTTCGTGTGAAGTGACGTTGGAGTCTGCCGCCTCGTCTGGAATCTCCTCATAGAGCTTCGTAGTTTCTGACCCTGAACGGGCTGCCAGAAAATCGACCAGTGCTTGACCCTTGATGGACTTCTGTGGGACCAACACCATATCATATAGAGATAATAGTATTACCCAGGCAGCCAAGCAGAAACTGAGTGCCCCTGGTTTGGTCATGAGGACCCTGAAGGGGTTGACTCGCGAGATTACATGAATGGTCTGTCCAGCCACGTAATGTCAAGTTTTTTGAATAGCGAATAGTAGAGCAAGGTATTCATTCTCGACGGTAGTGTACCTATGCTCCGTGCCACCCATCATCCGACTGAGATAATAGGTGGCATGCTCGTGGTCTGCATCACTATTCTGGGCTAACAAGGCACCGAGAGAGTGCTCTATCGTGCGTACATAGAGCAGGAAGGGATTTTCCATGACCGGGGCCACCAACACATGAGGGTTTGATAGGTATTTCTTGATGTCGTCAAACGTGTGTTGGCATTTTTTATCCCAGACAAAGAAGACACCTTTCTCATGAGCTGGGTGAATGGCCGACAACGTCCATAGAGGTTTGATATGAACCTCCTGATGTATGCCAGCCTCCCTTGAAGGCAGCTGAGTTCCCAGAGGTTCTTTGGCGGGCTCATTTCCAGGATGGCCTTGGTCTTGTCGGGATCTATATGAATGCCCCGGGAAGTGATGACGATACCCAGGAATTTGTCGCTGGTGACTCCCAGGAAGGACTTGGTAGGGTTCATCTTGAGGTGGTGTGCGTGCATTAAGTCAAACACAGTCCTTAAGTCTTGGAGGTAATCATTTTTAGAGTGACTCTTGACGGCGATGTCGTCGACGCAGCATTCTACCCTATTGAGCAGATGTTTACGAAAAATAACACCCATAGCTCGCTGGTATGTATCACATACGTTCTTTAGACCGAAGGGCAAGATCGTGTAGCAGTATACGCCTATTGGGGTCCGAAACGATATATGCTTCTCGTCGTCGGGAAATATCTTAATTTGGTTTTATCCTGAAAAGCCGTCCATGAAGGACATGCGCTTGAAGCCACATGTATTGTCAATCCTTATGTTGGTGATCGGGAGGGAAAATTTGTCCTTAGGACATGCCGCGTTCAGATCACGAAAGTCGATGCATATTCGAATCTTCCTTTTCTTCTTGACGACGGGCACTATGTTAGCTACCCAGTCGGGATATTGTTTATCGTGGATAAAGCCACTAGCTAACAACTTATTGACTTCAGCTTGAATGAAATTCATTATGTCCGACCGGAACCGTCGTTGTTGTTGCTTGACCGGTTTGGCATTTGATAAAATATTGAGTTTGTGGATCCCAATTCGAGGATCCAGCCCTGGCATGTTTTCATAATTCTAGTCAAAGATATCAATATATTCCCTAACGAGCTCTAGCAGGGATTTTTGGTCTTCTTCGGACAGACTTTTGCTGATGAAAATAGGTTTGGGGAAAGATTCGTCATCCAGATTGATGTGTACGACTTCGTCCTCGGTATGAGATTCTCGTTGTTCGAACCATATCTGCCATTGTGCGTCTAGGCGTTGGGCTCACGGTTCTAGTTCAAGGAGTTCCTGTGGATCTTCGTCGTTTTCCTCAGGGTTAGCTGACACCATGTTGGCAGACAATGTTTGCTTGAGTATCTCCCTGATACTGACATCGGTGTCCAAGCAAAAGATCTGGCACTTCAGGGAAATCTTGCCCAGAGGGTAGCTTCTTCCTGCATTGAAGCCACTAATGGCAGTATTGGTAGCTGCCAGGTATCATGCCCCGATTTTTGCTAAATCGATAATCGTTCCCTGGACGTGATGTCGTGCACGCGTAAGGCGCGCGTGCACAAGGCCTAGGCATAATGATATACCTTAAAACAAATGCAACAGAGTACGCAAATAAGATATCATACTTTGAGATATAGAAAAGTTCTCTTTATTGATAATGAACATCTGTTTACAGACTCTTGACCCAAAAGTAATAAAGATGCCGCATGGGCTTACAACTTAGACGCAAAATAAGATAGCCGATCCATACATTACATCCCTTACTAATATTTTAAAAAGCACAAAACACCTTGGGTGCGAGTTAGTACCATCGCCTAGGAGCTTTGAAAAGGAAAGTGTGAGCTCATTTCTTGATTATGTACTTGGGCTCCAAAAGTCACAACACGAATGCGCCTGATCAGGGGAGAGTTTGGAGAAAGCTTCAGCTCCTCGCCGCGTCGCTTCGGCTCGGGGAACCTATTGCAACGAGGGTAAGTACTTCAAAAAGTACCGGTAAGGGCGAGCTAACCGAACGTACCAAATCAACGTCGTATTCATTTGAGCATGCAATATTTTTATTATGTGATCTTTCTATATTGCCTTAGTTCAATTCTTTATATACGATAGAATGGAATGACATAACAAAATGTGCCACCATTCGGTGGCTTTACCTGTACCGTCTGAACCACATGTACAAAACTTACCATGAACTTTTCTGCCATGAAGACATAGTTAGTCTACACAGTTTAAATATACATAAAGATAACTATCTTGACTATCCGTCATGGACCATATTCTGAGTAGACAGTGATGCTTGCAGCACAGGTAGCTAGCCCGGCTACAAACTCCTGCCTCACCCGTGCTAAGTTGCTAGTACGACTAACTGATGTTCCACCTAGGACGAATCGGCCCCGGTGCCCCGACGACCGTTCGTAGGAACCAAGACCCTTGTGCACAAGTTATCCATGAACATTGATGATCTGAACACTAAGTTAACATACGAAGTATTTCAAACATCAATATGAACGGAACTACTTTAGCATAGTGCGATGGCATAGTCTACTGGATGATATGATCAATTCACAAGTTATGTACTATACATTGAGAAGTTATAGATGAATAAGTTCTAACTACAACTAAACACAAAATAGCTATCCGTATAACGGACATGAACACATCAATGTGATCATTAAGAATTCTATGTGACAAGCATTATAAGTGTTTCAAGTCTACTTCTTCTTTATTCTGACTTAATTTTTTTCTTTTGGTATCGTTGATCGGAATGCACAAATGAGTCAATTTATTAGGAATGAGGACTTGGAAGAAGGGCGCAAATCGGGAGTAAAGTCACTCACAAGTTGGTGAAGTAGGAAAGAAAATGGGAGACCTTCAAGAATCCGTTTGCGCGTCGCCTATACGATCACCTGCATGCAGCAACAAATAATCAATATCTCCTACTTCGGTCTCCAATGGTTCGATACAAAATATGAAATCCTAAGAATGAAGACAATGAAATCCATCAAACCCGTTCAAGAAAACGCAAGTCACAAAACCAACAAGAAAGCAACCAAGCGGCATAAAAAATGGGCAAAGAAACCAACGCAACGGAAATGCCCCTCTGGACTCTGCCGTCGAGTCCTTCCTTGAGGCACGATCCATTGAATGTGGGATCTTATTCCGAAGAAACCAATCCATAACAAGGAAAGGATCTTGATTCAATTTGTCTCGATCGAACGATACCAAGTATTTTTTAGCCGTGCTCCCAGAATAGGGAGAACGGGATACTACACCAGGCGGTGCATCGGGATGTCCAAGATTTACAACAGACTCCTCGGGATGATGTTGATTGATGAACCAGGATCAATGTGCATCCGGTCCACCTTTATAGCACGAATATATCCCGTGTAGTACAGGGGACGATCATGCTTGTTATTCTTAAGTAACATGTCTTGTTGCGAGAATATAATATTGGGTACTGCATCTGTAATATTATTACAGTAGGAGTATGTCGTCGGATCTTCAGCTAGCGGCTTGACCTGCGTCAAAAAGGTGTCGGCATTTTGTAATGCCTCGCTCAGGGTCGCTCGAGTGTCTCTGGAAAGCCATAAAAGCTCAAATAACGACAACTTTGCAGAGGTATTGGCGAGTTGAGCCAATACATCATAGTTGTAGGGCTTTTTCAATCCCTGAGCCTTTTTCTTACGCAACAGCTTGTCGAACCATCCCTCTTTTTGTTTGGACTTGTCCGCTTGTGGGGGTTAAGATGGACCTGGATCAGACGCGACATGTGTATTAATTGGAGGTGCATTGACATCGGTAGCTTTATAATCTCACTGGTATGCAAGGCCCGACCTGGTTTCCCCTGCCCAGGCCTCCTCAGTGGTAGGAGAAACCATGCGGCAGGACTTGATTTTTCATGTTTTAGGCTTGACGGCGGAAGGCGCTGCTTGCTGCATCAAGTCTGGGACCAGATCCGGGTAGACCCACATGATCTCGCCCTAGGGGTAGTAAGAGGTGTCAGCCCAGCTGCTTGGTCACGAGCTGGGGGAAGATTGACTACCTCTATTGTTGTCCTTGGGATCGGTGTGACGCCGTCATGGGCTTCCGTCGGTGGAAAGTTGTCGAACTGGAGGGACACCATGTTAGCGATAACCGTTACATCGTCAAAATCCAGGGAGAGAGCCTTGGTATCGATCAGCAGTTGGATGTACCGCTTCAAGATGTAGCACTCCTGTGTCGGGTGGTGAACATAACGGTGGATGTGACAGTATTTTGGGTTGTTCATCTCCTCCGCTTCAGGCTGACGTTTGACATCGGGAGGCAAATTTTACCTCCCTGCATTAATATGTCGAAGATGGGCTTGACATCACCGTCTTCAAAAGAATAGGTCTCCTTTAATTTTGGACCCTTTGTCTGCTTTTGCTCAGATTTCTTGGTCACATTAGCAACCATGGCTTACTTTTCTTTCGTATCGCGGTTGTTGTTACTGCTATTGCTGTGGCACTTGCCCTTTTTCTCAGTAGTAGGGTGTAGAAGCATAAAATACGCTGGGAGATTGTACGCGTATTATACAGTCAAAACCCCCATGAAGTCTGCGTAAAACAGAGCTTCAGTGCTGTGTGACGTAAAATATGACTTCAGAGCTATTGGCGTACAACAGAGCTTCAACGCTATTTGGCGTAAAATAGAGCTCCAGAGCTACCCGCGTAAAGCAGCACTTCAAGGCTATTTTGGCGTAAAAAAGGTTGTTATACCCTCCCTGCATAAAATACGTCTACTTTTAATGCGGCATAAAGTTGTACGAGAAACTCTTCGTATTCCCCGCATGAATCTGTCAGACAGAACAGTGAACCTGACTCCTAACAAAAAGTACTGCACGACGATCGAGAGGACGGCTGTGATAATAATTTTGTACAGAGACCCAGGCTGTCATTTAGTGACATATTCTTGATACAAGTCATTTTTACGCATTCAAAGAATACGTTGCCTACTCTATATGGACAAAAATGAGTCTTTACGCTCGAGACGAGACGAAATCAGACGCCACGTCAAAAGCTGCTTCTCGTACAGAGCTCGAGGCATATCTCTGTATTTAATGCACGAGATTTTGTTCTATTTTTTAAAATGACTAAAAAAGCTAAAACTGTGACTAATACGCTCATATCACTATCCTTACATTTTATGGCAACCAGGCTATTTTCAACTATAGGAGTACGCCGTATGCTATCTCCTCGAAATATGCCAACTCGGCTATATTTGCAAAGGTACATAATAAGGCTATTTAGCCCAAAATACGCCCAGGACCTCAGTCATGACGGTTAATCGGCTATTTTACGCTGGTCTCCTGTTATTCATGAATCCTCAAGTTTTACGCAGAGCTTGGCTTTTACGCCAACAAGACATTTATTTGGCTTTTACGCCAACAAGACATTTATTTGACTTTTACGCCAACAAGACAGTTATTTGGCTTCTACGCCAACCATCTCTACGCAAGGTGCAGTTATCTGCGTGGCTTGTATGTCGTGATCTTCGAGAAGCAGTTATACACGTTACCTCATAATGGGACACGTGTCATACGCGGATTCAGGAGATCATTCAAACGTGGGTAGCAGTTATTATAACCGTCGCGTAAAAGATGCCACTTTCTTCACAGTTTGGCTTCTACGCTAACTGGATAGTTATTGTGACTGATCTCTATAAATAGAGACATCTGGTCATAAAGAAGGGGGGATCAAGAATCAGAGAGAGAGCACAGACAGAGAGTGTTGATTGATAACTTTGGCAACGAGAATTCAATTCCACCTGCAACCTTCGAAGCTTCTTCTTCTTCTACAGCACTTCTTCATCATCGTGTGGTCCAAGGGATAAAGTGATCGACCGCAGATCAGACTCCTATAGCAATTTTTCTCCAGAATCATTTTTTATTGTACTTAACATCCTCGTATAGGATTAATTGTACTCTTTTTCTTGTTTATAAACAAAGAAAGGGTTTCGTATAAACCTAGTTTCATTTTTTTGTTTATCATCAAACATAGGGATATGGATTCTCAAGTACTGGACGTATTTGAGCTTTATTTTAGCATTGACATCGCTTATAATGAACGACATCCAGTCATTGAACTGGCTATCGCGCTTCCAGAGGCTGGCCGTCGGAAGCATATTTTTTTAGCACATCTCCATTAATGTGACCTCGGGATTGCCAGGGGACAATCTTAGCGCCGTTTGTCTGAACCTCTCGATGTAATTTTGCGTCAATTCCCTTTCTCCTTAGGCGACATCCATCAGAGAGGACATTGTCATATCATTTCATGCCTCATATAATCCGTTGAGGAACAAATGCTTGAGGTCATCGAATGATGAGATACAATTATCTTCGAGACTGTAGAACCAGTCGAAAGCTACCCCTGCTAATGTCCCGACGAAGAGTCTGGTAAGGATAGCATCGTTACGGAGTAGGTGTCCCGTTGTAATCTCGAAGTAACTCATGAACCGACGATGGGAGGACTTGCCGTCAAATGTGTTTATGTTGAAGGACTTTTATTTGGGCGGATACGGTACGTCCCTCCGTTCTATCAGGTATAGTTATCGCACCCCGAGATCGTGGAGTGAGTCCCAATTTTCCATGGAGTCTAGGCAAGCCCGGACTTCCCGGACCTCCTCCATTGCTTTCTTGGCCTCGTCTCCTACGGAAGGTGCAGACGAGCAAGGCAGGTGAGGATTACTATCCGCAGGTGGACCATTTGTGTTTAAATCTCCGTTGGTCCCTGGGTCCAAGTTTGCTTGTCCAGGGGTTCTTGCTGGTTGAGAAGTCATATTTGCTTTGATTTCAAGCATTATCTGGGTTAAGACTTGCATTGATGCACCCATCGTCTGCATTATGGCCTCGAGGGTCTCGAGGCGCTGGTGGTCGCTGGGGCCTTCGTGGTCGTCCCTGGCCATGTATACCGTCCTCACGTGGGGAGAGATGGACGGGGCAGTGGATACCACACTTTTTGTCTCAGACCCCTGGCGAGAGTAGTCATCAGGGAAAGCTGGCAGTGCCGTCTCCTCCTAGAACTCAGAAGGAATACTAGCCCCAACATAGGAGGCTATATCAACCTGGCGAGGGGAGCTACCCCCGGGATCTCAGAGTCCGTTCCTTTGGAATCGCTGTCTTCTCGGAATGCCGGATTGTTGCGTAAGTCAAGGGAAATACTACCCTCAGCTTGGGCCACCCTCAGGGTTCTGAGAAAGAACTACCCCCAGTAGCTGACAGTTTCTTCCTTGATCGGGTACCCTGGAAAACATCTTTCGCAGGTCCCGTTGTTAACCCTCTTGGCAGTTGCCTTCGCAACGCACTGGCAGAGAGTGACAGACTGGAGGTACTCGACTTCTTTCCTCCCTTGGTGGCGGGAAGCTTTCGAGTCGAGTAGTACGAGGCGTAGGGCAGCTCCTCCTCCTCTGGTACTTGCACCTGATCTTCGGGTTGTTGCCGGATAGGTGCTTTCTGATACAGTCGCTGGAAGGCCGGCTGCCTGCTTGTGGGTGTTGCTACTTTGTTACAGCAGTAATTAATAATGATCTTGGCACAGTGATGTCCTGTAAAACCCCCTTCCTAGAAAATCGTATAAACCCTGTTATTTATTAATTATTAATTAAATTATAGTAATTAGTTCTAAATAGGAGAAATAGATTTTTAATAATTTTTATGTTAGGTGTTCGGGCACTTAGAGGACTTATGCGACCATCAGGAATTTTTAGGAATTTATTCCATGTAGGAGACCCCTTGAGCAGTTGTTAGCCTAACGATGTGCAATACCCTAATCTATAAATTTTCTTATGAGTATATATATATATGTATATACAAATATATATATATGTATATATATATTTTATAAAGAAAGAAAGAAAAAGAAAAGATAAGAATTAAATAAATTACTATTCATAATAAGAATTTAATAATAATCTAATAATAATAATAATATTAATAAGTTACTAAGTAGACATCCTGCCGTATTCTCATTAGCCAATTCCCTTGCATTGACTCCTTAGAATTTTTTTCACTCCTTCAGCGCTTGCATGCCAGAGAAGACCCGTCCACTTATGACCCTTCAGCCAACTTGGCCGAGACCTCCCTCCAGCGGCTTCCAACCCGCAGACCCGCCAACCATCCATAACCCTCTCTCTCTTCCCAACAATATATATATATATATATAGTTAGCTCTCCAAAACCCTAACCTAACTCCAGACTTTCTCTTCCCATCTAGAGCCGTCACCGCAGCCAGAGAAGCCCCGTCAAGCCATCCAACCATCCCGTCGACGCCGACCTCGCGAACTGCAGTTTCCCACTCGAGGCACCTTCGCTCCGGCGTGATTTTCCGTCGACTCGCTCGACCAAACGCTGTTCCGTTTTCATAGGTATGACCATCTCTTAACCCTCTCCAATATTTGTTTTCTAGTCAACCTCGGAAAACGTGTGCCCCTAGGTAAAAAATAGCGCCCAAGTTGGCCGGACTTACCCAATTCTGAAATCACAGAAACTTGCGACGACCACCCGTATTGTTGAGTTCGTATCTCCCACCACAGAGATCCGAATTCGATGATTCTTTTTGATACCTGTAGATTACATGACCTAGTTTATTTTCTGTATTATAACCTTGTGCTATTAGTTGCTGTGGACATAATTATATTCGTCACAAGACTGCGCGCACCCACTTTTTCCGGTTTTCCAAAAGTTGGACATCGGAGCGCGCCCCGCCAAACGGGACCGCCCCGCCGTGTGCCAAGTGTACCGAATGGTGCACGCAGCATAACGGGACACGTGAAAATTCGTGGGGACTGATTCGGACGCGTGTGCCCGCCGAAATCAGGCCGTATCCGCGGACACATTTCGTGTCGCCACTTTTGTGGAACTCGCACGTATTTTGTGCACGCTTGTCAGATTGCGACGAAACTTGCGCCACTGGACTCGTGGTAACGCGCTGGTCCTGTGACCCAATTTTCACGTATTTCTGAGACGGTTGACCAGATCGCCAATTGGCGAGCCCCACAGTTGACTTTTTGGACAAAATAGTGTTCGGCTCATCGGAATCCACATTTGGACATACCGTTGGGTTCGTATTGACATTTAGAGTTGTTTGACCCATAGTTTGTCCCATTTAGAGACTGTTACCCTCGGCACGTTTTTCGGTGCAAAGTGGGCCACACGTGGACTCCACTTTTGTCCGAAATTACCGTTTTGCTCCTGTGTCCAAATTGGACGAAAGGAATGTGCTTTTTAGCTATTTTGCTCATTCCAGAAACGTTGGTGATGTTTATTTCAGCATCCGGAGACGTTTGTTCGGAGTCCTTAGTTCCAGGTTCAGTGTCCTTGACATTTGGGCGCGTACACTTTACAGATTTCTTGCCAGGCAAGTATACCTTGCCATTGTACTGTTTTTACATTCCATATGAGGCATGCATGTTTATTTTCTGTTTATTTAGTTCATTTATTTTAAACTGCTATATAAACTGTGCGTCCAAGGAAACTTGGGTGCAACGACGGTGTCGTCGTACTATATTTTTATTTATGTATATGCATTGGACCTACTTTATGAGACTACCCCATCTTCATGAGGCATTTATGTTTCATTGGCCATGACACTATTCTTACACGAGTGTGAGTCACATGTAGGACACGGACTTGCGTACTCGGCTGGCCACTGGTACGTATAGGTCGTGCGACGGATAGGGATAACTGCCAATAGAAACTTTGCATGCTAGTAGACCTGGCGGTTATTAGAGGTTTATCGTGTCATGGACATGACATGCTTAGAGCATTGGGTGGGGAGAACAACAAGTACCGCATTTGAGCTCCTTTGCACTTTTATCTATTGTGCGTCCGGATTCTCCGCTGGAGATACGGGTGGTGATGACCACTATATATTATATTATTATCAGGCGGGCCTCCGGCGTTCGAAAGTCGTCGTGCCTTTGTAGGCCCCTGGATCTCCAATAGAGAACCATGCCAAATCCTAGGTTTTCAGCCAGATAGCTCACTTGTGGGGAAAGGTGTTCTTAACTGCATTCACTTAGACGGTTAGGCGACCCAATGGATGTTTACTTTCAGTACTTTATTGGCATATGTTTTTTGTATCTTGTTACGTCCCTCTGAGGACCTGGTCCATTTTCCAGATATAGATGAGCAGGAGTTCCCGCAGGAGTATGGACCTGGACCTGACGCTACCTATCAGTCTGAGGAGATCTTATCTTCTGATTATATGTGATTCTTTGCAGCTGTTTAGAGATTCTAGTTGCTATTCTTTTCTAGACATTTATTCTTATATTAGAGTTTATTTTCTTCTCTCTTTAGTAGTTTATTATAGTCGAATTGCAGTGGATTTGTTTCCACCCGACTATTGCACTTTGAGATTACTATTTGAGACTGCTTCTTTGATATTCAGTTATTGATTTCCTTTATTCTATTATTTGTGCTGTGGATGAGATATAGAACTGCATGTGACTTGTTGTGACATATATTTACCACTGTGGATTGGATATTCATGTACAGCGTACGTGTGTATATGGTTTCCATATATTGGAGTTCGTATACATACGGCTGGCGTGTTACGTATTCCTAGTCCTACGTATTTTGGGACTGGGGCGTGACATGCCCTGGAGAGGATATTTCATCGGCCACAGTTGTTTTTCTCGCCTTACGCTTGTGTTTGATCACATTACTCAAATCAAGCAAGGGTTGTTCCACCTTTGTACCCTTTTTGTGGGCCCGGAAGGACCGAGCGCACAGGTGCGTAGGTGTTGTATTTTCTCCCTGATCCGAGGTTCGTACAAGAACTTTCCTCGGATCGTCAGCGAAAGACTTTTGAGACCGACGCTTTCCATTTGCCGCTGCGGGCTAGACGCACGAGGCGGTCTTAAATAGCTTCCCATCAGGGGCCCGTGTAATGGTTAAAGGTACCTATTGGCGATCAGCTAATTGGACAGTTGCTTGATGAGCTTTCACTGCCTTAAGCTTCTTTGACTTAGTACCCGCATGCACGTAGTACAAAGAGTCCAGGTTTGGGTTTTCGTTATTCTCAGCGAGCCGCATGGGATCTATGCCACAGGAGATACGGTCGAAAACAGATGTTCTGTTGCTGTTGGGGTCGCATGCGGCCGTCTTCCTGTGGCTATGAGCTGGTGCCACATAGCCAGTCCTATGTGGCCTCCTTCTTGACCACATAGAAGCTGCCTCAGCCCCAGAACGTCTGGCATTGTAGTATTTTTCTTTGTCAGAGTCTCAGTGCCGAGCAGTTTATGCGTCAGACGGGACTGCCACATGGATGTGGACGTCCTGGGCGTTCGCCCGACCACCATCATCATAAACAGAGCGAGAGGCAGGAAGCGTGTGCTCCGCAGTTGGACGAGGAACAACGGCCTTTGCTACCCACGTCCTGTGGGTCTTCTTCGGCTTGGCTAGCCTTGGCGGAGGACTAGCACTTCCTTCCGAGAGCATTTTCTCGAACACTTTTCGGTCAAAGCGGACTACCAGCATCTTTTACGTTGAGCCGAGCTTGGCCGCATCGGAATGCGTCACCAACTTCTCATCAGAGGAGAAGTTCGTCCCCAGCATAGTCATCATCTTGTTCGCCATTAAATTCAGAAGTCTTTAAGAAAGAACTTGATTTAATTAACAAACGAAAAGAAAGTATAGAAAGGTCCTAGAAGATAATCTAAGTACAAATTTGTTTTCTGGGGGGTGACGATGGAGGGTTAGGAGTGTAGCAACTATCTTTACTCCGTGGACGATCCGATGCAGAAGCTCCTCTCTTGTTCGAATGTAGATTCGCAGATAGTCATCCAGCCTTTTGTATGGGTGTGGTACCCTGCTATTTATAGTCATCTCTGAAAGCGCATATGTTGGGACGCATATATGTTGGAGGGTGCCACGTGTCCCTTTTTAACATGGTGCAATTGTAACCGTGAGCAGGCCAAGCTGCTACACGGACGCTTGTTGGTATTTTTCGTTGATGGAGATCTGGGTGGTTCTAGTCCTTTGTGGGCGTGACTTGGTCAGCTTGACACATAGTCCCCACTTGGTTTGAAAGAATCACTCTTGTCGTAACAGCAAGATTTGGTCTTCATGGAGTCTGAAACACATGTGGCTAGAGACGCATGGGACGCATGGAGTCTGGGACACATGGGGCCAGAGACGCATGAAATCTTATGGAGTCTGGGACTCATGGGACCAGAGACGCATGAGACCGCATGTAGTTTGGGCCACATGGGGCCAGAGACGCATGGGGCCACATGGAGCCCGGGGCGCATGGGGCCAGGAACATATGGAGTATGGGAAGCATGAGGCCCTTGTTGTGTTGTCCACGGGCGTTGCACCCCGTCGAGAGTGATGTTCTGCGCTGACGTGAGACTTTTGTCGTTTAGTGTGTTCACGTCTTTTGAGAAAATCAAAAAATATTTTTCGTCAGGATTCTGTGTCAGAGACGATCCTGCTGACGAGACGCCACGTTAGGTCCTTCTGCGGCCAAGCTGCCCAAGCTGCTTTGGCTGGTTGGGGACGCATGGATGTCGTCTTGTTTGGGCCGCAGGGTTGCATGGTTGTTGCACACATGAATGTCGTCTTGTTTGGGCCGCAGGGAGACTCTGCGGCCTGATCTCTTCTGATTTTTCGTTTTGGGGCGCAGGGTCGCATGGATGCATACTTTTTATGCTTCTACAACTCATATTCCTACATGAGCCATGCACATGTGGACCAATAGGAATATAGTTGATATTTCTTAGAATCGTGTATAAATACTAAAAAATATATATTTTTACCTATTCTAAAAAAAAGATTTTGTTTGACATACATTCTAATGATCATGTTACTACATTTTCTAAAAAAAATAGAGAGGTTAAAATATAAAAATAAAGATTTCACATAAGCTAAATTACATCTTGATATCATCAACTATTTAAGTTTTTTAACTTGATATTCCCAACTTTCATAGGTATTTACTTGATATCCTAAAATTAAGCAACCCAACCCCCCCCCCCCCCCCCTCTTCTCACTCTCTCTCCGCCACGGGCGACTGCTGTCATGGCCGAGGACGGGGAAAGAAGGGGTCTGCGGAAGCAGGTTGCTGGATTGTGCAGTCGGTGAGGGAAGAGGAGAGAGAGAGAGAGAGAGAGAGAGAGAGAGGATAGTTTTGTCCTTTTGTTTTAGTTTTATGGTATCAAGTTAATATATATAAAAGTTGAGGGTATTAAATTGAAAATTTTAAATAGTTGAGAGTATCAAATTGTAATTTAGTCTAATATATATGTAGTTTAAATTTTTTAGGGCTTTCCGGTTTTAAAAACCTGGAGGAATCTGTAGCAAAATATGAGAATGTAGAATTCAGAACCTGGAGGAGAGTAAAACTAGTCCTTCTAAAGGAAGAGTGACCTACAAGTATTATTTATTTATTTGGCATTCATGCCATTATTAGTAGTTGGACATCTAAGTGTGAAGTAGTTGAAATCACAGATTCACAAAATCAGATTGTGTCGTACTGTCAACTATAGGTGGTTGGGAAAAAAAAGGTATATATCAAGAGCAAGTCTTACAAGAATCAATACCAGAGATATATAAGTTCATAACCACAACAAATCTTATTCCCCACCTAATTATTGAGACCTAAAGAGGAAACTAGTCGTTTCAGTAGCTTATACACTTGTACTTTATGTAGTGGTCGGTCTTCCTGTCAGCCTCTAGAAGCTTCTACAAAATTTTGCATCCGAAAGAAGCTAGTCGTTTCGGTAGCTTGTCTGTCATGCCTATAAGCGAAGGCCGAAGGATGGAACGTGCAAAATCATTCGTGCATCTATCATGTGACTCGTTGGTTTTGATACATCTAAGGGGGAGGAGAGGGTTCAGTTTTTCTTCGCAAAAGTAAAACCCAAGTTCTCCCTTGAGAATATTTTTACTTTTACTGAGAAAGTTGGTTGGGTACATTAATTATATTTTTTTTACAATAATTCTCTCAATGACACAAGTTGAATTTAAGTAACATTAGTATCATAAAATTAATCAAATATCTTTTGCGAAAAATTAAACAAATTAATGTTCCTATTCATGTCTGAAGCAAATATGAGAATGAGATAATTGAATTTTTCTAGCTGTTTATTTCTAACCTAACCAAACATGGATATGAGAATTTTGATTTTTTTTTTTCCATAGGAAAGAAATGGGAAGTGGATTCCTAGAAATACCAAACATTTATCCAAACGCCACCAAAGTAATATAAAAATATAACCTTTTATCTCTAATTACAATTCTAGAGTTTGGGTGCAGTGGAAACTTTTAATATTATATCAGAACAACTCATGATCGACTCCTCCAACGTTCATTTTAAACGTATTTTACAGAAAGAAAAATAGGTTTGTTTTAAACAATATTAACTCTAATTAATATTGTTTCTTGTTTTAGTTTCTCTTTTATCTTCTGGTGAGAATGATGACTACTCAATGGAAGATAATATACTTAAATGATAACCATACTTAAAAGAAAGAACCACTCTCAAAAGTCATTTGTTATACTCTGAAATAAGAGTTCAATAGGTTTGTCTCTTAACTTCTCATTAGTTGACTTCGGCAAGACCAATAGAAAGAACAACCAAATCCTATTTTTGCTTCCCACATTTTGACTTTAATAAGAAATGTTTATCATAATTAGCCAATATATAGAAAGAACAACCAATGATGTTCTTGATCTTAATCTTCTTTCATGATTTATCAAAAGAAAAGTTATTATAATAACTTATTTGAGACACAGGTCTTTTACTCTAGTGAAAACGATGAAAAGAACAACTAATAAAAATGAAGAAAACACACTTAAAAAAAAAAAAAAAAAACTGTAGTAACATCTTTAGCGACGAAAATAAGTCGGTCGCTAGCCAGCAACAGTTGCAACGAAATATAAAAAATGCAATCTAACGTTATTCTGTAGCTTGACGGTTTGGTTTGCGAATTTAGAGTATAGAAGTGGCCAAAATTTAAATTTTGGACCATATCACATGTTTGGTTGAGAATTTACAGATAAAATTTATTATAATTTAACATGAATAGTAAATCTTGTCTACCACGAAATTGGAATTTTGACTTCGAAATTGTTTACTCTGAAATGGAGTGCAGAAGTGAAAAATTCTCATTCTCGCTTCGTGCGTTTGGTTGAAGAACTACTTTCTTTCTACTTTAACAAAAAAGAAGATTTATTATCCGTAGCACTTCAACAAAAGTTACACTTTTTCACTCTATTCAATAACCAACAAAACACAAATTTTAGGATCTTTCACTGCTAACATCAACTTTTTCAAATTATCCAAACAAAGAATATTTTTACTTCACTCCACTTCGCTACACTTCATCAGGGCCGACCCAGGGGGTTGGGTTGTCCTAGCTGTAGCTAAATTTGGTTGTCGCTTGCCCTTGACTCCAAAAGAAGATATAATTTTTTTCCAACAAACTGAAAACTATAAATGTCGGAGTGGACCGCGGAGGTTCTATTGATCTGGTGGATTGTTAGTTCAACTGACACAAAGAAGTTGTGGTAGACCGTGGAGACTCTATTGACGTAGAAGTGGTGACTTAGGGATCATGTAGCACATTCTCCCAATAGTGGAGATAATGGCAGAATCATGTAGGGGCTAAGGTAGACTCTAGTCTACCCTAAAACAAATCTTTTATTATTATTATATTATTATTATTATTATTATTATTATTATTATTTATTTTATATCAGTCAGTTCAAATCTAGTTCATTCTAGTCTACTCTAGTCTATTTAAACTTGAATTTTTTGTTTCGTCTTTGAGTGGAGACTATTCTTTCTCAAATTATAGATTAAAAAATAATGTTCTTGTGAAATTCTCTTCAAATATTTTAACCTTCCTAGATCTTTTGAGAAACCATAAATAAATAAACAAACAAACAAAAAGAAAGGAAGAAAGGAAGTTTAGATCCAACTTACATGTTCATGAATAGAACATTTTACTCAATGAGGTCCGGAATATTGAGCCAATATTAACCTATCAATACTAATATGCCATTGCCTTTATGTAGTCAAATAAAGTGTGAAGGCTAAACCTGTCAATATTAATATGCCGTCGCCTTTATGTAGTCAAATAAAGTGTGAAGCCAAACCTATAATATATGTAGTCAATAAATCATAAACAACACATAGGTATGACTACGCAAATATGTTTGTGTCCCTTTCAAATTGGCATTAGAGGTCCATAAAACATACTTGATGTTGGAGTCCGGTCTAGGTTTGATAAATTTTGAAATTCAAATATACTTAAATTTTTGATTTAATATAATTTAAAATTTTATATTAAATATAAATTTTGATAATATTTTAAATTTGTATCAAATATTTTAATTTGATCATATTTGGACGTCCATAATTTGTGTTTGACTATTTTAGATGGAATATGATTCTTATTTTAAGGTTTTCTATTTAGTAAATCATATTATGACCTAAAATATAATTTCTTATCCTATAAATATAGGCGGAGGGTGGAGGCACAAAATATAGCACAAGTTGGAGATTCAGGGTGCTCGTCCACACAAAATTTAAGACAAAGTCCGTGCTTTGCTGTCACGTCCCAGTCCCAAAATACCGAGGGACTAGCCACGTGGCAATGGCCAGCAGCACACTCCAATGGGCAAACCCAATTTAATGGACCCGTTAGAGTGTACTTAAGCTGTAAAACAAATATAATGGACTGCGATACATGTCACAGTCTAATTCTAATCTCATCCACAGAAGGTAAACACAATTCAAATGTCAGACTAATCAAAAAGAAATATAATCCAACAACAAGTCTCAATAAAAAGTATTTCGGGAAACAACCCGGTAATAAGTTTAGTACAGTAATCCAAGAGACAGGAAATGGAGAAACCAGAAACAGAAATAACTGAGTATATAAAGCAAATACTCAGGAGAAATCCTCTGGCACCACCTCGTCCTCTGGTGCTGGTACTACTCCAGTGTCTGCTCCTGTCCCGTATACCTCGGGGTAGATCTTCTCTGCTATACCTGGGGACATAATCAGTATCCAGGTCCTCAGGGGACATAGCAAGGTACAAGAATAACTCAAACCAAATAAATGCAGTATATAAAAATATATCAACAGGGCAAGCTATGTTACCAGCTATGTGATATGCAAATGAGAGCATCACTAGTACTCAGGCTGAGACTACTACAAGCTCTGTGTCGGGGAGCCGGTAGCAGTAATATCACGTAATGGACCTAGCTCTGATATAGAGGCTAAAGCACCGCAATAATAAATATATATGTATGTAATCAGCCTGTAGCATGTGTGTTTCTTCCCACCCAATGTAATCACACGTCTAATGTCTACGACGTCTCATGTCCATAACATTCAAGATCATGACCTCTAGCTAGTATAATGAGTCATAATAATATCTATGTATATGCAAGATCTATGTCACGAATCCTGTAAGCCTATACAGAATCACCATGAATAACTCAGAAAATATTCTGTCTCATGAATAGTGTCAAGTGTCCTATGGTATGACGTACTTAAAAAAGCAAGCCCGAAAATATAGGATCGGGTTATCAACTCTCTAAGTGACGTTACACGACTCCGCGTAAAGTGTCGACACCCGAATGTTATTCGGACGCTAAGCAACGTCTCATGGTCCTAGGTTGAATATGTACATCACAGAAATAAATCAAGCAAAATAATATTAAAGCAATTACTGCAAGTTTTGGCAAGGTACACTTGCTTGGGGTTTGAACTCCTTCAGTTGCTCCGATAACAGTAAAATCTCCAAGAACGCCTCCGGATGCTGAAACAAACATTACCATCACTCTCAGAATACATGAAATAGCTAGGATTGACTATCCATAAGTCCAATTTTGACACAGGGACAGAATTGACAGTTTCTGGTCAAAGCGGGGTCCACATGTGGCCCACTTCGTACCAAAAAATGTGCCAAAGATAAAGTTCTCTAAATTTGTCAAATTTAGTGTCTACGAGTCCAGAACGATGATATGAACCCAACAGAATATCCAGAACTGGATTTCGATCAGCCGATCACAAAATCGTCCGTCAAATGGAGCCGTAGGGCCCACGAAAATGGAATTTCGTCAAAGTTCTCAGAATCGAACCAAACTTGGGTCACAGGACCACCGTAACGCTGCGAATCCGATGACACAAGTTTTGTTACGAAACGATAAGTACACTTGAAGTTACAGCGAGTGTCAGAACAGGCCGATACGGGACATTTTTACGGATACACGTTGATTCCGGTGTGCACGCACATCCAAATTAACTTTCGCAAAATCTCACACGTCCGTATTGATGATACGAGTCTTTCGATATAATTTGCACACGACGAAGTTGCCTCGTTTAGCCGGACGCACCCAGTTTCGAAAAAATTTAGATTTTAAAAACCAAGTTTTTGGTCAACTTCACCCACGAATGAAAAGCTCACAGCAAATTAAAATAAACTAATTACAGGGTTTAAAACTTGGTTATATTATCTAATTTACTGCTTAAGTAAATTTAAAAAATATTAAATAGGTTGGACGTAAAACGGCCATGAACTTGGAGTTTCGGGACAGTTTCCAGAACCATAATTTGGGTTATAATTTTTTTCTATTTTGCGTCATGATTTATGACCGACACAGGACACGATACCCCCAATCTAATTGTACATGGTTCAAGAGGGTCACACAGCGAACACATCGCAACAGCCATTCAAAAATTGACACAACGAGGAGAAAGTTAACTCACTCGGAACATGATGTCAGATTCGACTGTACTGCGCGTGTATGGCGGCGGGGCGGCGGTGCACAATCGTTGATCGACGGCTGCGACTGTTGTGATGGTCTTCGTCGTCGGCGACGGAGTGATGGCAGTGGTCGTGAGTCGTGGTACGGGTAGCTACGGCAGGTGGTCGTTGCCAGAGTGAAAAAGAAATGGTGATGGCGGTGGTAATCCGATGATGGTGGTAGGGTTTATATATGGGTTTATATATGCTAGGGCGCTGTCACGACCCGATCCCAATAAACTGGGTCCAGTCGGATCATGCCCAGCCTGCACCGTTGTGAGACGGTGGCAGTAAGCTGTATCAATCCATAGTAACACACAGACATCCAGAATACATGAAGGAAATTCAATTTTTTTTTATTGCTAAGTCTGAGAGAGAAATTCATTTACAATCCAGATCAAACAAAACAAAACATGGTCCTGGGTTATTACTTCAACCCTGCTTATTACAATTTGGAAAATCAAAGGGAAGCAACTAAACATCTGCCTCCTGGCTAGGTTCCGCTAGGGCATCAGAACTCTGGTCCGGACCATAAAAGGTATCATACGCCTCATCGTCACCGCAATCACCTAAAATTGTTAATCTCCAGTCAGGAGGGAGCAAGAACATATATCCAATTCCAGCATCTTAACGATAATTAAAATGATGCAATGAAATAGTTTTGAACAGTATTTATATTTTTGTATGCAACAAATATGAAACAAGAACAGTAAATGTCGATGAAGCAATGATGACAAACTACAATCACTAAAGGTGTTTTGAGAAAAGTAGCGTCCCGTGGCCGGCTGGGGTTGGAGGCAATCTGTGTTCGCGTGAACACGGTGCGGCGTCAGTCCAGTGAGGTTGGACTTCAGCTATCCACAATGAGGCAATAAGGGGGCTTTGACCACGGGTGCTAACTTTTACTCCCCAGTTCCCAAGGCAATAGTCAATGAGTCAATGAGTCAATCAATCAATCAATCAGTCAATCAGTCGGTTCCGTGAAATCAAGTGTCATCTCAATATATCTATATGACATGCAACATATTTAATTACAACTAAAATACCAGTTTTGAATTATATGAAACTTGCCTGGAGTTGGTTGGTGACGCGAGTGAGAAGTCGCGACGGTCTCAACCTTAGTTACAGGGACCTACAATTATTAATAATCTGATTTTAGAATTAGACAAAGGGTTTTAATCTGCCTTGATTAGTCAACTAAGTTAATGATTTGAATCCAACGATCGATTAAAATAAAAATAATGATTTGTATTAGTGATTTAGTAAAACAAAACCCTTTTTAATAATAATAAACTTTATTTATTTTTTTATCGTAGAAAAATATTTTATGGTAAAAAGCCGTTTTGTTTCTGATAGGATAATAGGAAAGAACGATTTTAATAAAAACAATATCATTTGTTCTTAGCAATTAATTTATAAGAGAAATAATATTTTGGAAAATATTTTGAATACCGAAAATCATTTCAGAATTATATATTAAATAATTACTAATTAGTATTTAAATACTAAAAATCATTTCGGAAATTATCATTTAAATAATTACTAATTAGTATTTAAATACTAAAAGTTATTTCAGAAATTATCTATTAAATACTTACTAATTAGTATTTAATTACAAAAATCATTTCAGAAATTATCTATTAAATACTTACTAATTTACGTAATATTTAATAAGGTTTTTATTTTATTATAAATACTAATATACGTATTTACAGATCGTTGTATTAAATCGCTAATTAGTTAACAGACTAAAACTAACAATTTATTAATCTATTTAATTTACCGTAAACTATCGAATTCTAGCTATCCCGGGATTGACAGAGCTTTATTCTGTCAGTCCCGGTCGGACAGGGTAGCGGTTTTGGAAGGGACAGGCGCTCGGATAGGGGCACCTACCGGGAAGCTGATGGAGGAGCACCGAGGGGAGGCCTCGGACTCGGGATCGGGGTATTTCGAGTCCGATACGCGATTCTGCGTCCTGGACGCGTGTCCTGGCTCGTATCCGCGTCTGGGTCGCGTCCGCGGCGTGTCCAGCTGGCTGGAAGATCACCGGAGAAGGCTGGACTCGGCGGGCGAGCTGCGGCCGGGCGGGGGATCGCCGGCGAGCGGTGCCGAGGGGGTCGCCGGCGCTAGGGGAGGCCGGCGTCGGGTCTGTGGGCGCCGGCAGAGACCACCGGAGGCGGGTCTTGGGAAGAAGAGGGGAGAACGAAGGAGAGGTCGGCGGTGGAGGCGTCTGGAGGAGAGAGGAGCAGGGGGCGGTTCCTGGAGGAGGTCGACGGCGGACTCGGGGTGGTCGGCGCAGGGGAACGGGGCTGCCGGAGTAGGGGATCTAGGGTTAGGGTTTAGTTTTTTTTGGGGGGTGGAAGAAGAGGAAGAGGGAAGGAATATATAGGGGAGCCGAGGGGACTCGGCCGGCGTCGTGGCCGCGGGATCCGGAGAAGCGCGGTCGACGTGGGGGCGGTTAGCCGGAAATCGCGGCGGCGGCGGGATATTCGGTCGGTTGGGGGAGACCGGTGACAGGGATGAGCTAGCGGGTGCGGGTCGGGCGGCGGGCCGACCCGACCCGACCCGGGGGAGCGGCTGGGCTGGGATCTACGGGCTCGGCCCACTGGGCCGGGCCGGGCCCAAAGCAAAAAAAAACAATAGTAATAATAATAATAATATAAATAATATAAATAATATTATAATAACAGAAATAATTAATTAATTTTTGAAATTAGTTTTTAGGCTTTTAAAAATAGGTCTGATGCCCAATAAAATCCCAGAAAATTACCCTAAGTCTGGTTTTCTATTTTACACCCAAAAATGTTATTTTCATGATATTTTAATATTATTTATTAACAATTAAAAAAAATCCTTTATTAATTGAAAACCTTGATTTTAATTACAGAAAATTCCCGAAAATTCCAGAAAATTAGGAAAAGTCCAAGATTTAATAATTAGGAAAAATCAGGGGTTTACAACCTACCCAACTTATAGAAATTTCGTCCTCGAAATTTACTACAATTGAAGGGAGAACAAAGGTAACATGCCTTAAAACAGATGAGGGTACTTCTGCTTCATCTCAGCCTCTCGTTCCCAGGTGGATTCGCCTGGGGAGTGGTGGAGCCACTGAACTTTGACCAGTGGAATCACGGTGTTCCGCAACTGCTTTTCCATACGGTCTATGATCCTCACTGGCTGCTCTGGTACTGTAAGACTTGGCCCAATCTCCAACTCTGAATGATCCAGGATGTGGCTCGGGTCCGGAATGTAACGCCTCAGCTGCGATACATGGAAAACGTTGTGCACGCCTTCAAGATTAGGTGGTAATGCCACTCTGTATGCCACCTCTCCAACTCTGCTCAATATCTCGAATGGGCCGATATACCTGGGACTAAGTTTCCCAGCTCTGCCAAAACGGATAGTTCCTCTGGTGGGGGAGATCTTGACGAAGACACTATCACCTGCTTCGAACTCCACAAGTCGGCGACGGCTGTCCGCCCAATGTTTCTGACGATCTTGAGCCACCCGAAGTCTGTCTCTGATCACCTTGACTTTTTCAGCCGCATCTGTAATCATCTCAGGTCCCAGCATGACTCGTTCTCCTACGTCGTCCCAAGCCAAGGGAGTGCGGCAACGACGTCCATACAGAGCCTCAAAAGGAGTCATGCCGATGCTGGCCTGGTAGCTGTTGTTGTAAGCAAACTCTACCAAGTGTAGGTGGTCCTCCCATGATCCTCCAAAATCCAGGACGCAAGATCTTAGCATATCCTCTAACGTCTGGATGGTTCTCTCTGACTGTCCGTCGGTCTGTGGGTGATAGGCAGTGCTGAACTTCAGTTGGGTCCCCAGACTCTCTTGCAAGCTCTTCCAGAAGTGAGAAGTAAAACGGCTGTCTCGGTCCGATACAATGCTCACAGGAACTCCATGTATCCGGACGATTTGCCTCATGTATAGGGCAGCTAACTTCTCGGTGGATAAACCAACCTTGAAGGGAATGAAGTGGGCAGACTTAGTCAATCTGTCTACGATCACCCAAATAGCGTCCTTTCCTCCTTGGGATCGAGGCAATCCTGACACAAAATCCATAGTGATGTGCTCCCATTTCCATTCTGGAATGGGCAGCGGCTGAAGAAGTCCTGCTGGTCTTTGTCTATCTGCTTTCACCTGCTGGCAGATCAAGCATTTGGCAACGAATTTTGAGACATCATTCTTCATTCCATACCACCATACGTGCTCCCGTATATCTCGGTACATCTTATTTGCTCCAGGGTGGATGGAATACTGTGAGTGATGCGCTTCCTGCATCAGCTGTTCCCTCAATTCGCCAGCAGGTACACAAAGTCTGGTGCCATTCTTCAGTGTTCCGTCGTCTGAAATAGAGAATCCCTCCAGTGTGCCAGCTAACACCTGGTCTCTGAGCTTGCACAATGCTCCGTCCTCGAATTGAGTTTCCTTGATTTTGTCCATCAAGCTAGATTGCACTTGCAAATGCATCATGGGGAAGTCAACGCCGGGTACTATTGCTTCTCGTCCAAGCTTCTTCATTTCCTCTGCAGGCAATACAAGTTCTAGTCCCAGCTTCTCCATGTCCTCCAGTAGGTACCGATCTGTCGTCAAGAACATCGCCATCGGATATCGACTAAGTGCGTCGGCGACCACATTAGCCTTTCCGGGATGGTACTGCAGGCTGATATCAAAGTCCTTCATGAGCTCCAACCATCGTCTCTGACGCATGTTGAGCTCCTTCTGTGTAAAGACATACTTGAGACTTTTGTGGTCCGTGTATATCTCTACTCTTTCGCCGTACAGGTAGTGCTTCCACAGCTTCAAGGCGAAGATGACTGCTGCTAGCTCCAGGTCGTGCGTCGGGTAGTTCTTCTCATGAGTCCGTAATTGCCGGGAAGCATAAGCAATTACCTTTCCATGTTGCTGGAGCACACATCCTAATCCTTTGCCGGACGCGTCGCTATAAATTGAGAATCCTCCTGATCCTGAGGGTAGCGACAAAATTGGTGCTGTTGTTAGCCTTCTCTTCAGCTCTTCAAATGACGCCTGGCACGCTTCGGTCCAGACGAACTCTTCATTCTTCCTGGTTAGCTTGGTCATGGGCTCAGCAATCTTTGCAAAGTCCTTCACGAATTTTCTGTAATATCCAGCTAAGCCTAAGAAGCTTCTGATCTCTGCAACTGACCTGGGAGTATTCCATGTTTCCACGGCAGCTATCTTCTTGGGGTCCACTGATATGCCTTCTCCTGTGACAACGTGGCCGAGAAAGTCCACCTTGTCTAAGAAGAATTCACACTTGGACAATTTTCCATATAGCTTCTCCTTTCTGAGGGTTTCCAAAATTATCCTCAAATGCTGCTCGTGTTCTTCCTTGGTCTTCGAATAGATCAGAATGTCGTCAATGAAGACAACGACAAACTGGTCCAAGTATTTGTGGAAGACCTTGTTCATGAGATTCATGAACACTGCTGGGGCATTTGTAAGACCAAAGGGCATGACCAAGAATTCAAATTGTCCATACTTGGTGTTGAATGCCGTCTTTGGAATATCTTCCTTCCTCACCTTGATTTGATGGTAACCCGACCTGAGGTCTATCTTCGAGAAAACCTTAGCTCCACTCAGCTGGTCGAAGAGGTCGTCGATCCGGGGCAGCGGGTACTTGTTCTTGATAGTGATGTTGTTCAATGCCCGGTAGTCTATGCACATTCTAACTGTCCCATCCTTCTTGGGTACAAACAAGACTGGTGCACCCCAGGGTGAGGCACCGGTCCTGATGAATCCTTGCGCCTGAAGCTCGTCAATCTGGTCTTTCATTTCCTTGGACTCCTTGGGATTCACTCGGTAGCAGCGTTGGGAGATTGGTGCTGCGCCAGGTATAAGATCGATCGAGAATTCCACATCTCGATCAGGGGGTAGCCCTGGAAGATTGTCTGGGAAGACGTCTATAAACTCCGCTATGAGAGGATGAGGGGGTCCGATTTCTTCAGTGATGGATGTGTAGGACACACATTCCACGCCTTCAGGTGCTCGAATCACTTTGAGTTTAGGTCCTCCAGGTGGATCTAGAGTTACGCAGCCTTCTCGACAGTCTATCAGAGCATGATGTTGACTAAGCCAATCCATGCCCAAGACTACGTCATAGTTTGGCAGAGGCATTATTAGGAACTGAGTCTGGAACTCATGTCCTGAGATAGTGACTGGGCAGCTACAAGTCTCACTAATGGGTATTGGTCCTCCACCAGTCATAACTCTACAGATTATCTTACTTATGCCAGTAACTAGATGGTGTGCAGAAATGAAGTTTGCAGATATAAAACTGTGTGATGCTCCAGAATCAAATAATGCTAAGGCAGGGTGCGAATGAAGTAGAATGGAACCTGCGATGACATCTCCTTCCGTCTCGGGTTCAGCTTCTGGCTCTTCCACAGTCAAGGCAAAAGCTTGCCCGGCTCTGTGCTGGTTGTAGCGCTGCTGCTGGGTAGGCAGTGGACCTCTCTGCTGTCCAGCTCCAGTTTTGTTGTATGCTGTGGGGCAGTCCTTTACTTGATGGGTGGCAGATCCACAAGCAAGGCAGTGTCCCAATTTCTTCCGGCAGATCTCGGCGGTATGACCTGGCCTTTTGCAGTAGACGCAGTTGACCGCCTTTGGTTGGTTGTACTGATGCGCTTTGTTGGCCGCTGCTGGCTGTTGTTGCTGGGACTGCTGGGGATAGGAGGGCCTATTGTTGTTGTTGCTGTGCCTCTTGTTGTTGCCCTGATAGCTGTTGCTTGACCCTGGATGCTCCCTCTTGGGTCGAGCAGGTGCACTGGCCTCTACATCTTGGGCCACCTTCAACATCTTGTCATAAGTCTTCGCACCGTTAGCAGCTACTAAGGTGCGGATCTCTTCACGTAGTCCGTGCCGGAACTTCTTAGCACGTTCTACAGGGTTGTCCACCAGGTGGCTTGCAAACCTGCCAAGCCTGTTGAACTCAGCCGCATATTCTTCAATTGTGCGGTCTCCTTGTTTCAGATCTTGAAACTGTCTTCCCATAGCTTCGAGGGCAGCCTCTGGAAAGAACTTCCGTTTGAACTGCTTCTTGAATAGCCGCCAGGAAATCCCTCCAGCTCGAAATCTTGGCTCGTTGCGGTACCAAATGTTGGCCAAATCTCTCAGCTGGAGTGCTACGGCCTCAACCATGAGGTCGTCTGGGAGTCGAGCGACGCTGAGGAGTCGCTCCATATCATCTAGCCACTCGTCTGCGTAGATGATGCCTTCGGTCCCCTTGAAGGGACGCGGGTCCAACTTCTTAAAGTTTTCTACAGTTCCAACCTTTACCTGGATAACAGGTTTGTGGTTAGACTAGAAATTCATTAGTGGAATCCAAGCTTTTAAATCCTTAATTACCTTGGCAGGCTCCTGTTCTGACCGGGATGTTCCTAGCGCTGCCATGGCTACATTATGGGCGTTCTCCATGCCCTCTCTCATAATCGCGGTCTGCTCGCGATTTGCTTCTGCTTGGGCCCTCTGGGCTTCAAGAACTCCTCGTAGCAGGCCTACGAGTTCAGCGGGGTCCACTGGCACAGGTGGTGCAACAGGAGGAGTCACATCGGCTGGAATCGATGTGGTCCTGGGAGGAATGGGTGGAGCTGCATGCACTACTGAAGTGTAGGCAGCTCGGGGAGCTCTTGCAGCATGGGGGCGATCTGTGAGCTGCAACGGAGAGGGGTCGGACTGAGCTTGATTCGGGGTGTGCTCAGAAGACGAAGCCTCTTCTTCTGCTGGGCCGGAACGGGTTGTCTTTCCTCGTGCCATCTTCTGGAAGGTTTAGGAAGCAAGCATAAGCAAGGTAACCTATGTTCTATAAGCAAGCAAAAATAATTATATATATGTATAGATAGAAGAATTTTGGTCCTATGATGTGACAGGTAGAAATTTTTCTCAAGAATTCTAAGTGTTCTAATTGTTTCTAGAGTCTGTTTTCCTAAAGTCATACTAAACCTAAAGTCAAAGGCAAGTCGGTTTGTTTGGCCAGCCTAAGTTGACTAGACCAAAGGTTGTAAACTAGACCTGCATGGGCCACCACTGAAAACATGTCACGACCCGATCCCAATAAACTGGGTCCAGTCGGATCATGCCCAGCCTGCACCGTTGTGAGACGGCGGCAGTAAGCTGTATCAATCCATAGTAACACACAGACATCCAGAATACATGAAGGAAATTCAATTTTTTTTTATTGCTAAGTCTGAGAGAGAAATTCATTTACAATCCAGATCAAACAAAACAAAATATGGTCCTGGGTTATTACTTCAACCCTGCTTATTACAATTTGGAAAATCAAAGGGAAGCAACTAAACATCTGCCTCCTGGCTAGGTTCCGCTAGGGCATCAGAACTCTGGTCCGGACCATAAAAGGTATCATACGCCTCATCGTCACCGCAATCACCTAAAATTGTTAATCTCCAGTCAGGAGGGAGCAAGAACATATATCCAATTCCAGCATCTTAACGATAATTAAAATGATGCAATGAAATAGTTTTGAACAGTATTTATATTTTTGTATGCAACAAATATGAAACAAGAACAGTAAATGTCGATGAAGCAATGATGACAAACTACAATCACTAAAGGTGTTTTGAGAAAAGTAGCGTCCCGTGGCCGGCTGGGGTTGGAGGCAATCTGTGTTCGCGTGAACACGGTGCGGCGTCAGTCCAGTGAGGTTGGACTTCAGCTATCCACAATGAGGCAATAAGGGGGCTTTGACCACGGGTGCTAACTTTTACTCCCCAGTTCCCAAGGCAATAGTCAATGAGTCAATGAGTCAATCAATCAATCAATCAGTCAATCAGTCGGTTCCGTGAAATCAAGTGTCATCTCAATATATCTATATGACATGCAACATATTTAATTACAACTAAAATACCAGTTTTGAATTATATGAAACTTGCCTGGAGTTGGTTGGTGACGCGAGTGAGAAGTCGCGACGGTCTCAACCTTAGTTACAGGGACCTACAATTATTAATAATCTGATTTTAGAATTAGACAAAGGGTTTTAATCTGCCTTGATTAGTCAACTAAGTTAATGATTTGAATCCAACGATCGATTAAAATAAAAATAATGATTTGTATTAGTGATTTAGTAAAACAAAACCCTTTTTAATAATAATAAACTTTATTTATTTTTTTATCGTAGAAAAATATTTTATGGTAAAAAGCCGTTTTGTTTCTGATAGGATAATAGGAAAGAACGATTTTAATAAAAACAATATCATTTGTTCTTAGCAATTAATTTATAAGAGAAATAATATTTTGGAAAATATTTTGAATACCGAAAATCATTTCAGAATTATATATTAAATAATTACTAATTAGTATTTAAATACTAAAAATCATTTCGGAAATTATCATTTAAATAATTACTAATTAGTATTTAAATACTAAAAGTTATTTCAGAAATTATCTATTAAATACTTACTAATTAGTATTTAATTACAAAAATCATTTCAGAAATTATCTATTAAATACTTACTAATTTACGTAATATTTAATAAGGTTTTTATTTTATTATAAATACTAATATACGTATTTACAGATCGTTGTATTAAATCGCTAATTAGTTAACAGACTAAAACTAACAATTTATTAATCTATTTAATTTACCGTAAACTATCGAATTCTAGCTATCCCGGGATTGACAGAGCTTTATTCTGTCAGTCCCGGTCGGACAGGGTAGCGGTTTTGGAAGGGACAGGCGCTCGGATAGGGGCACCTACCGGGAAGCTGATGGAGGAGCACCGAGGGGAGGCCTCGGACTCGGGATCGGGGTATTTCGAGTCCGATACGCGATTCTGCGTCCTGGACGCGTGTCCTGGCTCGTATCCACGTCTGGGTCGCGTCCGCGGCGTGTCCAGCTGGCTGGAAGATCACCGGAGAAGGCTGGACTCGGCGGGCGAGCTGCGGCCGGGCGGGGGATCGCCGGCGAGCGGTGCCGAGGGGGTCGCCGGCGCTAGGGGAGGCCGGCGTCGGGTCTGTGGGCGCCGGCAGAGACCACCGGAGGCGGGTCTTGGGAAGAAGAGGGGAGAACGAAGGAGAGGTCGGCGGTGGAGGCGTCTGGAGGAGAGAGGAGCAGGGGGCGGTTCCTGGAGGAGGTCGACGGCGGACTCGGGGTGGTCGGCGCAGGGGAACGGGGCTGCCGGAGTAGGGGATCTAGGGTTAGGGTTTAGTTTTTTTTGGGGGGTGGAAGAAGAGGAAGAGGGAAGGAATATATAGGGGAGCCGAGGGGACTCGGCCGGCGTCGTGGCCGCGGGATCCGGAGAAGCGCGGTCGACGTGGGGGCGGTTAGCCGGAAATCGCGGCGGCGGCGGGATATTCGGTCGGTTGGGGGAGACCGGTGACAGGGATGAGCTAGCGGGTGCGGGTCGGGCGGCGGGCCGACCCGACCCGACCCGGGGGAGCGGCTGGGCTGGGATCTACGGGCTCGGCCCACTGGGCCGGGCCGGGCCCAAAGCAAAAAAAAACAATAGTAATAATAATAATAATATAAATAATATAAATAATATTATAATAACAGAAATAATTAATTAATTTTTGAAATTAGTTTTTAGGCTTTTAAAAATAGGTCTGATGCCCAATAAAATCCCAGAAAATTACCCTAAGTCTGGTTTTCTATTTTACACCCAAAAATGTTATTTTCATGATATTTTAATATTATTTATTAACAATTAAAAAAAATCCTTTATTAATTGAAAACCTTGATTTTAATTACAGAAAATTCCCGAAAATTCCAGAAAATTAGGAAAAGTCCAAGATTTAATAATTAGGAAAAATCAGGGGTTTACAGGCGCGGCGACGGTTACGGAGAGAGGGACCGGAGAGGTCGCCGGGGGTTTCATGAACGGGAGGGTCGTGCGGGTGTTGTGGGGGAGTCGCAGCGGTTACTGCTGAAACGGTCGGGAAAACATTTGAAAAGTTTTAACTATTGTATATAGGGGTTAACGGGTTGGGTTCGGGTACGGATTGGCGGGTCGGGTAGGGTAGGATCCAATAGGGTAGGGTTGGTTGGATTTAGTTTGGTTTGGTTTGGTTTGGTTCAAGTCTGGTTCGGTCTGATTTATCTAAAAATAATACTTTTTAGCTATTTAAAAATAGTTTTTGAGCCCAATAAATTTCAAAAAAAATTACTCAAGATCATATTATTAATTATACACTTAGAAATATAATTTTTATAATATTTTAATAATTAATTTAATACACAAAAAAATTAATCACTAAAGAACATTAATTATAATTAATTAAAAATCACAGAAAAAATTCCAAAAAATTATATTTAAAATTTTAAAAAATTCGGGTGTCTATATTTGCTCTTATGACTTCGTCATCCAAGACAGAAGGAAGAAGGAGATCTGATTGAGGAGTCGTCGTTTTCGTTCAGAGAGATTGCTACGGGTTGGTGAGTGATTTCAATTGAAATTTCTTTCTTTTCTTCTTGAGTGTGGTGAGGGGGTTGAATCTATTAGGACAAATAGTTCAACATTGATTTTGTTGTAATTTTACCTGAGTTATAAATGTTAAAATTTGTCCATGTGGCGTAGTCACCGCCATATACTAGTCTTTATGTGTGCTTGGTGTTCGTTAGACAGGGGTTGGTTATCTCAGGTGGGTTGGTCTAAAATTTTTGCTGCGGTCAGTCTCAGATACGGTATCGGAGCGCTTGCAGGGCGTGTCCGATTTTTAATATCTGGTATCAGAACTACTGGTTTGATGTCTACGGAGCAGATGAACACTCGTATGATCACCCTCACAGAATGGACGATTTAGAAGCCAAAGATGGATGATCTACTCTGGTGCAAGGACTTGTATGGTCCATTGGAGAGCGACAACGCTAAGCCATCGGACAAAGTTGCTGAAAACTGAAAACGACTGGATCGGAAGTCCGTTGGATTCATCCGCCAATGGCTGGACGACTCGGTGTTTCACCACGTGTCCATGGAGTGTTTGACAAAAGTATTGTGGAAGAAGCTGTATTTACTGTACGAAAAAAAGACTGCTGGCAACAAGGCATTTCTGATTCGTCAATTGGTCAACTCTACGGAGGATGTCCCAGATTTCCAACACTAGAAATTACATAGACTACCGAAAATTTCTCCGAATCACCAATCCTATGAAAGAACCTAAATCAATTCCAATGTTGAGTTTCTAAACCTTTTCCTTATAAAATCATGCCTCACCTATATATAGGACCATAAATTTGGCTTCACCAAACTAATAATATGATTGACATGCTAGGTTGTCAAAATAATCAATCCCCAATATTTCTGGTCAAAAGAAAAAAAAATACATATTTTCCAAAAAAATTAAAAAAAGCAGATGTTATATATATTGTTATTGTTAAAGGTTAAATCAGTTGCTGGAATTCTTGACTTTGAATCCTCTCACATACATTTGAATTAGAATTTTTTTTGAAGTCGCCAATATTTTTTTTTCAGACCGCCTCTGACTTAACTCTCCGGATGCACCTCCAAATATGTTAATTATTATTGAGTTATTTAATAACAGAGTCTCATATAAATATAAAAATAGAAAATTTTGTTCAGAACAATAAAATTAAGACAAATTTTACTCAGAACATAAAATTTTTAAAATTTTCAAACAAAGCATCATAACGCCCATCGGAAGGACGTTTTACGTTTTCCAAAAAAAATTCGTCTGTCTGTCGTTGTCTCCGTTAAAAAAAATTAATATAAGAAAAACGTCTTTCGGAATGAACGTCCTTCGACATGACGTTTTCCTTATTATTATTTTTTTAACGCTCTCTCTCACTCTCTCTCACTCACTCTCTCTCTCTCTTCTCTCTCTGCTCACTCACTCACTCTCACTCACCCGCTAACTCTCTCTCTTTCTTCTCTCTTCTCTCTCTCTCTCTCACTCACTCACTCACTCACTCACTCTCTTCTCTCACTCACTCACTCACTCTCCCAGGAGAGAGAGTGAGAGAACAGAGAGTGAGTGAGAGAGAGAGCAAAGAGTGAGTGGGAGAGAGAGCGAGTGAGTGAGAGAGTGAGAGGGAGGAGAGAGAGAGTTAGCGGGTGAGTGAGAGAGTGAGCAGAGAGAGGAGAGAGAGAGAGAGTGAGTGAAAGAGAGAAGAGAGAGAGAGTTAGCGAGTGAGTGAGTAAGTGAGTGAGTTAGCGGGTGAGTGAGAGAGAGAGAAGAGTGATCGAGTGAGAGAGCGTTAAAAATATATATAAGAAAAACGCTCTTTGGAAGGACGTTTTTCTCCTAAGAAAAACGTCATTCCAAATGACGTTTTCCTTATATTATTATTATTTATTTATTTTTAAACGGAGACAACGACAGACCAACGAATTTTTTTTAGAAATCGTAAAACGTCCTTCCGATGGATGTTATGATGCTTTGTTTGAAAATTTTAAAAAATTTATGCTCTGAGTAGGATTTGTCTTAATTTCGTTGTTCTGAACGAAATTTTCCGATATAAAATTATGATTTGGACCTCCAAAGTGTCCGGTGTTAGATTTTTGGGCTCGAAATCACTGTTCACGATTTGGGTATCCAAAGTGTTCGATATTAGACTTTGGGTCTCGAAATCACTGTTCACTACGTGAGACTTTGGGTCTCGAAATTACTGTTCACGATTTGGGTATCCAAAGTGTCCGACATTAGACTTTGGGTTTCAAAATCACTGTTCACTACGTGAGACTTTGGGTCTCGAAATTACTGTTCACGATTTGGGTATCCAAAGTGTCCGACATTAGACTTTGGGTTTCAAAATCACTGTTCACTACGTGAGACTTTGGGTCTCGAAATTACTGTTCACTACGTGAATAGTGATTTCGAGACCAAAAATCTAACACCGGACATTTTGGAGACCCAAATCCTAATTTTAACTATTATGTGAGACCTTGTTACTAAATAACCGATTATTATTTTAGTTATTTAATTATTTTTAGCCTTATGAATAATAGATGTTAGGTCTGTGAAAATTTGGTTTGAATCGACCGAACAGATCCAAACTGTACCGATCGATTTTTAATTGAACCGATGGACTGCTCGGATTATGTCGGTTGGGTGTTCTTAATAACCGAGTGATTTTATTTGGTCAATAGATTGATAATGTAAAAAATCAATTAAACCGAACCAAACCGATGGTCCATATGTATTTTTATTATTTTGCTTTATTGTTTGTTATTTTTAGATTGTTTTTTTCTTTATCGGAGATAGAACGATGGAAATGAACTTTTGTGTTTGTTGGAGATAGAATGATGATATGCTAAAATGAGAAAAATGAGTTATTAGCAAATATGTGACAAATGATTGTTCAAAAAAAAATTGTTGATGTTAAATATGTTGTGTTCAAATACTCAGTCGAGCTAAGCCAATCGAACCAAGTCGATTGGTTTCAAAATCGAACTGACTAGTTGGCTGGTTTGATTCGTCTGTTATTATTTCACAACCGAATATTTTCGATTTAGCTGCGGTTGTGACCAAATAGGTCGACCACGGACCGGTGTACAATCCTAGTAGATGTAGATTTTTTTGGGGTTAAATAACAAATTTTTTGTTGTTGTGTAAATTGTGCAAATAAAGAAGGGAAAAAAAATGATATACAAACAAGTAATTTCACTGGACTAATCCAAACCTTGGAAAATATTAAAAGTTAATTTGGGAAAAGAAAGCTTAAATCAAAGTTACTCGCTCACGTGTCTTGGGGAAAAATATTTATATATAATGCATTGTTAAACACCATACGCATTCTTTTGGATCCTTATCCACTATATGCATGATCCACATCAAATGAACCCTACCACTGCCACCACCACCACAACCATGCACCAAACACTTGCTAATAAAATCCCCGTCAAGCAATCAAACTCACATCACCGCCCTCATCCAAACCCATACTTTATATTCATAATGGATATGGTCGGTTTATGGCCTTAATCTACACAACAAATACAATGGCCTTCTTGCCAATGACAAACCGGGCTGGCCTAGGTGTAAAAGCGACAAAATTGTTGGAGTTTTTCTTTGATTGTGTGAGATTCTTTTACAAAGCTAGAAAGATAGTTCCACGTTGGAAAATATATCCGTGGAAAATATTTCAAGCAGATATCTAAATATAATATCAGTTGGTTTTGGTTTTGTTTGTTTCTTGCAAAAGTTCAATTCCTCTTCCTTTCTTTAGTCCCACATCGGATGGGGCAAAGCCTTCCTATGTACATATATTAGTTTCTTTCCTTTGCACTATTAAGTTGTTGTGTGGGGAACCCCTTGGGCCACACGCGCGCGCCGCCGCCGCCGCCCGGCCCGGTTCGGGTCGGGTGCGCGCCCACATCTGCGGGCGCCAAATGCCGATCCGATTTCCTCTTCGGATTCGGGCTGGGACCCTAATTTCTGAACATTGGAAATCAATTTCGTCAGTTACGGATTGTTTGAAACGTTTTTTTTTTTTTTTGTCCAGGTTCACCCATTTAATTCCATTGTGTAACGGCTGAATTAATCAGAAATTAATTCGGACCGTTTTCCTATCAGCTTATATATACTTCTGTGTTCTTTGTAATCGGATCAAAAATAATTCTTACGAAACCTCTGTCAACATTCTGTTCTTCGTCTTCATCTTCAAGCTCTGGGCAGAGCTAAGTCCTGGTCGTTCTCTCCAAGTCGTGTGCGGCAACGAGATACCGATAGTGCGAGAATTTTACCACTAGGAGCTTTGGGTACGTCTGCACACAGATCCCGAATAAACTCTTAGGGCAGTGCTTCGTGCACGACTTCCCCAGAGGCCGGTAACATCTTAATTTTATTTTTGTATTCTGAAATTTAGTAAGAAAAGAAAACAAAAAGTTTCTAACAATATCATGTGGGTGTTGAGAGATGCACATGGGGTCGTGGTCCAAGGACGGGTGTCATGTGAGATGTTTTCCTAGTAGGATGAATGCTAAACTGCTCAAGAAAGCATTTATGTTTTTTGACACTCTTTTGAAAAAAATTCTCTCTGAAGCGACTTGGACTCGGACTCGGACGCAAAGTGGGGCATTGATGGCGCACTTTGCACTCAGCATCATAACATGGCGCCTGTGCGCATTTTGTTGTGCACGTACGCTCGTTTATGTGCGAGTAACTGTGTGCGTAACCGAGCGCATAAGCAAGTAACCGCGCACGTAAGTGCGCATTTTGTTGCGCACGTGCGTTCGTTTATGCGCGAGTTTCTGCGCGCGTAACTGCGTGCGCAACGGGGCGCGTAATCGAAAGCTTCCGAGCGCGTTACTGCGTGCGCGTTTGTGCGCAATTTTTTGCGGATTTTAACAATTATGGAAAGATTGGGTCAATTAATCAGATCCGATTTTTTTAGGGATTTGAAATTAATTTATTCCTATCTTTCCGTAATTTATTGGCGGTCAGGATTAGGGTTAGAATTTTAACCCTGCTCTATAAATACTCTCTTCGTGCTCCTTTGAGAACTTACTTCGAAAAAAGAGACAGAAGAGAGTATCGTCCAACAGCCACCATTGGAGTCCAGGAGTTCGTGCGAGACATGACAGAGGTGACGACGAGCGTTCCAGTAGTTCTTTTCAGAACTTGCTGGTTCCTGGGAGCAGATCGTGTAGGACAAATATTGCTTTGAGCAACGATGTTCATCATCACCCCAGCAAGCCCTTCTTCTTGTCTTCTTCTTCTACTTCTCATTGTAAACATTCTGTCCCAATTGCAACAACATTTGCAAGGAAGAACGTACTGTGATTCTTTAGTTTTGTAATCATGCAAGTTGAATCGGGAGTTATATTATTGTTCTTTCTTGTTATCAAGGTAACCAAGAGAGCAATCTCATTTGCGAGTATCTCTGATCTCGACTACTACTTCAGGATCCAACATAGGGTATACCGAAAGGTTTACGTGAACCTCTGTTCATGGCCTCCGTTCCTCCATCTATAGATTTGTCTCGGGACTAACAAAAACTTCGAGTTTGGACAATCTTCCTCCACAGAACAACCCTCCAGATCATTTATTTTTTCTTAGAGCCAGTCCAGCACAAATCCAACTTAAATCTATATTATATCTCCAATGTCAAGGGACAACCAAAATTAGTTTCGGTAGGACAACCCAACATCCCGAATCGGTCCTGATGACTAATTATCGTATTTTTATGGACTAATAATGCTTGACGCATGAACGAGATAATTATCTTTAGCTATTCGAGCAAACCTTGCTAATTTTGAAAAAAAAAAATTAGACGTTGTTGTCTGTCACAAATATATCGCAAATTAGCCAACATGACAGACTTTGCCATGTCAACAATGACGTCGCCAAAATTATAGACCACGTCGCTAACACGGTCGCTGGTTTGTCGACAAACAACGACTAATCCATTATCATTGATTTGGTGACGAAGCTAGTGTACTAAGCCGCTAAATGTCGCCAATGTAGCAACATTGTACACGACACTAATAATACCAGTAGAGCAACGTTCAACGACGCACGTCAGATAATACACGATTAGATAATTACGTCGCTAAATTCGTCGCTAATGACGTTATTAGCGACGATTATTTGGCTTTTAGTGACGTTTTCTTATGTCGCTGCTAATTTCACTTATTTTAGTAGTGCAAGCTAACTTTTTCGGCCAAAATCAATGATTTGCTGGACGTTGTTGATGATCAGCTAGTAAAGATGGATCTCATACAGGAGGAGGACATCTTCCCCATAGAGAAATTTTTACATATTTTATATTATATCTCCAATGTCAAGGGGTAACCAAAATTAGTTTGTGTTAGGACAACCCAACATTCCGGATCGACCCTGACGACTAATTATCGTATTTTTATGGACTAATAATGCTTGACGCATGAACGAGATAATTGTCTTTAGTGATTCGAGAAACGTTGCTAATTTTGAAAAAAAACCCAGACATTGCTGTATGTCACAAATATATCGCAAATTAGTCGACGTGACAGACTTTGCCTTGTCAGTAAATGCCGCCAATGTAGCGACATTGTACACGACGCTAATAATGTCGGTTGGGCGACGTTCCACGACGCACGTCAGATAATATACGACCCGAAAATTACGTCGCTAAATTCGTTGCTAATGATATTATCGACGATTATTTGGTTTTTAGTGATGTTTTCATGCGTCGCTGCTAATTTTACTTATTTTAGTATTACAAGCTGGCTTTACCGGCCAAGATATTGTCATTGATGATTGGCTAGTAAAGATGGATCTCGTAGATGAGGAGGACAACTTTCCATAGAGCAATATTCGCATATTTGATGTTGAGATTTTTATAGTGACATCAACAACATCCTTTGTACTCCTTATTCAACAACAACATCAATGGAGGTTGGATTAAGATTCCTCTTCCGTGGTTCATGGCTATTTCTAATCAAGTCAATCAAGTTCATGTGGATCGACATCCTACCGGTTTCACTTTCGTTGCTATATTTGAGGATAAGTTGGTCCATGTAGAATTTAGAGTAGATTTTGTTCATGGTTTAAAAAAAAAGAGTTATTTGCAATAACCTCTCCTACTATATTTTTTTTTATTACACGGACTTCTCTTATTATAAAAATAATGGCTAAATTTTACTTTGATACCCTCAACTATTCTAAATGTTCAACTTAATAAATTAAACTTTTTTAACCAATAACTTGATACCCTCAACTATTAAAACTTTACAACTTAAAAAAAAAAAAAAAAAAAAAAAAAAATCCTAAACTACACCCCCCCCTCCCCTTACCAGCCTTCCCGCTCCCCCTCTCCCCTCCCTCTCCGACATCCCCCCTTCTCTCTCCCCCTTCCTCTACGGCCGGGCCCACGGGGGTGGACGAGCAGCAACGGCTGTAGCAGGAGCAGAGCGGGGGCGGGCACGGGCTACATAGGGGGATGTGAACGGCGAAAGTAAGGGGGGTGGGGGGGGGGGGGGGGGGGTGTTAACGGTGGAGGAATGAGGGAGGGGCTGGAAAGAGAGAGAGGGAGATATTTTAGGAAAAATATTTTTCAGGGTATTAACTTGAACATTTTAAAAGTTTAGGATATTAAGTTGAACATTTATAATAGTTAAGGATATCAAAGTGAAATTTAGCCAAAAATAATTACACTAACATCTTCTATATTTTATGTTTATTATACGAATCTTTTCTATATTTTATGTAAAAAGTTATTACATTAATCATCCTTAAAACGTAAAATACAAAAATAATACGTATAATTATTTTCAAAATAAGATAAGTCATTTTATTAAATATAGAACATATCAAAAGTTAGTGTAAACAATCTAAAAAAAAATAAAAAGAGTAAAATCAAGGGCATTCTTGTAAATAAAGCAAATCTTATGTCTTACAGGTTTAGATGGAATGAGATCCTGAGGATCCCTAATTCCGGATAGGCCAGAAATAAATAAATAAATAGAAACCAAGTACTCTAAATTTTCCTGGTATTTGCATATTAATCCATTCAGCTATATTATTATTGCAAATATATTATATATTATTGTGTAAATAACAAATATATTTGTGTTTGTTTGGCTATGCCAATTTTGGTCCCTTAGGTGACCGCGTTTGATATGATAATACTATGTAGCCAAACAATTTATATTTTCCAAAATCAATTTTTTTGAAATTATTTTTTTTGGAAAATTATTTTACCATGCTTGTTGAATATATAAATACTTTCAAAAACATATATTTCAAATAAAAAATAAATTTTTTATTTTTTATTAATTATTAATTATTTATTTTTTTTGTGATTTTTGTTAGTGTAGTTAGTTAAGATGATATCTTAATTCAAGAGAACATGGTTGAACATTTAATTTTTTTTACTTATAAATTAATTTTTTTAATGAGATTGCTAACTTAAAATTTTTACGAATATATGTCAATCGATACAAGCCAATATTTTAGAAAGTATTTCAAAAAAATTACTGATGTTAGTTAATTATTGAAAACTAGTACTTTGCTTCATGCCGGAATACTTATTGTATGCTCTTTAGCATTTTATATGAGGTATTTTTTGTCGATTTTACTAGGCCTCCGCTTCTGATATTATCTGTAAATTATATTGAATTAAAATTATTACTTTTGCACAAAAGTACAAACTTTCGCACATTATACTTTAGGACATACTTCATAATAGCATGTTCATGTCCTGTCGTTTCTTCTTGTTTAATTATTATTCTAGTGTTATATCTAAGGCATGTGCGCCATGCCATAGCTTTTGGCTAGAAAAATGTTGTGATCTAAAGACTATATAATTAAAACCATTTTGTAGACAAAATGTTTAACAACTTTTTACTTTCTTTTTTCTACATTTTTCTAGAAATAACACAAGTCCAAAATAGCTTAAATGACAACCTCTTTGTTAAGAGATGCATAGACATAATCTTTCTGGCTAGAATGATTCGATTCCACGTAAAAATATATATATATTTTTTTATAAAAATATATTATATATATATATATATATATATATATATATATATATATATATATATATATATATATATATATATATATATATCACATACTAGCAATGTTGATTTTATACTTCTTATGTAACGAGTTCAATACGGTGTTTCAAAAACCGGATCGGACCGTCCAGTTCAACTGGTTGACTCGTGAACCGGTCATTTTTTCGATCTGGTTCAGTACTGACCCACTGTTTTTTTAAAATTAAATAAATTTTTTTTATAAAAATCAGTATACATAAGAAATTAAACTTTGGCTACTTAGGTTAACCTAATGATTGAACCACTGGTTGAGCCAATTGGTTGAACCAGTTTGATTCGATACAGTGCCTTGACAGGATCCATCTCCGATCCGATTTTTAAAACAATGGTTCAAGATATACTGATATTGTTGTCCCAAGTACCCAAAAACTTAGGACGGACCCTGTAAACAAACAAAATCCTTGAAAATTAAAAAATTAAAACCTTTTATCCTGTCCAAAATAATAATAGTAAGAAATTACAGAGAATCTCTCTCCTCTATAAAAGGAAGGAGAGGGGGGGAGAGAGAGAGGCTCCTTAACAAGGAAAGGAATACGAGTCAAAAGCCAATACAATTCCCCCCCTCTTCACTTCTCCCAAAAAAAGAAAAGATTCCGAGGAGGAGGAGGAGGAGGAGGAGGAGGAGGAGGAGGAAGAAGAAGAAAAACAAAAGAAGAAGATGATGATGATGATCCCTAATTCAAATTCGCAATTTTTACTGTAGAGAAGAAGAGATCTCCAATTCCTTATCGGGTCTCGACGGATCCATTAAGGGACAGCGCCGCCTCCGGCGGCGGAGGAGGAGGAGGAGGGCGGTTGGGCTGCCTGGCGGGTCTGGAGTGCTTACTCGGAGTCCTCCGGGCCCTCCGGATGGGTTCCTGCCTCTCCTCCGACGACGTCGGCGTGTCCCCGGGGGCGGCGGCGGCGGGAGGCGGCGTTCCGAGGAGGAAGGGCGGCGGCGGGCGGCCGCCGCGTCCGTCGAGGGAGGAGCTGATGCTCCACCGGCTCCCCGGGAGGATGTTCCTCAACGGGGCCAGCGGGGTGGCCTCCCTCTTCACCCAGCAGGGGAGGAAGGGGACCAACCAGGACGCCATGCTCGTCTGGGAGGTACTTTTCGGGTCCCGGTAGCTAAAAGTTGCGATATTGACCTTGATCTCACAAGTTCCACATAGATACCAATTGAATGGTAATAGGAAAAACAGCCTCTTGATAAAGGCACTACAAAAATGACTAGCCAGGTTAGAAAGAATTTTTATTCAGGCTAGTCCAAATTTTACTAGGACTGCACACCTTCTTCACCTCCCTCCTCTGCTCCTCCCCTACCCCTACCCCCACCCCCTCCGGCCTCTCCTCCTCCCTCCTCTCGCGATTTTCCGCCTCTCTGCGTCGTTGACCTCGCAGTCGACCGCATCGCCGCCGTCGAGCCGCACCTCAAGCACCTTCCTGTCGGCTCCGTCACGAAGACGATGAAGAAGAAGCAGTGTGCGGACGGCGGAGACATGCGCTAGCGGGGGGCTTTGGCTACGCCTCGAGCCGACGACGACGATGATGGCGGCAACAGCAGCAGAAGTGGCAGCAGCAGACGCGAGCGCGTGTGCCTACGTCTCGCCGCGGCCTCCGCGCGCCTATGCCTCCTCCCCTGCCTCCCGCCGCGGCCCCCGCGCGCCTCCGTCTCCTCCCCTGCCTCCCGCTCCTCCGCCTCGTCTCCCCCCCCTCCGTTTCGGCCTCCACGTAGCCCCGTCCTCGTGTCACCTCGCGTAGCCCTCCCCTCTGGACTGTCAAATTTTGACAGTCCTACTAATTGGAAGGACTGTCAAAATTATGACAGTCCTAAAAAATCAATATTTGTTTAGGTCTGTCAAAATTTTGACAGTCCTGGTTATAAAAAAAATCAATTGGAAGTGGGCAACCCGGTGAGTAATTTTTGGGAGTGGCAAACTTGTAATTATCAATGGTGAAAATTTGGGCTTTGTAGTGCCTTTATCAAGAGCCAAAGAAAGACGATGAACTCGGTCAATTTTAAAGAAAAGAAAATGAAGCACATATTAGTAGTTTCTTGTAGGATTCATGATGAAACTATTCGCTAGCCCGGACATTGAATATCGATATCGCCTTTCGTTGCGATCCCGACATTTTGTTATGCTTTATGCTCTATTTTACATGTTCTTTCTGTTGGATTGTATCTCGTTTCATGATGAGCGCTCAAAGGGGGATGATAATGGAGTTGGTAATTGAGTCCCACATCGGGTAGGAGATGGGATCATGAGTTGTAGATAATTGGGATCTGTTCAGGCCTTACACGGAAATTCTCTTTTAATGCATATGGTCCAGTCCAATATTGTACTTCATGGGCCAATTCAGGTTTGGGTCACACCGCGTTCCCAACACTTTCGGTCTAGAAAATTAGCGTAACTGAAATGAGAACGATAAGATGGATGTGATATGACAATATATTTGGAAGGTATAAGAAAAAGAAGAAGAGCTTGTTTGTGAAAAGTTGGAAGTGGTATCAATTGAGAATAAGACGAGGACAAATGTCTTAGATGGTTTGGACGTGTGCGTCGTTGACCAATAGATTAATCGACTAGGAGCGGTTAGTTATTAGTCAAGAGAGTTGCTAGAACTAGGGGTGGGAATAATGGAACTTGGGTTGAGCAGCTAACAAAGGGTATGGTTTCTACTAAGGTTATCATCGAACATGGCCCTTAACACTTAACAGAGTTGAAATGAGAAGGATTCAAATAGCCGACTAAAAAATATGGGCTAAAGGCTTTGTTGTTGTTACAAGTTTTTATTCGGTACTGGTACTACTATTTTTGTTTCTTTTTTAATTAATGGCCCATGAGAAGTATCATCGAATGAATAAAGTAATGAGTTCTATTATGGTTATAGAAGTTTATATTTTTCACGCAATGGGCGCTATTATTGAATTGAAATTTTAGTTAGATAGCTAATATTGATCCAACTAGTGTTTTATTAAGGCTTATTGCAAACTTAATTGGCATGGCCTTCCCATAACCTAGAAGGCCCTTTCCTGCCCTCACTTTCCTAAGACTGGAATTATGAGCATAACTCTCAATTTAGGGTTGTCTTCAAAATCCAACCTTTATGGGAAAAAAAGGCCTTTTGTCCTTGCACTATACTTTCATTTTAAGTTTTAACATGATCTATCTCAAGCATGCTTGATGCTGATGTTCACGGAGTATTTAACTAGTATGGTAGATGTATCATAACCAAAGTAAAAAAAAACTAATGGTAAATCTATTGTCAGTGACATTATCAGATGTCCTTTGATAATTTCGTACTTCATGTGATAGAATTGATTTTGGATCAAGGGGTCTTTTGACATATTATTTTGAACTTCCGATTAGCTTTCTCTTTATATGGGTTTTGCTTCATTGACTTTGAGAATGTTGGCCTTTTCTTTGCAACAGAACTTTGGTCCAATAGGTGACACAGTTTTCTGTGGGGTCTTTGACGGTCATGGACCAAATGGTCATATGGTTGCAAGAAGAGTGAGAGATCACCTCCCTCTAAAGCTGACTTCACACTGGGAAGTAAATATTGGAAGCAATGATTTAAATAAAGAGAACAACATCAAAGCAGCAGCAAACATTAATTCAGAAGAAACTGCATCTGTAAACCTAGATGAAGAATCTTGGGCTTCTAGTGATCATGAAGAGAAGGAAAGGCATCCAGAAATCTTTACAACACTGAAAGAGTCATTCCTAAAGGCCTTCAAAGTCATGGATAAAGAATTAAAACTACATCCAAATATTGATTGCTTTTGCAGTGGTACAACTGCAGTCACCCTGGTCAAGCAGGTAAGGTTGCTATCAACAATGGTTTTCGAAACCTTTTCCACATGCTTTTGAGTTACCTTTCTTGCTGTTTGTTCATATGAAAAGATCCAGAATAACTAAGTTTGATTCTACTTTATTGCTGCTTCTACAGGGTCAAGATCTTATTATTGGAAATGTTGGAGATTCAAGAGCAGTATTGGCTACTAGAGATCAAAATGATTGCTTGATTGCAGTTCAATTGACTGTTGACCTCAAGCCAAATCTTCCCAGTAAGAAAATGCTTCCTTTCCCTATGTTTCAAGAATATGTATTCTGTAGTTTGATATTTCCAATCTAGGGGAAAATATATAAAGTTCTCCATACATAATTGTAAAAGTTTTTGTAAGGAATTGCTTAAAGTGTGGCCATGATTTTTGTTAAACATACTAGTGAAAACTTTAGTATGTTCTTTGTTGCAAACCTACAAACAATGATGTCTCAAAGAATGTTTTGTCTGTGTACGCTTGTAATGCATATTTTCATACGTACAAGGACCAAAACCCCAAAGCCCATTCTAAAGATTTTGATTGAATAATTTTTCTATACGTTACCGTTGGAAACCGATCCTGCTCTTTCATAGGATTTCTTCGAGGCAAGAGATCAAGTACGATAATGAATGACACTACTTTCTTCTTTTCACACTTGAAAGTAGAATCACACTTGAAACTTTTCTTTTTTGGTATTTACTGCCAATATATTAAATAGCATGTACAAAGTAATTGTGTTTATGTATTGCAAGCATTTACACTATATACATCATTTATATATGAGTATTTCAAGTTTAGATCAAGGTTCGCGGTATCGGAATCAGTATCAAACCTTCCTATGAGTATCGGGATCGGCAGTATGTCATCGGATATTTTGGTATCGGAAAGCAAATAATTATTAAAAATTTAGAAAAAAATATTTTATACATTTAGGCATAGTTTTAAGTATCTTTTGTGTTGCTTTATAGTAGTTTTGAAATTGAATAAAATATCACCCTTACTGACTGATTTATTTGCGATAAATAAGTTTTCTTCTTTTACATGCTTTTACAACCTTACCATGCTTTTACACATTGTCGATTGATCTTTTTGTTCAATTTTCTTCTACCGAAATGACCGGAAAAGAGCTAACATCGGTATTGGGCAATATCAGTCACTATCGGACTGGGACATACCAAACCGTATAGGTATCAGCCGATACTGTAAACTATGGTTTAGATGCTCTAATATATATAATTCCAAAATGATGTTATTTTTACTTCATATCCAACCATATCCTATTTTTGCTGGATATGGTGCTATGGCGCTTAACATAAAAAAATTAAAATAAATGTTTATCATGATCTACATCTACAAATGAAAAACCAAATAAATAAGTTGGAACAGTTTTACTTGTTCATCAAGTAGCCAGATTTCGAATTTGTTAACAGTTTTCAATAGTGTTGTTAAAATCAAATATGTAAATGTTCCAAATCCACTAAAATTTGGTCTGCATGAGTTCTTCAATTTGTAAATCATGATCGAAAGGTTGGATTCTCAATCCACATATCCTAATGTATGTATCTCCTCAATTCGCCATTATAACCGTTCGCTTTGTGTAGCTTTGTTGAATGGGTAAAAGAATTGCAAAGGTTATATAGATTTTTTATTTATGTAATATGTGTGTGATTGTACTCTCCTAATGCAAGTGCTTCACCTAAATGGAACGGAATGCCAGTAAGTTATGATGTTTTATGTGCTACATATGTTCAGTCCAAGTGCTGATATGAGAAAGTTGAGATGGATATATACAACATTATAATAAAAGATGGATGGGAACTAAGTGCACCTCTGGGAAGCTGGAGGTGACTCTTTTTGAGTATACGATGGAGGAAGATTATCATGTGAGATGGGTTACATGTACAATAAAGCCTAATATTTTGCACCTATTAGGAGTAGTTGTAGGATCTTATTTGAATTCCTAGAACTTCGGTGCACGGCAGTGCACATGGATTCAAGCGGTAAAATAGGATAAGGCAGTTGCCACTATTAGAGGGATGGCCCACCATTCGAATGAATTGGAAGAAATCATTAAGTGTTTGGGATATAGTGATGCTGTAGGAGTCGCTATAGCTGTGCGGTCACCAGCATGTTATGCTATAGGGCATATAGTGGCAGGGAGCTATGGGCCAATGCCATGGCGGTGGCTACTGCAAAACTATAACCCACTTTGACACAATTGCAGCTGCTTAGGTGCTATTCTTGAACATCTACAGTTAATTACTTTAGAACATTGTTTTGTGCTTTGTTAGTTGGTTATTCGCTTAATTATATTGGTAGCCTGATAAATATTCCATCATTAAGTCCCTCGCTAGAGTTTATGGAATCCTAATACATGTTCATCATGAAGTCATTTGAGGCCTACTGGGACTAGTAAGGTGTTTGAAGGCCAATGTTTCGAGTGAAATACCCTTACATTTTTGGCTAAAGGTCACCCCTCCGACAATTTTTTTACGTCACTATGCATATTTATTTATACAAAGCTCCCAACTGAACTACGGATTTATGAACTGGCCTCCCTTGATGACTAATCTGAAGTTTGTGAACAAGACTATCAAAAGAAAGCTTCATATACACAGTTTCGTGTACCTAAATAGATATCCATTGTGCACAATATACTCAGTACTAGAACCAGTCCTTGTCTCACTAAAAAGACTTCCAAATAAGATGCCTGAAGGATTATTGGTATATGAGTTCTTAACCGATAGAAGGGAGGTGGGGGTCAATGTTTGAAAAAATGTGCTCTTCTGCGTAGAGCATCAAATACACTACCTTCACTTTCACTGACACTTGCAAGAACATTTGCTGCTTAGCTTTCTTCCATTTGAAACTTTTAGGAATTTAAAGTATTTTGATATTTGGCCAGAAATTAGCATTACCATTCTTAGAATACAGCAGTATTGCCTAAAGTTGAAATCTTGAACATCATAGAACTATGTCTATATAGAGTAGTATTATCCTGCTCATTCAGGTTCTTGTTGAATCAGCAACACCAACATGTTACATGACATCACATGCGTAAGGACATCCTATTTCCTATTTAATGCACTGGCAAAGACAATATCCTAGCATATCGATACTACATACACATATAAAATCAGTTTTGGTGTCTGTGGATCAGTTGGTGTGTCTGTACTGCGCCTGTCACACACGACAACATGAATTCTGGAATGTCCATGCATTGTAGACTTACAAGGCTATGTGGTGAATTTCAATGACGTTATAGAATGGAAGTGCAAGCACTATTTCAATAATCATCTTGATGTTTACCAATTGAAATCTCTTGACAGCACTAGTGGTCCATGTAGATACTTCTTTCTCATGACAGTCGCACAATACATTTTATCCTTCTCATTAATAGAAGACATTTTTATATCAGAAGGAAATTTCAATTACGACTTGGATCTATATTTGGTGGAATCTCCATCCTTTTGGGTTATTATCATTTTTATTTTTTGTGCCTTGTCGACTTCATTATGGGTTTTCCAATACTGTCAATATATTGTGACCATTTACGAAATCTTTGGGACACCTTAGCTTGATCTAAATAGGAAGCGTAGTTGTGTAAGACACGGATCCATCAAGTCATAATTTAGGATGTAAATTTTGGCTTGGCTAAGTCGTCTATTATTTGCATGTTGTTTTGGGCTCGACTTGATATATTTATGTTGGGTTAGACTTGTGTTCATATCAGAGTTCGTGGAATCGTTACTATACGACCGATACCGATAAGATTTTGGCATGTCATGATCCGATCCGAGACCGACGTTGGGGTCTCTTTCCTAGTCAATTCGACAAAGAAAATTTATTGAAAACATAGCAGAATGCAAAAATAGTGTTAAAAACAATCCTTTAGTTGTGCCGAAGAGTGACAATAATATAATCAATGTTCTTAAAATCAGCCTAGGCGGCCTTAGGCCGAACCGAAAATCCCCTGCTCGACGGATTTGTGCGGTTGTGCGGCCTTGTACGACCATGTTCGGCTCTGTTCGGCCTGTGCGTCTGTTCGAATTTTAAGATTTTTAAGATTTTTTTAATGTTTTTTATGCGGTTGTGCGGCCTTGTATTGTGAAAATGTTGTTTGGATTTTAAAATTTGTTTTTCATTAAAATTTTAAATTTGTATTATAGATATGATGATTCTTTATTAAGTGTATTTCATTATGAAATAATGTTGATAATGTCTTCATGAATCATGATAATGATAGAATATCTATTGATGATTTCTTTATTAAGTGTGTTCCATTACGATATAACACTATAAGTTGTTACCATGGAGTTAAAAAAAAAACCTGTTCGGTGCCTAGGCGCTAGACGCCCCTCTCCCGTACCGAATCCGTATAGCGAATTTTAGGACACGAGTATAATGTATCAATATGATTCTTTATTAATAAACTGGAACCATTACCATTTGTCGAAGTTGTATATCTATAAATTTACAACATTTATCCATATTCATATTATTTCATTCACAATTATTTATTGTGGTTGCACTATGTCTAAAGATAAAAAATAAACAATAGTTTCTATTGCATATTATTCTATTTAAAACTAACAATATAAAACATATAAAATAAAAAATCATGTCTAAATGTATATAAAAAATGACTTTTTCAAGAGGCTCCTTGTCATTTTTGGCTTTTTGAAATGAAGAATCCGATACTGCAGAAACCGCAGAAACCGCGATACTGATACTCCACCATTCCGACTGCTTGGAACCTTGGTTCATGTGTGGTTTACTGGCTGTAGCTAATTGGTCAGTTTATTTGACTGAACAGACCTTTTATGTATTGGGTTTAGCTTGGCAGGTTTATAAAGATCTAACCTGGACCCTTGTCCCTTGGACAAGCTATTGCCTCATGTAGGTATGTTTTGGGGTGGTCCTTTAGGTTGTTGCTCTATATGTGAGAGCTGGCAGGACTCTCCTGGATAGTTGACGGTGATACTCCCTTGTGGCTAACTGCCCTTTAGGTGAAGTACATCTTCCTCCTCAATGGTTCAACCCCTACGAATCTCTTCAAACATCATCTCTAACCTTTCACCGCTCTTCCCTGGTTTTGGTTTGCTGTGGAGGTTGGAGTTTGAGATCTCTTCCAGTAGGCCCTTCAAGTGCAAAAAGTTTCCTTGAGAACCTTTCCTCATGAATCAGCTCATTTTATCAGGATAAGCTCTTGGTTGAACAACCAGCCCTAACCCTAGATTTTTTTTAATTCAACTTCCCTGCCACTGCTTTCCCCGACCTCAACAAAGAAGTTGTGTTAATTATTACTCTTCAAATATTTAAAACTTAGATGTGCAATTGATTCTCTTGAATTGGGAAAACTGATGCCTACTTTAATTTCTTACGATCCATGTAGCCTCGGAAGTGCCCAATACGTGTCCGGCACAAGACAGCCTTAAGTTTCGGAGTGTCCATGCTTCCTTGTTTATTACTAGTACTTGATTTGCCTACTCTCCTCCTTGGTAGTGTTCATAATTTCTGTTTCAAAATTTTACTGAAATTGTTCATTGATATCTGTCCCTTGATTGTACTAGAGATCTAGATCATTCTACAGGAACCTCCTCCCATATGCTATGTGCATTTGTGTTTTTTGGGTACTGTGAACATTGCATCTGGGGGCAAATACCGAAAATCATCCTAGTCCATATTACTAAACCACGCATAGTGCATCAATCTTTGTTCGAGCTTCTTTTTGTTGGTTTCTTGTTGTCTTGCCTGGCTATGCCTCTTCTGAGCCTTCTCTTTCCTATTATCATGCATCCTGGCCCAGGCCAGTCGTGCTGACCTCTCAATCAGTCCCCATCGATGCTATGGGGCTGATACTTTCTTGAGTACTGATTTTTAAATATGCTACAACAACATTTCCACATCACGTTAATTATTTCAGAAAATAAATCTTACAAGCAACTTTTATGCACATAACACCGGTAAAAGGTACCCCAGCTTCTTCGAGTAGAATGGAGCCATGCTGTCGATAGTACATATTACATAAAGACATGGCCAGGAAACATGGAAGTCTGCACCATGTCAGTCTTTGCAGCAGGATGCTATAAAACATTATTGGCTATTCCTGACGAGCATAACTGGCAATAGAATCCAATCTTTTCTTACTATCCTCGAGAATGTCAAAACAGCAATAGAGACTTTCCCCATCAGAGAGACCCTGGTGCTAGAGGATAAATTATCAGGATCTGTTTTTGTTTTTTAGTTTTAATCAGTTTTGTTTCTCATTCAACGAAGATGGTGTTTGAATGCTTCGTATGCTTTCCAGTTACGAAATGCTACTGACCAACTGAGATAAGAAGTCGTTAATCTTAATCAATTACAGGAAGAAAATTAAAATGATAAATCTGAAAATAATACTGTTTGTTCTTGTGCAGAGGAAGCAGAAAGGATAAAGAGGTGTAAGGGGCGAGTTTTTGCTCTTCGGGATGAGCCAGAGGTGGCTCGGGTTTGGCTGCCAAATTATGACTCCCCAGGTCTGGCTATGGCTCGAGCTTTTGGAGATTTTTGTCTCAAAGATTTTGGTCTAATTTCTGTGCCTGAAATCTCCTACCGGCGGCTCACGGAAAGGGATGAGTTCGTTGTTTTGGCTACCGATGGGGTAAGCAAATTGCAATTTCGTAGCTTAAAAGTCAACCAAGTTTTGACATGGAATGGGGGCTGAAAGTTAGAATATACCTAAATGTTTGCATGATCAACTCTCAGGTGTGGGATGTGTTATCCAACAAAGAAGTGGTTGACATTGTGGCCTCAGCCCCTGCTCGTTCCTCTGCTGCTCGTTCCCTTGTGGAGTCAGCAGTTCGTTCCTGGAAGTTCAAGTATCCATACTCCAAGATAGATGATTGTGCGGTAGTATGCCTCTTCCTCACCCATTCGGAGGATGATGTTGCTGCTGATGCATCCACGGGAGAGAACTTTTCTAGTATCAAGATGAAAGAACAGGGCAGGGGCTCATTGTGTGCCACTGAAGCTGCTGACACCAACGATAGGAATAAGGAGAAACCGCCAGGTTTGCAGTCTGGCTCCAGGATCCTCTCCGAAGAGGTCAAAGGAAAGGATATGGAAGAAACATTCATTCACGAGCATGCAATATCTGAATCCGACTCACACCATCTACACCCTTCTGATGGCAACACAATCACCCCTGAGGATTGGGAGGAATGGTCTGCTTTAGAGGGTGTGGCCCGAGTGAACACCCTTCTGACACTGCCAAGGTTCAATGCCACGGGGGAGAAGAAGCGGTCAGTCGGTCTCAAGGCTAAAAAGTGAGGATGGTAGAAGGAAGTTTGGTTTGTTTTCCAGTAATATATTTTCGATTGTTGGCTTCGGATAAGTTGGAACAGAGCGGGCTTTTATTAGCGTGTCCGGGTGATCTCCCTCCAATATTCTGCCATATTTATTGGTTTCCATGTCCTCGATTGAGTAGGATTGGAGTTTTTGTATAATCCCAACTCGGTTAGTTTATTTGCTGCTTTACTAGTAGTAAGTAATACCATTGTTGTATTGTCATGTTCATAATAATTTTGTCAATATGGGTTGAAGTCCTCAATTTGTATCATCTTATGTTCTCATATAGAAATTCTCAAGTTTGTATGTACTCTCACATATATATATTTATTTATTTACGGTCGACTTGTATCCTGGCAAATAAAACCTTTCGTGGACAAATTCTTTCTTCCAAGCAAATTCTTGACATCTGAAATTATCGAGCACCTCTTTGAATCTTGAATAGAGCAGGTTCCTATTTGTTATATATTTGCTTGCATGAGTTTTGGGCTTGAAATGATGATTTTGGTGATTTCAAGGACACTGTAACTGAAGAGACTGTAACGTCGTCTTGCCATCAGGTCATTGTCTACTACACTGAACCCTTGTTAGCAATTACTCTGAATAAAACTCGTACGCAAATTTTTCGGTATCTTTCAGAAATGTATAATACTTGCATATTTCTGAAAGATTCAGATTAGTATACGAATTTAAACATGTGAAGTCTTAAACGTGTTCCATTCGAATTATTGACAAATTTGGCAAATTTTTGTTGTTGTTGTGGCAACCTGTTTAATTAACCAAATTTGCCAACCTGTTTAAGTATTTGAAGTTTCTAACCTCAATTTTTTTGTTTGACGAATATTTGATATAATTTTACTTGTATTGTACCGATTTATACTCGTACTTTTTGTCACTACCACATTTCTAGAGTAGGAGCATTTTTGTCATTCGCAATATTATATACATATTGTGTTTATAGTTATATAATGTATATTGTATATATATATTATAATCATTAATAATAATGGTTAGTGGACTAGATTTGATGTGACCATGGACTCAATATTAGACTAGTTATTTTTGATCCAACTAGTCATTTTCCTTCATTAATTAGAGACTAGTTAAACCCCACTAATCAAACAACTCTTCATGACAATCTTTTGGGGGGGAGAGGGGGGGGGGGGGGGTGCATATTGGACATTATGCATTAGCTAGACCTAGGTCAGTTGGCCGACCCTATATAGGAGAGGGGGGAGCCTCCCTCAAGCTCCATTTAATGTTCATGAAATCCTAGATTGAGTTCTTCCCCAAAATCCCTCGTTCCTCCTCCAAATTTCAGAAAATCAAACCCCAATCACGCTCATTTCCTCATCTAAGAAGCCTAGAAGCTTAGGTCTCAAGGAGCATTGGAGGAGAAGAAGCTTGGTTAGAGAATCCTTATTTTTTGCATTGAGAATCCATCTCCCAAAAGGTAAAATTCTGAAATCTCTCTTTTAAATTTTGTTTTCATTGTTTTGAGAACCATTAGTAGCCCACCCATGGTTTAGAAATACCCACAAGGAGAGTGAGTGAGTCCCTATTGGTTCCATAGAGTTTTCTTCATGGTGTTGTGTCCATATTGGGGATTTTGTGTTCATGGGTGTGTTTTCTCTATTCTTCATTATAACTATTTACATTAGATATAAATTGATGTATTTATTATGTATATTCATTATTAATAGAGTATTTGAGGGTTTTGGCATGAAGCTTGATAGTATATCATGACACCATGAGGTTATCATGACTAATACATTCTAGGTGTTTGAGACTATGACCAATAGATGGTGTAATCTATTTAGAGTGTATATTTCATATGATAAAGTGTATACGTATATGTATATACTTATTGTGTGTGTGTTGTGACATTGTGTCACACTGTGGGGTGTCGGGTAGGACATGTATCAGATCTCAGCAGGAAGCATCGAGTGTAGGTGGTACTGTGGTTTGAAACTAGTGGTAGGGTGCAGCAGTGCCTGGGTTGCATTGGTTGCAGTCGGGTCTGAAATTAGTGAGGGTATGCTGAAGGGTTTCAGTCAATACAAGCCTTGAGGGTATTGTATTGTGTTGGTATCGGGTTTTAGAGGGTATCCAGATTGGATTTGTTCATTTGTACAGTGGAGAGAATGTCAGGTATCAGGGATTCAGAGGTGAGTCCAGTTTGGACTCACTACTGTGCAATACAGAGGATAGTGTAGTGCTCACTTAGTGTACTGCATGCATGGTGCTCGAGCAGTGAGGTTTGTGGGCAGTTTGGTTACACAGGCTTTGGGTTTAGATATATACAACTGCATGTTGTTGTACAGATGTCTGTAGGCAGAGTGGTGTATCAAGTTGAGTTACAGGGGTAGCCATGAGTTGAGGATAAGTCCGTTATAGAGATGTACTAATGTGCGGTCATACACAGATACAGGTAAGTATCAGTTTAGGTTGAGTAGCAGATAAGAGTATCAGGAACAATGTGAATTTGGGTATCGGGTTCAGGCATCGTGTGGTAGCAGTGGGGTGTGCAGGGGTCATCTAGGAGTGTTGAGTGTTGTATCAGATAGGGGTTCCAATTCAGTGGGAGGTTAACTATGCTCGAGTGAAGTTCAGGTAGTTGGAGATGGGGTATGTGCAGGTATAGGTAATTGGTGAACTGTATGTTGTGTGCCAATGTATGTCAGGTATCCAAGTGATGTGTGCAAGTGTGTTTCACTTGAGCTGAGTGTGTGTGCCTATGTCTAGTGTGTTGCCAGGTGTTGTTGCCTGTGAAGTATCAGAGATGGTGTCGAGTGGGTGCATCACAGTGTCAGTTAATGTATTAGGTGTATGAAGTGTTGGGTATATCAAATGTTAGACAAGTATTAGAGTGAGGCTAAGATGTTGAGGTATTGGTATACCAAATAGGTAGTGTATCCATAAGTAGGAGTGTGCGAGTAGGCAAGTATTGGTAGCAACAAGTGTTGTGTTGGAAGGGTACTGCTTAACTTGTGTTTGCTGGCAGCTTTGTAGGATCAGTTCATGAGCATTGATGAGTAACGTGTATCAGTGATTTGAGGATTCAGTTTGTGTGGGTCTGTTGGTGTGATGTGCAGGTGAAGGTAGGGCTTACGTGCAAATAGATACTGCAGCAACTGTAAATTAGAATGAGGGTTATGTGAGTGTGTTTCAGTTGGGGCTTTTTGAGTGTCAAGTAACAGTTAGGTATCAATGTGGGTTGTGTGGTTGGGTGAAAGAGGTTAGTGAATTATGATGCATGAGTAGATGCCAAGTGGGGGTATGAATGGTGGGTTGGTGAAGAATAAGTATATCAATGAGGTGTCTATATTAGGGTATCAAGGAAGTTGAGGTGTGCTAGAAGTTAGTATCAGTGTAAGTTAGTTAGTACCAGTTGGAGAAATATAAGCTAAGGTGTTAAGTTAAGAGTTGTATTAAATGCTAAGATACTAGGATTATGAGTGTAGTTGGGCAAGGTATTAGTAAATATACAAGATATTGGGGTAGTGGGTGATATAGAGTATTGTGATATATGGAATACTATATATTAACTAGTATATATATATATAGATGCTTAGTAATATTAGTTAGTATAACCTTGTTTAGCAAGTATTGACCTAGAAAACCTAGAGTAGTAAGGTATTGACCTAGTTAACCTAGTATGGACCTAGAAATGACTTGGAGACATAGTATTAGGCTAGTATAACATATTTATAATTCAAAAACACTATTATGACTTGATGTTTCATACATAGGTCAGTGAGACACCAGTTCGAGCACAGTTTGACATCGCTTGCTCAGGACCAGAGGCGAGTACATTCTCTGACAATTTTTATTATTTGATCATTACTATTATTCTAGTTGTAGTGTATACTTGATTTTGACACAGTGGATACACGGGCTAGTATCATAGATACCTGTCATGAGGAGTCATGATTGGAATCCATCGTACTAGCTGGGGACGGAGAAATATTAGCAAGTTATGTGATCATACCCCACCTTACATGCATCATAGCTCACCCCACACATCACGTAGGGTGTAGCCTGACCATTTACATGCCTCATAGCCTGTTATATATGATTAGCCTGACTTTTGCTCGCATCATAACTAACCAGATGGTTAGCCTGACCTCACATGTATCATAGCCAATCATATATAATTAGCCTGATCTAGCCCTGTCATGCCCCAGTTCTAAAATACGTAGGACTAGGACACGTAAGCATGCCAGCCGTATGTTATATGGCAACTCCAATATATGAAAACCATAACACATGCGTACACTGTATCATGAACAATAATTCATAAGTGGTAAAAACTATCATAACTCACAGTGTATAATCTAATCTCATCCACAGAAATCAAATAGAAATAAATAACCAATATCTATGAAACTAGATCTCAATATAAAGTATCTAAAGATGACAGTCAGATGGAAACAAATCCACTATCGAACTAGAATATAAAATAAACAAACAATGTACAACAACTAATAATCATGAGGCTCGAAGAGAAGACCTCCTCGAAATATAAGTAGCTAGTCCAGATTTGCGCTCCTGCGAATACTCATGAACACCAACACCTGGAAAGGGACCAGGTCCTCAGAGGGACATAATAAGATACATAAAAGCATGCCATAAAGTAAATACAGAATAAATAAAGGGGTATGCTAACCATCTAAGTGAATGCAATGTGAGGACAACTTTGGTACATATGGGTAGGCGTAGGCATAACGTCCAACGTTCTCTAGAGTGTGGTATCTGCAAAATTACCAAGTAACGTCCAACACTCTAAGAAACGTGGTATCTGTAACGTCCATCATTCCGAAGAATGAGGTATCTGTAATATATATACGTCCTTATCGCTCCGAAGAACGCGGTATCTGTATAAAGGAGGTGGGTGTCCCATACGCCTACTAGTCGTCCTCCTCGCCCAATGCAAATGTATATGTCGCGAACACGACATGGACATCACGTACTATAATGCAAGTCTATATAGAAATAAACAACTAAGCGAAATACCGTCATACGTGTTGCTCACACCGATGGCCAGTCGAGAATGAGGCACGCGTCCCTACATGTACTCACTCTGTGATGTGCAATGATACGTGTTAAGGCCTGGGGAGTCATACCGATAACTCCATAACTTTAGGTGGTCTACTAGACTCTAGGTCAGACACAAGTCCTAACGTCAACGCCTTCGTTGACTACACCCGAGTCTCTCTCGGACGAGCACAGTTTATATAATCTAAAACAATAAACATGCAACTAAAATAATAACTGAATTTAAACAGTACAACAAGGCAAGGTATACTTGCCTGACAAGAAAGCTGTGTAGTACCAATAACCTGCTCCAGAAGTCACGTAGATAAATCCAATAGGTCATATATATATATAATATATCATAATACAACATCAGTCATTACACTAGCACACACATAACCATAAATATAGTCATAAGCATATAATTACTTATATAATACATCCATATATATATATATATATATATATATATATATATATATATATATATCACTTAAATTCTAATACGTGTATGTGTACGCGTACAAGTCATTGGGTTCACCGACTCAGGGTCCGATATCAACTAACAGTCATAAAGTAATACTCATGTCCTAATAGCATATACACAAGCTCACATAAAAAGGAGGAGAGGGACATATTCCAACCTCGGGGGTATGCGCACGGGAATGACGGTGATGACGATGAGGTTGACGACGATGACGACGATGCGGTTGACGACGATGACGATGACGACGATTATGACGATGATTGGGGTTATGATGAGATGATAACTACGATGATGGCGATGATTACGACTACGGCGACGATGATGATGGTGATGCTCATGGTGAAGATAATGGTGATAATCATGATGGTGATTACATAATGGTGATGACGAGGATGATGTTGTGGGTGATGGTGATGACAAGGATGGTGATGTGGACAATGGTGATGACGAGGACGGTGATGTGGATGATGGTGATTATGTTGATGATTGATGATGGTGATGTTGATGATGGAAGGATGATGATGGGGGGTTGGTGATGATAATGATAATAGGTTAATGATGATGATGGTGATGCTCACCGAAATTCGGCTAGGGGAGGTCCGGCCAAGGAGGCCGAACGGGAAGGAGGACAGGGAAGAGGACTCGGGTTCAGCAGCTGTGGAGGTGGTCGAGGAGAAGGAACAGGGAAAGGTGGAGGTCAGGGAGGAGTTCGTGTTAATGGTGGTGGTGATTCGAGTTAGGGGTCATGTGCTCCAGCGAGGAGGAGAAGAGGGTGGTGGTTCGACTGGGACGAGGTGGAGATGGCGAGGGAGAATACGGTGGGCAGTGGTGGTCGTCCGGGGGAGATGAGGAAGAGTTCTTGGAGGAGAATCCGGTGGTGTAAAGTTGTCGTGGGTTGTGAGCAGTGGGGAAGACGACGGTGGTTCTGGCGAGGATGGCAGCGTCGAGTTGATGCGGGGTCAGGCGACTGCGGGCTGTTGAGCAGCGGGTGCAGGCTGCTCCGGTCAGGTTGGCCCAGGCGGAGGGTATTAATGGTGGTGTTGACGAGCAGAGATGGCCGCATCGGAGCTCCGGCGGTTCTGCGCAGGGGAGGGAGCGAGGTTGGCGAGGTGGTCGAGTACTGGTGGTGACGGAGAGTCGAGGCTGGCGGAGCACAACGGCTCGGGGTCAGTGTTAATGGTGATATTATTTCTGCTGTCAGGGAGAAGAAAGAGGGTGGACAGGGAAGGTACAGGGAGGAGGATCCGACGGCTCGGCGGAGGAGGATGGCCGGCGGTCGTGAGGAGGGAGATGAACAATAGGGGGGGGGGAAGGGGTCGGCTGAAATAGGGTTGGTTTTAGAGAAAAAGGAAAAAAACAAAGAAATGGAATATTTATATGCACATGGGGTTGGGTTGACCTAGGAATAGTTTGACTTGGTCAACATTCTCTTCGAATTGGGCTTGGGTTGTCATGTAGGTATTTCAATGGGCTAGGATTTGGTTTAATTAAAAATGAATTGCTAGGATTAAATGAGGGCGATGTTGCGCGTTACACATTCCAAAAATTATAGAAATATTCATATGAAGGGAAAATATGGGTTTTTTCATGTATTATCCAATGGTATTGACACCTTAATACATTTTTGCATAAAAGCGCCCAACAATTAGAAAATTGCACAAAGATGGAAATTAGATTTAAATTAATTAAAATAAATGCGCAAGGTGTTCTGAAATTAATTAGAAGTACATGGGGATAAAATTAGGTGGGACACAAGTGTCATGGATATAGAGGGCTCAGAGTAGAATTTGATCATAAATTAGGTTATACGAAACGGGTCAAGATTGTGTCTCCAATTTTGATTGGAACGCACAAGGATACAAAGTCGTATTTATTTAGAATTAATTATAAACGTCCGCGACGAATATTGTGCGACTAAAATGTAGCACAAGAGAGCATAATTATAAGTTACACAAAGGTCAGAATGGTAGGCGGCCACGTCTAGGACAAGGTTATAAAATTTGTTGGAAGGTAAAAGCTGGTGTAGTGCTCCACTTATCGAAGCAATGATAAGGTGCACTAAGTGATTTAATTATTGCAAAATTAAATAAAATGTCGTGTCCTATTTCCAATTGGATACAAACTAGCCCTAGTTCCTCTATCTATGCCAAGTAGACCTAATTTTGGGTAAGGAAATTTACAATCTACCCAACTTAAAATAATTTCGTCCTCGAAATTAAAATAAGGCATAGTTTGTTATTCCTTCACGTACATAAGGCAAGTCAATCACAATCTCTTTGCGACAATTAAAATTCTATCAAATCCATCACAATCACTTTAAAATTAAGATAATCACTGTTCAAATCAAAATTCAACCTATTGTAATCTCTTCTCACTTTTTCAAATCACCAACATCCAAATTTAAATTGAATCCATATAACATCTTCAATATTTAATTAACCTACATCAAATTTTTTTATCACGATCTCCAGCTATCATAATCTCCTCTAGAAAATAATTCTAATCCAATATTATTCCTATTTTCACTTATGAATTTTGTATTCTTCAAAATTTTAAATTCAATTCACATCCTCAATATTTCAAATAGGTAATCCAACAATCAAAATTTAACATTTAATTCAAATCATCAATTTTGGAATTCAATCCGTCAATGTTCATGTTTAGAGTTCCATTTTTTTTTCAAGATTTTAAATCGATGATTCAACCTTCAATATTCAAAATTTAAATCATGTGCCCAAGTATAAATATTTGGTCCGCAATATCAAGATATCAATTTTCATTAAATCCTCGTTATCTTAATAATTTTTCTAAAATTCTCCATTTTTAAAATGACATAATCTCATAATCTAATCTTACTTGATCACAATCTAAAAGAAATTTCTCTCAAGTTGACAATACAACTTCTACCCAACTTTTGAATTTACCCATCTATCACATAAGGCTCTTACATTTAAGAAAACTTATTCCTCAAATTTACTTAATCATGTTACTCAATCCTCAAAAATTTTAACACCAAATGTATCATATATGATATACCCTTAATCAGTTATAAAAGATAGTCATCTAGTAATGTGATTGGCCTATGGGGTATATCTAGTACTCTCTGTATATCAAACTTATACTAAGCACGAGGTTTCATTTTTTCGAAATAAGGGAAGACGGAAAACAATAATAAAGAGTTCAAGGGGGAGGTAATAGAATAGAAGTGTGGGGATCAAGGCGTTTAAAGAATTCAAATAGGAATTGTCAAGGCAGTTATGGATTAAAATCTTATTTTGGTAATTCATATTCAGATGCTCGTATCAGTACAGTTATGTAACTGATACGATATGCTCAGACATATCTAGAGGGCAAGTACATTCGTCTACTAATCACTATATATCTCAATCCACGTAAAGTAGTTATGCGAAGGGCGAACCAAGCGCACTATGGTTGATCAGATCGTAATACACTAATTCTGAAATATATTAGTGTAGCACTCCAATAATACATATGTCACGCCCCAGTCCCAAAATACCAAGGGACTAGACACGTGGCAATGGCCAGCAGCACACACTGATGGACAAATCCAATTTAATGGATCCATCGGGGCGTACTTAAGCTGTAATACAACAATAATGGTCTAAATATACTAATCTCATCCACATAAATGAATACAACAATATCAGAATCATAAAGCAAGATCAATCTCAATATAGTATAAACTCGGGGAAATAACCCAATAATGAGTCTGATACATCTGTCAAGATACAAGAATAAAGATAACCACAGCAAATACTGAGTATGGGTAAAGCCTATACCCAGAAGATACCCTCGGTGATCACTCGTCTACTGGATCTGGTACTGCTCCAGTGCCTGCTCCTGCTTCTGCTCCTGCTAATGCTTCTGTCCCGTGTAACTCGGGGTCGATCTCGTCTGCTAGTCCTGGGGACATAGTCCGGATCCAGGTCCTCAGGGGACATAACAAGGTACATATAATATAAGCCAAAATAAATACAGTGCATCAATAAATAAAACAATGGGGTAAACTATATAACCAGCTAAGTGATATGCAAGTGAGAGTTTTAGTCATACTCGGGCTGAGACTACTACAGGATCAGTGTCGGAGAAACCCATAGCAGTATTCTCTCGAAGGGCCAGAACTTGTGCCAAAGCTCTATATCAGAAACTTAGACACATCCAGATGACAATATATATAATATAATCAGCCTTTTGTATGGTAAATCTCTCCCCACCCAATGTAATCTCACGTCTCATGTCCATGACACGCAGGATCAAAACTAATGCAACAAGTCATATAATGTCTATGAATAAAATGTCTATGTCATAAAGCCTGTATCCTACATAGAATCACCATAAATATCTCAAGAAGATTCTATCTCATGAATAGTGTCAAGTGTCCTGGGTCTATGTACTTGATAAGACAAGTACGAGAAGGTAAAGGGTCACGATATCCATCTCTAGGCGACATTACACAACTCTACGTACGGTGTTGGCACCCGACTATTAATCGGACGCTAAGTAAGTCACACGGTCCTAGGTCAAACATGCACAACAATATAAATGAATCAAGAAAATATATAACAAGACTGCAAAGTTGGCAAGGTACACTTGCTTGGGGTTTGAATACCAACAGTTGTGTCTGTATCAGTGGATCCTGCAGGTACTCCTCCAAAAGCTGTAATAAACATCACCATTAGATTCAGAAAATATCAAATAGCTAGAAACGCCTGTCCTTGAGTCCAATTTGGACACAAGGGCAAAAATGATATTTCCGGGTCAAAGCGGGGTCAAAATGTGGGCCACCTTGTACCGAAAAATGTGTCAGGGTCAAAGGTCTCCAATTTTGTCAAACTTAATGTCAACAAGTCAGGAACGATGATACGAACCCAACGAAACTTCCAGAATTGGATTCCGATGAGCCGATCACAAAATCGCCCGTCAAGTGGAGCCTGTGGAGCCCACGATACGCGATTTTGTCAACGTTCTCAGAATCGAACCAAACTTGGGTCACAGGACCAGCGTATTACTACGAGTCCGATGGCGCAAGTTTTGTCTCGATCCGACGTGTGTACACAAAGTTATGATGCATTCCAGAATAGGCGGATACGCGTTGATTCTGGTGTGCACGCACATCCAAATCAACTTCTGCGAAATCCCACACGTCCGTATCAACGATGCGCACGTTTCGGTAAAGACCACGTGCGACCAAGCCATCCTGTTTGGTGGGGCGCACTCAGTTCCGAGGTAAAACAAGGCGTTGATTTTCCTGTTTTTGGATCGCGGTTTGCGATCACCACAGGACGCGACGCACCGAGCGAGTTGCACGGGCATCGAGGGGGTTATACAGTCTACGCGTTATAACTGACAGAATCGAAAACGGGGCAGCGAGGAGAGAGAAAAGAGTACCTGAACAGGACTCCATGAAATCTGAATTTCACGTGTCCGTGTCGAGAGCTCCTGTGTCCGAGCCGTGTCCTGGCTGTTCTAGGATTTGATGCCGGGGTTAGAGGATTCGCCGGAGAAGGGCGTAGACGGCTGGGGACAGATCGACGGGTGGAGGCGCTATTGGCCGGAGCTAGGGCGGCTGTGGGTTGGCGTCGAGGCGAGGGGAGTCGGGTGGCTGGGAGATGAAGGAGATGGAGTCTCGGGGACGGGTCGAGCGGGCTGAGGAGGGAGGTGGTTCCGGGGCAGCGAGTGGGCGGCCGGGGCTAGGGTAAGGTGGTGGAGCAGGGAGAGGGCTCGAGGTGGCTCGAGGGGATGATGGGATGAAGGCGGCGATGATGGTGGAGATGGTCGGCTGAGGTGGTGGCGATTTGGACTAGGGCGGAGAGGAAGGTAGTCGAGGTCGGCGGAGGGGATTCGAAGGGGGTCGACGGCTGCGAAGGAGTGGAGGAGAGGGGAGATGGTGGTGGATGGACGGAGGAGGCTCGGCTAGGGTTCAGGTGGTGCGAAGTCGGGCTCGGTTGCGGGCGGCGGAGTCGGCTGCGTCGGCGGGGTCTTTTGGGAGCAGAGGAGGGAGGCTAGGGTTTCGGCATCCGATGGAGGGGGATAAATATAGGGATGCCGGAATAGTGTTTCGACTTGAATTAGGGTTAGGGTTTAGAATAGGATTTGGGTATGGGTCTGGGTCCGCGGGTCGAGTTCACATGAATCCGGCCCGACCCGCTTAGTGTTTAAGTACGGGTTTGGGTCTGCGTGTTTCGGGTCGGGTTTAGATCCGACCCGACCCGATAAGATAGGGTTCGGTTTAGTGAACCGGGTCTGGGTTGGTTTGGTTCATTTCAAATAAACCCGGTTTATTTCAGGGTTTAATTTTGGTTTAAATACAACTTAGTTTTTAGGGCTTTAAAAATACTTCCGGGGTCCAATAAATTCACAAAAAATTATCCTATGTCTAGTTTTTTATTTTACACCATAAAATATTATTTTCATAATATTTTAATATTAATTAACCACAATTAAAAATCATTTAATTACCAAATACCTGGGTTTTAATTACAAAAAGTCCCAAGAAAGTATAGAAAATTATGAAAAATTCAAATTAAAAATTCTTGAAAAATCAGGGGGCTAACAATCTACCCAACTTATAAAAATTTCGTCCTCAAAATTAAACTAGGGTAGGGTCTCTCTATTAAATCTCACTTGATCACAGCCTAAAGAATTCCTCTCAAGTGAACATGGCGGTCTCTACCCAACTTAGAATTTACCCCTCTATCATCTAAGGCTATACATCTCAGAAAGCTATGCCCCAAATTATTTAATCATGTTTGTTGAATCCTCAAGTCTCTTTAACACCAACCATATCATCTATGATATGCCCTTAATTATTTATAAAATGGTCAGCAACAATGCGACCAGCCTGTGGGGTATATCTAGTACTGTCTATATATCAAACTTATACCAAGCACGAGGTTTCGTCTTTCCGAAATAAGGAAAGACGGACATCAAGTTCAAGGGAGAGGTAATAGAATAGAAGTATCGGGATCATGGCGTTTAAAGAATTCAAATGGAAATTGTCAAAGCAGTTATGGATTGAAGTCCTATTTTGGTAATTCTTTGTTCACATACTCGTATTAGTACAGTTATGTAACTGATACGATACACTCAGATATGTCTAGAGGGCAAGTACATTTGTCTACTAATCACTATATATCTCAACCCATGTAAAGTAGTATTGCGAAGGGCGAACCAAGCGCACTAAGGTTAGCTAGACCTTAATACACTGATTCTGAAATGTATTAATGTATGCATCCACTAATATATGTATCATGAACAAGCTCGATAAAAGAATAAGCTTGCAAAACTAGGCTATAATAGCAGCATAAGTCAAGGTAGTACAAAAATTATAAGTACGCTAGATGATGATGAAAGGAGGGGACAAATTAATTCAAGTTCACAAAGACAAAAACAAAATAAGCAATAATAATAAAAGACTTTACAATCTCTACGGTTATCATACAACCTCCTCGTCTAAGTTGCTAGTCGACCAAGTAAGGGCAAGGACCTCTAAATTCTATCGTCTGAATAAACACTGTCGTCTTATGCTAGCATACACTTAATGTCATTCAGTTACACTTCAAAAATTGGTCAAAAGACTATGTGGTACTAGGGTATGAGGTATACTACCTAACTTATAATAATAACCTATTACTGAAATTGTCTTAAGGATACTGTGGAAACTCTTGTTTAAGGTCTACGAGAAGGGGTCTTGGTACTTATTAGGGTATCCTCCTATATTATATAGGTCATGGTCATCTTAAGTCTTAGTCATAGTGCTTATAGAACAAGTGTCGATAGTGAGGATAGAGGAGTTACTGGCCGTCAAGGGTAAGGGATCTAACTTGTATCGAGGTGGGGGTACTAATTACGTGACTTAAAGCTAAGGGGTAATCATTAGGTCATAATCTACGATAATAACTTAAACTTGTCAAGTTCTAATTACCAATCACATAGTAAAAATTTAGAGTAACAACCAAAATAAATAATAAGAGGCGCACGGGAGTCAAGACAGGATGCAAGTCCAGAAATTAATTCGAATCCGATATAGATGTCAAGAACGATTCAAGCAAGTGGATGAGATCAAAAAACTTATCCTATTCTTATTGCAGGCTTGATTGGTCCCTAAGTTAAAATTGAACAATTTAGTCGTTGACCTGCATGGGCCACCACAAAAACTATGTCACGCCCCAGTCCCAAAATACCGAGGGACTAGACACGTGGCAATGGCCAGCAGCACATACCGATGGACAAACCCAATTTAATGGATCCATCGGGGCATACTTAAGCTGTAATACAACAATAATGGTCTAAATATACTAATCTCATCCACAGAAATGAATACAACAATATCAGAATCATAAAGCAAGATCAATCTTAATATAATATAAACTCGGGGAAATAACCCAATAATGAGTCTGATACATCTGTCAAGATACAAGAATAAAGATAACCACAGCAAATACTGAGTATGGATAAAGCCTATACCCAGAAGATACCCTCGATGATCACTCGTCTACTGGATCTGGTACTGCTCCAGTGCCTGCTTCTGCTACTGCTAATGCTCCTGTCCCGTGTAACTCGGGGTCGATCTCGTCTGCTAGTCCTGGGGACATAGTCCAGATCCAGGTCCTCAGGGGACATAACAAGGTACAAATAATATAAGCCAAAATAAATACAGTACAGCAATAAATAAAATAATGGGGTAAACTATATAACCAGCTAAGTGATATGCAAGTGAGAGTTTTAGTCATACTCGGACTGAGACTACTACAGGATCAGTGTCGGAGAAACCCATAGCAGTATTCTCTCGAAGGGCCAGAACTTGTGCCAAAGCTCTATATCAAAAACTCAGACACATCCAGATGATAATATATATAATATAATCAGCCTTTTGTATGGTAAATCTCTCCCCACCCAATGTAATCTCACGTCTCATGTCCATGACACGCAGGATCAAAACTAATGCAGCAAGTCATATCTATGAATAAAATGTCTATGTCATAAAACCTGTATCCTACACAGAATCACAATGAATATCTCAGGAAGATTCTGTCTCATGAATAGTGTCAAGTGTCCTGGGTCTATGTACTTGATAAGACAAGTACGAGAAAGTAAAGGGTCACGATTTCTATCTCTAGGTGACATTACACAACTCTGCGTACGGTGTTGGCACTCGACTATTAATCGGACGCTAAGTAAGTCACACGGTCCTAGGTTAAGCATGCACAACAATATAAATGAATCAAGAAAATATGTAACAAGACTGCAAAGTTTGCAAGGTACACTTGTCTGGGGTTTGAATACCAACAGTTGTCCCTATATCAGTGGATCCTGCAGGTACTCCTCCAAAAGCTGTAATAAATATCACCATTAGATTCAGAAAATATCAAATAGCTAGAAACGTCTGTCCTTGAGTCCAATTTGGACACAAGGGCAAAAATGATATTTTCGGGTCAAAGCGGGGTCCAAATGTGGGCCACCTTGCACAAAAAAATGTGTCAGGGTCAAAAGTCTCCAATTTCATCAAACTTAGTGTTAACAAGTCAGGAACGATGATACGAACCTAACGGAACTTCCAGAATTGGATTCCGATGAGCCGATCACAAAATCATCCGTCAAGTGGAGCCTATGGGGCCCACGATACGCGATTTTGTTAACGTTCTCAGAATCGAACCAAACTTGGGTCACAGGACCAGCGTATTGCTACGAGTCCGATGGCACAAGTTTTATTTCGATCCGACGTGTGTACACAAAGTTACGATGCATTCCAGAATAGGCGGATACGCGTTGATTCCGGTGTGCACGCACATCCAAATCAACTTCTGCGAAATCCTACACGTCCGTATCAACTATGCGCATATTTCGGTAAAGACCGCGTACGACCAAGCCGTCCTGTTTGGCGGGGCACACTCAGTTCCGGGGTAAAATAATGCGTTGATTTTCCTGTTTTTGGATCGCGGTTTGCGATCACCACAGGGCGTGACGCACTGAGCGAGTTGCACGGGCATCGAGGGGGTTATACAGTCTACGTGACACAACTGACGAAATCGAAAATGGGGCAACAAGGAGAGAGAAAATAGTACCTAAATAGGGCTCCGTAAAATCTAAATTTCACGTGTCCGTGTCGAGAGCTCCTGTGTCCGAGCCGTGTCTTGGCTGTTCTAGGGTTTGATGCCGGGGTTGGGGGATTCACCGGAGGAGGGCGGAGACGGCCGGGGACGGATCGACGGGTGGAGGCGCTGCTGGCCGGAGCTAGGGCGGCTGTGGGTTGGCATCGAGGCGAGGGGAGTCGGGTGGCTGGGAGATAAAGGAGATGGGGTCTCGGGGACGGGTCGAGCGGGCTGAGGAGGGAGGTGGTGCCGGGGCAGCGGGCTAGGGCATCGAGTGGGCGGCCGGGGCTAGGGTGAGGTGGTAGAGCGGGGAGAGGGCTCGAGGTGGCTCGAGGGGATGATGGAATGAAGGCGGCGATGATGGTGGAGATGGTCGGCTGAGGTGGTGGCGATTTGGACTAGGGCGGAGAGGAAGGTAGTCGAGATCGGCGAAGGGGATTCGAAGGGGGTCGACGGCTGCGAGGGAGTGGAGGAGAGGGGAGAAGGTGGTAGATGGACGAAGGAGGCTCGGCTAGGGTTTAGGTGGTGCAAAGTCGGGCTCGGCTGCGGGCGGCGGAGTCGGCTGCGTCGGCGGGGTCGTTTGGGAGCAAAGGACGGAGGCTAGTGTTTCGACATCCGGCGGAGGGGGATAAATATAGGGATACCGGAACAGTGTTCTGACTTGAATTAGGGTTAGGGTTCAGAATAGGATTTGGGTACGGGTCCGGGTCCGCGGGGCGGGTTCACATGAATCCGGCCCGACCCGCTTAGTGTTTAAGTGCGGGTTTGGGTCTGCGGGTTTTGGGTCGGGTTTAGATCCGGCCCAACCCGATAAGATAGGGTTCGGTTTAGTGAACCGGGTCTGGGTTGGTTTGGTTCATTTCAAATAAACCCGGTTTATTTCAGGGTTTAATTTTGGTTTAAATACAACTTAGTTTTTAGGACTTTAAAAATGCTTCCGGGGTCCAATAAATTCACAAAAAATTATCCTATGTCTAATTTTTTATTTTACACCATAAAATATTATTTCTATAATATTTTAATATTAATTAAACATAATTAAAAATTATTTAATTACCAAATACCTGGGTTTTAATTAAAAAAATCCCAGGAAATTACAGAAAATTATGGAAAATTCAAATTAAAAATTCTTGAAAAATCAGGGGGCTTACAACATATATCATGAACAAGCTCGATAAAGAATAATCTTGCAAAACTAGGCTATAATAGCAGCATAAGTCAAGGTAGTAAAACAAATATAAGTACGCTAAATTAATTATGATGAAAGAAATTACAAAATAATTCAAGTTTACAAAGAAGATAAGGCTCTACAATCTCTACAGTTGTCATACTAACTCCTTGTCTAAGTCGCTAGTCGACCGTATAGAGGTATGGGCCTCTAAGTTCTATAGTCTGACTAAATACTATCGTCTTATGCTAGTATACAGTTAATGTCATTCAGTTACACTTCAATAATGAGTCAAGAGGACTATGAGTTACTAGGTTGTGAGACATACTACCCATATAATAAACTAATACTGTGACAGTCTTAAGGGAAATCTACGAAATAATCTTGTTCTTATAAATAAAGTATGAACTCTTATTGGGGTATATGCGGAAAATATCTTGGTACTTATTAGGGTCTCCTATTGCATTATATATGTAATGGTCACCTTACGTCTTAATCATAGTGCTCAAAGAATATGTGTCAACAGTAAGAATAGAAAAGTTACTGGCCTTCAAGGAGAAAGAGGATATAACCTATATTGAGGTGGGGTACATGTTACTTGATTTAAAACTAAGAAAAATCAGATCACAATCTAAAGGAACAACTCAAATTATCAAGTTCTAACTACCAAGCACATAATTCAAAGTTCAAGATTACAACTATAATCCTAGCAAGCTATATATCCTTAACATAAGATAAAAATTACTTGGCCTAAAATCAGAAAGGTTAGGTGGCACGAATTGAAAGATAAAGAATAAAAGAACCTAATTAGTAGTCGCACAACTAGCGAGCGTTAGGGTTCAGAGGAATAAGTCATAAAACTAAATAGAAAGACTCTAGATAATGTCATGGTTTCTTGAGGGAAAGTGGGATGCTAATCTCTGTGTTTGAGATATGATTAAGGAAAATGTTATATTCATTCCTTTTGGCTTCCTAAGGTACTGTCCTACTGATATCAAGACAATGATCTAAATTTATAGTTCTAATGTTATCTCATTATGGAAGTTAGGTTTAGTCCTAATATTCAACCATGGATTTCTATTGGCTCCTCAATGCTAGGGTCAAACAATATGGTCAGATTTATAGCTAGCCCTAGTATTGCCTATACTACTCTTAAGTCATCCCTAATTATCAAGGGATAATGGTCAATCATTCTACAGGTAAGGGTTGCTAGGGTTCATTAGGTAGTCTAAACTTAATGATGTGTCAATGCCCTAGTTGTATTCTTAATAGGAATGTTACCCTAATTATCATCCTATCAACAGGGATTCCTATATTCTAGCAGGGGATATACTCAAGGAACTATTAGGGAAGCACATGAATCAAGCATGATGCAATTATTTAAATAGAATAGACTGGAAGGAAGATAAGTCATAGTCAATTGTGGATGAGATTCTATACTCTAATCCTAGGTGCAGGCTTGCTCGGTACAGTAACGTAACTGAGACAATATGCTCTGACCTGCATGGGCCACCACTAAAAATATGTCACACCCAGTCCCAATATACGTAGGACTAGGACACGTAAGCATGCCAGCCGCATGTTATATGGCAACTCCAATTTATGGAAACCATAACACATATGTATGCTGTATCATGAACAATAATTCATAAGTGGTAAAAACTATCATAACTCACAGTGTATAATCTAATCTCATCCACAGAAATCAAATAGAAATAAATAACTAATATCTATGAAACTAGATCTCAATATAAAGTATCTAAAGATGACAGTCGGATGGAAACAAATCCACTGCCGAACTAGAATATAAAGTAAACAAACAATGTACAACAACTAATAATCATGAGGCTCGAAGAGAAGACCTCCTCGAAATATAAGTAGCTAGTCCGGATCTGCGCTCCTGCGAATACTCATGAACACCAACATCTGGAAAGGGACCAGGTCCTCAGAGGGACATAGCAAGATACATAAAAGCATACCATAAAGTAAATACAGAATAAATAAAGGGATATGCTAACCATCTAAGTGAATATAATGTGAGGACAACTTTGGTACATATGGGTAGGCATAGGCATAACGTCCAACGTTCTCTAGAGTGTGGTATCTGCAAAATCACCAAGTAACGTCCAACACTCTAAGAAACGTGGTATCTGTAACGTCCATCATTCCGAAAAATGAGGTATCTGTAATATATATACGTTCTTATCGCTCCGAAGAACGCGATATCTGTATAAAGAAGGTGGGTGTCCCATACGCCTACTAGTCGTCCTTCTCGCCCAATGCAAATGTATATATCGTGAACACGACATGGACATCACGTACTATAATGCAAGTCTCTATAGAAATAAATAACTAAGCAAAATACCGTCACACGTGTTGCTCACACCGATGGCCAGTCGAGAATGAGGCACGCGTCCCTACATGTACTCACTCTGTGATGTGCAATGATATGTGTCAAGGCCTGGGGAGTCATACCGATAACTCCACAACTTTAGGTGGTATACTAGTGTAAACCCCCTGAATTTTTATAATTTTAAAAACTGGATTTTTCACAATTTTCTGGAATTTTCTGGGATTTTTCTGCAATTTAAAAATAGGGTTTTAATTATTAAATGATTTTTATTTGATAATAAACAATATTAAAATATTATGAAAATAATATTTTTGGGTGTAAAATGAAAAACTGGACTTAGGACAATTTTTCTGGAATTTATCGGACCCCGGACCTATTTTTAAATGCCTAAACAGTATTTATTTATTTAATTATTTATTTATTAATTAGTTTCTTATTTTTATTGTTATTTTTATTTTTATTTTTATTTAAAAAAAAAATTACCCAGCCCGTTGGGCCGGCCCAGCCCGGCCCAACAGACCCGAACCCAGCCCGCTCCCCACCGGGTCGGGTCGGGTCTGACCGCCGCCCGACCCGCACCCGACCGACCCGTCTCCCTCCCCACGCTGCACGACCCGCACGCCGCCCGCGCGTCCCGGCCGCTCCGCCCGCCTCGGCCGGCCACGACCCCGCCTTCTCCGCCCATGACCGCCACGCCCTCCGCTCTGCCCGGGCCGCGCCCCTCTCCTCCGCCCTATATAAATCTCCCCCCCGCCGTCTCCCAGCTCCACGAACCGCCACCGCCACCACCCGCTCAGCCGACGCCGTCCACCGCTGCCACTGCTCTCCACCGCCTCACCGTGCCTAGCCGTGCCCCTCCCTCGCCTCGCCGCGTGCCACCGGCCGCCGTCTTCTCCCCGCACGTCAGCAGCAGCAGCGGGCAGCAACAGCAGCCACGACGCCGCTGCCGGCCGTCCTGAGCCGCCGCCCCCACCGTGGATGCCTCGCCGCCCTCCGCCGCAGCACCCCCGGCCCCCTCCGCCTCAGCCAGCCGCCGCCCTCCGCCGGAGTCGGCCGGAATCCCAAGCCCTAACCCTAACCCTAATTTTTGTGTCCTGTGTCCGGACACGTGTCGGACACGCTTCGACCCTGTTTTCGGGTCCCCTTCAGGTGCGTGTAACTTTTTGCTCGTAGCTCCATTTTCGATTCCGCAAATTGTGTTGCGAAGCCTGTATGACCCTCTCGGTGTCCGGACAAACTGTTCGGGACATCGCGTCCTGTGGTGATCGCACACCGCGATCCAAAAACAGGAAAATTCCAGACCCTGATTCACCCCGGAACCGAGTACGCCCCGCCAAACGGGACGACTTGGTTACGCGCGGTCTTCACAGATACGTGCGCCTCGTCGATACGGACGTGTGAGATTTCGCGGAAGCTGATTCGGGTGTGCGTGCACCCCGGAATCAACGCGTATCCGCAGACATCGCCCCGTATCCGCCTTTTCTACAATTTGACCTAACTTTGTGTACACACGTCGGATCGAGACGAAACTTACGCCATCGGACTCGTAGCGATATGCTGGTCCTGTGGGTCAAGTTTGGTTCGATTCTGAGAACGTTGACGAAATCGCGTGTCGTGGGCCCCACAGGCCCTGCTCGACGGGCGATTTTGTGAACGGCTCATTGGAATTCAATTCTGAAAGTTCCGTTAGGTTCGTATCAGCGTTTCTGACCTGTTGACACTGAGTTTAGTGAATTTGGAGACCTTTGACCCTGACACATTTTTCGGTGCAAAGCGGGCCCACCGGTGGACCCTGTTTTGGCCCGAAACTGTCGTTTTTGCCCTTGTCTCCAAATTGGACCCAAGGACAGGCGTTTCTAGCTGATTGATATTTTCTGGATCTGATGGTGATGTTTGTTTCAGCAACCGGAGTACCGCCTGCAATTTCCGTCGAAGTCAGAACTGCAAACCGAGCCGGAACCACAGGCAAGTGTACCCTGCCAAACCCTGCAGCTTGCTAGTTACTTTCTGGATTTATTTAAACATCAGTGGACAAGTAAAGCTTGCCAATTCTCAGATATTTCTGGTTATGGTATTTTACTTGATTTCTGGTAGATTCTTATGCAACTTGTTTAACTGCTTAACCCAGGACACCTGACACCCTTCATGTGACGGAATCGCCTGAGATATACCTGGTGATTCCGTATAGGCTACATATTCATGTCATTCCAGTTACATGCTTAGATTCTATCCTGACTCATTGCATTAGTTCAATCTTGCGTGACTTGTACCTGTGATTTTCTGGAACTGTGACGTGAGATTACATGGGGTGGGGAGAGTATTGTCATATCAAGGCTGAATATAATATAATATAAATACTTATATCTGGCGGTGCCTTAGACTCTGATACAGAGCTTTGGTTCCTTACTGGCTCCTCGAGAAAATACTGCTATGGTTTCTTCAACACTGATCCTGTAGTAGTCTCAGCCTGAGTATGACTAAAACTCTCACTTGCATATCACTTAGCTGGTTTATACATTTACCCTGCTGTTTATTTTGTTGCTGCACTGCATATATTTTGGCTTGTATTTTTTGTACCTTGTTATGTCCCCTGAGGACCTGGAATGGACTATGTCCCCAGGTATAGCCGCAGAGAACTACCCCGAGGTGTACGGTACATGAGCACTCCTTGGAGCAGAACCCGGAACTGAGGACGAGATAGTGGGCGAAGACTTCACCTGAGCACCGGCTTCAGCTACACAGTATTTCCTTTTCAGTATTTTATTTCCAGTCTATGTTTCTTTAATTGTAACAAAATAATTCTCGGATTGTTTCCCGAGATAACCTCATTTGATATTGCATATTTAATTCTATTGCATTATTTCTGGCAATTAATCTGTGTTTAATTGGTGGATGAGATTAGAAATACCTGAGACTTGTAACATATTACTGATAGACTATAGCTTAAGCATGCCCTGATGGATCCATTAAATTGGGTTGTCCATCGGTGCGTGCTGCTGGCCATTGCTCACGTGCTCAGCCCCTCGTTATTTTGGGACTGGAGCGTGACATGGTTTTTGTGGTGGCCCATGCAGGTCTACGACTAAATTGTTCGGTTTCAACTTAGGGACCGAACAGGCCTGCAATAAGATATGATAAAATTTTAGGATCTCATCCACTTGCTTGAATCGTTTTTGATATCTGTATCGTATTCGAACTAACTTGAACTTGCATCTTGCCTTGTTTCCTGTGCGCCTCTTATTGGTTATTTTGGATACAGGAAAATGGACCCACAAGAATGCAACGAGACTCCCGTCGGAACACCCCAAGCTACAGGTGTCACCTATGACAACGAAGTGACACCAGTCGGAGGAGTTCCACCAACTCAACAGAGCCAGCAGGCAGGTCAACCTACCTCCCGATTCCGGCGCGATGACATCCCACCTCCGCCGCAATTCGATCCACCAATGCCCGTGTTCCCACCAGGACAACCGATCGACGGGCAGCAAATATTTCAAATGATCTATGCCATGATGCAAGCTCAGCAACAAGTTCAACACGAGGCTCAGCGTCGCGAAGCCAACTTCTTAAGGGACAGCATCGTAACTGCACTGGGGCAGGCCAACCTACCTGCTCGACGGCCAACTACAGGCTCAATCACTGACTTCCGCCAACTGAAGCCCCGCACTTTTTCTGGAAAAGAGGAGCCCACAGAAGTCCATGAGTGGCTCACCAACATTCGGCATCAACTTGAAGCAGCTGAGCTTCCACGAGAACGCTGGATGACTGCCGTACGAATGCAATTAACGGACAATGCCCATCACTGGTGGCTATCCGAGGAGACACAGCTCGGACCAGACCGAGTCACTTGGGAGGAGTTCTCCAGACTCTTCCAGGAGATGTACATTCTTGCCATCGCTCGATCAGAACTGCGGGACAAGTTTAATCGCCTCACTCAGGACTCTATGACGGTGGAAAAGTACAACGCAGAATTCATTCGTCTGAGCCGCTTCGCCCCCACCCTGATCCCGACTGAGGAAGAGAAGGCCGAGAAATTCTTCGACGGACTAAACATTGAGCTGCAGAAACTAATTGGGTCCGTCGCACCAACATCATACTCGAACGTCCTTGCTGCGGCTCGACGCATAGAGCGCGTCACCAAGAGAGAGACCAGACTGAAGCGGCCTTCCCCATCCGCACCAACCAAAGCAGTACAAGAGGAGTCTGCAAAGCGTCAACAAACAAGCTCGCCACCACCAGCTGCACCAAAAGCCTTCTACCTTCCTACCTGTTACCACTGCGACAAGATAGGCCATGTCGAGAAGGAATATAGACGTAAACTCGGACTCTGCTTAGGCTGCGGATCCAGGCAGCATGCAGTAAGAGACTGCCCTGAGCGAAGAGAAAGAGCACCAAGGGCGAACCAGCAAACTCCACCAGCACCTCGAGCAGCACCCTACCAGCAAGCTCAGCAACAGCAGAGGAATCTACCTCAAGGACGAGAGCAGGCTTACGCGATGACTGTGTAGGAAGCCGATGCGAGTAAGTGATTCGTAGTTATCCGTTTTTAGTGTTGGTTAGTTCGTGCCTCTTGGTTCGTGACCTCAGCCCCAACCTAGTAAATTATAACTTGTTAATAATAGCCTGGTTTTCATAAAAGTTATAGTTTTAACTAGATTTTCCTGGAAAGTGTAAACTTTCAATTTTTAGGGAAACGGTATTTCCCTGAAGTCTCTTGTGATGTGTTTTCAAATGATATTTACGACCGCGTCATCTCTGTTGACCGATTATTCTTTGATTGCGAGGACACAATCCTCTTAAGGGGGTAGATTGTAAACCCCCTGAATTTTCATAATTTTAAAAACTGGATTTTTCACAATTTTCTAGAATTTTCTGGGAATTTTCTGCAATTTAAAAACAGGGTTTTAATTATTAAATAATTTTTATTTGATAATAAACAATATTAAAATATTATGAAAATAATATTTTTGGGTGTAAAATAAAAAACTAAACTTAGGGCAATTTTTTTAGAATTTATCGGACCACGGACAACCTATTTTTAAATGCCTAAACAGTATTTATTTATTTAATTATTTATTTATTAATTAGTTTCTTATTTTTATTTTTATTTTTATTTTTATTTTTATTTTTATTTTTATTTTTATTTTTATTTTTATTTTTATTTTTAAAAAAAAAAAATTACCCAGCCCCTTGGGCCGGCCCAGCCCGGCCCAACAGACCCGAACCCAGCCCGCTCCCCACCGGGTCGGGTCGGGTCTGACCGCCGCCCGACCCGCACCCGACCGACCAGTCTGCCTCCCCACGCTGCACGACCCGCACGCCGCCCGCGCGTCCCGGCCGCTCCGCCCGCCTCGGCCGGCCACGACCCCGCCTTCTCCGTCCACGACCGCCACGGCCTCCGCTCCGCCCGGGCCGCGCCCCTCTCCTCCGCCCTATATAAATCTCCCCCCCGCCGTCTCCCAGCTCCACGAACCGCCACCGCCACCACCCGCTCAGCCGACGCCGTCCACCGCTGCCACTGCTCCCCACCGCCTCGCCGTGCCTCGCTGTGCCCCTCCCTCGCCTCGCCGCGCGCCACCGGCCGCCGTCTCCTCCCCGCACGTCAGCAGCAGTAGCGGGCAGCAACAGCAGCCACGACGCCGCTGCCGGCCGCCCTGAGCTGCCGCCCCCACCGTGGACGCCTCGCCGCCCTCTCCGCCGCAGCACCCCCGGCCCCCTCCGCCTCAGCCAGCCGCCGCCCTCCGCCGGAGTCGGCCGGAATCCCAAGCCCTAACCCTAACCCTAATTTTTGTGTCCTGTGTCCGGACACGTGTCGGACACGGTTCGACCCTGTTTTGGGTCCCCTTCAGGTGCGTGTAACTTTTTGCTCGTAGCTCCGTTTTCGATTCCGCAAATTGCGTTGCGAAGCCTGTATGACCCTCTCGGTGTCCGGATAAACTGTTCGGGACATCGCGTCCTGTGGTGATCGCACACCGCGATCCAAAAACAGGAAAAACCCAGACCCTGATTCACCCCGAAACCGAGTACGCCCTGCCAAACGGGACGACTTGGTCACGCGCGGTCTTCACAGATACGTGTGCCTCGTCGATACGGACGTGTGAGATTTCGCGGAAGCTGATTCGGGTGTGCGTGCACCCCGGAATCAACGCATATCCGCGGACATCGCCCCGTATCCGCCTTTTCTGCAATTCGACCTAACTTTGTGTACACATGTCGGATTGAGACGAAACTTGCGCCATCGGACTCGTAGCGATACGCTGGTCCTGTGGGTCAAGTTTGGTTCGATTCTGATAACGTTGACAAAATCGCGTGTCGTGGGCCCCACAGGCCCTGCTCGACGGGCGATTTTGTGAACGGCTCATTGGAATTCAATTCTGAAAGTTCTGTTGGGTTCGTATCAGCGTTTCTGACCTGTTGACACTGAGTTTGGTGAATTTGGAGACCTTTGACCCTGACACATTTTTCGGTGCAAAGCGGGCCCACCGGTGGACCCTGTTTTGGCCCGAAACTGTCGTTTTTGCCCTTGTCTCCAAATTGGACCCAAGGACAGGCGTTTCTAGCTGATTGATATTTTCTGGATCTGATGGTGATGTTTGTTTCAGCAACCGGAGTACCGCCTGCAATTTCCGTCGAAGTCAGAACTGCAAACCGAGCCGGAACCACAGGCAAGTGTACCCTGCCAAACCCTGCAGCTTGCTAGTTACTTTCTGGATTTATTTAAACATCAGTGGACAAGTAAAGCTTGCCAATTCTCAGATATTTCTGGTTATGGTATTTTACTTGATTTCTGGTAGATTCTTATGCAACTTGTTTAACTGCTTAACCCAGGACACCTGACACCCTTCATGTGACGGAATCGCCTGAGATATACCTGGTGATTCCGTATAGGCTATATATTCATGTCATTCCAGTTACATGCTTAGATTCTATCCTAACTCATTGCATTAGTTCAATCTTGCGTGACTTGTACCTGTGATTTTCTGGAACTGTGACGTGAGATTACATGGGGTAGGGAGAGTATTGTCATATCAAGGCTGAATATAATATAATATAAATACTTATATCTGGCGGTGCCTTAGACTCTGATACAGAGCTTTGGTTCCTTACTGGCTCCTCGAGAAAATACTGCTATGGTTTCTTCGACACTGATCCTGTAGTAGTCTCAGCCTGAGTATGACTAAAACTCTCACTTGCATATCACTTAGCTGGTTTATACATTTACCCTGCTGTTTATCTTGTTGCTGCACTGCATATATTTTGGCTTGTATTTTCTGTACCTTGTTATGTCCCCTGAGGACCTGGAATGGACTATGTCCCCAGGTATAGCCGCAGAGAACTACCCCGAGGTGTACGGTACAGGAGCACTCCTTGGAGCAGAACCCGGAACTGAGGACGAGATAGTGGCCGAAGACTTCACCTGAGCACCGGCTTCAGCTACACAGTATTTCCTTTTCAGTATTTTATTTCCAGTCTATGTTTCTTTAATTGTAACAGAATAATTCTCGGATTGTTTTCCGAGATAACCTCATTTGATATTGCATATTTAATTCCATTGCATTATTTCTGGCAATTAATCTGTGTTTAATTGGTGGATGAGATTAGAAATACCTGAGACTTGTAACATATTACTGATAGACTACAGCTTAAGCATGCCCTGATGGATCCATTAAATTGGGTTGTCCATCGGTGCGTGCTGCTGGCCATTGCTCACGTGCTCAGCCCCTCGTCATTTTGGGACTGGGGCGTGACTACTAGACTCTAGGTCAGACACAAGTCCTAACGTCAACGCCTTCGTTGACTACACCCGAGTCTCTCTCGGACGCGCACAGTTTATATAATCTAAAACAATGAACATGCAACTAAAATAATAACTGAATTTAAACAGTACAACAGGGCAAGGTATACTTGCCTGGCAAAAAAGCTGTGTAGTACCAAAAACCTGCTCCAGAAGTCACGCAGATAAATCCAATAGGTCCTATATATATAATATATCATAATACAACATCAGTCATTACACTAGCACACACATAACCATAAATACACTGGACCCGAGGGTATGCTAAGGGTAACACTGGTCAACTAACACGGTCAATAGCGCGGCTAATTACGCGGGTGTCCTATATTAAATGTGCTATCAAAATCAGACTGTCAAAATAACATGTGTCTAGGCCAGTACGTAAATGTACACAAGGCAGTCATCTAACAAGTTCTTAGGGTCAACATGGTCAAGGTAAACACGGGATAATCCACAGTGTCCTAGGGTCGTACAATATAAATACATATATAATCATAAGCATATAATTACTTATATAATACATCCGTCTATTTATGTATATATATATATATATATATATATATATATATATATATATATATATATATATATATATATATATATATATATATATATATATATATCCCTTAAATTCTAATATGCGTATGTGTACGCGTACAAGTTATTGGGTTCACCGACTCAGGGTTTGATATCAACTAATAGTCATAAAGCAATACTCATGTCCTAATAGCATATACACAAGCTCACATAAAAAGGAGGAGAGGGGCAGGTTCGAACCTCGGGGTACGCGTACGGGAATGACGGTGACAACGATGAGGTTGACGACGATGCGGTTGACGACGATGATGATAACGATGACGACGATGATGACGATAATTGGGGTTATGATGAGATGATAACTACGATGATGGCGATAATTATGACTACGACGACGATGATGATGGTGATGCTCATGGTGAAGACGATGGTGATGATCATGATGGTGATTACATGATGGTGATGACGAGGATGATTGTAAGCCCCTGATTTTTCAAAAATACTAAAATTGGAATTTTTCACAATTTTCTGGAATTTTCTGGGAATTTTCTGTAATTAAAGTCAGGGTTTTCAAATATTAAATGATTTTTAATTGATAATAAACAACATTAAAATATTATAAAAATAATATTTTTGGGTGTAAAATGGAAAACTGGACTTAGGGTAATTTTTCTGGAATTTATTGGGCCCTGGACCTATTTTTAAAACACCTAAAACTATTTATGTAATTATTTATTTAATTATTAATTATTTCTGGATTTTATTATTATTATTATTATTATTATTATTATTATTATTATTATTATTATTATTATTATTATTTTCCGGCCCGTTCCCCAGCCCGGCCCATTGGGCCTGATCCGGCCCAGCCCAGCAGCCCAACCCGCTTCACTTACCGGGTCGGGTCGGGTCTGCCCGAACCCGACCCGTCCGCCCGCTGACCCGTCTCCACAGTCCCCCCCCAGCCCGAGTCCTCCGCCGCCCGCCGCGCCGCCCGCCGCGTCCTCCGCTACGCTCCGCCCGGCCGTCCACCCAGCCTCCGCCTTCACCGCCCCTCTCCCCGCCTTCTCCGGCCCCCAGCCCTTTAAAACCCCGTTCTCCTCCGCCTTCGATCCCCCACCGTCGAACCCCTCCACCACCGGCCCCCTCCCCGCCACGACGCCGCTGCCACCGCCCGCAGCGCCGCTGCTCAGCCGCCGGACGCCTCCCAGCCTTCTCCCCTCCCCACATCGACAGCACAGCAGCAGCAGCCGCAGGGCGCCTCCGGCCACCCCCGCGCCGCCAGCACCTCGCCGTCGACGACGAGCCGCCAGCCCTCGGCCGCCTCCGGCCTTCCCCGCCGCCCGAGCCGCCGGATCTCCGGCCAAGCACCCCTGAACCCTAACCCTAATCCCAATTCTTCGTGTCGTGTCGGACACGACACGGACACGAAAATTTCCGATTTTTTGAGCCTCTTCAGGTACTCGTATCTTGCACTCTGTATCTCCGTTTTCAATTTCGTAAATTGCGTTGGGAAGCCTGTATGACCCTCTCGGTGTACGGACAAACTGTTCGGGACATCGCGTCCTGTGGTGATCGCACACCGCGATCCAAAAACAGGAAAAACCAGACCCTATTTTACCCCGGAACTGAGTTCGCCCCGCCAAACGGGACGACTTGGTCGCGTACGGTCTTCACAGATACGTGCGCTTCGTCGATACGGACGTGTGAGTTTTCGTGGAAGCTGATTCGGGTGTGCGTGCACACCAGAATCAACGCGTATCCGCGGACATCGCCCCGTATCCGCCCTTTCTGCAATTTGCCCTAACTTCGTGTACACTCATCAGATCGAGACGAAACTTACGCCATCGGACTCGTAGCGATACGCTGGTCCTGTGGGTCAAGTTTGGTTGGATTCTGAGAACGTTGACGAAATCGCGTGTCGTGGGCCCCACAGGCCCCGCTCGACGGGCGATTTTGTGTTCGGCTCATCGGAATCCAAATCTGGAAGTTCCGTTGGATTCGTATCAGCGTTCCTGACCTGTTGACACTAAGTTTGGTGAAATTGGAGACCGTTGACCCGGACACGTTTTTCGGTGCAAAGCGGGCCCACCGGCGGACCCCGTTTTGGCCCGAAATTGCCGTTTTTGCCCTTGTCTCCAAATTGGACCCAAGGACAGGCGTTTCTAGCTATGTGACATCTTCTGAGCATGATGGTAATGTCTATTTCAGCTTTTGGACTCATCTCTGGACTTTTCCCCCAAGAACCTAACTAATCAGATCCAAACAAAAGGCAAGTACCTGCACTTCAAGTTTAACCTTTATATTGTGATAAATAAATTCTCTGCTTTATTTGTACCATTGATGATTATATGTAGAGTTAGAACACTGGATTTCATGCCTTGAATAATGTATTTCGTGTCTTGCTTTTTCATGTCGGGTGGGAGAATACTAGGAGGCATGTAGTTTACCCTTCCCCAGGTCCTGTTACTAGCTGTTGGTACGCGACTGTACCATCAGCCTTATACTTGATTGTTCCTAGTCACTAGTCGTCTATGACGGCCTTATTAGCCTTATAAACCCCTACATACCAACTATGTATTCTAAATACACAAGTTCGCGCACATAGTTCATGTCATGTTGCAGTTCTTGTTGTCTTGTTACAGTTACTTTTCCTGTCACATTTTTCCTGTTTTACTCGTATTTCTGGTTTATAGCAATTAATCATACTTTACTTCTAGTCTTGTTTTATAGCATTATTTCTCAGTTAATTTCACTATTTACTTACGCATATTCTCAACATGATGCTTAGTCGGTTGTTATTTTCTACCTGTCACAAATATTTAGCTTAAATCTTGTTGTGCATTGTGTACTTTGCTCCTTTCCTGACTGGATCCGTTGTTTAGGCGATGACGAGAACCTTGCCCCTACCTACTATGGACCCTATGAGCCAGCAGGTGATACAGTTGCAGAGCCGGTTCCCACCCAGGAGACTACTCCTGCAGAGTAGTTAGCATTAGTTGTTTATTTCCTTTCATCTTAGTAATCGGGTTTGTCCCCGATATAATCTATGGTTCTGTAATAAACTCTGGATTTGATTATCATATTCTGGTTATAAAATCTTAGCATTCTTTTCCTGCTATTTTTCTTGCCTATTTAATTATTGTGAATGAGCTAGATTTATCACCTGTGATCATGCCCTAGACAGCGTACTACCGCCGACACTGCGGCGTAGGCTGGACGTACCCACGCACTCGTGCCCGAATTTTCGGGTGCGGGTCGTGACAATGATGATGTGGGTGATGGTGATGACGAGGATGCTGATGTGGACGATGGTGATGACGATGACGATGATGTGGATGATGGTGATTGTGTTGATGATTGATGATGATGATGTTGATGATGGGAGGATGATGATAATGATGATGGGGGGTTGGTGATGATGATGATGATAGGTTGATGATGATGATGGTGATGCTCACCGAAATCTGGCTAGGGGAGGTCCGGCGAAGGAGGTCGAACAGGAAGGAGGACAGGGAAGAGGACTCGGGTTCAATAGCTGTGGAGGTGGTCGAGGAGGAGGAGCAGGGAAAGGTGGAGGTCAGGGAGGAGTTTGTGTTAATGGTGGTGGTGATTCGGGTCAGGGGTCATGTGCTCCGGCGAGGAGGAGAAGAGGGTGGTGGTTCTACTGGGACGAGGTGGAGATGGCGAAGGAGAATACGGTGGGCAGTGGTGGTCGTCCGGGGGAGATGAGGAGGAGTTCGTGGAGAAGAATACGGTGGTGTGAAGTTGTCGTGGGCTGTGAGCAGTGGGAAAGACGACGGTGGTTCTGGCGAGGATGGCAGCATCGAGTTGAGGTAGGGTCAGGCGACTGCGGGCGGTTGAGCAGCGAGTGCAGGCTGCTCTGGTCAGGTTGGCCCAGGCGGAGGGTATTAATGGTGGTGTTGACGAGCAGAGATGGTCGCGGTGGAGATCCGGCGGTTCTGCGCAAGGGAGGGAAGTAGGTTGGCGAGGTGGTCGAGTACTGGTGGTGACGGAGAGTCGAGGCTGGCGGAGCACAACGGCTCGGGGTCGGTGTTAATGGTGATGTTGTTGCTGCTGTCAGGTAGAAGGAAGAGGGTGGACAGGGAAGGTGTAGGGAGGAGGATCCGGCGGCTCAGCGGAGGAGGATGGCCGGCGGTCGTGAGGAGGGAGATGAACAATAGAGGGGAAAGGGGTCGGCTGAAATAGGGTTGGTTTTAGAGAAAAAGGAAAAAGCAAAGATAGGGAATATTTATATACACATGGGGTTGAGTTAACCTAGGAATAGTTTGACTTGGTCAACATTCTCTTAGAATTGGGCTTGGGTTGTCATGTAGGTATTTTAATGGGCTAGGATTTGGTTTAATTAAAAATGATTTGCTAGGATTAAATGAGGGCGATGTTGCGCGTTGTACATTCCAAAAATTATAGAAAAATTCGTATGAAGGGGAAAGATGGGTTTCTTCATGTATTGTCCAATGGTGTGGACACCTTAATGCATTTTTCATAAAAGCGTCCAACAATTGGAAAATTGCACAAAGATGGAAATTGGGTTTAAATTAATTAAAATAAATACGCATGGTGTTCTGAAATTAATTAGAAGTACATGGGGATAAAATTAGGTGGGACACAAGTATCATGGACATAGAGGAATTTTATCATAAATTAGGTTGTACGAAACGGGTCAAGATTGTGTCTCCAATTTCGATTGGAACGCACAAGAATACAAAATCATATTTATTTAGAATTAATTATAAACGTCTGCGACGAATATTGTGCGACTAAAATGTAGTACAAGAGAGCATAATTATAAGTTATACAAAGGTCAAAATGGTAGGCGGCCACGTCTAGGACAAGGTTATAAAATTTGTTGGAAGGTAAAAGCTGGTGTAGTGCTCCACTTATCGAAGCAACAATAAGGTGCACTAAGTGATTTAATTATTGCAAAATTAAATAAAATATTGTGTCCTATTTCCAATTGGATACAAACTAGCCCTAGTTTCTCTATCTATGCCAAGTAGACCTAATTTTGGATGAGGGGGTTTACAAGCCCCAAGCCGTTCATGTAGCGCCCCGTTCTCCCGGTGCGGAGAGCGCGGCTAAGAAACACAAGACGGTATCGTTCGATCGGGATAGATTGAATTAAGAACTCGTCCTCGTTATGGATTTGTTTCTTCGGAATCGATTTCCATATTCAGTGGACTGCGCCCCAAGGATCGGCTTAGCGGCAGAGTCAGGAGGGACCTCTCCGCTGCTATCTTTTATTGTCTCGGTTTTCGATGTCGCTTGTTGCTTTCGTGCTTTGAGTTGGTTTTGGGATTTGCTTATTTTTTTTGAACGGTTTCGATGGTTTTCATTATTTTCGTTCATTGACTTGCACTTCTATTTCAAGATTGGAAAGAGAGGAAGAAGTATTAATCGAGCTGTTCGTGCGCAGGTGAACGAGCAGTAGGCGGCTTGCGAGCGGAGTCATGAAGCGCCTCTTTCCTTCTCCTTCCAAAATTTAAGTGAGTGGCTACCAACCCGATTAGCTAGCCCTGCTTCCAAGCTTCACTCCTTCGCCCCGATCAAACGATACCAAGTAATAATAAAAGAAACCAAGATAAAAGAGAATAGACTTGGTTAATACTGCTTGTAAATAACTGCACGAACGGATACTTAATAGCATGCTTGTTCGCTTGGGAATAAATCGTGAATTACTGCTTGTCTTGTACAATTGCTTGTCTTGTACTCTTGTTGCCTCAAAAAGCATGAACTGTTATCTAAGTAAACGAACTGTTCGATTACGGACAACTTGTGCACAAGGTTATTAGTTCCTGCGGACGGTCGCTGGGGCACTGGCACCGATCCGGTCCGGACGGAACTCTATTATATAGTCCATTGTGCTGGACGGGGTAGCAGGTAGCGCTCCTTGTTCATTCGCTGCATACCATTCCCGCCAGTGACTATTGTCCATTGTGGCCTCACGCCAGTGATCTCTTGTATATTTAAACCTGTTGCATACTAACTTGTGTCTTCGTGGCAGGGAAGGCATGGTAAGTATTGTGCAGGTAATTCAGACGGTCAGGTAAAATCCACCGAACGGTGGCACGTTCATTTCAGTAAATTCTATATGCTGTTTACTTGTAAATAAACTAAGGCAAGATAGAAACCCACAAAATATGCATGCTTCACTAAACAACGTGTTGATTGGTATAGTTCGGCTAGCTCGCCTTCACCAGCATGTTTCGATATGCTGACCCTCGTTGAAACAGGTTCTCCGCACTAAGGCGAACCGAGCGAGGAGCCGAAGTCGTCTTTCCAATCCAGTCCAACTGTTGGCGTACCTTCACTGCGCCCCTTGAAGCCTTTTGAAGTCCGAAGCTGCAACTCTTCATACACAAATGCAGCTCCGTGGCAAAGCTATCCTCCAGCCTGGAGGTCTTTATCGTTTTGAGTTTATAAAGGGATGTAATGTACAGGACTGCTATCTCATTTTGAGTCATCTCTTTTGTAAGTCGTTCGGCATATTAGCTAACTCGTTCAAGAGTTTGTAATAGATGTTCATTATCAATAAAGAGAACTTTTCTATGTTTCAAATCTGTGTTTCAATTTATCTGCGTACTCTGAATATGTGCTTGCTATGCAAATTATTAAAGCCTTGTGCGGGCGCAACCCCAGGCCCGCACGGCGGCCACGATTCGGGGGACGCCTCAATTGATTCTACGGAATTGGGTCGTGACAGTTCATATAGCGAACTGATATTTCAAGGCACTCAGTCAGTATTTCTATTCTTGTTCCAGTACATTCATTGCTAGTTTCCACATATATCTGTTTCACTACTAGTTATTTCTTTATGATGATTTACATGTCTTTCAAGTTTTTCTTATCTTCTAGTATTTCATTCATCATGTATTTCCTTACACTGCTTTATAGTTTTTATCAATATAATTAAAATTCTTGCTAGTGTTTGTGCTTTGCTCCAATCCTGACGGGATAACTTTTTCTAGAGGATCTTAAGGATTTCTGTTCTACCCATTATGGTCCAGGAGTAGATGGCGATTACATCCCAGATATTCCAGAGAAGCCACTCCATCTGGAGGAGACACCACCCACAGTTTTGTAGACAACACGTAGCCTAGTTTATTTATGTATTGGATTGTTCCAAACTTTGAGACTTAAGTTGTATTATGTTAAGACCTTATTTGTGTTGAGATAGCTAGACTCTTAGACTTTTTGTTATTATTTGAGATGTATTTATTGACTTATGTCGGAACTTCTTTTATATCATTTTTATATCTTTATCGTGCCATTCATCTTCCTATAAATATTATTGTGATTGAGTAGACATTATATTATTTTCACATTGTCCTCCTTATGTAGTTAAGATCATTAACATGATTTATCTTGTGAGTTGTGTTAGTTATTTTGAGACCTAGACAACGTTCTACCACCGATGTTGTGGCGTAGGCTGGACGTACCCACAACTCATGCCCAATTTTCGGGTACGGGTCGTGATACGTTTTAGTGGTGACCCATGCAAGTTTTAAAGAGTAAGGTTAGGTCACAACTAGTGCAGTATCGTAGTAGTGCTCAGACTTATAGTACTATTACGAGCATGAGACAGGGTATAGGATAAGAGTATGCTCAATCACACTAATAAGCGGGATTAGCGACATTTTTAGCGACGTCAACGGAAAACGTCGCTAATATAATATAAATTAGCGACTACATGTAAAAACGTCGCTAGACGTCGCTAATTGGCAACGTTTAACAACGTTTAGCGACTTTTATTCAGTTTTTAAAAGATAAGTCGCTATAAGTTTAATTAATGTCACTAAACGTCGCTAATATATTTTATTTAGCGACGTTTAGTGACGTATTTAGTGACGTATATCTATTAGACATTTAGCGACGTCATTAGCAACGTTAAAGACGTCGCTAATTAGTGACGTTATTATTGGCGTCGCTAAAACGTTGCTAAATTTATTTTATTTAGGGCTGATTTCCCCCATTTCCTTCGATCTCTCCCTCTCCCTCTCCCAAATTTGAAACCTCCTTCCTCCGGCTCCTCTTTCCTCCGGCTCACTTCCTCCCTCCGGCGACCCCCCTCCGGCCGCATACTCCCCCTCCGGCTCCCCTCCTCCCTCCGGCGTCCCCTCCTCCCTCCCGGCGACCCCCCTCCGGCCGCGTCCTCCCCCCTTCGCCGTCAGCTCCTCCTTTCTCCGGCTCTCCTTCTTCCTCCTGCATCCTTCCTCCGGCTCCCCTCCTCGGTGAGATCCTCTTTCTGTCTCCTTTCTCTGTCTCTCTCTTTCTCTCTAACATGATACGACACAACATGACACGATACGAAATGACCTGACACACACTAACCCTAACCCTAACCCTAACTTGAACACACACACACGCACGCGGACACACACTAACCCTAACCCTAACACGATACGACACGACCTGACACGACACAACTTGCAGTTGCTCTTCTTGCTGCTGCAGTTGCTCCCCTTGCTGCTGTTGCGCATCCCCTTATTGCCGCTGCTCTTCACTGCAGTGCATAAGAGTGCACTGCGAGTCCCTCTTGGCATGCACAATACTCCCACATCTCACACTCAAATCCTGGCCTGCCCAACTCTCCAACACTGCAGTGCACAACCTGTGCATACTATTCACTTATACATGGGGAAGATATCATATGTGATATAGAAAAACTAGGGTTTGGTGCAGTAACATTTGGATTGAGCACGAGTTGCTTGAAATCCTGGATTTGTGCTCAGATTATGAGGAAATTGGTAATATGTTGCAGTTTGGCAAGGGTTTTAATGAAAAATTTGTTTGAGGAATGGATTGAGCTACTCTAGTAGGGATTATACCAAATTATGGTAGATTTGGTGCTATTCCAGCTGGATTTATACCAAATTGTGGTATATTTGGTATGTTTAGAGGGGATTGAGGTGTTGCCATGGATGGAGCATATGGTGGAAACTCAAACCCTCTTCTTGACATAGCCAATTCCTCTAACAACCAATCAAATTTTTATGGTTCAAGTGATGAATTGTACCTTCCAACGCAAGTATCCTCCCATTTGCATCAGGTAGGTATTGATTCTTTGGAGAGATCCAGCTCTGGAGCCATGGCTGCTCGAGTCGTGCTCTCCACTAGCTTCAAGAGCATGATCCAAAGGCTCTGATATCAATTGATACCAAATTGATGGGTCCTCTTCCTCAGGAATTGGAGGAGAACAATCACACTTAGCCAAGAAAACTGAATAAATTATAAAGAAACAAAGAACTAAATTAGAAAAGAACTAGGGTTTTTATTCAAACCATATGTACACACACACACACACACACACACACACACACACACACACACATAGGGCATTGTGTATCAAGTTAGAGCAGTTCTTACCTTCTTCCAGAGAATCACACTGTATGTAATGATTTATAGGATACATACTGTCATTTTTGCATAAGTATCTAGAAATGGATATGAATTACTATCTGCGTTATCGTTCGTGGATGTACAACCGTCATCCTGATAACATGTGCGGTGTGTGGGATGAATTCATTGAGGGTGTACAACAGTTCTTGCAGTTTGTCAAGGCGTTCCCTCAGTATATGGACGGTACCAAAATTAAGTGTCCATGTGTGAGATCTCTCAACTTGAAATATCATTCAGAAGTGGAAGTCACATATCATTTGTACTCGAAGGGCTTCACACCGAATTACTATCAGTGGACCACGCATGGAGAACTTGTGTCTCTAGCATCGGAGTCGGAGCCTTATGTGGAGCCGTATATGGATGTCCACGACCACGCTGCTTATGACGATAGGTGGGTGAACATGGTTTTTGATGCGGCGGGGCCTAGTTTCAATTCGAACAATTATGATGCAGCTAAGGAGGCACCGAATGCCGATGCTGCAAAGTTTATGGAGTTGCTGGAGAATGCAAGGACTCCACTATATCCTGGTTGTGAGGATCATTCACCGTTGGAGGTGGTTACAAGATTATTGAGTATCAAGTCCGATTTTAATATGTCGCAAGAATGCTATAATCGACTGATCGATTTAATTATAGAGATCTTGCTCGAGGGTGCAAAGTTGCCTAAAGACTTCTATCGATCTAAGAGGATGGTGAGATCGCTCTGGGTGGGATACGAGAAAATTGATGTATGTCGCAACGGGTGCATGTTGTACTACAAAGACGACAAGAATAAAGATGCGTGCTGATTCTGTGGTGCTGATTTCTACAAGGCCACTGGTAGAGAAAAGTCTGTCGGTGTAAGGAAGCCTACCGATTCGATGCACTACTTGACTTTGATGCCGCGGTTGCAGCGGTTGTTTATGGTTAAGGAGACTGCAGAAAACATGAGTTGGCACAGGCGAAAACAGATCGAATAAGTATTGGATCATCCATCCGATGGAGAAGCATGGAAGCACTTTGATCGAGAGTATCCAGATTTTTCTTCGGATCCGCGTAATGTCAGATTGGGGCTCTCCTTTGACGGTTTTACCCCATTCGGACTTTTGGGCTCCCAGTATTCATGTTGGCCTGTGATCGTCACTCCGTACAATCTACCGCCTTGGATGTGCATGTAGACTCCATATATGTTCCTAACCATTATTATTCTGGGTCCGAACAATCCGAAGAGCAACATCGATGTGTATTTACAACCTTTGATAGATGAGTTGAATCAGCTGTGGGAAGTAGGTGCCAACACGTACGATATTTCTAGAAAGCAGAATTTTCGGATGAGGGCAGCACTTATGTGGACCATCAACGACTTTTCGGCCTATAGAATGTTATCGGAATGGAGCACACATGGTCGTCTCTCATGTCTGTATTGCATGGACCGTACTAAGGCTTTCTGTTTGAAACACGGAGGCAAACCGTGATTCTTCGATTGTCATCGACAATTTCTACCGAAGGATCATCCGTACCGGAGGAACATGAATACTTTTCGTACGGGCGTTGTGGAGAAGGCCAATCCACCGCCAAGGTGGCCCGGATACACGATATAGGAAGAGGTAAAAGATTTACCAAGTGCTATCGAAGAGCCTACTAAGGGGTACAAGTGTGACGAATTTGGTCGCACCCATAACTGGATGAAGATGAGTAAATTCTGGGATCTGCCATATTGGAGCACCAATCTGATCAGACATAACCTTGATGTCATGCATATCGAGAAGAATGTATTTGATAACATAATTAATACTGTAATGGAGGTAAAGGGGAAGACGAAAGATAATCCGAAGGCCAGGTTGGACTTAGAAGAAATATGTAGACGTCCTGTGTTGCATTTGATAGAGGAAGGGAATGGAAAGTTAAATCAACCTAAGTCAGTTTTCTCACTGGAGAAAGAGGATAAATGAAGACTTTGTAGGTGGATTCAGGGTCTAAAGTTTCCAGACGGGTACATATCAAACATGAGAAGATGTGTCGACCTCAAGGAGAATAAACTGGCAGGTATGAAGAGCCACGATTGTCACGTATTCATGGAGAGGTTAATTCTGATTGCATTTCAGGAATTCTTACCGCAGGTCATTTGGGATCCATTGACAGAGCTCAGCATATTCTTCAGAGATCTTTGTTCTACTAAGTTGCTCGTCGATCGTCTAGAAAAGCAAGAGATGGACATTATAGTAATACTATGTAAGCTCGAGAAGGTGTTTCCTCCTAGATTCTTCGACTCTATGGAGCATTTGCCAATTCATCTTTCCTATGAGGCACGTTTTGGTGGTCCTGTCGGTTATCAGTGGATGTACCCCTTCGAGCGGCATCTGAATCACCTAAAGAGAAAGGTAAAAAATAAGGCACGGGTTGAGGGATCTTTTTGTGAAGCTTATGTTCTCGAGGAGATTACAAACTTTTGCTCGACGTATTTCAAACCTCATGTTGCTACTAATAAAACGAAAGCTTCGAGAAACGATGACGGATATCAGAAATCTAATGATGTAATACTCAAAGTATTCAATGCGTCCGAAAAGCCTTCGGGAAAAATGAAGAAGAGATATTTGAATGACGATGAGCTACGGGCTGCTCAGTTGTATATATTACTCAATTGCGACGAGAATGAAGTGGAGAAGCTAGAGGGGTAAGTAATTAATACGTCCACGTTTACATCATCTCAATGTAATAGTATAAGCTACTATTATGCTACTAATCAGCAGTTGCTTCATTATTTTTTAGCATATATAATGATGAGTTGAGGTCGGTTAGACCCTACATAACAGACGAAGAAGTAGAACAAGAAATGAGATGCCATTTTTCTTCTTGGTTGAGCGCATATGTAAGGTGCTTGGTAATTACTTTTTATTTCTGCACTTGCAAAACAAATAACTTACTATTGCTACTTTAGTATTTAGGTCGATCGTCTAATAACATCCGAGACTAAATCTATTAGAACTCTTGCCAAGGGACCAATTACTGTCGTTAAAATATGGCCAAGTTTCTGTGTGAATGGGTTCAGGTTCAAGTCAACAAATGCTCCTATCAGAGACAACTTTCTGGATCTTGATTCCACAAAAAATAGTTGTTTGTGTATCAAATCTTCGAACTACAAAGACGTCGATCCAGACAATAATTTCTATGGCATATTACGAGAGATTGTGGAGTTGACATATAATTATGGCACAGAACCTGCTAATATCGTGCTATTCAAGTGTGAATAGTTTGATCCGATTAAAGATCAAGGTTAGAAAATTGACAAGCATGGCCTTGTGGATATAAACTACAAGCGTAGATATCAAGGCTACAAACCATTTATTCTATCAAGTCAGGCTCAGCTCGTGTACTTCATAACTTATTCTAGACGAGGGACAACGAGGTCGGATTAGTGGGCAGTATGCAAGACTAAAGCTAAAAATACCTTTGACATTGATGAAATATCTTATCAGGAGGACAAGCTACCTCTTGTAATAAATATTGTAGATGTGGACTCAACAGAAGTTACTTATTACACAAGTAATAATGTAGAAGATATAGAATTATCAGAAGAGGAAGACAAAGTTGAAGTAGATGAAAGTGAAGATAATGAGGAGGAAGAGGAAGAGAAGGACGAGGAAGGCGAACAAGATAAATTTTCTGAAGATGATTGAAAATAAAATATTTGCCTGTAGAATGTAACTATATTTTGACTGTAGAATGTACTATTTTGACGAACATATATATTATATTTTGACTGTAGAATGTACTATTCATTTAGACTTGTGACACCACTGGTTATTTACTGTACAATTCTATGAATGCTGTGAGATATGCATAATATTTTGACTGTAGAATATACTATATATTTGTGTATTTTTTTATTCATCATATGTTGTTATCAGGTATGAAAGGACGACGCGAAGGGTTCGACAGGTCCCGAGGTAGACAGAGTGCTCCTCCGGTACTACCTACTATTGGTTCCGGATCGTCGTCGCCCAGTACTCCAGTTTATCGATCAGTCACATCTCCGACTGTGACGACGTTACGTGACATCACTCCTGGGACGAGTAGTTCCAGGCATGATAGTACTCCCTCGTCCAGCGTTTCTCCTGCTGATGGAACCATGGAGACAGATGAGCATGTAGAGGAGGTCGTGCCGACGTTGTCCCAGCATCAGCAAGATTCTCCATGCGCACCTCCGGAGGAGACGATGACAGAGATTTGGACTGACGGTACAAAGTAAGTCAATTAGATGGTTTAGCATCATATATATCGTGTATTTTTTTATTCATCATGTATTGACTTTTTTGATCTAAATAATTATCTCTATATAGATATCGTCCATCGTCGGTTCAGAGACGCCTGGGCCTATTTCTGAGGAACAACTATGGTGGCCCTTGGATCAACTACTCTGAAGCTCCGGAGGAGAGGAAGACGTTATGGTTTGCGTACTTCAAGTTAAAAGTATATTATATAAAGCCTCTAATTTATGCATATTATATAACTTATCCGTGATGCTAACTTACTAAATTATTTATTACAGCAAACGTATTTCTATCCTCCGTACCGAGCCGAGTTGATCGAGCGGATGTTTCCTGCCGTTGCCGCCAAGCTTATCCGTATCCGTGATGCTCTGGATGACCAGAAGGCTCGTAATCGTGCTGGAAAACCGATCCAAGGTTGGATCATGCCTGAGAAGTGGACTGCGATGAGGGCTAGATTCGACGATCCGAGCTACAAGGAAAGGTCTGAGTAGGCCAAGGGGCTAGGCGAAATGCTGCAAAGTGGTGTGGTGGCTCGATTCCGATGACGGAACATTTTTGTCATTTGGTATGTTTTTTATTTAAGATATATTATTTTAATGTAAGTACGATAAAATGGTAGTAGAAAAAAAATATTTAATTTTAGTACTAAATAATATATTTTTAACAGGTATAGAGGGGTGAGGATGCAAACATGGTGACCGTCTTCTTGACCACCGATCGTAAGGATAAAAATCTCATTGATGAGAGGGCCTCACAGACCTATGTAAGTATTACTTTACTTTGTTGCGATTTTAATATAACTTAGGCAATTATCGAGTATCCAATCTTTTTTAGGCCGAGTATCTTAGGCTGCGTGAGCGGGCGACTGCTAGTGCACCTACAACTGGAGAAGTTGGTACTTCCTTGCAGCCCGCTCCAGCTCTGTCGGCAGACGACCTGTGGGTGACCGCCGCTAGTGGTCTCCAGAGGGGTACGTACTATGGTACGGGATCCTATGGCACCCTGGTTGTGACGCAGTCATCTAGGGCCTCCTCGACAAGTGCACATTCCCTACAGCCCTCGCAGTCGTCGGCCAGAGTCCAGGAGGCCGTTGACCGTCAGATTGCGTCTCTCCGTGATGAGTTGCTGCGAAGGATGGAGGAGCAGCCCCGGTCCCAGCCACAGGCGGACGATCCGACGCTCATCGCACGATTCGATATGCTCGACCGCAGCATCATGGAGCTCCGGGATTTAACAAATAATCTTAGAGCCTCGACAGAGCGCAGCGTGATGGAGCTGCAGGTATCACAGCTATCCATTGGCGAGAGGCTGACGATGATGCAGGATTCAATGGTTCATTGCAGTACGGGGCTATTATCTACCATGGATTCTTACAACCAGCGACTCGTAGAGTTGGAGCGGATACGTCCTCCTGGTGTGCCTACATCGACATAGACTCTATCGACGTCACTGCCTTCTCCATCGACATCGGTGTCAATTTTACGGGAGTAGTATGATCTATTCTTATCCTTCATGTGCGCCAGTGGTCATCCTCCTGCAGATCCGCAGTAGTATAGATATTTGCATGGATATTTGCTGGATATTTGTATTCTTTGTATTATTTAGGATGAGACTCATTGTATGGATATATATTTCCTGTATTCTTTACGACGATATTTGCTGGATATTTTATTTTCTTCAAATTTTATTATATTATTCATATTAAATATATGTTAATTTACCGGTGTTGAGTGTTCAACCTAAGGGGGTCGACAAACCCAGAAAATTCAATGGAGGGTTGCTCCGGGTCTATTTGTACATATTGTGAATTAATAAATTGCAGGAATAATAGTTTGGAAATAATTCAGTATTCATTTTTTTTATTTTTTCACTGTACAATTAGTGACATTTTTAGCGACGTTTAGCGACGTTACTACACGTCGCTAAATACGTCGCTAAGTTGCGACGTTACTACCCGTCGCTAATGACATCGTGAAAAACGTTGCTAAAAATGTCGCTGTACGTCGCAACTTGCTAACATGGCACTATTGCCAGGTCATTAAAGACGTTGCTGTAACGTCTCTATATAAGTCGCTAATTAGCGACGTTAAGCGACATATGAGCACGTCGCTAATTAGCGACGTTACGTCACTAAACGTCGCTAATCTAGCGACACATTTATGTCGCTAAAAAACGTCGGTATAGCGACGTTTAGCAACGTTTTTCCTTTCAGCGACTAGCTGAAAGGCGACTGTAAAATATCGCTAATTACGTCGCTCAAAGTAATTAGCGACATTTATTGGTCATTTAGCGACGTTTCTTTACGTCACTAATTTGACTTTTTCTGGTAGTGTCACAACTAGGAAATTTCCAGATTTATTTTGTTATTCTGAATATTTGCTTCCTTTAAATTTTACTGTCCTTCTTTGATGATATCGTATCTTTTGCCTTAATTGATTTCTTGTTTCGATCTGTCTTCAGGATGTCGCCGAAGACTAGGTCGCTGGGATTGGGACCCGCAGCTTCTGAGTGGTCTGCCACCTCTTGACCTGCCATCCAGACAACTGGGGTTGCTTCTCCTACTTCACCTGTTCATGTAGGAGTTTTCGCAGCCTTAGGGGGTCCTCCTCCCCACCTGTCCAGAGGGTTGTCCCGGCTATTACGGAGGACCTTCCACCACCACAGATTTTGTTTCCAGGAGTCGTGCCCGCTGATGGGGCACAAATGTTCGCATTGCTCCAGGGCAAGGTAGATGCTGAGAGGACGTCGGCAGAGGCTCAGCAAATTCAGGCTGAGGCGCAGAGGGTGCAGGCATAGGCGCACCAAGCGCAGACTAAGATGATGAGGAAGAGCATGGAGAATGCTCATCAGGTGGCTCTCCAGGAACTGGAGAGAGTCGCACAGCAGCATCCTTGCCAGCAACAGCAGCAACAGAGGCCAGGCACTATAGTGGACTTCAAGAGGATGATACCTCGTGAGTTCAAGGGTGTAGAGGGGATACTCTACGCCGACGACTGGCTGGAGGACATAGAGAGGAACTTGCACATGTCTCAGATTCCAAAGAGTCTTCAGATCAAGGCTGTCGACAGCCAAATGTTCGATATCGAGCTGACTTGGTATCGTACGGAGCCGAGACTTACTGTTAGAGGACTTACTTGGGAGGCTTTCAAGAAGATTTTTAAGGAGAATTTCTTTCCCGACGTGGTCCTGGGAACCTTGGAGAGTCAGGTCCATGACTTGGTCCAAGAAAATATATCGGTCGACGAGTACGCCGCAGAGTTTTGCCGCTTGAGTCATTTCGCATCGTCGATGATTCGGGACCCAGAAGACCGAGCTCGAAAGTTTAGAAAGCGGCTGATGAGAGAGATCAAGTCTATACTTCTGGACGTCACACTGCTACCTTTGAGGGCATTCTGATAGATGCCCATATTGCCGAGGATGATCTGGACCTCAGGCCCAAGAGAGGATGCAATATTTCTGGAGGAGCGAGTGGTAGCACGGGACCGGCCAAGCGTCCCCATTTCCAGCAGCAACAGAGGCCATTTCAGCACCAGGCACTATCTCGAGGACATATTCAGCAGCAGCCGCAGAGGCAGACCTATCCCGCTGTCTAGTGTGCGTACTGTGGGAAAACGGGACACATGAGAGACATCTGCAAGAAGAGACTGGGTACATATTTGTTGTATGGATCGTCAGCACACCAGTTGAGAGATTGTCCGTCTATTCAGACTCATCCAGGTCAGGGTGGGGCAGCCGCTCAGAGGGGACCTGTCAGAGTACCTACTGCATCATGAGGCCAGTAGAGGGGACCTCCACTCCTGCCACAATAGCAGATGTTTGTCCAGCACCAACTGCAGCAGAGAGGAGCACCCCAGGGATGAGCGTATGCCATGATGGTCGAGGAGGCCGAGCGAGTAGGAGACGTGATATCAGGTTCAGTTCTTCTTGATTCAATTCCAGCATTTGCATTATTTGATTCTAGCGCTTCCCATAGTTTTGTTTCTGTATCTTATGCTCTTAAGCATCGTTTAGAGGCAGAACCCTTAGATAGGACTTGCAAGATCATGACTGGGGGAGGCATTATCCTAGTCAGTAATTTTTGCAAGAAACGGAGAGTTTCATTCGGAGGACGAGAGTTGAGTGTGTGCTTACTCGTAATGCCACTTCCGGGATACGATATTATACTCGGGATAGATTGGTTGAGTAGGCACCATGCTACTATAGATTATCATAGAGGCAGAGTGATATTTTGACTACCAGGAGAGCCAGATTTCGAGGTCGCCAGAGGAGCAGCGGAGCAGAGCAGGGGCATCTTTTGTGGAGCCAGGGTGGAAGAGAAGGAGTTGCCACATCCTTTGATAGCGGAGTTCCTGGATGTCTTTCCAGAGGAGTTGCCAGGATTGCCGCCAGACAGAGATATCGAGTTCTCTATAGATTTGGTGCCAGGCGTAGAGCTAATATCACATCACGTCTATAGGGTCAACAACAACGAACTGGCAAAGTTGAAGAAGCAGGTTAATGAGTTACAGGATAAGGGCTTCATCAAATCCAGTTTATCACCGTGGGGTGCTCTAGTATTTTTTGTACCAAAGAAGGATGGGTCGGTATGCATGTATATCGACTACAGAGCTCTGAACAACCTCACTATCAAGAATAAATACCCGCTGCCATGGATAGATGATCTATTTTATCAGTTGAGCGAAGCGAAGATATTTTCGAAGATAGACTTGAGGTCAGGATACCACCAGGTGAAGGTGAAGATGGAAGATATTCCCAAGATAGCTTATCGGACTCCGTATGACCAGTTTGAGTTCATGGTGATGCCGTTTGGGTTGACTAATGCCCCGACGGTATTCATGAACTTGATGAACAAGGTATTTCACCAGTACCTTGACAAGTTCGTGGTGGTGTTCATCGATGATATTTTTGTGTATTAGAAGACACCGGAGGAGCATGAGGAGCACCTGGGGATGGTTTTAGAGACTCTCAGGAAGGAGAAGCTTTACGGAAAGCTTTCGAAGTGCGAGTTCTTCCTTGACAAGGTTGAATTCCTTGGACATGTGGTGACGGGTGATGGAATCTCAGTTAACCCGAAGAAGATCGTGGCAGTTAAGTCGTGTGCTACTCCCAGTTCGGTGGCTGAGATCAGGAATTTTCTCGGACTAGCAGGTTACTACAGGAGGTTTGTACAAGACTTCTCTAGGATTACAAAGCCGATGACTAGGCTGACCAGGAAGGATGTGAATTTTGTCTGGACGGAAGATTTTTAGGCCGTATTTGATGAGCTGAAGAAGAGATTGACGACAGCTCCAGTTTTGACATTGCCATCAGGGACAGGTTTATTCACTGTTTATAGTGATGCTTCATGGAAGGGTTTGGGTTGCGTTCTTCAGCAGCACATGAAGGTGATTGCATATGCTTCCAGACAATTACGTTCTCATGAGAAGAACTACCCTACCCATGATTTGGAGTTGGCAATAGTCATCTTTGCTCTAAAGATGTGGAAACACTATCTGTACGGAGAGCGTGTGGAGATCTTTACAGACCACAAAAGCTTGAAGTATGTGTTTATACAGAAAGAGCTGAACATGAGGCAGATGAGATGGTTGGAGTTGATGAAAGACTTCGATATTTCATTACAGTACCACCCAGGAAAGGCCAACGTAGTCATCGATGCCTTGAACAAGTATCCGATGGCTATGTACTTGACGACAGACTGACACTTGTTGGCCGATCTTGAGAGCTTGTGAATTAAGGTACTAGTTCCGGGTATCGAGATTCAGATATGGGGATTGCAGATACAGTCCGAGCTGATGGACAGAATCAGAGCTACGCAGTATGATGATGAGGCTCTGAGGAGTATCAGGGCCCATGTTCGGACAGGATTATCAGAGGACTTCACTATTGCTGATGATAGATCGTTGCGGCACGGTACTAGGATATGTGTGCCGAGCGGGAAGCTGCGTAAGAAAGTTTTGCAGGAGGCACATCGCTCTCAGTACTCGATACATCCAGGTTCCAACAAGATGTATCGAGACCTGAGGGAGCACGTTTGGTGGTATGGTATGAAGCGCGAGGTAGGATACTTCGTATCCAGGTGTTTAGTGTGCCAGCAGGTAAAGACAGATAGGCAGAGGCCAAGTGGATCGTTTCAGCCTTTACCCATCCCAGAGTGGAAGTGGGTAAATGTGACTATGGATTTTGTTTCGGGACTTCTGCATTCTCCAGGAGAAAAATACACGATTTGGGTTATTTTAGGCAGGTTGACCAAATCAGCCCACTTTTTACCATTCAAAGTGGGTACGGCGACGAAGAAGCTAGCAAAGATATATGTACGACAGATTGGCAGATTATATGGGGTTCCTGTGAGCATCATCTCGGATAAGGATAGTCGTTTCACTTCACACTTCTGGAGGAGTTTGCGGGCTAGCTTGGGCACTCAGCTCAAGTTCAGTACCTCATATCACCCCCAGACAGACGGGCAGTCCGAGATTCGTTGGCCCATTTGAAGTCCTCAAACGAGTCACTTCAGTTGCCTATCAAATTGCATTGCCACCAGCCCTGTCAGAAGTGCATGATATTTTCTATGTGTCACATCTTAGAAAGCATGTGCATGACCCGAACCACGTGGTAGATTTTTGTCAACTGGATCTTTAGGCAGACTTGTCGTACGCCGAAGAACCCGTTCAGATCTTAGATCGTAAAGAGAAGCAGTTACAAAATCGGGCAGTCTTGCTAGTGCACGTTCTTTGGCAGAACCACTCGGTCGAGGAGTCGACCTGGGAACTCGAATCAGACATGAAGGAAAAGTTTCCCTCATTATTTCTTTGGGGTAGGTTCTATTCCTAAGTTTTGAGGACGAAACATTTTGTTAGTTGGTTAAGATGTAGCGCCCCGTTCTCCCTATTCGGGAAGCGCGGCTAAGAAGTACTTAGTATCGCTCGATCGGGACAGATTGAATCAAGATCCTTTTCTCATTATGGATTGGTTTCTTCAAAATCAAGTCCCACATTCAATGGATCGTGCCTCAAGGAAAGACTCGGCGGCAGAGTCGAGAGGGGCCTTTCCGTTGCGCTGGTTTCTTTGCCCGTTTTCGAATGCCGCTTGGTTGCCTTTTGTTGGTTTTGTGATTTATGTTTTTCTTGAACGTTTTGATGGATTTTATTGTCTTCGTTCTTTGGATTTCGCATTTTGTATCAAATCCTTAGAGATCGAAGCAAGAGATATTAATAATATGTTGGTGCGAGCAGGTGATCGTGTAGGCGATGCACAAGCGGAGTCTTGAAGATCTCCCTTGTTCTCTTTTCTGATTCACCAACTTGTGAGTGACTTTACTTCGATTAGCACCCTTCTTCCAAGTCGTTATTCCTAATAAATTGACTCATTTTTGCATTCCGATCAACGATACCAAAAGAATAAATTTGTGTCAGAATAAAGAAGAAGTAGACTTGAAACACTTATAATGCTTGTCACATAGAATTCTCAATGATCACATTAATGAGTGCATGTCTGTTATACATATAGATATTTTGTGCTCAGTTTTAGTTAGAAATTATTCATCTATAACTGCTCAATGGATAGTACATGACTTGTGAATTGATCATATCAGTAGTAGACTATGCCATCGTACTGTGCTAAAGTAGTTTCGTTCATATTGATATTTTAAAATGCTTTGTATGTTAACTTAATGTTCAGATCATCAATGGTTATGGATAACTTGTGCACAAAGTTTTTGGTTTCTGCGAACGGTCACCAGGGCCGATTCGTCTCGGGCGGAACATCAATTAGTCGTGCTAGCAACTTAGCACGGGTGAGGCGAGAGTTTGTAGCGGGACTCGCTACTTGCGCTGCAAGCATCGTCTACCCAGACTATGGTCCATGACGGCTAGTCAAGACAGTGATCTTTATGTATATTTAAACTGTGTAGACTAATTATGTCTTCGTGGCAGAGAAGTTCATGGTAAGTTTTGTACAGGTGGTTCAGACGGTACAGGTAAAGTCACCGAACAGTGGCACATTTTGTTATGTCATTCCATTCTATCGTATATAAATAATTGAACTAAGGAAAGATAGAAAGATCACATAATAATGTTGCATGTTCACATGAATACGATGTCGATTTGGTATGTTGGGTTAGCTCGCCCTCACCGGTACTTTTCGAAGTACTGACCCTCGTTGCAGCAGGTTCCCCGAGCCGAGGTGACGCCCCGAGGAGCTGAAGCTTTCTCCAACCCTTTCCTGATCGAACGCGTTCGTGTTGTGACTTTTGGAGCCCAAGTACATAATCAAGAAAGGAGCTCGCACTTTCCTTTTTGAAGCTCCTAGGCGATGGTGCTAACTCGCACCCAAGGTATTTTGTGCTTTTAAAATATAAGTAAGGGATGTAATGTATGGATCGGCTATCTTATTTTGCGTCTAAGTTGTATGCCCATGCGGCATCTTTATTACTTTTGGGTCAAGAGTCTGTAACCAGATGTTCATTATCAATAAAAGAAAACTTTTCTATATCTCACTGTGCGATATCTTATTTGTGTACTCTGTTGTAAGTGTTCTAATATATATCATTATGCCTAGCCCTTGTGTACGCGCGCCTTACGCATGCACGATATCATGCCCGGGGGACGATTATCAATTTAGCAAAAATTAGGATGTGACATATTGGTATCAGAGCATGGCTTCAGATCCTTTAACCTTCGTGTCAGAAGAGTTTTCTTGAAACGACCCTGTCCCTCCCAGTTGAACTCTTGAATTCGCTTGGCCAAAATGAGATACGTTCCATATAGTGAGTCCATAATATATTTTGAGATTGATGCAAGTTACTTTTCTTTCAAGGAACGGCCTCAGAGCCGGATGCACAAGCGCAGATGGTGGCGCAAGTGCAAGGGAGTAGTTCTGGCACATCAGGCAGCTCAGGAAGTCCAGCTGCCGCACCCTCTGTCAATCCGTTCGAACGGATGATGCGTTTGATGGAAACGCAGCAGAGACAGGCAGAATTATGTCAGAGCCAATTTGAGTCCCGGATCGAAGCTCAATTTCTGGTGCAGCGGACTCAGGCAGAAGCACAGCAGAAGCAAATAGATACCTTGCAAACGATTGTGACGACGCTCGTCGCCACAACCATTCTGCACCAGCGGCCACCGCGATAGTGCCAGTTGTAGCCGAGACCGCGGTGCTTCAGGGCCCTCAGGAACCTCTGCCCTCAGACGAAAAGGGTCCCATCTTGCAAATATCAGAGTTTAAGAAGATTTGTCATACTAGCTTTAAAGGGACTGAGGATCCTTTCGTGGAGTTGGATTGGCTGGTTGAGTTGGAAGACCACTTCGAAGTGCTTCGCATGGACGAAACAAAGGGAGTCATTTGCGCTCAGCTTCAGCTCCGTTTAAATGTACATGATTGGTGGGATGTGTACAAACAAGCTATAATGAGTGAAGATGATATGACGACTATCTCTTGGTCCGTGTTCCCTAAAGCCTTCAAGGAGGAGTACCTTCCACCCACAGTCCATCGTGAGAAGGAAGATAAATTTATACATCTGCAATAAGGGAACATGACAATGCGTCAATATGCCTCAGAATTCAACAGGCTTGCAAAATTTGCTAAGTCTCATCTCTGTGCTGCCGAAAGTCGAGCACGAAGGTTTGAGATAGGACTGCGACCTTCTATTCGTTCCCACGTCGTCGTCCCTCAGTACCGTACCATGCATGAGTCCCTAAATCATGCCCTCTCCTTAGATCCATAGTAACCCCAGTTCGCACTGGCGCTGTATAAAATTTTAATCACAAGCGTCCTAGCAACACATGTGGTAACAATATGCATAAGTGCCACAATAACAGTGGATCTCAGGACCCAGATCCAGGGAAGAACTAGGGGCAACCTTGTGCCTTCTGCCACAGGCCAGGATACCACATTAACGAATGTCCTATTCGAAAAGGGGAATGTTTCGTTTGTGGTAAGTTTGGCCACGTTGCTCGCGATTGTCGGGATCTCCCCAACGATCCTCCTCCGTGCCGTGCACAATAGAAGCATCTTCCGTCTGAGAATCAGGGTTAATCACCTTGAGCGAACCAGACGGCACCGCAGAATGCTCAGGGCCGGGTCTATGCTCTGACTCGGGAAGAGGCATTCACATCGAACACGATGGTGTCAGGTATATTACTTTTTAATAATGTACCTGCTCGAGTATTATTTGATTCTGGTCCCACACATAGTTTTATTTCGGCAGATTTTGCTGCCGAGAACACATTTTCTATAACACCGCTAGGCCTAAACCTTAGCGTCCATACTCCATTGGGCGTGGATTTGCCAACTCACTTAGTTTGTCGTGAAGGTAACATTTGCATTATTGGAAGAAAATTATCACCATATGCGATAGTCTTAGACATCAGGGACTACGACATCATTCTGGGGATGGATTGGCTCGGCGCTTGCTCGGCTACCATTGATTGTGCGAAAAAGAAAGACATATTTTGTCTACCTGGCGAGATCAAATTTTTTTTATGCGTGCAGTCCACAGTCGAGAGCGTCGAATGCCTGTATGGTGATCTCTGCAATGTCTGCTCGGCGGATGATATATTTTGGCTGCGATGGGTACTTGGCGCCCTTTTGAGATGCGCAGCGAGATTACGCAAACGTTGAGTCTATTTTTATTGTGGCAGCTTTCTCTGATGTATTTCCCGATGAGTTGCCCGACATGCCGCCCGACCGAGACATAGAGTTCATTATTGATACGTTTCCAGAGACTCGACCAATTTCCAAAGCCCCGTATCAAAGTGCCCCAATAGAACTAAAAGAGTTAAAGGTTCAGTTGCAAGAATGCTAGATCATGGGTATATTCGTCCGAACGTGTCTCCGTGGGGTGTGCCTGTATCGTTCGTAAAGAAGAATGATGGCTCGATGCAGCTCTGCATCGACTATCGTGAATTGAATAAGGCCACTATTTGAAATAAGTACCCCATTCCCAGGATCGATAATCTCTTTGATCAACTAAAAGGTGTGACGATATTCTCGACAATTGATCTTCGCTCAGGTTAGAATCAGCTCAAGATTAGGCCGGACGACGTGTCAAAATCAGCTTTTCGCACCCGCTACGGCCACTATGAGTTTTTAGTGATACCATTCAGATTAACCAATGCCCCTGCCGCCTTTATGGATTTAATGAATCGTGTGTTCCGGCCATATCTCGACAAGTTTGCAGTAGTGTTCATTGATGATATCTTGGTGTACTTGAAGAACAGAGAGGAACATGCAGAGTACTTACGGATCGTGCTACAGATGCTTTGGGACAATAAGCTATACGCAAAACTGAGTATGTACGAATTCTGGCTGAGTAGTATATTTTTTCTCGGGCACATCATTTCTGCGGAAGGTATTTCAGTCGATCCAAAGAAAGTTGAAGCCATCGTCGAGTGGAAGCGGCCTGCATCCGTCAGTGAGATTCGAAGCTTCCTCGGGCTAGCGGGCTACTACAAGCATTTCGTGAAGGACTTTTCCTAATTAGCATCACCTCTGACTCGCCTCACACAAAAGGGAGTCGCATTTGAGTGGTCCGCCAACTGTGAAGCCTCGTTTGAAGAGTTAAAGCATAGCCTCACCTCTGTCCCATTTATTGTACTACTAGACGAGACCTCGGAATTCCAAATATTCAGCGACGCATCAGGGCAGGGCTTATGGTATGTACTCATGCAGCATGATAGGGTAATAGCCTACGCATCCAGGCAACTGAAAAAGTACGAGAAGAATTATCCTACGCATGACCTGGAGCTAGCGACAATTGTGTTCGGGCTAAAATTATGGCGACACTACCTCTATGGAGTGGCTTGCCGAATTTACACTGATCACAAAAGTTTGAAGTACCTATTCACCCAAACGGACCTTAACCTATGACAGTGGTGTTTGCTAGAATTAATAATGGACTATGACTTGACGATCGACTATACACCTGGCAAAGAAAATGTTGTAGCAGATGCATTAAGTCGAGTGTTTGCGGGATCCCTGTCCGTTGATCGCTTGTTACAAAGGGACTTAGAGAAATTGGGTATTGAACTCCGAATTCAATATCGCGGCACGCGTGTTGCTCAGATGCGCTTCGTACCCAACTTGTTAGAGAGAGTCACATCTACTCAGAGGGACGACCCATTCCTAAGAAAAATGTGCGAGCAGATTCTAGCGGGGAAGGCAAAGGACTTTGCAGTAGATGAGAATGGAGTGTTGCGAGTTAAGGGAAGGCTATGCGTCCCCAATGACTCAGAACTCAGAAAGGAGATCCTTGTGGAACTCACTATGCAGCCTATACGGTCCATCCCGGGAGCACAAAGATGTATAGAGACCTTCGCACTATTTTCTGGTGGCACAACATGAAGAAGGATGTGGCACTCTTCGTATCGTAATACATAACCTGTCAGAGGGTGAAAGCAGAACATCAGAGACCGGGAGTAGAAATACAGAATCTTGCTATCCCGGAATGGAAGTGAGAGCACATAAGCATGTAATTCATCGTTGGCTTGCCAAGGATGCAAAGGGGGAATGACACAATCTGGGTCATCGTCGACTGGTTAACCAAGTCAGCGCACTTCATTGCCATTAAAGCTACTTGGAGCATCGATCGCCTTGCCCAGACCTACCTTGATGAGATAGTTCGGCTGCACGGAGTACCAGTTTATATAGTGTCTGATCGGGACGGACGTTCCTATCATGTTTCTGGAAAAGCCTTCAGTCAGCAATGGGCACCAAGTTAAAGTTTATCTTAGCTTACCATCCTCAAACCGATGGCCAAACAGAGTGGGTGAATCAGGTACTAGAAGACATGTTGTGTCTCTGCGTAATCTATTCAAAGTCAAGTTGGGACGTTCACCTACCGTTGGCCGAATTTGCATATAACAACAATTATCAGTCCAGTATCCAAATGGCTCCGTTCGAGGCTCTGTATGGGCAGAAGTGTAGGTCACTGATCTGCTGGGATGAAGTTGGGGAACGTCAAATTCTTAGGCCGGAACTAGTTGAACAAATAGTCCAAAAGGTTCGGTTGATTCGAGAGCGACTAAAAATAGCACAAAGCCGACAAAAAAGCTATGCCGACATTCATCGTCGACCTCTTGAGTTCTTTGAAGGTGATTATATGTTTTTAAATGTTTTGCTCATATGAAGAATTATGAGATTCGGAGTAAAGGGAAAGTTAAGTCCGAGATTCGTTGGCCCGTTCGAAGTCCTCAAATGAGTCACTTCAGTTGCCTATCAAATTGTATTGCCACCAGCCCTGTCAGAAGTGCATAATATTTTCTACGGGTCACAACTTAGAAAGTACATGCATGACCCGAACCACGTAGTAGATTTCGGTCAACTGGATCTGCAGGCAGACTTGTCGTACGCCGAAGAACCCGTTCAGATCTTAGATCGTAAATAGAAGCAGTTATAGAATCAGGCAGTCTCGTTAGTGCGCATTCTTTGGCGGAACCACTCGGTCGACGAGTCGACATGGGAACTCGAATCAGACATGAAGAAGATATTGATCATCTATTTGTGCGTGTTGGTGATCGAGTAGACGACGCACAAGCAGAGTCTTGAAGATCTCCCTTGTTCTCTTTTCTGATTCACCAACTTGTGAGTGACTTTACTTCAATTAACGCCCTTCTTCCAAGTCTTCATTCCTAATAAATTGACTCATTTGTGCATTCCGATCAACGATACCAAAATAATAAAATTGAGTCAGAATAAAGAAGAAGTAGACTTGAAACACTTATAATGCTTGTCTCTTAGAATTCTCAGTGATCACATTGACGCGTGCATGTCCGTTATATATATAGCTATTTTGTGTTAAGTTATAGTTAAAAATTATTCATCTATAATTGCTCAATGGATAGTACATGACTTTGGTATGGTGCTCGAGTAGTAAGGTTTGTGGGCAGTTTGGTTACACAGACTTTAGGTTTAGATATATACAACTGCAGGTGGTTGTACAAATATTTGTAGGCAAAGTGGTGTATCAAGTTGAGTTTCAAGGGTAGCCATGAGTTGAGGATAAGTCTGTTATAGAGATGCACTAATGTGCGGTCATGCATAGATACATGTAAGTATCAGTTTAGGTTGAGTAGCAGGTAAGAGTATTAGGAACAGTGTGAATTTGGGTATCGGGTTCAGGCATCATATGGTAGAAGTGGGGTATGCAGGGGTTATCTAGGAGTGTTGAGTGTTGTATCAGATAGGGGTTCCAATTCAGTGGGAGGTTAATAATGCTCGAGTGAAGTTCAGGTAGTTAGAGATGGGGTAAGTACAGGTATAGGTAATTGGTGAACTGTGTGTTGTGTGCCAATGTGTGTTAGGTATCCAACTGATGTGTGCAAGTATGTTTCACTTAAGGTGAGCGTGTCTGCCTATGTCTAGTGTGTTGCCAGAGTGTGTTATAGCCTATGAAGTATCAGAGATGGTGTCGAGTGGGTGCATCACAGTGTCAGTTAATGTATCAGGTATATGAAGTGTTGGGTATATCAAATGTTAGACAAGTATTAGAGTGAGGCTAAGATGTTGAGGTATTGGTATACCAAATAGGTAGTGTATCCATAAATAGGAGTGTGAGAGTAGGCAAGTATTGGTAGCAACAAGTGTTGCATTGGAAGGGTACTGCTGAACCTGTGTTTGCAGGCAGCTTTGTAGGATCAGTTCATGAGCATTGATGAGTAACGTGTATCAGTGATTTGAGGATTCAGTGTATGTGGGTCTGTTGGTGTGATATGAAGGTGAAGGTAGGGCTTATATGCAAGTAGATACTGCAGCAACAGTAACTTAGAAGGAGGGTATGTGAGTGTGTTTCAGTTAGGACTTTTTGAGTGTCAAGTAACAGTTAGGTATCAGTGTAGGTTGTGTGGCTGGGTGAAAGAGGTTAGCATGAGTAGATGCAAAGTGGGGGTATGAATGGTGGGTTGGTGAAGAATAAGTGTATCAGTGAGGTATCTATACTAGGGTATCAAGGAAGTTGAGGTGTGCTAGAAGTTATTATCAGTGTAAGTTAGTTAATACAAGTTGGATAAATATAAGCTAAGGTGTTAAGTTAAGAGTTGTATTAAATGCTAAGATACTAGGATTATGAGTGTAGTTGGACAAGGTATTAGTAAATAGACAAGATATTGGGGTAGTGGGTTTTATAGAGTATTGTGATATATGGAATACTATATATTAACTAGTATATATATAGATGCTTAGTAATATTAGTTAGTATAACCTTGTTTAGCAAGTATTGACCTAGAAAACATAGAGTGGTAAGGTATTGACCTAGTTAACCTAGTATGGACCTAGAAATGACTTGGAGACCTAGTATTAGGCTAGTATAGCATATTTATAATTCAAAAATACTATTGTGACTTGATGTTTCATATATAGGTTAGTGAGACACCAGTTCGGGCACAGTTTGACATCGCTTGCTCAGGACCAGAGGTGAGTACATTCTCTGACAGTTTTTATTATTTGATCATTACTATGATTCTAGTTATAGTGTATACCTGATTCCGACACAGTGGACACACGGGCTAAGTCTTGATTGGAATCCATCGTACTAACTGAGGAAGGAGAAATATTAGCAAGTTATATGATCATACCCCACCTTACATGCGTCATAGCTCACCCCACACATCACGTAGGGTGTAGCCTGACCATTTATATGCCTCATAGCCTGTTATATATGATTAGCCTGACTTTTGCTCGTATCATAGCTAACTAGATGGTTAGTCTGACCTCACATGTATCATATCCAATCATATATAACAAGCCTGATCTAGCCCCAAGCCGTTCACATAGCGAACTGATATTTCAAGGCACTTAGCTAGTATTTTTATTCTTGTTCCAGTACATTCATTGCTAGTTTCCATATATATTTGTTTCACTGCTAGTTATTTCTTTATGATGACTTACATGTCTCCCCAGTTTTTCTTATCTTCCAGTATTTCATTCATCATGTATTTTCTTACACTGCTTTATAGTTTTTATCAATATAATTGAAATTGCTGTTAGTGTTTGTACTTCGCTCCAATCCTGACGGGATAATATTTTCTATAGGATCTTGAGGATTTATGTCCTACCCATTATGGTTCAGGAGTAGATGGTGATTACATCCCGAAAATTCTAGAGGAGAAACTCCATCTGGAGGAGATACCACCCACAGTTGTTTTGACAACACTTAGCCTAGTTTATTTATGTATTGGATTATTCCAAACTTTGAGACTTGAGTTGTATTATGTTGAAACCTTATTTGTGTTGAGATAGCTAGACTATTAGACTTTTTGTTATTATTTGAGATATTTTTCTAGACTTATGTCGGAACTTCTTTTATATTATTTTCATATCTTTATCGTGCCATTCATCTTCCTATAAATATTATTGTGATTGAGTAGACATTATATTATTTTCTCTTTGTCCTCCTTATGTAGTTGAGATCATTGACAAGAGTTGTGTTAGTTATTTTGAGACCTAGACAATGTTCTACCGTCGATGCTGCGGCGTAGGCTGGACGTACCCACGATTCATGCCCAATTTTTGGGTACGGGTCGTGACACTTTTGCCGTCGCAATTTTTTTTCGTTTGCCGAATTGCTAACAAGGTACTGAACTAAAAAAAAGATGCAGTGTGATTTATAATCCATAGCTGGTAGAAGCGTTAATCATATCAGTATTTTCAAGACGAATGCTTACAATTTAGTATAGTTTACAGAATCGGCAAGTACCAATCTTATACGACCGATATCGATCCGATATGGCTGATATCCTTACGGTTTGACATGTTTCGATTCGATATCGATCGATTCCGATGCAGATAGATATCAACATTGGTGATCTCTTTTTCAGTCAATTAAAAAAAGAAAATTGAATGAAAAAGATCAATTAACAAGGGTGTAAAAATAGAGTAAACTTGTAATAGAAAAAAAAACCTAATCTATCGTAGGTAAACAAACCCGAAAGGGTGACTACTGTTTCATTCAATTAAGAAACATCACATGAAGTACTTAAAATTATGGCTAAATGTATAAAATATTTTTTCTAAAGTTTTAATAATTTATTAATACTATTTGTTTTCTGATACCAAAAAAATTGATAGCGCTGATAGTGCAAATTTCAGGAGAAGTGTTAGATTAGTTAGCTAGACATGTACTTCTATATCTATCCTTAATATCCTTGGGCACTTATTTTACTCTCACGATTTTTTAGAACTAAAGTGGAAGACCAATCCTCGACTATAAATCTATATCAATATATTGTAACTAAATGAACACTATTCTTGCGTCACGATAAGGCGTTTGAGGAATAGAACCGTCAAAGAGGGTGATTCGGTAATGATAGTCATGATAAGATTTAGGATTTGAGAGATATTTATAATTAGGGTTGGTAAGAAGAACATAAGTTAGTGTGGAGGAGTTTTTCAGAAGGAAGAGGAGAAATAAGTGTTGTCGAGAGAAAGAAAGAAGGAGGGCATCAAGAAGGAGATTTGATAGCGGGAGGGAGGGATCGGTTAGACCGATACCATATAAGTTGATAAATTTATGTATATTCTTCTCCAACTGGAGTCCTTAATATATAGGAATTACAGATAGTATAAATGGCCAATTAGAGCTTAGACTCTGGATTTTATATCAGCTTAGAGTTTAAGTCCTGACATTTGCAATTGGAAGGTTTGGACCATGAATTTATTTATTTATTTTTTATTATACCCTCCCTTCAAGACTGAAAATAAAATTTTGCTATATAGGCCAGGAAGGATATAATTGGAAAAAGAAAAAAAAACCAGTCACAAACTTTTCTATTAGACATGTCAGTTCTTAAACACTAAGCTGATATAAAATATAGGGTCCAAACACTAATTATTTCTAGTATAAATCAAATCAAAACTTACCATATTCTACGTAGAAATAAAGATAAAAAAACTTAAAAAAAATCACAAAAGTTATAACATTTTATTTGTGTTGAGTATATTCATTCTTACAAAATGAAAATATGGATGGTGCTTATCTACTTCACATATATCTTCTTCTTCTTCTTCTTATTCTTCTTCTTCTTCTTGTGATGATACATCACCTAATTAACTTCCAAGATTGTTATTTTATGTCCGTTGTCAAGTAAAATATTGGGATCAGAAGCATCAATACCATGCTCTGATATTACTTGTTGGACATGCGAAAGCGTTTTCAACCCACCTGAGATAACCAATCAATCTAAAGAACACCAAGCACAAATCAAAGACAACGTATATGGCGGTAACTACGTCACCTGGATAAGTCACAATCTATATAACTCAGATAAAATTATCATATTTACAAAAATCAATATTAAATATCCTTTTCCCTAATAGGTTCAACTCTCTCATCACACTCAAGAAGAAAAGAAAGATATCACAATTGAAATCACTCACCAAATCATGTAGCAATTTTTCTTGAACGAAGACGATGACTCATTGATCGGATCTCCTCTTCCTTCTGTCTTGGATAGCGAGCCGTAAGAGCGAAGCACAAACTTTCTCTTAGATTTTCTGTGGATGAGCACCCTGAATATCTACCTTTGTGCTATATTCTTTGTGTCTCGGTAACGCCCCGCTCCGAACGGTTACTTATAGAACACTTGCTACTTCGACTCGGTTGAGAATCGAGTCTCGGGGAAACCTTACCGCCAAATCAACACGGATGAAATGCAATAAAACATTTCAAATGATGGAATGACTTCTATTGAAATAAGTCCAAGAGTTTTCGTTGGTTGCTTTGCTTCTTGGTTTTGTGTTGCTTTGTGTTTTGAGTTGCTTTCAATGACTTGATTTTTATCATTTTGCTTTCTCGCTTGCACGTTCTTTTCGAATCGTAAGGGAAAAAGATCGAAGTATGCTAACCAAGTATTGTTGCATTTTCAGGACGCATAACCAAAGAGTGAACGTTGCACAAGGCTTCCCCATCCTCTCGTTCGATTTATTTGGTGAGTGGCTTAGGCCCTTCGATGAATTTTTAGTCTGCACGTCTAATAAAAGAATCTCTAGTTCACTTGAATATTGCCTCACTAAAAAGATAAGCTAAAAGAGAAAGAAAAAGTATTGCATGCCTCAAGTATAGAACCGCTACTTTACTAGTTACATATTGAATGCTTATCTGTCCCTTGTATGCTGTGCATTGAGTATTATGGCTGGAAACCTCTGGACTTGATCTAGAAAAATGAGAAAAAGAGATAGACTTGCTTGTTCATTATTTTTCAGTTGTATGATAGCACATTTTCTGATAGGAGCTTGCATTCATGCATTTGGTCTGGACAACTTGTGCACAATGATTATCTCTCGAGCGATTCCTGAGGCACTGGGGATCGTTCGACCTCGGAGAGATCTAGATACCCTGAGGCTTGAAGTCCTTATTTATGGGAGGGTAGACACGTCCATTAGTGAGATGGGCTTGTATGTCCCAACTACTAATTCCGTGGAGGGGACCATCATATAGTTAGGGCGCATGCTAGGTTTACTTTCTTGCATACCTAACACTTGATGCCTATATTGATTCATAAGTTATTCATATGCAAATTGTGGCTAACTTGTGTGTCTGCTGCAGGGATAACCGCTCGGCCGTGGATAAGAATTATTATATGCATTTGCTATTTATCGTCTATGTTTTCTTGCATGAATTGTTAAAAAAAAACTAGACAACTAGAAAAATCACTTAATAATGCTAGCTTCATATGCTTACTTAGTATGAATTTCTAAGGTAAGTTTGGCCACGGTCGCTCACCAGTACATGTGGTAGTACTGACCCACGTTTGTGGGCAAATATCCAAGTACTGGAAACAAGAGCTTGGCAAGCATTTTTAATCTGAATCGGCGTTAGCACAACCTTCTGTGGGACTATGCTCGTGCTACTTTATTTTGCTTTCCTCTCCAGTGGGCTACTCCTCTTCTACTAGATGTTTTGTTATTTTGGTCCTACTACAAGGATGTGTTGTTTGGACGTTGTGGCTAATTTTGGGAATGTAAAAAGAGTTGTAAGCGTTCTAAGACATATTTTGTTACTCAGCCAAGCAAGCTCTTTGTAATCCAAATCTTTAGTATTCAATAAAAGAAAGTATTTTGTGTGCCTATCAATGTGTTCAACTTTGGTTCTATGCATTTATATTCCGTGCCTATATATGTATATTTTCGTCTAACTTGTGTCTTGTGCAGGTACGTTGCCTGGTACAAGCGAAACTTAGGCTTGCACGGCACCGCGCCCAAGCTAGGACGATCGGTTCTGTAGGGACCAAGCGAGGACGATCGGCCCCTACGGGATCGGGGCACGACAGGTGGTATCAGAGCACGGCTTTACGTCCTTGGCCTCTTCAAATATCATTTTCGAAAATGATATAAGTTTTTAAGCGGTTTCAAAAGTCCTGAATTTTGCAAATAGTTGTGAATCTATATATAAGTAAATGGAAGGTGTTAATGTCCCTAAGAGTATGAAAACCCAACTTCCCAAGCATTGAGTCTATAATACGTTATGAGACTAATGCAAGCTACTCTCTTTTGCAGCAAGATGACTAAAATAGGTGTTAGTAATCCTGAGACATAGCGCACCGTAAGCATGAGCGATGATCAAATTGATCGGCTGATCACTATGTTTTAGAATCAAAATGATCATCATGCTGCACAACAGGAACGGTTCGAAGCTCAGCAGCAACGGGCTGATGCAAATACCTTGGCACAACAACAACAGCTTGAGTCTCTGACTCAGATTGTGACAATACTAGTTGCACACAGTGATGCATCGGGAACCGCTGCAACACCTGCAACTTCCCCGACCATGCCTCATGGAGCAGGTTTAGCAGAAACTATCGAGCCTCGTCGTGCGGCCGGGAAGTCTACCTTTAAAGGTGCCGAGTTTCTGAAGTTGAACCCTCCGGAGTTTGAAGGCAGGACCGCGTCAGATAAGGTGATGGACTGGATCGCAATGATGGAGAGCTTATTTGAGTTTGCTTCAATACCTACGAACAAGAGGGTGGCGTGTGCAGACATGCAGCTACGGTTACGTGCACACGATTGGTGGAAAATAAAGAAAGCAGATCTTGCCACCAAGCTTCAGGATGGTAAGATCACTTGGAGAATGTTCAAGGAAGCATTCCTTGCACAATATCTCCCTCCAGCTGTCAGACAGAAGAAAGAAGATGAGTTTACCGAACTTAAGCAAGGGAGCATGTCCGTCGAAGACTATAAGTCAGAATTCTCCAAACTTGCTAAGTTCGCTAGCTCAATGATTCCTGATGAGGGAGCCCGCACACACCGGTTCATAAAAGGCTTAAATGATAACCTAAGAAAGGATATTATGAATCAGGAGTGCAAAACGTACATACAAGCCTTTGAGACAGCCGTGCAGAATGAGCAGTTCATGCCACGAAGTGCACCGGAGAAGGCACCGGCTCCTCGAAATCCTTCTACAAAAGACATCATAATGGGGAAAGAAAGATAGCGAGCGAGCAGCGCCCAGGTCCAGAGTGCAGTTATTGTGTCAAATCGGGCCACACCGTAAACATTTGTCGTGCTGCAAACTACTAGTGTTTTAACTGTGGACAGAAAGGACATCTGGCTGTGAACTGTCGAAATAAGAGGGTTCACCGCCGTACAGTAACAACAATACTGCTCAGATAGAGACTCATACCCCTCCAAGCCCACCTATTAAACAAAATGATCAGACGAGAAGGGCTAGAGTGTATCAGCTAAATATAGAACGTGAAACGAGTGGGCACGATTTTGGTGAGTCTGATTCCTTTGATCTGTTGATGCATCGTTTATCGCCTCCTTGATCTCTTAAGTTTTGAGGACGAAACTTCTTCTCAGTGGGGTAGTATGTAATGCCCCGCTCCGAATGGTTACTTATGGAACACTTGCTACTTCGAATCGGTTGAGAATCGAGTCTCGGGGAAACCTTACAGCCAAATCAACACGGACGAAGTGCAATAAAATATTCCAAATGATGAAATGACTTCTATTGAAATAAGTCCAAGAGTTTTCGTTGGTTTCTTTGCTTCTTGGTTTTGTGTTGCTTTGTGTTTTGAGTTGCTTCCGATGACTTGGTTTTCATGATTTTACTTTCTCGCTTGCGCATTTTTTTTGAATCATAAGGGAAAGAGATCGAAGTATGCTAACCAAGTATTGTTGCATTTTTAGGACGCATAACCAAAGAGTGAACGTTGTATAAGGCTTCTCCATCCTCTCGTTTGATTCGTTCGGTGATTGGCTTGGTCCCTTCGATGAATCTTTAGTCTGCACGTCTAATAAAAGAATCTCTAGTTCACTTGAATATTGCCTCACTAAAAAGATAAGCTAAAAGAGAAAGAAAAAGTATTGCATGCCTCAAGTATAGAACTGCTACTTTATTATTTACATATTGAATGCTTATCTGTCCCTTGTATGCTGTGCATTGAGTATTATGGCTGGAAACCTCTGGACTTGATCTAGAAAAATGAGAAAAAGAGATAGACTTGCTTGTTCATTGTTTATCAGTTGCATGATAGCATATTTTTTGATAGGAGCTTGCATTCATGCATTTGGTCTGGATAACTTGTGCACAAGGATTATCTCTCGAGCGATTCCTGGGGCACTGGGGATCGTTCGGCCTGGGAGAGATCTAGATACCCTGAGGCTTGAAGTCCTTATTTACGGGAGTGTAGACACGTTCATTAGTGAGATGGGTTTGTATGTCCCAACTGCTAATTCCGTAGAGGGGACCATCATGTAGTTAGGGCTTATGCTAGGTTTACCTTCTTGTATACCTAACACTTGATGCTTATATTGATTCATTAGTTATTCATATGCAAATTATGGCTAACTTGTGTGTCTGCTGCAGGAATAACCGCTCGGCCGTGGATAAGAATTATCATATGCATATGCTATCTATCGTCTATATTTTCTTGCATAAATTGTTAAAAAGAAACTAGACAACTAGAAAGATCACTTAATAATACTAGCTTCATATGCTTACTTAGTGTGGATTTCTAAGGTGAGTTTGGCCACGGTCGCTCACCAGTACATGTTATAGTACTGACCCACGTTTGTGGGCAAATATCCAGGTACTGGAAACGATAGCTTGGCAAGCATTCTGAATCTGAATCGGCGTTAGCGCAACCTTCCGTGGGACTGTGTTCGTGCTACTTTATTTTGCTTTCCTCTCCAGTGGGCTACTCCTCTTCTGCTAGATGTTTTGTTATTTTGGTCCTACTACAAGGATGTGATGTTTAGACGTTGCGGCTAATTTTGGGAATGTAAAGAGAGTTGTAAGTATTCTAAGACATATTTTGTAACTCAGCCAAGTAAGCACTTTGTAATCCAAATCTTCAGTATTCAATAAAAGAAAGTATTTTGTGTGCCTATCAAAGTGTTCAACTTTGGTTCTCTGCATTTATATTCCGTGCCTATATATGTATTTTTTTGTCTAACTTGTGTCTTGTGCAGGTACGTTGTCTGGTGCAAGCGCAACTTAGGCTTGCACGGCATCGCGCCCAAGCGAGGACGATCGGTTCTGTAGGGACCAAGCGAGGACGATCGGCCCCTACGAGATCGGGGCGCGACAGGTGGTATCAGATCATGGATTTATGTCCTTGGCCTATTCAAATATCATTTTCAAAAATGATATAAGTTTTCAAGCGGTTTCAAAAGTCCTGAATTTTGAAAATGGTTGCGAATCTATATATAAGTAAATGGAAGGTGTTAATGTCCCTAAGAGTATGAAAACCCAACTTTCCAAGCAATGAGTTCATAATACGTTATGAGACTAATGCAAGATACTCTCTTTTGCAGCAAGATGACTAAAACAGGTGTTAGTAATCCTGAGACATCGCGCACCGCAAGCATGAGCGATGATCAAATTGATAGGCTGATCACTATGTTTTAGAATCAAAATGATCGTCATGCTGCACAACAGGAACGGTTCGAAGCTCAGCAGCAACGGGCTAATGCTAGAGCCTTGGCACAACAGCAACAGCTTGAGTCACTGACTCAGATTGTGACTACACTGGTTGCACACAGTGGTGCATCGGGAACCGCTGCAACACCTGCGACTGCCCCGACCATGCCTCATGGATCAGGTTTAGCAGAAACTATCGAGCCTCGTCGTGCGGCCGAAAAGTCTACCTTTAAAGGTGCTGAGTTTCTGAAGTTGAACCCTCCGGAGTTTGAAGGCAGGACCGCGCCGGATAAGGTGATGGACTGGATCGCAAAGATGGAGAGCTTGTTTGAGTTTGCTTCAATACCTGCGAACAAAAGGGTGGCGTGTGCAGACATGCAGCTATGGTTACGTGTACACGATTGGTGGGAAATAAAGAAAGCAGATCTTGCCACCAAGCATCAGGATAGTAAGATCACTTGGAGAATATTCAAGGAAGCATTCCTTGCACAATATCTCCCGCCAGCTGTCAGACAGAAGAAAGAAGACAAGTTTACTGAACTTAAGCAAGGGAGCATGTCCGTTGAAGACTATGAGTCAGAATTCTCCAAACTTGCTAAGTTCGCTAGCTTAATGATTCCTGATGAGGGAGCCCACACACATCGGTTCATAAAAGGCTTAAATGATAACCTAATAAAGGATATTATGAATTGGGAGTGCAAAACGTACATACAAGTCTTTGAGATAGCCGTGCAGAATGAGCAGTTCATGCCACGAAGTACTCCAGAGAAGGCACCGGCTCCTCGAAATCCTTCTACAAAAAGACATCATAACGGGGAAAGAAAGATAGCGGGCGAGCAGCGCCCAGGTCCAGAGTGCAGTTATTGTGGCAAATCAGGCCACACCGTAAATATTTGTCGTGCTGCAAACAACGATTATTTTAACTATGGACAGAAAGGACATCTGTCTATGAACTGTTGAAACAAGAGGGTTTTGTCGTCGTACAGTAACAACAATACTGCTCAGATTGAGACTCATACCCCTCCAGGCCCACCTCTTGAACAAAATGATCAGACGAGAAGGGCTAGAGTGTATCAGCTAAATATAGAACGTGACACGATTGGGCACGATGTTGGTGAGTCTGATTCCTTTGATCTCTTGATGCATCATTTATCGCCTCCTTGATCTCTTAAGTTTCGAGGATGAAACTTCTTCTCAGTGGGGTAGTATGTAACGCCCCGCTATGAACGGTTACTTATGGAACACTTGCTACTTTGACTCGGTTGAGAATCGAGTCTCGGGGAAACCTTACCGCCAAATCAACACGGACGAAGTGCAATGAAACATTCCAAATGATGGAACGACCTCTATTGAAATAAGTCCAAGAGTTTTTGTTGGTTGCTTTCCTTCTTGGTTTTGTGTTGCTTTGTGTTTTGAGTTGCTTTCGATGACTTGGTTTTTATGATTTTGCTTTCTCGCTTGCGCGTTCTTTTCGAATCGTAAGGGAAATATATTGAAGTATGCTAACCAAGTATTGTTATATTTTTAGGACGCATAACCAAAGAGTGAATGTTGCATAAGGCTTCCCCATCCTCTTATTCGATTCATTCGGTGAGTGGATTAGGACCTTCGATGAATCTTTAGTCTGCACGTCTAATAAAAGAATCTCTAGTTCACTTGAATATTGCTTCACTAAAAAGATAAGCTAAAAGAGAAATAAAAAGTATTGCATGCCTCAAGTATAGAACTGCTACTTTACTAGTTACATATTGAATGCTTATTTGTCCCTTGTATGCTGTGCATTGAGTATTATGGCTGGAAACCTCTGGACTTGATCTAGAAAAATAAGAAAAAGAGATAGACTTGCTTGTTTATTGTTCATTAGTTGCATGATAGCACATTTTCTAATAGGAGCTTGCATTCATGTATTTGGCCTGGACAACTTGTGCACAAGGATTATCTCTCGAGCGATTCCTGGGGCACTGGGGATCGTTCGGCCTGGGAGAGATCTAGATACCCTGAGGCTTGAAGTCCTTATTTACGGGAGGGTAGACACGTCTATTAGTGAGATGGGCTTGTATGTCCCAACTGCTAATTCCATGGAGGGGACCATCATGTAGTTAGGGTGCATGCTAGGTTTACCTTCTTGCATACCTAATACTTGATGCCTATATTGATTCATAAGTTATTAATATGCAAATTGTGGCTAACTTGTGTCTCTGCTGCAGGGATAACCGCTCGGCTGTGGATAAGAATTATCATATGCATATGCTATCTATCGTCTATATTTTCTTGCATGAATTGTTAAAAAAAACTAGACAACTAGAAAGATCACTTAATAATGCTAGATTCATATGCTTAGTGTGGATTTCTAAGGTGAGTTTGGCCATGGTCGCTCACCAGTACATGTTGTAGTACTGACCCATGTTTGTGGACAAATATCCAGGTACTGGAAGCGAGAGCTTGGCAAGCATTCTGAATCTGAATCGGCGTTAGCACAAACTTTCGTAGGACTGTGCTCGTGCTACTTCATTTTGTTTTCCTCTCCAGTGGGCTACTCCTCTTTTGCTAGATATTTTGTTATTTTGGTCCTACTACAAGGATGTGATGTTTGGACGTTGTGGCTAATTTTGGGAATGTAAAAAGAGTTGTAAGCGTTCTAAGACATATTTTGTAACTCAGCCAAGCAAGCACTTTGTAATCCAAATCTTCAGTATTCAATAAAAGAAAGTATTTTGTGTGCCTATCAATGTGTTCAACTTTGGTTCTCTACATTTATATTCCGTGCCTATATATGTACATTTTCGTATAACTTGTGTCTTGTGCAGGTACGTTGCCTGGTGCAAGCGCAACTTAGGCTTGCACTGCATCGCGCCCAAGCGAGGACGATCGGTTCCGTAGGGACCAAGCGAGGATGATCGGCCCCTTCGAGATCGGGGTGCGACAGGTGGTATCAGAGCACGGCTTTACGTCCTTGGCCTCTTCAAATATCATTTTTGAAAATGAAATAAGTTTTCAAGCGGTTTCAAAAGTCCTGAATTTTGAAAATGGTTGTGAATCTATATATAAGTAAATGGAAGGTGTTAATGTCCCTAAGAGTATAAAAATCCAACTTCCTAAGCAATGAGTCCATAATACATTATGTGACTAATGCAAGCTACTCTCTTTTGCAGCAAGATGACTAAAACAGGTGCTAGTAATCCTGAGACATCACGTACTGTAAGCATGAGCGATGATCAAATTGATAGGCTGATCACTATATTTTAGAATCAAAATGATCGCCAAGCTGTACAACAGGAACGGTTCGAAGCTCAGCAGCAACGAGCTAATGCTAAAGCCTTGGCACAACAACAACAGCTTGAGTCTCTGACTCAGATTGTGACAACACTGGTTGCACACAGTGGTGCATCAGAAACCGCTGCAATACCTGCGACTGCCACGACCATGCCTCATGGAGCAGGTTTAGCAGAAACTATTGAGCCTCGTCGTGCGGCCGGAAAGTCTACCTTTAAAGGTGCTGAGTTTCTGAAGTTGAACCCTCTGGAGTTTGAAGGCAGGACCATGCCGGATAAGGTAATGGACTGGATCGCAAAGATGGAGAGCTTGTTTGAGTTTGCTTTAATACCTGCGAACAAGAGGGTGAAGTGTGCAGACATGCAGCTGCGGTTATGTGCACACGATTGGTGGGAAATAAAGAAAGCAAATCTTGCCACCAAGCATCAGGATGGTAAGATCACTTAGATTATGTTCAAGGAAGCATTCCTTGCACAATATCTCCCGCCAGCTGTCAAACAGAAGAAAGAAGACGAGTTTACTTAACTTAAGCAAGGGAGCATGTCTGTCGAAGACTATGAGTCAGAATTCTCCAAACTTGCTAAGTTTGGTAGCTTAATGATTCCTGATGAGGGAGCCCGCACACATCGGTTCATAAAAGGCTTAAACGATAACCTAAGAAAGGATGTTATCAATTAGGAGTGCAAAACGTACATACAAGCCTTTGAGACATCCGTGCAGAATTAGCAGTTCATGCCACGAAGTGCTTCGGAGAAGGCACCGGCTCCTCGAAATCCTTCTACAAAAAGACATCATAACGGGGAAAGAAAGACAGCGGGCGAGCAGCGCCCAGGTCCAGAGTGCAGTTATTGTGGAAAATCGAGCCACACCGTAAACATTTGTCGTGCTGCAAACAACGAGTGTTTTAACTGTGGACAGAAAGGACATCTGGATGTGAACTGTCGAAACAAGAGGGTTCCGCCGCCGTACAGTAACAACTATACTGCTCAGATAGAGACTCATACCCCTCCAGGCCTACCTTTGAACAAAACGATCAGACGAGAAGGGCTAGAGTGTATCAGTTAAATATATAACGTGACACGAGTGGGCACGATATTGGTGAGTCTGATTCCTTTGATCTCTTGATGCATCGTTTATCGCCTCCTTTATCTCTTAAATTTCGAGGACGAAACTTCTTCTCAGTCGGGTAGTATGTAACGCCCCGCTCCGAACGGTTACTTATGGAATACTTGCTACTTCGACTCGGTTGAGAATTGAGTCTCGGGGAAACCTTACCGCCAAATCAACACGGACGAAGTGCAATTAAACATTCCAAATGATGGAACGACTTCTATTGAAATAAGTCCAAGAGTTTTCGTTGGTTCCTTTGCTTCTTGGTTTTGTGTTGCTTTGTGTTTTGAGTTGCTTTCAATGACTTGGTTTTCTTGATTTCGCTTTCTCGCTTGCGCGTTCTTTTCGAATCGTAAGGAAAAGAGATCGAAGTATGCTAACCAAGTATTGTTGCATTTTCAGGATGCATAACCAAAGAGTGAACGTTGCATAAGGCTTCCCCATCCTCTCGTTCGATTCATTCGGTGAGTGGCTTAGGCCCTTCGATGAATCTTTAGTCTGCATGTCTAATAAAAGAATCTCTAGTTCACTTGAATATTGCCTCACTAAAAAGATAAGCTAAAAGAGAAAAAGTATTGCATGCCTCAAGTATAGAACTGCTACTTTATTAGTTACATATTGAATGCTTATTTGTCCCTTGTATGCTGTGCATTGAGTATTATGGCTGGAAACCTCTGGACTTGATCTAGAAAAATGAGAAAAAGATATAGACTTGCTTGTTCATTGTTCATTGTTCATTGTTCATTAGTTGCATGATAGCACATTTTCTGATAGGAGCTTGCATTCATGTATTTAGTCTGGATAACTTGTGCACAAGGATTATCTCTCGAGCGATTCCTGGGGCACTGGGGATCGTTCGGCCTGGGAGAGATCTAGATACCATGAGGCTTGAAGTCCTTATTTACGGGAGGGTAGACACGTCCATTAATGAGATGGGCTTGTATGTCCCAACTGCTAATTTTGTAGAGGGGACCATCATGTAGTTAGGGCGCATGCTAGGTTTACCTTCTTGCATACCTAACACTTGATGTCTATATTGATTCATAAGTTATTCATATGCAAATTGTGGCTAACTTGTGTGTCTGCTGCAGGGATAACCGCTCGGCCGTGGGTAAGAATTATCATATGCATATGCTATCTATCGTCTATGTTTTCTTACATGAATTGTTAAAAAGAAACTAGACAACTAGAAAGATCACCTAATAATGCTAGCTTCATATGCTTACTTAGTGCGGATTTCTAAGGTGAGTTTGGCCAAGGTCGCTCACCAGTACATATGGTAGTACTGACCCACGTTTGTGGACAAATATCTAGGTACTGGAAGCGAGAGCTTGGCAAGCATTCTGAATCGACGTTAGCGCAACCTTCCGTGGGACTGTGCTCGTGCTACTTCATTTTGCTTTCCTCTCCAGTGGGCTACTCTTTTTCTGCTATATGTTTTGTTATTTTGGTCATACTACAAGGATGTGATGTTTGGGCGTTGTGGCTAATTTGGGGAATGTAAAAAGAGTTGTAAGCCTTCTAAGACATGTTTTGTAACTCAGCCAAATAAGCACTTTGTAATCCAAATCTTCAGTATTCAATAAAAGAAAGTATTTTGTGTGCCTATCATTGTGTTCAACTTTGGTTCTCTGCATTTACATTCCGTACCTATATATGTATATTTTTGTCTAACTTGTGTCTTGTGCAGGTACGTTGCCTGGTGCAAGCGTAACTTAGGCTTGCACGGCATCGCGCCCAAGCGAGGACGATCGGTTCCGTAGGGACCAAGCGAGGATGATCGGCCACTACGGGATCGGGGCGCGACAGTCTCTACCCTCAACCAATATATATAGGATGAAAAAAATCCTATTCTAGGTCATAATAGGATTTCCTAAATAGGAAATACTAAAATAGAAATCTTATTATACCTAAAACAACTACTACTACTTCAAATTGGACTTCAACAATAGGTCATAATAAGATTTTCTAAATAGGAAACCCTAAAATAGAAATTCTATGATACCTAAAACGGCTACTCCTATTCCAGATTGGACTCCAACATAAAATATAGTAGCGTTCAGGCGTCGCTAGACTGTCTCGGCGACGACCCGACGACGTCTATGTAATTATAATTTGAAATATGCATTGTTGAACGGTTTACTGACGCAAAGTCGTCGCTACCCGGCGAGGAATGTCGTCCATTGTCAACTTGTCGTCGCTGATTTACAGTATTTTAGTAGTGGTATAAAAGTAAACAAAGATTCCTGAAATATATATATATATATATATATATATATATATATATATATATATATATATATATATAAGAAAATAATGATTAAAAATAGTAAGAAATAACAAAAGTTTTAACATTTCATTTGTGTTGAGCATATCCCCTCTAATTACAAAATGAAAGTATGAACGATGCTTCCTACTTGACATATATCTTCTTCTTCTTGTGATGATACATCACCTAATTAACTTCATTCATCATTGTTAATCTCTGTGAAACTCCTCTTGAGCGTACCAGTACAATACCCTTAGTTGAACTTACTATATATAGTTGATCATCATCATCATCTCTAATTCCTAGTAGAAAGCTATGGTTGAAGGTGGTGCTTGGTGGTGCCATTGGAGTGCTTCTTGGTATCATGATGGTCCCCCTCGTCCATGTATCGCTTCCAGAACCAGTGCTGCTTCCACACCCTTTCCGTCATCTCCTCTATGGGCACGTTCTTGGTCTCCGGCAGGAAGAAGAATACGAAGAGCGACATGAGCAGCACCCAGCCCGAGAAGAAGGCGAATATCGCGTACTTGAGGTGGCAGAGCATCGAGAGGAAGGCCTGCGCTATCACGAACGTGAAGAGCAGGTTCATGCAGACGGTCACGCTCTGCCCCGCCGAGCGCGTCTCGAGGGGGAAGGTCTCGCTCGGTATGAGCCACCCGAGCGGGCCCCACGACCACGCGAAGGACGACACGAAGGTGCACACCATGAGCACCACCAGCACCGCGTACCCCTTCCCCAGGCTCTCCGTGTGGTCCTTGAGCTTCACCCCGAGCAGCACCGAGATCACCACCTGCGACAGGAACATCTGCACCCCGGCCTCCAGCAGCAGCACCCGCCGCCCCACCTTGTCCACCGAGTAGATCGACACCACCGTCGACGCCACGTTCACCGCCCCCGTTATCACCGCCGAGTACAGGGACGCGTCGCTCTTGAACCCCAGCGTGTTGAAGATCACCGGAGCGTAGAACATTATCGCGTTGATCCCCGTAAATTGTTGGAATATCTAAACTCAAACATAACCCAACTTCACTTCTCAACATGGTATCAGAGCACAAGAAGATAATAGTCTTAAATTATTTCTTTTTTTTACCTGGAGTAGGACCGAAATTACGAGCTGGGGCCGGTTCCGGCGCTTGAGGAGGTTGCGGAACGGGTGCTTCACCTCCTGGGCCACGCGGCTCGCCTCGAGGATCTCGTCGAACTCCACGTCCACGTTGTCGATTCCGCGGATCTTCTTGAGCACCGCCCTCCCTTCGTCCAGGTGGCCCCTCTCGATGAGGCTGTTCGGGGTGTCCGTCACGAGGAGCGCCCCTGCCGTCAGGAGCATTGCGGGTATTCCGGCCAGGGAGAGAGAGAGCCTCCATCCCCACGGGTGGATCCTGCATTCGTTCGTATCATTAAGGTTAGATATGACCCAGGACAGACTTGGACAACCGTTAGGATAATATATATTTTAAATATTAGTGCTCACATAATTTGATTACTTAACAAAGTTGGTTTTTACTTGCACCTTCGACATCACTGTCGATCAGAAGGGAAGTGAGGATGGTCGACTTACTTGGAAGTTCCGTAGTTGATAAGGTTGGCGAAGAGGATGCCGATGGTGATGTTGAGCTGAAACAAGATGTTCAGGCCACCTCGGATTCTTGTTGGCGCAATCTCTGAGAGGAACAATGGAATTGCCTGTAAAAATAAAATTGAATAATATAAATATAGAATCCTCATTCGTTATTAACATTTTTTTAAAATTTTGATTGTAACTCAGGTTCAAGCTTTTTTGGAACACATTTCAAGTCAAATTTTACTAAAAGCAGCAGCATGGAAACTTTTTATGTTAATAGACATAATTACAAATTCTAAATCTAAATTGTCTGTTGAATAATATAAATATATAACGCTCGGTACTTATCAACACTCCGAACCTAACTCAGGTTCAAACTCTATGACACAGTTTAAGTCCTTTTCCAAAATATATATCATTGACCGAGTAAACTAAAAGTTTTCAATGTAAATACATCATCCTTATAAATATGATAGATAATATAGAGTTCTATGATATCTTCTAGATGAGGAGAATTGACTTTTCATCCACCTCCCTCTGTAAGTGACCACGTGCATGAGTCAGGAAGTGGCAAGAAGTGGGCTACGTACATACTTCCAATTAAAGGAGGTCAATTTGTGACTTTTGTTCATAGAGAATCTGTTGAATTTCATACACAAAAATTAGGGTATGTGTCCTTAAAAATACATTAAGAATGTAAATATCTACTCTAAATAATAAAAAAGATCATCCTCATATTGCGGAGAAGAATGCGTGTATTTATGACTAACCCCCCTTAACATGAAGACAATATGTAATGACCTTTCTTGTAGGTAGTGTATATAGAAATCTCCTATATGTATGTTATTCTTGGACCACCTAACCTAATTTGTAACATATTGTTACATGTCCTCGTCAATAGTCACTCCACTCCTCTTAGGTATTGAACTAAAATGGGCTAAAATTTAACTTGATATTCTCGAATATTTAAGTTTTTTTTTTAATTTGATATCCTAAACTTTAATATTAAATAACTTAATACATCAATTATAATTGTACAACTCAATATCTTATCGTTCGTGGTTACTTCAAACACCCTAGGAGGAATTGTGCATAATTTGATCAATTTATTATTATTATTTATTTTTGTTGAAACGGAAAAAATAATCTCTTGACTGACGGAAGGTATCTACTTGAAAATATCCAATAGCTGAGAGTAGTAATTGATATGATATTAAAAGTACGAAAAACTTGTTGTACGGATTAAATATGAAAATGACCTGATTTGCGAAACCAACACCGCAACCGAGAAGGATGCGGCCGATGATGAGCATGGCGAGGTTCTGGGCCGTGCCGTTGAAGATGACACCGACGAGGAAGAAGACCCCGGCGATGAGCATGGTGAGCCTCCGGCCCAGGCGTCGCGTGGTGTAGGAGGCGAAGAAGGTGGAGGTGAGGCCGGCGAGGTACAGCGAGGACGTGAACAGCTGGAGGCCCTCGTTGTCGTACTTGCAGTAGTTGCTCTCTAGTCCAGGCTCCTTCTTCCTCTTGTACACCTTGGGGAAGAACTTCAACAGGAAATCATCCATCGACGTCACACCACCTGTGCTCGAAAAATAATATTGCACAAACAATTAATTATAGGAGCATTTTTTGTTACCCCAAATTGCTAATAGCTTATTTGTATCACCCCACTCCACATTTGTTCTTTTTAGTGTTATCCCCCTCCCCCACGTAAGTATAATTACCATTAACAAAGTATGAATGCATGGGGTAGTAGTAATTAAGAAAAAAAAAATTGGAGGGGGATAGTGGAGTTAGGCTTAGGAAATAGAGAGATAATAGTAATTAATTCTTAATTATATATTAATCCATTTTTATGTTGCAAAATAGGTAGTAGTTTCAGTGATCACTATCAAATTTGAATGCAGAAAAATGAGAATTTATGATCTATTGATCCTGATATTAGTTCTTCCAGGGATTTTAAGTACATGAATGATTGATATCAGTATCAAATTTGACATATTTCTACTCTTAACATAAGTGCTTTATATTCCTCTTTGTGTGTACATTATGTAATATATCATTCTCATGTTCAGAAATATGTCTGAAATCTCAAATACCAACTAATATTGAAAGGGGAAGAGTTAATAGTAACTTTGAGGTTTCTAGTCTGAAATACCTTGAACTTAACCTTTCTAGTCAAAACTAATCTTAAATTGTAGCATAATCTCAAATATCTTGAACTCAAGATTATGCTACAGTTTAAGATTAGTTTAGACTAAAAATGTTAAGCTCCTCTACTATTTTGACATGTAATTAATAATATATCATTCTCATATTCGGAAATATGTCTGAAATCTCAAATACCTTGAACTTAAGATTAATTCACAAACAAATAGTAGTTTCAGTCATCACTATCGAATTTGAATGCAGAAAAAAGAAGAAGAGAATTTGTGATTGGTCATGATAATTCTTCCGGGAATTTTAAGTACAAGAATGATTAATCAGTATCAAATTTGACATATTTCTACTCTAACATAAGTGCTTTATATTCCTCTTTGTGTGTACGTATATATAGCAGCATAAGTTAAAATGTTGCATGTAATATATCATTCTTATATTCAAAAATATGTCTGAAATCCCAATTACCTTGAACTCAAGATGAGTTCAATATTGAAAGGGAAGAGTTAATAGTAACTTTGACGTTTTTAGTCTCAAATACCTTGAACTCAAGATGAGTTCAATACTAAAAATGACAATTTTTTTAAGCATCTACATTCTAAGGATCATATTATTGCAGTTTCTAAAAGAAAAAAAATATAATATATACGAAGGTTAAATTTTTTGGAGCATTTCGGATTTTGGAGCTACGTGCAATCACACAACTTGCATATGCTCATAAACGGTCCTACACACACATCTACTTTATTCGCCATCCATCATAGTTTTTCTTTCATTTCCATCATTAATAAGATACTTTAAACATGTTGCGTATATATACATACATCGTGCAATAAACAACCTTATTATAGGTCAGAGTAGTCAGTATCGAAAGAAATTAAAATAGTTAATTAGTTTAATAAGATGATACGTTATGCTTTTCGGTACACTTGGTGTTAGTCTAATTAATTAGCGCACATCTTGAAGTTTCTGCACTGATTTCAGTAAATTTAAAGCTGAAACCAAGTATAAAAATATACAGATCATCAACAAACTTCACATGCAAGCTTAAGATAATGTAAAAAAATATTCATATATTTATTCCACACAAAGTAGAAAAGTAAAAATTTGGACAACAACAACAAATAAATCCTTCCATATCTGCAGCTTAACATTAATGTAATCACAAAAAGTAAGAAAAAAGAAAGCAAAGTCTAGGAGCTCGAGTCATATTCAAGATGGATCGCTTTTGACAATTCCAATTAACTTTTCTCTCTTATTGGTGGAATTAACTTTGTCATCCATCCCCACAAATTATAATTGGTGAGGTTTAAACGCTGTATCTTCAATGAACTTATACTAATATATATATATATATATTTAACATTTATGTGTCATGTTGGTCAACTTTATGGATATACATGCGGATCTCGAATTTAGTCGTCAAAGCTCAAAAAGGAAAAGGAGCTGGAACGTTCAGGAGCTGGGATCGATGGTCTAGCACGTGTATGGAGCTAAACGAAATCGTCGTATCGTATCTTTGAGGGTCTATTCCTCAGCAAGTATGTTGCACAGAGAAATATTGAATCTCGTATAGATATTCTAGATCCGAGGTGATGATTTTTTTTTTTGGTACACCAGATCGGGTTACTGGTTTGTATAGTGTCTTTTGAGCATCATCGATAAAGAATTATCTTTTTCGAATATATATATATATATATATATATATATATATATATATATATATATATATATATCAAATGATGTTTATTCTAGTGGTTAAGACCGATGCACAGAAGGTTGCGAGTTCGAGCCTCCTGGAGAGAATTAAGTGGTGAGTTAGTAATGGTTGTAGCGCAGGTGCGGTTTAAGTGCGGTGTAGGTACAGGTGCGTGCCTACGGGCCGAGATGTGTGGGACCTTCGGACCGGAATATGTGGTGGACCTTCGGACCGAGTTTGTAGGCCTTCGAGCCAGGAGTCTCTAACACAATTACCTCTTACAAAAAAGAAAAAAAGAAAAAAAAAAAGTACACACCTGAAATACCGACGTCGTATCCGAACATGAGCCCTCCCGTGGCGGCCAGGATGCACGAAATGATCACGAGAGGGGTGATCTTCGCCTCGATATGGGCTGAACCCGACCCCGACACGGAGAACCCTCCGGCCATGGTGTCTCCGACCCCGGGAGCTAGAAATTAAGGAGAGGAAACTAATGCGGAAACAAGGAAGATATTAGAGATGGTTAACTTGAGAGTTTGGGACTACAAGTGTACATGTACATATGTCCTTATATAGAGACTTGGCTAGAGTCTAGTTCACACTCTTGGGCCCCTCCAGATCCTGAGACGTACGTGTCCGGTGTCGGCTGGCAAGTCAATCAACGGCTCCTTGGAGTTCAAAGAATATTAGCCTTGACTTCATTAATACAACTAGCTACAAGCATATATAGATAAGTTATATATATATATATATACACCACGTTTTTCTCTTTATTTTTCCAGGATTTCTGGGCATGGGTGTGGAGAGGATGTTAGTACTTTTCCTGTGGTTGGACCAATGGCACGTATATATATATATGAGGCTGAGAGGGACTGACAACAACATGCGATCGACCACCGAACCTTCGCCAGAAGACAGCCCATGCCATCCGAGCCATACGAACACTAAAGTTAACGAAGCATGCACACATGTGAATAACAATCGACTGCTCGTCTAGTCGACACTAATTATCATCAACTTGAGTGATTCTCGTAGTTATCAAGAAAAAATATAAGATTCTGACTGGATGGCAGAAAATTGATGGATCGAATTAGGAAACGTATTATTTTATTTATTTATTTGATAAAAGTTGGAAGTCCAGAACGTTACGTCCGACATCTCAAAAAAAAAAAAAAAAAATTACACACACACACAACCCGTTGAGATTAGCAGAAAATAAGAAATCATGGCAAGTTCGAAATCGAAATGAAATCGAATCCAAATAGTACTATATATAGCAAGTTTGTAACTGTAGGCTCTTCTTGGATGGAGGAAAAAAAAGCAGAGTTAAGTGAGGTTGAGTAAAAGAAAGTTAAGCGAAGGGGAGGGAAGTCAATACATATAATCTTGCTTGGATTAGAGGCAGGAACGGCTTCCCCTCTGGTTAGGGCACCCCCATGAAACAATGTGATCCTAGAAGAGGTCGGAGTCGTAGGTGATCTCCCAAGACCGACCCACGTCATAAGGGTGACAACCAAAATTAGCTCAGGATAGGACAATCCGACCCTCTGGACCGGCCATGATTAGAGGGAGAGTTAAGTGGGATGTGTTTAATAACTTTTATTTGGATTCGTGATTTTGAGTGAGTGGATGATTAATAAAACTATAATAGTTTATTTGTTTGGGTTTTGAGTGGTACGACGCACCTGGACATTTGTTTATGTATCAAATATATGTGGTCATCAACTCAACAGATCGCATCAGTCGTCGATTTTTTGTTTTGTCTTTTTTCTTATAATTTTTGACGATGAGGAATAAAAGAAAGCAAGAAAAGACGACACATCTGGACGGCAGCTTGTTGAAAGCCAGAAAAACGGAACAACATGCTTAAAACCAAAAAAAAATGAAGAAGATCACGATACTTTATAAGGCAAATAAAGGGGATATTTATAATTTTAAACAAAATCATCCACTTTTGTTTCTTAACCCTCCAATTTTGGGTTAAAAAAAGTGGATAAAAGAAGGCTAAACAAAGCCTCAACCATCGACTCCCTTTTCCAACTCCCACTCTCAAACCAAACAGAATTACCGAACTCGAGTGATCCTTCGATTACCGGAAAGATGTATAAGGTCCTGTCTAGATAGCGAAAAATCGATAAATCGAGCCAAAAAGACATACTATTTCTTCCATTTATTTGGTGGAAGTTGAAGACAGTGGACCCAAAAAACATGCAACGCAGCGTGCAGAAAGTTCCGATCTGCGAGCCTGCAAGTGACAATTTGACAACCTATGCAACCACAAGCCCAGAAGATTGGTACAGAAAGTAGATCCTTCAAAGATATTCTCAGAACCGGATTCGAATTCAAAGAGAGTGTTACGTCTGACATCTCAAACAGAATTTTGATTCTCTCACTTATCTTTTTTTTCTTTTCACTGACACGGAAAAGTCAATGTTTCAAAGTCAATGATTTGGAGGGGAGCATGTATAATTTTCTCCGCCGAGGAGTTGTTAGTAAAGTTCGCTTGTTGCTAAGGTGTTGTTTGGGTGTTGAAGTTGGTGCAGTTTGCCATCACAAGTCAAGACAATGTAGTCTTCAAATGGGTGCTGCTGCTGCACTACTCACACTGACCGCAACAACATCGTTCTTTAGTCATATATTTGTAGCATCAAATCTTCTTCTTCTATTATTAATTACCAATCGATACATCGACACTGTTGCTTTGATTGCTAGCTGTGGTTGCAACTACAAGGAAACAATCACACAGCTTACTGTTTAGCAAGCGACAAGTAAGGGAGTGTTCGGTTTATTCGGTTCCAACCGAACTGAAATAGTCAAAATTGAATAAATCAAAATTTTAAAAATTCGAAATCGAACCAAAATTAACAATAACAGAAATCGAACCGAACCGAATAATCGATTCGGTTTATTCGGTTGGACTATTTCTATCGTTTAACGAGTCGGATCCTGCAGAAGTTGTCCACGGATTTGGCCCGCCCGCCACGTGTCGCCGTTTCATTGGCGGGTCAACCGGTGGCGGATCCAAGCAAATGGAAAGGGACAATTGGATTCGACCACGTGGCGGGCGGGCCAAACCCGCGGACCACTTCCGCGGGCAAAATAGTTTTTTCCTAAATTATATTGAAAATTCTAATTTTTATATACGTATTTGTTGTATTTTAAAGTTGCATCCAAAGTTAGACTAGTTGTTAAATTATCAAAGTTAGACTTCAAAATGCACATATAATTATTGTTTTCAAAATATACACATTTTTTAATCATAAAATATGCATAGCATTGAGGATATTTACATAATTGCTTAAGTCGTATTCGATTTTTAATTTTGGACCGAAATTGAAAATCTAAATTAAAATAAAATATTTTAGTATTTTTTAAAAAACTAAAAAACAACCGATCCTTTTATTCGATTCGATTTTCGGTAAAATAAAAAATAAATAATACTCGGCCCTAGATTAGGTGTTAATGAGCTAGGGATGCTTCCTGTGAGAAACTAAATGCGACACTCTGGGTTAGGCATATGTGATATTTATGATTGTTACTTCTTCTTCTTCTTCTTCTTCTTCAACTTCTTCAAGTATATATGTTGATATCATCCATCACAGTCCATCACTTCCCCATCAACATAGTAGCATGCAAAATGGGGGAAGATATTTTCTTCCAAGTAGTTCATTTTCACAATCCAAACTCTCAATTATAAATTCCTTTTTAGTTTCTGATACTATGCAGTAATTGCAGGAGTAATGGTAGTAGTTTCTTTTTCAGGAGGCAAATTAAGGAGACATAAAGATGACACTGTTGAACTTAGTAGTGTCTTGATTAGGTTCAACATCCAACGGATTGATGCACTATGTATAGAGGAAAGGAGAAGGAAGGATGCAAAGTGCAACCAACTACTATCAATCATGCCAATGGGCATGGACCATGGTTATCAACTCTCTAAAATATTGTCCCACCTATTGGCATAAGAGACCTAGGTAGCTAGCTGTACTGCCTGCAAATTTAAAAAAAAAAAAAAAAAAAAATCCTGCTGTCTATGATTCATTTATATTTGAATTCGAGATTCTTGTTGATTTTTCCTTTTTTATTGTAGAGCACTACAAGAATACATGTATATAGTGACTATCGTATTCGTCGTCGATCTGTCGCCAAGTCTGGCAACGAAAAATGATTGTCGGAAAATCCACTGTCGCCGTCCAAAAGTCATCGACGTGTATTCGCTCGTCGGACTGACAGCTAGCTGACAACCTGATGACAGAAAATTAGCGACGATTGGCATAACGTCCTGTTACAGGCGACGAACTAACGACTAACCAACTGTGATAGTTTAAATACGGTTGTTGACATGCTAGCGACGAACTTTTGGCGACTAGACAACGGATTAGCGACGGACTGACGATAGATGTGGTGTTCTGTAGATACATGAGTTTCATTTCTGATACTTAGTAACAGACAAAAAATAAAATTCACATAATCGTCGCCCGTGGTTGTCCTTTGCCAGTGCATCGTCGGTTCATCGCTAAGCTGAACAATTCAATCACACACACACACACACACACACACACACACACATATATATATATATATATATATATATATATATATATATGGGTAAACAAAATATAGACCATAATGCTCATATTCATACGTGAGTCATGTACACGTGGACCAATAGGAATAAACTCATATATCCAAGTGCACTCATGTGCACTAGTAAAGTCTATTCCTATTTGTCAACATGTGCATGACTCACGTAACACACACACACACACACACACACACACACACACACACACACATATATATATATATATATATATATATATTCCTACGTGAGCCATGCACATGTGGACCAATAGGAATAGACTTCTATATCCCATGTGCACTAGTAAAGTCTATTCATATTGGTCCACATGTGCATGACTTAAGTAGAAATATGAACACTATGGCTCATATCCCGTTTACCATATATATATATATATATATATATGAAACCCAGTGCAACCCGTCATGTCAAATTGTATCTTAAGCGACACTAAACATTCGTTAGAAACCTAAAAAATACAATCATAATACAATATGTATATAATATGTGTGATCCGACGCAACCCATCGTAGAATTTTCGTCCAATCGAACATTCAGCGACACAAAACGTTCGTTGGAAACACACAAAAATAAAAAAGGTACATTTTAATTATACAACTGGCATAACCCACTGTAGATTCCCGATACAATATCAATTATAATTAAAGATACAACAAAATTTGTCTAAATATAAGTAAAAAAAAAACAAATTATTGCTCTTGTGGTGGTGGCGGAATATGCAGATGAGTCACGATACCTAGTGGAAGTAAACTCACGAATCTCGCAAACATACACCTAGAGAAAAATAAATTAATCTCTCCACTCCTGACCACTATGCTTCCCTAGGGAGCCATTGTACTGATTAAACAACCTTAGGAGGCGATACCCCACTCCTTTCTCGACGACTCACCTCACATGCCCCCACGTTCTGCCCTAGGTCATGTCATGGCCCGCATTCGATATAGGAGCACGAGTACGTGGGTACGTCCAGCCTATGTCGCAGCATCGGGGGTAGAACATTTATTTAGGTCATCAATATCTCACTACAAAAATACTGTTAAATAGCGACGGATCTCAGCGACGAAAAATAATCCGTCGCTGAGTCAGCGACAAACTTTCGATAAATTTACGACTAGTTTATTTATGTAAATAAATTATATTATTTTTCGTCAACAAGTCATCTTTAATCCGTCGCTGTTACGTTAGCGACGGAAATATTCGTTGCTGCAAAAACTTAAAATTCTATAGCGTGTTTTATTTTTCTCCATTCTCAATCTCTCTCTCTCTCTCTCTCTCCTCGACACCCCCTCCCCCCCCCCCCGGCTCCTTGACCCCCTCCTCAAATCCCCCCTCTCCGGCGACCCTCCTCCGGCTCCTCGACCCCCTCCTTGAACCCTCCCTCTCCTCGACCCCCTCCGTCTTCACTCTCCTCAACACCCTCCTCGACCCCCTCCCCTCTCTGCCCGCCCCCCTCAATCCGCCTCTGCCCCCTCCTCGAACCCTCCCTCTGCCCCCCTCTGTCCGCCTCCACCCCCTCCTCGAACCCCCCCCTCTCCGCCCCCCCCCCCCTCTCTTCGACCCCCCTCTCCGCCCCCTCCTCGACCCCCTCTCCGGCCCACGCTCCGTCAGATCTCCTCCTCCTCCGTCGAAGGTAAGCTCTAACCTAACCCTTATTTGTATTTTGGTTAATTATTAAGCATACATGATTTAGGGTGCTGGACACGTAGACACGAGACACTGGACACAGACACGAGAACATAGACATTGACACAAATATACTGAAAATACTCTAATACATGATTTTACAACCTTATTGTTTACACCCTTGCTAATTGGCCCTTATTTCATCAATTTTATTTTTCGAATTGACCAAAAAAGAGACTTTGAGTGTTGGAATCGTCGATATCGGGTTTTGGTCTATATCGGATCGGTATCGTCGATACTGCAAACTATGTTATGTTCATATAAGTTTAACTCAATGTATCAGCTTTTTGGTACTGGAAACAAATAACTATTAGTAAGTTTAACTCAATAGTACGTAGTAACCCTTGTCGATTGATTTATATATCGATAGATAAGTTTTTCTTTCATATGTTTTACAACCTTGCTATATGCTTTTAGACCATTGCCACTACATGCTAATTTGGGGAAGAAAATATGTCAGTAGGATTTGATAAATATAAATGTTTACCATTTAGTTATATAGAATTTAAGTATGTAGTATGTATCTGAATAGAATATGTATTTAGATTATTTAGGATTTTCTTGTTTATTTAAAGAATCTAATAGGTCATTTATATTTATATTTTTTTGGCACTTGTATATAATCCAATTGTTCGAATATATAGTGTGCGTGCATAAGCATTCACGTGAAATATAGCAATGAGTCGATACTTAGTTGACCGGTCATGGATGTACAATCGGAGACATGAGAGTAGGATTGGTTTGACAGATGATTTCAGGGCGGGCGTTGAGGAATTTCTCAAATACGCCAGTGGTCAACCTTATTTCATGGATGAGAGGCTCATCAAGTGCCCTTGTGTCAAATATCATAATATACCATTCAAATATGTCGATCTCGTGAGGGAGCATCTCTACAAGAAGGATTTCGTACCGATTTATAGCATGGACACACGTATCGAAAAAAATGCAGACAAATTGACATGAGTATTAGGACACGAAACTGGTAATATGTATTGTATGTTTCTATAATTAACTTAGAAGAAGATTGACAAATTGAATATTACATATATAGTTATTTTGATTTATATGTGTATCCTTAGACGTACGTAATTCTTAATACATAGGCTTGAGCGTATCCTAGAATATTGAAAATAGAATATGTGACATTCAAAAATTCGTATTGATATAGATTTATTCATCGGCCCAAAAATCGATATGGTTATCACTAATTTAACCTATAATTAATTATTAACATTTTAGAGTATTGGTCTTTGTATCAAAATCGGTATCGGACCAATACTATGAGTATGGATTATCACTTTAGGGTACTAATATTGTCATGACCCGCTCCTGAATATTCTAATACGAGTCGGACACATCTAGCCTACGCTGTGACACACCACGTAGTAAGCTGTTCTAAACCTTCAATTATTATTATAATATATTGAATCATAATAATCACAACATCTATATCAAGATAAACTAGAATAAGTCCAAGATATCATTTTAGTTACATTCCCAAAGTAAAAGTAACTTGAGACAAATACAGCAAAATGAATGTTAACTATTTATTACAAACCAAAATCAAATACTAAATGTAAGCTAAGCTATAGGGTATTCCTTAGCAGGGACATCCTATGGGATGTAAGCTAGCGTCTCAGGAGCAGATCCATAGTATGAATTGTAAAGCAACTCCTCCTCAGTCAATTCACCTACAACGATCCAATCAGGAAAGGAGCAAAATACAACCCTACAATTTACGTACGCTGTAATATAGAACTATCAAATATGGATGTATGTAAAGAACTAGTAATAAAGGAATGTACAAAAAAATAGACTGCAACATGCTCAAGTGAAAAGTAAATGCAACTGAAAAGATAGTAAATACATGATCGGCTGATAGGACGGTAAAAGTAAATACAACTACTATGGCATATAGCCGATCCGGTAAAATTCACAGGTGTGCCATATGAATTAAGCTATCCAATCATATTACACTATGGGCTTTGATCACGTATTTATTCTTTTTCCAATTTTATGCACAAAAGAAAACATGAATAAGTAGAGATGCAACTGTAAAAAGTAAAGGCAATTGGTGTAAAGTAAAGCGAATTACGAAAATTAAATATAACTTACTTTGGAAAGTAAATACAATTGGTAATAAGAAGAAAATATGTCCTGAATGTTCAACATACAAAGTTATAGTTCATTGTTCATGTTCAGTTTAGTAAAAGATGTAGTGTACTTGCCTTCTCCAAGATAGGGTATAGAGCTAAGAAGAGATAATGTCCCGGATACTCTCACTGTGTGCAAAAGAGGGTACAACTTAGGTTCGGCAATTAGATAATATCTAACTAGCCAAATATATCCTTAACCCTTATTTAAGCACTCTTAATTATATCTTAAATCAATAACAACCAAACACTAGTTTATTTAGCACTAGTAACTGTACAATTATAAACCAAATTTGTTTCCAAAATATACAAATGTTCCAATTACAAAAACATGATTATAAGTTCTAAAAATTAAAGTAAAAATTTATAATTTTCTCTATTTATCTACTATTTTATGTATTACAAAATAATAAAATTGAGTTAGTCGGTATAGACTAGTTTTTAGCATATCTTTCCAATGCAAACTCTCCATGAATTCTTATGCATAACAAACTTAAAAACTTCAATTAAAATTCTAAAATTAACCAAAATATAATATATATAATTACTTGTTTAACATAAAAACTAGTCCTTCTAATGATAAAAATACAAACTAGCTACATTAATCTAGTGTTTACACATGCTCAACATTATTATCCTTATGAATTTCTACTAATCTTAATTCTAAAACAAATAATTTATAATATAGAAAAATATGTAAAATTAAGTATAAATCAAAAAATAATTTATTTTAAAGTTATTTTACGAATATATTAAGAATTACAAGTTGGTGCTCACTACGAGTAAAAACTAGGTTAGTATCAGATTTTCTAGTGTAGCATACAAAGAATATATAACAAGTTCATAAAATATTTAAAGAACCTAAAGAGTATTGTTTTAGTACATCTAAGGGGGTTCAATGAGAAGAGTTTTGATTACTAACCTCTTTGGAAGAATATGTTAAAAGTGCCTCGAATTGCAGCTTCTTCGAAACAATTTCATATTTGACTTGTAGCTCCTTGTAGCTCATTGTGATGCTTGTGTAGTTTGTTCTAGGGGTTATAGTGACTATGGAAGATGGTAGGATGGTAGGGTAAATAGATTTGGGTGTTGTGGTGGTGGTTTGGAGGTTGTGGAGGTGGTAGTGAGGTCTGAGAAGTAGTTATGCTGAATTCGGATTCAGCCTGGACACCTCTGATGGCGGGACTGTTTTGAGAAACTTAGAGTGGGTTTTAATAGAAGGTTTGTGAAGAGAAAGTGTGAGAAACAGGAAAATAAATAATCATACTAAATTTGTGAGAAAGATACTTACTATGGAGGGGAATATGGCCGGATTGGTGGGGGTGTTGCTGAATTCGGATTCAGCCTGGGTAAGGCATGATAGATGGAGGTATGGAGAAAGATTTTAGAGATGGTTTGTAAAGATAAAATGTGAGGAAAAGGGTTAGGAAGAATTTTTTTCCAGGTGGTTTGAATTGGAGATGTGAAGAGATGTGGGTTATGGCCAGCCTAATAGGGAAAGAAGAATTTGGGGGTTACAAACTCCTAGTGGGGAGAGAAAATGTAGGGGATTTTGGTCATGAGAGGGAGGTGAAGGGGTTGTGGTAACAAATAATTATAGGCTGAATTATTCTTCTAAAAATATAGGTTTTGGTGTATGGTGTTTTGTGAGTTTAGAGAGGGTGTTTGGTGTTCTACTTGACCACTTAGTTAGGTTTTAAGGTTGGTTTTGAGGGTTGGCTCTAGGTTGAGTCAAAATAAGCTCACAAAGTATAAATAGTACCATGCACCATGTATGGTGCATACTAGCTCCAAGCTAGCAAGTTGCTAGGCTTGTGTGGAACTACAAATATACACAAAATAATAAAAATTAATTTTGTTGGCACTAAATAATTAAGAAATTTTATATAAATATTAATATTAACAATAATTCAAATTAATTATTTATATAAAAATTTTTAAAGAGTTACAAAACTTTTCTCCTTGAAAAATTTTGTCCTCAAAATTTTCAAAGGTAAAGTACAACAATCATACCTGAAAAAGGGAAGGATATTTCTTCCTCATCTTATCCTCTCTCTCTCTCTCTCCCAAGTCGACTCTCCCGGAGAGTGATGCTTCCATGCAACTCGGACCAAGGGTATAACAGTGCTTCTCAACCTCTTCTCCCTTCGATCCAGTATCTCCACGGGCTGCCCCCAGTAGGCGAGACTAGGTCCAACCTCCAGCTCTGAGTGATCCAAGACGTGACTGGGGTCTGGAATGTACCTCCTCAGCTGAAAAACATGGAAGACGTTGTGGACGCCATCCAAGTTTGGTGGCAATACAACTCTTTAAGCCACCTCTCCAACTCTACTAAGTATAGTGAAGGGTCCAATATATTTGGGACTCAGCTTTCCCCCTCGACCAAATCTGATCGTCCCTCGAGTAGGAGATATTTTTACAAATACCTCATCGCCATTAGTGAACTCCAAGGGTCTTCGACTGCTATCGGCCCAATGTTTCTGCCTGTCTTGAGCAACCCTGAGTCTGTCTCTGATCATCTTGACCTTGTCTGCTGCCTCTGTGATCATTTTTGGTCCAAGCATGACTCTCTCTCCAACGTCATCCCAAGAGAGCAGTGTCCTGCATCGTCGTCCGTAAATTGCCTCGAACGGTGTCATCCCAATGCTAGCTTGGTAGCTGTTGTTGTATGAGAACTCTACCAAGTGCATATGATCCTCCCATGATCCGCCAAAATCCAATGCACAAGTCCGCAACATGTCCTCCAAAGTCTGTATCTTCCTTTCAGACTGCACATCTATCTGAGGATGGTATGCAATACTGAAATTTAACTGAGTATCAAGTCCTTCCTGCAGGCTCTTCCAAAAGTGCGAAGTGAATCGGCTGTCTCTGTCAGACACTATGCTTATTAGGACTCCATGAATCTGTACTATCTGTCTCATATACACTTCCGCCAACTTCTCAATAGAAAGTCCTAGTTTGAAGGGAATAAAATGAGATATTTGGTCAGTCTATCGACTATGAACCAAATGGAATCCTTCCCTCCTTGGGAACGAGGAAGTCCCGAGACGAAGTCTATTATGATGTGTTCCCATTTTTACTCCGGAATAGGTAAAGGCTATAGCAATCCAACTGGTCTCTGCCTCTTTGCCTTCACTTGTTGGCAGACAAGGCATCAAGAAACGAATCTGGCAATGTCCCTCTTCATACCGTACCACCAGATATGTTTCCGCATATCCTTGTACATATTATTAGCACCGGGATGTATGAAATACTGTGACTGGTGAGCTTCATGCATAATCTCCTCTCTCAAACTGTCTTCCGGTACACACAGTCTAGTGCCATGCCTCAAGGAAGAATCCGACTGCCATAAAACTTTAGGTTGGAGCCCCACTCATATTCAAAAGGCGCTACTTCAATTCAAGCGGACAGTTCACCCATAGTCTATTGTAGGTTATTGTGGGCTGTGTTTGTAAGCTTTGAGCGGGGAGTTTGGTACTAAACCCGTCGGGAGCTCCAAAGGCACGATACATCATCAGCTATACTGAAATCATCTAGAAGTCCAACATCTATCTATGCTCTTAGTTGACGAAGCCCAATATCAGGGAACTGAGTCTCCTTGATCTTCTCCATTAGACTGGACTGGATCTGCATGCTCATAATCTGTATTTTTGCTCCAGGTAGAATAATCTCCACACCGAGCTTCTCCAAGTCCTCAAGTTGATATATGTCCCTAGTCAGATATATAGCCACAGGGTATCAGCTAAGTGCATCCGCAATAACATTGGCCTTTCCATGGTGAAATTGAAGGTCAATGTCAAAATCCTTCATCAGCTCCAGCCATCTCCGTTGCCTCATATTCAGCTCCTTCTGGGTAAAAATATACTTCAAGCTCGTGTGGTCTGTGAAGATTTTCACACGCTCTTCGTATAAATAGTATTTCCACAGCTTCAGAGCGAATATTACTGCTGCTAGCTCTAAGTCGTGGGTAGGGTAGTTTTTCTCATGAGTTCGTAATTGCCTATGTGCATAAGCAATTACTTTCTCATTCTGCTAGAGAACACATCATAACCCCTTCCTTAAGGTATCACTGTAGATAGAAAATCCTCTTCTACCCGAAGGTAATGCCAACACTGGTGCGGTCGTCAATCTTTTTTTCAGCTCCTCAAATGCTATCTGGCACTCCTTTGTTCAGATGTACTCCTCATTCTTCTTTGTCAGCTTGGTCATATGCTCAGCCACTTTTGCAAAGTCCTTCACGAACTTTTGGTAGTAGCCAGCTAAGCCCAGAAAACTCCTGATCTCTGCAACTAATTTTGGAGTGGTCTACGTCTCGACTGCTGCAATTTTATTTGGATCCACTGCAATACCCTCTCATGTGACCACATGACCAAGAAACTCCACTTGGTCTAAGAAGAACTTGCACTTGGATAGCTTGCTGTACAACTTCTCATTCCTTAGAATACCAGTACTATTCTTAAGTGCTCAACATGTTCCTCATGAGTCTTTGAATAAATAAGTATGTCGTTAATGAATACTATGACAAACTTATCCAGATACTCATAAAAAAAATTGTTCATAAGGTTCAAGAAGATGGCATGTGCATTTGTGAGTCCGAAAGGCATAACTAGGAACTCATACTGCCCGTATCTGGTGTTGAATGCAGTCTTCAGAATGTCTTCAGCCCTCACCTTCACCTGATGATATCCCGATCTCAGATCTATCTTCGAGAACAACTTTGCCCCGCTCAACTGATCGAATAAATCGTCTATCCGAGACAAAAGATATTTATTCTTGATAGAAACATTATTCAAGGCCCTATAGTCGATGCACATCCAAACTGTGCCATCTTTTTTTAGTATAAAAAGAACTGGTGCTCCTCATGGAGACGCTCTGGATCTGATGAAGCCCTTACTCGATAACTCGTCGATCTGGTCCTTCATCTCCTTGGATTCTTTGGAATTCACTCTATAGCAACTCCGAGATATCAATTTTTATCCCAGAATTAGATCTATAGAGAACTCCATATCTCTGTTAGGCGGAAGATCTGGAAGATCTTCTGGAAAGACATCCATGAATTCCGTGATGATAGGATGGGGAGGTACTTGCTCTTCAACTGTAGCAGTAAAGTTGGTCTCGCCCATAATCTCTGGCATAGCTCTTCTCACTCTAAACTCCTCCTTACCTAGGGGACTGAACAATATACTGCCCCCAAAACAATCTATGACTACATGTGAGTCACTAAGCCAGTCCATTCCCAATACAACATCGTACCCGAGAAGAGGCGTTATGAAAAATTATGACATAAACTCTCTCCCAGCTATAATGATAGGGCAGTTATACATATCACTAATGGATACTACTCTCCCTCCAGTCATGACTCTACCAATTACCTTAGTGGGTCTAGTGATAAGATTATGTCTATGTACAAACTCAAGCGTTAAAAACTATGTGAAGCACTGGAATCAAATAATGCAGTAGCTGGATAAGAATATAGTGAAATAAGACTTGTGATGACGTCAGCTACTAGCTCCTGCTCTGGCTCCGGTACTATCTCCGGTACTGGCTCTGGTGCATCAATAGCCATAGCATAGGCTCTACCTTGAGCCACTCTCTGCTGTTGCTGCCTAAACATCTACTGCTGAGTCGAGAGTGTAACATCCCGTAACCGCACGGTGCGTTACGCTGAGTCGGATTGAATGAGGCAATAGCTGGTTACATTTTAATTTGTTGGATTTGGGAACAAGTATTGATTTAAGTTGATTTCATGTGCAGATTGCTAGCGGAGTTCGATGGAAATCAGGTGTTCGTTCAGAGCAGTACTGAGATAGCTGGATTGGAGCGATAAAATCGTCTTCCTTAGTCCGATCGGTCGAATGATTTGGAGAGCACGACCTGCTCGCACGGTCATACCAGTTGAGTAGATTGTGCTTTGCATCGGACCACGAGTTCAAAGGATCGGCCGTATCGGCAGGACATGATGCTTAACGGAATCAAACAATGTGAGTGGGCTCTGTCCCTTCTCCTATACTCCTTCATGTTGTGGTTCGGGCGAGCGAGCGTGCATCCGTGCACGAGTATCACTTGGGCATTTTGTCAAGCAAAGCGTGCAGTTGTGGTTCAAAATCGAACAACTGGATCGGCAAGGGCATTGTGCCACTGTTGGGGCATTGTGCCAAGGGATTATTCTGAGCGAGGGGTGTTGCACCAATTGGAACATTGTGTCGAGAAACAGCATTGTGCCTATGGAAATAACTTGAGATTTGTGCCTTGGGCTATATATTAGAGAATGGTTATGGATAATTGGTTGGATATTTGGTTGGATGAGTCTAGGATCGCTTGGTGGGGCGAGAATGTTCGATCCTCTCATCATACCTACTTGGTATATGCATGTCACGGACAACCTGTGTTGCACAGGGTTTCGTCTCCTTGAACGGGATAGGCTCTGGAGCACCAGGACCGTTCGGCCATGGAGGAGACAATGGTAACGTGCCTTGGGCGTGGTGCCGGTAGTTCGATACGACCAAACGGGCTAGCTACTCGGTCTGGATCGGGTAGAACTGCACTTGATCTATCCGATCAAAGTCCTTTATGGCTTGGCCAGTGACTTCATATAGATAAGAGTTGGTTTGCTTTACTTTTGTTTGGTTTGTGCTTTTCATGTAGGCAGTGGCCACCTTACCTCAGCAAGAGTGTGCATATCGAGATTGGATTGTGGTTTGGATTGAGGATGGATATTGAGGCTTGGAAATGGTTTGATAGGTTCTCGAGTTGCTTGGGTTTGAGTAGGATGGTTTGCATGCTAGTTTCCTTCGAGTTGGTTATATAAATGCTTGTTTATTGGCTTGAGTTGAATGCTTGCATGCTTAAATTGATTTACAGCTTTTCTTAACATGTCATACCCTATGCCATGAAACGAATCTAGGATTCAACTAGAAAGATCACCATATAACTGTTTGCATTCATTTTTTACTTAGTGTCGGCTTAGACGAGTGGGTTACCCCGCTCACCAGTATGACTGTGTACTGACCGATGTTTATGGGCTTTATCTCAGGTACGCAGGTGTAGTGGCGCTGCTTGGATATACGGGACATAATGTATGAACGGTAAGTACCTTTGTGGACTAGAGAAAAGAGCAAGAGTATTACATCGCCTTTGTGGCATCGGCTTTGTGGCATTTTATTTGGACCCTATCAAGAGCTTCGCTGGGTATACTCTGATGTGTGCTTGGTACACAATACTTGACTTTCGCTACAACTTGGTCGTTTTGATGATAACTTTGGTGTTTGACAACATCGCCTTGTACGAGCACAACTTCAGGCTCGTACGGTATCACGTCCCGATTAAAACGATTGTCCTGCGGGAGCGCTGCAATGTGGTGATTCACGTTCGGCGGGGACTGTTAAGCTCGCAGGAGATTGGGGCGTGACATATTGGTATCAGAGCACTTGGTTCATTTCCTCGGACTTGGCCCTTCGCTTCATCACAAACTCTAAATAGCTTACGCGTGTCCTTTAGCTCTTGGCTCTACTCGGTGCCGTATTGGATATTTCATGCAATAAGTCTATATATTGCTGGTTGTGGCTGCATGTTGTGCTTCGTTGCGTTGTTTTTTGTTGGTTTTTGTTAGATCGCTTAGCATCGTTAGGCATTGTTGCATTCATGTAGCAAGTTGGGCGACGTTATTGCATTTATGCAGCAAGTTGAGAGGTGTGTCTTTGAGTTGGCTTGGCTTGTCATTCAGAGAGTTTCTGATTGCATCAGTGGATCAGTTGGTTAGCAGACGAGATTAGTTATGCGGTATATTGTGTGTAGAAGCATTGGATTAAGAATGGACCGTTGCACGAGTTGCTCGTGTAGCGAAAGTGTTGGATGGAAGTTTGATTTTTGGCTGGGTATATCACATAGAGCATTGGCTGAGCAGGTTTGAGTTTGGCTTGGGAATATAAGGATAGCGTTGCACGAGTTGCTCGTACAGCAAATGTGAGGAACAGTTGGGTATTGGGTTGGATTACTTGGAAGAGAGCTCGATGCACGGGATTGCTCGTAGTACGAAAGTATCAGACAGTTTGAGAATAGCTGAAAGCATTGAGAATGGAACATAGCATAAGTTGCATAGCAAGATTGATATAAAGAGTTGGATGGTTCAGGCATTCTGAGTTTCGTGTAAGACTTGAGTTGGGGATGGTAGGATCACGCATAAGGGATGGTTCGAACGGATTTTAGAGTCAGTGCAAGGAATCGTAATGCGAGTAGCGACTTGATTCAGAGTGGTATATGTGATACCACATAGTGAGAAAGGCATTGAAATATTTTGGATAAACATCAATGGAAATTGCCTCAACGGACTCGGGTAACAGGAATATAAGTTGGTTGGTGCACATTGGCTGAGTTGGGAAGAATAAAAAATGGAGCAAGTGAATATTGAGTTGAGCATATCGAGAACGGACTTGTGCAAATGGAAGTATCGTTGGACTTGAGAGCATGGGCAAGATCAAAATAAACAGATGGAAAGAGTGTTTGGAAATTTGAAGTATTGAGGCAGACCAAGCATTACAAACAGTTGAGATTGTTCCGATGGAAAGCTGAATATCAGAGTTTGCTTGCAAGATTTGAAAGTTCGGTGGAGCATTCGTGAATGCAAAGAGAGACTTGAGCATGAGGAACAAACAGTTGGGATACGCTTGAGCGAAACGATAGGTTAAGTGAAGGATTGCGAGCACGGACTACGAATTTTGGAAACACATTGGAGCTGTTGGTTGAGCAATGAAACACGACTTGGTTTGGAGGGGCAATGCGATAGATTCACATGAACTTAAAGTATTTTGGATATTGGTGCTTGGGAAGCTTGACTCAGATTTAGCGAAAGTAAAATTTGGCAAAATGGTACAACAAGGGTAGACGGATTCTTCGGAAGACATAAACGAGCATGAGGCAAGTCTAGTTGATGTTGAGTCAGATTGGAAGTTAACTTGCAGTACTGAGACGGATTGAGGCAACAAGTATAGGCAATATGGATTTGAGATTGTTGGAACTGATGCACGAGTCATTGAGAGTGTGTGGACTAATCAGAATATAGCGAAATCAAGATGGGCTAAGGAATGAATACGAGAGCAAGGATTGTGGCGGATGGATATTTGAAGATAGCTAAATAAAAGAGCAATATTGGAGCAAATACTGTACTGCTCGAGAAAGTTGGACGTGCATTTTGGAACACGGCAAACGAATAAGAAGTTAGAGCAAGTCTTTGGTTTCGGGAATCATTGCAAGTGGTAGTGCGAGAAGTCGAACATGGCAGTTCAGAAGATTTGATGGATTCAGGACAGAACGACAGATTGATGGAGGACGGTTTCAACGAGCGCAGTTCTCGAATTATGGCTTGGATATATAGAAAGACTGTAGGCGGTTAAGCGGCATTTGGTTGACAGATCAGCAGAGGTAGTGCATGAAGTTCTTGGATTCGGAAGTTCGTTCGGATGGAATTATTGGATTATGGATCGGATTTGCAGATGAGATAGAGCATGGTTCGTAGTAACTGTCCATCGTGATATTATCGAGCTTAGCTTCGGGACAGCTGACCCTAGCGACTTGACTGCTGTTTGTGGTATTAAACGAAAGAATGAAAGTGTATTTCAATGACGGGGTTTATACGAAACCCGCGCCCTTTGTTTGACAAACAAACTTGTATAATTTAATCCTATACGAGGATATGGGAGTACAATTTATTTAATCTGGGTATAAATTGCTATAGGTGTCTGATCTGCAGTCGATCACTTTAGCCCTTGGACCACACGATGTTGAAGAAGTGCCGTAGAAGACAGGTAGCAGCTTCGAAGGTTGCAGAAGAGGGTGGGTGCACGATGCCAAAGTCGTCGATCCCTGCTCCTTGCCTGAGCCCCGGACTCTCCTCTCTCTCTCCCTCTCTCTCTCTCTCTTGACCTTGGATCTGATATTGGTTTCTTGACCAATTTTTCGACCTTGTTCCCCATTAATAGGGGTCTCTATTTATAGAGTTTTGGTGACAGTGACCACTCTGTCGGTGTAAAAACTTAGGAGTGGAAAGTACAGCACCCTTTTACACAACGGTTAAAATAACCAATGCCTGCGTATAGATGACCTTTTGAGTGAGCATATGACGCGTGTCCAACTAAGGGAAAAAACTCGTATATCTGCTGCGAAGATCACGGCGTAGAAGCCACGTAGGTAGGTATACCTTGTGTAGAAGAGGTTGGTGTAGAAGCCAAATGACTGTCACCCTGGCGTAGAAGCCGGATAGACATAGAAGCCGGATAGGCATAGAAGCCGAGTAGGCGTAGAAGCCGAACAGGCGTAGAAGCCGAATAGGCGTAGAAGCCGAATGGTCATAGAGACTGAGTGGGCGTTTGAAGCCGAATGAGCACAGATCTTGAATGGGCGTAGAAGCCGCTGCGTACCATGCCAGAGTGCCGATGTGGACGTCTTTAGCCGAAATTACGGCTTTTGAAGATATAATCAAATCTCTTGTAGAGATTTGCCACCATCTTGTGCAGTAAATACGGAGGCGTATTTTGAAGGTCTGCAGCCCTTCTGTGCAACTGTCGCAGAGACGTGCCTCCAGAGAAACTGTCACCGCTCTGTGCAATTTAGACGTAGAGACGTGCCTCGAGCCCCGTACGAAGTGCAGCTTTTGACGTGGCAGGCGGTTTGTCTACTACGGAGCGTAAAATAGCTCATGTTTGCCTGTGTAAAACAAGGTAGCGTATCCCCTTGTATGCGAAAGAGCAGTTTATGCTGAGAGGACGTTAGTAAACGACTGTTCGGCGATATTTTAACGAAATCCTCTGCATTAAATGCAGAGATCCGCCATCATACCGTGGTGCGCGTCCCGAGGGGTCTGTCCTCGTTTCCAGCCGTCGTATGGGTAGCCGTGCAGCACTTTTTGTCAGGAGTCAGAGGTCAGGTTCACTGCGTGACTTGACAGGTTCATTTCGGGGAAGACGAAGCGTTTCCTCGTACGCTTTAACGCTGCTTTGAGAGCGGATGAGTTTTACACCATGGAGGCGATGAAGAACCATGTTTACGCTGGAGCGGACTGGACATACTGCACTTACGCGGATGGTCCTTTGAGCTTGTACTTCACGTTGTGTTTAGCGGAGAAAGCTCTGCTTGTACGCTTGATGGCTCTGAAGGCCTCTGTTTACGCTGCTCTACATCAGTATGCTGCGTAGCTCCTCCCAACGTATTTTTCATGCTTCTACAAGACCCCCTTCAAAGCTTTTAAATTTCTCAGAATTTGAAATGCTTTTAATGAAGTATGAACGGCCCCTCGTAATTCGAAACGTTTCTGAGTGGAGCGTTGAAACGGTCGATGCTGACTTTATGACGGATTTATTGGGGACCGATGTGATCTCTTTCGCCTATAAAAAGGCTGGGGGAGTTAACCTGTTCTCCCCACATTTCCATCACCATGCAGAGATGATCGCCGGAGTTTGTCGGGTCGACCTGAGGAAGAAGGAGATCATGTTCTTTCAGCATGTAGGGAGCCAAAAAAGACGGCGTCTTCGAGCAAGTGTCCACTGCAACAATGGATCATGGAAGGATATCTTAGCCTCCCTTGCTCGGGATAATCAGCAACTTTATATGACTTTTGCCCAGGAGAGAGGAAGGGTCGTATTTGACCACACCGCTTGCAAGTGGTGTCTTCTCCCGTTGCCTTCGGTGACGAGAGTCAGACAGACTTGCTCTGTCCCGGCTTGAGCGGCGCACGAAGCATGGGATCTGTATCATTTATGCAGGCCCAGTTCTGTATCCTCCTGCCACTGATCATCTTCTTGGAAGAAGAGGAAGATCACCAAGGCGAGAACCTGTCAGAACAGATTCCGAGGGCGGCCTTCAGACGACGAGGGGGTATCTCCTTTGTAGACAGAGTTTTCCTCAGATGTAATCATGAAAAATAGAGAAAAACCCTTGTAGATTGGATTTCCCTCATATGTAATCATGATTTTAATCTTTAATAAAAATCGTCTTGCTTCTTCATATGATCATCTTGCCATACGTTGCTGTGAAGTCTAAATATGTGTAGCTTCGACACGTCTAATTCTTTACGCCAACTCTGATAAGAAGAGTATTAGGCCCTGTCCTTTACGTGTAGCGAATAGTCCATAGAACGCTGTTTAAGCCTGTTGAACCTTTAGAACTGTTTTGTTGCTAGGACTGAGGGACCGCGTAGAGCTCTGAACTGTTGCTTCTGATGAGCAGAAATTTTGTTCAGATTTCGTCTTCAAGAATGATCTCTCGAAACTCCCTTGGAACAGGGTCGAGAAATAAATGTCAAACTGAGTTGTCATATTGACAGACGAGATATTCAGACTGGAGTCTGGATGAACCTCCAATTTTGGACCCGAGAAGAGTAATTTCTCAATGTTTGAACTCTGTGTGTTTCGGGTACTTGGGATACTTTGGGGTCAAGAACGAGTATCTTTTGTGTGAACTCTTTGCAATTGACCGCTTCGGGGACTGTTCGGATATGCGAAAAGTCGTGGAGCATGAAATCATCAGTCTGTAGCCTCTGGGCGTAAAACACCATCGAGCGTGAAATCGTAGACTTGTGGTTCCTGAGCGTGAAGTCGTAGGTTTATAGCCTCTCGAGCATAAAAGCTACCGAGCACAAAGGCATCCGGGCGTAAAACCATAGACTTATAGCTGTCGAACGTAAAGCCGTAGATTCGTAGCTGTCGAGCGTAGAAAGCTCCTTTAGCGTAGGACTGGAGATCTGTAGCCTATGAGCGTATAACACCATCGAGCGTGAAATCGTAGACTTGTGGTTCCTGAGCGTGAAGTCATAGGTTCGTAGCCTCTCGAGCATAAAAGCTACCGAGCACAAAGGCATCCGGGCGTAAAACTATAGACTTATAGTTGTCGAACGTAAAGTCGTAGATTCGTAGCTGTCGAGCGTAGAAAGCTCCTTTAGCGTAGAACTGTAGATCTGTAGCTCCTGAAAAGAAAATTTCTCCGAGCGTGAAGTTTGCGGATCTATTGCTTCTGAGCGTAAACTGAGCGCCACCGAGCGTGAGATCATCGATTTGGTATCTGCTGAGCGTAAAGTCGTAGGTTTGTTGCCTCTCGAGCATAAAAGCTACCGAGCACAAAGGCATCCGGGCGAAAAACCATAGACTTATAGCTTGCGAGCGTAAAACCGTAGATCTGTTGCTGTCGAGCGTAGAAAGCTCCTTTAGCGTAGAAACCGCCGAACTGCTTTGCGCGAAGAATTTTTTGAATTCGCTGAATGTCCGTCTTTTGAGAGTAGTGGGATAACGTAGAACGATACCGTATTTGTTGAGGACATCCCACTGGGGGATTTTTAATGGACCTATTATTTGTTGGACACATTAAGTGCAAATAATAAGTTCGAAATAAACCCTATCAGAGGTGGTATGGACGTGATAGGTATTGTGGACTTAACACCACTGGCGTACTTAGAGTTAAGTACGGGTGCTGAGTTAAGATGACAACCGATATCAGAGTTAATATGACATGATAATCGATAGCCGGATCAGGAAGGTTTGTTCAGAGGTAATATGAACATGACAAACTCTCTAGGATTGTGACTCTATGGGGGATAGAGGCATACATCTGCTCAGAGGTAATATGGGCATGGCAGTTTTTGTGGACTCAACACCACTGGCGTACTTAGAGTAAAGTACGGGTGTTAAGTTGAGATGACAATCGATATCAGAGGTAATATGAACATGATAATCGATAGCCGAATTTAGGAAGATTTGTTCAGAGGTAATATGAACATGACAAACTCCCTGGGTTGTGACTCTATCGGGGATAGAGGCATACATCTGCTCAGAGGTAATATGGACATGGCAGTTTTTGTGGACTCAACACCACTGGCGTACTTAGAGTTAAGTACGGGTGTTAAGTTGAGATGATAATCGATATCAGAGGTAATATGAACATGATAATCGATAGCCGAATTTAGGAAGATTTGTTCAGAGGTAATATGAACATGACAAACTCCCTGGGTTGTGACTCTATCGGGGATAGAGGCATACATCTGCTTAAAGGTAATATGGACATGGCAGTTTTTGTGGACTCAACACCACTGGCGTACTTAGAGTTAAGTACGGGTGTTAAGTTGAGATGACAATCGATATCAGAGGTAATATGAACATGATAATCGATAGCCGAATTTAGGAAGATTTGTTCAGAGGTAATATGAACATGACAAACTCCCTGGGTTGTGACTCTATCGGGGATAGAGGCATACATCTGCTCAGAGGTAATATGGATATGGCAGTTTTTGTGGACTCAACACCACTGGCGTACTTAGAGTTAAGTACGGGTGTTAAGTTGAGATGACAATCGATATCAGAGGTAATATGAACATGATAATCGATAGCCGGATTTAGAAAGATTTGTTCAGAGGTAATATGAACATGACAAACTCCCTGGGTTGTGTCTCTATCGGGGATAGAGGCATACATCTGCTCAGAGGTAATATGGACATGACAGTTTTTGTGGACTCAACACCACTGGCATACTTAGAGTTAAGTACGGGTGTTAAGTTGAGATGACAATCGATATCAGAGGTAATATGAACATGATAATCGATAGACGGATTTAGAAAGATTTGTTCAAAGGTAATATGAACATGACAAACTCCCTGGATTGTGACTCTATCGGGGATAGAGGCATACATCTGCTCAGAGGTATATGGACATGGCAGTTTTTGTGGACTCAACACCACTGGCGTACTTAGAGTTAAGTACGGGTGTTAAGTTGAGATGACAATCGATATCAGAGGTAATATGAACATGATAATCGATAGCCGAATTTAGGAAGATTTGTTCAGAGGTAATATGAACATGACAAACTCCCTGGGTTGTGACTCTATCGGGGATAGAGGCATACATCTGCTCAGAGGTAATATGGACATTGCAGTTTTTGTGGACTCAACACCACTGGCATACTTAGAGTTAAGTACGGGTGTTAAGTTGAGATGACAATCGATATCAGAGGTAATATGAACATAATAATCGATAGCCGGATTTAGGAAGATTTGTTCATAGGTAATATGAACATGACAAACTCCCTGGGTTGTGACTCTATCGGGGATAGAGGCATACATCTGCTCAGAGGTAATATGGACATGGCAGTTTTTGTGGACTCAGCACCACTGGCGTACTTAGAGTTAAGTACGGGTGTTAAGTTGAGATGACAATCGATATTAGAGGTAATATGAACATGATAATCGATAGCCGGATTTAGGAAGATTTGTTCAGAGGTAATATGAACATGACAAACTCCCTGGGTTGTGACTCTATCGGGGATAGAGACATACATCTGCTCAGAGGTAATATGGACATGAACTTATGTCTGAATAATTCACTGTGGAGTAATTTTCCTGAGTGAGGATAGTCCTGAAGAATCCACTGGAGAAACTTTAGAGATTCATCATCTGGTATTTTCTTGAGGGAGCAAATTGTCAAGTTTAGAGTAAAACCAATTTGCAATGATCGTCCCCTCGTTTATAGATGCAAAGTGGTGACTTTGGCATTGATCAACTCCTGAATTCTCCTTTTCAGCACATAGCAGGCCCTTGTAGGGTGATGAGTGTACCGATGGAAGAGGAAATAATCGGGGTCATCGACTCCGCCGGCCCTCTCAGGGTATCTGATGTTGGGTAGCCGAAGTTTGTGTTCCTTCATCAACATATTGAAGATTTCAATGATGTCATCTTCATTGAAGGAGAAAATCCATTTTGGCCTTCGGGCTCCTGATGCTTGAGTTCTATGGTCTTCTGGGAAGATCGTCATCGTTGCATCATCTTCGGATTCTGAGGAAATTCTACCCCCAGCTTTGGATGTTGCTCGGTTTTGTCGAGGGAGACTACCCCCAGACTTGTCGTTGCACTTGCGGAGATCACAGCGCTCATCTGGTTCCCCGTAGAGGTCAGATGTTGTCTTGCGCACGGAGCGTGATTTGTACTTCCGATTTGACGCTGAGGCATCATCAGAAGTTTTGTCTGTACCGCGCGTAGCGGGAGACTAGTTTCTACGCGTAGAGCGCAGTGGATACTTCTGGGTTAGCGCTGAGGCTTTGCCCGAAGTTTTGTCTGTACCGTACGTAGCGGGAGACTGGTTTCTACGCGTAGAGCGCAGTGGATACTTCTGGGTTAGCGCTGAGCCTTTGCCCGAAGTTTTGTCTGTACCGCGCGTAGCGGGAGACTGAATTTTATGTGCAGGGCACGGAGGGAGCAATGCTACAACCTCATTGGTCAGAGAGATCAGAGAGATCGGAGAGTCCACAGGAATGGCGGAGGATGTCTTGGGCATCCACACCTTGCGCAGCTTCCTGTTGTCTTGGACGGAGAGAGGGTGAGAGCTACCCCCGGTTCGAAGCATGTCTTCGTAGGCAGACTGGTCGAAATGAACGACCAGTGTCTTCTTCACGGTTCCTATAGATACCGCATCGTGTTGTGCAATTACTTCCTCATCAGAAGAGAAAGACGTCCCCAGCAGAGTCGCCATCTTATTTGTGGTATTAAACGAAAGAATGAAAGTGTATTTCAATGACGGAATTTATACGAAACCCGCGCCCTTTGGTTTACAAACAAACTTGTACAATTTAATCCTATACGAGGATGTGGGAGTACAATTTATTTAATCTGGGTATAAATTGCTATAGGTGTCTGATCTGCAGTCGATCACTTTAGCCCTTGGACCACACGATGTTGAAGAAGTGTCGTGGAAGACAGGTAGCAGCTTCGAAGGTTACAGAAGAGGGTGGGTGCACGATGCCAAAGTCGTCGATCACTGCTCTTTGCCTGAGCCCCGGACTCTCCTCTCTCTCTCTCTCTCTCCCTCTCTCTCTCTCTTGACCTTGGATCTGATATTGGTTTCTTTACCAATTTTTTGACCTTGTTCCCCATTGATAGGGGTCTCTATTTATAGAGTTTTGGTGACAGTGACCACTCTGTCGGTGTAAAAACTGAGGAGTGGAAAGTACAGCACCCTTTTACACAACGGTTAAAATAACCAATGCCTGCGTATAGATGACCTTTTGAGTGAGCATGTGACGCGTGTCCAACTAAGGGGACAAAACGTGTATATCTGCTGCGAAGATCACGGCGTAGAAGCCACATAGGTAGGTATCCCTTGTGTAGAAGAGGTTGGTATAGAAGCCAAATGAGATTCGGAGTCACAGATTTTTTAAAGATAGCATCGCCTCTGACTCGTCGTGCCCCGAAAGGGAATAGCATTCATATGAATTGACGACTGTGAAACTAGCTTGTGAAGTTAAAGCAGCGGCTCGTTCAGATCAAATTATTGCAATACTGGATAGGACAGATGTGTCTCAGATTTACAAGATGCATAGAAACTTAGTCTGGGATGCGTGCTCGTATAGAAGGCAAAGGTGATATCCTGTACTTCGAGGCAGTGGAAGCAGCGTGAAGAACTATTCCATACGCAATCTAGGAATTGTGGCGATTATGTCCACGTTAAAATTGTGGCGACACTATCCCTTTGGCGTGGTGGCGAGATCTTTGTGGATCACATGAACCTCAATATAGATGTTCACCCAGTAAGGTATTAAGATTGAGGATAAGGTATTAGACTGAGATAATCTAGAAGCAAAATTTGATATTTGGGTAAGTCACCTAGCTGGGGTAGTATCAGTTGAGATGATCGTTCAGTGCAAGAGATAATATTTGGAGATAGTGCTAGTGTGGATTCAGAAATAGTTGGATAGATTGAGTTGGAACACGAACTGAATTGAGTGAGGTGGGAAATTATCATACTTGAGGATAGCACTTGTGCGAATATGTTGGAATAAAAGTTAGGATTGGTTCAATTAGAAGGAAAACGAATGGATGCCTCGGACATAAAGATACCCTTGTAACTTGTCCAAATTTGCTATCGCTAAGCTCGGCTGAAATGCATGTATTTCAGGGACGCCTTAAATATGTGTACGATCCAAAAGCTAAGCGATATAAGGAATTCGTATTGAGATGCAAGGAGGATGCGAAAATTTAGAATTTGTGCGATGCGTTCAGTGCAAGCGAGATGCTGAGTATGTATCAAGAGAATGTGAGTTGCATAGAGCAGAGTTATAAAATCGGATTACGGCATGCTAGTAAAGAATGGATACTGGTATGGTTCGGGGACGAACCTGATTCTAAGTGGTATATTATGTAACATCCCGCAACCGCACGGTACGTTACGCTGAGTCAGATTAAATGAGGCAATAGCTGGTTAAATTTTAATTTGTTGGATTTGGAAACAAGTATTGATTTGAGTTGGTTTCATATGTAGATTGCTAGCGGAGTTCGATGGAAATCAGATATTCGTTCAGAGCAGTACTTAGATAGCTGGATTGGAGCGATAATGTCGTCTTTCTTAGTCCGATCGGTCGGATGATTTGGAGAGCACGGCCTGCTCGCACGGTCATACCAGTTGAGTAGATCGTACTTTGCATCAGACCACGGCTTCAAGGGATCGGTCGTATCGGCAGGACATGATGCTTAACGGAATCAAACTATGTGAGTGGGCTCTGTCCCTTCTCCTCTACTCCTTCATGCCTAATAATATGGAACACACATAAAGGGTTGAACACTTGGACTGGAACTTGGGAATCACTACACTGTGGCGTGCATAGAGTGTACGTCATTTGCTTGGATAGGATTGTGGCTTGAATTGGTTTTCGCGTTGGGTAATTGGAGCTAGAGTTGGATTATATTTGGGGCAGTTGGAGAAGCAGTTGGTTGGAACATCAGAAATTCGGGCGAGCGTGCGTGCATCCGTGCACGAGTATCACTTGGGCGCTTTGTCAAGCAAAGCGTGCAGTTGTGGTTCAAAACTGAACAACTGTATCGGCGAGGGCATTGTGCCACTATTGGGGCATTGTGCCAAGGGATTATTCTGAGCGAGGAATGTTGCACCAATTGGAACACTGTGTCGAGAAGCGGCATTGTGCCTATGTAAATAACTTGAGATTTGTGCCTTGGGCTATATATTGGAGAATGGTTATGGATAATTGGTTGGATATTTGGTTGGATGAGTCTAGGATCGCTTGGTGGGGCGAGGATGTTCGATCATGTAGTCATACCTACTTGGTGTCTGCATCTCACGGACAACCTGTGTTGCACAGCATTTCATCTCCTCGAACGGGATAGGCTCCGGAGCACCGGGACCGTTCGGCCATGGAGGAGACAATGGTAACGTGCCTTGGGCGCGGTGTGTAAACACCCTCACCCAAAATAGATATTTTGTGTATATTTTATATTATTATATTTATTATAGATATTGAATTTCTTTAAAGTATTTTCTTAGTTAATTAGCAAATAAATTTCTTGATATATTTACTTATATAAATATTTATTTAGAATTATTTTTAGGTTATTTTAGATTTTTGAAGATTTTTTTAGAATTTTTAGGTAACTAAAACATAGGGAACGTAAATTTTTAGGACTTCTATGATTTACTTTGAGACCATACTTGCATGTTATTCCTACCAAATATTTATTTTAGATTAAAATATTTAATTATATTTTTTCTATAATTTATTTAGAATTTTAAGAAATTTATTTAGATTTTTGAAATTAATTAGAATTTATTTGGTTATATATAGTCTTAATATTAGATAGATGTTAATTTAGTGTTAATAGATATTAATAAGATTATATATAAATTATTTGTATTATATTTAATTCTATTTAAGATTATAAATTATTGAGATAAACTTAAACTCTATTTTTAAATTAATTCAAATCCTGAGCCTACTAGGAAAGCAACTTCATGCATATCCTATCCTTATTTAAACTGATCCTATTCATATTCAAATAAGCCAATCCTAGTCGTACTCAATTAAGTAGTCTCCACCATTATAAATACCTCATCCTTCATATTTTTTTTCCCAAATTCACCTCTTTTTCGTCCAAAAAGAGTCAAAATTCATCATAAATTCAGTCTCGTTTTTTAGTATGTTATGACGACTTAAAAAGACGATATCTCCTAGCTCCGGACTCCAAACGCGCTCCAGTTTTTTTTGTTAGAGCCATATCAAGGTTAATTTTCTGAATATATACATTATTTTAATAATTTCAGAACCTATTTTTCCAGAAAATTCTAAAAGTGCCAGTTGTCCGAGATCAGACGCTTTTTGATATTTTTGAGATTTCGGGAGATCCCGAACTCGGAATTACAAACCGTTTGAAGTTTCGAAAAGCTGACATGATGAACTTCCAGAAAATTATTTTTACAGAATTTAAAATATAAGTTTATTCTACTGTAAAATTTGTGCAACGTAGACGTAAATAGGAAACCACGGAAACTGTCATCTGTGTGCCCTTGTGGCCATAACTCTTTACTGACTTGTGATTTTATGAAACCATCTATTCTATTGTTCATGTAAAATTAAAATATATAGGATCCCATACAAAAATCCAGGATTTGAGTCGGTTGACTTTTTGGTCAATGGATTACCTCGATTTGCGTGCCACGGATCACAAATCCTTAAAGTTGACTTTCTTTGGACCAAAATTAGAGCTTAACAATAAAATCAGATTATAATAAGATTAAAATACTAGTTTAGGTTATTTTATTCAAAATTAAAATAGATTAAAATGGAGGAACCTATTCACCCACTTTTGTAACCTAACTTATTTAATTTATGTGACTGGTAGATCGGACGACGCATTGAGTTGGAACTTCATTCTTTTTCAGATCAGGCAAGATATCTTGCTAAATTGCTTCCAGTATTTTGCATGCTTAGTATATTTCTGTATATTTATTGCATCTCTATTTATTTATTGCATGTGTAGTTCCTTTCAGTCATTACTATATATTAGATATGTTAACACACACCTGACACTTAGTATCATGAGAGGACAATCATTAGGCGTATAGGCTTTTAAACACTCTGGTAAACCATAGTATATAGCTCGCACTACGGGCGTGTGTCGCGCTGGTCGCTACCCCCGCGGTATGTCGATTTTTGGAGTCTCGCTGGTCGCTACCCCCGCGGTATATCAATTTCTGATGTCCACTGACGAGTGTGTGAGTTGTAACGTAGATCGAGTAGCCTACCCTTGCCCATACGTCGAAAAGTTGTCCTCATTTGCATTCATATAGATTGTCTTGTACAGTGTACTTATATATTTTCAAATATTATGCATGTTTACTGTATTCAAATTGGCTTGCTTCTATGTATCTTGTTACGTCCCTCTGGGGACCTGGCCCTTCCAGGTGTCACTGTTCTTGAGTATTCGCAGGGGTGCAGATTCAGATGGTTACATATGTTTCGAGGATGTCTTCTCTTCAAGCCCGTGATTGTTAGCTGGTATTCTTATATTGTGTTTGTTGAGGTATACTTATATTATATTTGAGTTGGTAGTGGATTTGTTTCCATCCGACTGTCATCTTTAGATACTTCTTATTGAGATCTAGTTATATAAATGTTGGTTATTTATTTATATTGATTTTCGTGGATGAGATTTAGATTGTACCCTATGACTTGTGATAGATTTTATACCACTTATGGATTTGATATTCATATTACAGCGTACGTATGGGTTATGGTTTCCATATATTGGAGTTGCCATATCCATGCGGCTGACATGCTTCCGTGTCCTACTCCTAGGTATTTGGGGACTGGGGTATGACACGGTGTCGTTAGTTCGATACGACCAGGCGGGCTAGCTACTCGGTCTGGATCGGATAGAACTGTACTTGATCTGTCCGATCAAAGTCCTTTATGGCTTGGCCAGTGACTTCATATAGATAAGAGTTGGTTTGCTTTGCTTTGGTTTGTACTTTTCGTGTAGGCAGCAGCCACCATGTCTCGTCAAAAGTGTGCATATCGAGATTGTGGTTTGGATTAAGGATGGATATTAAGGCTTGGAAATGGTTCGATAGGTTCTCGAGTTGCTTGGGTTTGAGTAGGATAGTTTGCATGCTAGTTTTCTTCGAGTTGGTTATATAAATGCTTGTCTATTGGCTTGAGTTGAATGCGTGCATGCTTAACTTGATTTATAGCTTTCCTTAACATGTCATACCATATGCCATGAAACTAATCTAGGATTCAACTAGAAAGATCACCATATAACTGTTTGTATTCACTTTACACTTAGTGTCGGCTTAGACGAGTGGGTTACCCCGCTCACCAGTATGGCTGTGTACTGACCCACGTTTGTGGGCATTATCTCAGGTAGGCAGGTGTAGTGGCGCTGCTTGGATATACGGGACATAATGTATGAACGGTAAGTACCTTTGTGGGCTAGAGAAAAAAGCAAGAGTATTACATTGCCTTTGTGGCATCGCCTTTGTGGCATTTCATTTGGACCCTATCGAAAGCTTCGCTGCGTATACTCTGATGTGTGCTTGGTACACAATACTTGATTTTGGCTGCAACTTGGTCGTTTCGATGATAACTTTGGTGTTTGACAACATCGCCTTGTACGAGCGCAACTCCAGTCTCGTACGACATCACGTCCCGATTAGAACGATTGTCTTGCGGGAGCGCTGCAACGTGGTAATTCACGTTCAGCGGGGACTATTGAGCTCGCGGTAGATTGGGGCGTAACAGGGAGCGGTGCTCTAGGTTGAGGTGTAGCATGTCTTGGTGGTGCTTCTCCTCTAGGCTAGGCTGATGGACATTCCCGGAGCTGATGTGCAAAAAATCCAAAGACAAGACATTGCCCGAGTTTCTTTCGGCAGATGTCAGCTGCATGTCCTGGCCCCTTACAAAATACACAAATTATGGGAGCCTGTCTTTGCTGCTGCGGTGCTGGAGCTCTGATCGGTAGACGGTACTGGTACTGCTAGGGTGCAGGTGGGCGAATAAGCTGCTGCTACTGATGTACAGGTGGTCTAGACTGGAATGCAGGGCGCTTGGCAGGGCTCTCATAGTGGTTGGTGCTAGCATACGGCCTCTTATTACAGGCCATCAGACGAGCCTCTAAACTCCGTGCTAACTCCAGGCTCTGTTAGTAGTTCGTAGCTCCACTGGCCGTCAGTAGGGCGCTAACCTCTAGAGCAAGTCCACAGCGGAACCTACTTGCCATCTCCTCAGGGTCTGACACTAAGCTTGAGGCAAAACGGCTAAGACGACTGAACTATGTAGCGTACTCCTCAACTGAGCGGTTCCCTTACTCTAGGTTCTGGAACTGACATCATAGTGCCTCCCTGGCCATAACAGAGAAGAACTTTCTCTTGAATAGAGTCTTGAACTGCTCCCAGGTGACTTTTTCCGTGGTTAAAGTTGGTTCATTCTTGAACCAGGTAGCAGCTAGGTCTGTCAGCACAAACCCTACTACCTCAACTTTGAGGTCATCGGGCAGTCTAGCTCCGCTGATCTTCCTCTCCACAGTATCTAACCAGTCATTGGCATAGATGATGCCTTCGTTCCCGCAAACTCCTTCGGTCCCAGCTTTATAAAGTCTTGCACGGTCCTGACTCGGGGCTGAGGCTCTCTAGGTGGTGGTGGGGTAGCTGTACGCTCTAGGCTTTGTCTAAGCAGGGCAGTCTGCTCCTGGTGTGCCGCCAGGAACCCCTGAACTAAACCAAGGAGTTGGTTCTCGTCTAAGGTGACAGTAGCCTGTGCTGGGATAAGGCCTGGTGCAGGTGGAAGAGTAGGTGTAGGTTGAGTATGGGAAGTCTGGATGACAGGATCAGTGGATGGAAGGATAGCAGGGACACCAGGGATGACAGGTGGTGGGGTAAATTTTACATCCCCTTGTGGTCCAGGACGAGCAGAAGAAGCCTCACCCTCGGAAGCTCGCGAAGTAGTCATTCCCTGGTATGCAAGGAAACAAATAAGTAGTCTATCTAGGCAGAAAAACTAAAATAATAATCCTAAGTATATATACTACCGATCATATGTTGTGATGATTCTTCTTAATCTAACAAGTCCCCTAATTAACATTATATATCCTAAGTGTTATTAGGCTGACCTGCATGTGCCACAACTAAAAACATGTCATGACCCGCTCCCGAATATTCGGATACGAGTCAGACACATCCAGCCTACGCTGTGAGACACCGTGTGGTAAGCTGTTCTAAACCTTTAATTATTATTATAATATATTAAATCATAATAATCACAGCATCTATATTGAGATAAACTAGAATAAGTCCAAGATGTCATTTTAGTTACATTACCAAAGCAAGAGTAACTGGAGACAAATCCAGCAAAATGAATGTTAACTATTTATTACAAACCAAAATCAAATACTAAATGTAAGCTAAGCTATAGGAAATTCCTTAGCAGGGACATCCTCTGGGATATGAGCTAGCATCTCAGGAGCAGATCCATAGTATGAGTTGCAAAGCAACTCCTTCTCAGACAATCCACCTACAATGATCCAATCAGAAAAGGAGCAAAATACAACCATACAATTTACGTACCCTACAATTTACGTACGCTATAACATAGAACTATCAAATATGGATGTATGTAAAGAACTGGTAATAAAAGAAGGTGCATCAAAATAGACTGCAACATGCTCAAGTAAAAAGTAAATGCAACTAAAAAAATAGTAAATACATGATCGGCTGATAGGACGGTAAAAATAAATACAACTGATATGGCATATAGCCGATCCGGCAAAATTCACAGGTGTGCCATGTGAATTAAGCTACCCACTCATATTACACTATGGGCTTTAATCATGTATTTAACTATTCTTTTTTTCAATTCCATTCACAAAAGAAAATATGAATAAGTAGAGACGCAACTGTGAAAAGTAAATGCAACTGGTGTAAAGTAAAGCGAATTGTGAAATTAAATATAACTTATTTTGGAAAGAAATACAACTAGTAATAAGAAGAAAACATGTCCTGAATGTTCAACATACAAAGTTATAGTTCATGTTCAGTTTAGTAGAAGATGTAGTGTACTTGCCTTCTCCAAGATAGGATATAGAGCAAAGAAGAGATAATGTCTTGGGTCCTCTCATTGTGTGCAAAAGAGGGTACAACTTAGGTTCCGCAATTAGATAATGTCTAACTAACCAAATCTACCCTTAACCATTATTTAAGCACTCTTAATTCTATCTTAAATTAATAACAACCAAACACTAATTTTTGTAGTACTAGTAACTGTACAATTATAAACCAAATTTGTTTCCAAAATATACAAATGTTCCAAATCCAAAAACATGATTATAAGTTATGGAAATTAAATTAAAAATTTATAATTTTCTCTATTTATCTTACTATTTTATGTATTACAAAATAATAAAATTAAGCTAGTCGGTATAGACTAGTTTTTAGCACATCTTTCCAATGCAAACTCTTCATGGATTCTTATGCATAAAACCCTTAAAAAATTTAATTAAAATTCTAAAATTAACCAAAACATAATATATAATTACTTTCTTAACATGAAAATTAGTCATTCTAATGATAAAAATACAAACTAGTTACATTAATCTAGTGTTTACACATGCTCAACACTATTACCCTTATGAATTTCTACCAATCTTAATTCTATAATAAATAATTTATAATCTAGAAAAATATGTAAAACTAAGTATAAATCAGAAAATAATTTATTTTAAAGTTATTTTATGAATATATTAGGAATTACAAATTGGTGCTCACTACGGATAAAAACTAGGTTGGTATCGGATTTTCTAGTGTAGCATGCAAAGTATATATAATAAGTTGATAAAATCTCTATAGAAACTAAAGAGTATTGTTTAGAAAATCTAAGGGGTTTCAAGTAGAAGAGATTTGATCACTAACCTCTTTGGAAGAATATTTTAAAAGTGCCTCGAATCGCAGCTTCTTCGAAATAATTCCAGATTTAACTTCTCCTCCTTGTACCTCCTTGTGATGCTTGTGTAATTTATTTTAGGGGTTGTGGTGACTATGAAAGATGGTAGGATGGTAGGGTAATAATATTTGGGTGTTGTGGTGGTGGTTTGGAGGTTGTGGAGGTGGTGGGGTGGTCTGAGAAGTAGTTATGTTAAATTCGAATTCAGCCTGGACACCTCTGATGGCGGGACTATTTTGAGAAACTTAGAGTGAGTTTTGGTGGAAGGTTAATGAAGAGAAATTGTGAGGAACAGGGAGATAAATAAGCATACTAAATTTTAGAGAAAGATACTTACTGTGGAGGATGATATGGCCAGATTGGTGGGGTTATTGCTGAATTCGGATTCAGCCTGGGTAGGGCAGGACAGATGGATGTGTGGAAGAAAATGGAAAAAGATTTTGGAGATGGTTTGTAAAGATAAAATGTGATAAAGAAGATTATAAGAAATGTTCTTCAGGTGGTTTAAATGGGGGAAGTGAAGAGATGGGGGTTATGGCCAGCCTAATGGGGAGAGGAGAAGTTGGGGGTTACAAACTCCTAGTGGAGAGAGAAAAATGTAGGAGATTTTGGTCATGAGAGGGAGGTAAAGGGGTTGTGGTTACAAATAATTATAGACTGAATTATTCTTATAAAAAAATAGGTTTTGGTGCATGGTGTTTTGTGAGTTTAGATAGGGTGTTTGGCGTTCTACTTGACCACTTAGTTAGGTTTTAAGGTTGGTTTTGAGCGTTGGCTCTAGGTTGAGTCAAAATAAGCTCACAAAGTGTGAATAGTACCATGCACCATGCATGGTGCATACTAGCTCCAAGCTAGCAAGTTGCTAGGCTTGTGTGGAACCACAAATATACACAAAATAATAAAAATTAATTTTGTTGGCACTAAATAATTAAGAAATTTTATATAAATATTAATATTAACAATAATTCAACTTTAAATATTTATATAAAAAAATTAAAGAGTTACAAATATGAATAGTAATTAGTAGTTCCAACCTTACTATGCTATGGCATGTATCGGCCATATTCGGATAATTGTCGAGGAATTATGATTTTGGATACTTGTAAAATACGAAGAAATGCTCAAATATGGTCTTTCTAATAGCTCATTTAGTTCTTTATGAGACTTCTTCATCAAGTATCATAACTAACTAATTCTTTAGCAAATATCCTAACTTATCTTGTATCTAATCCATATTGTTTAAATATATGGTACATGCAGAATCAATGAGTCGATACTTAGTTGACCGATCGTGGATGTACAATCGACGACATGAGAGTAGGATTGGTTTGATAGATGATTTCATGGCGGACGTTAAGAAATTTCTTAAATATGCCAGTAGTCAACCTTATTTTATGGATAAGAGGCTCATCAAGGGTCCTTGTGTCAAATGTCATAATATACCATTCAAAGAGGTGGATCTCGTGAGGGAGCATCTCTACAAGAAGGGTTTCATATCGAACTACAAGGAGTGGACGGCTCAAGGAGAACCTTTATTTTTGCAATATCATCATTCCTCCATCAATACGGAGGTAGAAGAGTCCACTCTCAGAGATAACTTTGATTATCGACTGCGAAACCTGGCACGTGAGTTGGTATTTGATGCGGTCGGTCCAAGTTTTGATCCGGAGGATCCTAATCCTGATGCTAAAGAATTCTATGATATGTTCAAGAATGTAAATACTCCATTATATCTGGGTTGTGATTCTCATTCTGTTCTGTCTGTGGTGATGTGACTGTTGAACCTAAAGTCTGATTTTAACTTGTCGCAGGAATGTTCTCCTTATTATCACAGTACTTTTAGAGCTGAAGTAAAATCAGATAAACCTAATATTAATGAAGATGATCTTGCTAGAGAGGTTGATAGAAATTTTTTATCGTGGTTCCATAATTATGTACGGATCCTAAATATTAAGCATTCTAAATTTAGCATTCAGACCAATATTTGTAATGTCTATATGATACGTGATGTTTCAGGTTTTTCGTCCTAGTACAGACTTACAAAATAAACGACTTCGAGCATTAGCTATCGGACCAAGCAAGATAACAAAGTATTGGGATGGATACACCATCAATGACTTCAAATTTAGAACCACTGATAAGTCTATTAATCAATCATTTGTTGATGAGGAGGCTAATTATACAAAGAATTTTGGAATATGTGTGAGGGGTTCAGTCTACGATGTCGATCCAGAATTCGACTAATACGGTGTACTAAGAGATGTCGTGGAGCTAGATTACGCTTATGAGACAAAAATTGTGTTATTTAAATATGATTGGTTCGACCCAACACCCAAGTAAGGATAAAAATTTGACAAACAGTTTGGGTTTGTTGATATAAAATATAGAAAAAGATATGTAGATTGTTAACCATTTGTGTTGGCTATTCAAACGGTTCAAGTGTATTATACGAGCTATCCTAGTCGACAACGCAATAATAAAGATTGGTGGGCTGTATGCAAAACTAAAGCTAGAAACACATATAATATTGGGGATCTAGCATACCAAGAGGATGAGGTGGTCATGTCTCAATTTGCATATATGAGTTTGGCCGTGTTGATGGTATGGAGGTTGACGTTACCGTAGAGGATGATAGAGTTGACGAAGAGATTGACATAGAATATTTACCTCATATAGAAGAGAACTCTAATATGGAGGTATCGAGCGAGGAACAAGAATTGGAATATAGAGGTGATAGTGATAGTGAAAGTGAAAATAAAAATGAAGAAGTAGAAGATGAAGACGATTCAAAAAATAATTCGGAAGACGATGACGATTCGGAAGATGAAGAAGATTAGTACGTACATACATATGCATTAGCTTAGATATTTATTTAATTATTTCATCATCACACTAGTATTTACATATTTTATCACGCCATGCATTACTTTATGATTATCAGTTTGATGACACAATTTTTTTATTTGTTGCAGATTTACCTATAGTATGGAGGGATGAGGACGAGAACGACGACAGGTTCAGAGACGATCATCTTCTCAGCATCCTCCGTCCACTACGCCGGTAACCCCAGATTCTCGCACACGACCTGAGGACGAGTTCGTAGATGCAGCAGATGGTTTATCCCCACCATATACTCGTTCTTCAGTAGGAGGAGCTACTCCATCTACCGGATTGCCATCAGCTGCTACCCCTTCTTCTACTCCAGCCACTACCGGATCTACTACACCGGCTACTCCACTAGTTGCTCCCACATGAGCAAATCCATTTCAAGGCCTTCTTGTGGAAAATAGAGTATATATCCGCCGTCCTGGATTCGCAGACCCCCCTACTCTACCAGAGCGGCCAGTCAATATATCTCGTCCCGAGCTATGGGCCGATGGAGCGACATAAGAATTTATTTGTTAATTCACACATTTATTTTGTATTTTTTATTCGTATTGTATATTTTCTACTTATTTCATATTCTTCCCGATCAAGGTTGGGAATGATCTGGGGGAGATCATGCGGGGCTACTTTGATGGCCCTTATATCAACTTTAGTGACATCCCGCTCGATCGACGATTCGCTTGACTGGAGAAGCTCGGGGTATGTATATAAATTTTAATAATATATAAAAAAAATATTACAATGATACAAAAAAAAATTCTAATTTGCAGAGGTTGTACTGGTGGCCGGATCATAGAGATAGTGATATCCGAAACTGCTACAAGACCGTCACCAGCAAGAGGTTGAGAGATATGATCAATGACCAGAAGGTGCTGACGTTACTTGGACCGGATCATCGCAAGGAGTGGTTGAAGGCGAAGTAGTGGGAGCAGATGAAGAAGAAGATGGACACCCCGGCCTACAAAGCCAAGTGCGAGAAGGCGAGGGCTGCCCGTGCTAAGGGTGGTCTCCATATTGGTGGATCTATTCCGACCGTCGAGCATTTTCGACGGATGGTTAGTATTAAAAAAATTTGTTAGATCAATTTTTTGTAATTCTAGTTTTTTTGCTTATTTATTAATGCTTAATTTATACAGTGCGACGAGGCCGTCAGAGCCGGAAAAGACCCCAAGACCGTCGACTTTCTAGCAATTTTTAGCGGACCCACAAAAGAAAGAAGGATGAGAAGCTCGTAGATGAGAGGGACGCCAAAGCATATGTAAGTTATCTTTATAAAATTTTGCCAATTTAATTAGATTATTTTTATAATTTAATTAGATTCTAGGTTTCTAGGTCAAAACAGGCAAACTAGGTCAAACTATGTCATTTTCTAGTTTTTAAGTTTATTTTTTATCCATTCTAATGGTTTATCAAGTTATATTAGATTGTATTAAGATTGTAAAAGCATATAAAAGTGAAAAACTTATCTATCGCATGTAAATTAATCGACAAGGGTGATTACTATTTCATTCAATTTCAAAAATACTAAGAATCAAATAGGTTTAGAGTTAAGGAATGGTCCGATACCGATTCTGGTTCCAATACTTTGTACCTTGGTTAAATTATATAATATGATATCTAGTATCAAATATGATACTCTAACCAAAATCAAATATAGCACATATAACTCTAAAATCCTTAACTCTAAACCTATTTATATAAATAAATATAGGAGACGTATGAGACGTTAGAGGGGGGCGCTGAGAGCAGTATGCCGACTGAGAGAAACGATCGGTGGGTACAAGCTGTCGGGATAGGAAAATGCGACAGCGTTTATGGTACCGGATCATTGGCATCCCAGCCGTCGGTTCTTTCCAGAGCTCCTCCGACGGCTACTCTAGCTCCATCAGTGCCTGGCTCCGGCGTTCCTTCTGGTGCGATATCTCTGGAGAAGCTCACGACGACTGTGCATAAGCTACATGGGCTGGTCTGACATTTGATAGACACGCGTGATGCTCTAGCACCTGCTCCTCCGACGGCTCCTCCAGCTACTCCGATGACTCCAGCTCCTCCGACGGCATCGATGGGCCCTCCAGCTCCTTCGACGGCTCCTGTCACTGCTCCATCTGCTGTTTCTCCCGATGATCTACCGAATATCATCGCTATGGTTGTGGCACAGAACATGGCTAGCCGATAGCCACCGCCTCCACCGTCGACTTGATAGATTTTTGAGTTTGTGGTATTTTTTTGAGTTGATTGTATTTATTTGACTTGATTGTATTTATTTGACATGATTGTATTTATTTGACTTTGTGGAATTGTATAACACCGTCGTATTTTTGGACTTGAATTGTATAACACCGCCTCCGCCTCCACCGTTGTATTTTTTGAGTTTGTGGTATGTTTGGATTACTCTACTTTATTAGTTCATTATATATATAACATTTGGACATGTTTGTGTGGGTTCATAGTTTATGTGGAATTTACTTGTGTGAAATTTATTTGTGTAAAAATTGGTGAATGTATAACAGGTATATGCTCGGCAGAAATTAATTTCTGAAAAAAATATTACCTTTAGCAACGGACTAGAGACATACTAGCGACGAAAAATCTGGAAAATCTCAGGTCAGCGACGGATTTTCGACGGACAATCTCAGGTCAGCGACTACTTAGCGACGGATTATTCCGTCGCTAAAACGTTCGAGACACAAATGTACCAAATATGTATCAGGGTCCGTCGCTAAAATCCATCGCTAATCCGTCATTGGGAGTGACGACTTAGCGACGGATTAGCAATGAATTATGTGAGCCCAAAATATGCAAAACCTTCTGAAAAATTTGATAATTTTTGGGTCACATAATCCGTCGCTATTATGTTGGTAAATAGTCAGAAAGTTCAGCGACAAAAATTATACGTTGCTGAAATTATGTTGCTCATTCCGTCGCTAAGTCGTTGCTTAAGAGACGAATTAGCGACAGAAAATTTGTAGCGACGTTAATATTTATGACGGAAGAATTCCGTCGCTAATTTGTCGCTATTTGAAAATAGCGACGAAAATTTGCATTTTAGCGACGGATAATTCCGTCACTAAAACAGTGTATTTTTTAGTGTCTAGCTATCAATCATATTAATATAGCTAGTTCTATCATGTACTCAATCACAATAATCTAAAGGAACAATGAATACTAAAGATAAACTAAATAACATTCTAAAGGAATGAAACTAGACATGATATGGAATAAGAAGCACTAGCATAGATATCTACAGTTGTCACCTCAAGTCCACAGTGTAAGAGCAGTTTTGTCTATAACATCACTCTGAAATCCGGAATGGAGAGCACAACAATCACTGAAAAATGTTATCCAGTTATGATTGGATGTAAAACCCCTAAAAAAAATTTAATTTTCTTATTTAAATACGAATAATAATATCACTTATAATAAAATAAGTACTATTACTCAAGGTAGTATATATAAGTGTAGCTTTATATTAATAAAAAGTGTTACAATAGAAATAAATAAGACCTTAAATATAAACCTAGTACATATGTATTTTTAACTGTGTAGATAAATATAATTTTAATTACTAGAGATATGGATATAAAAGCATGCTAGTTACCTATAGCCTTCATAATTTGTCTAGGGCTTTGATCCATAACCCTTACAATCACGTGAATGGTGGATATGACTACACATGAATGGTGGATATGACTACACACGCACTAATGATCGTAATGCATTCAAGGCGATCCGGAATTCGGTCCAGGACAGGCCCTGTGGATCGGTCCGGATTCGGTTAATGATCCGGATCGGCTCGGCCCATCTCCTTCGCAGATTCGGACTGGGTCAACAAAATCGACCGTAAGTCCGGTCCGACTATATATATATATATATATATATATATATATATATATATATATATATATATATTAAAAAAAGTATAATTTTTTTAACAATAATTATTTTTATGACCGGGTTGTACAATAAAAAAAAAAATTATAAGCCAACTAACTAGGATAGTAGTCATTTGTGCCAAAGAATCACCTATGAATCTCTATTTAAATAGCATATCTCTTTTCATCCATATGTGCAGTCGATGTGGGACTAAAAGTTCTCTTTACATATGAAATCTTCCAACCATGTCCTGCATAGAAATGAGAACATTTATTAGTCTCATTTTATTGATTTAGTCCTACATCGACTGTACATATGGATGAAAGGAAAGATGCTTTTTAAATAGAGATACATATGTGATTTCTTTGACACAAATGATTACTACACTAGTCAGTTGGCTTTATAAAAAAAAAAAATTACATCTTGTCATTTGAGTTAACGAGAATTATAATTTTTTTTACTAGCAAATAACTTATAATTTTCTATTTATTATATACATAATATATTATATAACTTATATTATATATATATAAAAGAAAAAAAAATCGGACCGACCCGGTCCAACCCGGAACTGGCCTGGACCCAGCCCGGTCGACCCGGACCGCCAACCACCAGGTCATGGGTCCGAGCTGAGTCGGTCTTCAGCGCCTACGGGCCAAACCAGCCCGGACCAATCTACGCCTAGATTTGAACCCGGACCGGTCCGAATTCAATCAAAATCGATCAAACTGGACCTCGGACCGGCCCGGCCGGTCCATTACGCATCTTGATAATGCATGCAAGGATGGAGTTACTGGAAATCAGAGCCTCCGGTTACTGTTCTTTCTTCTGATTCCAACTGTACCTGGGATAGTATGACCCAGGATATATTACCTAAATTCAAATATTTTAAATATAAACTCAGGATATACTACCTAAATCCTTTAAATATACATAATTATAATTCAAATCCAAATCCAAATCCAAATCCAAATATACTTGAAACTTACATATATGGGTTGCGTATGTATATATAAGTAGGTTGGGGGCATAGTCTCTGTGTATTAAGAAGGAAGATAGATACTTAAGAGAGGGAGATCATATGCCTGCAGCAGCAGCAGCAGCAGCAGCAGCAGCAAAACGACTGCGGTCATGTGCAGCCGGTGGCGATCGGTGGTGGTCGAGTCTCTTGCCGGAGCTCTTAGTTTTGGTGCTGCAACGGCTTCCTTCTGTCGGTGACCGCGTCCGCTTCGGTTGCGTGTGTAGCTGGTGGCGGTCGGCGCTAACGGAGGCTCGACATGGCCGGCTCCTGCCCCCTACCGCTCCTCTCCTGATGCTCCCTTACACAGAAGAAGAAGAAGAAGAAGAAGACGGCTTGCACCCCCGTCGACAAGTGCACCGCATCCCCTCGAACCGGGTTCACCGGGTCCTCCTACCGGAGTCACAAGTGCAAGGCCATCATCATCGCCGGAAGAAGGTGATATGCGGGTCATCCATGGGGTGGTTGCTAGTCAGCGACCGCGGCGGAGATGTCCACCTGTGGAATCCCGTAACGCGAGCGGAGGTCCCCCTCCCTCCGCCGAATTGCGACTTCTTCTGCCGCCGCCAGTCTTGCGTGCGCAAGGCTGTCCTGTCCTCGAGTCCGCTGCAAGACCGCTGCACGGTCATGCTCATTCGTAAGTGCGGTTGCAGGACTCTGCTGAGCTTCTGCGGGGTCGAGGACGACAGTTGGACCACTGCAGCCCGTTTTAATGTGGATTGTTATCATGACGTAAATTGCTACCGAGGGCAGTTCTACGCTGTAACAGCCCGCGGAGCGGTGGTGGTGTTGGATGTTGCAGCAGGCCGGAACCTAAAGGCGGCGGCAGTAGCCGCCGCGGGGGATTCTGATCCGCTCGGCCACGCCGACGACCGTACCAGTAACTACTCCGTCCAGAACTATCTGGTGGAGTCGTCCGGGGAGCTGCTGAGGGTTGCGAGGCTCATCAAATGGTGGGCCAACAGTGACGAGGGGCCCTCTTTTTCGACTATAAACTTCGCGGTTCATAAGCTCGACTTCGATACGAAGACGTGGAGCAAGGTGGTAAGCTTGGGCGATCAAGCATTGTTTCTGGGATCGAGCTCCTCTGTGTCTTGTGCTGCTGCCGATGGATACAAAAGGAACTGCATCTATTTCTTGGACGATGCGTACGATCCTGCTTGGTTGGAAAGCGATATGGGTGTGTTTGATTTGGAGGATGGAAGCGTCACTACGTTCGTGCTCGATAAGCACGCATGCTCGTCGAACAAGAACTGCTCGCCGCCGATTCTATACCATCCACAATTTTGGATCGATCTTGCTCCATGGTAGTCGAGCTGAGCGAAGTGCTTCTTCCTGGAATATTTTATTTGTGAAGACTGCATAATAGATAACTTTGTAAAGGTTTCACTGTCGTTTTATGCATTGAATTTCTCTTTCAATTTGTTCATTCTAATTCCATCCTCAATTCATGTCCAAATTTGTTCATCCTGATTTCGTAGTATGAGCAAGCAGAAGGACACAGTATGAGCACCAGTTAACCTTGTGTTTGACAACACCCTTTCTCTACCCACAAGTATGAGCACCCATATTTTTTTAACTAAGATTGTATTGAACTGGATATCATGATATTTCGAATTTATCCTCTTTATGACTAATCCGATCTTAATTTGGTTTGTTAACATGGAATCAGGTTAGTTAAGAGAATATATAATTATTATTATTATTATTATTATATGGAGCTATAAATGGAAAGATATCATGGCGTAAAGATAGAGTTGGAAAATGATGGGATTAAATAAAATACATATGGGTATAGTTATCCCTTGGTGTCTCGGTTGCAATGGATATATATTCAGATACTGAGGGTTAATTTTGTTCATTTTTTAATCTACCACAATTTATGCAACAAATACTAATAGTAAGGTTTGCATGCCCTCATGATGCTAAGTAATAGACTGCATGATCAACCCATGAGATTTCTCATTAAACCCAAAGCCACGCAAAGCTTGGCTAAGCTAATACACTCCCAACTTAGACGCAGACGAACTATGTTTATCGTTAGAGGTGGCAATTGAGTCAAAAACTTCGTGGGCCACTATGATGTCGTCAGTGATTTGATGATCCGAAACAAAAGCATTTTGAGAAGAAGAGATCGTGTTATGAATGATGGGCTTGATTCTATTAGTGAGAATCTTGGCAATGATTTTATAACCCACATTACAGAGAGAAATAGGACGGAAATCAGTAGCCATGATGGGGTTGGATTTTTTTGGAATCAGGACAATATGAGTTTTGTTAAGCAAAGGCGGCATGTATGTAAGCAGTAGAGAAGAAGGATTGGACCATGGAGATTACCTCATTTTTGATGAGGTCCCAGTCCCAACTAGATTGATAGAAGGCAGCAGGAAACCCATCTGGACCAGGGATTTTATGGGGGTTCATACCTTTAAAAGTCTCCCAAATCTCCTCTGCAGAAGGACACCTATTGAAACACTCATTGTCATAGTTGTCGATAGTGTATAGCTCCTCCAGGATGTAAGCTGCTTCCGTTGCTTTATAGGAAAAAAAAAAAAAAAAGACTTGAAATGTGTTAGTTTTGGCTACTTGCAAAAGTACAAATTCCTCATTCTATTTTTAGTCCCACATCGGATTCACCAAAGCCTTCATGTGTATATATATTACTTTCTCTACTTTGCTCTATTAAGTTGTTGTGTGGGGAACCCCTTGGGCCACACGCGCGTGCCGCCGCCCCCGCCCGGCCCGGTTCGACGTGCGTAACGGTTGCGGGTACGCGCCCACATCTGCGGGCGCCGAATGCCGATCTGATTTCCTCTTCAGGCTGGGACCCTAAAAATCTTTTTGCTCCTTTCTTTCATTTAATTTTTTCTTAAACGTTGGAATTTATTCTGAACGTTACAAATGTTTTGGACCGTTATTTTTGTGTGTGCGGGGGTTTTACCACTAGGAGTTTCGGGTACGTCTGCACACAGATCCCGAATAAACTCTTAAGGCAGTGCTTCGTGCACGACTTCCCCAGAGGCCGGTAACATCTATTTAATTTTATTTTTTATATTCTGAATTTTTATTAAAAAGGAAAAACAACAAAAAATCTAACAAAATGATCTACAAGTGTTAGCTATGTCTTCATGCTCTGTAACCACCTCTCCAACGTGATCCTGTTGATGGCATTCATGTGGAAGAATTTGCAGGACCAATTCCAAACTTTTTTACAAGCATAAGATTCGTAGTGACAGTTACCATATGTTTGGCAATAGCTTGAGGCTCAATAGCAGCTGAAATCCACTCCCTCCATGTCCGAGCATCCAACATAGTTTCAGCTGTTGTGAAAGTCTTCGAAACCACCACAACCAAAGTAGTTTCAGGGCTAAGTTCGGTGATGTTTCGCGCAATGTCAATTGGATCAACATTCGCAAGGAATCGTAGTTGTCTTCCCTCTGCACACTTAGCAGCTTCTGGCTCTGTTTGAAGGGCAGTGTGAACAAACAAAGGGCCTAAGAAGCTGCCACCAATACCAATAGCTACAACGTCTTTCAATGCCTTTCCTGTTGCACCAACCCATGAACCACTTCGAACTTTTTCAGTGGATGCTTTGATCTTGTCTAGAACATGTCAAACATCTGGCAGTCTTACTGCACTCAATGCATCATCAAACGGAGTAGTCTCTCTTCCATCTTCTTCAGTATCCAAAGGTACATGAAACTCTGTATTATCCTGTACTTGAGAGCTAATCCTAGGGTCAGTCTTTTCTTCGGAAGGATAAACCTTATCTGATCTATAATCCTGGTCGGTCTTCTCACACTCAACTGAGACATAATAAACATCAGAAGTCCACATCTACACTATCACTCAAATTCTACTCACATGCACCAATCTGATACCCCTCACCTGAGTGCAATAACTCGAGTTTTTCCCAACTGAACCAAACTCCTTACTGATACACCCGAGCTCCATGTTAGTCATTGCTCTCCCTCGAACCTGCAGTACTGTGACTCCTCCCTACTGCTAGTTGCAAACAGCAGGTTTCCCATTCCATCTTGCTGCAGACTTGAACTCCCTCTCCACTGCAGACTTAACACCCTCTACTGTAGTTCAAGAATGCACTACCCGGGCTCTAATGTCCTTCACACAGTCCACCCCTACTGTCAGGCTTTCCCTTCACCCTTCTTGCTGTGCACTGCTGCTGTATTCCCAAATATGTTGCTGGAAACTCAGGGACCCCCCCTACCTGCCATATTACTTCCTACTGCCTATAAACACACGAGTCCACTATACTCAATATGATACTCTCGAGTATCACTCTCTCTTAACACCTTGCTCTTTCTCATTGGGTCTACCACAGGCCTCCAACTGTGCACACAATATGCACACACCCTAAACTGATACACCATCAACCCCCTCCCTATTTCCTAGAACCAATATACCACACAAGCTCCACACCCCTCACTAATACATATAATCATAATATAACGCACACTCTACACTAACACTAATACACACTGATATATACACTACACATATTCACACTAGTGGCATCCATCAAACACCTAGTGCTCACACATCAAGTTACCCATGACACCTATGATACTCTCCCCCAATATCCATACCACCATGATACCAATTCCCACAACACATGAAACACATCACTATATATTTAAAATTATGATATGTAATAATTATAATAGCTATATACAAAGAAATAAATGAAATTGACACACTAGGACACCAATACAATGAAAACTCCAATCATTTCTTTCCGTATCATGGCGCATCATGATACGCACTCCCCGTATTCAATTGTGGACACGTACATACTAGAAAATCATGAATCATACTCTAAAATGACTAAGGAGTCATTCCTACAAACACCTAATGGTCCAAATTCGGATTTCTTCCAATTTGGCCACAAAAGTTAATGTAACTTTCACAATATGACTCATAAGAACCTAGTTCTTCTTCCTATGGGTAGTCCTAATGCATAGGTGGGTTCCTAATGCTCAAATACAACAATTAGAATCTAAGTAAAGGAGAAATTGAGGGTTATACCTATTGGAAGATGGATTCTCAATGTATCACCACCAATGGATACAAATGGGAAGCTGGACACAATCATCAAGCCAATGTTTTCCTCCTCAAGTGCTCCTTGCGATCCAATCTCCTAGCTCCTTTGGAAATCAAAATGAGAGGGATGAGATTTGGAAATGGGTGGATTAAGGCTTGTTTCCAATTTGAGGATGAGTTAATTAGGAAAGAAAATTGAGGCTATTAATGAATAAAGAGGCTTATATAGCCTCCTAATAGGGTTAGGATTAGGTTGAGGAATATTTGAATTGACACAAAGGCCCCTCTCATTCTCTCATGAATAGGATCAACTAATCCTATAGAAGAAATATTATATTCTTGAGTCTAAATAGATTTAATAGAGTTAATCTAGTCATGACTAACTAATGACTCAAGTCAAATAGTCTAAACTCAATAACTAACCCATTCTCCTAAACTAAAGAGTCAAACAATGACTAACTATTTAATTGAATCAATGGGTCAAGTCAAGTCTAGTTGGGTTCACTTAGGTTCACTAACAATTAGTCTAACCAATGGCTAACGTACTAACCATTCAACTATATTTTATATATATATATATATATATATATATATATATATATATATATATATATATAATGTAGCAATACTAAATATTATGAAATATAAATATAACTTTAAGAATTAATATGAAATGACAAAAATACTCTCTCAATAAAAGTGGTAGTTACAATCCACCCCCCTTAGAAATATTTCGTCTTCGAAATTTAAGACACCTCGTCTCTCTCTCTCTGGTTAGTCATAACCTATTCATTATAATCTTCATTACGGTCAAACCCCCAACAAATCATGATTTATGAAAGTCCTATCCCGCGCAGGTATCCCCCAAAAATGGCGAGGGCATACAACATACAATTCTATGGAAAGAAACAAGCATGCATGGTTATGGTCTCTTACTTGTCATGATATTGCAGTCTCAATCAATGGTTTACTACTATCTACACTAACTATACTATAGCTCAAAAATAATATATAAGGTACTAATCAATCAAATCAAATAGATGAAAAAATGACAGGAAGAAATAACAGAACTTGCTAACCCATCACCTGCAGCATCGGTCCCCTCGACCGTCATCGCAAAAGTCCTGCCCTGCTGGGATGTCTCCCTCTGCTAGCGCGGAACAATTTGATGTGCCACAGGTGGCCTAACTGGACCCCCTTCTATATCTAACACCTACACCATTTGTTCACTAAGCATCAACCTAGCCACACTACTTAATATAAAGGTTTACCACTTCTAGTATTGGTGATACACTAAACTCTAGGTCATGAGCACACTTAGCCCACTACTCACACTACTTAGAATGCAGTACTAACACTCTAGGATATCAACTGTTAACTATACTCCGACACCTGACTTAGGACTATTGCTACAAAGGGTAATACACTATGAGTGATTTCTAGGATTATACTATGATACCTGGTGCTCACATTCTCAACCAAGGACCACTTACAGACCCGCAAGCTACACTCCCAACAATCAATACCGATACTCAACAAGACACCATCCTAGCTGCAAGTTACCAAACTATTACACTATCCAAAGAACCTCAGGAACTAATGCAGGACTGTTTTTTGGTTAGTCCAGTCAGTACGAAGATAGTGAGGTCTAGTACACTTATTCCTTATGTTGAAATTAGTTGATGTTTTTATTGATTGTCTCATTGGCATTATATAGCCTTACAGTCATTAATACAATGATCTCAATCATTATGACAATAATCTCATAATAGAATATCCGGTGACATATTCTGGCATCCCAAATATGTCCTCAGGATATTCCCATGTGCTTATACTATACTTAAATATGACACCCAACATACCATATCAACACTCCCCCTCAAGATGGGTGAAAGATATTCACTAAGCCCATCTTGTCACATCCTCTAATCATGCTCACTGAGGCGAGTCCCTTGGTTAGTCCATCTGCTACTTGATCCCTGGTTGGAACATGGCCAAGCTCCAGTAATCCACTATCCAACTTCTCTTTGATGAAGAATCTATCAATATCGATGTGTTTGGTCCTGTCATGCTGTACTGGATTGTTGGCGATACTAATAGCTGACTGATTGTCACACCACAACTTCATCTTGGCTCCTTGATCCAGCTTCAGCTCCACCAGCATATTCTTCAACCATAGCAGCTCTGCAACTCCCAAGGCCATAGCTCTGTACTCTGCTTCAGCTGTCGATCTGGCCACCACAGACTGCTTCTTACTCCTCCAGGAGACCAATTTACCTCCTACAAATATGCAATATCCCGAGGTAGACCTCCTGTCATCAGCACAACTAGCCCAGTCAGAATCACAGTAGCCCTCGATGCTCACGTGATTGTTCTTCCTGAATATTAGTCCCTTCCCAGGAGCACCTTTCAAGTACCTCAGAATCTGGTAAACTGTATCCATAGGACCCTTCCGTGGGTCATGCATGTAGCGACTCACCACACTTACTGCAAAGCAGATATCAGGACGTGTGTGGCTCAAATAGATTAACTTGCCAACCAGTCTTTGGTATCTGTCCCGATCAACTGGTTCTCCAGCCTCAGCATCAATCTTGAACCTCTGATCTATTGGTGTCGCTGCAGGTTTGTACCCCAACATCCCAGTTTCTGTGAGAAGGTCCAGTGCATACTTCCTTTGAGAGAGAACAATCCCCTCTGCTTCTCGAGCAATCTCAATCCCAAGGAAGTACCGAAGAAGGCCGAGATCCTTCACCTCGAATTCCTTGCCAAGCTTTCCTTTGAGTTGGGCGATCTCCTGCTCATCATCTCCTGTGATAATCATATCGTCCACATACACCGCAAGCATGGTGATGTGGCCTCCACTCCGACGGAAGAACACAGTATGATCAGCATTGATCTGCTGATATCCCATCCCTATCATCGCCTTTCTGAATCTGTCAAACCACGCTCGAGGAGACTGCTTCAGTCCATAGAGGGACTTCTTCAACCTGCAGACCTTGCCTACTGTCTGATTGGTGCCAAATCCTGGTGGTATCTCCATGTACACCTCCTCCACTAGATCTCCGTGAAGAAACGCATTTTTCACATCCAGTTGGTGTAGCTTCCATCCACCATTTGCTGCCAGAGAAATCAGAGTCCTGACAGTGCTCATCTTTGCAACTGGTGCAAAGGTCTCGTCATAGTCGATGCCGTACGTCTGACTGTATCCTTTGGCTACTAGTCGAGCTTTGTAGCGCTCAACCTGTCCATCTGGGTTCTGCTTCACGGTAAAGACCCACTTGCATCCAACTGCTCTCTTCCCCTCCGGCAGTCTCACAAGCTCCCAAGTGTGGTTCTTCTCTAGAGCTCCCAACTCCTCGTGCATTGCCGCTTTCCACTTTGGATCGTTCTTGGCAACCTGTCAATTGTTAGGTACAGTAATACTATCCAAAGATGCTATAAATGCTCCATAAGAAGAAGGGATATGATCATAAGAAACAAACTGAGCAATATCCCAACCATATCTGTTTAGAGGATTTCCTGCATTGCTGCGAGTGGTCCTCCGTACAGATAGTGGTGTGGGAGGAGTAGAAGTAGGAGGAATGATATCTTGTGAAGGAGGGGGTATCACCTGAAGGGGGGTTGGTGTCGGTGCCTCAGGAGTTGGGACGAACGCAGGCAAGAGACTTGGCACTGGCACTGTCGGTACTGGTCCTGCAGTTTGCTTCTCTCTCCTACTGTAGGTAAGTAACTCTCCCTGAGCCGTAGGCCTAACACCTTCACCTTCTTGTCCTTTCTCCGTGCCTCCATGCCAAACTTCTAAATCGGTTACCACCAAGTTCTCCATCTCCCCCTCTCGCCTAATACTGGCAGTATTAGGCGTGTTGTGTGAAGTTCCGTCCTGGTGGTAGTATGGCTTATGCTCCCGAAAGTGGACATCCATACTGACAAACTTCTTCTTCTCTACTGGACTCCAGCACACATACCCCTTCTGGGTCGCCGAGTAGCCTACGAAGATGCATTTGACTGCTCTAGGGTCAAGTTTCCCAACTGATGGCCTGTTGTCCTTCACAAAATACACACACCCAAACACCTTCAGTGGGAGTATCCCACTATTATTGCCTTGCAATACCTCACATGGCGACTTCCATCCGAGGACCTTCGAGGGCATCCTGTTGATGAGTTGAGCTGCTGTCAACACTGCATGCCCCCACAGACTCTGTGGGACATTCATGTCGATCATCATACTTCTTGCGACCTCCAGAAGGTGTCTGTTTTTCCTTTCTGCAACTCCATTTTGTGCTGGTGTGTATGCACAGGTGGTCTGATGCTGTATTCCGTGTGCTGACAAGTATTCTGCAAGCGTCCTGTTGGTATACTCCGTTCCATTGTCAGACCTCAGTACCTTCACAACTGCTTTGTACTGAGTCTGGACATGCTTATGGAAATCCCGAAAACAAGCAGGTACATCATTCTTATTTTTCATCAAATATAACCAGGTAACACGAGAGGCACACTCAATGAAAGAAACAAAGTACTTATAACCATTCATAGTGTTAGTAGCACATGGACCCCAGACATCAGTATGTACTACCTCAAAAGCAAAAGTGCTCCTATGACCCGTGCCAACATATGAGCTCCTAGTAAGTTTTCCTAACTCGCACGCATCACATACTAATTTCTTTTTATTTGTTTTTGCATAAATCTCTGTATACAACTTACTTAGAGTATCAAAGGAAGAATGTCCCATCCTCCGATGATAGAGCATCAAGGTATCCTCAGTCCTCTGCTGCAGTCCTTTCATGCCAGCCTTCTCTGCCATAGATACCAATGCTGAGTCCAGTCCTTCTCGATCTAGGTACCACAGTCCCTCATGCCAAGTGCCAGTCCCAAGTCTTCGTCCTGTCTCTTTCTCCTGGAAGGTCACCTTAGGAATATCAAAAGAAACAATGCATTTAAGTTGGAGGATTATAGAACTAATGGACAAGAGACTGACTGGAAAGGATGGAGCATGTAAAACATTGGATAATCTTACTGAACCTGTACAATTAACAGAACCCTTACCGACCACTGGCTGGAAAGTGCCATCAGCTGTCTGAATGCTGTCTGCTGATGCTAGGTGAGTGTAGGAAGAAAACTCACTAGCATTCCCCGTCACATGCCAAGATGCTCCCGAGTCGATAATCCAGTCTGATGATTTAAAGGAAGAGATAGACGCAAGGGCAAGTGATTCGTCAGTACCTTCTGATGGATGGGCATACATGGCAGCGTTGCCCCTAACAAAGAATGAGGTGGACGCCTCCTCTGTTCTACTCCTCATGTCTCCCAGTGCCTGGTCCTCCACAGTAAAGGTGCCATCAGCTTCTCCGTTCCCTTCTGATATCAGGAGGTTCGCCCGATAACCTCCTCGGCCGCCTCGTCTACCCCCTCGACCACGACCACGTCCTCCATTATATCCTCGTCCGCCGAACGGTCCTCGTCCACCACCTGAATCTCCCTCCCTAGGTGGTTTGGTACAAGCATACCAATGATGACCCATCTTCCCACAGTTGTAGCACTGCCGGTTATGCTGCCATGGCTCTCCCTTAGATCCTGTGTTACCTGAGCTGGTGACTGGTCCTTCTAATTTCAGATCGATGGAGGGAAGCTTCAACTCCGGCGATGTTCGTGTCGTGTTCTCACCAGCGGACATCGTCAACAACTTCATCAACGTCGCCACCTCTGTAGAATCTAGCTTCTTGATGATCTCCTCCATCGATGCGTCGTCTATCCAATCACGTCACGTCCGCTCCACGACTCACGCTCGTCCTCGTCGTTCGCTCCTAGATCCGAACATGTCCCTCCTTTTTTCAGATCTAGGCATCCCTACTAGGCTTTGTCTCGTGCTGGTGCGGAGGAGGCGACAGCACGCATGTCACAGCCGCCGTCGCAGCAACAACAGCAATCGCAGCAGCCGCAGCAGCAGCCGCAGCAGTAGCGGGACGGGACAGCAACAGCGAAGGGCGGCCTGCGAAGGGCGGAGAAGGGAAGAGGGGGGGGGGGGGGGGGTTTGTGGAAGAGTTCGGTGGAGAAGATCTAGGAAATCCTCCTGTGGGTTTGTGGAAGCTTGGTGACGGCTAGGGTTTGTGGAAACTTGGCTCTGATACCATGTTGAAATTAGTTGATGTTTTTATTGATTGTCTCATTGGCATTATATAGCCTTACAGTCATTAATACAATGATCTCAATCATTATGACAATAATCTCATAATGGAATATCCTGTGACATATTCTGGCATCCCAAATATGTCCTCAGGATATTCCCATGTGCTTATACTATACTTAAATATGACACCCAACATACCATATCAACACCTTATCATGTGATACCACCTGGTAGCTCGCCTGTGCACAGGTATTTGGCAAGAAGTACCTGGGTAGCATGACTGATTTGCCTGTGCACAAGTATTTGGCTGGTACCTGGGTTGCTCGGATATTTTATGGTTAAAGCGCAGATTCTACAAAAGCAATGGAAAGAGTAGTTCTTGTAGTGCAAATCCAAGTTTCTGGTTTTCTTCGTGTAACTTGATTTTGTAAACTCACAGATGACATGAGCTCTCGCAGTCTGCAAAGAGACTCTTTGCTTACCAGAGCTTTGTTCTAAAGCATATATGCTTCCAGATATGCAAAGTCATATAAAATGCATATATGCTTCCAGATCTGCATAGATGCCAAAATCTTAATGTGGGTCTCTCTTTCATTCTCAACTTGTTGATGCAACTCTCCATCAGATCAATCATGACATCCCCATCATATCAGGGAGGGTCTTTATGGATACTGCAGGGACCATATTACTTAGGCTAAATTATCTTAAATAACACTCCGACTACAGTGTTCTGACACAATTTTGGTACATTCATTTTTTATTGTTCGATTTTGACGTACAAAAGTACAATATATATTCTTTTGAAATGGTTTCGATGTGTTTCAAAATTGACGAAATATGCTTCAAAAGATCAATTTATAAAATTGGAATCGAGCAATAAAAAGTTAATGTGACAAAAACGTCTGAATGCTTGGTCTCATGTGGCTGTTGATCAAGAGTGAAGAACTCGCTGATAGATGTAATCTTGATCACATTATTATCTCTAGTCATTCTTGGCAGAATGTCTTGTTACTCTTCTGAATTATGTGTGTGATAGGCGTCCTAAATCCCTACTTTCCATTGCACACTCACTCAAGATTGGAACAATCTTAGCCAAATGGAAATGTTGATAGTGGTTGCCAAATGGAATTATGTGTGTGATATTGCTCTTGTTATTTGGGTTGTGGGGGAGGCCTCACCTACTTGTTAGGGTATTGCGCAAAACTATAACTTTTATTATAAGAATGTTGTTGGAACTTGTCCATTCAGGGAAGGGACCTACATGGAGGTGGATGGAGGCAGTTGTCTCCAGTAAATTTTTATTTTTCAGTTAAATATTTTTGTTGTTTTTAAATTTTATTCAACAATTTTATGTTTTGTCCATTTTCAATTTCTATATGCATATTCCCATCATGTTTTACTTTTTCTTTCCTAATTTTTATTTGTATCATCCCTCCTAAATTGTTTTAAACTTGCGACGAGACTGGACAGATATGAAAAAAAAAAAAAATAAGATTAGTATGCATCAAATCTTAATTGAATGATATTAAGCAAGCTTATGCAACAAAATATATAATTTCTTAAAAAAAGGTTTTTCCAACTAATATTTGGTTTAGAAGAAACTATATCTCTAGTGTGCCAAAATATTCAATCCCCCTAAGGCATTTTCAAATCTAAGTTGCTAAAATCTATTAAGGTTTATAAAATATTTTGCAATGTATGTTTTGAATGAATTTTATTTCGAGATTTTTTTTTTTTTTTTTTTTTTATATGAGCCATTTTTTGATGATTCGATACAGAGAGAAAAATTATGGTAGAGAAACAACAAAAATTTTATATAGTAAACTTTATTTAACAAAAAATTTAGAATTTTTTTACATTTGAGGCCGACTCTCTTTTTTTAATTTTCGTATCCGCTCATGTGTTCATTAAATTTTACCACAATGATTTTTCATGAAAACTCCTGTGTTTGCATTATGGGGTCTATTTTGTGCACGTTGGCAGTTGGTTGGTGAATTTAAACTCATCAATTATATTAGGCTTTTGATAAGGGCACTGCTAAATTTACTTGGGGCTAGCCCAGGATTGGGGCTAGCCCACTAAAGAGGAACTTTTACTTATACTAACCCAACATTTTACTCATACTAGCCCACTATTTCCAAACCCTCCCAAACCCTCCCCACCCGACCGGAGCCCTCCCCCCTCCCGCCGTCCTCCTCCGCCTCCTCCCCCGTCCTCCACCGCAGCCTACCGTCGTCGCGCCTCCCGTCGTCGTCGCCGTCAAAACCAAAAAAGAAAATGAAAAAATAGAAGAACTGTCAAAATTTGACATATATGTTGATTTTTAGGACTGTCAAAATTTTGACAGTCCTACCAATTGGAAGTACTGTATAAATTTTGACAGTCCTAAAAATTCAACATATATTTTTAGGACTGTCAAACTTTTGACAGTCCTACCAATTGGAATGACTGTCAAAATTTTGACAGTCCTAAAAATGTATGTTGAATTTTTATGATTGTCAAAATTTTGACAGTCCTACCAATGGGTAGGACTGTCAAAATTTTGACAGTCCTACAAATTGGTAGGACTGTCAAAATTTTGACAGTCCTTCCCATTGGTAGGACTGTCAAAATTTTGACAGTCCTAAATTTTTTTTTCTGTTAATTTATTTTTGTTAATTGTTGGTGGGGTCAATTTCAAAATATCCTTAAAATTTCTATCCTTAAAATTTGTTAAAATATTCTGTTATTTAAAATAGTAAATTTATTATTGGTACATAAAATATTTTGTAAAAAAAAAAAAATTTACCAAAAGTAAAATTTGGAGATCGAAACATCGTTTTTTTGCGATTCTAAAAATTTGGAAAGTCCGTCAAACAGTAAAACTGTTTATCCCGAAGTACTTTTCCATACGGTCATTTTGGCTCAAACTAGAGCTTGTTTCGATCTCCCAGTCAAAAGTTATGATACTTTAAAGTTTTATATTTTATATTTTTGCCTGTAATATGTACGTTTTATTTCGGATGAAAATTCTCTCTACACGAATTGTGTTACTCTCGTCGAAAACATACAAATAGACCTATTGTGTGACGAAAAAAGATTTGAAAACAAATAGTTATGGCCGTTTGAAGTCTGATCGACGGCAGACGTAATATTCGTACGGTAGAATTTTTTTTTTTTTTGTTCAATGATAACATATTTTATTTTGGATGTTAAACTAAATAAAAAAAATCAAAATCCAAAACTAACTAAATATAAATAAACTTAAAAAAAATCCTGACAATTAAAATGAGGACTATCAAAATTTTGACAGTCCTCATTGTTTGTGGGACTGTCAAAATCCTGACAGTCCTAGTTTTATATAAAATTTTCAGTGGGTTAAAATTAGGACTGTCAAAATTTTGACAGTCCACATAGCTTGTGGGACTGTCAAAATTATGACAGTCCTAATAATTTTTAGGACTGTCAAAATTTTGACAGTCCCACAAGCTATGTGGACTGTCAAAATTTTGACAGTCCTGATTATAACAATTTGGGCTAGCCCCAAATGAGGACTGTCAAAATTTTGACAGTCCTTCCAAGTGGAAGGACTGTCAAAATTTTGACAGTCCTGATTATAACAATTTGGGCTAGCCCCAAATGGGGACTGTCAAAATTTTGACAGTACTCATTGTTTGTGGGACTGTCAAAATCCTGACAGTCCTAGTTTTATATAAATTTTTCAGTGGATTAAAATTAAACTGTCAAAATTTTGACAGTCCACATAGCTTGTGGGACTGTCAAAATTATGACAGTCCTAACAATTTGTAGGACTGTCAAAATTTTGACAGTCCTTCCAAGTGGTAGGACTGTCAAAATTTTGACGTAGGACTGTCAAAATTTTGACGTAGGACTGATTATAACAATTTGGGCTAGCCCCAAGTAACTTTGGGAAACTTGTAATTTTGGGAAATGAGACTGTCAAAATTTTGAAAGTCCTTCCAAGTGGTAGGACTGTCAAAATTTTGACAGTCCTGATTATAACAGTGGGCTAGCCCCGAGTAACTTTCATGATGGCAAACTTGTAATTTTTTCTAAATTTTCAATGGGCTAGCTCCGAGTAAAATGTGTAGTGCCCTTATAATTACCCTTATATTAGGGTTGTGAGTTTTTTTATTCAAGTATTCTCTTATTATATTAGGGTTGTAGGGCTACCTTAAATATGTGGGAGAGACTGTAAGGGAACTATAACTTTGATTATAATAACGTTGTTTGAACTTGTCCGATGTCTTTTACCCAGGGGCGGATCCAAGCATAGGTTAGTCCACTCTCGAAAAAATTTACTTTTTTTTCATATAAATTTGTGTTTGATTTTTTTATATGAATTAGTCCACCACTTCTAGTCCATTTAAATTTATACAAGTCTATTACAACTACAGTTTTTGGATCCGCCTCTGCTTTTGCCACATGAATTATTCATAAAAATTCTTGTGTTAATTTGCACTATGGGATCTATTTCTACATGTAACATGTTGGTTGTTGAATTCAAATCGATTATTTATTCACAAATAAAATAATATATATATTGATTTAGATGTTCCTAGATGATATGAACTAACAACCACAAGATAAATCCTTAAAATGATAAGATATCGTAATAATTAACATAATATTTAGTCCATCAATAATATAGAGCTAAACTCTTATACAACTCAACATGTAAACTCAAGTGACATGTAATTAAACTAGAGCGTTCGTCTGGATGCGAGATGAAAACCATTGAAAATTTGTCTTACTATTGTACATTTGAGCAAAATAAAAATTCTTGAAAATTTACCTTACCATCAGTGGCGGAGCTACGAATGGACACGGTTGGACTGTAGTCTGATCCAAATTTTTGATTTTTTTTTTTATGTTTTCGTAGTTACATTTTATTTTATTTGTTTAAATTTGAAGTATGCAACAATTAAGTAATAAATAAAATTTTAAATTTTGATATTTTATGCGGTGCGATGGTAGTGTTCTTGTGTCGTTTAAGTTATATCTAAAGTTCAGTCATTCATAATTTTAGAGACTAGTTCCACCACTGTTTACCATTGTATATTTGATTTACATTGCTTTAGTTATGATTGGCATATCTGAATATACAAAAAAATTATTTCAAAATTTTGAGGTTGGACATTTCAAATCTTTTAGTAGTAACCATGTTGCATGTGACATTAACAAAATCTACATTCTTCTTTACCAACATAAAGAAACCTAAGGAAATATTATGTGCTTGTGAAATTTATAATGAGGAGGAATATAAGGAAATATTAAGACTTAATACAAAATGGAAAAGATTTATATCTTGAAAGAGCCCTATTATTTACAATATTTTTTGTTAGGAAAGTACATTATTGAAATATTAGGTTCTCACACTGAGAGTAGCAATTTTTTTTTTTTTTTTGTTAATTCTAAAGGCACTCCAAAAACTACTTATTTGACCATTTTTTTTATTTTTTATAAATTTGTCATCGAAAAAAATTGTTTCAGGCTTGTCCAATTTTTTTTAGGACTGTCAAATTGACAGTCATTTCAATAAGGACTGTCAAATTTTTGACAGTTCTGAATTGTGATCCGCCTCCTCCTCCTCCTCCTCCTCTTGCCGTCTCCTCCTCCTCCTTCTCCAACCTTCGCTGCCGCCGCCGTCGCCTCCTCCTCCTCCTCCCGCCGTCGCCGCCGCCGCCGCCGGCAGTTGGAGTTAGGGTTAGGGTTAGGATTTGGAAGAGGGTTGGGATGTCCTGAATAAAAATCAGAAAAGTCTGAATTGTCCTGAAATAATAGATTGTTCTAAGCAAAAATTAGAGTGCCTACAAAATTATATTTTTTTTCAGAAAGTTTTTTTGGTTTCCGCTCCATGACATTAGGTTCCAATTTTTGCCGTCCATCTTGCTAATCCACAAACAATGTTTTGTTTGCTTCCTACATTTACAGTTTGCATCATGCAAAAATGGCAATATAGCAAACACCAAACACTATTAAGAACACCGAACACCGCTTAGCATTTGTCTTTTGAAATAGAATATTAACCATTTCAAATAGGAATCAACCTTGATCCACAAGTTGATAAGACTCTAATTTAAATCTAACTCGAGTGACTCTTATGGTTATCGAGAAAAGATATAAGATCTCAGCTGGATGGCAGAAGGTCAGTGGATCGAACTACGAAGACGTATTATTTCTTCTATTTATAATTGGTGAAAGTTTGGGAACAGTAGATCCAAAGACATGCAATACAATGTACACAAAAGTCTCGAACGTTACGTCGTGTCCCGTGCGTTATGTCGAAAAGAAAAAAAGTCTAGTGTACTCGTTGTGACCGTAATCATTTATTGTTACCAGATATACAACAATTACTTTTGTAGTGTAACCGTTATTGTACCTTGTATATAGCGTTTCTCCACGTTAAAAATCAGTCACTCATTTTCTCTTCACCTTAAGCTGTTCCTTCGCCTAAGCAGAAAGAAATATCGTTCCTAGATTTCGATTTTGGATATGAGGTAGAGATCACCCCTCACCGATCCTAATTATTTTATTTTGATATCTTTTTTCTTGATTTCGCTTATTAGATCTTCAATTTTTTTGGTGATATTTTTGCATTCCTTTAGAAAGAATCTTTCTTGATTTGTTTACACTTTAAAACTATTTTTATGGATATGTAGAGAGAAAGTCGTGTTGAATTTCTCTTTATTTCAACATCGAAAACATTTGTTCTTCTTTTATAAGACCGCTTAGTTTCTAAGTTTTTTTCGATTATTTTCGTAGAAAGAACTCTTTTGATTCGTTTTGGTTGTGTTCTTGTGGATCAGATTAATTGTGAAAATATTTTCTTTCAAGATTTAGGCGACTGAAGTTCAAATTTGTCCGAGACTTGGACTAGGATGTCAGAATGTCGAGTAAGAATTTGGAAAAAAAAAATGAGATTCTATTAAATTATAATCAATTTCGTTCTTCACATAATGACACTACCACCTCTATCATTTTATATTTCTTCATTACCACTTCTTGAGCAACTTGCTTCTCTACTTCCACTATTTTTTATGTTATTTCTAAAGGCACATCATCCATTACTCAGAACAGTCCATTAGGACTGTCAAAAATTTTGACAGTCTTGTCTATTGGAAAAACTGTCAATCTTTTAGACAGTCCTAAAAATGTAGGATTGTCAAAAATTTCGATAGTCCTACCTATTGGAAGGACTGTCAAAGTTTTTGACAGTACTAAAAGTTTAGGACTGTCAAAAATTTTAACAGTCCGATCTATCTATTAGAAGGACTGTCAATTTTTTTTGACAATTACCTATTAAACGACTGTCAAAAATTTTGACAGTTCTAAAATTTAGACTGTCCTGAATCAGTATTGACGTGCCTTTAGAAATATCGTTCTTGTATGGTTGAAAAAAAAAACAAAAAAAAAACAAAAAAAAAACCAAACCATCTTGTTATAAGGGGGTCAAAGAAGTCAAAATCCAAGAATTGACTCCCTTGGACTAGCACTTCCCTACATTGGGCTTCTTGCAACCCAAGAAAGGGGTTATACAACTTGCAACCCAAGAAAGGGAATCCAAAAAAAAAAAAAATTGAACTCCTTTACAAAAAGCTTGTTTCTTTTATTTGGTTATTATTAATTGGTATATAAATATAGAACTTTCCCTAAAAATAGCGATGATTGTAAGAAATATATAGCTTCCTCTCCACGCGCCCAAGGAAAAAAAAAAAAAAAAAACGTCCCCTTTCTTTCTTCTCCCAAATTTCCTCTGAAGCAGAGATTTCCGTCGCTCAGATTTCGATCGATCTTGTTTATGAGGTAAAAATTTTCATTTATGTCAATTTCTCTTTATTTGTTTCTTGATTTTTTGGTGATTTTGAGTTTTTTCTGCAGAAGAACTGTTCTTTATTTGATTAATCTGGGTCTTATGGGTGAATAAAGAAAATTCGACCTCAAAGTTCTTTTTTTAGTTTCTGAGATGGAATTTTTTTTTTTTTGAAAAAGAAATTATCTTTATTTGCTTAGATGCGATTTTATAGGTAAATAGAGAAAAATCACATGAAAACTCATTGATTTTTGTATATTTTATTGGAATTACTCAGTTTCTGAGATGGGTTTTGATCGATTACAAAATATTTCCTTAATGTTCAATGGATTCCTCTGCTTTTATGAGATTACGCATGAAATCCCCTTTTAACTGAATTTCTAATAATTTCACCAATTTGAGGATACCCAACTTCTTGTTTGATGAAGAAGCATTCTTGATTGGCTTCAATCATATTTATGGTTAAATATAGAAAACTTGCATCGTGTTTCCTTAGTTTTCATGTAAAGGACTGTTCTTGGTTTGTTCATACCAAATTTTATGGAGAGAAAAAAATAGAGAAAGTACATTTTCTGTTTCATGCAGATTTTAGTTAATGACATTAAATTTAGATATGTCTAATAGAACTATTGTGACTTACTTGTTCCTTTTGCTTTGTTCTTGCAGCTCAAAGGAGAAACCTACTCTTGGGTAAGTATTATTTGTTCTTGTTTGGGTAAGTCTTTTACGCATATGATATTGCATCCTAGGAAGCATGGATGTGTCACGTGGCACGTACTTGACACGACACGGAAATTCCAAACATATACTAGGATATGCCAAAATCAGTGTTGTGTGTCTACCGTGTCGTATATGTGTTTGTGCAACGCAGTTGTTTCCAGTGGCGGATCCAGGATTACAATCTACTGAGAGCACAATCATAAGGGGGTTCGGGGACTATTCCGAATTTTTTTTAGAATATAATAATATTATATTATATTAAATAGTACTATTTTTATACAATAAAGTATTATATCTCACAATTATAGCTATATGTATATTGCGTTCGCCTCTGGTAGAACCAATAACAAATTGAATACGAAGCCTTTGTGATATTGCTTCCAATTCATATTCTTACTTGAACACACTGATGATAAGCATGCCTCATCTCAGTTTAAGCAGCTACGAAAATGTAGTGTCATTCAAGATGGGATCGGAATTTATTTGGCAAGGAAAGATGATGCTTGTAAACACTAAATATTAGTCATATAATGTGATAATCACAACGATGCATCATGAAGATTTCCAGATGGCTTTACAAATTACGAGGAAGGGGACAACCCCGCACTAATGGGGCTGAAGCAAAACATCAAGCTTGGAATGAGATTTGTTTCCTTTGGTCCATGCACATATATGATTGAGATAACACAATATAATACAAACAAATAGACAAAAAAAATTGATTTTTTTTTTTCACTGGGGCCTGGGCGGTGCCCATAAGGTACGTCCGCCCCTGGTTGTATCTTTAGTTAATGTACATCGGGTGGACTTGGACAGGGTTTGAGGGATTGAATTTATCAGGTTAATGTCTACCGATCTGATCAATATAGCCTGTTTTGCTATTTTATTTGTGTGCTTTCGGAGACCAATAAATTAGTTTACTTCTCTCATCTTTGAATAATCTTGTTTTTGATGTTCAAGAAGTGGGTCACAGGCTCTCAGTTCTTATTTGTTTTATCACTAATAAAATTGAACATTGTTTAATGTCAATAATGTCCCAGACACAGGTAGCACTATAGAATGGTAGAAAGCACAATAAAAACCAGAAAGAGAAATTGTTTTAGCCACATAGTTGCAGTTGGGATCTTGATGGCCCTTCTCCTTTCCTCTCTTTCCTCGTTAGTCGAGGTTTCTATTCTGAGTTAGTTGGTTTGTAAAGCAGTCTTGTTCATCTTGGCTTTATGTTAGACTGGGATGGGTTAGATACTTAAGGTAATATCTTCAAGCTACATCTCTTTGGTAGCGAGGAGGGTCCGAAATTTTGGTTGGTTGGGATGGTTTAATCATCTGAAGTTAATTACAGGACAGTGGACTAACTTGAGTCTAGGATGTGCATGTGTGTTTGTACACATGCACTAGAGAAGGTTAAGGGTGATACAGTTTACTTAAGCAAGTACTCGTGCTTTCTCATAGATATAATTTTCTTCTGAGCTCTTATATATATATATATATATATATATATATAATGAGAAAAGTAGGCTTCACCGTGAAGCTTTTGTTCCAAAAATGTCCTCATCTATGTTTACTAATTAAAATTGTTCATTAAATCTAATATGGGTAGTTATGTAATTACCTGTAGAAGAAGAAAAAAATTTAAGGAGGATGTTATTTGCTATTTCCAAGTTTTATGAAATACGTGCAAGGCATGTGCATATATATATATATATATATATATATATATATATATATATATATATATATATGTCACCTTGACCGGGGAAAATGTGTTAGTGGGTACACCCTAGAAATTTCTATTGTTTTTGTTGTGGTTTGATGTTTGGATCCAGTAAATTCATTGCACTATTTATTTGAAGGATCTGTGATTATTTGTTATCATGTATTAGGATATTTAACCATTTACGGAGGGAATACAATTAAGTTCTGATCAAGGTTAGACAATCAACCGTTTCCTATACGTAACTACTGTTTGGATCAGGTTTTATGTACCAAATGCTAAATTAGCTGGCAAACTAGTGTTAGACGACTTTGTGACACCAGCCTTAACTTTATAGTTTTGGCTAAGTGTTGGTGGAAACAGAGTAACAGACTTATGAGGCCAAAATATTGTAAAGTCAAAATATTAACTTAGAACTCCCATTGCAAGCATAGAATTGTTTAAGTCGAAGAGATCAAGCATTGGATGGGACTTGGATCTCGAGAGAGTTGGATCTCGAGAGAGTTGAAGCTGCCATGATTGAAAAACCGTAAAAGTTTTTTGCAAAGTTCGTAGTACCGGTATTGGAATCGGCATCAGATAATTTCTATGAGTTTCGGGATCGACGATATCGGCAATATCGACTATTTCGGATCGGAGTATCCAAATTTTTGGTGTCGGAAAGCCAATAATTATTAACATTTTAGAAAATATATTTTATACGTTTAGGCATAATTTTAAGTATTTCCAGTATTGTTTCTTAGCAGTTTTGAAATTGAATGAAATAGTAGTCACCATTGTCGATTGGTTTACATGTGATAGATAAGTTTTCTTCTTTTGCATGCTTTTACAACTTTATTATACCTTTACACCCTTGTTGATCAGTCTTTTTTTGTTCAATTTTTTGTCGAATTGACCGAAAAAAGATACCCCAATGTCGGTATCGGTCAGTATCGAATCAGGACATGCCAAACCATATCGGTATCGGCCGATACTGCAAACTATTTTTTTGATGATACGACAACCACCCTCATGGCTTCAAGAGGGTCCACTTGAGTTGATGATAACTGGACTCTCTCTCTCTCTCTCTCTCTCTCTCTCTCTCTCTCTCTCTTCATGGTAGGATCATAGGATTCAGTCAAGACAATTTTATTTTCTATTATTCATTTTAGACTTGGTAACTAAAAAAGAGAAGAAAAAAAAAGAGGGGGGTGGGTGGGGGGGGGGGGAGGTGTAGAGGAAAAGGATAGAGAGACATGAAGAACTAGAGGAAGAGAAGGAAAGCGGTGGCCTTTGGGACTGGATGTGAGTATTGTAGAGATGAATGAATTGTTTTTAGAAAGAGGAGATAGAGGGAGGACATAGATTTTGACTTTGGAACTGTGGCCTTTGGGACTGGATGTGAGAATTGTAGAGATGAATGAATTGTTTTTAGAAAGAGGAGATAGAGGGAGGACGTAGATTTTGACTTTGGAACTGTGATCTTTCTCTCGCACGCACACACCATCTCTCAAACAGAAATGGGAGTGGTCCCACTACTGGTAGCAGGTTGAAGTTAGTCTCCCCCCTATCCATATTAGTGATGGGAATGGTAAAGGATACAACTTAGGAAGAAAGGAATTGTAACATATTATTCTCTTTAAACTTGGAGACTGAAACTCTTTAATCGAGGCGACATGAAAAGGAGATCATAAAAAGACTTACAAATAATGTGTTAACATTATAACATAACGAAGATGTTTCCTATATTATTCTAAGTACGAACCATAAAATTTATATATTTGTTGATAGACATCCTTACTGTATTATTATCAGATACAATGTTATTTCTGTTAAGACTATGATTTTCTATTGTAACTATAATCTAACATAATAAAGGGAGACAGAGTTTCCTACATATATTAGACTAACGATTATAAAAAGATTACATATTAATGAGACAATAGTTTGACTAAGATTATAAAAGGTACTGCGATAATGTAGTTAACTGCTTTATTCATGTTTCATTTATAAAGATTAAGTATGATATTAGATGCTGGGTTATTCAGCTTTGCAGATCTTTGTTTCACCAAAATTAACATAAAATTACATAACAAAGCATGAATTTGTGCCTAAATTGAAATCTCTAAAAAAAAATTGATTTTTTTAATATTACAACAGCAGCAAAGCCTTTATCCCAAAATTTTGGAGTTGGCTATTTGAATCCTCTTCCTCCATTCGGCTTTGTTAAGCGTCATTTCTTTGTAACACAAACAGAAACCATATCCTTCTTTAACACTTCAAACCATGTTTGTCTAGGCCTACCTATAGTCTTAGAGGTTCCATTAAGAAATATTAGAACTCGGTACTCAGTTACTCCGACCCAAAACCATCGATACAGATATTCATAGAGAGGATTCTGGTACTGACTACCCTTTTTTTTCTTTAAATCTTTGTCTTGTTTATACTTCATGCCATTTATATAATACATTTATTAGCCTTTTTCGTCATTGACACTCTTTTCTTCGTCCATGAGAAATTTGGCATGTTGCTCCTAGGTTGATGAGCTCAAGTAACATGGACGTGAGGTAGTTTGTTCTATGATATCTCCCTTTCTTATCTTGCCTATAGTTTCCTAGGCCAAGTATTTGTCGCCATCTGGAGGAACGTGATCAGATTGATAGCGTGTCATGAATGCTGGCCATATTTTTAGTTTGTTGCTTTTAGTGTTTTGCTCTGTGGCCAACCCAGTTATGATAGGCAAAAGGTTTAGATGATGATGATGATGATAAGCGATGGTCAAGAATGTGATCATGATCACCAAAATTGAACACTTAGGCTTGTTATGATTGGCTTTCCTCCATCAAAATGGATCGCCTATGAACAATTAACATCAAGAAAAAACTACCAAAGCACTGTCTCTGTTTTTATGACTGACTCTTAGCTGGTATCTTTTCCATAGCTGAGGCAACCATGAGTAATAAAGGGAGTTTCCACAACACCTGGAGCTAGAAGATAAACGATGGGAGAAAGACCAACAAGTTTTTTTTTTAATGATGTCGGAACTCATATAACTAAGGAGGTGAACTTAAAGGCTATGCAACCAAAGAAAAATTATCTAAATTGTATTCCACGAACGAGTCTGGGTGTGGATTTTATGTGGTAATATTTGCAATTCACAATCATATTCACCTGTAATGCTAAATGAATCACACTCATTCTATCATTAGTGGCTATACCAATTACTGACTTGTAGAGGGTATAAAACATTGTAAACTAACAATTACTGCACTACTATTACTATTACTTTTGGAAGAGGCCTTGGTACCATGTACTACTATATTTTGTTGTTTCTACCATATGCTGTTGGTATTCAAATTGCGTTATTTTGGAAGAGAGACTTAGGTACCCTGTACTAATCCTTTTATGTTGCTAAGCATAACCGAATTGCTTTTCCCTTGGCCAAATGCAGTGGCACGCGGATCAAGACCCGCAAACGGAATATAACAGTTCCTTTAGACCCTGCATCTTTTGCAGATGCAGTGGTCCAGATATATCTGGAGCACACTGGTGATCTGGTAAGATTGCCTGCTACAATTCACATGTTCATATTATTTGATGAGAGGAGCAAAGAACGATGCCGGAACAGAAAAATATCCAGCATATAATATTTGTTCCAAACTATATGTTTAAAAGAATTTTGAGAGGATGAAAGTAGTAATATCATATATCAATTAATTATAGAAAAGATGTGAAGATGTGAATTTTTCCGTGGCTTTTGATAATGTATTGCATTATTTAGGTTTGGAGAAGCATGTACTGTAGTATAAACAAGCAAAACCCGCCTATTACTTGGTTATGAAATTCAGCATGTTTCTTTTTGACATAACGTATGTTTTTTTTTCATCGGTACTGTTTGTTGGCAGGAACTTGTTGCCAAAGGTATTGAATCTTCTGATCTTGACTTCTCTCGATACGGTGACACCTTTTTCGAGGTATTTCTCATGATACTTAAAGAATATAACATGCTCCCATTGACTACGTGTCATACATGCTATGTATGTTTAATTGTTTTAACATATTGGTGTTTGTTGATGCATGTTAGCTGGTGAGCCTTCCTTTCTAGGTTGCATTTGTTTTTTCCTTATGGTGTGTGCATGCTTCTCCTTTTTTGCTGTTTCTGTTTCTTTGTGGTGCAGACTAGCTTCTCTGTAATTCTTTCTTTCTTTTGCAATTAGTCACGTCTTATAACCTATTAGGAGTTTGACACATCAACAATCTTTTTTTCCTGGTTAGTTTTTGATGGATTTTATTTTACAACATTATATTCTGATATGTTATATTTTTTTCCATTTGTTGATCAAGTATATAGGTTGGTGTTAGGTTGTTCTGAGAGTACCACTAACCTCAAACTATATGAACTCCCTTGAATTTATTCAAGAACATGACCATCATAATTCTGAGAAGTCATGTAGCCATGAACCCAGAACTCTTACAAGTAAACTTGCTAAGCAATCACGAGACTTCTAATTAATCGGCAAAGGGAAGTGTTACCTTCCAGATTGTCACTTATTGAGCTAAACTTTATTGTTGCTAATTTGATTGAGGACTTGATCATCAAATAAAAGAAAAGTCCTAATGTTGTTAAAGGATTCATGTATAACAAAGAATTGGGTAGAAGAAAGATAGTTGAATTGGTGAAAAACATATGGCCAGGCTTTCTAGTTTTACATTGCTAAATGATGCAGCCAATTGCTGAAGCATTATTTTTTTCTTCAATGATTTCAGTATTAATTATCTTGAAAACCTGTGTTAGTATCATATTTTGATATAACGCTATATCATACCACCCATGTCTATTTGGCATGCAATGGTATTCAATCTCATGCAAACTGCAAGGATGTGCTAGATATACACAATTCTCTTCGTAATTCACACGTTATTTTTGAACATGTGTTACACATTTGAACCTTCATGTCAATCCATTGAACAACCTAGATGAAAATGTGCATGCTAAACAAGGTCCAAAAATTTGAGTTTGATATCGTTTTCTGACTCTTTCTATGAGTTTCGATTTTGATGCGGGACTGAATCGGTCAAATTTTGTAGTTTTGGCGGTTTCTGACCTTCCATTTTCTACCCAAAACGTATCGGTTCTGGCCAATACTTACAAGCTTGATGCTAATGCCCACAATAAACTGAATTTCAGATAATACCCGTGTTAGCGTCTTTTTGAGGCTACTCATATCGGCATTCTTTTCTGACTTTTAACATTTTTTTAGCATAAAATTATTTTAAAATTATTTTGTAAAATTGACATCATACGACAGTTTGACATTATTGAAAAGTGACTAAAGTTGGCTGTTAAAGGTCACATGTGACAAGTGACAACCATTCTTACAAAAGGGACACAAAATGGGTAAATCATACCATCTACAGAATGTACACTCCACATTCCTAGAGTATGATTCTGTCCTCAACAATATAAAAGCTACTTTTTCCTTTGGAGATCTAGAGAATGCATGCCCCTTTAAAGGAGGCTTCTGAAGAAAGGATGGGGACAAGCTGCTAGACTGAGGTATTGTTAAGGAGTATTCTGATTAGAGTACCAGCCAGCACTTTGTCAGTTTCTTGTAATTTTAAAGGGTTTAATGGGGATTAAAAGAAAAAGATTTACTCTTTCAAGTAAGACATTTATAAAAAAAGATGAAATTCTTATTTGTAAATAGGAGAATGGCGGTTCTAGAATACAGTGCACAGGTTGTTACATATACAGTAACTTTGGAAATGCATTGGATGTCTGATTCAGGATTCGAATGTTGTAACCAGAGTATTTCATAGAGTGGATGACTGACAAGTCAATAGACCTCTATGAGCAATGGCTTGAAGAATTTCTCGTTGGACCCACCACTGACATCTTGGAAACTAAATTTATTTCGGTCTAAATAGAAAATGCACTGTTAACATATTGAAGATGATTAAAAGACAATTGATACTGCTAGCTCTGATTACCTTGTCTCATTCCTTTACTGCCAGTGGCGCAATGCAGTGGCAATGCAAGCTTAAACTCTGCAAAACTTCCTACCCTTAATCATGAAATTTTTAGAATGCTTGGGGCAGTAAACCTTAAATTACCTAACTCATAAATACATATAACCCTTTATTTCCGTTTGAGAATACAATCATGGTCTCTCTATGTGCTAAAAAAAAAGTAATCGTTTAATTGAGAATTTGTATATAGAGCAAACTAGCTTATGATGTAGATTATGCATTGAAAATCAGATATATCATATGAACTGCAATAATGACTTGTTTCATAAAGATTTTGTATGGTTTCCAGCTTAGTTCCAAAGACATTCTTCATTCCAAATTGCCTAATTTGTCTACCTTTTAGCATTGTGCTTTCCCATATCATGCTTGAATTTATTTACTTCATCTAATCGTGGTTAGGTGAATCTGGCCCATTCTTAACACAACTCTTCTTACAATGCTGCGTGTGACTTTGTGATAACTCTTCAGTACTGTCTAACCTATCTTTCCCTTATCACGATTAAAGAAATAAGATGATAAAATTGCTGATCAAGGATTCCTCTTGCATGACGATGAAATTTCTATTTATGTTGCTTATGTAGTACTTGCCATTTAATTTTGTGAGTTCCTTTCCTTCTCAACCGAGCAATATTCTAAATATATATCCTCTATGCACCACTGAAAATTTTATTTTGCATCTTAGTCATCATATGATATAATTTTAGGTGGTATTCACTGGAGGTCGCACACAGTCTGGCACAATAAAACCTGAAGGAGAAAGGCACCCCTTTTCTATTCTAGATAGTGAGGCAAAACGTGAAGCCATCCTGCCATACGTTTTATACATACAAAAGATATTGCGCAGGAGGCCCTTCTTAATAAAGAACCTTGAAAATGTTACCCAGAGATTCCTACAGTCTTTGGAACTTTTTGACGAAAACGAGAGGAAGAAGCTTGCTGTTTTTATGGCCCTTGCATTCTCCCAAAAGCTATCAGGACTTCAACCTGAGTCTATGTTCCAGCCCTTGCTTAAAGATAATCTTGTTGCCAAAGGGCTAGTTCTTTCTTTCATCACTGACTTCTTTAAGGAGTATCTGAAAGATAACAATCTGGATGATCTTGTATCACTTTTGAAGAGGGGTAAAATGGAAGAAAATCTTCTTGCCTTCTTCCCAGCTGCAAAGCGCACTGCTGCAGGTTTCTCGGAACATTTCAGGTGCGTCTCAATATTCATCAAGTTATTTTTTCAGATATTGTTAGCAATACAGTGAGTAGATACCTGCTTGTTTTCATATTGCTGATGGTGTAATCTGAGAAATTACGACAACAATAACAACAACAAAGCCTTTATCCCCAATTTATTGTGAAACTGAGAGATTACACTATCTCAATATTGTGTTTGATTATTGAAGTGCTAGATTATGTCCACGTGTCTTGGCCACCTCCATAATATATAAAGCTAAGTTTGGTGAGAACATTTTAGTGATGATGGCTTGATAGCAAGTGGTCATTGGCACAACAATATTGAATTACACGTTAATTAACAATGATAGATTATAATATATTATATTGTATTATGACATTTACTGCTCTAGTTTTTTCCTATTTGCTGAAGGATGCTTTTTTTTTATATATATAAAAAGCAAAGAAGGAATGTTTGCTCTTGTCGAGTACAATGATAAGAAAACTTTTGAGGTCAAGCTCAAAGACATGAAGTCAGCTTTGACGAATCAAATTGCTGAAGAATCTGATATATCAGATGTTATAGAGACTGTGAAGCATCGGGTAAAAGATGCTAGTTTGCCTGATATTGAGGTAGTACGTGTTCTTTGGGATGCACTGATGGATGCTGTCCAGTGGTCTGGAAAAAATCAGCAGCAGAATGCTAATGCTGCACTTCGCCAGGTAAGCAAAGAGCTTCTATGGTTTTACTGTTGAGGAGTGCATCAATCTTCATTATTTTAAGTCTGTACTGGAGATTCTTGAGTTCGTAAACCTACATAAAATTTTACTTGAAGAGTTTTGTATTAACGTGAACTCATGAAGTGAGATTGTAGGATACAAACTTCTCATTTTGACATGGAAAACACTGTTCTCTTAAGAAGTTATATAGATTGTTCTTCAGAAAATTCATCCCCATTTGTACTTTAACCAAAATATGAATGTTACTCTTAACCTATGTTGTACTGGACTCTAGGTGAGGCGACAGGCCAACCGCCTCGACTAGGCGCCCGCCCAAGATTCCTGCATCCGCCCAAGATCCACCCCCCCCCCCCCCCCCCCCCCCCTCTCAAGAAGAAGAAGAAGAAATTGAAGCAGCAGCAGCAAAAGAAGCAACAAGTTTTTTATCTTAAGAAAAAAAAGTTAAAAGCAGATAAAACTCGCCTAAATACCGCATATATTTCCCCTAGGTGACCATCGCCACACCCAGGAGAATTTTTCCCAGGGCGAATCAACTCCTCTCCAACCTGCACGCCTAGACGTCGCCTGTGACAACATAGCTCTTAACATAGTTCCACGATATGTTCTTTTTAACCCATTTGACAATATTGCTAGTTCTGACCTAAAGACCCTTGTGTTTTTTACTAGGATTTATTTCAGACTCATGTTTATGCATAGTATTGACTCTCCGGTTGAGCTTAGGGGGCAATGAACTCAACAAGCATTTGTATTATCTACATCATTTAGCCATATGGCTTTAGCTAATTTCAACAATATAATAGTTCCTTATAGCCAAAGAATATCTAAGGGTAGATCTGTATGTTTGAACTTTGAAGCACAATGATAGCTAAATAGAAGTGAACATGTACTCGATGTTTCTTTAAGCAGTTTTATTGTGTAAGTCACAAAGGAGCACATGCCCACCCAAATCAATGCTTACACAAAGCCCTATATTTTTTGAACTTCTCCCAGATGTCTACCCCTCCCTCCATTTAACAATATTGAGATTTTGACTACACTACCTTTATATGTTTCTAGGAGAGAGGGACAAGGGATGGATGAACAGAGAGCAATTTCGTTTAGGGATGATGTTTGAGATTTCTAAGATGTTTTTGAGTTAGAGTTCAGATTAGATTTCATGTACTGAATGAGCAAGTGGAGGGCTAAAATTAGCCACCTTTAACCTTAAGCATTAGCCACCCTGTAGCCAGAAAATATTACAGGGAACATCTGTATTGTTTGATAAGTAGCGTGGTAAGTAGTGTGTTTTGGATCAACATTCACGGATTGGATAAAAGCTAGCGTGGCAATGTGATTCGACAATATTTCGATGTGATGTGACAAAAACTAGTGTGGGCCCATTGGATAAAAACTTGCATTTTTATGTGATTTGACAATATTTTGTATGTATTTATATAGAGGTAATGCATTGAAACTGTTCTGCTTTTGCTAGTTGTTATTTCAGTTTATAGTTATAATTTTCTTCTTTTTAATTTTATTAGTTTCTAAAGCTCAGGTACTTGAAACATTAGACAACTGCAGGATGCACCTTTGCTGGGTGCTTTATTTTGTCACTGTGCTGTGATCTAATGATCTCCCCAGTCTGACAGTTGTGAATTTAGTTATTTTTAGAAAGTAGTCTTTGGAAGATTGTATACCTTCTAAATTCCTTGGATTCCTTTCTCTCTCTGTAGCACTTTAAGACTTATGCATCTTAGAATAGTTTCAAGCAATTTGTGCTTTTTCTGGTGATTACCATAATGGTGTTCTTGCAGTAGTATCAGTTGACAGTAAGAATTGAGACCATATACTTTAAAAAGCATTTGTAAACTTGAGAATCAACAAGCTGATCAGACACATGCAAGAACAAGGAGAAACGAGTAGAAAACTCTTGAAGACAGATCCATGCATTTCAGATGGTTTGTCATGATATTCTTACTAATAGGCACATTTTCGGTGTTTATGTTAAGAGGATGCTTATTAAATAAGATATTTGCATGATTCGATAGTCAGCCTCGTACGAACCTTAATGATTTATCTACGAAACGATGTTCCTGAATCAGGCAAGTAAGAGGACCACTTTCCAGTCTACAAAGAAAATTTAGATGCTGAGAATCCATACTAGTTCAGTCCCCTGGCAACCCTAGAATTGGTTTCTGATTTGATTGATAATAGAAAAGAAAAAAAAACTATCCAGCATGGATGTCCTAAATGTATATTTACAGTTGCCATTGAACAAATTGACATAAACATAAGTTGAGATATAACATCTCTGATACCAGTTGGTTTTACATGCAGGTGAAAACATGGGCGAAACTATTAAATACTTTCTGTACAAATGGGAAGCTAGAACTTGAACTGATATACAAAGTTCAGATCCACTGCTACGAAGATGCCAAACTGTTGAAGTTGTTTCCTGAGATTGTTAGGTCTCTATATGAGCAAGATGTTCTTGCTGAGGATACTATTCTTCTTTGGTTCCGTAAAGGTTCAAACCCAAAGGGAAGGTATGATATTTCTTGGATCATATATCATGCATACCTTAATTTCCATGTTTTGTTCACCTGCTTTCAATTTGTAAAGGTTCAAACCCAAAGGGAAGGTATGATATTTCTTGGATCATATATCATGCATACCTTAATTTCCATGTTTTGTTCACCTGCTTTCAATTTTTGGTATACAAGTGCAGATAATTTGGCTACTTCTAGACACTCGGATACTCTTTGACATTAAAGATAGATTTTGGTAAAATTTAGTGCACAATTTTATTTGAACAGAAATTGTTGTATATCATCCTTTTTTTTTTACTTCTTTGGTTGAAGAACCAAAATTTAGATAAGCCAAGGTGACTTGAGAAATACGATCCAATCATTATCATCCTTTTCCTTTCTTATTCATCTTCAGAAAGATTACCACCATGCTGCTATATTATGTCTACTTCCAAAGGGATCTAATGACTAATAAAAATATGTGAAAGCTCCTTCAATTGATTTTAATTGCATATAAGACACTATTGACTCAAAATTATATTCTCTTGGTTTAATTAATGCAACAAAGAAGAAAACATGTCCAAAGACCGCAAATGTAAAAAGTTAAAAATGCATTAACTGTTCAAACAGGATAATATCAACTTAAATTGAAGGAAAAGTTACAAGTATTGTCTTAGCTAGTAGAAGTCGATAAAATGCTCAAATTATATCCTACTGACATATTTAAATGCCGATGTATTTTCTTTTATATGTAATTTTTTTTCATGACTATAAATCAGTAAAATATGCAAATGTTGCAGGCAAACCTTTGTGAAATCTCTGGAGCTGTTCGTGAACTGGCTGGAGGAGGCTGAAGAAGAAGAATGAACAAGGAGAATGGGAAAGAAGCACCGCCTATGGTGCTTTATTTCATGCATGCTTTTTACATTTTAAGAAACATTGCCTGGTACTATATGGTTATGACAATTGTAGTTAGGAACAAAGCTGTTGTACTTCGACATAAGCTTCGATGCTTCTGATGGTTGTACTGGTTATTCTGTGGAACTTGGTATAAAAATGTGTGTTATATAACTAATGCCTTCGTCGTTGCTGGAGTTGCTTGAACTTGAATATGACAGTGACATTACTATTGAGCCTCGGGCACATATGGACAGACTGTGGAGGCCAGTAAAAGTTCATGCAGTCTGGGAATCAGATTTCTGTGGTCTTTTTGAACCTCTCTGGCAACCATTACATGGCTTGGAAGTTTATTATTTCCATTGCCAATTTAGTATTCGTTGATATTTCCTATTTCAATTCCTACCCATTTCTTTTGAACATTTAGTAGGGAGCAAGCCTTCAGTTCTCTTTTAATGAACATTTTATCATTAATTTGGTAGACCCACACATAGACTATCACATCATGTGATCAACAAAATGTGGTCAAATTTTGGTGTCCTCCTAGCATTACCTTAGTTTTAATTGTGAAAAAAATTTGACCCATCTGGACGTAATGCCGCACGAGCGTAAGCCGCGTCGGTGCAAGGCCGTGGTTCATGCTGACAGTAAGAGGTCTAAGCCAAATCCGTTTGGACATTTCTAAATGATCCATACACCACTCGGAATTGAGTGGTCCAATTAAACCCTCAATCGATGTTCACATCAATCGCTTAATTTTCATTCGAACGATATTATATTCAAATTCAATCCAACTATCGCACGAGACCTATGAATCCGCTAGCATGAACCACAGTCTTGTACGGACGCGACTTACGCTCGTGCGACATCACGCCCAGATGGGTCAAGCAATCTCCCGCAAGTAGTTTTACTTGTGAAAAAAACTAGATCCCTATTTGCGCGCGTTAGCTCGGTACTAGACAAATAAGAAGTAAATTCACACAAGTTAAAATTATTTTTAAACCATTTCCTGTTGAAAAATACTGTGGGCATGGACTAATGTATATATTTATCAATCTACTTAGAATCATGTACTCTACAAAAATAAGGCATTCCTTAAAATGGTCACCAAATCAATATTTTCATGATGCACACTAGTGTTACCAGATCCAAAAAAAAAAAAATACACTAGACCCTCCAACAAATGGAAGATCAATAATGAACCGCGAAAACAAATTACACTAGTATTTTTTACTTCAACATTGTCAGGAACAAATGATGATCTGAAGTTTCCAAAAACCACCACTAGGAAGACGGTGCAAATTTTGCAGATGTTCACTCCCTCCACCCAGCTCTCCATTCTGCTACTCTTAAGAATACCGAAGAATTCTCTTCCTCAATTGTCACAAGGTTGAACCGTTTGTCCAACTTTCCGAAAGGGTTCCACCTCTGCTACTGCTTCAGCTGCAATGTGTTTCCAGTACAATGCTCATTTTTGTGACAAATGTACATCTTCATACTTCTACAAACACTCTTGTGCACATGTTACTTGTGTCACAAGAGCAGAAAACCGAGCCATATGGTAAGAAGTCCGAAAGAAATAATTCTACAGTCTCCAGTAACAGACGATGCTTTGGAAAAACTGAATTTATGAGATTGCTCGCTGCAAAGGAGAAATCACCAATATAAATAAGTGGCAATCTGATTAAAAGTATCATGAAATTACATAGTTAAGGCTGTGCCGCTTACTTCTGCAAGCTTGTGAGTAACCCACAAAAAATAGCATTCTCGGGTAATGGAAGCTCAGTTTTGTTGGTGTCCTCTGGATTCACCACACTTACATATACTTCCTGCCCCAAGTACCAAGTATCCAAGTTTTGGGCACGCAAATTCCATATGCCTACGTTGTCAAGAGATACTAGGATGGCTGTCCATGCTCCAGGATATACCTAAACATGAAAACCAGTACCTGTGGCAGTTAGCATGACATATACCATATAACATGCTCAGTCCTCTCTAGGAAGCACAGCCGTGATGAGTTGGATACATATCAGACAGAACCCGGACATCCAAAATACACTGGGACAAACCAAAATAGGAGTCGTGTCCTTGTCGCGGTGACCTTACCCGTGTCACATCCGTTTACGTGCAACATAGATTTTTCTCCATATTGAAAAATGAGAAACTATGGTGAGGAAAGCACACATGCAAATGTCAATCTCAGATATAAGATTATGAAGCACATGCAAAAATATGGAGTGACAGGTAGCAGTGATTTGGCACATTTGGCAGGAAAGAAATAGGAGAATTTTGTGCTTTATTAATATCTTGGAGTTTAACTTAACTAGAAACTGGAGTGAGAACAATCTGTATTGTTAATAGGCATAATGCATATACTGGGTGCTATGGAGTGCGAACAGTGAGACTAAAACTAATTCTAGTCTATCATTCTTTTCAACATCGACATCCCGAGTTGCTGAACTATCACAGAGGAGAAACCAAATCCCAAGATGGAGCTGCATACCTGTGTTGTGCACCGAGCAACTCCATCCCACTTATTATAGGTACCTCTGCTATTCTCCGTCCAGATTCCGAAGTCCATCCTAGAGTAAAAGATAAATCGGTAAGTTTCAGCTACAGTCCCGCACATCGTAGAAAATGTGGGTACATGCGCCATGGACAAAATAACCAAAGATGTCATAGAGCCTTACCCCACAACAAAGAAAGCATAGCCATCCAAGTGGTAGCTTTGAACAGTGGTAGCGTTATTCTGGAACACGATTTCCATAAAACCTCTATATGTACCATTTATTAGAGACGTGTCGAGTTTAGCGGGTCTGTTCATCATTCGATTCGGAAAATCAAGCTTATAAACTCCTGGCACATTGAATTGTTGGGCAAGCTTTAAAGGTGTTGCGGGGGCAACGTAAGATATACCATTCAAAGTAGTATGAAGCTGCCCGTTAATAAGCTCAGCAGGCCTATTAACTAGTACGTATACGTCAGTCACAGTGATGTCACCGTATCGGAAAGATCCCTGCGGATTGGGTCGAGCTGCACCAGCAGAAACATTCCACCTGAAATAAGTTAACCAACTAAAAGTTACGAGGCAGCTTAATCTTCAAACTGAACAGGTTTAAAAGTTACGAGCCTGCTTAAACCTTCAAACTGAAAGGTTTAAAATTTATAAAGGCAGGCAAGTGAAGAAAAAGTAAAGAAAAATAATACACAACAGTTAAAACATGTATATCTGTGTTGAGATCATCATCATACCTGATAGATCTTGCTTGGTTCATTGAGGTGTATGCATCACCCTCATCTGGACCATCCGGAAGTGGACCTGAAGCAGGAGCCTGGGAATTGTAGTAGTGCAATATAGCAACCCCAGTTACTTTGTCCCTGATAGTTGGATCCACGAATCGAGCACTTGCCACCATGTAGTAATCACTGCTAGCATTCTGGTCCATTGTGACTAGAAATGAGTATGATTGTCCAACATGGATATCCATGTTGGTATAATTTTGTTGCACTGTGTAAGATCCTTCTGTCTCTACAAGGAGCATATTATGGTTCTGAATTCTGAAATTCAGGCAAGTTGAGATGCCTGTGTTGTGTACTCGAAAACGGTATGTTTTTCCTGGTACAGAGGAAAAGTTGTGCATTGAGATAGAAATAGTATCATATCTTGAGTCCTTGACAATTGTTAACCGTCTATCATGTACTAAATGGAACAAGATAGAAAATACCACAACCCTCTCGTAGTCTAGAACGAAATGCGGCAGAAGTGACAAACAATACCCCTAACGATGACGAGAATAACAAGGCACAACAAACCGAACAATAGCAACCAAAAACAAACACGCAATATTTAACGTGGTTCAGTCGAGCTTGACCTACTCCACGGGACAAGGGAAGAAATAACTTCATTAAATCAACAAAAGAAAGCCTTACAATAATTACACGCACAAACCATAATGCGAAACCTTTTCAAGATCTTCAAGCTCTCCTAGAACCTCTCTCTCTCTCTCTCTCTCTCTCTCTCTCTCTCTCTCTCTCTCTAGATTTTCTTAATGGCCTCCAAGGACTTTTGCTTGCAAAGCCTTCTTAAAACCTCAACTTGCCCAGCCCTAGCGCATGGAGAAGCCCTTATAAAGGACCCTCAATCCAGCCCTAAGTTAGGAGCAATCTTAGCCGCCGAAATAACATCCTTTAATATGAATGGCACATAAAATGAATCAGCATCAACCCAACTAATATTCTGCTAGTAATACCATGAGTGTCAAACTTGCTGAAATTTTGGCACACTTACCAGTATACTGTCAGTATACCACCAGTATTCTGCTTGATATTCTTTGGCTGTAGACAGGTTTGTATCGATGCTTTGACTCCTCCCAGGATTCTCTGATCATCGGACGGCTCTTGTAGCACTCTATAATTGAACACGAGTCATATACAACAATCCACGTTGATTTGTTGTTCAACCAGCCACCACATGAGACTTTTAGTGATACTTTGTGGTCCTTTAACCTTAGCTCCTCTTTGGTTTCTCCATACTGGCACGTCTTTAGCTAAAAGCACCAAACTAAACCAATGACAGAGTCTTGCCCATAACTGAATATGACCAATGACACGGCCTTTATCCAGAACTGTAAAACTGTCTATGACACGGTCTTTACCCAGAACCGCGAAACTATCTCTTACACGACCTTTGTCCGAGAACTGCGAAACTGCCTTTGACATGATCTTTATCCCAAAATTGCGACAGTACCCAAAAGCTTCCTACCAAGGCTGAATACATTTTTCTGCCTCTTTTTTTGTGACAACGGCCGCACCACTAACGATATGTGCTTCCGTCCAACTGATACAAATTTGACGATAATCTATATTCCTTCATGACCACAAGATTGTCCTTTACTATTTTGAGCAAATTGCTTTGCCCAATAAACTTACATATTGTCGCGTCCGACATGTCAAAAGACGTGAGGTTTGCTTAGGTCTGGAGCGTCTCATGTTCACAAGTGTCTGCACCACTCCATCAAACATAAGAAGCTTTAAGTTCTAGACGCTAATGGTCTTGCACGACGTGTTGTTCCCGATGAGAACAACACAACCATTGAAATCCTTATAGGTGTTTAACTACTCTCTTTTCGGACATATATGGTATGAACACCCCGAATCAAGAATCCAAGCTTCATAGAAATTGTCTTTCCGCTATGTATCGTAAGCACATCACCAGGTAACTACTCGGCTTCTATAGTAACATTGGCTTGACCCTGACAGCTAGTACTAGATCATTTACCCTTCTTCTCCGGCTACTACTTATACTTCAAACAATGCTTCTTCATGTGCCGCGACTGTTTGCAGAAAAAACGTGTTTCCTTATCTTGTCCAAAGTTGGATTTATCTCTTTCACTCTTGCCTCGATCCTTATTCTTCGACCTCCCTCTTTCACTAGCAATCAATCCCAATAGCTCCTCAATTCGATTCGACCTCTTCATAATCCCATTATTAAGAATGAGTTGTTTTCACATTCTCCATCATGAGTCTCTTTCCTATAAAAAATTGTTGTCACCGAATGGTCATATGAAAGCGAAGATAGGTGCATTATCACTTGGTCCTCCTCCTCTAACTTTACATCAAAGACACAAAAAAATCATTGACTAACTTATTGAAGTTGTTCATATGGTATAGAATTTGGGTCCATTTTTTCATGCATAAATTGTAGATTTGCTTCTTAAGGTATAACTTGTTAGACAACGACTTTGTCATATACAAGAGTTAGCTTCAACCATAAACCGGCCACAAAAGTATCTGAAAAGTATCTGATATAACATTGTACATCACCTTATCTGCCAAACAAAGCTCTATTGTGCTATGTGCCCTATAATCCATATCATCCCATGAATTCTCTATCATGTCGGAAGTAGGGCTGTAAAACGATTCAAACAGCTCGCGTTCGGCTCGGTTCAAGTTCGGTTCGAAGCTCGTTCGCGGACTGGTCGATACCGAGTTCGATTGATTTTTTTTCGTTCGAAGAGGTGTTCGAACCGAGTTCAACCATAGGTTGTTCGGCTCGATCTTGTTCACGAACGGGCTCGAACTCGGTTCGATTTTTCATATTATAGCTTTTTCTAGTGTGTATATATATAATAATATAACGTGTATATGTTAAAAATAATTGGCACAGCCCTTAAAGTTCTCTATTAGATCAATTAATATTAATTGATAAGTAAACTCACTTTGGGTCTATAGGAGTTGGGTGGTCCCACCATCATTCTACCAAGTATTAAGTGAGAAGAGTCCATAGGACCGAGCTCAAGCCAACGTTACATATATTATATGTTAAAACTAAGTCAACATATATGTTAAAAGCAAATGACTAGCCACATCATATGCTGGGTCCCACACATTGGCTCCATAGTATGACCATAGCCACATGTTAAGTGGACGCTAGAGTCTCCTAGTCTTTCATCCGGTCATTGGAACTCCCACCCATGTCTTCATTGAATGAGGAACTTCTCCATAGGACCATAGTTTAAAATTAAATATCTTCCATAGCCATAGGACCATAGGCTTCAAGCTCATTGGACTGGAGTGACTCCCAATCCCTAAATAATGTGCTGAAGCATCGGCGGATGCTTTAAAATTGAAGATTGGAAGCCGCCGACCCTTTGAAGACTAGAAGCGACACAGAAAATTTTGGTCTTCTCAAATCTCAATTACTTTTCTTGATTCTCATCTAAATTTTGGTTTCCAATATGCATGTAGCATTAAAAAAGTCTTTAAGATTTGAGAGCAATAGTGTGAACCGTGTGATGATTTAGTTTAATGGAACTTTGGCTCAGTCTTGGCTTGGGCTCGATTCATGTTCGTCTGAGCTCGCGAGCTAAATCGAGTCGAGTTCGATCATTTCGAGTCTCTAATCGAATCGAGTTGAAATATTATTTTTTGGCTCGATCTTAAGCTCGGCTCGATTCAAACTCGTTCGATAGTTTAGTCGAACCGAGTTCGAACACTTTTTGTTCAAGCTCGTTCGTTCGATTTTCAGCCCTAGTCGGAAGGCATTTTGTCCATGTCGATGACCAAGGCCGGCCCTGAGCTCATGGGGTCCGGGACAAACTTTCAAAATGAGACCCCCATACATAATGAAAAAAAGAGTAAAATACAAATGTCTCCACCAAGATTTGAACTAGGAACCTCTTGTGTGCAAGTCTAACATAATAACCACTATACCACAATTGCTTTGTGATAAAAAAGGCCCATGGTGCATACTAGTTCTATTTTCGGTACAAAATTATTTATATATTTAAACTAAATTTTTTTGGACCCTCCAGGCCCATGGGGCCTGGGCGGTCGCCCTGGGCCAGGGCCGGCCCTGTCGATGACAACTTTAAACAACCCTTCACAAAGATTTCCTTGACCCTTCTCTGCCACAAGGAGAAGTTTCATTTACCGTTAAATTTTTCCACCTCGAACTTGATGCAATTAACATTCTTACTCGTCATCCAGAAGTTTCGAAATAGAGAAAATCCCCTTTGGACCTTAACGAACCAACGATTTCAAGAATTCCAATTTATGTTGATAGAAAGAGGAACAATGGCGTCACCTACCGTTGACCTAGATTCAAGAATTTGATATCCCAACGGTTCTCTTAGCTTTGATACCAATTGTTGCAGTAACAAATGAAAAGTGGCGGAAGCGACAAACAATAACCTTAACGATGATGATAATAACAAGGCACAATATACCGAACAATAACAAACAAGAACAAATACGCGAACACACAATATTTAAGATGGTTTGGTCAAGCTCGACCTACTCCGCAGGACAATGCTAAAAATAATTTTATTGAATCAACAAGAGAATCTTACAAGGATTACACACAAACCGTAATGTGAGACCCTCTCCTTATAAAATCTCCAACAAGCTCTCCTTCAACCTCTCTTCATATACCCTTAATGGCCTCCAAGAACTTTCTCTTGCAAAGCCTCCCTAACACCTCAAGCCAACCAGTCCTAGAAACATGGAGAAGCCCTTATAAAGGTTCCTAATTAACCCTAAGTTACTAACAATCTTGACCGTATAAATAGCATCCTTTAGTCTGAATCGCACAGAAAATGAACCAGTCCCGACCCAACAAGTATAAAAGTAGTATGCTGTGAGGGAGGGTTATAACCCTAGAAGTTGCTGGAAATTTTGGTGAACTTACTGTATATTGGCAGTATACTACCACTATTCTACTTGATACTCTTTGGTTGTAGACAGTCCCGTAGAGATGCTTCAACTCCTATGGGACTTCTCCGAACATAGGATGGCGTCCATAGCACTCAATAGTTGAACACGAGTCATATACAACAAGCGCCGAAGTTAAACAAGCCAGTAGTGTTATTCTATATATTTGTGTGCTTGGACCCATGCATGTGTTTCTGTTGTGTGAGTGTGTTCTAGGCGCCCACCCCACCCAGGTTGAAGTTAAAAGTGTTTAGATGGATGTGAATTCGACTACAAACATATCCGGAAACTTTTCGCATCTGCAGATCATATGTTGCAAAGTATTCTATATGAGCTAAGTGTAAATATCACAACTACAAACTAATACTAACAACACTTCAGAAAATAACAAATCCGAAACCCTTCAGAGTGAAAAGGATCAGCTTTCAATGGCTTCCATACCTTCTTTACTTATCATGAGTGGGATAATGTGTTATACATTATCACTGAACAAATAATTCTGGTATCTAATTCATTCAAAATAAAATATGTCTTCATATTACAAAAGGAAATTTTAGATATGTTAACCTCTTACCTGGCTCAACATTCATTGTCGCATATGTGATTCCATCAGGAACATTCGAGTCATTGTAGCGGTAGGGTCCCAATCCATTGAAGAGAACACCATCCGGTACTCCAAGACCCTTCCCATTATCAAGGGCTTCCCGAAGCTCCTGTTCCTTGCCAAGTTAGTACTATAGTCTGAAGCATTTCTAGAATATTGTTGTAGTTCTCAGACAATGTTGATAAGTAGCTAATCGGACCTTGTAATCCTTAGTATACCAGTCACTTATAATGATTGTTATATCTCCGTCTGGCGTCCCAAAAGGAACTGGAATAACATCTCTGTTATTTATGATAATACCTCCATAACCACCTACAGCTTTCTGAAAGTTGGTAGAAGGGAAATAAAAGAAACTCCCGATCTGGTCTTTGACCTGAAATGAATATGTCCAATTCCAGCCAGAAGGAATGGGACAATTGGTCCCAGGAACACCATCCTGCCAAGAGTTCTTTCGATGCTGCAAACCATTCCTAAATTGTAATCATTATTCAACATTTATCACATCTGTCGTACAAGTTCTAACTGAAATGTAGAAGTTATGGTACATACCATGTGACCAGAAATGGTTCATCTAAATGGTTTTCAACATTGACAACGACATTCCAGTTTGTCGTCAATTTGAGGATTGGTCCTGGGAACTGTCCATTGATTCCAATAACCTGCATTTACAATTTAGAGGCAAACTATTAGTTACGTTCAAAAGAATTCTGAGGGATTCCAGTGATCATGTGAACTTCGATTTCTCTAAACAGATCTTAGCTTATGATCACATCCTCTACAACAGAAAAGAAACTCGTTCTGCTTCCAGAGAAGTCCGACTAGCAAAATTCACTGCCTATTAACTCCTAGTATATTGGTGATAAACTGGTGGAAGACATGCCCCACAATACCAACTATAAGCTCGCCTAGTCACTACTATCCTAATAAAGACGTTGAAAAATAACCAGTCTCTAGCACTACTTACTAAATCCAGTACATTGTATGTTGCATGATTGTAGTCAAGTGTTTATTCTGTAGTGATATGGTTTCGTTGCTGGAATGAAACCTAGTAAATCCAAGGAAAGGAAGTTTCTATGAATTAACATATAAGCTTGTATGTTGTGCATCTGCAATATGAAACAACAGAAGACTTATATAGTCCTTTTTCAATGGTTCCAGGCACCCTAAAGTCTAAAGAACACATTAACTTATGTTTTTGTAGATTGTATTTGTTATCAAGGGATCAAATCCGTTGGAATCAACTTACAAACATCTACTATCAGCATGCTCATTTAGTAGACACCTTAGGGATAATGCCAGACCCTTTCCATAATAACTAGAGATGAAAATGGGTTGTGGGTTAAGGATCCTAGATCGACCAATGCCTTTTTAACTCAAGAGACATTCCCTCCACTCTGTCGCATCCTTTTCTTTTTCTTTTTCTTTTTTTTCTTTGTGTGGGTGGGTGGGTGTGTGTGTGTGTGTGTGTCACCATGTTTATATCTTGTTGTACTGTGACAACATGTATGTATCCATCAACCTAATCACACTCTAATCCTATGTTGAATTAGTTATATTTTAGACTGAATAATTTCTAGATGGATAACACAATTTCACCTTGTCACCGTCCTATAACAAAGGTGTCTCTCTCTTGTGAAAAAACCAAGGTTCTGAAAAGCACTAGGGACTAGTCGGACAGGCACCCGCTGTCTAGCGCCTAGCCCGCATAGGCGGCCGCCTAAAAGAATGCAAAACAAGGTCCCTAAAACCCAAAAACATCCATAGACGGGCATCGCATGGCTGCGGCGGGGGGGTGGGTGGGTTGGGGGGGGGGGTGCTAGGCAGCCATCGGACGGCCACCAAGCGCCTACGCCACACATGTTTTCATGGTACATCTGATTAGCCACTCGGTTGAGCAGTTCTAGCTCATCATAGTTCGTTAGACCAGCTTGAGTCTAAGTGGCATTAAGGACATATCGGGTAAGGTTTAGTCTATTAGGGATGTTAGGCTTCTATAAGATCGGGTCAGGTTTTAAGGGCGTTCTTGCAACCCTATATTCTCTCTTAAATCATCGAGGTGTTAGAACATGATAAAAGAGATTCAGATAAGAGGGTTTCTCTTGTAATTAAATTCCTTTACCATTAAGGAGCATCTCCCAGACTTGCCACATTGATGTAGATTGGTCTTGGATGAATATCTTGTGTTAATCTTCAGTTTCTCTTCTTTTATGCTTGATATTCTAAGATGATAGATCCAACTATCAAGCACTCGATATAGATGGAGAGAGGGTCAAGCCGTTTGTGTAGAAGCAAACAAGATGTACAAGTTTGACATCCATGATGAAATATAGCGAGCCCACAAAATCAAACAAAGAACATAAGGTACATGATTGACGAAAGAAACATTCATGATAGAATAGAAATTAATAGGGTACGAGCAAACTAATCTAATAGAAGCATGGCTAATACATTAAACCAGATCAATTAGTTCTAAAGCTTGAATAGACAAACCAAATGCCCCAACTCAACCAAGTACACGATCATATAGAGAACATGTAGTAAAATCAATAAGTTCCACCTTGGATTGTATCTAAATATGCCTCGACAACCTTGAGATTTACCAAACTGTGTACCCTTATTTTTGCAGATAAGGGAACTATGTCTCCACCAAAGTTGAACCACACAAGCTAAAAAGCTCCACCATAATCCTGCGTCTTGGAAACCACTTTCGACAACACCCAGTAGAACACACTCCTTCAAAGTGGTATCAACTTGGAAATAGGACATGTTTGAAACTAGTTCTTACATATTTTTTAGGTAAGAGCAAAGAAATAACAAGCATTATGCATTTCTTAATGTAGAAAACTACATTGGGATATTTCATTTATGTGGTTAGTGTACAAATAACAAAACCTTCCTCACATGACTATCCAGGGTGGGACTTCCTCACTAACTGATCCACTATGGGACTAAAATAGACTACATAACTCACCAACTTAACATAAATACACTAACTCTAAGACGAAACATGTCCAGCTCATTACTTTATAGAAAAAAAAACTAGTAGAGGTAAAACATTGTTGGTATATTAGAATATTCTTGGTATATTTGTTGGTATATTAGAATATTCTTGGTATATTTCTTGGGATATTAGAATATTCTACAGGAAATTTTAATGGGGTATTAATGTAAGATGAAGGGTTGTAAGGTTCTAAATAGCCAAGGGATTCCTACACTTGAGGAGACTATCTCGGCCATGATCCAGGAGGTCTCGTATCAAGGTACAGGCAGGGACATGTGGTCCTCCTGAAGTGAAGACAGCACTGGTGGTTGCCAATTCAGGCGGCACAGGACCTAATGGAGACCCCCGGCAGTGTTACAACTGCGGGGAGGTAGGCCATCTGAGGTATGCTTGCACCAAACCACCCAAGGAGGGAATTCGGGTGGCGAAAGTGGACAGTTTGGAGGACGTGGCCATGGTCGTGGTCGTAGGGGTCGACGGGGTAGTCGAGGAGGTTATCGGACGAACCTGCTGGTAGCAGAAGGCGAGGAGGGAGCTAATGGTGCCTATACTGAGAAGGATCATGCACTATTGGGTATGCTGGAAGTACTCAGGAGAAAGCAGAGCGTCAAGCGATGGAGACAGGAGGAGTGGGACTGAGGAGGCGTCCACCTCAGCCTTCGCCAGAGGCAACGCTATCATGTATGCCCATCCATCGGAAGGTACTGATGACTCACTCGCCCTTGCATCTATGTCTTTCCTTAGATCGTCGGACTGGATTGTCGATTCGGGTGTGTCTCGACACGTGACAGGGAATGTTAGTGAGTTCTCTTCCTACGCTCACCTAGCATTTGCAGACAGCATTTAAACAGCCGATGGTACTTTCCAGCCAGTGGTCGGTAAGGGTACTGTCGATTGTACAGGTTCAGTACGATTATCCAATATTTTACACGTTCCTACTTTTCTAGTCAGATTTTTGTCCATTAGTTCTATAATCCTCCAACTAAAATGCATTGTCTCTTTTGATGTTCCTAAGATGATCTTTCAGGAGAAGGAGACGGAACGAAGACTTGGGACTGGCACTTGGCATGATGGACTGTGGTACCTGGATCGGGAAGGACTGGATTCGACATTGGTGTCTGTGGCAGAAAGGACAGGGATGGGAGGACCAAAGATGAGTGTCGAGGATATACTGATACTCCATCACAGGCGGTTGGGACACTCCTCTTTTGTTATTTTGAGTAGGTTGTATCTATCTATTTATGAGAAGGAAAATAAGGAGAAACTAGTATGTGATCATGTGATTTAGGCAAACTTACTATGAGCTCATATGTTGGTGCGGGCCATATGAGCTTTTCTGTTTTTGATATTATACTTTCTGATGTCTAGGGGCTGTGCGCCACAACTATTATGAATGGTTACAAGTATTTCGTCTCTTTTATTGATTTTTTCTCTCGTGTCACCTGGCTGTATTTGATAAAGAATAAGAGTGATGTCTTTGCCTGTTTCCGGGACTTTCATAAACATGTCCAGACTCAGTACAGAGCAATGGTTAAGGTACTAAGGTCTAACAATGGAACAGAGTATACTAACAAAGCACTTGAGAAATACATGTCAGCCCAAGGGATACAGCATCAGACCACTTGTGCATATACACCAGCACGGAATGGAGTGGCAGAAAGGAAGAACAGACATCTTCTGGAGGTAGCAAGGAGCATGATGATCGCCATGAATGTCCCACAGAGTCTGTGGGGGCATGCAGTATTGACAGCAGCTCGATTGATCAACAGGATGCCCTCGAAAGTACTGGGATGGAAGTCTCCATGTGAGATATTGCAAGAAAATAATAGTGGAATGCTCCCACTAAAGGTGTTTGGCTACGTATGTTCTGTGAAGGACAACAGACCGTCTGTTGAAAAACTTGACCGCAGAGCAGTCAAGTTTGTATTTGTGGGCTATTCGGCGACTCAGAAGGGATACGTGTGCTGGAGCCCAGTAAAGAAGAAGTTTATGAGCATGGATGTTCACTTCAGGGAGTTTGAGCCATACTACCGTCAGGAAGGAACCTCATCCATGAGCAACTCACCTGATACTGAGAGTACGAGGCGAGAGAGGGAGATTGGTGAGTGTGGTGACCGATTTAGGAGTATGGCATGGAGGAACGTTTGAGGAGGAGCAGGAGAGTGAAGAGGAACATGGGGAGGCGATGAGAGGTGTTAGGCCCACGGCTCAGGGGGGAGTTACTTACCTACAGCAGGAAAGGAAAGCAAACTGCAGGACCAGTACCTATAGTGCCAGTGCCAAGTTTCTTGCCTGCGTCCGTCTCAACTCCTGAGACACCTACACCACCACCACCAGATTCTCCTTCAGGTGATATCATTCTTCCTACTCCTCCCACACCATTATAAGTACGGGGGACCACTCCCAGAAATGCGAAAAATCCTCCTGATAGATATTGTTGGGACCTTGCTCAGTTTGTTTCATATAATAACATATCTTCTTCTCATGGAGCATTCATTGCATCTTTGGATAGTATTACTGTACCTAACAATTGGCAGGTTACTAAGAACGATCCAAAGTGAAAAGCGGCGATGCACGAGTTAGGCGCTCTTGAGAAGAACCACACTTGGGAACTGGTAAAACTTCCAGAGGGGAAGAGGACAGTCGGATGCAAGTGGGTCTTTACGGTGAAGCAGAACCCAGATGAAAAAGTAGACCGCTACAAGACTCGACTGGTGGCAAAAGGATACAGTAAGACGTACGGCATTGACTATGATGAGACATTTGCACCAGTGGCGAAGATGAGCACCGTCAGGACCCTGATTTCTTTGGCAGCGAATGGTGGATGGAAGCTACACCAACTGGATGTGAAGAATGTGTTTCTTCATGAAAATCTAGTGGAGGAAGTGTACATGGAGATACCATCATGATTCTATACCGAAAAGACAGTGGACAAGGTCTGCAGGTTGAAGAAGTCCCTCTATCGACTGAAGCAGTCTCCTCGAGCGTGGTTTAACATATTCAGGAGGACGATGATAAGGATGGGATATCAGCAGATCAATGCTGATCATACTGTATTCTTCCGTTGGAGTGGAGGCCACATCACCATGCTTGCGGTGTATGTGGACGATATGATTATCACAGGAGATGATGAGCAGGAGATTGCCCGACTCAAGAGGAAACTTGGCAAGGAGTTCGAGATGAATGACCTTGGCCTTCTTCGGTACTTCCTTGGGATTGAGATTGCTCGAGAAACAGAGATTGTTCTTTCTCAGAAGAAGTATGCGCTGGATCTTCTCACAGAGACAGGAATGTTGGGATGCAGACCTGCAGCGACGCCGATCAACCAAGGGTTCAAGCTGTGTGCTGAGTTTGGAGAACCAGTTGATCGAAACAGATACTAGAGACTGGTGAGCAAGTTGATCTATTTGAGCCACACACGTCCTGATATCTGCTTTGCAGTGAGTGTGGTGAGCCGCTACATGCATGACCCAAGGAAGGGTCATATAGACACAGTGTACCAGATTCTGAAATACTTGAAGGATGCCCCCGGAAAGGGGTAGATATTCAGGAAGAATGATCACTTGAGCATCGAGGGCTACTGTGACTCTGACTGGGCTAGCTGTACTGATGACAGGAGGTTTACCTCAGGCTATTACATATTTGTAAGAGGCAACTTGGTCTCTTGGAGGAGTAAGAAGCAGTCGATGGTGGCCAGATCGATAGCTGAAGCGGAATACAGAGCTATGACCTTGGGAGTTGCAGAGCTGCTATGGCTGAAGAGTATGTTGGTGGAACTGAAGCTGGACGAAGGAGCCAAGATGAAGCTATGGTTTGACAACCAGTCAGCCATCAGTATCGCCAACAATCCAGTGCAGCATGACAGGACCAAACACATCGAGATCGATAGGTTCTTCATCAAGGAGAAGTTGGACCGTGGACTACTGGAGCTAGGTCATGTTCCAACCAAGAAGCAAATAGCAGACAGTATGACCAAGGGACTTAGTTCTGCAGATATGCTTAGAGGATGTGACAAGATGGGCTTAGTGAATATCTTTCGCCCATCTCGAGGAGGAGTGTTGGTATATTAGAATATTCTTGGTATATTTGTTGATATATTAGAATATTCTTGGTATATTTGTTGGGATATTAGAATATTCTACAGGAGATTTTAATGGGGTATTAATGTAAGATGGAGGGTTGTAAGGCTATAAATAGCCAAGGGATTATCAATAAAAAATATAACAATTACTTCAAAATATTCTACAAACATAATAGTAGAACCAACAACCTAAGCAGATGGTGGTAGAAAAGGTCGACATACAACCCAAGAGAGTATCAAAAATCAGCGCATGAGAATACAAGACCGAAAATAGTAGAGATTGGCACACAAGGGCACACGGCAAAAAATACCATAGAACGCACGAGAACACACCACGAAGTAACGGATAGATCAGCACACGAGGACGAAAAAACAGAAATGACAGAGAAATCGGTCCACAAGGCCACACTACTAGAAATAACAGAGAGACGGTCAGATCAAAGATCGAGAATGTATACAGAGTAGAAAATGACTAGAGATTATACAAAATATCTAGCTAATATTTCCCCTCAAGTTGGACATGAGAAGCATGTTCAACTTGAAAGAAGAAGAAAAGTTGTTTTGGACCAGGATTTTGGGATATGATTTCAGGATTCTTTTAAAGATCTAGGTTTTGGAGAGCGGGTAGCAATGTGGGATTGGGTTATGAGTTATTCTAATGGTTTACAAATTATAGGTGATTACTAGGTTTGGAGAAGTGGACCGGAGAGGATGGGTTTGGAAAAATGGATTGGGATTTCAAAAAGATACGTAGTTGAGACAAGATTAGAGTGTGTGATATAAAGAAAATAGCACATTGATGTAACGTAGAATCTTAATTCCTCTATGATTCCTTTTTCTTTTTCTTTTTTAGCTTTATTTTTTTATGATAGTGTAAACCCCTGGGATTTTAGAATTTTAATCATGAATTTTTCGAGATTTTTCTGTAATTTTAATTAATTATAATAAATGTTCTTCAGGGATTTATATTTTTGTGTATTAAAATAATTATTAAAATATTGCAAAAATTATATTTTTTGATGTATAATTAATAATAAGATGGGTAATTTTTCTGGAAATTATTGGGCTCAAAAACTATTTTTAAATAGCCAAAATGCATCGTTTTTAAATAAACCAAACTGAACCAAACCAAACCAAACCAAACTTGAACCAAACCAAACTGAACCCAACCGAACCAACCCTAATGGATTGGATCCAAATCCGACCCATACCCGACCAGCTAACCCCTATATACAGTAACTGAAGTTTTTAAACTTCCCCGACCGCAGTAATCCGTCGGCGACGACGCCGACGACTCCTCCGATTCGCCTCCCCTCAATCGCCGGCGACCCATCCGTTCACCTCCCCTACCCTTCGACGGCCCCTCCGTTCACCTCCCCAACCGCCGCCGCACCTCACCCTATAAAACCCAGTGACCCGAACCCACCGCCATCACCACTTCGACAACTCCGGTTCCGACGACCTCGCCGACGACGACGACTCCAGCCTCGACGGCGACTACGGCTCCGACATGAACCTTCCCGAGCGGCCGCGACTGAACGCACATGAGCAGCGGGTGACTTACAGCAACCGCCGACGATCGAGCACCGCCGCCCGCCATCGTCCACGCGCAGCACACCGCAGCCGACCCCCTCTGTTTACAGTGAGTTTTCTTCTTCTACAATGTATTGATTCTCGAACGGCTTGTTGCGTTGTGTTCACAGTATGACCCTCTCGAACCCTGTATAATTAGTTTGGGATATCGTGTCATGTGTCGGTCGTAAACCGCGACGCAAAACAAGAAATAATAACCCAATTTATGGTTCAAGAAATTGTCCCGAAGCCCCATGTTCATGGTCGTTTTTCTCCCAACTTAGTTAATATTTCTAAATTTCACTTGAACAGTAATTAGACAACATAACAAAGATTTAATCTCATTAATTAGTTTATTTTGATTTATTATATGCCGAGTTTTATTCGCGGTTGAAGTTGACCAAAAACTTGGTTTTCAAAACCTAAAATTTTCCGAAACGGGGTGCGTCCCGCTAAACGAGACTTCTTCGTGTGCGAATTGCATCGAAAGACGCGTATCGTCAACGCGAAGGTGTAAAATTTCACGAAAGTTGATTTGGATGTGCGTGCACACCGGAATCAACACGTATCCGCCGAAAAATCCCGTATCGACATGCTCTGACACTCGTCATAATTTTGTGTGTGCTCATCGTTTCTCAATGAAATTTGCGACATCGGATTCGTAACGTTATGATGGTCCTGTGACCCAAGTTTGGTTCGATTATAAGAACGTTGACGGAACCCCGTTTCGTGGGCCCCACGGCTCCACTTGATAGGTGATTTTGTGATCGGTTCATCGGAATCCAATTCTGGACATTCCGTTGGATTCGTATCATCGTTCTGAACTCGTAGACACTAAATTTGACGAATTTGGAGAACTGTCTCTGACACGTTTTTCGGTGCGAAGTGGGCCACATGTGTACCCCGCTTTGACTAGAAACTGTCAATTCTGCCCCTTTGTCCAAATTGGACTTATGGATAGTTAATCCTAGCTATTTTACATATTCTGAGAACGATGGTAATGTTTGTTTCAGCATCCGGAGGTGTACTTGGAGATTTCGTTGTTACAGAAGCAACTGAAGGAGTTCAAAACCCGGGCAAATGTACCTTGCCAACCTTGCAGTAGTTTCTTTAATATTATTTGCTTATATTATTTCCATATATTCTGTGATGTACCTGTTCAACCTAGGACCGTGAGACGTTGCTTAACGTCCAAACAAGATTCGGGTATCGACGCCGTACGCGGAGTCGTGTAACGTCACTTAGAGGGTTGATACTACGATCCTATATTTTTCGTGCTTGCTTTATCAAGTACGTTATACCATAGGACACTTGACATTATTCATGTGACAGAATATTTCCTGAGTTATTCATGGTGATTCTGTATAGGTTCACAGGATTCGTAATATAAGACTTGCATATATAGAGATATCATTATGACTCGTTGTACTAGCTAGAGGTCATGATCTTGCGTGTTATGGACATGAGATGTGAGGTTACATTGGGTGGGAAGAGTTTCACCATACTACAGGCTGATTATATTTATATATATATATATATACTACATTACTGATTGTGACTCAGACATTGTCTTTGGCACATTTACTGGCCCTTCGAGATATTACATGCTGCTATGGGTTTCTCCGATACAGAGCCTATAGTAGTTTCAGCCTGAGTATGATTAATGCTCTCATTTGCATTTCACATAGCTGGTTACATAGCTTGGTCTGAGATCTATTTTTATATACTGCATTTTATTTGGCTTGAGTTATTCTTGTACCTTGCTATGTCCCCTGAGGACCTGGATCCGGATTATGTCTCCAGGTATAGCAGAGGAGATTTACCCCGAGATATACGGGACAAGAGCTGACGCTGGAGCACTACTAGCACCAGAGGACGAGGTGGTGACAAAGGATTTCTCCTGAGTATTTTGTTTTATATACTCAGTTATTTCTGTTTCTAGATACTCTATATCCTGACTCTTGGATTACTGTATTAAACTTATTATCGGGTTGTTCTCCGACACACTTTTTATTGAGACTTGTTAATGAATTATATTTCTCTTTGATTAGTCTGACATTTTAAATTATGTTTACCTTCTGTGGATGAGATTAAAATTAGACTGTGACATGTATCGTAGACTATTATATTTGTTTTACAGCTTAAGTACACTCTAACGGGTCCATTAAATTGGATTTGCCCATTGGAGTTGTGCTGCTGGCCATTGCCGCGTGGCTAGTCCCTCGGTATTTTGGGACTGGGACGTGACAGATAGAGTTGTTAAGAATCTTATTTCTTTTATAACTCTTATTTTGAGTTCATCTTTTCTTTCCTTGTTTTAGTTTTATCTTTTTTATGATAGAGTGGTTAAGAATCATATTTCTGTTAGGACTCTTATTTTGACTTTTAACTTTTATTAGGATAGGCTTTATCTTTATTAGATTATGATTAGGTTGTCATAAAAGTCCTATAAATATGCACATTTTGTATTCAGTTAAAAACAACTTTTAATTAATAAAAAAATTCTTTGAGTTTTGAGATTTGTTCTCTCCTTCTCTTGGCCTCTTGGCCGTGTACTCGACTGTTCCGCGGATTCGGAAGCCCCTCGTTTGAGATTTTCAAGCAACCTTCATGCGGACGCCTTACTAGGCCATCCATCGAAATTTTTGCATCACCGCTTCGCTCTCACCAAACAACGGTGGTCCAGTTATCATCACCACCGATCGACTTAGCCATTGTCAAGCACGAAGGTAAGTCCATCCGCTATCACGCTGCATCAAGTGGTATCAGAGCCAGTCTCTAGACTTCCAAATATTCCACATTATCGGATGAGTCACAATGAATACAAAATCATCCAAGACCAAGTTGAAGAATTGGTCCAGAAGGGCTTGATCAGAGAGAGTTTCAGTTCCTGCGCGGTTCCCGCATTGCTTGTGCGAAAGAAAGATGGCTCGTGGCGTATGTGCATCGACAGTCGGACTATCAACCGCTTCACAATTAGAAGAATTTTATTAATTAAAAGTTATTTTTAACTGAATACAAATGTGCCTATTTATAGAACTTTTATGACAACCTAATCCTAATCAAATATTATGACAACATAATCCTAATCAAATAAAGATAAAGCCTATCCTAATAAAAGATAAAGTAAAAAATAAGAGTCCTAAAAGAAATAGGATTATTAACAACTCTATCATAAAAAAGATAAAGCTAAAAAAAAAAAAAAAAAAAAAAGATAAAGTCAAAATAAGAGTCCTAAAAGAAATAAGATTATTAACAACTCTATCATAAAAAAGAAAAAGGAAAGAAAAAGAAAAAGAAATCATAAATAAATTAGGATTCTACGCTACATCAAACATAAGGGTTAGGAGTTCAGGATATAAGGAGGAAAGTGTTAGATTTTTAGGGATTTGGTTAGGGTAGCAGCTCAACTCAATGCCACCACACTAGAATTCTAGAATTTTGGTGAAGGTTGAGGGATCAATATGTATATTATTCCAATACACCTAGTCTTGACACTAACAAAACTCAAAGCAAAGGTGAGGATTAAGGGTTAAATATCTGTATTATTCCAACACCATTCTCCTCAAATAAGTGTTTAACCAATCAACATGAAAGAGCTACCATGTTATGGATAATCAAGATAAGCAAAAAACAATAAGAAAATCATGAAAAACCATAGGCAACAACAGATCATTTTCTCTTCACTGTTTTTAGACGATTCAGAATACAACATGATCAGACGGCAGCTATTTATATGCCCCCAGAAATCCTTAACTAATTAGGATAAGTAATAGAAAAAAATTCCCATATTACCACTCAACTAATTTCGAGTGCACAAATCCAATTTACAACCCCCTCCCCCCCCCCCCCCTGCGGACTCTGTGTAGCACATACTGCATGTGGAACCATGCAGGGCACTTTCTACGCTCGTCGGACTCGCTTCACTTTGGAAGGGTACTTACCATTTGGTATAACTGAACTAACTTGGATTAATTAGGATTCAAGGCATCCCAACATACCGGGCCTACAAGGGCATACCAATTAGCTCTAGTCATGACTATCCTCATGTAATGCTAGTCTCTACCACTATACCCAAAACTCAGCCCCACAAGTAGAATACCCGTTTTGGGTTGGGAGCTGGATTCAAGATACGGTTTCTTTGTTAAACAAAATCTGAAATCTGCCTGAAATGCACGATAAGTTGAATATGGCTGCACTACTCTGCTCGGATACCACGTAAAAGTCTAGAGTTATGGTTTGGGTTATAGCATACCATGTAAAGGCAAATGTTAAGGACACTACAGAGTTTACTAGGGGGCAACACAAGATAGGGGACAACACAAGTCATTTTTTTAGGGGCTGTCAAAATTTTGATAGAGGCAACACACATCAAAATTTGAGTTTTCTTCTTTCTTCTTTAACCGCCACCCTCTCTTCCTCTTCCTAATTTCTTCTCCCCACTTCAGCTCCCTCTTCCTCCTCTTCCTACTTTCTTCTTCCCACTTCATCTTTCTCTTCAAACACTAATTTTAGGTTTATGATTCACTAATGGATGTTTTTATGAAGTTTCGAACACAATTTTACTGGTTTCAAACTTCAGATTTCTACACAAACTCGTTGGAGATCACAGAGAACTACCAAAATTTTGGCATAAGAAATAATATTTCATAGAACGGCCAAAATTGTAGTCTAATTCAGTGTAGGACTAGGACTGCCAAAATTTGGCAGTCCTAAAAACATACTTCTCTGTCCTCATGACCAAAACTTTGGCGGTCCCTGCGTATATCCAGAACTCCTAAAATTTAGGTAGTCCTTCGTCGTCCCAAACAAGACGGTTTCGATTTTGAAGCTTCGAAACTTCATTAATGTAGTTCGAAATTTCATAAATAGTCTCAAATGAGACTATTTACTAAGAAACTATGCTAAAAAAAATTATATGGATTAAGATTTAGGATTTGGAAATAAAGAGGAAGACAAAAAAAAAATTACATTTTATACTTTAGTTTGTGTCGTCCCCTAACAATTTTTCAAGGACATTTTGGGTATCGAAAAATATAACATTTGTGCTGCTTCTAGTAAAAGCTTGTAGTGTCCTTAATATTTGCCCATGTAAGTCATCCCAAACGATACTGTTTTGATTTTGAAGCTTCGAAAGTCCATTAATGTAGTTCAAAACTTCACTCAAATGAGACTATTTACTAAGAAATTATGCAAAAAAAATGTATTAAGATTTAAGAATTTGGAAATTAAGAGGATGACAAAAAAAAATTACATTTTATACTTTAGTATGTGTTGTCCCCTAACAATTTTTCAAGGACATTTTAGGTATTGAAAAAATATAACATTTGTGCTGCCCCTAGTAAAGCTTGTAGTCCTTAACATCTGCCCATGTAAAAGTTGTAGAATATTTTGGAGTAATTGTTATATCTTTTATTGATAATCTCTTGGCTATTTATAGCCTTACAACCCTTCATCTTACATTAATACCCCATTAAAAATCCCTTAAGAATATTCTAATATCCCAACAAATATACCAAGAATATTCTAATATACCAACACTCCTCCTCAAGATGGACGAAAGATATTCACTAAGCCCATCTGTCACATCCTCTAATCATATCTGCAGAGCTAAGTCTCTTGGTCATACCGTCTGCTACCTGTTCCTTGGTTGGAATATGACCTAGCTCCAGTAGTCCACGGTCCAACTTCTCCTTGATGAAAAACATATCGATCTCGATGTGTTTGGTCCTGTCATGCTGCATTGGATTGTTGGCGATACCGATGGCTGACTGGTTGTCACACCACAGCTTCATCTTGGCTCCTTGATCCAGCTTCAGCTCAACCAGCATACTCTTCAGCCATAGCAGCTCTGCAACTCTCAAGGCCATAGCTCTGTACTCCGCTTAAGCTGTCGATCTGGCCACCACTGACTGCTTCTTACTCGTCCAAAAGACCAAGTTGCCTCCTACAAATATGCAATAGCCCGAGGTAGACCTCATGTCATCAGTACAGCTAGCCCAGTCAGAGTCACAGTAGCCCTCGATGCTCAAGTGATCATTCTTTCTGAATATCAACCCATTTTCGGGGACACCCCTTTCCGGGGGCACCCTTCAAGTATATCAGAATCTGGTACACTGCATCCATATGACCCTTCCTTGGGTCATGCATGTAGCGGCTCACCACACTCACTGCAAAGCAGATATCAGGACGTGTGTGGCTTAAATAGACCAACTTGTCCACAGTCTCTGGTATCTGTCTCGGTCAACTGGTTCACCAGCCTCAGCACACAACTTGAACCCCTGGTTGATCGGCGTCGCTGCAGGTCTGCATCCTAACATCCCTGTCTCTGTGAGAAGATCCAGCGCATACTTCCTCTGAGAAAGAACAATCTCCTCTGCTTCTCGAGCAATCTCAATCCCAAGTACCGAAGAAGGCCAAGGTCCTTCACCTCGAACTCCTTGCCAAGCTTTCCCTTGAGTCGGACAATTTCTTACTCATCATCTCCTGTGATAATCATAGCGTCCACATACACCGCAAGCATGGTAATGTGGCCTCCACTCCAACGGAAGAACACAGTATGATCAGCATTGATCTGCTGATATCCCATCCCTGTCATCGTCCTCCTGAATCTGTCAAACCACGCTCGAGGAGACTGCTTCAGTCCATAGAGGGACTTCTTCAACCTACAGACCTTGCCCACTGTCTTATCGGTACAGAATCCTGATGGTATCTCCATGTACACTTCCTCCACTAGATCCCTATGAAGAAACGCATTCTTCACATCCAGTTGGTGTAGCTTCCACCCACCATTCGTTACCAAAGAAATCAGGGTCATGACGGTGCTCATCTTCGCCACTGGTGCAAATGTCTCATCGTAGTCAATGTCGTAAGTCTGACTATATCCTTTTGCCACCAGTCGAGCCTTGTAGTGCTCTACTTTTCCATCTGGGTTCTGTTTCACAGTAATGACTCACTTGCATCCGACTGCCCTCTTTCCCTCTGGCAGTTTTACCAGTTCCCAGATGTGGTTCTTCTCAAGAGCGCTTAACTTCTCGTGCATCGCCGCTTTCCACTTTGGATCGTTCTTGGCAACCTGCCAATTGTTAGGTACAGTAATACTATCCAAAGATGCAATGAATGCTCTATGAGAAGAAGAGATGTTATTATATGAAACAAATTGAGCAAGGTCCCAACCATATCTATCAGGAGGATTTTTCGCATTGCTGCGAGTGGTCCTCCGTACCGATAATGGTGTGGGAGTAGGAAGAATGATATCACCTGAAGGGGAATCTGGTGATGGTGGTGTAGGTGTCTCAGGAGTTGAGACGGACGCAGGCAAGGGACTTGGCACTGGCACTATAGGTACTGGTCTTCCCTTTCCTGCTGTAGGTAACTCCCCCTGAGCCGTAGGCCTAACACCTCTCATCGCCTCCCCTTGTTCCTCTTCACTCTCATGCTCCTCCTCAAACGTTCCTCCATGCCATACTCCTAAATCGGTCACCACACTCTCACCAATCTCCCTCTCTCGCCTCACTCTCAGTATCAAGTGAGTTGCTCATGGATGAGGTTCCCTCCTGACGGTAGTATGGCTCAAACTCCCTGAAGTAAACATCCATGCTCACAAACTTCTTCTTCTCTACTGGGCTCCAGCACGCGTACCCCTTCTGAGTCGCCGAATAGCCCACGAATACACACTTGACTGCTCTAGGGTCAAGTTTTTCAACAGACGGTCTGTTGTCCTTCACAAAACATACACAGCCAAACACCTTTAGTGGGAGTATCCTACTATTATTTTCTTGCAATATCTCACATGGAGACTTCCATCCCAGTACCTTCGAGGGCATCATGTTGATCAATCGAGTTGTTGTCAACACTGCATGCCCCCACAGACTCTGTAGGACATTCATGGCGATCATCATGCTCCTTGCCACCTCCAGAAGATGTCTGTTCTTCCTTTCTGCCACTCCATTCTGTGCTGGTGTGTATGCACAGATGGTCTGATGCTGTATCCCTTGGGCTGACATGTATTCCTCAAGTGCTTTATTGGTATACTATGTTCCATTGTCAAACCTTAGTACCTTCACCACTGCTCTGTACTGAGTCTGGACATGTTTATGAAAGTCCCGGAAACAGGCAAAGACTCACTCTTATTCTTCATCAAATACAGCCAGGTAATACGAGAGGAACAATCAATAAAAGAGACGAAATACTTGTAACAATTCATAGCAGTTGTGACGCACGGTCCCCAGACATCATAATGTATAATATCAAAAACAGAAGAGCTCATATGGCCCGCATCAACATATGAGCTCCTAGTAAGTTTGTCTAAATCACATGCATCACATACTAGTTTCTCCTTATTTGCCTTCTCATAAATAGATGGATACAACCTACTCAAAATACCAAAAGAGGAGTGTCCCAACCGCCTGTGATAGAATATCAGTGTATCCTCGGCACTCATCTTTGGTCCTCCCATTCCTGCATTTCTGCCACAGACACCAATGCTGAATTCAATCATTCCCGATCCAGGTACCACAGTCCATCATGCCAAGTGCCAGCCCCAAATCTTCGTGTCGTCTCCTTCTCCTGGAAGATCACCTTAGGAATATCAAAAGAGACAATGCATTTTAGTTGGAGGATTATAAAACTAATGGACAAAAGACTGACCGGAAAAGAAGGAACATGTAAAACATTGGATAATAGTACTGAACCTGTACAATCGACAGTATTCTTACCGACCACTGGCTGGAAAGTACCATCGGATGTTTGAATGTTGTCTGCAGATGCTAGGTGAGTGTAGGAAGAGAACTCACTAGCATTCCATGTCACGTGTCGAGACGCACCCGAATCGACAATCTAGTCCGACGATCTAAGGGAAGACATAGATGCAAGGGCGAGTGAGTCATCAATACCTTCTGATGGAAGGGCATACATGGCAGCGTTGCCTCTGGCAAAGATTGAGGTGGATGCCTCCTCAGTCTCACTTCTCCTGTCTCCATCGCTTGACGCTCTCTGCTTTCTTCTGAGTACTCCCAGCATGTCCAGTAGTGTCTGATCCTCCTCAGTATATGCACCATTAGCTCCCTCCTCGCCTTCTGCTACCAGCAGGTTCGCCCGATAACCTCCTCGACCACCCCGTCGACCCCCACGACCACGGCCACGGCCTCCAAACTGTCCACGTCCGCCACCTGAATCTCCCTCCTTGGGTGGTTTGGTGCAAGCATACCTCAGATGGCCCACCTCCACGCAGTTGTAACACTGTCGGGGGTCTCCCTTAGGTCATGTGTCGCCTGAATTGCCAACCGTCAGTGTTGTCTTCACTTCAGGAGGACCACATGTCCCTGCTTGTACCTTGATACGAGTCTCCTCCTGGATCATGGCCGAGATAGCCTCCTCAAGTGTAGGAATCTTCGGTTGGACTAGAAGTAGTGTTGTCCTCTGAGCGAATACTGCGGCCAGCCCCTTAAGAAACTTCATCGTCCTCTCCTGCAGACATACATGTCTCTCCTTACACTTCGGGTCCTCGCAGCTCGTCCGATCTGAGAAGTGATCATAATCCAACTACAGACGCTCCAACTCCGTGGCATACTCATGTACCGTCTTCTCTCCCTGTACGGTATCGTCGATCTTCCACTTGATCTGGAAAGCCCTCAAGTTATTCCCCACACCATCGTAGGTTCTCCTCAACTTCTCATACACGTCTTTCACCATCTCAAGGTCATCTACTGTGGTGGCGATCGACTGGACTAAAGAATTGAGGAGCCAAATGTATACTACCATATGAGTGGACGTTCACTCGTCGCGTCCTGCCGAGCCCTCATCTGGATCTGTCTTCTCTTCTGACAAGAAACCCTTCAGGTTCTTCCCTGCGAGGGTTATCCTCACCCGTCGTGACCAACTCATGTAGGTGGCCGGTCCATCAAGCTTCAGATCGATGGATGGAAGCTCCAACTTCGTCAATGTTCGTATCCCACTCTCACCAGCCGACAGTTTCATCTGCTTCATCAACGTTGCGACCTCCGTAGAGTCCAACTTCTTGATGATCTCCTCCATCGATCCTCCTCTTCTCCGATCACCTCACACCCGTCCCACGATTCACGTTCGCCCTCTTCGTCCTCTCCTAGACCCGATCATGTCTCTCCCCCATCAGATCTAGGCCTTCGATGTCAACGTCTGAAACGACCCGCGGGAGACGCCAAGAACCGCGGCAGAAGGCTCCGCGGAAGTCGCGCATTCGCGGTGGTGGTGGCAAACGAGCGGCGACGGTGGTGGCGGACGAGCGGTGCGGCAGCGGTGGTGGCGGACGGCACGGCAGCAGTGGTGGCGGCGCGGCAGCGGTGGTGGCAGGCGGTATGACAGCGGTGGCGGTGGTGGCGGTTAGGGTTTGGGAGGTGGCGGCTAGGGTTTGGACTCTGATATCATGTAGAATATTTTGAAGTAATTGTTATATCTTTTATTGATAATCTCTTGGCTATTTATAGCCTTACAACCCTTCGTCTTACATTAATACCCCATTAAAATTCCATGTAGAATACTCTAATATCCCAACAAATATATCAAGAATATTCTAATATACCAACAAATATACCAAGAATATTCTAATATACCAACAAAAGTCATGAGTTATGGTTTGAGTTATAGGGTAAAATATATTATTCTAGGGCTAATTAGTGTTTAGATCCTGGATTTTATACCGGCTTAGAGTTTAAGTCATGACATGTCCAATTAGAACGTTTGAACCCTCGCTTTTTTTTTTTTTTCTTTTTCTATTATATCCTTCATTTTCTCTCTAGCGTGACAAATAAACTTTCCTATATACACTAGGGGGTATAATGGAAAAAAAAATAAACTAAAAATAAAAATCCATGACATAAACTTTCCAATTGGACACGTCAGGACTTAAAATTCTGAACTGGTATAAAATCCAGAGTCTAAATCCTAATTATTAGCCCATTATACTATCCAAAAAAAAAACCTATCATGTAGACTAGTTAAACAACACAAGAAACCAACTAAATCATGGCAGAAAATAAGAAAACCAAAGATGAGGGCAACAAAACTAACTGACCTGTTGCTTGACTCCCAGAGGGGAGGCAGACATGAGGGAGACCTTCCAGTCATAGTACACAAATAGATCTCCAGCAAGAACTCCATCAAAGAGTAGAACAGCAACAAGGAAGAACAAGGAGATCAGCATTGGAAAAGAGGGGGAGGAGTGCATCGTGAGATCTGTTTGCTTGCTCAACCTTTTGGTTTATCACTTGGATTTTCTTTTCTTTAGTGGGAATGGAGCTGCTGCTGCTGCTGCTGCTGACTGCTGCTTTTTTGGCTACTAGACACTTTAAAGACTGGACAGAACCGAGTCAGAAGAGAAAGAAGGGGTTAAAAAAAGCTAGAGAGAGCTCAGCTCAGCACATACAGAGTACAGTAAAGTAATTTGTGCAGTTATTACTGCATTTATTAGTACAGTCATGTCATGACCCATTAGATTTGGAGTCCGACTTCAATACATCCAAAGTAAATAGATTGTGCTTGGATTTGGCCGGCTATAGTCGGTCACCCTTAGATTTCCAGCCGATTATCCACACTTTATTATATAATCTTATAAAAATAAAAATAAATAAAAGAATCGGATTTTGTCCCCTGAATAATCAACATGTTACGTGGGTTGGACAGTCCGAATTCTCTTATGGGACTTGTCCGATCAAATTCGGATTGGACCGACCCAGACATGATATTTACAGTGAGGAGAGAAGTTTTGGATATTTGCAGTGAGGAGGACAACTCGTCAACTGAGTTGGCGGGGTCAAACATGCTCAGAGATCGAGAAGAACTCGCAAATTCAGTTGGCGGACTCTGGGCACGCTCGCCAACTCAGTTGGCGGACCATGCGAGAGTAACAGCCCCTCGAAGACCCCCCCTTTCCCTCGAAGACCTTCCCCTCCCCCTCCAAAACCTCCCACTTTCTCTATAAATCAGCCCCCAACTCCTTCTCCTCCTCCTCCTCCTCCTCCTCACCACACTCTCACAACACCCTCTTCTCCTGACAGCACTCTCCTCTCCCCCACTTCCCTATCTGCAAGTAGCAAGATCAAGTGAAAAAAAATAACCCAAAAATCTAATGTAAGTAAACGTATTATTTGTGATATTTTTAAATCGTTGACAGACTTATTATATTTTAGTCGTAAATTGTAAGCCCCCTGATTTTCAGGAATTTTTAATTAGGTTTTTCTGGACTTTTTCTAGAATTAAAACCTAGGCCTTTGTTGATTTAATGATTTTAATTGCGGTTATTTCATATTAAAATATTATGAAAATAATATTTTATGGCGTAAAATGGAAAATCGGACATAGGGTAATTTTCTGCGGATTTATTGGACTCCGGAAACCCGTTTAAAGCCCTAGGAACCAATTTAGAATTAAACCGAATTTAAATCCGTGCCAACGCCCGACATCCCCATGAGAGCCGAATCCCAGCCCAAGGAGCGTTGACCCGTTGACCCAGCCCGAATCCTAGGTCTAACCCTATTCTAATTTCGGTTTGTATAAATACCTATTTTTCCTAAGTCTTCTCCACAAAGAAAAAGAAAAAGAAAAGAAAAAGAAATCCCCAAAATTCAAATTACCTAACCCTAACCCTAACCCTAACCCTAGCCCAGCCGCTCCTCAGTCGATCCCCGGCCGACTCCGGCGCCGCTCCCCCGCGACCTCCTTCCCGCGGCCACGTCGACCCCTTTCCCCGCTGCCCTACTCCCAGCCGAGCGCCTCCTCCTCCGCCTCGCAGAGCCGACCCCAGCCGCTGCTACTCCGACCGCCCGGACTCCCAGCCGAGCGCCTCCTCCTCCGCCTCGCAGAGCCGACCCCAGCCGCTGCTACTCCGACCGCCCGGACTCCCCGCCGACGCTGCCTCCTTCCCTGACCTCGCCATCACCAGCAGCTTCCCGCCGGACCTCCCTGAACCCTAGACGTCGAGCCGCCTAGTCCCACCTTCCTCCCCTGGCCTCTTCCTCCCTCTCACCCCGACTCCAGCAACCCCGAGTCAGCCGCCCCGCCTTCCTCCTCGACATCAGACCCTCGCCCCAGCGCCGGACGCCCTGCCGTGCCTCCTCCCCGTTGCGGCCCCGACTCGTCCAAAACCCTCCGGCCACCTCGCTGCTCTCCGACCTCGCCGCTGCCCACTGCCCTCGGCTTCTCTCCACCTCAGATCCGGCCGTCGAGTCCAGCCGTTGACTCCCCAGCGCCCCGCTCGAGCGTCGCCAACCTCCAGCTCGGCCTCCGCAGCAGTGAACCCCAGCCCTCACCGTCTTACTCTCCTCCCCCCGCTCCACCACGAACCACCAGCAGCTCGAAACCCTAGGGCAGACACAGTACCGGACTCGTCGACGCAGGACACGAAGGAGACTCGGACACGTCTCGGACACAGGAAATCAGATTCACGGGGCCCTGTTCAGGTAACCGTTTCTCTCTCCTCGTAATCCCGTTTTTGATTCCGTCAATTGCGTTGCGAAGACTGTATGACCCTCTTGGTGTCCGTGCAACCCGCTCGGTGCATCGCGTCCTGTGGTGATCGCACACCGCGATCCAAAAATAGGAAAATCAACGCCCTGTTTCGCCCCGGAACTGAGTACGCCCCGCCAAACGGGACGACTTGGTCGCACGCGGCCTTTACCGAACTGTGCGCGATGTTGATACGGTCGTGTGGGATTTCGCAGAAGTCGATTCGGAGGTGCGTGCACCCCGGAATCAACGCGTATCCGCCGACGACACCCCGTATCCGTCGGTTCTGGAATACGCTGTAACTTTGTGTACACACGTCGGATCGAGACGAAACTTGTGCCATCGGACTCGTAGCAATACGCTGGTCCTGTGACCCAAGTTTGGTTCGATTCTGAGAACGTTGACAGAATCGCGTATCGTGGGCCCCACAAGCTCCACTTGACGGGCGATTTTGTGATCGGCTCATCGGAATCCAATTCTGGAAGTTCCGTTGGGTTCGTATCATCATTCCTGACTTGTTGACACTGAGTTTGAGTAATTTGGAGACCATTGATCCTGACGCGCTTTTCGGTGCAAAGTGGCCCACATGTGGACCCCGCTTTGACCCGGAAATATCATTTTTGCCCTTGTGTCCAAATTGGACTCAAGGACAGGCGTTTTTAGCTATTTGGTATTTTCTGAATCTAATGGTAATGTTTATTTCAGCAACCGGAGTAGTATCTGCAGATCACACTGAGACCAGAGCTACAGTTGGATCCAGGACCCCAGGCAAGTGTACCTTGCCAAACTCTGCAGTATTGTTATATATTTTCCTTGCTTCATTATATTGCTGTGCATGCTTAACCTAGGACCGTGTGACGTACTGAGCGTCCGATTATTAGTCGGGTGCCAACACCGTACGCGGTGTTGTGTATTGTCATTTAGAGATGGATATTCGTGACACTTTATATTCTCGTACTTGTCTTACCAAGTACACCTTGACCCAGGACACTTGACACTACTCATGAGACAGGATCTTCCCGAGATATTCGTGGTGATTCTGTATAGGATACAGGACATGGACATTATATTCTTAGATATAGTATGACTTGTTGCATTAGATATGATCCCGCTTGACATGGACATGAGACGTTATGGTCATGATATGCGTGGTTACATTGGGTGGGAAGAGACACACAGGCTACAGGTTGTTTCATATATCTATCTACTACTATTGTGAGGCCTCAGACTCTCGTAGCAGAGCTAGGCACATTACGTGTTTATTACCGCTACCGGCTCCCCGACACAGAGCTTGTAGTGGCTTCGGCCTGAGCACTAGTGATGCTCTCACTTGCATTTTCACATAGATGGTTATATAGCTTACCCTATTTATTGCATTTTTGCTGTACTGCATTTATTTTGGCTTGTATTTTCTGTACCTTGCTGTCCCCTGAGGACCTGGATCCGGACTTTGTCCCCAGGACTAGCAGAGGAGATCCCCTTAGAGTTATACAGTACATGAGCTTTATCAGGAGCAGAAACAGGAACCGGAGCAGATACAGGAGCTGTACCGACATCTGAGGACGAGCTCATACCCGAGGACTTCTCCTGAGTATTGGCGTGAGATATTCTTTTATTTCTGTTTCTAGTTATTCTCTTTCCAGTCTATTTCATTTGATGTATCAGACATGTTCCCGGATTGTTCTCCGAGACACTTTTTATTGTGATTTGTCAGTTTATTTATTTACATTATTCTGGCATTTGATCTGTGATTATCTGTTGTGGATGAGATTAGTATAGACTGTGACTTATATCATTGGACCTACTTATTGTTACTTTACAGCTTAAGCATGCCCCGATGGATCCATTAAATTGGGTTTGTCCATCGGTGTGTGCTGCTGGCCATTGCCACGCGTCCGGTCTCTCGATATTTTGGGACTGGGGCGTGACATGGTTTTTGTGGTGGCCCATGCAGGTCCAACGACTAAATTGTTCGGTTTCAACTTAGGGACCGAGCAAGCCTGCAATAAGAATAGGATAAGTTTCTAGGATCTCATCCACTTGCTTGAAACGTTCTTGATATCTATATCAGATTCAAATTTATTTCCTGACTTGCATCCTGCCTTGATTTCTGTGCGCCTCTTATTGTTTATTTTGGTTGCAGAGTTATGGATTCACAATCAAACAATGAGACTCCTATAAGGTCACCACGAGATGCTGTGGTAACCAACGAAGATGAAGTAACACCAGTTAGTGAAGGTCCATCCTCACAACAAGCAAGTCAGCATGCCTCGAGAATCCCGGAAGATGACGTTCTACCATCGATGCAGTTTGCTCCACCGATGCCTACTGTCCCACAAGGGCAAGCTATGGACGTGCAACAGCTGTTTCAAATATACTACCCGATGATGCAAGCTTATCAGAAGGCTCAGCAAAGCCAAACGGAGGAGTTCGTTTGCAGACTTAGCTCAGAGCTACGGAAGTTAATCAGCTCCGTTGCAACGGACGTGGTTACTGCAGCACGGGCCATGGAGAGCATCACCAGAATAGAGTCCAGCCAGAAGCGGCCGTATGCATCAGCACCAGACCAAGCACAACAGAAAAGAGTCGCAAAGCGACCACAGATGAATCCACCATCGAGTGCAGCACCAAGAGCCTCATTCCTTCCTACCTGTCAACATTGTCGCAAGATAGGCCATACTGAAAGAGAATGCAGACGCAAGTTAGGATTATGCTTGATATGCGCGTCCAACCAACACTTGTCCAAGGATTGTCTTCAGCATCGAGAGAAAGCAGTGAGGATTCATCGACCAGCCACATCAGCACCAACCGGAGCACCACAGGAAGAAGCTACAAAGAAGTCTCACATTCACCAGCCTCCAGAAGCATCTCCGCAAGGACTACCTATCTGTCAATATTGCCGCAGGCGAGGCCATATAGAGGACGAGTGCAGACGAAAGAAGAAATTATGCCTAGCTTGCGGATCCAGTCAGCATTTAAAGAAGGAATGCCCCGAACGTCGAGACAGAGCACCAATGAATAACCAACAAGCGTTACCAGCACCAAGGCCAGCCTCTCCAGCGTTGGAAGCACCGCAAACGAGAATTGAAGGAATCACACCACCAGTCCCAGGAGGGAATCAGCCGAGGCCACCCTTGGCACCACAAGCAACACTCTTCCAGCAGGCTCAACAGCAGTAGAGGAATCAACTGCACGGACGTGAACAAGCTCCAGCAATGACTTTAGAGGACGCACAGACTCATGGAGTAGCTAATGCGCATAATTCTTCGTAATTTTCTGGTTCTAGATTTGTTTTATCTCGTGCCTATTGGTTCGTGACCTTAGCCTTAACCTATGTAATTTTGAACTTGCTAATAACCTAGTATGCTTTTATAATTGATAACTGTAGAGATTTTAGAGTCTTTTGTTATTGTGCTTAATTGTGTGGTTATGTGAACTTGAATTAAGCTGTACCTCCTTTCATCAGCATCTAGCGTACTTATAATTGTTGTACTACCTTGACTGATGCTGCTATTTTATAGCCTAGTTTTGCAAGCTTACTCTTTATCGAGCTTGTTCATGACATATGTATTAGTGGACATGTACACTAATACCATTGTCTATTCAGAATCAGTGTATTACGGTCTGATCAACCTTAGTGCATTTTGGTTCGCACTTCGCACGACTACTTCACGTGGATTGAGATATATAGTTGACTAGTATACTTGCCCTCTAGATATGTCTGAGCATATCGTATCAGTTATATAACTGTACTAATACGAGCATACGAACAAAGGATTACCCGAATAGGATTTCAATCCACAATTGTCTTGACAAATCCTATTTGAATTCGTTAAACGCCTTGATCCTGATACTTTTATTCTATTACCTCACCCTTGAACTCTTTATTATTGATCTTCGTCTTCCCTTACTTCGGAAAGACAAAACCTCATGCTTGGTATAAGATGGAATTATAGACAGTACTAGATATACCCCACAGGCCGGTCGCATTGTTGGTGACCCTTTTATATATGATTAAGGGAATATCATAGGTGATATGTTGGTGTTAAAGACTTGAGGATTCAATAGCATGATTATATAATTTAGGGCATAGCTTTAGTAGATGTATAGCCTTAGATGATAGATGGGTAAATTCTAAGTTGGGTGGAGACCGCAATGATCACTTGAGAGGAATCCTTTAGACTGTAATCAAGTAAGATTGGATAGAGAGAACCCTACCATATTTTAATTTCGAGGACAAAATTTTTATAAGTTGGGTAGATTGTAAGCCCCCTGATTTTCAGGAATTTTTAATTAGGTTTTTCTGGACTTTTTCTAGAATTAAAACCTAGGCCTTTGTTAATTTAATGATTTTAATTACGGTTATTTCATATTAAAATATTATGAAAATAATATTTTATGGCGTAAAATGGAAAACCGGACATAGGGTAATTTTTTGCGGATTTATTGGACTCCGGAAACCCGTTTAAAGCCCTAGGAACCAATTTAGAATTAAACCGAATTTAAATCCGTGCCAACGCCCGACATCCCCATGAGAGCCGAATCCCAGCCCAAGGAGCGTTGACCCGTTGACCCAGCCCGAATCCTAGGTCTAACCCTATTCTAATTTCGGTTTGTATAAATACCTATTTTTCCTAAGTCTTCTCCACAAAGAAAAAGAAAAGAAAAAGAAATCCCCAAAATTCAAATTACCTAACCCTAACCCTAACCCTAGCCCAGCCGCTCCTCAGTCGATCCCCGGCCGACTCCGGCGCCGCTCCCCCGCGACCTCCTTCCCGCGGCCACGTCGACCCCTTTCCCCGCTGCCCTACTCCCAGCCGAGCGCCTCCTCCTCCGCCTCGCAGAGCCGACCCCAGCCGCTGCTACTCCGACCGCCCGGACTCCCAGCCGAGCGCCTCCTCCTCCGCCTCGCAGAGCCGACCCCAGCCGCTGCTACTCCGACCGCCCGGACTCCCCGCCGACGCTGCCTCCTTCCCTGACCTCGCCATCACCAGCAGCTTCCCGTCGGACCTCCCTGAACCCTAGACGTCGAGCCGCCTAGTCCTACCTTCCTCCCCTGGCCTCTTCCTCCCTCTCACCCCGACTCCAGCAACCCCGAGTCAGCCGCCCCGCCTTCCTCCTCGACATCAGACCCTCGCCCCAGCGCCGGACGCCCTGCCGTGCCTCCTCCCCGTTGCGGCCCCGACTCGTCCAAAACCCTCCGGCCACCTCGCTGCTCTCCGACCTCGCCGCTGCCCACTGCCCTCGGCTTCTCTCCACCTCAGATCCGGCCGTCGAGTCCAGCCGTTGACTCCCCAGCGCCCCGCTCGAGCGTCGCCAACCTCCAGCTCGGCCTCCGCAGCAGTGAACCCCAGCCCTCACCGTCTTACTCTCCTCCCCCCGCTCCACCACGAACCACCAGCAGCTCGAAACCCTAGGGCAGACACAGTACCGGACTCGTCGACGCAGGACACGAAGGAGACTCGGACACGTCTCGGACACAGGAAATCAGATTCACGGGGCCCTGTTCAGGTAACCGTTTCTCTCTCCTCGTAATCCCGTTTTTGATTCCGTCAATTGTGTTGCGAAGACTGTATGACCCTCTCGGTGTCCGTGCAACCCGCTCGGTGCATCGCGTCCTGTGGTGATCGCACACCGCGATCCAAAAACAGAAAAATCAACGCCCTGTTTCGCCCCGAAACTGAGTACGCCCCGCCAAACGGGATGACTTGGTCGCACGCGGCCTTTACCGAACTGTGCGCGACGTTGATACGGTCGTGTGGGATTTCGCAGAAGTCGATTCGGAGGTGCGTGCACCCCGGAATCAACGCGTATCCGCCGACGATACCCCGTATCCGTCGGTTCTGGAACATGATGTAACTTTGTGTACACACGTCGGATCGAGACGAAACTTGTGCCATCGGACTTGTAGCAATACGCTGGTCCTGTGACCCAAGTTTGGTTCGATTCTGAGAACGTTGACAGAATCGCGTATCGTGGGCCCCACAGGCTCCACTTGACGGACGATTTTGTGATCGGCTCATCGGAATCCAATTCTGGAAGTTCCGTTGGGTTCGTATCATCGTTCCTGACTTGTTGACACTGAGTTTAAGTAATTTGGAGACCGTTGACCCTGACGTGCTTTTCGGTGCAAAGTGGCCCACATGTGGACCCCGCTTTGACCCGGAAATGTCATTTTTGCCCTTGTGTCCAAATTGGACTCAAGGACAGGCATTTTTAGCTATTTGGTATTTTCTGAATCTAATGGTAATATTTATTTCAGCAACCGGAGTAGTATCTGCAGATCACACTGAGACCAGAGCTACAGTTGGATCCAGGACCCCAGGCAAGTGTACCTTGCCAAACTCTGCAGTATTATTATATATTTTCCTTGCTTCATTATATTGCTGTGCATGCTTAACCTAGGACCGTGTGACGTACTGAGCGTCCGATTATTAGTCGGGTGCCAACACCGTACGCGGTGTTGTGTATTGTCATTTAGAGATGGATATTCGTGACACTTTATATTCTCGTACTTGTCTTACCAAGTACACCTTGACCCAGGACACTTGACACTACTCATGAGACAGGATCTTCCCGAGATATTCGTGGTGATTCTGTATAGGATACAGGACATGGACATTATATTCTTAGATATAGTATGACTTGTTGCATTAGATATGATCCCGCTTGACATGGACATGAGACGTTATGGTCATGATATGCGTGGTTACATTGGGTGGGGAGAGACACACAGGCTACAGGCTGTTTCATATATCTATCTACTACTATTGTGAGGCCTCAGACTCTCGTAGCAGAGCTAGGCACATTACGTGTTTATTACCGCTACCGGCTCCCCGACACAGAGCTTGTAGTGGCTTCGGCCTGAGCACTAGTGATGCTCTCACTTGCATTTTCACATAGATGGTTATATAGCTTACCCTATTTATTGCATTTTTGCTGCACTGCATTTATTTTGGCTTGTATTTTCTGTACCTTGCTGTCCCCTGAGGACCTGGATCCGGACTTTGTCCCCAGGACTAGCAGAGGAGATCCCCTTAGAGTTATACAGTACATGAGCTTTATCAGGAGCAGAAACAGGAACCGGAGCAGATACAGGAGCTGTACCGACATCTGAGGACGAGCTCATACCCGAGGACTTCTCCTGAGTATTGGCGTGAGATATTCTTTTATTTCTGTTTCTAGTTATTCTCTTTCCAGTCTATTTCATTTGATGTATCAGACATGTTCCCGGATTGTTCTCCAAGACACTTTTTATTGTGATTTGTCAGTTTATTTATTTACATTATTCTGGCATTTGATCTGTGATTATCTGTTGTGGATGAGATTAGTATAGACTGTGACTTATATCATTGGACCTACTTATTGTTACTTTACAGCTTAAGCATGCCCCGATGGATCCATTAAATTGGGTTTGTCCATCGGTGTGTGCTGCTGGCCATTGCCACGCGTCCGGTCTCTCGATATTTTGGGACTAGGGCGTGACATAAATGATCACAGTTAATTTTTTTTGTAGATGGCTAACTAAAATTACGATCGTATTCCCAGTGGACCGACTACCGACCTTATTATTAAGCAACGTGTAGACCACATATCTAGTCGGATATTTACTAGAGAGGTAATTTGGGCGGGAACCTGAAATACCTCCAGTACAATCACGTCTTCCACCAGACTATCCGACCGGCTTTGTACGACAGAGACACTCTCGTCGTCGTAGAAGGGATGGTGCAGAGGGACCTATTCACCAGTATGCTGGAGCGAGCCCTATTCACCAATATGCTGGAGATATTTCTCAAAACTATGCTGGAGCTGGCCCGAGTCACCGGTATGCTGGAGCGGGCCCTAGTCACGAGACTGCTGGTGATGAAAGCTACCAGATATTCACATTTTTTTTTGACTCCATCAGCACCGCTGCCTACCCAAACTCAGCAAGGAGGATGAGTAGATGATTTGTAACAATATTTGTATGATTTGTAATAATATTTGATTACAATATTTGTCAACTTTCATTATCAGACTCACTATTACAATATTTTTAAGTTTGTATTGAACAATTCTATTTTACTCTCTCGGTTGACTAGTACATCTTCTTCGGTTGTGTCCCATCGCACCACAATTACTGCAACGAAGAACTCTCGTCGATGAATCCCGGGGTTTGATGCGGTTCTTCTTTGGTCTTCCGGCTTTGCGTTTTACATCTGGTACTCCAATTTTTTCTCTAACCAAAGGAGCTTGGATCTTGTAGGGAACTGAAATTGGCTCCATTTTTTGTGCGTATACACTTCTCAAGGTCTCCGTCGAAAATATTGCAGGATAAAAACTATCAATACTAATATTGCAATATCTACAAACAAACCATGCATGTATACATGGTATATAAGTATGGTACCATCTAAAACGTGTACAAGATCTGTCGGTTATATTAACAATATATGTTCTACTTGTTGCACGGTCTATTATTTCAAACTTATAACTATCAATAGCTAATATTTCTAGGTGATTCCTCTCTTTGATAATACAAGCCATAGTCTTTAACATCTTCGGACAATAATCCGTGTCTATATTCTCAGCATTCTTTCTACGATTGTCATGAAGTGTAATAATCTTGGCTCTAATACCATCGAGAAGTATTGTTATTGGCTTATCTCGTAATTTCTTAATCCAGCTATTGAAACATTCAGCAAGATTAGAAGTGTTAATATCTAATCTACGACAATTAGCATACGATGTTATCCAATTTTCAAATCGACGACTTTCATCGTTTATACCAATAAGCCAATCGTACAACATTATGTTCTCAACTTTAATTATATCAAACACACTCTCTGCATCTGTTTCATTTATGATCTAGCAAGCGAATCTAACAAGTGTTAAAATACTGGTTCTTTCGTAACTTTTTTCATGTTTTGTTTAAAATGCTGAATACAAAAAAATAAGGAGACGCAGAAAAAATAGCACGAACAGCATTTATTAATCACTTTTGCTTATCGGATATAAATAAAATTGTACTCCAATCATTAAAACAACTTCCAAAAGATATTTTAAGAGAGTTTAAAAATCAAGACCAAGAATCACTATTCTTACCTTCAGCAACAGCATAAGCAATAGGATATAATTGATAGTTAGGATTGTGAGCACAAGCAATAAATAAGATACATTGATATTTAGACGAAAGAAATGTATCATCGGTACTAATAACCGGTAAACAGCCCCTTAAAAACCTATCAATACATGACTTAAAACAAATAAAAATAAAACATGTACTACCTGAATTTGTCTCCATAATTCTATAACAATACTCCTCAAGACTAGCGTATGCCTCATCATAACTACCATTAATTTTAGCTAATGACGTCTCTCGGGCTCTCCGGGATTTGAATAACTAACTTGTATACGGTGATCCCTATATATATCTTTAACAATTTGTGATAGATTATATGACTGGTTATCTCTAATAATGTCAATTATCATGGTCTTAATCCATGCAGCGGTAGCTAGTCGATGACGTCATGTACTAAGTCTCCATAAACAAGAATGACAATTTTCTAATGTAGTAACTTTAACTATATCTCCATTTTCAATGGATTTGACATATACTCTCCAATTACAATTCGGTTGATCACAACTATATATAATTCCACGAGCATTATTCATAACACTAGCTGAACAATTAAAATTATATTTAATTAATAAATTACTTATAAAGCTTCTAAAGTGAGAACGGCTAGGAAATGACTGTCCCTTAAATACTTCATTACTGATAGCTTTTACAACATTATCATATACCGTATAATCTACATTTTCAACTAAATCATCACTATTTCCATCGTCGTTGTCACTATCATCATCATGGTTAGATTCATCTAATGAATGACCTTCTTGGGAAAATGAAACAATATATTCACTATATATTTGTTGAGAAGAACTAGCACCCGAACTAACATGTTGGTATTCAGAAAAATATTCATTATTTCTATTATCTAATGTTGCTGCTACTTTAATAACATATATTTTTATATACCGTGATTGTGAATTAATCTCAAGAATATAATTCCATGCATCTTCACCACTATCTATCAAAAAATAATTAGAACCAAAAATAAACTTCAGAATAAAATCATAATGAATAGAACAACGTTCAATAATATGATTACGTATATTTTCAAAACTAATATTCGGATAAGTTAAATTTTTTTGGCTTTCTCCTCCTTCGTAATTTAACCCATTTACTTTACCACCGTACGAGCATACAATTATTACGCTACGATCCATGACAGTTGAGAACTTTTGCTACAAGAAACTCAGATGAACTCTGGCTGCAGGCAGAATATTTTTTTAGTGTTGGAAGCTTTGCTAGAGGCAGAGAGACAGAGAGAGTGCTGGGGGCTTTGCTAGAGGGAAGAGAGTGAGAGTGTTGGATGATTTGGTTGAGACAAGAAATATATAGAAGTTTGTATTAGCCGTTGTGCAATGGCTATAATCCTCCCCCCAACACCCTCAACGGCTATAATCCTCCCCCCAACACCCTCAACGGCCAAATTTTACTTTCCTCTCACTCACTCGCTAACTAAGTTGGCGGGCTCTGCCTCCAATACCCTAGCTCGCCAACTGAGTTGGCGAGCCCTTTGATCCCCCGCCAACTAAGTTGGCGTGCAAGCCCATTTGCATTTGATCCTGCCAACTCAGTTGGCGAGTTGTCCCACTCACTGCAAATAGCCAAAACTTCTTCCATTTTTTGCAATTATGCGAAAATTTGTTACTTTTTTTGAAAAAATCCGTATATTTAAAAAAAAGTAGTGAGTAATGTAGAATTTGAACTTTAAACTTTCTAAATCTTAAATTTTTACTAAGGTAATCACAAATCCTACATTGTTTTAATGCTACAAATATATATACATTATATGAGGAGGGATCAGGATCCCCGTACTTGCATCCATGCATGTCCTCCGAAATAGTAGTCGTTGAATTTGTTGGCACAATGTGTTCATAGTCAACCTGATTCTGATAATCGACATAACCAAACTTAATACAAATGGACTACTATAGAGTACAGCTACGTTACATCTGTCGGAAGACATCAGCTATAGCCTTCTGTAGTTGTTTGGTCTTTTATTTTTTCATTATGTATTTTGTACTTTATTTGTGTTTAGGACAAATATAAATTGAGTCGCACATGGCAAATGGCACTCAAGTCTACTCAAATAAGCCTACCTAGAAACCAGTCCAAACCCAACTCAAATTAGACCAAAACCTGAAACCTAGGTTCTGGAAATTGGATGAAAGAACTCGGTCAGAGTTCGGGCCAAACTCAGTCGGCCCAAAATCCATGTCAAGCCAAGTCCATCCAGGTGAAGCCAAGTGAAACCAAGTCAAGCCATGTCCGATGAAGCCATAATAAAATATATTATTTTAGCGACGGAATTATCCGTCACTAAAATTCATTTTTCGTCGCTATTTGATTTTAGCGACGGATTAGCAACGAAAATATTCCGTCAGAATAACTAACGTCGCTATATTTCATCGCTAGTTCGTCACCCAATCGACTGATTAGCGACGGATTAGAGGACATAAAATCAGCGACGGATCAACGACGTACTAATTACGTCGCTAAACTTTCTAACTACTTACCGACGAATTAGCGGCGGATTATGTGAGCCAAATTTTGCCAAAATTTTCAGAAGGTTTTGCACATTCTGCCATGCCCCAGTCCCAAAATACTTAGGACTAGGAACACGTAAGCATGCCAGCCGCATGGATATGGCAACTCCAATATATGGAAACCAAACCCATATGTACGCTGTAATATGAATATCAATCCACAAGTGGTATAAATCTATCACAAGTTACAGGGTATAATCTAAATCTCATCCACGAAGATGAAATATAAATAAATAACCAATATTTATGAATATAGATCTCAATAAGAAGTATCTAAGGATGATAGTTGGGTGGAAACAAATCCACTACCAACTCGAATATAGAAGTAAATACAATATAAGTACAACACAACAAACACAATATAGGAATACCAGCTAACATCCACGGACTCGAAGAGAAGACCTCCTCAAAATATAGGTAACCATCCGAATCTGCGCACCTGCGAATACTCAAGAACAGATACACCTGGAAGGGGCCAGGTCCTCAGAGGGATATAACAAGATATATAAAAGCATGCCAATAAAGTACTGAAATAAATATCCAATGAGGTCGCCTAACCGTCTAAGTGAATGCAGTTAAGAACAACTTTCCCCACAAGTGAGCTATCTGGCTGAAAACTGGGATTTGGCATGGTTCTCTTTTGGAGATCCAGGGGCCTACAAAGGCACGTCGTCTTTTGAACGCCGGAGGCCCACCTGATAATACATAATATATAGTGGTCATCACCACCCGTATCTCCAGCGGAGAATCCGGGCGCACAATAGAAAAAGTGCAAAGGAGCTTAAATGCGGTACTTGTTGTTCTCCCCACCCCATGCTCTAAGCATGTCACATCCATGACATAATTTGGTTCATAGCCTATTCTTAGTACCCTAGCCCAATCCTGCAACCAAACAAGAACAAGGATGGGACCACCGTACTACAATAGGCTATGTCCATAGACCTCTAATAACTGCTAAGTCTTCTAGCATACAAAATTTCTATTAGCAGTTATCCCTAACGTACGGCCCATACGTACAGGAGGCCAGACCTGTCACGCAGTCCATGATCTATATGAGACTCACACTCGTATAACAACTGTGTCTCGACCAATGAACCTAATGATGCTACATGATAATGGGGTAGTCTCATAAACAAGGTCAATGCATATAGATAATAAAAACATATCGCGACGACACCGTCGCGTACATTTTATATAACAGTTAAAATATATGAACTAAAGACAGAAAATAAAGATGCATGCAACATATAGAATATAAATAACAGTACAATGGCAATGTATACTTGCCTTCTCTAAAAAAAGATGAAGTCATAACTCAAGGCATCGTCCGATCTACCAGTCACATAAATTAAACAAGTTAGGTTACAAAAGTAGGTGAATAGGTTCCTCCATTTTAATTAATTTTTAATTCTGACTAAATAACCTAAAATATTATTTTAATCTTATTATAGTCTGATTTTATTGTTAAACCCTAATTTTGGTCCAAAGAAAGTCAACTTTATGGATTTGTGATCCGTGGCACGCAAATCGAGGCAATCCGTTGACCAAAAAGTCAACCAACTCAAATCCTAGATTTGTGTATGGAATCCTATAGATTTCAACGCTATATGAACGTTGTAATCGACAGTTTCATAAAATTATAAGTCGGTAAAGAGTTATGGCCACAAGGGCGCACAGATGACAGTTTTCGGTGGTTTCCTATTTACGTCTATGTTGCACAAATTTTACAGTAGAATAAAATTATATTTTAAATTCTGGAAAAATACTTTTCTGGAAGTTCATAATGTCATCTTTCCGAAACTTCAAACGGTTCGTAATTCCAAGTTCGGGATCTCCCAAAATCTCGAAAATACGAAAATGCGTCTAATTTTGGACAGCTGACACTTTCGGAATATTCTGGAAAAATAGGTTTTGAAATTACTGAAATAATTTATATATTTAGAAAACTAACCTTGATATGATTCTAAAAAAAAAACTGGAGCGCGTTTGGAGTCCGGAGCTAGGAGATATCGTCTTTTTAAGTCGTCATAAATACTAGAAAATGAGGCTGAATTTATGACGAATTTTGACTATTTTTTGACGAAAAAGAGAGGAGTTTGGGGATAAAAAATATGAAAGATGAGTTTATTCCATAAGTCTAATAGGTATTTATAATGGTGAAGATTGTTTAATTGAATAAGACTATGATTGGCTAATTTGGATATGATTAGGATCAGTATAAATAAGGATAGGATATGCATGAAGTTGTTTTCCTAGTAGGCTCAGGATTTGAATTAATTTAAAATAGAGTTTGAGTTCATCTCAATAATTTATAATCTTAAATAGAATTAAAGATAATACAAATAATTTATATATAATCTTATTAATATCTATTAACACTAAATTAGCTCTATCTAATATTAAGACTTTATATATCCAAATAAATCATCAATAATTCCAAAAATCCAATAATTACTTAAAATTCTAAATAAATTACAAAAAATTATATTTAAATATTTTAACTCTAAAATAAATGTTTGGTAGTAACAACATTCAAGTATGGTCTCATAGTAAACCATGGAAGTCCTAAAAATTTATGTTTCCTAAGTTTTAATTACCAAAAATTCTAGAAAATCTCCAAAATCTAAAATAACCTAAAACAATTCTAAATAAATATTTATATAAGTAAATATATCAAGAAATTTATTTTCTAATTAACTAAGAGAATACTCTAAAAAAATTTAACATCTATAATAAATATAATAATATAAAATACACATAAAATACCTATTTTAGGTGAGGGGGTTTACACATTCAGGGCTCACAGTGTTCGTCGCTAATCCGTCACTCTCCATGACGGATTAGCGACAGATTGTAGCGACAGATTCTGATACATATTTGGCAGATTTGTGTGTATCAGTCATTTTAGCGACGGAATTTTCCATCGCTGGGTAGTCGTTGTCTTGAGATTTTTCGTCGGGAATTCGTCGCTGATATGAGAATTTTTAGATTTTTTTCGCTATTACGTCGTTCGTCCATCGCTAAAGGTTATATTTTTCCCATAAATTAATTTCTGCTGAGCATATACCTGTTATATATTCACCAATTTCCACAAAAATAAATTTTACACAAGCAAATTTCACACAAACTAATAAAACGAACACAAATATGTTCAAATGTTATATATACGTCAAAATAATAAAGTAGAGTAATCCATACATGTACAAATAACTGTATACAATCCCACAAAGTCAAATAAATACAATCAAGTCAAAAAATACAACCAACTAAAAAAAATCCCACAAACTCAAAAAATCAATCAAGTCGACGGTGGAGGCGGCGGCGGCGGCTGTCTGCTAGCCATGTACTATGCCACAACCATAGAGATGATATCATGTAGATCATCAGGCAACAACAGACATTGCAGTGGCATGAGCTGTCGAAAGAGTTGCAGGACACATCGATGCCGTCGGAGAAGCTGGAGCCGTCGGAGTAGCTGGAGGACCCAACGTAGTAGCCGTCGGAGGATCCGTTGTAGTAGTCGTCGGAGGAGCAGGTATTGCAGCATCATGGTGTCTATCAACTGTCGGACCAGCCTATGTAGCTCATGCACAGTCGTCATGAGCTGCTCCAAAGACATCGCACCAGAAGGAACGTCGAAACCGGACACTAATGGAGTTAGAGTAGCCGTCGGAGGAGCTCTGGAAAGAACCGACAACATCGATGCCAACGATCCGGTACCGTAATAGCCGTCGGAGGAGCTCATAGAATTCCTTCGCATCAGGATTAGGATCCTCCGAATAAAAACTTGGACCGGCCGCATCAAATACCAACTCACGCGCCAGGTTTCGCGGTCGATATTCAAAGTTATCTCAGAGAGTTGACTCTTCTAACTCCATATTGAAAGAGGGATGATGATATTGCGAAAACAAAATTTCTCCTTGATCCGTCCACTCCTTGTAGTTCGATACGTAATCCTTCTTGTAGAGATGCTCCCTCACGATATCCACCTCTTTGAATGATATATTATGACATTTGACACAAGGATACTTGATGAGCTTCCCATCCATGAAATGAGGTTGACTACAGGCGTATTTGAGAAATTCTTCAATGCCCGCCAAGAAATTATCTGTCAAACCAATCCTACTCCCATGTCACCGATTGTACATCCATGATCGGTCAACTAAGTATTGACTCATTGATTCTGCATGTACCATATATATTAATTCAAACAATATGGATTAATTAGATTCATGATGAGTTATGTCACGCCCCAGTCCCAAAATACGTAGGACTATGACACGTAACACGCCAGCCGTATGTATACGAACTCCAATATATGGAAACCATATACACACGTACGCTGTACATGAATATCAATCCACAAGTGGTATGAAATGTAATACAAGTCACAAGGTAAAATCTAAATCTTATCCACAAAAATCAAATATAAATAAATAACCAGCATCTATGAAACTAGACCTCAATATAGGTATCTAAGGATGATAGTTGGATGGAAACAAATCCACTACCAATTCGAATATAAGAGCAAATACAATATGAGTACAACACCACAACACAATATAAGAATACCAACTATCCATCACAGCTCGAAGAGAAGACATCCTCAGATCACATGTAACCATCCAAATCTGCGCTCCTACAAATACTCAAGAAAAGATACACCTGGCAGCGGACCAGGTCCTCAGAGGGACGTAACAAGATACAGAAAATATGAGCCAATTTGAATACAGTAAACATGCATATGGTTTAAAAATAAATAAGTACGCTGTATAAGACAATCTATATGAATGCAAATGAGGACAACTTTTTGACGTATGGGCAAGGGTAGGCTACTCGATCTATCTCACAACTCACACACACGTCAATGGACATCAGAAATCGACATACCGCGGGGGTAGCGACCAGCGAGACTCCAGAAATCGATATACCGCGGGGGTAGCGACCAGCGCGACACACGCCCGTAGTGCAAGCTATATACTACGGTTTACCAGAGTGGTTAAAAGCCCATACGCCTAATGATTGTCCTCTATGATACTAGGTGCCATGTGTGTGTCAACACATCTAATACATAGTAATGACTGGAGAAAAACTACACATGCAAGAACTATACAGAAATAAAATAAATAAACAGAAATATAAATAGCATGCAAAGTACTATAAATAATTTAGCAAGGTATCTTGCCTGGGGTCCTGCTGCTGGTATGAATCAGAGTCCAAGTCACAGTCCAAATAGCCTATGTATTACAAATTTATCACGTCAAAAGATAATTTATTTTAATTTATTTAATTTTGGAATAATTACTCTAAAATCCTATTTTAATCTTATTATTTTGATCTTTATGTTAATTCCTAAATTTTGTCCAAAGAAACTGAATTTTATCAACTCGAGACTCATGGCACACAAATCGAGACGATCTGTTGACTGAAAAGTCAACCGATACAAACTCGACTTTTATGCATGATTTTCTGTAGATTTCAGCATCAAAAATATACTGGAATTTATGGCTCGTCCGAATTCAAATTCGTTTGGGAATTATGGCACATACAAATTTTGTATTGTGCACCGATGGTTAAATTCTAACCTAAAAGTTCTACAGAATTAACAGTATGTAAATACTTTGAAATAAATTCTGAAAAAAATATATGTCGATATTCTCGACATTAGCTTTCCGAAACTTTAAACGGTTCATGATTCTGATTCCTGTTTCTCCCGGAATCGTAAAAATATCGAAATACATCTATTTTCGGACATGCTGTGCTCTACGAATTTTCCAGAATTTAATACTCATAATTTAGAAAAACAATTTATATAATCAGAAAGCTAACCTCATTATCGTTCTAACAAAAAAAACTTGAGCACATTTGGAGTCCGGAGCTAGGAGATATCGTCTTTTTAATTCGTCATAACTAGTAGAAAATGAGGCTGAATTTATGACGAATTTTGACTATTTTTTTGGACGAAAAAGAGAGGAATTTGGGGAAGAAAAATATGAAGGATGAGGTATTTATAATGGTGGACACTACTTAATTAAATACGACTAGGATTGGTTAATTTGGATAGGATTATGATGAATTTAAATAAGGATAAGATATGCATGAAGTTGATTTCCTAGTAGGTTCAGAATTTGAATTAATTTAAAATAGAGTTTGAATTTATCTCAATAATTTATAATCTTAAATATAATTAAAGATAATACAAATAATTTATAAAATCTTATTAATATCTATTAACACTAAATTAGCATCTATCTAATATTAAGACTATATATATCCAAATAAATCCTAAATAATTTTAAAATCTAAATAAATTTCTTAAAATTCTAAATAAATTACAAAAAAATATAATTAAATATTTTAAACTAAAATAAATATTTGGTAGGAACGACATGCAAGTATGGTCGTATATTAAATCATAGAAGTCCTAAAAAGTTATGTTTTCTAAGTTTTAATTACCAAAAATTCTAGAAAAAACTCCAAAAATCTAAAATAACCTAAAATAATTCTAAATGAATATTTATATAAGTAAATATACTAAAAATTTTATTTTCTAATTAACTAAGAGAATATTCTAAATAAATTCAACATCTATAATAAATATAATAATATAAAATATACACAAAATACCTATTTTGGGTGAGAGAGTTTACAATCTACCCAACTTAAAATAATTTCGTCCTCGAAATTAAAATAAAGCATAATTTTTTAAATCCTTCATATTCATACATAAGGTACGTCAATCGCAATCTCTTCCAAAATTTAAATAATAAAATCTATTCAAATCTATCGCGATCACTTCAAAATTAAGATAACCACTGTTTAAATCAAAATTGAACCTGTCGTAATCTCTTCTCGATTTTTTTTTAATCAACATTCAAATCTAACTCAAGTCTATATGACATCCCACATCAAAATTTTCTTATTCCTATTCTTAACTTAAGAATTTTGTACTATTCAAATATTTAAACTCAATTTACATACTCAATATTTCAAATAGGTGACCCAACAATCAAAATTAAACTTTTAATTCAAATTATCAAATTGTAAAATTTAAATTTAATTAACCAATTGTTCAAGTCTAAAATTCTATATTTATCCTCAAAATTTAAATCGATGATTCATCCTTCAATATTCAAAATTTAAATTATGTGCTCAAAGTATAAATATTGGGTCCTCAATATCAAGATTTTTAAAATTCGTTAAATCCTCATTATCTTAATCCTTCTTTTAAAATTCTCCACATTTAAAAGGACTTAATCTCTCAATCTAATCCTACTTGATCACAATCTAAAAGAATTCTCCTCAAGTTTAATAATGCAATTTCTACCCAACTTAGAATTTACCCATCTATCACATAAGGCTCTTACACTTAAGAAAAATATTCCTCAATTTATTTTTTCATGTCATTCAATCCTCAAAACTTTATCACCAACTATATCATATGTGATATGCCCTTAATCAATTATGAAAGATAGTCACCAAATAATGTGATTGGCCTATGGGGTATATCTTGTACTATCCGTGTATCACTTATATCCAAGCACGAGATTTCGTCTTTCCGAAACAAGGGAAGACAGAAAGCAACGGAAAAGAGTTCAAGGAGGGGTAATAGAATGGAAGCATGAGAATCAAAGCGTTTAAAGAATTCAAATAGGAATTGTCAAGACAGTTATGGATTGAAATCTTAATTTGGTAATTTCCTATTCACATGCTCACATCGGTGCAGTTATGTACTTGATATGATATGCTTTGACGTATCTAGAGGATAAGTATATTTGTCTACTGGTCCACTATACATCTCATTCCACGTAAAATACTATTACGAAGGGCGAATCAAGCGCATTATGACTAGCTAGACCATAATACACTGATTCTGATTAGACAATTTGTATTAGTGTGGTTGATCAGGCCCCAATAACACATATGTCATGAACAAGCTCGATATAAGATTAAGCTTGCAAAAACTAGGCTATAATAGCAGCATAATTCAAGGTAGCACAGAAAATATAACGCTGGATTATGATGTGAGAAGTTATAAAATAATTCAAGTTCGCAAAAGCAAAAATAACATAAGCAATAATAATAAAAGACTCTACAATCTCTACAGTTATCATACAACCTCCTTATCTAAGTCGCTAGTCGACCAAATAGGGCAAGGACCTCTAAATTCTATGGTCTGAATAAACACTGTCGTCTTTTGCTAGCATGCGATAATTATTATTCGGTTACACTTCAATTAATAGGTCAAAAGACTATGTGATACTAGGTGTCAAACATTATGGTAAAACTTCTAACTAACTCTAGTAGTGTCTATACTACTCTCAAGTCTTCTTAATATATCTAGGGGTAATGGTATAACAATCTAAAGATAAGGAATTCTAGGTTCACTAGATATTCTAAACTTAGTGGTGTGTCTATATTCTCGTTGTATTCTTAATAGGTGTGCTACTCTAATTATCATCCTAATAACATGGGTTCCTATATTCTAGCAGAAGACTATACTCAAGGAATTATTAGGGAAGCACATAAATCAAGCAGGATACAATTGTTCAAAATAGAACAGATAGGAGGAGATTAATCACAGTCAATTGTGGATGAGAACCTATACTCTAGTCCTAGGTGCAGGCTTGTTCGGTACAGTAACGTAACCGAGACAATATGCTCTCGACCTGCATGGGCCACCACAAAAACATGTCACGCCCCAGTCCCAAAATACGTAGGACTAGGACACGTAACACGCCAGCCGTATGTATACGAACTCCAATATATGGAAACCATATACACACGTACGTTGTACATGAATATCAATCCACAAGTGGTATGAAATGTAATACAAGTCACAGGGTAAAATCTAAATCTCATCCACAAAAATTAAATATAAATAAATAACCAGCATCTATGAAACTAGACCTCAATATAGGTATCTAAGGATGATAGTTGGATGAAAATAAATCCACTACCAACTCGAATATAAGAGCAAATACAATATGAGTACAATACCACAACACAATATAAGAATACCAACTATCCATCACAGCTCGAAGAGAAGACATCCTCAGATCACATGTAACCATCCAAATCTGCGCTCCTGCAAATACTCAAGAAAAGATACACCTGTCAGCGGACCAGGTCCTCAGAGGGACGTAACAAGATACAGAAAATACGAGCCAATTTGAATACAGTAAACATGCATATGGTTTGAAAATAAATAAGTACGCTGTACAAGACAATCTATATGAATACAAATGAGGATAACTTTTTGACGTATAGGCAAGGGTAGGCTACTCGATCTATCTCACAACTCACACACACGTCAATGGACATCAGAAATCGACATACCGCGGGGGTAGCGACCAGCGAGACTCCAGAAATTGATATACCGTGGGGGTAGCGACCAGCGCGACACACGCCCGTAGTGCGAGCTATATACTACGGTTTACCAGAGTGGTTAAAAGCCCATACGCCTAATGATTGTCCTCTATGATACTAGGTGCCATGTGTGTGTCAACATATCTAATACATAGTAATGACTGGAGAAAAACTACACATGCAAGAACTATACAGAAATAAAATAAATAAATAGAAATATAAATAGCATGCAAAGTACTGTAAACAATTTGGCAAGGTATCTTGCCTGGGGTCCTGCTGCTGGTATGAATCAGAGTCCAAGTCACAGTCCAAATAGCCTATGTATTACAAATTTATCACGTCAAAAGATAATTTATTTTAATTTATTTAATTCTGGAATAATTACTCTAAAATCCTATTTTAATCTTATTATTCTGATTTTTATGTTAATTCCTAAATTTTGTCCAAAGAAACTGAATTTTATCAACTCGAGACTCATGGCACACAAATCGAGGCGATCTGTTGAGCGAAAAGTCAACCGATACAAACTCGACTTTTATGCATGATTTCCTGTAGATTTCAGCATCAAAAACATGCTAAAATTTACGGTTCATCCGAATTTCAAATTCGTTTGGGAATTATGGCACATACAAATTTTGTATTGTGCACCGATGGTTAAATTCTAACCTAGAAGTTCTACAGAATTAACAGTATGTAAATACTTCGAAATAAATTCTGGGAAAAATATATGTCGATGTTCTCAACATTAGCTTTCCGAAACTTTAAACGGTTCATGATTCTGATTCCTGGTTCTCCCGGAATCGCAAAAATACCGAAACACATCTATTTTCGGACATGCTGTGCTCTACGAATTTTCCAGAATTTAATACTCATAATTTAGAAAAACAATTTATATAATCAGAAATCTAACCTCATTACCGTTCTAACAAAAAAAAACTTGAGCGCGTTTGGAGTCCGGAGCTAGGAGATATCATCTTTTTAATTCGTCATAACTAGTAGAAAATGAGGCTGAATTTATGACGAATTTTGACTATTTTTTTGGACGAAAAAGAGAGGAATTTGGGGAAGAAAAATATGAAGGATGAGGTATTTATAATGGTGGACACTACTTAATTAAATACGACTAGGATTGGTTAATTTGGATAGGATTATGATGAATTTAAATAAGGATAGGATATGCATGAAGTTGATTTCCTAGTAGGTTCAGAATTTGAATTAATTTAAAATAGAGTTTGAATTTATCTCAATAATTTATAATCTTAAATATTATTAAAGATAATACAAATAATTTATAAAATCTTATTAATATCTATTAACACTAAATTAGCATCTATATAATATTAAGACTATATATATCGAAATAAATCCTAAATAATTTTAAAATCTAAATAAATTTCTTAAAATTCTAAATAAATTACAAAAAAATATAATTAAATATTTTAAACTAAAATAAATATTTGGTAGAAACGACATGCAAGTATGGTCGTATAGTAAATCATAGAAGTCCTAAAAATTTATGTTTTCTAAGTTTTAATTACCAAAAATTCTAGAAAAAACTCCAAAAATCTAAAATAACCTAAAATAATTCTAAATGAATATTTATATAAGTAAATATACTAAAAATTTTATTTTCTAATTAACTAAGAGAATATTCTAAATAAATTCAATATCTATAATAAATATAATAATATAAAATATACACAAAATACCTATTTTGGGTGAGGGAGTTTACAAGTTAAGATATCTGATATCATCTAAGATATGCTTGCAACAATCAACATTAGATTATTAGACTTTTCGCATGACATGGAATCTAAGCTAAGATATTGAAAGCTAGTTGTATATTCAAAGTTCTTAATGTCCACTGTGAAAAGTGAGCAAAATTGTCCACAAAGACGCGATTCATAGTAGAAATTCACTAATTAGACAGCCCTAAAATAAAATTAAGAAAAAAAAATATTGGTTTGAGCAAATATCATTAACAATAATAAACCAGAAATTGAAGTACGTGTGTATACACACACTCTTTTTTATATTATCTAATTCTATCTTATTATAGATTATATACTATTTATTATTGTGTGTGTGTGTGTATAAACACACAATTTTTAATATTGTCGATACTATCGATGCTAAAAAATCTGATACGTGTCCGGTCTGATACCTTTGATACTGCCGATAGCGATACTCATACAAAATGACCGATACCGATACTTTGAACCTTGATTATAACTGCATTGTCAATTGTCCTTGATTATAATTTCTAATTATCTTAATGGATTTATTAACATAGCCAATTGACCAAGTGCATTTCTAACCATCATATATTAATTTCTTACGTACAATGTATTATAAACTTAGGATGTTTAGAAATTAACTATACATATGAACAAGTAATTCTTTTATGACTTTAAAATTGGAAAACGGCTTCCCATGAAGGCCAACAAACCAGCATATCGTGTATATGTCCAGTGTATCGCTTGTGTCTGTAAGTGTTCATGTCCATCATATCGTGTCCGTGTCCAGCGTATCAACAATACCAAACTATTTATTTTATTTTTTGTGCCGTGTCTAGTGTATCGTATCTGCACGTGTGTCCAGACCCCCACAATCCAAATGCATTAATTAACCAAATCGAAATAAGGGTTAGGGTTACCTTAGCGAGAGAAGAAGGTGATCTGACGGAGGCGGAGGGGTCGAGGGTGGAGGATCAGAAGGGCTTGGGGATCGGACGCCGGAGGAGGAGGAGGAGGAGGAGGAGGAGAGGGGGTCGGTGAAGGAGGAGGAAGAGAGGGGGTCGGGGTCGGTGGAGGAGGAGGAGATCCATAGAAGGAGGAGGAGAGGGGGGTCGTACGCCGGAGGAGGAGGAGGAGATGGCGAGTGAGGGGGAGGGGCTGCCGGAGAGGGGATGAGGGGGAGGGGCTGCTGGTGAGCGTGGAGGGTCGGGGCAGGGGAGAGAGAGAGAGAGAGAGAGAGAGAGAGAGAGAGAAAGAATGGGGGAAATAAAATGCGGCTGGAAATTTTATGTTTTCGTAGCGACAGATATTTTCATCGCTAATCCATCGCTGAAATAACAACGACGGATTTATGACAAAAATTAATATATTTTGTTTACAACTTAGTCATTTTTTCGTCGAATTTTTGTCACCGACTCAGTGACGGGTTATTTTTCGTCGCTGGGATTTGTCGCTATTTAACATTTTTTTGTAGTGAGCTATGTAAAGTCATGCCAAGTCAAGTCCAGTCAATCATGTCATCACGTGTAGTCGGGCAAAGCCGGGTGAAACCGAGTAAAGCCAAGTCAAGTCAAGTCATTCGAAGCCATGTAAGTTCATGTAAAGTCAGGTCAAGTCATCGCGTATCCAAGCAAAAGCCATAAGAATCAAAATAAAATCACAAAAAACCAAGAATTCCTAAAAAAAGAGCACGATCGGTATACCGTCGGTACAGTCCAGTACACCGTCGGTATTCCGGTCCAGAGATAGGAGAAACAAAACAAGTTTGGATTCCAACAAATTGGTATACCGTCAGTATACTGTAGTATACCGTCGGTATGCCATTCCAAGTAGGCAAGAAAGGTTATAGAAAATAAAGTTCCATAAATCAGTATACCGTCGGTATACTGTAGTATACCGTTGATGTCGGCCAAGACAAATATCCTGAAGTCGGTTAACAATGTCGGCAAGGATCGGTATACCATTGGTACACTGTATTATACCGTCGGTATGCCGATAAGGTTCAAAAAAATATCTAGAAATCTAAGTCGGTCATAATCGGTATACCGTCTGTATACGGTAATATACCGTCTGTATGCCGGTTTACAAGGATAAATATAGTTAAAGTCAAGTCTGATTTCCGGGACCCAAATTAAACCCCAAAAATTACCAGAACCAAATCTAACAAGAAGTCAAGTCTAGGGTAAGTCTCATATCATAATATGGACTAAATCTTACGGTCACAACTTCGGTACCATTTTTGCTACCGAGTTACAAAAAAGGGACAGAACAAGATTCTACCAGAAATCAAAACTGAAATGATCAAAATGATAGAAATCACGATAAGAATAACTATAGTAAGAAAGTCTAAGCTAAAAAATAATAACCAAAGCTCCAGGAAAGTAAAATGACATAAAGTAAAAAAAAGTTCACGAAATCGACAAGGTGTACTTGCCTAAAGCGAGCTCCCAGCCTAAACCTTCTAGTCCACCACCACGAAGGAGTTCAAAAATCATACACCAGGTCTCAAGACCAAGCTCCAAGCCCGAGAGAAAAAGGGTGAAGAGAAGAGAGAGAAAGAAAAATGAAAAGAAAAGAAAAATCAAGGGCAATTTATAGAGAAATTCTCAAAAATATCTTAAAAAAGTAAAACAAATTTCTGTCGGACAATACCATCGGTATACTGGTCATGTAGTAAAGTTTCAATTTTGAGAATTTTCGAGTTCCTCGAGAACCAATATAATGCAATAAATAGCACAAAAATACGTATCTGCATAAAATACAAATACTGTGAGACGAGTCTCACAGTTTGTAAGAAGTTGGCGAGTACTTCGGATCAAAGCTAGTGGTTGTAAGACGTCGGCAAGCCTTTGGATCAAAGCTTGTGCTGTAAGATATTTCAAAAATAATGTATTAACATCGAGCAAGAGTTCTCGAGACTAGATTAATCCTCCACGAGAAAAACTAGTATAGCGTTTGTGAATTCTTACTTTGCACATTTACTTTTGCTTAGTTATTATATACTCATTGCATATTTTCATACTTATCAACATATATTTTAAATTGCTATAATTGCCTTAATTTTTAATTGGATTATTTTCACACACTATATTCACCCCACCCCCTAGAGTTGTCACATCCCGATCTCCCGCAGGATACGTTGTCCCCGCTAGGCGTGAATCACTGCGCCAGTGCTCCCGCAGGACGATCGTATCCATCAAGACATGATGCCGCACGAGAACAAGTTGCGCCCGTGCAAGGCCATGAATCCTAACAGGCGAAGAAATAGCTAAGCTACAGAGTCACACAGATAGTCCGTATGCAGCGGAATAAGAAACGAACAGGCGATTGGTAATAATTTTATAGAGTCGTCATAGCGGAAGCATTGAATAACACAAGTATAGAAGTAAAATAAGCACTTTATTGATATTGAATTAGTATTACAATCGACGCTAGGCCGAGATTATAAGTCGCTCAAGTTATCTCTCTCGAAACAATAAAGGTGTGCCAAGTGGCTTATAACATGAAATGATTCATAGGCGATGTTCCAATATTATGTCTTGTATATGTGCTTCAGCTCCGAATGCAACACTCCAAGGCTCCAGAGCAAACTCCACGCCTTAGTGCGCACGAGGGGTATCCACAGCCAACGAGGTTCTCCCGCACCCTACAAGAAATCTAGTGGGTACTTATCGGTACATGAATGCACTATGGGGGGAGGATTCTCGCCCGCTCAACAAATCCAAACACTCTATATAGGTTCCGTGCAACATATATTAAGTTGTCTTTCTAGTCTTGCCTTGGGATCAGTTTCATGGCATAATGTAAAGTCTAACTCGTGTGGCAGTGCACCGTGTGATATAAGAGTAACACGTCGAGACTTACCAACTTACCATTCATCCTTCCTTGTCTAGAGATAAACCAAATTAAATCAAGCACGAATATATATAAAGATAAAATCCAAGGACTCGCATAAGCAAACACAAGTGTCACGAGCGGGTTCTGATTCAGGTACACGAGTTACACGGATACTCAGGTGTGTTAAACTAGATGTCTCAGGTATTCAGATACAGATATAGATACATATGTGTTACTTAGAGCAGTCACCTAAAATACAATGACTCGCATGCGGGTTGCCGCAATCGAGTCAACTTAATTTATATAGTAGGGGGTCACTGACATGACTTCCATAGTAGACAATATAGTACAAGGCAAATATGGTGTACAAGTAATAGATACCAGGGATATTGCACCCATCCCGCCGAAATATGCGACTACTCAAAAATTCCGTCTAGATCGGATCAGCCCCAGTGTCCAGCGACCGTCCGCGGAATTGGATTCGAAATCTACCTTATACACAAGTTGTCCGTGACCGCACATATACTCAAGTATTCCAGATTCTCGCAAGTACAGGTACAAGTACAAGTCAGGATATATCAGGTACTAGTTCAAGATCTTGTTAGGTACTAGTCAGGATCTTGTTAGGTACTAGTTAGGATCTTGTTCACGACTTATCGACTCCCCGAGCCTTCAGATTTAGTACAAAACGAGTATTGATTTCCAGAGATGACATGATATTATCTTAACTTTCCATGCTGCAGTTCCCTAGTTTGGGAAATGCCTTGCTGACCTAACGGTCCCAAATACTTTCAATGTTTCCATACTTGGCTCAGAACGACTATCTTAATAGCCTTCCTGCCTCAATTGAGTGAATCATAGATAGTGAAGTGCAATAATTCATGGCATGTACATATGACAAGCATAGCAAATATGAAAATCAGACATGCATTAGAACAATATGAATATAACTTTTAAGGAAACATGCGGCATAGCCTTACTTGAAAACATAAGCAATTACGCTAGCATGGGTCTAAGGGGTAGTGCGAGAAGTAAAACCGTACAGGAGCATATCATACGACATAATCTATGAGACGAGTAGTATAATCATGTGAAGCAGTGTACTACGAAGAGTATATAATGATCTACTCGAAGCATTAGCAAAGTTTACTAGCACGAAGCTAAGGTAGCACGCGAGGGTCCAACTATAAGCCAAGTTTTATTTCCATGTTCTAACACAAGCAATAAAAGATGGGATTATTCCCTTAGCTAGATGCATTATATTCTTTATTAGCATGCAAGAGGTGATTCATCTAGCGACTAGCATATATCATCCATATTTTATGTGTGCAGGCTAAGCAATGACAATTTTATCGTAGCCATCTACCTTAACGATGATTCGCCTGGGTCGAGCGATACTCCGAGCGCGTCTTTGAAAGTCTAAGTCTGAACTCCTGAAGAGCCAAGTCTGAATTTATTTGCCTCAAACAAGTCTTCTCGCTGAGCAAAGCGGGTCGGGTCATCGCACTAGCGCCATTTGAATCGGCTCTATGCTTGAGTGGAACAAGTCGTTACATATACACCACTCAGAATAAGTCTCATCCTCGAGACTTCCTGAGCGCAAACCGTTCTATCGCACACTATCAAATCTATCTCAAGCATATCACTCTGTATCACTATATATGTTCAAACACAACTTTCTACTCGTTTCTTTATTATGTGCCGTGTGTCTGTTGGGTCTGCCTCATTGAATGACTCTATCATTTAATCCAAGCTCTGACTCGATCTCTATTGCGCCTTAGCGCAGAACATATATCGCTTAACGTGGGGTACATTATAATCTATCTCAAATGATCTAGGGCTGAGGCTAAATTATCCAAGTTGTTATACTCGTCCAAGCTTATCTAACACATTCACTTGTAACAACATTCGAGTTTAGCACATCACTGAGTTTGGATCGTACACATATTCCAGACGTCCCCGTCTTACGACCCGCACCCGCATGATCGGGCACAAGTACGCGGGTACGTCCAGCCTACACCGCAGCATCGGCGTTAGAATATTGTCTAGGTCATCAATATCTAACTATCAATCTTACTAATACAACTAGTTCTATTATATACTCAATTACCATAATCTAAAGACAGAATAAATAAGAAAGATAAACCAAAAGAAAGAAACTAGACATAATATAGAATAAAAAGTACTAGCCTAAATCACTACAATTGTCACCTTAAGGTCTATAGTGTAATAGCATCACTCTGAAATCCTGAAATATAGAGCACAACAATCACTAAAAAATATTATCCAGTCAGGATTGGAGCGAAGCACACATCTAGCAGTAGTTCCAATAAATGATAAAGACTATGTAACATCAAATAGAGAGAAATACAAGATAAATAGAACAAGAACAAGAAATATACAAGATATGGAATACTATAAGTAACTACAAGAGCAATCCATATCATATACAAGAATCAAGATACAACTAGCTAAGTGAGTGAGTACCACCTTCAACATATGATCGGCTTGGGAACTTGCATAAGGATTAGGACCTGGTTAATCATACGTACGGTATATGATCAACTCTTACAAGGACACGCACAAGGAGGGGTATGCTCACATATCTACACTAACACTCTCCGCCCCCGACTGATATAGTGGATCCAACCATGACACGCTACGATACGAGATTCTATGAGAAGTGTGGTGCCCCGTTCCCCCTATTCGGGGGGCGCGGCTAAGAAATACAAGACGGTATCCTTCGATCGGGATAGATTGAAACAAGAACCCATCCTCTTTATGGATTTGCTTCTTCGGAATCGACTCCCATATTCAGTGGACCGTGCCCCCAGGATCGACTTAGCGCAGAGTCAGGAGGAACCTCTCCGCTGCATCTTTTGTTGCCTAGTTTTTGTTGTCGCTTGTTGGTTTCGTGCCTTGAGTTAGTTTTCAGATTTGCTTGAGTTTTCTTGAACGGTTTTGATAGATTTTATTATTTTCGTTCATTGAATTGTACTTCAATTCCGATATTGGAAAGAGTGAAAGAGGTATTGATCAGCTGTTCGTGGCAATGCAGTGAACAAGCAGTAGGCAATGCCCGAGCGGACACCTGAAGCACATATTTCCTTATTTCTTCCAACAAACTTGTGAGTGGCTTATATTCGATTCAGTTGGCCCTTCTTCCAAGTCTTCACACCTAAAATCTTGTATTCGTGCTTGCTCCGATCAAACGATAATAAGTAATAACTAAAAGATGTCAAGATAAAAAGGAATAGACTTGGGTTATTATGCTTGTCATTCAACTTGTGAACTGTTACATATTGCATGCTAGTACGTTTAGAATGTCTGCCTATGCTTCAATTTTAGTTAAAATATTTACTTCTTCTATAAATTGTGCTATGAGTAGAACACACCTTGTTATGCCATAAACTGAACAGGAAGGCTATGCAAAAGTAGATCTTGCCCTGTTACTGTCTCGTGCCTGATATTGCCCTGAATTGCCTCAACTACTAACTTAGTGTATTACGTTGATCACGGAAAACTTGTGCACAAGGTCTTAGTTCATGCGGACGGTCGCTGGGGCACTGGCACCGATCCGATTCGGACGAAACTCCTGATAGTCGCCTGCTATATGACGGAATAGCTTGTGACATCCTGAACTATGCATCGCACGATATTCCGTACTGAGACTAGCCCGTCCATTATGGCAACGTGCCATTGATCCTTTCGTATATTTAAACATGTTGCAAGCTAACTTGTGTCTTCGTGGCAGGGAAGGACATGGTAAGTATTGTGCAGGTGGTTCGGACGGGTAGGTAAAAGTCACCAAACGGTGGCAAGTTTATTTCAGTAGTTTTATTATATATTGCTGCTTCTAAAATGAACTAAGGCAAGATAGAAAGATCATAAATAAATATGCATGCTTCATCTAAATAACGTGTTGATTGGTATAGTTGGGTTAGCTTGCCTTCACCAGTACGTTTTGATGTACTGACCCTCGTTGAAACAGGTTCCCCGCACTAAGGAGAGCCGAGCGAGGAGCAGAAGTCATTCCCCAATCCAGTCCAGCTGTAGGCGCGTCCAGAGCGTACCATCTTTTGAAGTACTTGAAGAAAGGAGCTAGCTACTCAAAACTCAAATGCAGCTCCGTGGAAAGGCCATCATTCCACCAGAAGGTCTTTATGTTTTGAAGTTTAGTAAGGGATGTAATGTACATGACCGCTATCTCATTTTGTGTCAACACTTTTGTATGCCCGTACGACAACCCTTATGACTCAGTTCAAGAGTTTGTAATAGATGTTCATTATCAATAAAAAGAGAACTTCTCTATGTTTCAATTTGTGTTTTAATTTATCTGCGTACTCTGAATATGTGCTCGCTGAACAGAAAGAAAATACCTTAGCCTTGTAGGGTGTGCAACCTAGGCCCACATGGCGTCACGCCCAGGGGGACGACTATCGATTCCACGGAATCGGGGCGTGATGCCGTACGGGCTTAGGTTGACACAAGCAGAAGCGCGTTGTGTGTGCCCAACTCCAGCACCGTTTGAATGTGCACTACTGGTGGGACGTGCATCGATGATCTCTTCCAACAGACGATGATGAGGAGACGATTGCATGGGCTACCTTCCTTGGCACATTTGAAGAGGAGTTTATACCCCCACATGTACGTCGACAGAAGGAAAACAGGTTTATACAACTACGACGGGGCAGCATGATGGTTAAACAGTATTCTGCCGAGTTCAACAGGCTTGCCAAGTTTGCAAGCTCCTATCTACCCGATGCAGCGAGTCGTGCCAGACGATTCAAGGGTAGCCTACGTCCTGCCATCCATGCGCATGTAGTCATTCTACAGTACCAGACAATGCAAAAAGTCCTAAACCATGCCCTTTCTCTTGAACCGCAGTATCCTCACGTTTCTGCCGGCGCTATGCATACCTCCAATCACAAACGCCAAAGCAACGAAAGAGGAAACAACGCTGCAAAGCGCCCAAACAACGACGGTTCGAATAAGGAAAATACATGGGCATGTTGTAAACACTGTAACAAGCCAAGGCACACTGCAAAAGACTGTCCTCGGAAGCTCGGGTTATGCCTCGTATATGGTGATCCCAATCACGAGTATCGTGACTGCCCAAGCTACTCCAATCGTCGCCATCCACAACATCCAAATCAGGCTGCTACAACCCAGGCCAGTCGAGCTGCACCTCAGCAAGAGCGTCGCCAAGCTCAAGGTCGGGTCTATACGATGACACGATAGGAAGCTCTGGCTTCAGACACCGTTGTGTCAGGTACTTTGCTTTTTAATAACATACCTGCACGTGTGATGTTTGATTCTGGTGCAACGTATAGTTTCATATCCACAAATTTTGCCATAGAAAATAATATAGAAATGACTCCATTGTATCTAGACTTAAGTGTTAGCACCCCCTCCGGCAAGAAAATACATATTCGTTTAGTATGCCAAGGTGGTTACGTTTGTATTGGAGGAAGGAAGCTATCACTAGATGTTTTAGTTCTAGATGTTCGGGACTATGACATCATTTCGGGAATGGATTAGCTCGACGCCTGCTCGACAACTATTGAGTGTGCATAGAAACGAGTCATCTTTCGCCTGCCTGGAGAAGCCGAATTCTGCTACACGAGTAGTCCAGCAACTGATACGACCAGGGCCTGCATGGTAATTTCTGCAACATCTGCTCGGTGAATGCTACACTCAAGCTGCGAGGGATTCCTAGCGTCGGTTCGGGATACACAGTTGGACTATGCAAACATAGAGTCTTTTTCCGTTGAGGCAGAGTTCCCTGATATATTTTCGAGCGAACTACCCGGCATGCCACCAAATCGAGAGATCGAATTTACCATAGACACCTTCCCGAATACACAGCCAATTTCTAAGCCTCCGTACAGAATGGCCCCTGCTGAACTGAAAGAATTAAAGTGCCAACTGTAAGAGTTACTGGATCGTGGGTTCATCCATCCGAGCGTGTCTTCTTGGGGCGCGCCTGTGCTCTTCGTGAAGAAGAAAGACGGGACGCTATGCCTCTACATCGATTATCGGGAGCTGAATAAAGTCACTATCATAAACAAGTATCCTCTACCAAGGATAGATGACCTGTTTGATCAGCTGCAAGGGGCAACGGTATTTTCAAAAATTGACCTTCGCTCGGGCTACCACCAGCTGAAGATTAAGCCAGAAGACATGCCCAAGACTGCCTTCCGAACCCGTTACGGGCATTATGAGTTTTTCGTGATGCCATTTGGACTAATGAATGCACCTGCTGCATTCATGGATTTAATGAATCGAGTGTTCCGACTATTCCTCGATAAATTTGTAGTCATTTTTATAGACGATATCTTAGTATACTCGAAGAATAGGGATGAACACGCAGGACACCTGCGGATGGTGCTTCAAACCCTTCGAGACAATAAATTGTATGCCAAGCGAAGTAAATGCGAGTTCTGGCTGGACAACATATCCTTTTTAGGGCATATTATCTCTGCACAAGACATCTCAGTTGACCCAAGGAAAGTAGAAGCCATTATGCAGTGAAAACGGCCGGAGTCAGCTAGCGATATTCGGAGTTTCTTGGGTTTGGCGGGTTACTACCGTAGATCTATACAAAATTTTGCAAAGATTGCGTCGCCCCTGACTCAGCTCACACGGAAAGGAGTAAATTTTATTTGGACGGACGACTGTGAAGCTTCGTTTACGGAGTTAAAGCAGCACCTCATCTCAGCCCCAATTCTTACCCTTCTGGACGGACCTAATGACTTCAAAATATATAGTGATGCCTCAGGTAAGGGATTAGGATGTGTCCTTATGCAAAGGAACAAAGTGATAGCCTTTGCGTCGAGGCAGCTAAAGCCTCACGAGAAGAACTATCCAACGCATGATCTTGAACTTGCCGCAGTGGTGTTCGCGCTGAAGCTGTGGCGCCACTACCTTTATGGTGTATGTAGAAGCATAAAAAATACGCTGAGGAATTATACGCGTAAAACTCCCAACATACATGAAGCACACGTAAAACAGAAGCTTCAGCGCTGTGTGGTGTAAAACATGACTTCAGAGCTGCCCGCGTAAAGCAGCGCTTCAAGGCTGTTTTGACGTAAAAGGTTGCTACACCTCCCTCAGGCGTAAACTATGTTTGCTTTTAATGCAGCATGAAGTTGCTACACCTCCCTCAGGTGTAAACTAGCCAACTCATGCTATATCTGCAAAGGTACGTAATAAGGATATTTGGCCCAAAATACGCTCATAACCTCAGTCACAAAGAATAATTGACTAGTTTACGCTGGTTACCTATTATTCATGCAGCATCAAGCTTTACGCAGAATTTGGCTTTTACGCCAACAAGACATCTATTTGGCTTTTACGCCAACAAGACAGTTATTTGGCTTTTATGCCAACCATCTTTACGCGAGGGGCAGTTACCTACGTGGCTTGCATGCCGTGTTCTTCGAGAAGCAGTTATACGCGTTACCTCATAATGGGACACGCATCATACGCGGATTAAGGAGATCATTCAGACATGGGTAGAAGTTATTATAACCGCCGCGTAAAGGGTGCTACTCTCTTCACAAAGTTTGGCTTCTACGCCTACTGAACGGTTACTGTGACTGAGCTCTATAAATAGAGACCTTCGGTCACAGGGGATAAAAAAGGGTGGAAAATCAGATAGAGAGAGTACATACAGAGAGTGTTGATTGACAAATTTGGCAACGAGAGTTCAATCCCTCCTGCAATCTTTGAAGCTTCTTCTTCTTCTAAAATACTTCTTCGTCATCGTGTGGTCCAAGGGACAAAGTGATCGACCGCAGATCAGACTCCTATAGCAATATTTCCCTAGAATTATTTTTTATTGTACTTAACATCCTCGTATAGGATTAATTATACTTTTTTTCTTGTTTGTAAACAAAGAAAGGGGTTTCGTATAAACCTAGTTTCATTCTTATGTTTATCATCAAACACAAAATGGCGACTCTGTTGGGGAAAACTTTCTCATCTGACGAGAAAGCCATTGCTCAACACTATATTGTATCCGTCGGATCGACGAAGAAGACGTTGGTCGTCCAATTCGACCAATCTGCTTATGAAGACATGCTTTGCAGAGGGGGTAGCTCTTATCCCCTCTCTGTCCAGGACAACATGAAGCTGCGTAAAGTATGGATGCCCCGGACATCCTCTACCCTTCCTGTAGGCTCTCTCTCTTTGATCAACAAGGTTGTGACATCACAACCTATACGTCTTGTGCGTAAAAACCTGTCTCCTATCTGTGACGTGGTAGACAAAACTTCTGGCAATGCCTCAGTGCCAATCCAGAAGTCTAGAATGCGCCCCGTGCGTAAAAACTTGTCTCTCGTCTGTGACGTGGCAGACAAAGCTTTTGGCAATGCCTCAGTGCCAATCCAAAATTCTAGAACACGCCCTGCGCATAAAAATTTGTCTCCCGTCTGTGACATGGCAGACAAAATTCCTAGCAAGGTCTCAGTGCCCGCGCAAAAATTTTAAACGCGCCCTGCGCTTAAAAATATATCTCCCATCTGTGGCAGGTGGACCCTTGGATCACATCAAGGGAAAACGAGTGGCGAATCTCCCAACCTCTAGAGTTATACGCCACCAAGAGAAGAAGATTACGCGTGATGCTGGAGGCCGTTTGAGGACTCCCCCTGTTTTACGCGAACCTGTACAAAGCTCCAAATTATGCCAGGATAAGCCCATCCGCGTAAAGAAGATCCGCTTCATGGGAAAATACGCTCCACAGAAGGACGATGGATCGTATGCTACTCACATGGGCGGACTACTGTATTCCTATGGCCGAGAAAGGATTATGGTTCCCAATCTCCACAGGCCTATTGATGTAAAAAGGCAGAATAAGCCTTCTTTTTCTTCTGCTAATTTGCGTGATTTTTTGATCCAGAAACACAAAGACAGGGGTCAAAACAAGGATTCAGTTCCCCTAACTACCAAGCGTTGGGAGATCATGTGGGAAGTAGCGTCAACACCTAATATCGTCATGACATATGGGCCATATGAAGAATATGTCTTTATTGTTCCACCGACTCGCAACGATCAGCATCAAATAATCTTCGTTCGAATGCGGAATAGACTGATTGTACAAGAAGAATATCGCGAGTCTGATGCTGGGAAAATATAAATCCACAGATATAGCTCTCAGGCTTTGAGGATTATGCAAAACATGGGTTATGATCTTAAGTTGAAGCGAGGCCTCAACTATGGAAAATGCAGACGAATACCGTTACATGATGATCTATACTGTCAACGAAATCGTTTTGGGTTAGGGTTGTCACATCTCTTGCAAACTCCAAACCTCTAGAGTCTAATCCTATAGTACCAGAGGCAGGTCCTTCTAAATCAACTTCTGTGGACAAAGGCAAATAAAAAGAAGAAGAAGAACCAGACAACGACTTGGCTGGGGGTGGTCTCCCTCGACAAAACAGAGTAGTATCCAAAGCTGGGGGTAGAATCCCCCCTGAGTCCGAAGATGATGCAATTGTGACCATCTTCCCTGAGGACCGTACGACTCAGGTACCGGGAGCTCGAAAGCCAAAGAGGACTTTCTCCTTCAATGAGGATGACATCATTGAAATCTTCAATATATTGATGAAGGAAAACAAACTTCGGCTACCCAACATCAGATACCCTGAGAGGGCCGGCAAGGTCGATGACCCAAATTATTGTCACTTTTATCAGTACATTCATCATCCCACGAAGGCATATTATATGCTAAAAAGGAAAATCCAGGAGTTGATTGACGCCAAAGTCATCACTTTGCGTTTATAACGAGAAGACAGTGTCTCCCCAGATGACCAACCTTCAGGACTATCCCCATTCAGAAAATCACTCCCCAGTAAATTTTTCAGACATGAGTTCACGTCCATATTACCTCTGAACTGTTGTCCAAACATTTTTGTTTTTCCAGCTGAATTTGCCATGTCCAAGTGACCTCTGAGCAAACCTCCCAGGTTGTTGCTATTGATCAGTTCACGTCCATATTACCTCTGAACTATTGTCCAAACTTTTTTGTTTTCCCAGCTGAATTTGCCATGTCCAAGTGACCTCTGAGCAAACCTCCCAGTTTGTGGCTATAGATCAGTTCATGTCCATACTACCTCTGAACTACGTCTCTCCACTTTCTCCAGCAGAGTAAATCTATTATCACAAAATGGTCATTCTCATATTTCCTCTGCCCTGTTTTTTTTTACCCCACCATATCTTACCACGTCCATATTTTCTCTGAGTGAAGTTCTCCTCTTCGACTTTCTATTATCACGTTCACATAACCCCTGATAGTGCTAGTCGTTGCAGCTTATTATCTGTACTTAAAGTACGCCATGGGTAATAAGTCCACAACCCAGAGGAACAAATCAATTCTTGGTTCTTCTTCTCCAGCAAGTGCCTATGAGCAATATTTTCTCGATCATCGAAGATCGAGAATCATATTCTATCATGTTGAGTTGACCTTTGAATAGATATGTTCAGCAATCTGGCATCCCCAGCGAGTGCCTATGTGCAATATTTTTTCTCCTTCGTTATAAATTCTTACAAAGAGCCATCATCCGTATCTAAAAGTTCCGGATACGCAATGGATGATGGATCCTCAAAATTTCCCCCAGCGGAGCAATCATTAGGTCTACTTGCATACTCTCGCAATGACTATTCAAACCAGTCTCATCAGACGCTAGCCATGTTCATATTACCTCTGAGCTATCGTCCCATCAGTCTCCCCAGTGGAGCAATCCTTTGGTCTATCTTCATGTTTGGATAGACCACACTCAACGAATCACTCCTCAATGAGTTTTTCGAACCTTAGTTCATGTTCATATTACCTTTGAACTACTGTCATAATATTTCTCTCAGGCTGAATTTGTCATATTCATATTACCTCTGAACAAACCTTCCGAGTCTTGGCTATCGATTTTTATGTCCATATTACCTCTGATATTGGTTGTCATCTCAACTTAGCACCCGTACTTAACTCTAAGTACGCCAGTGGTGTTAGGTCCACAAAAACTGCCACGTCCATATTACCTCTGGCAGGGCTTGTCTTAAACTTATTACTTGCACTCACATGCACAAGAAGTAATAGATCCACCAAAAATCCCCCGGTGGGATGCCGCAATGGAAAAAAATTATTCATGTTCATATTACCCCTGAACTATCCTTATTTTCCTCAGCGGAGAAAAAGTCAGTTCATGTTCATATTACCTCTGAACTATATCTCTCAACTATCCCCACAGAGTCATATTTTACCGTGGCTATATTACCTCGGTCAAGATTTGTCTCAAACCTATTACTGGCACTAACATGCGCAAAAAGTAATGGGTCCAAAAAAAAATCCCCTAGCAGGATGTCTTTACTAGCCACAAAATCTATCACGTCCATATTACCTCTGATAGGGCTCATTTCGAACTTATTATTTGCACTCAACGTGCGCAAAAAATAATAAGTCCACCAAAAATCCCCCAGTGGGATGTCCTCAACAAACACAGTATTGTACTACGTCCATATTACCTCTGGTACGATGTCCAAAGTTCGCACAAACAATCGTAAAGAAATGGAGGGCCCTTGTAATATTTCAAATGGCGCTTACAGATTAGCCAAGCCTAATGGAAATTTGGCAATGGCTCCTATCAACGGCAAATTCCTGAAGAAGTACTATACTTGATCTCCTTTGCTTAACGGAGTATGATGAAGATCTCATTCTGACGATACCACGCACAAAGGTTAGCGGGATCGTATTCTATCAGGTTCATATTACCTCTGAATAGATTTACATTTAGCAAAACCTTAACGAAAGTATGTCATGTTCATGATACCTCTGATATCACTTTCATCTTAGCCTATCATATTCTAAAGTGATGGGTCCACAAAGTCAAAAAATGTATTTTTATTATCTCTGAGAAATTATAGGAGAAACAAAAAGGTACATCATTGGGGAGGAGCAGTTAAATCCCTAATCTGTCGCGCCAAAGTAGCCTTCCTCTCTCATGGACGAATCGCCATATAAAATTGCTGATTATCCCGAGCAAAGGAAGCTATGATATCCTTCCATGATCCATCGTTGCAGAGGACATTTGCTCGAAGATGCCTCCTTTTATGGCTCCTTACATACGGGAAGAGCATAATCTCCTTCTTCCTCATGTCAGCCCAATGAATCTCGGCAACCATCTTTTTGGTGAAGGAAGTGTGGAAAAACAGGTCCACTCGCTTGCCTTTATATAGGCGGAAGAGAACATACCCAATCCCAACAACTTCCTAAATATCTCCGAAAAATCAGCCTCGCAGAACGAGTCAAATTTGACCGTTTCATGCTTCATTCAAAGTATTTCAAATTATGAGGAATTTAAAAACTTTGAAGGGGGTCTTGTAGAAGCATAAAAAATACGCTGAGAAATTATACGCGTAAAACTCCCAACATACATGAAGCACGTGTAAAATAGAAGCTTCAGCGCTGTATGGCATAAAACATAACTTCAGAGCTGCCCGCGTAAAACAGCGCTTCAAGGCTATTTTGGCGTAAAAGGTTGCTACACCTCCATCCGGCGTAAACTATGTCTGCTTTTAATGCAACATGAAATTGTACGAGGAACTATTTGTATTCCTCGAATGAACTTGTCAGACAGAACAGTGAACCTGACTCCTAACAAATAGTACTGCACGACGATCGAGAGGACGGCTGTAATGATGATTCTGCACAGAGACCCAGGTTGTCGTTTAGTGACATATCCTTGATATAAGTTATTTTTACGTACTCAAGGAATACGCTGCCTATTTTACACAGGCAGAAATCAGCCTTTATGCTCAAGATGAGACGAAATCAGATGGCACGTCAAAAGCTGTTCTTCGTACAGAACTCGAGGCATATCTCTTCAGTTAATGCGCGAGATGGGGGCAGACCTCTGCATTTAATGCACAAAATTTTGTTCTATTTTTAATGACTGGGAGAGCTAAAACTAGGGTTAATACACTCACATCACTATCCCTGCATGTTACGCCAACCAAGTTATTTTCAACTATAGGAGTACGCCGTATGCTATCTCCTCGAAATACGTCAACTCAGGTTATATCTGCTGTAAACTCCCTCACCCAAAATAGGTACTTTGTGTATATTTTATATTATTATATTTATTATATATGTTGAATTTATTTAGAATATGCTCTTAGTTAATTAGAAAATAAATTTCTTGATATATTTACTTATATAAATATTCATTTAGAATTATTTTAGGTTATTTTAGATTTTTGGAGATTTTTCTAGAATTTTTGGTAATTAAAACTTAGAAAACATAAATTTCTAGGACTTCTATGATTTACTATACGACCATACTTGCATGTCGTTCCTACCAAATATTTATTTTAGTTTAAAATATTTAATTATATTTTTTGTAATTTATTTAGAATTTTAAGAAATTTATTTAGATTTTAAAATTATTTAGGATTTATTTGGATATATATAGTCTTAATATTAGATAGATACTAATTTAGTGTTAATAGATATTAATAAGATTTTATAAATTATTTGTATTATCTTTAATTATATTTAAGATTATAAATTATTGAGATAAATTAAAACTCTATTTTAAATTAATTCAAATCCTGAACCTACTAGGAAATCAACTTCATGCATATCCTATCCTTATTTAAATTCATCATAATCCTATCCAAATTAACCAATCCTACTCGTATTTAATTAAGTAGTGTCCACCATTATAAATACCTCATCTTTCATATTTTTCTTCCCCAAACTCCTCTCTTTTTTGTCCAAAAATAGTCAAAATTCGTCATAAATTCAGCCTCATTTTCTACTAGTTATGACGAATTAAAAAGACGATATCTCCTAGCTCCGGATTCCAAACATGCTCCAGTTTTTTTTGTTAGAACGATAATGAGGTTAGATTTCTGATAATATAAATTATTTTTCTAATTTATTAGTATTAAATTCTGGAAAATTTGTAGAGCACAGCATGTCCGAAAATAGACGTGTTTCGATATTTTTGCGATTTCGGGAGAACCAGGAATCAGAATCATGAACCGTTTAAAGTTTCGGAAAGCTAATGTCGAGATCATCGACATATATTTTTGCCAGAATTTATTTCGAAGTATTTACATACTGTTAATTCTGTAGAACTTCTAGGTTAGAATTTAACCATCGGTGCACAATACAAAAATTTGTATGTGCCATAATTCCCAAACGAATTTGAATTCAGACGAGCCATAAATTCTAGTATGTTTTTGATGCTGAAATCTATAGAAAATCATACATGAAAGTCGAGTTCGTATCGGTTGACTTTTTGGTCAACAGATCGCCTCGATTTGCGTGCCATGAGTCTCGAGTTGATAAAATTCAGTTTCTTTGGACAAAATTTAGGAATTAACATAAAAATCAGAATAATAAGATTAAAATAGGATTTTAGAGTAATTATTCCAGAATTAAATAAATTAAAATAAATTAATGGTTATATTATTATATAGTTATATGAATATATATGTAAGTAAATGCTAATTGATAATTATGACTAAATATTCAGACTGTATGACCCTAGGACATCGTGGACTATCCCATACTTACCTTGACCATGTTGACCCTAAGAACTTGTGAATTTGTCTGCCTTGCGTACACTAACGTACTGGCATAGACACCTGTCAGTTGACTGACTGATTTCGTACAGTACTTGAAGACGCGACACCCGCGTAATTCAATGCGTAATTGACCGTGTTAGATGACTAGTGTTACCCCTAGTATACCCCCTGATTCCAGTATAAATGTGGTTGAGTATGTGCTAGTGTAATGACTAATGATTCTATTATATTATATTTATGTGTATATAGGATATTGGATTGTTCTGCACGATTTCTGGAGCAGGTTATTGGTACATTGCAGCTTCCTTGTCAGGCAAGTATACCTTGCCATTGTACTATTATTTATATTCTATATGTTGCATGCATCTTTATTTTCTGTCTTTAGTTCATATATTTTAACTGTTATATAAGATGCGCGCGACGGTGACGTCACGCTATGTTTTTATTTATGTATTTGCATTGACCTTGTTTATGAGACTACCCCATCATCATGTAGCATCTTTAGGTTCATTGGCCGTGACACAGTTGTTACACGAGTTGTGAGTCTCATGTAGATCACGGACTTGCGTGCAGGTTGGCCTCCTGTACGTGTGGGCCGTGCGTTAGGAATAACTGCTGTTAGAAACTTTGCATGCTAGTAGACTTGGCAGTTATTAGAGGTATTATCGTGTCATGGATGTGACATGCTTAGAGCATGGGGTGGGGAGAACAACAAGTAAGGCGTGTGGGCTCCGTTGTACTTTCTTTGTGTAACCCGTACGCTCCGCCGGAGATGCGCGGTCATGATGACCCCTATATATACTACTTGGCGGGCCTCTGGTGTTCGAAAGACGCCGTGCCTTTGTAGGCCCCTGGATCTCTAAGAGAACTATGCCAATCCCATTTTAGCCAGATAGCCCACGCGTTGGAAAAGTTGTTCTTAAACTGCATTCACTTTAGACGGTTAGGTGACCCATTGGATATTTATTTCAGTACTTTATTGGCATGTGTTTAAGTATCTTGTTATGTCCCTCTAAGGACCTGGTCCGCTGCCAGGTGTATCTTTTCTTGAGTATTTGCAGGAGCGCAGATTTGGATGGTTACATGTGATCCGAGGATGTCTTCTCTTCGAGCTGTGATGGATAACTGGTATTCTTATATTGTGTTGTGGTGTTGTACTCATATTGTATTTGCTCTTATATTCGAGTTGGTAGTAGATTTGTTTCCATCCAACTATCATCCTTAGATACTTCTTATTGAGATCTAGTTTCATAGATACTGGTTATTTATTTCTATATGATTTTGGTGGATGAGATTTAGATTTTACCCTGTGACTTGTGACATATGTTTATACCACTTGTGGATTTTGTATTCATATTACAGCGTACGTATGGATTTGGTTTCCATATATTGGAGTTGCCATATCCATGCGGCTGGCATGCTTACGTGTTCCTAGTCCTACGTATTTGGGACTGGGGCGTGACATCTGCAAAGGTACGTAATAAGGATATTTGGCTCAGAATACGCTCAAGACCTCAGTCATGAAGGATAATTGGCTAGTTTACGCTGGTTACCTATTATTCATGCAGTATCAAGCTTTACGCAGAATTTGGCTTTTACGCCAACAAGACATCTATTTGGCTTTTACGCCAACAAGACAGTTATTTAGCTTTTATGCCAACTATCTTTACGCGAGGGACAGTTACCTACGTGGCTTGCATGTCGTGGTCTTCGAGAAGCAGTTATACGCGTTATCTCATAATGGGACACGCATCACACGCGGATTAAGGAGATCATTCAGACGTGGGTAGCAGTTATTATAACCGCCGCGTAAAGAGTGCTACTCTCTTCACAAAGTTTGGCTTCTACGCCTACTGAATGGTTACTGTGACTGAGCTCTATAAATAGAGACCTTCGGTCACAGGGGATAAAAAAGGGTAGAAAATCAGAGAGAGAGAGAGAGAGTACATACAAAGAGTGTTGATTGACAACTTTGGCAATGAGAGTTCAATCCCTCCTGCAATCTTTGAAGCTTCTTCTTCTTCTACAGCACTTCTTCGTCATCGTGTGGTCCAAGGGACAAAGTGATCGACCACAGATCAGACTCCTATAGCAATATTTCCCCAGAATCATTTTTATTGTACTTAACATCCTCGTATAGGATTAATTGTACTTTTTTTTCTTGTTTGTAAACAAAGAAAGGGGTTCCGTATAAACCTTGTTTCATTCTTCTGTTTATCATCAAACAGTATACCATGCACGATCTATACAGACCATAAGAGTTTGAAATATCTTTGTACAAAAAAAGATTTGAATCTTCGACAGCGGCGTTGGCTTAAACTACTTAGCGACTTTGACCTCATGATCAGATACACGCCCGGTAAGGGAAACGTTATAGCTGATGCACTGAGTCGAGTGTTTATTGGAAGTTTGGCTATTGATGATAGGCTGTGCCGGGATATAGAAGCTCTGGGCATTACACTACTAATCAGATACAAAAAGGGGGCACAAGTGGCTCAACTGCGCCTCGAGCCTAACTTATTACAAAAAGTCAAGTCCGCTCAGAAGGATGACATGTTCCTACAAAAGATGCAAGGTCTTATTTCAGCAGGAAAGGGAACCGATTTTGCGGTAGGCACGGGCGGGATGATCCGAGTGAAGGAAAGACTGTGAGTTCCAGATGATGCGGCCCTCAGAAAGGAGATACTCACGGAAGCTCATTATGTTAATTATACTTCTCATTCGGGTAGCACAAAGATGTAGCGAGATCTTCGTACGACGTTTTGGTGGCACGATTTGAAATGAGATGTGGCACTGTTCGTGTCGCATTGCATGGCTTGTCAGAGGGTAAAGGTCGAACACTAGAAGCCGGGTGGAGAGATGCAAAACCTTGCTATTCCATAGTAGAAATGGGAACATATAACAATGGATTTCATTATTGGCTTGCCAAAGATGCAACGGGGGAATGATGTCATCTGGGTCATTATTGACCGCCTCACAAAGTCTGCTAACTTTCTGCTTATTAAGTCTACTTGGAGTACCGATCGCTTGGCTCAGATCTACCTCAACGAAATTGTTCAGCTCCACGGCGTGCCCGTATCCATAGTCTCCTATAGAGATGGTCGATTTATATCGCATTTCTGGGAAAGCATGTAGTCAGCAATGGAGACGAAGTTGAAGTTCAGCTCTGCTTACCATCCACAAACAGACGGCTAAATAGAACGTGTCAAGCAGATCCTCGAAGACATACTATGACTTTGCGCCTTGGACTTGAAGACAAGTTGGGACTTGCACCTACCGTTAGCTGAATTTGCATACAACAATAGTTTTCAATACAGCATTCAGATGGTACCGTATGAGGCATTGTATGGGCAGAAGTGCAGATCTCCGATCTGTTGGGACGAAGTTGGAGAATGGCAGATCCTTGGCCCTGAAATTGTGGAGCAGACTGTCCAAAAGATTTGCTTGATTCGGGAACGGCTAAAGGTAGCTCAAAGTCGCCAAAAGAGCTACGTTGATACCCATCGACGGCCACTTGAGTTTCTAGAAGGAGAACGTGTATTTCTTAAATTTTTGCCCATGCGAGGAGTCACCAAATTCGGAGCAAAATGAAAGCTAAGTCCGAGATTTGTCGGTCCGTTCAAAATACTAAAGCGAGTTGCCTCAGTTGCATATCAGATTGCCCTACCACCGTCACTGTCCGAAGTACACGATGTCTTCTATGTTTCTCAACTTAGGAAGTATGTGTACAACTCGAGTCACGTGGTGGATCTTGATCAACTGAATCTTAAGGCAGACTTGACATATGTCGAACGACCTGTGCAAATTTTGGATCGTAAGGAAAAACTGCTTCGAAGTCGCTCGGTTCCTCTTGTGCGCGTGCTTTGGCAAAATCACTCGGTCGAAGAATCCACTTGGGAGCTTGAATATGAGATGAAGGAAAGGTTCCCTTTATTATTTTCTAGTGGTAGGTTCTATTCCCAAGTTTTGGGATAAAACTTCCAATTAGTTGGGTTGGATGTGGCACCCCATTCCCCCTATTCGGGGAGCGCGGCTAAGAAATACAAGAGGGTATTGTTCGATTGGGATAGATTGAAACAAGAACCCATCCTCTTTATGGATTTGCTTCTTCAGAATCGACTCCCATATTAAGTGGACCATGCCCCCAGGAATGACTTAGCGGCAGAGTCAGGAGGGACCTCTCCGCTGCATCTTTTGTTGCCTAGTTTTTATTGTCGCTTGTTGCTTTCGTGCCTTGAGTTAGTTTTCAGATTTGCTTAAGTTTTCTTTAACAGTTTCAAAGGATTTCATTGTTTTCGTTCATTGAATTGCACTTCAATTCTAATATTGGAAAGAGTGGAAGAGGTATTGATCAGCTGTTCGTGGCAATGTAGGTGAACAAGCAGTAGGTAACGCCCGACGGACTCCTAAAGAACCTCTTTCCTGCTTCCTTCCAATAAACTTGTGAGTGGCTTATATTCGATTCAGTTGGCCCTTCTTCCAAGTCTTCACACCTAAAATCTTGTATTCGTGCTTGCCCCGATAAAACGATACCAAGTAATAACTAAAAGATGTCAAGATAAAAAAGAATAGACTTGGGTTATTATGTTTGTTATTCAACTTGTGAATTGTTACATATTGCTTGCTAGTAAGTTTAGAATGTCTGCCTATGCTTCAATTTTAGTTAGAATATTTACTTCTTCTATAAATTATGCTATAAGTAGAACACACCTTGTTATGCCATAAACTGAATAGGAAGAATATGCAAAAGTAGATTTTGCCATGTTACTGTCCCGTGCCAGATATTGCCCTGAATTGCCTCAACTTCTAATTTAGTGTATTACGTTGATCATGGATAACTTGTACACAAGGTCTTAGTTCCTGCGAACGATCATTGGGGCATTGGCACCGATCCGATCCGGACGAAACTCCTGATAGTCGCCTGCTATAGGACGAAATGGCCTGTGACGTCCTGAACTATGCGTCGCACGATATTCCGTACTGAGACTAGCCCATCTATTATGGCAACGTGCCAGTGATCCCCTCGTATATTTAAACCTGTTGCAAGCTAACTTGTGTCTTCGTGGCAGGGAAGGACATGGTAAGTATTGTGCAGGTGGTTCGGACTGGTAGGTAAAAGTCACCAAACGGTGGCAAGTTCATTTCAGTAGTTTTATTATATATTGCTGCTTCTAAAATAAACTAAGGCAAGATAGAAAGACCACAAATAAATATGCATGCTTCATCTAAATAACGTATTGATTGGTATAGTTGGGTTAGCTTGCCTTCACCAGTACGTTTCGATGTACTGACCCTCGTTGAAACAGGTTCCCCGCACTAAGGAGAGCCGAGCGAGGAGCAGAAGTCATCCCCTAATCCAGTCCAGCTGTAGGCGCGTCCAGAGCGTGCCATCTTTTAAAGTACTTGAAGAAAGGAGCTAGCTACTCAAAACTCAAATGCAGCACCGTGGAAAGGCCATCATTTCACCAGGAGGTCTTTATATTTTTGAAGTTTAGTAAGGGATGTAATGTACATGACCGCTATCTCATTTTGTGTCAACACTTTTGTATGCCCGTGCGGCAACCCTTATGACTTAATTCAAGAGTTTGTAATAGATGTTCATTATCAATAAAAAGAGAACTTTTCCATGTTTCAATTTGTGTTTTAATTTATCTGCGTACTCTGAATATGTGCTCGCTGAACAGAAAGAAAATACCTTAGCCTTGTGCGATACGCAACCTAGGTCCGCACGGCGTCATGCCCGGGGGGACGACTATCGATTCTACGGAATCGGGGTATGACATGAAAGGAACTAATCTTCTCATGAATCGGTGTCTATACATATACAAGAATCACATAGCATGCGCAAGAGTCACAAGGCTTGCACAAGATATACCAAGATACACAAAGAATAACATCTTATGAAGGGAACCGAAAATACCAATCTATGTAACCCTGTGTCAAGAAATCAAGGATATCTACACTAGATACAAGAAACATAGAAGATCTCATAAATAAAAAAAATATCAGATAATGTACTCGCCTGTGACCCAGAGCAATGAATGTCAAACTGATATCGGTACCTCACAGACCTATATATAAAATTCTATGTCATTACAGTATTTTAGAATCATAAACATGCTATACTAGCTTGAAACTAGGTCTCTAAATTAATATTAGGTTCAAATAAGTCAAACTAGGTCAAATTTGGTCAAATCTAGGTCAACACAGTCAAACTAGATTATTTTCTAGTTTCTAAGTTAATTTTACCTATTTAAAAGATTTATAAAGTTATACTAGGTCTTAACAAGTCACTATTTGGTTTTTAGGTGCTAACTAGGTCAAACTAGTCAATACTAGTTAATACTAGGCCACTACTAGGTTTTTATGCTATACTAATAAGTTACTAGTATATATTACCCTAATATACTTCTACCTATAATTTCTAGCAATATCTTGGCCTATAGCTATTTACCTTACCCTGTATCACGGTATCTTAACATGTATCACACATTTACCTAATACCTTATCCCATATCTCAAATACCGTAACTATTAGTCAATACCTTAGTTCTAGGGTCAATACATTGGCTAAACTAGGTTTTAAAATCATACTAGTTAGCTATGATATAATAATATCATATATACTATATAGATATACTAATATATACAATAACTTAGTCTAACACTTAATACCTAGCCAATACCTTAGTATTACCTCATTACCTAGCTATTACCTTAGTATTACCTCATCATCTTAACTAATATCTTAACATATTATCCCGTATCCTAGTTTCTAGACTAATACCTTAGCTAATACCATTACCTTGACCAATACCAAATACCTTAACTCATACCTTGGTACATAATCCATTACTCAACCTAGATACTACCCTTACCATGATATCTTAATCCAATACCTAATATCACAACCTTATCTTAGTATCCTAGTATTAACTCATACTAGTTCTAATATTTTGGTATCTTGGTATTCTAAATACCTTGATACATCCTAGGATACCACACTCTAATATACTCCATACATATCCCACTTGTTTGTATGTAGTACCACATTAGGTATTATATGATAACAATCCCCAAAATACTAATCCATGACCATATCTTGCACTTACCTTACATCCAAGATACTCACACTACTCTTGGCACTAGATATCTTAATATTATCCATTATCTAGTTATAATATCTAATATCTTAGTATCTTGACCAATACATTATCCTCCTAGATACTTACCCAACTAACTCTAATACTAATACTTGATACCAAATATGATACCTTATTCAAGCCCCAATACTCACTCACCCTCACTCATGATACCTGAATGTCATGATACCAATATCCTCATGGTACCTAAGTACCACACTAGTACCTTGCTGTCATGTCCCAGTCCCAAAATGTCGAGGGACTAGTCATGTAGCAATGGCCAGCAACACAACTCCAATGGACAAACCCAATTTAATGGACCCTTTAGAGTGCACTTAAGCTGTAATACAAATACAATGGTCTACAATACATGTCACAGTTTATATATCTAATCTTATCCACAATAAGTAAAGAAATTATAAAAAGACAAGTTCAGTCACAATAATATAAAATGATTTGTCCAACCAAAGCAATATAAATAATGTCACAGAGAATAATCCATCATCAAAATGGAAAAGAAAATAATTCCAAGTATAATATCCAGAAGTCACTCCAAGATCAAATATCTAAGAACAATAAGCATAATAAATGAATGGTGAGAATACTATGTGCTCGAGAGAAGTCATCCGGAACAACCTCGTCCTCTACAACCTGTACGTCTCCAATAGTAGCACCTATCCCGTAAACCTCGGGATAGCTCTCCTCGTCTACACCTGGGGACATAATCCAGATCCAGGTCCTCAGGGGACATAGCAAGGTACAATAAACACTCAAGCCAAATAAAATACAACAAGTAAATATAGACAGATCCTCAGGGGAAGCTATGTAACCAGCTAAGTGAATGCAAATGAGAGCATCACTAGTACTCAGGCTGAGACAGCTACAGGCTCTATGTCGGTGAGCCTATAGCAACAAGTAGTATCACGACTCCAGTATATGTGCCAAAGATTTGAGACAGAGTCTAAGGCACCTCCAGTAGTATATATATAAATAATCAACATGTAGCCTGTGTATCTCTTCCCATCCAATGTAACCTCATATCTCATATACATGATGTCTCATGTCCATAACACGCAAGATCATGACCTCTAGCTAGTACAACGAGTCATAATGATATCCATATAATATGCAAGTCTCATATCATGAATCTTGTAAGCCTATACAAAATCACCATGAATAACTCAAGAAAGATTCTGTCACATGAAATAGTGTCAAGTGTCCTACAGTATGGCATACTTGGTAAAGCAAGCACGTAAAAATAGGATCGTAGAATCAACTCTCTAAGTGACGTTGCACGATTTCGCGTACGGCGTCGACACCCGAATCTTATTCGGATGCTAAGCAACGTCTCATGGTCCTAGGATGAACATACACATCACAAGAATATATATATATATATATATATATATATATATATATATATATATATATATATATATATATATATAAAGAAATACAAGTAGATAATATAATAGGATCTACTGCAAGTTTGGCAATATACACTTGTCTGGGTTCTGAACTCCGTCAACTGCTCCTGGAAAAGTGGAATCTGCACGTACACCTCTGAATGCTGAAACAAACATCACCAATTTTTTCAGAATACTTGAAATATCTAGGATTGACTATCCATAAGTCCAATTTGCACACAGGGACAAAATTGACAGTTTTGGGTCAAAGCGGGATCCAAATGTGGCCTGCTTCGCACCGAAAAATATGTCGAAGACAAAGTTCTCCAAATTTGTCAAACTTAGGGTTTATGAGTCTAAAACGATAATACGAACCCAACGGAACATCCAGAACTGGATTCCGATGAGCCGGTCACGAAATCGTCCGTTATATGGAACCGTAGGGCCCACGAAATAATATTTCGTCAACGTTCTCAGAATTAAACCAAACTTGGGTCATAGGACCAACATAAAGCTACAAATCCAATGGCATAAGCTTTGTTGCGAATTGACGAGTACACACAAAGTTATGGCAAGTGTCAAAATATGTCGATACGGTACTTTTTGGCAGATACGCGTTGATTCCGTTGTGCACACACATCCAAATCAAGTTCCGCAAAATCTCACACGTCCGCGTTGACGATACGCACCTTTCGATAAAATTCTCACATGACGAAGTCGCCTCGTTTAGCGGGACGTACCCCGTATCGAACATTTTGGGTATTTTAAAAATAAGTTTTTGGTCGTTTTGGAACCAGAATAATTTAACCATTAAAACAAACTAATAAAAACTAAAAGAACAGTAAAAATCTTGGTTATATTGTGAAGAAGATCTTTAAATTATATTTTAAAAATATTTAGTGAGTTGATAGAAAAACATGAACATGGGTACTTGGACTGAATTTCTGAACTATTTTCGAACAGTTTTTCGGCCAACTTTCGGTCAATTTTTCGATCATACCCGGGTGCCTAAATTTGTTTCACTTGAAAAAAATCCTAGAGGGTTAGGTTATGAACATACCGACAAAATACGAAACGGACGAGCGAGAGGGTGGAACCTCCGTGCGAAGGGGGGGCCACACGGCTGCTGCTGCTGTGCGTGTGCGGTCGACCGCGTAGCTGCTGCGGCTGTGCTCCGTCGTTGCTGCGGCGCTGCGGGCGGCATTGCGGCGGTGGTTCTGCGTGGGTGATGGTGGAGGTGGTATGGTTTAGGATTAGGGTTTAGCATGTTCACACACACACACACACACACACACACACACACATATATATATATATATATATATATATATATATATATGGGAAGGGGTCTCATGTGCATGGGTTGGGTAGTTTTAGGTTTTGGGTTTGTATTTCGGGTTAATGGGTTTGGGTTTAGAATTTAAGTTTTATTTTATTTCTTTTTTTTTTGTTTTATTTTATTCAATAGTTATATGTAGAAAATTCTCAAAAATAATTAGGCACTTGGAAAAAATTCTAGAAAATTTATATTTCTTCCAACAATTAATTTACAACCCAATTTATATCAATTTAAAAGGTATTTACCAAATATGAATGAATATTAAATTAGTTAAATAAATCCAATAATTTTATTTTCTACATAATATTATATTATAAGCATGCTAGGGGTTCGGATAACGTAACTCGAGTGTCATGTTCATAATAGGACCAGTTAGGCTCATAGTATGTATTTAGTTGGAAGCAATGGGTTGGTGTGGCATGTTAAATTCGTACGCCACGATAAAAGGGTTCATTAATCATCGTTTTCTCGTAATTATATCGCGAAAGTTGTGCGACCAAAATAAGGCATGAGATTGCGAATTTGTAAGGGACAGTCATGATATGAGCCTAATTTGACTCGTCTAAGTTAAGCATACTAGGTTGGTTGAAAGAAAAAGGCTAGTATTGTACTCAAGATCTTAAAACCATGGTGGTTGGTTTCCAAAGTTCAATTAAATTATCGAATAAATATTAAAATAAAAAAAATTATTAATTGTCGAACTAACCCTATATAAAAATTAGGGTGCTCACAATCTACCCACCTTAAAAGAATTGCGTCCTCTCAATTAAGAAAAATAAAACGTAACCGGTAAGGAAATGTTTGCTCCAGAAGAGATGACGAGGTTGTATGACATTTATTGAAGCACGACACAAAGGATAAGGGACCATGAACAAGGGAAAAAATCGAGAGGAAGGGTGAGGGTTTTGTTCAAGTAGAACACATAGGGAAGCAATAAAACTTTTTTCTTAGACAATGAGAGATAAGTAACTCAAGAGTAAAGGAGTCTGATTAGAGCGAGGATCAACTATAACTTATATAAACTTGGGTACCACTTACATATTACTACTCTAGACTAACAAGTTTCTTCTAACATAATATTAGGTATAGAGTAGGGAATAGAACTAACAAGCACATGCTAAAGTATTACTAGGAATATTCGTTACTATAGCTAGCTACGATAAAACTAAATCTTACCCATATTCGCTACTCCTCGAGTCCGTGCCTTCTCCACTGTCATCGCAAAACCTGTCCACATCCCTGTGGTGGTGCCCTCTGCTGTTACTGGGCCTGCTGGAAGAGTGCTGCATGTGATGCCAAGGTTGGCCTCGACTGATATCCTCTCGGTGCTGGTAGTCTGAATCCTCCATCTTTCGCCTGTGGTGCTCCTGGTGCTAGATAAGCTAGTCGATGTGGCTGTTGGACTGGATCTGGTGCTGGTAAAGCGGGTCGATGAACCATCGGTGTTCCTCCCCGACGCTCAGGACAATCCCTGGGTAAATATTGACTGGATCCGTAAGCTAAACATAATCCCAATTTACGTCTACACTCTCTCTCAATATGGCCTACATTGCCACAGTAGTAACAAGTAGGAAGGGATGGGGCTCGTGATGCTGCTCTCTGTGGTGGATTCATCTGGGGTCGCTTTGCAGGCTCCCCGTGTGGTGCTCGAGCTGGTACTAATGCGTACGGTCTCTTCTGGCTGGACTCCTCCCGTGGATGCGCTTCATGTGTCGAGCTGCCGCTAGGACGTCCGTATAAGAAGTAGGTGCAACTGCGCCAATCTGTCTCTATAGTTCAAATCTCAGTCCGTCAAAGAATTTCTTCGCCTTCTCTTCTTCTGTGGAGATCTGTGTAGGTGCAAAATGGCTCAATCGTATGAACTCCGTATTGTACTCTTCTACCGTCATATTGCCCTGGGTGAGGCGATTAAACTTTTCTCGAAGTTCCGCACGAGCAATAAATAGAATGTACATCTCCTGAAGAATCTAGAGAACTCCTCCCAAGTAACTTGGTCTGGTCCGAGTCATTTCTTCCCAGTGAGCCACCAGTGATGTGCATTGTCTGTCAACTATATCCTGACAACAGTCATCCAACGCTCTTTCGGAAGCTCTGCTGCTTCCAACTGATGTTGGATGTTAGTAAGCCACTCATAGACCTCCGTGGGCTTCTCCTTGCTTGAGAATGTACGTGGCTTCAGGTGGCAGAAATTCGAGATGGATCCTGTCGATGGCTGTCTAGCTGGTTGTAAAACCCCTATTTCTAAAAACCGTATTTTTTTTATTAATTAATAATTTAATTATGGTAATTATGTGCTAAATAGGAGAAATAGATTTTTATTAATTTTTAGTTTAGGTGTTGGTGCACTTAGAGGATTTATGGGGCCATTAGGAATTTTTTAAAATTTATTTCATGTAGGAGACCCCTTGAGCAGTTGCTAGCTTAATGGTGTGCATTAGTGTAATTCTAGATTTTTTATGCGTATATATGTATATATATAAATATATATACATATATTTTTTAAGGAAAAAGAAAGAAAAAGAAATGTTTGGGATTCAAGAACCCACCTTGAACCTCACTAGAGCCTGGGCGGTCGGGGACGAAAAAGAAAAAGAATAAAAGAAAAGAAAAGAATGGAAAAGGAAAAGGAGAAAGAAAAAAAAGGAAAAGAAAAAGGAAAAGAATAAAAGAAGGGGGGACTAAAGTGATAAATCAACAAAACCCTTTAGAAATGCCAGCATCCCCAGTATGCGCGGAAGACTCTCCCCCCCGACCTATATATATATATATATATATATATATATATATATATATATATATATATATATATATATATATAATATCTCTTCTTAAACCCTAAACCTAATCATCCCAGACCCTCCTCTTCTCATCTAGACCTAGAGAGAGCCTTCACCGCAGCTAGAGAACCCCGTCAGGCCGTCCAAACAAATTCCGACGACCGCGACCCCGCGCACTGCAGATCCCACACGAGGTACCTGCGTTCCGGAGTTTTTTTCCGTCGACTCGCTCAACCAAACGCTATTCCGTCTTCACCGGTATGATCATTCCTTAACCCTCTTCCATATCTGTATGATAGTAGACCACGAACAACACGAAACCCTAGGCAAAAATAGAGCCCAATTTGGCGCAAGCAGACCGAATTCTGGGATCGCAGAAAACTGCGATGACCACCCATGTTGCCGAGTTCGTATCTTCCACCACAGAGATCCGAATTTGATGATTTTTTTTGGTATGTGTAGACCACTTGACCTAGTTTAATTTCTGTTAAATAACCCTAGATTATTAACTGTTGTGGACAGAATTAAATTCGTCACAAAATCCCGCGAACCCACTTTTCCAAATTACCAAAAGTTGTGAAACGGAGCGCGCCCCGCCAAACGGGACCGTCCTGCCGTGTACCAAGTATACCAAATGGTGCACGCAGCATAACCGGACATGTAAGAATTCGTAAAAATTGATTCGGAGGCGTGTGCACGCCGGAATCAGCCCGTATCCGCGGACACATCCCATGTCGTAACTTTTGTGGAAGTCGCGAGCATTTTCTACACGCTCATCAGATTTCGACGAAACTTGCGTAACTGGACTCGTGGTAACACGCTGGTCCCGTGACCCAATTTTTACGCAATTCTGAGACAGTTGACCAAGTCGCCAATTGGCGGGTCCCACGGTTGACTTTTGGGGGAAATTGTGTTCGGCCCATCGGAATCCACATTTGGATATACCGTTGGGTTCGTATTGACATTTAGAGTTGTTTGACCTATAATTTGTCCTATTTAGAGACTGTTACCCTTGGCACGCTTTTTGGTGCAAAGTGGGCCACACGTGGACCCCACTTTAACCCAAAATTACCGTTTTGCCCCTGTGTCCAAATTGGACGAAAGGGAAGTACTTTTTAGCTATTTTTCTTATTCTGGGAACGTTGGTGATGTTTATTTCAGCATCCGGAGATGTTCATTCTGAGGCCGTAGCTTCTGACTCTTGGAGTTGACATCGGGATATTATATTTTTGCAGCTTTCTTGCCAGGCAAGATACCTTGCCAAATTGCTTACAGTATTTTGCATGCTAAGTATATTTCTTTATATTTATTGCATTATGTATATTTCTTGCATGTGTAGTTTTCTTTCAGTCATTACTATGTATTAGATATGTTGACACACACATGGCACTTAGTATCATGAGAGGACAATCATTAGGCGTATGGGCTTTTAACTACTCTAGTAAACCGTAGTATATAGTTCGCACTACGGGCGTGTGTCGCGCTGGTCGCTACCCCAGAGGTATGTCGATTTCTGTAGAGTCGCGCTGGTCGCTACCCCAGAGATATGTCAATTTCTGATGTTCTAGACGGGTGTGTGAGTTGTGAGGCTTAGATCGAGTAGACTACCCTTGCCCATACGTCAAAAAGTTGTCCTCATTGCATTCATATAGATTGTCTTGTACAGCGTACTTATTTATTTTCAAATTATATGCATGTTTACTGTATTCAAGTTGGCTCGCTTTTCTGTATCTTGTTATGTCCCTCTGAGGACCTGGTCCCTTGCCAGGTATAGACGATCAGGAGTATCCGCAGGAGTACGGGCCTGGACCTGACGCATTACTTTCTGCCGAGGAGGTCTTACCTTCTGAGCATCGTTGACTATCTAGCGATGGATTCTTTTAGCTGATACACTTCTGTCTTCACAATATTTTATATTGAAGATTTTATACTCCTCTCTCATTTTAGTTTTGGATATAGTCTTTGGTAGTGGATTTGTCTCCACCCGACTATTATTTTGGATATTTCAGACTCCTTATTCTAGTTTAGTATTTCTTTGCTATGACTTGTTGTATGGATGAGATTAGCATATATGTGACTTGTGACATTATATATACCACATGTGAGTTTATATTCATATTACAGCGTACGTATGGGTTATGGTTTCCATATATTGGAGTTGCCATATCCATGCGGCTGGCATGCTTACGTGTTCCTAGTCCTACGTATTTTGGGACTGGGGCGTGACATATTTTTGTGGTGGCCCATGCAGGTCGAGTTAGCCGTTTCGGTTACGTAACTGTACCGAGCGGGCCTGCACCTAGGATTAGAATTTTAGATCTCATCCATACTTGACTATAACTTACCTTCCTTCCAATATGTCCTACTTAAGTTCTTGTATCCTGCTTGATTCATGTACTCTTCTTAATCCTTCGTCCATCTCTTGCAGAGAGATGAATTTGCATAACGGGCATGCCGCCACCGGGGACAACACATCTCCAGGGGACGACGACCAATCACCAGGGGTGACCTCAATGACACCTCTTCTTCCCGGACCGGATGGACTGACTAACAATCAAATTCCATCAACTCCTTCCATGATACCTAATGGGACTTTTCCAGCTCCACTAGAACCGCAAGATGGCCAAGCGCAGCTGTTCCAATTCTTCCAGATGATAATACAGGAACAGAGGCAGCAAGCAGCAGAGCAGAGGCTAGAATTTCTGGCAACACATGAGAGAATGGCTGTACTAGCCCCTGTACCAACCCAGGCACTAGCTTCAGTACCACAAGCTCGGGTTGGTTCAGTCAAGGACTTTGTGCAGATGGGCTCTAAGCCATATAAGGGCAATGAGAGTCCAGAGGAGACCACGAACTGGATTGCCAATACCAAAAAGTTGTTAGAGGTATCACAACTACCTAATGACCTATGGATGATAGACGCGAGGACTCAGTTAGAAGGCAACGCGCATCACTGGTGGGAATCGATGGAGTGCCAGTTGGGTACGCGTCATACTTGGGAATAATTCTTGGAGTGCTTTGAGAGGAAGTACTTCCCGAATACTGTAAGGGACGCATTGTACGATCAGTTCCTCCATCTAGAGCAAGGGGACAAGACGGTTGATGAATATGACGCAGAGTTTAGCCGTCTCAGTAAGTATGGCACAGTCCTAATACCTAATGACTTGGAGAAGGCTAAGAGGTTTCACCGTGGGCTGACTCGGGAGCTCCAGCACTATACTAGCTCACAGTTCCGGATCTCATATGCCGAGATATTGACAGAGGCCAGGATTCAGGAGGCCATCAGCAAGGGAAACGAAATTCAACAGAGAAGTCACCAAGGACCAGTAAGGATACAGCAAGGAGGACCCATTCGACACCCTTTGACACGCCAGCAACCAAATAGTGTCGCACCATATCCAGCCAAGGGGCATCGTACTTGTAACTTTTGTGGTATACCAGGTCATATTCATAGAGATTGTCGTCGTCGATTGGGATTGTGCATGGTATGTGGATCAAGTCACCATCAAGCCCGAAAATGTCCTCAGCAGAACCCGGGGTCTATGGCATTAGAATCAAGAATACCGCATACACCCTCAAGTATAGAAGACCAAAGGGACCCGCCACTGCTTCTACAATCTGCACAAATGGAGGGGACTAGACCCCAGTTGAACAACCAAGGACAAGACCAAGCACTCATTATGACAAGTATGGGAGAGCAGACACAGGAAGCCGTAGATACAGGTCATGACCTTTTAGTTATAATTGTCTTTGCATACTCATAACCCCATTGTGACACAAGATCTTAGATGCACAAATAGATATAGAATTATATATATGGTAGTCTAGCAGTTATGAGGATATATTTCTATTCTACCCACATGGCATACACGCGATGCTAATGGATGACGTGAGTAGCAGTATTAATATTCTTCCCTATCCTTATCTCGCCCTCTTGGGTGACTCATCTTCTCCTTTTATATTCGTTTGTTATCTCGTGCTTAACTCTTCCTATCATAGTCGTATCTTTCGTGCCATTATGAATTGTTGATTTATATCAACCTTATCCTTTTTTTTAGTTAAAACATAAATGTGTAGTAATGCTTGTACCTAAGGATGAGTTCTTAATATGTATATGCACTATAACAATGTCTGTATTCTTTATTAGTTTAACCCTTAAGTAGCACCATATAGCCTAATAGAAATTGTTAGATCATTTGAGTTAGATCATACCCCTAATAGTTAGTCAAGACCTTAAGTGGTTTCCTAAAAACTTAGACTATGCCTAGGAAAGAGTTGAAGGCACTTGTTACAAACTGATGACTATGACAAATCACTGACGAGGTAGCGACAGTTGCAGCCAGACGATTATGGTAGAGTAGTCGAATTACTTACAGCCATACTGGCCAGGTGGCGTGGCAGTATTAGACTATGATACTTGATGGTTATGAAAAAAAGTCATAGTTATGAGATTCTAGACAGGTATCCCAAGATTCTCGACCCAATAAATGTATTTGTCTTACAACCTAGACAATAGCTTCAAAGAATGTGACAACTAGTAAAATTCTGGTAAGTTGGGTAGTGTAGACGAGTTAGAGGATGATAGAATAGTATATGGACAATAGATGAGGAAGTGTTAGAATGGCATACCATGAGTTTAGGAGTCCTGCTAGACACCAATGTAGTGTAATAGCTATAGTGATCATTATGAATATGGGTTAGTGTCAATTTCGAGGATGAAATTTTTGTAAGTTGGGTAGAATATAAAACCCCTATTTCTAAAAACCGTATTTTTTTATATTATTAATTAATAATTTAATTATGGTAATTATGTGCCAAATAGGAGAAATAGATTTTTATTAATTTTTATTTTAGGTGTTGGTGCACTTAGAGGATTTTTGGTGCCATTAGGAATTTTTCGGAATTTATTTTATGTAGGAGACCCCTTGAGCAGTTGCTAGCTTAATGGTGTGTATTAGTGTAATTCTAGATTTTTTATGCGTATATATGTATATATATAAATATATTTTTTTAAGGAAAAAGAAAGAAAAAGAAATAAAAAAGAAAAAGAATAAAAGAAAAGAAAAGAAAAGAATGGAAAAGGAAAAGGAGAAAGAAAAAAAAGGAAAAGGAAAAGAATAAAAAAAGGGGGGACTAAAGTGATAAATCAACAAAACCCTTTAGAAATGCCAGCATCCCCAGTATGCGCGGAAGACTCTCTCCCCCCGACCTATATATATATAATATCTCTTCTTAAACCCTAAACATAATCATCCCAGACCCTCATCTTCTCATCTAGACCTAGAGAGAGCCGTCACCGCAGCTAGAGAACCCTGCCAGGCCGTCCAAACAAATTCCGACGACCGCGACCCCGCGCACTGCAGATTCCCACACGAGGTACCTGCGTTCCGGAGTTGTTTTCCGTCGACTCGCTCAACCAAACGTTGTTCCGTCTTCACCGGTATGCTCACCCCTTAACCCTCTTTCATATCTGTATGATAGCAGACCACGAACAACACGAAACCCTAGGCGAAAATAGCGTCCAAGTTGGCACAAGCAGACCGAATTCTGGGATCGCAGAAAACTGCGGTGACCACCCATGTTGCCGAGTTCGTATCTCCCACCACAGAGATCCGAATTCGATGATTCTTTTTGGTATGTGTAGACCACTTGACCTAGTTTAATTTCTGTTAAATAACCCTAGATTATTAACTGTTGTGGACAAAATTAAATTCGTCACAAAACTCCGCGAACCCACTTTTCCAAATTTCCAAAAGTTGTGAAACGGAGCGCGCCCCGCCAAACGGGACCGCCCCACCGTGTACCAAGTGTACCGAATGGTGCACGCAGCGTAACCGGACACGTAAGAATTGGTAAAAACTGATTCATACGCGTGTGCGCGCCGGAATCAGCCCGTATCTGCGGACACATCCCGTGTCGCAACCTTTGTGGAAGTCGCACAATTTTCTGCACGCTCGTCAGATTTCGATAAAACTTGCATCACTGGACTCGTGGTAACACGCTGGTCCCGTGACCCAATTTTTACGCAATTCTGAGATAGTTGACCAAGTCGCTAATTGGCGGGCCCCACGGTTGACTTTTGGGTGAAATTGTGTTCGGCCCATCAGAATCCATATTTGGACATACCGTTGGGTTCGTATTGACATTTAGAGTTGTTTGACCTATAATTTGTCCTATTTAGAGGCTGTTATCCTTGGCACATTTTTCGGTGCAAAGTGTGCCACACGTGGACCCCACTTTTACCCAAAATTACCGTTTTGCCCCTGTGTCCAAATTGGACGAAAGGGAAGTACTTTTTAGCTATTTTGCTTATTCTGGGAACGTTGGTGATGTTTATTTCATCATCCGAAGACGTTCATTCTGAGGCCGTAGCTTCTGACTCTTGGAGTTGACATCGGGACATTACATTTTTGCAGCTTTCTTGCCAGGCAAGATACCTTGCCAAATTGCTTACAATATTTTGCATGCTTAGTATATTTCTTTATATTTACTGTATTTTGTATATTTCTTGCATGTGTAATTTTCTTTCAGTCATTACTATGTATTAGATATGTTGACATACACATGGCACTTAGTATCATGAGAGGACAATTATTAGGTGTATGGGCTTTTAACCACTCTGGTAAACCGTAGTATATAGTTCGCACTACGGGCGTATGTCGCGCTGGTCGCTACCCCAGAGGTATGTCGATTTCTGTAGAGTCGCGCTGGTCGCTACCCCAGAGGTATGTCGATTTCTGATGTTCTAGACTGGTGTGTGAGTTGTGAGGCTTAGATCGAGTAGACTACCCTTGCCCATACGTCAAAAAGTTATCCTCATTGCATTCATATAGATTGTCTTGTACAGCGTACTTATTTATTTTCAAATTATATGCATGTTTGCTGTATTCAAGTTGGCTCACTTTTCTGTATCTTGTTATGTCCCTCTGAGGACCTGGTCCCTTGCCAGGTATAGAAGATCAGGAGTATCCGCAGGAGTACGGGCCTGGACCTGACGCATTACTTTCTGCCGAGGAGGTCTTACCTTCTGAGCATCGTTGATTATCTAGCGATGGATTCTTTTAGCTGATACACTTCTGTCTTCACATTATTTTATATTGGAGATTTTATACTTCTCTCTCATTTTAGTTTTGGATATAGTCTTTGGTAGTGGATTTGTCTCCACCCGACTATTATTTTGGATATTTCAGACTCCTTATTCTAGTTTAGTATTTCTTTGCTATGACTTCTTGTGTGGATGAGATTAGCATATCTGTGACTTGTGACATTATATATACCACATGTGAGTTTATATTCATATTACAGCGTACGTATGGGTTATGGTTTCCATATATTGGAGTTACCATATCCATGCGGCTGGCATACTTACGTGTTCCTAGTCCTACGTATTTTGGGACTGGGGCATGACACTGGTGGAGTCGCCTGCTCTAATGCTGTCACTATATTGTTCCTTAAGTTCTCTGACTGGCGTTGTTGGGCCTCTTGTTGAAACTAATGTTGAGCTTGCATCATTGCATAGAATACCTGAAATAGTTGATGTCCGTCCATAGGCTGCCCTAGCTGAAAAGCTAGCATCGGTGGTATCGGTGGAGTGAATTACGGTGGTGGTAGAATATCGTCTCGCCAGAACCTCGAGGCAAGCTGATTTGCTTGATTGCTTTGTTGAGTGGAGGGATCTCAACTCGATGGTGTCACCCCATCGTTATAAGTTACCACAACACCTGGTGGTGTACCTGCGGGAGTCTCGTCGTTGTCTAGTGGATCCATTACTCTACACACAAAGCAAACTATGAGGTTCGTACAAATGAATCAAGCATGATGCAAGTCAAGAAATTAAGTTCGAGTTTGATATAGAGGTCAATGACGTATCAATATGTGGTTGAGATCCTATAAATTTATTCTCATCCTAATCGCAGACTTGCTCGGTCCCTTAGTTGAAACTAAAGCAATATATTCGTAGACCTGCATGGGCCACCACAAAAACTATGTCACGCCACAGTCCCAAAATATCGAGGGACTAGCTACGTGGCAATGGCCAGCAGTACAACTCCAATGGACAAACCTAATTTAATGGACCCTTTAGAGTGCACTTAAGCTGTAATACAAATACAATGGTCTATGATACATGTCACAGTTTATATATCTAATCTCATCCACAATAAGTAACAAAATTACAAAGAGACAAGTTCAGTTACAATAATATAAAATGATCTGTCCAACCAAAGCAATATTAATAATGTCACGGGGAACAACCCGTCATCAAAATGGAAAGAAAAATAACTCCAAGTACAATATCTAGAAGTCACTACAAGATCAAATATCTAAGAACAATAAGCATAATAAATGAATGGTGAGAAGACTGTGTGCTCAAGAGAAGTCCTCTAGAATAACCTCGTCCTCTACAACTTGTACATCTCAAATAGTAGCACGTCCCGTAAACCTCGGTATAGCTCTCTTCGTCTACACCTGGGGACATAATCCGGATCCAGGTCCTCGGAGGACATAGCAAGGTACAATAAACACTCAAGCCAAATAAACTATAACAAGTAAATATAGATAGATCCTAAGGGCAAGCTATGTAATCAGCTAAGTGAAATACAAATGAGAGCATCACTAGTACTCAGGCTGAGACCACTATAGGCTCTGTGTCGGGGAGCCCATAGCATCAACTAGTATCACGACTCCAGTATATGTGCCAAAGATCTGAGACAGAGTCTAAGGCACCTCCAGTAGTATATATATAAATAATCAGCCTGTATCATGTGTGTCTCTCCCCACCCAATGTAACCTCATGTCCATGACGTCTCATGTCCATAACACGAAAGATCATGACCTCTAGCTAGTACAATGAGTCATAATGATATCTATATAATATGTAAGTCTCATATCACGAATCTTGTAAGCCTATACAGAATCACCATGAATAACTCAAGAAAGGTTCTGTCACATAAAATAGTGTTAAGTGTCCTACGGTATGGCATACTTGGTAAAACAAACACGTAAAAATAGGATCGTGGAATCAACTTTCTAAGTGACGTTGCACGATTTCGCATACTACGTCGACACCCGAATCTTGTTCGGACGCTAAACAATGTCTCACGGTCCTAGGTTGAACATGCACATCACAAGAATATATATATAAAAAGAAACACAAGAAGATAATATAACATGATATATTGCAAGTTTGGCAAGGTATACTTGTCTGGGTTTTGAACTCCGCCAACTGCTCCTGGAAAAGTAGAATCTGCACGCACACCTCCGGATGCTGAAACAAATATCACTAATATTCTCATAATACTTGAAATAGCTAGGATTGACAATCCATAAGTCCAATTTTGACACATGGGCAAAATTGACAGTTTTGGGTCAAAGCGGGATCCACATGTGGCCCACTTCGCACCAAAAAATATGCCGAAGACAGTTCTCCAAATTCGTCAAACTTAGTGTCTACGAGTCCAGAACGATGATACGAACCCAACGGAACGTCCAGAACTGGATTCCGATAAGCCGATCACGAAATCGTTCGTTATGTGGAATCATAGGGCCCACGAAATGACATTTTGTCAACGTTCTCAGAATCGAACCAAACTTGGATCATAGGACCAACGTAACGCTATGAATCCAATGGCATAAGTTTGGTTGCACTACTAGAATAAGTGGAATTAGCGACATTTTTTAGCAACGTCAACGGAAAACGTCGCTAATATAATATAAATTAGCGACTCCATGTAAAACATTGCTAGACGTCGCTAATTGGCGATATTTAGCGACATTTAGCAACTTTTATTCTGTTTTTAAAAGACTAGTCGCTATAAGTTCAATTAAGGTCGCTAAACGTCGCTAATATGTTTCATTTAGCGATGTTTAGTGACGTATATCTTTTAAACATTTAGCGACATCATTAGCGACGTTAAAGACGTCGCTAACTTAGCGACGTCATTATTGGCATCGCTAAAACGTTGCTAAATTTGTTTCATTTAGGGATGATTCCCCTCATTTCCTTCAATCTCTCTCTCTCCCTCTCCCAAATTTGAAACTCCCCTCCGGCTCCTCGTCCCTCCAACGACCCCCTTCCGGCCGCGTCCTCCCCTTTCGGCTCCCCTCCTCCCTCTGGCGTCCCCTCCTCCCTGCCGGCGACCCCCCTCCGGCCGCGTCCTCCCCCCTCCGTCGTCAGCTCCTCCTTCCTCCGGCTCCCCTTCTCCCTCCGGCGTCCTTTCTCCGACTCCCCTCCTCGGTGAGCTCCTCTCTCTGTCTCATTTCTCTGTCTCTCTCTTTCTCTCTAATACGATACGATACGACACAACACAATACGACACGACATGACACACACTAACCCTAACCCTAACTCAAATACATACACACACGTACGCAGACACACACTAACCCTAACCCTAACCCTAACCCTAACCTTGCTTGTTGTGCATTGTTGCTGTAGTTGCTCTTCTTGCTGCTGCAGTTGCTCTCCTTGCTGCTGCTGTGCATCCCCTTGTTGCTGCTGCTCTTCACTACAGTGCACAAGAGTGCACTGCGACTCCCTCTTGGCCTGCACAACACTCCCACATCTCACACTCAAATCCTGGCCTGCCCAACACTCCAACACTACAGTGCACAACTGTGCATACTATGCACTTATACATGGGAAAGATATCATAGGTGATGTAGGAAAACTAGGGTTTGGTGTAGTGACATTTGGATTGAGCACGAGTTGCTTGAAATCCTGGAGTTGTTCTCTGGTTATGAGGAAATTGGTAATATATTGCAGTTTGGCAAGGGTTTTGATAACAAATTGTTGTACTGGGGTTGTTTGATTTTTTTAGGAATGGATTGAGCTACTCCAGTAGGGATCATACCAAATTATGGTAGATTTGGTGCCATTCCAGTTGGATTTATACCAATTTATGGTATATTTGGTATGTTTAGAGGGGATTGAGGTGTTGCTATGGATGGAGCATATGGTGGAAACTCAAACCCTCTTCTTGACATAGCCAATTCCTCTAACAACATATCAAAATTTTATGGTTCAAGTGATGAATTGTACCTTCCAACGCAAGTATCCTCTCATTTGCATCAGGTAGGTATTGATTCTTTGGAGAGATCCAGCTCTGGAGCCATGGCTGCTCGAGTCGTGCTCTCCACTAGTTTCAAGAGCATGATCCAAAGGCTCTGATACCAATTAATACCAAATTGATGGGTCATCTTTCCATTTGGTCAGGAATTGGAGGAGAACAGTCACATTTAGCCAAGAAAACTGAATAAATTGTAAAGAAACAAAGAACTAAATTAGGAAAGAACTAGGGTTTTTATTCAAACCATACACACACACACACACACACACACATAGGGCATTGTGTATCAAGTTAGAGCAGTTCTTACCTTCCTCCAGAGAATTACACTGTATGTAATGATTTATAGGATACATACTCTTTGACACCGAAAAGGCTTTCACGTGAGCAATTGTTAAAGGAAGAGAGAGATGGGCGTTGTCATTTTTGCAGAAGTATCTAGAAATGAATATGAATTACTATCTGCATCTGTCACGCCCCAGTCCCAAAATACCGAGGGACCGGACGTGTGGCAATGGCCAGCAGCACACACCGATGGACAAACCCAATTTAATGGATCCATCGGGGCATACTTAAGCTGTAATACAACAATAAGTAGGTCCAATGATACAAGTCACAGTCTAATCTAATCTCATCCACAACAGATAATCACAGATCAAATGCCAGAATAAATGCAAAATAAATATAGACTAACAAATCTCAATAAAAGTGTCTCGGAGAACAATCCGAGTACAAGTCTGGTACATCAATGTAATAGACTGGAAATAAAATAACTAGAAACAGAAATAAATGAGTATCTCAAGACAATACTCAGGAGAAGTCCTCTGGTACGATCTCGTCCTCAGATCCTGGTTCTGCCCTAATGTAGGCACCTGCTCCTGCTAATGCTAATGCTCCGGTCCCGTATACCTCAGGATAGATCTCGTCAGCTAATCCTGGGGACATAATCCGGATCCAGGTCCTCAGGGGATATAGCAAGGTACAAGAAAGCTCATGCCAAAATAAATGTAGTACAACAATAAATGAAACAATAGGGTAAATAAATAACCAGCTAAGTGATATGCAAGTGAGAGTTTTAGTTATACTCGGGCTGAGACTACTACAGGATCAGTGTCGGAGAAACCCATAGCAGTATTTTCTCGAAGGGCCAGAACTGGTGCCAAAGCTCTGTGTCAGAGACTAGGACACATCTAGATGACAATATATATAATATAATCAGCCTTTGATATGGTAATACTCTCCCCACCCAATGAAATCTCACGTCTCATATCCATGACATGCAGGATCAAAACTAATGCAACAAGTCAGGATATAATCTAAGCATGTAAACTGTGTATGTCATAAACATGTATCCTATACAGAATCACCATGAATATCTTAGGAAGATTCGATCTCATGAATAGTATCAAGTGTCCTGGGTATAATGTACTTGATAAGACAAGTACGAGAATGTAAAGGGTCACGAATGTTTATCTCTAGATAACAATACACAACACCGCGTACGGTGTTGGCACCCGACTATAATCGGACGCTAAGTAAGTCACACGGTCCTAGGTTAAGCATGCACAACAATGTAAAAGAATCAAGGAAAATATGTAACAAGACTGCAAAGTTTGGCAAGGTACACTTGCCTGTGGTTCTGGCTCCAACTGTAGCTCTGGTCTCAGTGTGATCTGCAGGTACTACTCCGGTTGCTGAAATAAATATTACCATTAGATTCAGAAAATATCAAATAGCTAGAAACGCCTGTCCTTACGTCCAATTTGGACACAAGGGCAAAAATAATATTTTCGGGTCAAAGCGGGGTCCACATGTGGGCCACTTTGCACCGAAAAGCGTGTCAGGGTCAAAGGTCTCCAAATTCGTCAAACTCAGTGTTAACAAGTCAGGAATGATGATACGAACCCAACGAAACTTCCAGAATTGGATTCCGATGAGCCGTTCACAAAATCGCCCGTCAAGTGGAGCCTGTGGGGCCCACGATACGTGATTTCGTCAACGTTCTCAGAATCGAACCAAACTTGGGTCACAGGACCAGCGTATCTCTACGAGTCCGATGGCACAAGTTTTATCTTGATCCGACGTGTGTACACAAAGTTACAGCGTGTTCCAGAATGGACGGATACGGGGCGTTGTCGGCGGATACGCGTTGATTCCGGTGTGCACGCACATCCAAATCAACTTCTGCGAAATCCCGCACATCCGTATCAACGGCGTGCACGTTTCGGTGAAGACCGCGTGCGACCAAGTCGTCCCGTTTGGCGGGGCGCACTCAGTTCTGGGGTGAAATAAGGCGTTGGTTTTCCTGTTTTTGGATCGCTGTTCGCGATCACCACAGGACGCGTTGCACCGAGCGGGTTGCACGGGCACCGAGAGGGTTATACAGTTTACGCGATGCAACTGACGGAATCGAAAACAGAATCACGAGGTGAGAGGAAATGCTACCTGAATAGGGCTCCGTGAAGACTGATTTCCTGTGTCCGAGTGTCTCCTTCGTGTCCTGCGTCCTGTGTCCTGTGTCTGCTATGTCTGCTGTGTCCGCCATAGGGTTAGGTTTAGGGCACGATGCCAGAGTGGGGAGGTTGCTGGCGGTCGTAGGGAGGCCGGAGGTTAGGGTTCAGGCTATGGGAGGGTCGTGGTACGGCGCTGCCGGACTGGGTTGGTCGACCGGTCGGGGTGGAGCTGCTGTGGGCAGCAGACCGGAGAGGGAGTGCTGGGCTAGGGCGGAGGCAGAGGAGGAAGATGGGGAGAAGCTTGTGGATGGACGGAGGAGGCTCGGCTAGGGTTCAGTTCGTCGAGGGGATCGTCGAGGGGATGCTGCGGGATGGGGAGACGGAAGATAGGCGGAGGAGTGGATTAGGGTTCAGGTCGTCGAGGTAGAGTCGAGTGGGTGGAGGGTTGGTAAGGGGAGAGGTTCGACGGCGAGGAGGAGAGGTTCGACGGAGAGGGGGACTGGGCGCTGCGAGTCGGGGAGGGAGAAGTCTAGGGTTCAGGCAAGCAGGGAGAACAGCGGGAGGAGGAAGGAGGAGGACGAGGGAGCTGGTCGGCTGTGCGGGCTGGGCGGTGTTCGTCGGGGTGGCGACGGTGGAGGAGGAAGAGACTCTAGGGTTCCGGTGGGGAGTTGAGCGGGGAAGGGAAGTCGATCGTGGCGGGGTGCAGCGGGTGGCCGAGGAAGGAGACGACGCCGGTGGAGTCGACGGAGAGCGGCGGCGCGGGATCTGGAGAAAGGCGGCGATGGCAGCGGAGAAATAATTAGGGTTGCGGCGCTGGGCACGAACGTCGAGGGGGGTTTATACAGCACCGTCGGGTCGGAACAGTGTTTCCGACCCATTTAAAATTAGGGTTCGGTTAGGGTTTCGGGTCCGGGTCGGGTTTCACTCGGATCCGACCCGACCCGTTAAGCTAGATTGGTTCAGTCAATGGTTTGGGTTGGTTCAGTCAACGGTTTGAATTGGTTTGGTTTGGTTTGGTTTAATTTCAATTAAACCCGATTTATTTAAGGGGTTTAATTAGGATTTATTTACATTAATTTTTAGGGCTTTAAACGGGTTTCTGGAGTCCAATAAATTCACCAAAAATTACCCTATGTCCGGTTTTCCATTTTACACCATAAAATATTATTTCCATAATATTTTAATATTATTTAACAGCAACTAAAAGTCATTTAATTTCCAAATGCCTAGGTTTTAATTACAGAAAATTCCTGAAAATTCCAAAAAAATTATGAAAAATTTAAATTAAAAATTCTTGAAAAAATCAGGGGAATTACAGCATCATCGTTCATGGATGTACAACCGTCATCCTGATGACATATGCGATGTACGGAATGAATTCATTGAGGGTGTACAACAGTTCCTGCAGTTCGCCAAGGCGTTCCCTCAGTACATGGACGATACCAAAATTAAGTGTTCGTGTGTGAGATGTCGCAACTTGAAATATCATCCAGAAGTGGAAGTCACATATCATTTGTACTCGAAGGGCTTCACGCCGAATTACTATCAGTGGACCGCGTACGGAGAACTTGTGTCTCTAAAATTGATGCATGTCGCAACGGGTGCATATTATACTACAAAGACGACAAGGATGAAGATGCATGCAGATTCTGTGGTGCTGGTCGCTACAAGGCCACTGGTAGAGGAAAGTCTGTCGGTGCAAGGAAGCCTACCGATTCGATGCACTACTTGCCTTTGACGCAGCGGTTGCAACGGTTGTTTATGGTTAAGGAGACTGCAGAAAATATGAGTTGGCACAGGAAGAAACAGATCGAGGAGTATTGGATCATCCATCCGATGGAGAAGCATGGAAGCACTTTGATCGAGAGTATCCAAATTTTGCTTCAGATTCGCGTAATGTCATATTGGGGCTCTCCTCTAACAGTTTTATCCCATTCAAACTTTCGGTCTCCCAGTATTCATGTTGGCCTGTGATCATCACTCCGTATAATCTACCGTCTTGGATGTGCATAAAGACTCCGTATATGTTCCTAACCGTTATTATCCCAGGTCCGAACAATCCGAAGAGGAACATCGATGTGTATTTACAGCCTTTGATAGATGAGTTGAATCAGTTATGGGAAGTAGGTGCCAACACGTACGATATTTTTAGAAAGCAGAATTTTCAGATGTGGGCAACACTTATGTGGACCATCAACGACTTTCCGGCCTATAGAATATTATCGGGATGGAGCACCCATGGTCGTCTCTCATGTCCGTATTGCATGGACCGTACTAAGGCTTTCCGTTTGGAATACCGAGGCAAACCGTGCTTCTTCGATTGTTATCGACAATTTCTGACGAAGGATCATCCGTACCGGAGGAACATGAATGCTTTTCGTGCGGACGTTATAGAGAAGGACAATCCACCACCAAGGTGGCCCAGATACACGATTTGGGAAGAGGTAAAAGATTTACCAAGTGCTATCGAAGAGCATGCTAAGGGGTACAAGTGTGACGGATTTGGTCGCACCCATAACTGGACGAAGAGGAGTATATTCTGGGATCTGCCATATTGGAGCACCAACCTGATCAGGCATAACCTTGATGTCATGCATATCGAGAAGAATGTGTTTGATAACATAATTAATACTGTAATGGAGGTAAAGGGGAAGACAAAAGATAATCCGAAGGCCAGGTTGGACTTAGAAGAAATATGTAGACGTCCTGCGTTGCATTTGATAGATGAGGGGAATGGAAAGTTAAAGCAACCTAAGTCAGTTTTCTCACTGGAGAAAGAGGATAAAGAAAGACATTGTAGGTGGATTCAGGGTCTAAAGTTTCCAGACGGGTACGTATCAAACTTGAGAAGATGCGTCGACCTCAAGGAGAACAAACTGGCGGGTATGAAAAGCCATGATTGTCACGTATTCATGGAGAGGTTAATTCTGATTGCATTTCGAGAATTCTTACCGTAGGTTGTTTGGGATCCATTGACAGAGCCCAGCATATTCTTCAGAGATCTTTGTTCTACTAAGTTGCTCGTCGATCGTCTAGAAAAGCAAGAGAAGGACATTACGGTAACACTATGTAAGCTCGAGAAGGTATTTCCTCCTGGATTATTTGACTCTATGGAGCATTTGCCAATTCATCTTTTCTATGAGACACGTGTTGGTGGTCCTGTCGGTTATTGGTGGATGTACCCCTTCGAGCGGCATCTGAATCACCTAAAGAGAAAGGTGAAAAATAAGGCACGGGTTGAGGGCTCTATTTGTGAAGTTTATGTTCTCGAGGAGATTATAAACTTTTGCTCGACGTATTTCAAACCTCATGTTGCTACTAATAGAACGAAAGCTCCGAGAAATAACGACGGATATCAGGAATCTAATGATGCAATACTCAAAGTATTCAATGCGTTCGGAAAGCCTTCAGGGAAAATAAAAAAGAGATATTTGAATGACGACGAGCTAAGGGCTGCTCAGTTGTATATATTACTCAATTGCGATGAGGATGAAGTATAGAATCTAGAGGAATAAGTAATTAATACGTCCACGTTTACATCATCTCAATATAATAGTATAAGCTACTATTATGCTACTAATCAACAGTTGCTTCATTATTTTTCAGCACATATAATGATGAGTTGAGGTCGGTTAGACCCTACATAACAGACGAAGAAGTAGAACAAGAAATGAGATGCCATTTTCCTTCTTGGTTGAGCGCATATGTAAGGTGCTTGGTAATTACTTTTTATTTTTGTACTTGCAAAACAAATAACTTACTATCGCTACTTTGGTATTTAGGTCGATCGTCTAATAACACCCGAGACTGAATCTATTAGAACTCTAGCCAAGAGACCAATTACTGCCGTTAAAATATGGTCAAGTTTCTGTGTGAATGGGTTTAGGTTCAAGTCAACAAATTCTCCTATCAGAGACAGTTTTCTGGATCTTGATTCCACGAAAAATGGTTGTTTGTGTATCAAATTTTTGAACTACAAAGACGTCGATCCAGGCAATGATTTCTTTGGCATCTTACGAGAGACTGTGGAGTTGACATATAATTATGACACAGAACCTGCTAATATTGTGCTATTCAAGTGTGAATGGTTCGATCCGATTCAAGATCAAGGTTAAAAAATTGACAAGCATGACCTTGTGGATATAAACTACAAGCGTAGATATCAAGGCTACGAACCATTTGTCTTATCAAGTCAGGCTCAGCTCGTGTACTTCACAACTTATCCTAGACGGGGGACAGCGAGGTGGTAGGCAGTTTGTAAGACCAAAGCTAAAAAATACCTTTGACATTGACGAAATAGCTTATCAGAAGGATGAGCTACCTCTTGTTACAAATATTATAGATGTGGACTCAACGGAAGTTACTCATTACACGAGTAATAATATAGAAGATGTAGAATTATCCGAAGAGGAAGACGAAGACGAAGATGAAGTAGATGAAAGTGAAGACGAGGAGGAGAAAGAGGAAGAGGAGGACGAAGAAGGCGAACAAGATGAATTTTTTGAAGATGATTGAAAATAAAATATTTTCCCTGTAGAATATAACTATATTTTGACTGTAGAATATACTATTTTGATGAATATATGTACTATATTTTGACTGTAGAATGTACTATCCATTTATACTTGTGACACCACTGGTTATTTACTGTACAATTCTATAAATGTTGTGAGATATGCATAACATTTTGACTGTAGAATATACTATATATTTGTGTATTTCTTTATTCATCATATATTGTTATCAGGTATGACAGGACGACGTGGAGGGTTCGGCAGGTCCCGAGGTAGACAGAGTGCTCCTCCGGTACTGCCTACTGTTGGTTCCGAATCGTCGTCACCCAGTACTCCAGTATATCGATCAGTCACATCTTCGACTGCGACGACGTTACATGGCAACACTCCTGGGACGAGTAGTTCCAAGCGTGATAGTACTTCCTCGTCCAAAATTCCTTCTGCTGACGAAACCATGGAGATAGATGAGCATGTAGAGGAGGTCGTGCTGACGTTGTCCCAGCATCAGCAAGATCCTCCATGCGCACCTCCGGAGGAGACGAGGACAGAGATTTGGGCCGACGGTACAAAGTAAGTCAATTAGATGGTTTAGCATCATATATATCGTGTATTTCTTTGTTCATCATATATTGACTTTTTTGATCTAAATAATTATCTCTGTAAAGATATCGTCCATCGTCGGTTCAGAGACGCCTGAGCCTATTTCTGAGGAACAACTATGGTGGCCCTTGGATCAATTACTCTGAAGCTCCGGAGGAGAGGAAGGCATTCTGGTTTGTGCACTTCAAGGTAAAAGTATATTATATAAATCCTCTAATTTATGTATATTATATAACTTATCTGTGATGCTCACTTACTAAATTATTTATTGTAGCAAACGTATTTTTATCCTTTGTACCGGGCTGAGTTGATCGAGCGAGTGTTTCCTGCCATTGCCGTCAAGCTTATCCGTGATGCTCTAGATGACCAGAAGGCTCGTGATCATGCTGGAAAACTGATCCAAGGTTGGATCACGCCTGAGCAATGGACTGCGATGAGGGCTAGATTCGACGATCCGAGCTACAAGGAAAGGTCTGAGAAGGCCAAGGCGGCTAGGCGGAATGCTGCAAAGTGATGTGGTGGCTCAATTCCGATGACGAAATATTTCTGTCGTTTGGTATGTTTTTATTTAAGATATATTATTTTAATATAAGTACGATAAAATGGTAGTAGGAAAAAATATTTAATTTTAGTACTAAATAATATATCTTTAACAGGTACAGAGGGGTGAGGATGCAAACTTGGTGACCGTCTTCTTGGCCACCAATCGCAAGGAAAAAAATCTCATTGATGAGAGGGCCTCGCCGACTTATGTAAGTATTACTTTACTTTGTGTTAATTTTAATATAACTTAGGCAATTATCGAGTATCCAAACTTTTCTAGGCCAAGTATCTTAGGCTGCATGAGCGGACGACTGCTAGTGCACCTACAGCTGGAGAGGCTGGTACTTCCTCGCAGCCCGCTCCAGCTCCGTCGGCGGACGACCTGTGGGTGACCACCGCTGGTGGTCTCCAGAGGGATACGTACTACGGTACGGGATCCTATGGCGTCCTGGTTGCGATGCAGTCATCCAGGACCTCCCCGACAAGTGCACATTCCCTACAGCCCTCGTAGTCGTCGACCAGAGTCCAGGAGGCCATTGACCATCAGATTGCGTCTCTCCGTGACGAGTTGCTGCGAAGGATGGAGGAGGAGCCCCGATCCCAGCCGCAGGCGGACGATCCGATACTCATCGCACGATTCGATATGCTCGACCGCAGAATCATTGAGCTCCGAGATTTGACAAATAATCTTAGAGCCTCGACAGAGCGCAGCGTGACGGAGCTGCAGGCATCACAGCTATCCATGGGCGAGAGGATGACGATGATGCAGGATTCATTGGTTCATATTAGTACGAGGCTATTATTTACCATGGATTCTTACAACCAGCGACTCGCAGAGTTGGAGCGAATTCGTCTTCCTGGTGCGCCTACATCGACACAGACTCCACCGACGTCACTGCTTTCTCTATCGACATCGGTATCGATTTCACGGGAGCAGTATGATATGTTCTTATCCTTCAAGCGCGCCGGTGGTCATCCTCCTGCAGATCTGTAGTAGTATAGATATTTGCATGGATATTTGCTGGATATTTGTATTCTTTGTATTATTTAGGATGAGACTCATTGTATGGATATATATTTGCTGTATTCTTTACGACGATATTTGCTTGATGTTTTATTTTCTTCAACTTTTATTATATTATTCATATTAAATATATATTAATTTATCGGTGTTGAGTGTTCAACCCAAGGGGTCGGCAAACCCAAAAAATTTAACGGAGGGTTGCTTAGGGTCTATTTGTACATATTGTGAATTAATAAACTACAGGAATAATAGTTTAGTAACAATTTAGTATTCATTTTTAATTTTTTTACTGTATAATTAGCGATATTTTTAGCGACGTTTAGCGATGTTACTAAACGTCGCTAAATACATCGCTAAGTTGTGACGTTACTACACGTCGCTAATGACATCGCTAAAAATATCGCTAAAACGTCGTTGTCCGTCGCAACTTGCTAACATGGCAGTATTGCCAGGTTATTAAAGACGTCGCTGTAACATCGCTATATAAGTCGCTAATTAGCGACGTTAAGCGACAGATGAGCACGTTGCTAATTAGCGATATTGCGTCGCTAAACGTTGCTAATCTAGCAACACATTTACGTCGCTAAAAAATGTCGGTATAGCGACGTTTTTCTTTTCAGCGACTAGCTGAAAGGCGAATTCTATAAAACATCACTAATTATGTCGATAAAAGTAATTAGCGACGTTTATTGGTCATTTAGCGATATTTTTTTACGTCGCTAATTTGACTTTTTCTGGTAGTGAGATCTTAAAACCATGCTGGTTTCCAAAGTTTAATTAAATTATCGAATAAATATTAAAATAAAATAAAATAATTATTAATTACCAAACTAAACCTATATAAAAATCAGGGTGCTCACACTTGCCCCCAAACTCTAATACCTTGACACATAACTTACCTATACTCGGCTCACTTGATAACCACTTGTTCAACACTAACACATATTACCATACTTTATATATATATATATATATATATATATATATATATATATATATATATATATATATATATATGCTTGGCAACCTATGATACCTACACTCACTTGATATTCATACTACCTAGGCTCATAGGATACACAAAATGCCTATATTGTAAAGTCAGTTCTCTACATGTAACCAATACTGTACCTATTAGACCTATTCAATAAATTCCAGGGTTAAAGTATGTCGTATCCCTTCATATTAGCATTCCGAAACTTCAAACGGAACCCATTTTCATATTCGAAAGCTCCCAAAATTATGAAAATATCGAAAAACGTTCGTCTTTCGGATACCTGATGTCACGCCCTGATCCCGAAGGTCCCGACAACGCACCCGCCGAGCGCGAATCACCGCGCCGTGGTGCTCCTGGGGGGCATATGTTGTTTGCCATCGAGGCATGATGTCGTGCGAGCCTGGGGTTGCGCTCGCACAAGGCAATATCGTTAAAGTTGTGGCTATCATCGAACCGATCGAGTACGCACGGAGGGACAATGTTACAAACAATAATACATCTGAGTATACGAGATAAAGATCAAGGCACGAGGTTCTTTGAATACAATGGCATCGTTTCATACAATTTGTTCCTCTATACAAAAGTAGCTCAAAATAATCTCGATACTGCTCAAGGCATCGACTCCAGATTTTCGAGTCCTGGGATGAGGCACGGCTATCGCTTTCACGGACGATCCAGCACATGAGAACAAGCAAATAGTTAGTGGATCAGCACTTTGGAGAAAGTACTGGTGAGTATAAAATCAACGAACAGAAGCAACACTTTCCGAAACCAACACTAAGTAAGCATGTGGCAAAATATTATATTACTAGTAATCTTGCTACTTTTACCTAGGTTCATTTCATGCAACACAGGGTTAGAGTCAGTTTACTTCTTTTGAAAACATAGCTTTGGAAACAATTTGCATATTCAAACAATTAAGCAAACAATCGGGATAATGTTCTAGCATGCAGTCCGTAGCTTGTATCGTGCACCATATTTACTAACTCTTTAGAAACACAAATTATTCTAGTGGACTGATCAATTCATTACTAAGGGCAGCAATGAAATATCAAGTGAAATATACAAGTCTAGGGGCAAAACGAGATTCAAGCATATCAAAAATCAATGCTTCACTTATTCGGTAATTCTTACCCTTCGCCGAACGGTTATCCCTGCAACAGACATACAAGTTAGCAATAATTTGCATAAACATATATGTTATATTCCATGTTCGTCTCTGCATTAAACAGTTAGGTATGCAAGAAGGCTAACCTAGCATGTGCCCTAACTACATTATGGTCCATGGGTAGCCCCATGATTAGCAGCGGTGACTCAAGGTTCAACTCTACACTAGCACGTGCATGTGTCGGCAGCTGTGACTCAAGGTTCAGCTCTTTACCAACACATACGAATACTAGTAGTTGTGACATCATGGATTCCGCACAACACTAATAGACAAAACATCCCACTAGATCTCGTAGGACCGTTTCCTCAGGATGCAACAAAATCTCTTCCAGACCGACCGATTTCCAGTGCCCCAAGAACCGTTCGAGAGATGACCCTTGTTCACAAGTTGTCCATGACCAATGCATGACATGAAACATTATGCAAGCAATCAATGATCAAGCAAAATATATCAATAATCTTTCACACAACTAATAGCACACCCCACTAGATCACAAGGACCGTACCTCAGGGTGCACTATTAGTCTCTGCTTATACGAATCGAAGACTTATAGCAGTTCGATATAGAAAAACAGGCAAGCAAAACATATATTAGCAAGCACGATATCAATTTTTATAACAACTAGCATGTAATATCTATCTCTTTCAGTACGATAGAAAACAGGCGAGAAAACTCTGTATGCAAGCATGATAGTAGTTCTTCTATCTCTTGTTACTAAAGCATGCAATTCTATTATTACTTAGTATAAGACAAAGGGACTTGTTCAAGCAATTCTTTTACTTATCTTTTTAGCATGGCAAGGGTTCGTTTGATAGCGGTGTCAGTGTAACTAAGCATGCAATATTTCTTTTCTATCTTAACTTAGCATGGCAAGGTTCTTTCTCTTTTTAGACAAGCATACAAGTTCTCTAGTTAAGCATGCAGGTTCTCGTTCTATCATTCCTAATACGAACATTATCTTATTAAGCAAACAAGCAAAAACTCAGATTCATTATTAAGGTGTGCAATAATCAGAGAATAAAGTTATGCCCACTCACTTAGATCAACCATCTTGTGGTTCGATCAAAAACTCTTCGAGAAGGCTTCCGCTCGAGCAAGCAAAGCGATATCACTTGTACATAGTGCCTACACGGAGCGGGGTACTACACCTGACACTCAAAAAGTTTTATAGAAAGTTTCAGAACGAATTTGGCCTATTAATTTATATATTTGGAAAGATAACTTCGATACGGTTCTTTTAAAAAAATTGGAGATTAATCAGAGTCCTGAGTTAGGAGTTATGGCATTTCTAAGTTGTTATGACTGCTAAAAATGATGCTGAATACTATGACAAATTTGGATTATTTTAGACAAAAGAATACATATATACACACAATTTACCAATTCCACCTATACGATCATGGTGTATCATGATACGGACCCTACGTGTCCAATTTTGGATACAAGAATGCCTTCACAACATCAAATAAATATCACTAGTCCTCATTAGGACACAATACATACACTCAATGGACACAATTGAATTTTTTCCCAAATTGAGCCCCAAAATCATGACACCAACTTAGATCTACCAAATTGAGGGATTCTCGTGCCTAGATCTACCATTGGAAAGTCAAATCTAACTATAGAAAGGTTTTTTCATGACCAAGGGGTGTTCATAACCATGAATTTGATAAAATTAAGAGAATTACCTAGTATTTTGGTAGCCTCTTTGGAGAATTCTGAATTTGGACACGAAAGGGATAAGTCGGACACGATCTTCTAGCAAGCTCCTCTCCTATGAATTTTCTTATGCTCTCCAATGCTCTAGGCCTTCGTGATGGTGAAAATGAGTGGAATTGAAAGTGGATTGAGTAAAATTGGTAGAGAATTGGATTTGCTTGGGGAAGAAAAAGCTTTGGGAAAAATGAGGCTAATGAGTGAAATAAAATGAATGGATGAGCCCTAAATTAAGCTTATCTCTTATAGTAAAGTTTGGTCATGCCAAAATATCAAATTTGTCCCTCTCCATTTGTCATGAATAGAATCTAATTAACTAAATGAAGGAATCTCTACAACTAAGAGAAATATTCTCTTTATGACAATTAAACTTAATCAATTCTAATTACTAAAGTCATGACTAACAATAATTAGCACTAACTAGCACTTGCAAATTATAATTGTTGCCACTAACTAACACTAATATAATTTTAGGCAATCACTAATATAAAATAATATAAAAAAATTAATAATATGTAAAATTATCAAAATACTTCTATGGTGGAAAGTGGTAGTTATATCCCGAAACACATATATTTCAACTAAACTTAGCGATAGCGAAGTCGAACGAGTTACTCGGGAAAGTCTTAAGGGTTATCATCTTATGAATCACAATAATACCTCCAATAGGGTCAATCAAAATCTATGTCATTTCCAATTCCACTCAAACCAAGCATTGCACTAATGTCAAGCACGGTCTATCTGATCTACCGACTAGCGTCGATGTCCTATCGTCCATTCCGTCATGTAAAACATAGCACACACTTACTATTCCAAGTCTAACTCTAAGTCTTGCTGCCCCAGTTCTATGGATTGCCCAAGCAATAATCTAAAGTCGGTCACACAATTTCTTTCACTCGGTATAGGGTTGTCTGCCTATTTACTAGATCAGCTCACAAGGTCATAGATACAGTTCATGCTCATGACTCATAGTACAAATTCGTCGCACGATATTGTCCCAATTTTTAAGGTCAAACTATTGTTCATTTGTACGGGATATTCTACCCAAGCTCGTTCACTCAGATTTTTAAACATCGAGCATAACTCATCATACTCACAATAATACGTTCGTTTGTACAGGGTCTGGGTCCGCTTAATCAAATCCATAATATATCCATGTCGCATATCAAGACTAGCGATTCACATAGTCTATCTCCTCAAACAGGTTTAATAGAACCTACATATTCATTATAAGTCTAGACCACTGTCACTACCATATTTTCTAGGAAAGGGTATTTTAGTCATTTGGTAATTAATTAAATATTATGCATGTTAAATTTTTATTTATTGTATTATTTATTTATTATTAGCATGTTAGATTTATTTTTGGACTTGTGTTAGCGGACCTAACTAGTTTAGTTTAGACTCATGGACCAACATTTAATTCTAGTTAGAATTGAGCCCAATAATTAGAAGCCCAATTATTAGGAGGATGATTAATTATGTTAAACCATTAGACTAGAAACTTTTCTCCTTAATTAATTTCTTCATGATAGGCCCCAAGGGGTATTTTAGACTTTACATAGTAGCTTGAGGGAGGGGGCAAGTGAGGCATATATAAAGGGGATGAAAACTTTCTCTCTTTTCATTTTTCATTCCAAATCTAGATCTAGAATTTCTCTCAACCAAATTCCACCAAATCTCTACCAAATTTTCACCCAATTATTTCCCAAATCACCATTGGAGGATATTAGAGTATGGATCTACAAAAAGGAAGCATAGATCTACAAGGAGGAAGCATGAATCTACAAAGAGGAGCAAGGATCTACAAGTTGAAGGCCAATTTTACCAATTTTGGAGATTTCATTGGGAATCCATCTTCCAATAGGTATAATTCAGTTTTTCTCCTTAAATTAGGTTCTAAATCTGAGAATTAACCATAAAAAATTAACCCATATGTATAGGCTACCCATAGGATTTGATTTTGTGTTCATATGAGGCCTATTGAGAAAGTTATGGTGCTTTTTGTGTCAATTTTGGAGGAATTTCGAGATTGACATTTGTTGTGTGTGTCAATTGGTCCTATAGAAAAATTTAACATGTTCTTGTGTGTTTGGGGCTAGTGTCGTGTCCATAATTAGGTACGTGTAGGTCGTATCCCATCAATTTGGTGATACGTGTTGATTTAGGGGTTTTCTCTCCGACATGGGACTTTGTACATGTCATATTTTGACACGGACACGTAGATCTATATTTGACTCTTCATATTGTTCATAAATAATATATATGACTTATTCGTGTCCTTCGGGATACCTTTGGATGTGTGGTGGACTCGTGTCGCATGCGTATCCTAGATCTAGTGGGATACGGTATGATACTCTCCATATATTTGTGCAAATTATATGTAGATCTATTTATTGTGTTCTTAATTCATGGAGGATGTAATTATATATTTATATAGATATATATATTATGGTATATATAATTATGCTTCTTGTGTCTTAGATCTATGTATTTATTATGTATGTTGTAAGTAGCTATTCTTATATATGTATGTATAATTATATATGTTAGCATGTAAATAGATATTATGAGTTGTTATAAATATAATTATATAATATGTATGGTGGATAATTATATGTACGTATATATATATATATATATATATATATATATATATATATATATATATATATATATATATATATATATATATATATATGTGTGTGTGTGTGTGTGTGTGTGTGTGTGTGTGTGTGTGTTACTATGTGTATTATGTACATAATACTATGTGAGGGTGTGTGTATAATTATTAGTAGTATTTATGCATATGATATATATATATATATATATATATATATATATATATATATATATATATGTTTTGGGTTATATATATATGGTAGATATATATATATATATATATATATATATATATATATATATATATATATATATATATATATATATATATGTTATTATATATATATTATATGTATATAAGTTTCAGCGACAGCAGGAGAGTGTCGCAATAGCAAGCATCACAACAGCAAAGAAATAGCAGCAGCGGCAACAGCTTTTCAGCGACACCAGTCAACGACAATTGCAGAAAACTGTCGCTGAAACAACAGTGTATCAGCAGAGTATCAGAAGCTTCAGCGACAGTTTTTAGTAACAGTGCAGAAAACTGTCACAAAAACTGCAGTGTATCTATATACACAACAGCTTTTCGACGACAGTAGACAGGGGCTTTTAATGACAGTTTAACAGTTTTTAATATATTAGATATTAATATATTTATAGATATATATGTATATATATGGTAATTAATATATAAGTATATATGTTCCTAATTTTCTAATTGTGGTTTAGTATACTATATGTATAATATATTTAGTTGTAGCATATAATATTATTGGAATAGTTAGTATATTTTAGTCATCTATTGTTATGAGTATCTTAGTTATATATATTATATATTTGTAGGTATGTATGTATGTACGTATATAGGTATTAGTATTTAGTGTGTAGTTGGTAGTTAGTATTTATTCTAGTTAGTACATACTAGAAGTTATATTGGATTGATATATATATACATATAGTTATTGATGAATAGTTAGTATATATATGAAGATTTTGGCAATTACCTTGAGATACCAAGGTAAGTATCAAGATATACCAAGGTATGAGTAGTAGGTATTGGCATAGTAATAGGATAGTTGTAAACTAATTATGGGTGGGTATTAGGTGACTAAAATAAGGTATATAGTATTGTATAAATACTAAATACATGGTAGTTTATAGTTATAATTGGATAGTTAATATATATATACTAGAGTGACATTACCTTGAGATACCAAGGTAAATGCCAAGGTATTAAGGATACCCAAGGTATTGGGTTTGGGTATCAAGATAGAGGTTTAGTATTGTGATACCAAGTTGGTTCGAAACCAAGGTATCTATTTAGCATTTGTAATTAGAATTTTATATATATAATATTGTTTGATATGTACATATGTGTTATATTTATCCCTTATTTGCGTATCCTGAGATACGGTATCTTAGTATCCTAAGATGTAGCTTGTATGACCTAGATTCATAGGGTGTGAGCCCAATATCTTTGAGTTAGACTCATGCAACCTAGAAATAGCTAGTTGACTAAGTTTGACTAGTTTGGCATAGAGTTGACCTAGTTTGACTATTTTGACTTAGAAATGGCTTGTTGACCTAGATGTTGATTAGTTTATCTTAATTTCTTTCCAGAACCTTGTATTAATGCAATATTTCATATATAGGTCTGTGTGACACCAGTTCGGATAGTTTGACGTACATTGCTCTGGACCACAGGCGAGTACATTTCTCTGAATATTTTTAATTCATAATATTGTATATATATGCATGTTCTAGAATTGTATACATTGATTTTTGACACAGTAATTTCATGGACTGGTGCTATATGGATCCCCTCAGAGGTGTTTTCCCCTGCCGTGTGCAACGGGTACTCAGTCACATATATTTTATCGTGTGCATCGGGTATTGACTTTCATGTGCTTCTTGTGCATCCACTATTTCGTGTGCTAGTGTGACTATATCGTGATCATGTACGTAACGTGTCATGATTGGATCCATGAGTATTGGTTGGGGAAGAGGAGTAGGAGTTGGTTATGTGATCAAAGCCCTCTTGATCTCATGTGCATGTTGATTATACACCTCACGTATAATGGAGTTACCTTTATACCTCATGTGCAACCTAAGCTGATCACATAACGAACTTGTACTCTAAATCACATAGCTAGTATTCTTGTTTTCTACTTGCAGTTTATTTCCCGTATTTACTTTTCAGTTCTTATTGTGCTTATTGCCTGTTCTTCCTGTATTGTACATTCTTATTACTTGTGTATCTTGTATCCTTTTTCTATTGCTTGTTATATATGCTCGATTATGTTATTGGAACTGATTTCAAAGCTATGTACTTCGTTATATTCCTGTCTGAAAAACATTTTTCAGAGGATCTGAGAGATTGGTGTCCGACATACCATGGACTTTGACTTATAGATGGTGCAGACTTGGACCCACTAGTTCTGGAGTGATTATCGGGAGGTTTATCCGGATCACTAGTTTTCATAGATAGTTTCTTTAATATTTTGGTACCGGATTTATTTTCGGCATATAGTATGAGATTGGATATTATTTCTATTATTGTTTATATATATTGAATGGATAGTTATGTTAGACTTCCTTGATATCTTCTCGTGCTTTAGAATGTGATTGAGTTTGTGTTGAGATATTGTTGGCAGATTTTATATTATTGTGAGATATTTAGATAGTATACTTAACCAAGACAGCGTTCTACCGCCGATGCTGCGGCGTAGGCTGGGCGTTGTTCCCGACTTGCATCCCTACACCGGGTGCGGGTCATGACACGTTTTTAGTGGTGGCCCATGCAGGTCAGGCTTCACAAGTTTTGCGATGTCGTGGTAGTACGACAACTTAGTTGTACTACTGCGTGCCTGCGATAGGATATAGGATATAGGACACTAGGATGAGAGAGGATGCTCAATCACAAATTTCTTGAGAGATTCCTGGGATGACCCTTGAGAATCTTATTACAATTTCCATTTCAAAAATTTTCTCTTGTTTCGGTTCGCTCTCACTTGTTGTTGTTAAAATTAATTCTTGGTGATCGATTGTTGAATTTGATTCTTGGTGATCGGATGATTTAAAATTCTTGGTGTTCGTTATTTAGTTTGATTTTTTGTCGAGAGAAATTTTACGGACTAAGTTACGGTATCATCTGATAACATATGTTGATGAGGACAGTGAGAAAGGTAAAACATCTACTTTGGTTATGGAGCCTAGAGTTTATCGCAGCCATATTAGCTGGCATAGCAGAAACGTAGGGACCTAAATTCGGATGTACATATCTTAGTTATAAAATTTAGAGTTTCTCGCAGCCATACCGGTTGGCGTGGTGAGGATCCTAGATGACATGATTATAGAGTTGCATACCCTAGTTATGGAATCTATCGTTTATCAAAGTTATGCTTACTGGCGTGACAAGGATTCTGAGTGTCATGATTTCTGACAGACGTGTATGATTATCAGATTGTATCTTAAATTGGTTCTTAAAGTATCATCTCACTATTTATTCATTTATGTTATTTCAGGACTTTGTTCCATTGTTCCTTAGCTTAGCAGTAGAAATACCTTCAGTTCTCTAGTTCCTTATATAGCTTATTTCTATTAAAGTCCTTGTTAGTGTGATAATTGGGAGTTACAATTAGGTCTATGTCTTGAGTATTATTATTGACTATTGAGAGTGTGACTTATGAGTCTGTAAGTGGTTCTTGGTTGGGCATGTGAGCAATAGGCATAAATCTAGGGATAACCCATAGCATAGTACTTTGTAGCACTAGTTTTATGATAGGTGTAATTATAAGTTAGTAGTTACTATAGGTAGAAGAGGGAGTAGAGAATATCAGTACTGGTTCCATGAGTTAGTATCAAAGTCAGCATACCGGTTTAGGATAATCATGAATTCATGTAGTTGGGTGATCCATATAAACAATTAAGTATCAAGGAAATTGTGTTAAAAATCAATGAAGTATGATATTCAAATTGGTGGTTGATACTTGGGTGTGTCAAGAGTATAGATATGTATATGCATCAAGAGTATTAATGAGTGTGCCATAGTGGAAAGGTATCCATAAGTGTATGGAAGAGCGTGAGGGAATAATAATACATTGTGCTAAAGTAGTAAGACTTGTGTTAAGATAAAGTAGAGCATTAATGTGAGTGGATAGGAGTGTACCAGTATATGACTAGTGATGGGTATCTCACCTAATATTGAGGCTAGTGATGTGTTGGAAGCAATAGGTGGGAGAAGTATCAAGAAATTGTGTGCATGATGTATAGTGGATGATAAGTGTCAGTGTGAAAGTTCATGAGTATCAGAAAGTGAAAGCTTGAGTGTTAATATTATGTCATGGGTTGAGAAATATCAAGATTGGTCATGAAAGATATGTAGTGTATCACTGATTAGTGTATTCTTCTGTAAAAGGTTTAAGGAGAGATACATATACATCAATAGAGATATGAAACCATATGCCTACCTTAAGGGTGAAGTGAAACATGTGTATTATAGAAGCTAATAACTAGTGCATTGGATGCAAGTGATCATGATTTCTATGAGTATGATGAGGTAATCTAATGATGAAGCTAGTATCCTAGAACCTTAAGGACATATGTTGTGTAGTTAGGAAGCTAGTGTTACTATATCAAGAGTGCTAGTGTTTCTATATCAGGGATTAGTTGAGTAATGTGCTAGTAACAGTAAGTACCTTGTGTAATGATATTGGATCCGTGTATCAGTTAATGGGTAGAAAAGCATTTGGGAGTAATAGTACAAGTGATCCAAGCAGTAGAGGAGGGAGATAATACATATATAGAAGTAAGTATATTACCTTGATAAATTTGAGTATAGAGGTTGTATGTATCAGAGAATAAACCGAAGGGTATAAGGATACCAGTAAGATGTTATGATGTTGTAATGACTAGAAGGTAATTGTGTAGTTATTGTGATACTAATGTATCAATGAGAACCTTAAGATGATTAACAAATGTTAGAGGATGAGTTACACCAAGTATCAGATAGAAAGAGATACCTAGTAATAAGAGCCGGAGTACCTCAAGTATTATGAAAGTTTAGACACAAGCATTTTAATAACTAGTATAATAATATAGAGAAGAGACATGAGTAGCTTGGTATGAGAATGACATCTAAAATACATATGAGAGCTGGTGCATTGTGTAGACAGTAACAAGATTTGAGAAGGCATCATATGAGAGTATTCAAGTTGGACAAGGGTGTGCTAATAGAACACATGATTGAAAAATGTATACAAGTGTTCCTTGCAAGAAAATAATTGAGAAATTTTGGTGATTACAAGAACAGAACAAGGAGGTAGTATCTTAGCAGTATTTTATCCTAAGTAGCAAGTGCCAGTGAGTTAAGCATATCCATGACCTAGAATTAGAGTATATCACTAGTATTTGGTAACCCTCGGTATTAAGAATATCTTGACAAGATCGATGATTAAAAGTGTATGATGGAATAGGCCACATGTGGCATAGAAGATTACGTCACCAGTAAAGGAAGATATACCAGCAGGGCAGAGACTGATTTCCTGATAGTTAGAGACTATATCCAAGTATGATTTCCCTTTCAGTAGAATGATATATACTATTTTAGATAGTGATTGATGGGGTTTGACCATAGTAAGATTTGTATGAATAGGATATGACTGGCCCAAGAGAGAGGGGTGAGAGTTTTAATTTCGAGGACGAAATTCTTATAAGGGGGTAGATTTGTCACTACCATATTTTCTAGGAAAGGGTATTGTAGTCATTTGGTAATTAATTAAATATTATGCATGTTAAATTTTTATTTATTGTATTATTTATTTATTATTAGCATATTAGATTTATTTTTGGACTTGTGTTAGTGGACCTAACTAGTTTAGTTTAGACTCATGGACCAATATTTAATTCTACTTAGAATTGAGCCCAATAATTAGAAGCTCGATTATTAGGAGGATGATTAATTTTGTTAAACCATTAGACTAAAAGTTTCCCTCCTTAATTAATTTCTTCATGAGAGGCCCCAAGAAATATTTTAGACTTTACATAGTAGCTTGAGGGAGGGGGCAAGTGAGGCCGATATAAATGGGATAAAAACTTTCTCTCTCTTCATTTTTTATTCCAAATCTAGATCTAGAATTTCCCTCAACCAAATTCCACAAAATCCCTACCAAATTTCTACCCAATTATTTTTCAAATCACCATTGGAGGATATTAGAGCATAGATCTACAAGAAGGAAGCATAGATCTACAAGGAGGAAGCATGGATCTACAAAGAGGAGCAAGGATCTACAAGTTGAAGGCCAATTTTACCAATTTTGGAGATTTTATTGGAAATCCATCTCCCAATAGGTATATTTCATTTTTTCCCTTAAATTAGGTTCTAAATATGAGAATTAACCATGAAAAATCAACCAATATGTATAGGCTACCCATAGGATTTGGTTTTTTGTTCATAGGAGGCCTATTGAGAAAGTTATGGTACTTTTGTGTCAATTTTGGGGGAATTCCGAGATTGACATTTATTGTGTATGTCAATTGGTCCTATAGATCAATTTGACATATGCTTGTGTGTTTAGGGCTAGTATCGTGTCCACAATTGGGTACATGTAGGTCATATCCCATCAATTTGGTGATACGTATTGATTTGGGGGTTTTTTCTCTGACACGGGACTTTATACATGTCATATTTTGATATGGACACGTAGATCTATATTTGACTCTTCGTATTATTCATAAATAATATATATGACTTGTTCGTGTCCTTCGGGGTATGTTTGGATGTGTGGTGGACTCGTGTCGCATGCGTATCCTAGATCTAGTGAGATACGTTGTGATACTCTCCATATATTTGTGCAAATTATATGTAGATCTATTTATTGTGTTCTTAATTCATGGAGGATGTAATTGTATATTTATATAGATATATATATTATGGTATATATAATTATGCTTCTTGTATCTTAGATCTATGTATTTATTATGTATGTTAGCATGTAAATAGATATTATGAGTTGTTATTATTATAATTATATAATGTATATGGTGGATATATATATATATATATATATATATATATATATATATATATATATATTAATATGTATGTTACTATGTGTATTGTGTACATAATACTATGTGAGGGTGTGTGTATAATTATTAGTAGTATTTATGCATATGATATATATATATATATATATATATATATATATATATATATATATATATATATATATATATATATATATATATATATATATATATATATATATGTATATTATTATGTATAGTTATTTGTATGTAATAATATTATGAGAGTGTAGGTATATTTATGGTAGTATATATGTATTGGTATATATATATATATATATATATATATATATATATATATATATATATATATATATATATATATATATGTTTCAGCGACAGCAGGAGAGTGTCGCAACAGCAGAGAAATAGCAGCGACAGCAGTCAGCGATAGTTGCAGAAAACTGTCGCTGAAACAACAGTGTATCAGAAGCTTCAGCGACAGTTTTTAGTGACAGTGCAGGAAACTGTCACAAAAACTGTAGTGTATCTATATACACAGCAGCTTTTCGGCGACAGTAGACAGGGACTTTTAATGACAGTTTGACAGTTTTTAATATATTAGATATTAATATATTTATAGATATATATGTATATATATGGTAATTAATATATAAGTATATATGTTCCTAATTTTCTAATTGTGGTTTAGTATACTATATGTATAATATATTTAGTTGTAGCATACAATATTATTGGAATAGTTAGTATATTTTAGTTATCTATTATTATGAGTAACTTAGTTATATATATTATATATTTGTAGGTATGTATGTATGTACGTATATAGGTATTAGTATTTAGTGTGTAGTTGGTAGTTAGTATTTATTCTAGTTAGTACATACTAGAAGTTATATTGGATTGATATATGTATACATATAGTTATTGATGAATAGTTAGTATATATATGAAGATTTTGGCAATTACCTTGAGATACCAAGGTAAGTATCAAGATATACCAAGGTATGAGTAGTAGGTATTGGCATAGTAATAGGATAGTTGTAAACTAATTATGGGTGGGTATTAGGTAACTAAAATAAGGTATATAGTATTGTATAAATACTAAATACATGGTAGTTTATAGTTATAGTTGGATAGTTAATATATATACTAGAGTGACATTACCTTGAGATACCAAGGTAAATGCCAAGATATTAAGGATACCCAAGGTATTGGGTTTGGGTATCAAGATAGAGATTTAGTATTGCGATACCAAGTTTGTTCGAAACCAAGGTATCCATTTAGCATTTGTAATTAGGATTATATATATATAATATTGTTTGATATGTATATATGTGTTATATTTATCCCTTATTTGCGTATCCTGAGATACGGTATCTTAGTATCCTAAGATGTAGCTTGTATGACCTAGATTCATAGGGTGTGAGCCCAATATCTTTGAGTTAGACTCATGCAACCTAGAAATAGCTAGTTGACTAAGTTTGACTAGTTTGGCATAGAGTTGACCTAGTTTGACTATTTTGACTTAGAAATGGCTTGTTGACCTAGATGTTGATTAGTTTATTTTAATTTCTTTTCAGAACTTTGTATTAATGCAATATTCCATATATAGGTCTGTGTGACACCAGTTCGGACAGTTTGACATACATTGCTCTGGACCACAGGCGAGTACATTTCTCTGAATGTTTTTAATTCATAATATTGTATATATGCATGTTCTAGAATTGTATACATTGATTCCCGATACAGTAGTTTTACGGACTGGTGCTATATGGATCCCGTCAGGAGGTGTTTTTTCCTGCCGTATGCAACGGGTACCCAGTCACATGTATTTTATCGTGTGCATCGGGTATTGACTTTCATGTGCTTCTTATGCATCCACTATTTCGTGTGCTAGTGTTACTATATCGTGATCATGTACGTAACGTATCATGATTGGATCCATGAGTATTGGTTGGGAAAGGGGAGTAGGAGTTGGTTATGTGATCAAAGCCCTCTTGATCTCATGTGCATGTCGATTATACACCTCACGTATAATGGAGTTACCTTTATACCTCATGTGCAACCTAAGCTGATCACATAACGAACTTGTACTCTAAATCACATAGCTAGTATTCTTGTTTTCTACTTGCAGTTTATTTTTCGTATTTACTTTTCAGTTCTTATTGTGCTTATTGCCTGTTCTTCCTGTATTATACATTCTTATTACTTGTGCATCTTGTATCCTTTTTCTATTACTTATTATATATGCTCGATTATGTTATTGGAACTGCTTTCAGAGGTATGTACTTCGTTCCATTCCTGACTGGAAAATATTTTTCAGAGGATCTGAGAGATTGGTGTCCGACATACCATGGACTTCGACTTATAGATGGTGCAGACTTGGACCCACTAGTTCTGGAGTGATTATCGGAAGGTTTATCCGGATCACTAGTTTTCATAGATAGTTTCTTTAATATTTTGGTACCGGATTTGTTTCCGGCATATAATATGAGATTGGATATTGTTTCTATTATTGTTTATATATATTGAATGGATAGTTATGTTAGACTTCCTTGATATATTCTCGTGCTTTAGAATATGATTGAGTTTGTGTTGAGATATTGTTGGCAGATTTTATATTATTGTGAGATATTTAGATAGTATAGTTAACCAAGACAGCGTTCTACCGCCGATGCTGCGGCGTAGGCTGCACGTTGTTCCCGACTTGCATCCCTACACCAGGTGCGGGTCGTGACAACCACCAAGCCATTATTCAATTCTAAATCTTCGATCTCAATCATAACTGTAAGTCATCCAACAAGATTCATGTATCCGTTCAAAAAACTATCAAGCGTGTCTTACTCCATGTTCTAGACTAACTCATCCACGAAACACTTTCGATTCACTTGTATTCTCAAACTCGTCTTATCGTGTCGAACCACAAGTCAAGACGATCCTTCAATTATCACGCTCCGGTCTCCCGCAAGTTCGATCATCCCCGTTGAATGTGAGATCACCACGCCACACTCTCGCTGGATAATCATCCTAATCTGGACGTGATGCATGCGTGAGCATGGAATTACGCTCACATAAGACAAGAATGTCAAATGTTATGGTTATCATCGAAACGATCAAGACACCTTATCGTTACACTTTTGTTTCATCCAAGTTATATATATATATATATATATATATATATATATATATATATATATATATATAGTCATGTTCATCCATGTCATGATCATAATTCGTCTAGCCAAATCGTCCAACTTCAGTGTTACCGTTCGATCAAATATGTAGTCTACTTCTAATATTCCTCAAACGACTAAGTTTAAATCCTCAAGCCAAAGTCTATCTACCTTCATTACGTTCTATTTCATTAGTTCATCTGAATAATTATCGAACATTTTACTGCGAGTTCGATCATCCCTACTGGATATGAAATTACCACGCCGGCGCTTCCGTGGGATAATCATTCTCATCCGGACCTGATGTCGAGTATTTTCTTTCGAACTAGATTCAAGATCGTTCTTCCAAACTTCCGATCGAATCTGTTATCGCTCATCTCTTTCATCGAACCACAATATTCTTTTTACTTGTATCAATTCATGCTATCTTCCAACTATCAATACCATATCAAGTCTATTAATGATTCGAAACCACAATATCCATTCTTAAGCTAACTTCTATCGAGCGATATCCAACTCAAGTTTAATCTATTTTGATTCAATTCAAAATTGCACGCATGATCCATCAAGTTTTTTCAACCAAGGTATTGATTCCATTACCTTGAATCCCTATTCGATATAAGCCTTATCACTTGTTCAACATATTCTCAATCGTTCGAACCAACTATCGAATAAGATCTTCGAATTCGCTTGAACATTTCCAAAATGATCCATACACCACTCAGGAATCGAGTCATCCAATTAAATCCCCAATCGTGTTCGCATCGCTCACTCGCATATCCAATTCGTTCCTTAGAACTCCAACATGATACTTAAGCATCGCTTCGATAAATCTTAGTCTCTTATTATCCTTATTTATAGTCATCCAATAAACCATATTTGATTTATAACTTATTAACACGAATAATTGTCCGAACTATTCCTCAAAATCTAAGCACGATATACTATATTCGCCTTAGCGATAATCTGATAATGTTTCTATCGGTTGCCATTCTAAGTCTGACTTATCCTTATCTGAACTATATCCCAATCTCGCTCGCAACTTGCTCACACCAAAGGGTCTTGGCGTGCTATTCTCAACCCAACTTAGCCGAAAGGTTGTGTGCATAGCTAACCGTCCAAATGATATTCCATCTAGCACACAGGTATTCGAGTTCGCATATAACTTGCCAATTCTAGCATGAGTCTAAACCCATAAAGTCTATCACAGGTCGGCACAATGGTCTTCGCATAACTATCTCATTCAAGCAATTATATTAATCACAAGCACTTTTCAAAAATATTTAGACCCATTGTATGGAACATAACCCCCGAACGAGCTTTCAAAACTGAAAGATTTGATACGAAGTCCATGGACGTAAAGCCATGCTCCGATACCAATATGTCACGTCACGATCTTCCGCAGGATCGGCCGTCCCTGCTAGGCGCGAATCACCACGCCAGTACTCCCGCGGGACGATTGTGTCCATCAGGACGTGATGTCGCACGAGCACAAGCTGCGTCCGAGCAAGGCCATGAATCCAACAAGAGAAGAAATAGCTAATCAAAGAGTCGCACAGATAGTCCGTATGGAGCAAAATAAGAAACGAACAGATAATTGGTAACAAGTTCACAGAGTCGTCATAGCGGAAGCATTGAATAACACAAGTATGGAAGTAAAACAAGCACTTTATTGATATTGAATCAATGTTACAAGAGGCACTAGGTCAAAATTATAAGTCGCTCAAGTCCTCTCTCTCGAAACAATAAAGGCGTGCCAAGAGGCTTATAACATGAAATGATTCATAGGCGATATTCCAACATGTCTTCATATGTGATTCAGCTCCGGATGCGACACTCCAAGGCTCCAGAGCGAACTCTACACCTTAGCGCGAATGGGGGGTATCCGCACCGAACAAGATTCTCCCGCACCCTACAAGCAATCTCGTGGGTTATCAGTACATGAATGCACTGGTGGGGAGGCTTCTCGCCCGCTCGACAAATCCAAACACGCTATATAGGTTCTGTGTACCATATATTAAGTTATCTTTCTAGTCTTACCTTAGGATCAGTTTCATGGCATAATGTAAAGCCTAACTCGTGTGGCAGTGCACCGTGCGATATAAGAGTAGTACGACAAGACTTACCAACTTACCATTTATCCTTCCCTGTATAGAGATAAACCAAATTAAATCAAGCACGAATATATATATAAAGATGAAATTCAAGGACTCACATAAGCAAACACAATTGTCACGAGCGGGTTCTGATTCAGGTGCATGAGTTATATGGATACTCAGGTGTGTTAAACTAGATGTCTTAGGTATTCAGATACAGATATAGATACATATGTGTTACTCAGAGCAGCCGCCTATAATACAATGACTCGCATGCGGGTTGCCGCAATCGAGTCAACTTAATCTATATGACAGGGGTCACTGGCATAACTTCTATAGTGGACAATGTAGTGTTTGGATAAACAAAGTGAGAGGTTTATACGAAACCCTTTTTGCTTACAAACGAGAAAAGAGTACAATTAATCCTATACGAGGATGTTAAGCACAATAAAATAATTCGGGGGAGTATTGCTATGGAAGTCTGATCTGCGGTCGATCACTTTGTTCCGTGGACTACACAATAATGAAGAAGTGTTGTAGAAGAAGAAGAAGCTTCAAACTTTCTCTGAACTGAAGGCAAAAGCCGGTCAAAGGAAAGTTGTAAGTAGGATCGAATTCCTTTTGCCAAAGTTGTTAGCCAAAACTCTCTGTCTGTGCTCTTTTCTCTCTCTGATCTGATTGTGATTGTGCCTTTGTCTGTCTTATTTCTGGTCCGACTAGGAGTCTCTATATATAAAGATTAACCCAATAACTACCTGGTTGGCGTAAAAGCCAAATAACTGTCTCATTGGCGTAAAAAGCCAAACTGTGAAGAAGATTGCCTCCTTTACGCTGCGGTTATAATAACTACTACCCACGTTTAAATGATCCTCTGAATCTGCATATGACACATATCCCTTTATAAGGTAACGCGTATAACTGCTTCTCGAAGATCATGGCATGCAAGCCACATAGGTAACTGCCCCTGCGTAAAGATGGTTGGCGTAAAACTTGATGATTCATGAATAATAGATAACCAACGTAAAATAGCCAATTATCCTTCACGACTGAGGTTTTGAGCGTATTTTGGGCTAAATAGCCTTATCATGTACCTTTGCAAATATAGCCGAGTCGGCATATTTCGAGGAGATAGCATACGGCGTACTCCTATAGTTGAAAATAGCCTGGTTGGCATAAAATGCAAGGATGGTGATGCGAGCGTATTAGTCACAGTTTTAGCTTTCCCAGTCATGACAAATAGAACAAAAATCTCGTGCATTAAATGCAGAAATATGCCCAAATCTCGTGCATTAAATGCAGAGATATGCCTCAATCTCTGTACAGGAAAAAGCTTTTGACGTGGCGTCTGATTTTGTCTTATCTTAAGCGTAAAAACTTATTTTCATCAATGTAGAATAGGCAGCATATTCTGAAGGCTCCATTTCTCTTCCTTTGAACGCGTAAAAATGACTTGTATCAAGAAATATGTTACAAAATGACAACCTGGATCTCTGTGCCAAAATCATCATAACAGCTGTTCTCTCTGATCATCGTGCAGTACTTTTGTCAGATGTCAGGTTCACTGATTTGTCTGACAAATTTATCCGAGGAATACGAAGAGTTCCTCGTACAACTTTACGCTGTATTAAAAATAACGTATTTTAAACTTTACGCTGGAAGGTATAGCAACCTTTTACGCAGAACGGCCTTGAGACTCTGCTTTATGCGGACAACTCTGAAGCCATTTTTTACGCCACAGAGCCTTGAAGCTCTGTTTTACGCGTACAGCTCTGAAGCCATATTTTACGTCACACAGCCTTGAAGCTCTATTTTACTCGTACAGCTCTGAAGCCATATTTTATGCCACATCGCCTTGAAGCTCTGTTTTACGCGTACAACTCCGAAGCCACATTTTATGCCACACAGCCTTGAAGTTCTGTTTTACGCGTACAGCTCTGAAGCCACATTTTATGCCACACAGCCTTGAAGCTCTGTTTTACGCGTACAGCTCTGAAGCCACATTTTATGCCACACAGTCTTGAAACTCTGTTTTACGCGTACAGCTCTGAAGCCATACTTTACGCCACACAGCCTTGAAGCTCTGTTTTACGCGAAGAGGGTATAAAACCCCTAAATTCTGAAAACCGTAATAATTTTTTATTAATTATTTAATTAAATTATAGTAATTATGAGCTAAATAGAGGAAAAAGAATTTATTTAATTTTTATTTGAGGTGTTTGTACATTTAGGGGATTTATGGAGCCATTATAAATTTTTTCTAATTTATTACATGTAGGAGATCATTTGGACAGTTGTTAGCTTAATGGTATGCACAAATATAATTTCTAAAATTTTTATAGGTATATATATATATGTATATATATAATTATATATACATATATATATATATATATATATAATTTTATATATATATATATATATATATATATATATATATATATATATATATATATATATATATATATATATATAGTTTAAAAGAAAAAAAAAGAAAAAAAAAGAAATTAGAAATAAAGAAAGGAAAAGAAAAGAAAAGAAAAGAATTTAAATTTCTATTGGATCTAAAACCCCTAACGAATTCTAACCCGTTAACCCCTTAACCCACTACCCACTAGCAAAGGGAAAAATTAACAGCAGTAGTAGCAACCGCTTAACCCATTCCTTCCCCCCCTCCGCGTGTACTCGACCCCTTTCCCCCGCGAATGACTCATCCCCCGCCGCCTCTCTCCTTCCCTTTATATAAACACTTCCCAAACTCAAACCCTACTCCATCTTCTTCCATTACAGCCACCGCCCAGCACAGATGCCGCCTCTAGCCGCTGCGCCGTCCGCCGGAGCCGCCCCGTTCGGCCGCGCGACGTCCGCCATTCTAGCTCACCGAGACAGGAAATACACAGCAACGTACCTGTTTTCTCGTCACTTTTTTTGTCTCCTCGCTCGACCAAACTCGATCCCGTCTTCACCGGTATAATCCCCACCTATCCCTCTCTAAATCTTGTGTATTAGTTTACCTCATTCAGCGCACAAACCTAGGCAAAAACAACGTCCAAGTTGACGAAAAATGATAACTTTTGGGTATCACAGAAAACTGCGGTAACTATCTATGTTCACGGACTCGTATCTTCCTCCACAGATATCCGAATTCAGTTTTTCTTTTGGGTATATGAAGATCACCTAACCTAGTTTAATTTTTGTAATTTACAATAATTTATTAACTGTCGTGTGTAGAATTAAACCAGTTGAAAAATCTTGAAAATATACTTTTTCTAAATTCCAGAAATTGTGATACGGAGCGCGCCCCGCCAAACGGGACCGCCCCGTCGTATACCAAGTGTACCAAAAGGTGCGCGCAGTATACCCGGACATGTGAGATTTTGAGAAAACTGATTTGGACGCGTGTGTGCGTCGAAATCAGCCCGTATCCGCAAGAAATTCTGTGTCGCAACTTTTGCAAAAGCAGTGTGTATTTTGTGCACGCTCGTCAGAATACGACGAAACTTACACTACTGGACTTGTGGTATCGCGCCGGTCCTGTGACCCAATTTTCATGCAATTCTGAGACAGTTGACCAAGTCGCCAATTGGCGGGCCCCACGGTTGACTTTTTGGGCAAAATTGTGTTCGGCTCATCGAAATTCATATTTGGACATACCATTGAGTTCGTACTGACATTTAGAGTTTGTTTGACCTATAATTTGTCCTATTTAGAGACTGTTAACTGTGGCACGTTTTTCGGTGCAAAGTGGGCCATACGTGGACCCACTTCGACCGAAATTATCGTTTTGCCCCTGGTCCAAATTGATGAAAGGGTAGTAATTTTTAGCTATTTTGCTGATTCCGGAAACGTTGGTGATATCTATTTCAGCATCCGGAGACGTTTGTTCGGAGGCCTTAGTTTCAGATTCCGTGTCCTAGACATCTGGATGTTACATTTTGCAGCTTCTTGCCAGGCAAGTATACCTTGCTATTTGTACTGTATTTATATTCTATATGATGCATGCATGTTTATTTTTATTTATTTTAGTTTATTTATTTTAACTGTTATATAAACTGCGCGTCCAAGGAAACTTGGGTGCAACGACGGTGTCGTCGTATTATGGTTTTATTTATGTATATGCATTGGACCTACTTTATAAGACTACCCATTTTTTGAGGCATTTTATGTTTCATTGGCAATGACACTATTCTTACACGAGTGTGAGTTACATGTAGGACACGGACTTGCGTACTCGGCTGGCCACTGGTACGTATAGGTCGTGCGACGGATAGGGATAACTGCCGATAGAAACTTTGTATGCTAGTAGACCTGGCAGTTATTAGAGGTATTATAGTGTCATGGATGTGACATGCTTAGAGCATGGGGTGGGGAGAACAACAAGTAAGGCATTTGGGCTCCTTTGCACTTTTTCCCTTGTAACCAGTACGCTCCGCCGGAGATGCGCGGTCATGATGACCACTATATATTATATATTATCAGGCGGCATCTGCCGTTCAAAAGATGACATGCTTTGTAGGCCCCTGGATCTCCAAGAGAACCATGCCAATCCTATTTTTAGCCAGATAGCCCACTTGGTGGAAAGTTGTTCTCAAACTGTATTCACTTAGATGGTTAGGCGACCCCATTGGATGTTTACTTTTCAGTACTTTATTGGCATATTATTATGTATCTTGTTACGTCCCTCTGAGGACTTAGTCCCTTTCCAGATATAGACGAGCAGGAGTATCCGCAGGAGTATGGATCTGGACCTGATGCTACTTGCCAGACTGAGGAGGTCTTACCTTCGGAGTATCTGTGATTTATTACCGCTGTTTGGAAATCCTTGTTGCTACTCTTTTAGAGACTTTTATCTTATATTAGAATTAATTCCCTTCTCTCTTTTAGTAGTTTCAGTATAGTCATTTTGTAGTGGATTTGTTTCCATACGACTATCATACTTGATACTCAACTTTAATATTCAGTTATTGTTCAGTTATTTACCTCATTTATCTCTTTATTGGTGCTGTGGATGAGATATAGATTACATGTGACTTGTTGTGACAGTATATTACCACTGGTGGATTGGATATTCATGTACAGCGTACGTGTGTATATGGTTTCCATACATTGGAGTTCGTATACATACGGCTGGCGTGTTACCTATTCCTAGTCCTACGTATTTTGGGACTGGGGCATGACAGAGGGACTTCATGTATTTGGGGGTTTTGACTGTATAATACGCGTACAATTCCCCAGCGTATTTTATGCTTCTACAAGACCCCCTTCAAAGTTTTCAAATTTCTCGTAATTTGAAATACTTTGAATGAAGCATGAAATGGTCAACTTTGACCCGTTCTTCAAGGCTACTTTTTCGGCTACATTTAAGAAGTCGTTGGAATTTGTATGTTCTCTTCTGCCTATACAAGGGCAAGCAAATGAACTTGGCTTTCCATACTTCCTTCACCTGACTGCTGAGATTCATTGGGCTGAACTGAGAAAGAAGAAGATTATGTTCTTCCAGCATGTAAGAAGCCGTAAAAAGAGACGTCTTCGAGCAAATATTCTCTGCAATGATGGATCATGGAGGAATATCATAGCTTCCTTTGCTCGAGAAAATCAGTGATTTTATATGGCAATTCGCCAAAGAGAGAGGAAGGGTCGCATTAGACCACACAACTTGCTAGCTGTATTTTCCCCTATTATGAAGCTGGATCCTGGGATGCAGCTCGGCCGTGTCTTCTAGTATTGTGTTGGGTCTGAATCCCAATCACAATTCTAAGCATGGTCGCCGATGACGTATGTAGGGTGGGCTTGAATAATTTAAACAGGCTCAGTTTTGTATCCACCCCCCATTCACCATTTTCTTGGCACCCGGCATATAAGAGCCGAAGAAGTGTCGTAGAAGAAGAAATGAAGATCTCCATCAGATGAGAACCTAGCGTAATAGATTCCCATCGTGATCTTGAATATTAATGAAAAATCCTTTGTAAAATGGATTTCCATCATATATAATCATGATCTTGAATATTAATGAAAAATCTTTTGTAAAATGGATTTTTATCATATGTAATCATGATTAATAAACTTGTCTTCTTTTACGCACTATTGATTTGCCATGTTGCTGTGAGGACGTCTGGTAATACGCAGCTTCGACATGCTTGAGTAATTTTTATGCAGACTCTGATAAATATGCATCCAGTCACGTTCCAACTTTTACGCATAAAGGAAGATGCGTAAAAACTTTTTTGGCATTAGATCCAATTATCATATTGTTTTAACGAGGAGTCATGTAGAATTCTGAACTGTCATTTCATCTTGTTCAGAATATCATCTTCAAAAATGGCTTCTCGAAAGATTCTCGAGACAGGGCAAGAAATGTCCGTCGGACAGGCCATTCTTGAACTAGATGTAAAAGATCTTGGCTAAACCTCGAATGAACTAGAAATGGCCAAAGAAGAAGAGTCATCTCTAATGAAGATAGACATTTTCAGGGAACTCTTTGGCCCTTCGTCTGATGAAGTCCTCTCGACTGAAGGAGAAGAGAAGTTTACTGAATACTTGTCGTCTGTTTGCAAACGCTGATATTTGCGTATTTTAGGCCTTTGCAATGTTTGTAAACAATGTGGAATCAAAAGAGCATTTTCTGCGTAAACTCTTGTGACTAGCTTTCTCGAGCGTAAAACTCAGATTATCAATATATACGCGTATTCTGCTAACTAATCTGTCCCGCGTAATTTAAGATTTTTGTTTTGCGCATAAAATCATCGATCCGTAGCATCTGAGCATAAAATCATAGATCCGTAGCCGCTGAGCGTAAAATCATGGATCTGTAGCCTCTGAGCGTAAAATCATAGATCTGTAGCCTCTGAGCGTAAAATCATAGATTTGTAGCATCTTGAGTGTAAAATTATAGATTTGTAGCCTCCGAGCGTAAAATCATAGATCCGTAGTCTCTGAGCGTAAAATCATAGATCTGTAGAATCTGAGCATAAAATCATAGATCTGTAGCCTTTGAGCGTAAAATCATAGATTTGTAGCATCCGAGCATAAAATCATAGATCTGTAGCGTCTGAGCATAAAATTTGAGCATAAAATCAGGGATCCGTTACGCAGCATGACTATCTGTCTTCCTTTTCAAATAATCGGCTGACGTGGTCCAAAATCATAACTGATTATGATAAGATCAGATTTGGTTAAGGATTCAAAGAGTTATTTGAACTCTATAAATAGACCTAGGTCATGAGAGAGAAAAATCCTTCATCTCTTTCTGAAAGAGAAAAAAAACTCTTCGTCTCTTTCTGAAAAACCTCATATTTGCCATGGCACCAAAACAGACCTCCGCCGCTAAAGGAAAGAAAGCCGCTTCATCATCTCGCTCCTCTGCTCAAGCACGAGCGACTCCTACTAGGCCAAGCGAGTCTCGTTCTGAACGAAGTGCTCCGCCGTCTTGCTGTGCACCGGGTATCACAGGTAAAAACTTTGAGAGGAATAAAACCCTTCGCACACGTTATACGTGTATGCGCAAATACGCCCACATTTTAATGTGTCAGCGTAAAACTCCATATTTTGCAATCTGGCGTAAAACCTCAGACTGTCAAATTTTGGCGTATACTGCAAACCTTGCGTTTTACGCACTGGAAGTAAATTCCAGCGTAAAACTCTATATTTTGCAATCTGGCGTAAAACTCAGACTGTTAGGTTTTGGCGTATACTGCGAGATTGTAGCACCTTACGATTTACGCACTGAAAGTAAATTCCAGCGTAAAAACTGACTTATTCTCTTGCTTTTTTGCAGTGGACCTACAGATCCCTCCTCTGGCTGAAGTAATGGGTTCTGCTGCTGGAATGTTAAATTCCAACTACTTGGAAGACTTGTCCCATGTGTCTTTCCCCATCTCTGGCAACGAGTATCCTCAAGAAAGGGGAATTATGATCTCAGCCCAAGGAGAAAGAATGTTGCTGAGTATGATCAGTGGGGAACCCTTGACATACATAGATGGAACCGAGTATAAGAAACCAGCTTTCTTATTTGGGGATGTTATTGCTAAGCAATCCCAAACAAAGCCCAAGAAGGAAGATTGGGTATTTTCTGCTGAGGGCACGGTTATGTACCTGCCAAAGATGTCCAAAGATTACCCTATTTCTGCATTCTTCCATGCTACACATCCCAGAAGGATGGCATGGACTCTGACTCCTGATTTTCATGGTCAGCCAGGGAAGATCTTTTATAAGAAAGGATTAAACCGAGGATCCTTTGTAAGTAGTCCCTCAGGCCCTATTATGCCCTTTAGAGTATTACTACCAGGCAGCGTCCCTAGTGAAGACTCCTCTTTGATCCAGCCATTTCAAATGGCAACTTTCTGCAGTGAATTCATGGAGCAGGGAGGAGTATATCCCATGATTAACCCTCGCACAAGTGGATGGCTTAACCCTCACAATCTTCGATGGACCAATTTAACTGCATGGGCCCTGAAGCACTTTCAAATGGAGCTAGAAAGTATTAACTTATTTGAGGCTGTGAGTGCCAGTAGTGTTGGGCTGCCTATCAACACCAATTTGTTCTTAGCTTTGATGGAGCGATATAACTCGCTCACTGGGACTTTTGCCACTCCAATAGGTGAGTTGGGCCTAGCACTTCATGAGATGGCAGACATCTCAAAGCTGCCAATGGGAGACATCCCTTATGAAGAATACGTCCCCACCAACAGAGAGTTGAAGGATACAAACCCTCGGGTAGTGGCTGTATACCAAGAGATGATGAGCCACTATCTTGCATGCACCACTTTTTACAGAGAGCCTTCTGATTTAGCCCATATTAATAAATGGGTATCTTACCTTTTCTTCCATCAGGCTAGAAATGCCAAGCAGGACAAGGTTGTAGATAGTAAAGACAAACCTTTGAACCCTCTGAGCATTCTTAATGCCAACACAATCGATGACCTTATTGAAGATGCAGAGGCTCCAAATTGTGTTCTGAATGAAGACATAGATGGTTATCCTGCAGGAACCAAAGCCTATAGTTAAATGAGGCATTGTCGAAGCCTCTGTCAAAAGAAGCTCAACTGGCTAGCTTCCTTTATATTTGGCTACGCCGATGGGTGGTGCCTGGCATTGCGTCTGCGGATCGTATTCATCGAAACACCCTATGGCCCGCAGTGCGTCTGGTATTTGGAGCAAGACTGGGTCTGCTCCCTGCCATGGTGTGCAGGATACAAGCAGGCCTGAGGGCTATTACTGATGGGCTGCTGGCCGATACTACACAGCGCGAAGGATATCCCAGAGTGGAATTACCAGTCTTATATCTGATGGGATGGTTAATCCTTCACAACACCGGAGTGATGTCTCCCGAATCTGCCAGTAGTTCGGGCAATAACATCTTGTTGAATTACAAGAATTCTTTTTGGAATGTGACTAGCGTCATAGATTGTCGACTAGCACTGAATTTTGCCCATAGTTGAAAATTCTTCTGCACCGTTCCCCCCGTACATATCAATCAGCAGGGGGCTAAATGTACCTAATAAAAAAGAAATTCTTGTAATTGGAACATATCTTGTTAAACCGCCCATAAGAACCATATTCTGACTTTTTTCTGGTGAATATCCAACAATAGGTTCCATCGAATGAATAACGGAACCAGATCCCAAAAACAATAAAGCTTTCGAATAGGCATGAGTAATCAAATGAAATAAAGCAGCTCTATAAGAACCTATACCTAGAGCTAACATAATATAACCCAATTGAGACATTGTAGAATAAGCTAAACTTCTTTTAATGTCTCGTTGAGCAAGAGCCAAAGTAGCTCCTAATAGTACTGTTATTATGCCTATTAAAGAAATAAAATTCATTATGTAAGGTATAACTATGAAAAGAGGAAGAAGCCGAGCTACAAGAAAAATTCCTACTGCTACCATAGTAGCCGCGTGTATAAGAGCTGAAATGGGTGTAGGTCCTTCCATAGCATCAGGTAACCATATGTGAAGGGGAAATTGTGCGGATTTCGCAACTGCACCAAGGAATAAAAAAGAGGCACACAGAGTAACAAATAAAGAATTGACTCCATTATTATGAAGCAAATTATTAATTATTTCGAACAAATCTCGAAATTCGAAACTACCTGTTATCCAATAAAAGCCTAAAATTCCTAATAATAAACCAAAATCCCCTATACGGTTGGTTACAAAAGCTTTTTGACAAGCACTTGCTGCAATTGGTCGCGTGAACCAAAAACCTATTAATAAATAAGAACACATTCCTACAAGTTCCCAAAAAATATAAATTTGTATTAAATTGGAACTAGTAACTAATCCCAACATAGAAATATTAAAAAAACTCATATAAGCAAAAAATCTCAAATACCCTAGATCGTGAGACATATAATTGTCACTATAAATAAAAACCATGATTCCAACAGTAGTAATCAATATTGACATAATAGAAGTAAGTGAATCGATCAAGTGTCCGAATTCTAAAGAAAAATCATTATTGATGGTCCAAGACCATAGATATTGATAGATAAAACTTCCATTTATTTGCTGAATAGCAAAATTGGCCGAAAACACCATAGCTATACTTAACATCAAAACACTCGGAAAAGCCCACATACGACGAATATTTTTTGTTGCTGTGGGAATAAGCAGAAGTCCAAATCCCATTGACATAGTAACTGGAAATGGAAGAAAGGGTATTATCCATGCATATTGATATGTATGTTCCATAAAAAACAAATTTTCATTTTTTTCTTATAATTATTTCCGATTCACCAATTTTGATCTCTTTCGAAAAGAACAATAATAAATCAACAATAAAAATATATAAGAAACCCTTTAATATTTTTATTTTTTATTATTCTGAACTATCTTTTTATCAAATATAGAAAATATTAAAAAAGTGACAGTTGGTTAGTCAAAAGGAATGACTAGGTAAAATTGATTACTTAGTTATTAACTTTAAGTATCTAAAAAAGTATCTAAAGAAAGATATCTATCTATTAAGACAGAGAATACATATGTGATTTAAAATTATTCTACAACTACATTCTATTCTGTCGATTTGTAACTATATCGTATAGTATAATAAGAAAAAACTAAGGAAAAACAGTTACACCAAAAGAGTACTTGACTCAAATATGGATCATAGTATGCATCAATAAATCGACTAAAAAAAAAATGGTATGTCAAAATTATTGACATAATTAAGTATAAAAAGTGACGAAAAAGAACGATCCATTTTGATTTGAGAAATATATGTCTTTCACATACAACGAACGATAAAAATAAGTAACTATTTTTGAATGGCAGTTCCAAAAAAACGTACTTCTATATCAAAAAAACGTATTCGTAGAAATATTTGGAAGAAAAAGGGATATTTTGCTGCAGTAAAAGCTTTTTCTTTAGCTAAATCAATTTCCACAGGGAATTCAAAAAGTTTTTTTGTGCGACAAACAAGTAAAAAATTTTTGGAGTAATCTAAGATTTCACGACTCAAACAACTTCCCATTTTGGAAGATGGAAAATTTCCATTAACAAATGTATTGAACTATATTGAATTCCTTATATAGTAGTTAGAATTAGTTGCTGTGGTACGTGGAATAATAATTTTTCTGTCTACTGTACTGGGTTCTAAATATTCTTTTTTTTTTCATTCTCGTTTTTATTATAGTCTATTTCATTTGTGATATGGTTTTTCCTATTACTGCGCTTTTCACAATAGAAATGGATTTCTATTGTGAAAAGCGCAGCAAATTGTGATAGGTATGGAAACTCTTTTGTTTCATTATATGCCTAATTAAAAAAAAAAGGGCAATTCGTTGGTTTGATCATAAATTTGAAATATTATGTACACAATAAAGAGTATTATACATTATATTAACTAATATAGTTATATATTAATTAATATTCATTAATTCTTAAATATGAATTCTTAATAAATTCTCATTATAGTTAATGATAATGATACTGAAGTATCAAATCATTAGAAAAATCCTTTGAATTTCGTATTGTGATACATATAAAATGAAATCCTAGCTATGCTATTTCATTCTTTTAATTGATATGATAAGAGAAAATCCATTTTTTTTGTTTTTATGATTCGATTCATTTTTCATTTAATTTATCCGATTTCATGGATTTCAAATGAATAAAAACAAAAAAATGGAAAAAAGGGGGGAAACTCGGGAGTTTATACCTCAATTTAGAACAAAACTTTGAAATTCCAACTGTTCCGGGAATACTTAGTATATAGTACATAAAAATAGATTGTTAAAACAGAACCCACGACGATACTAACAAAGGCTTATTCTTATTGAGGATTCAAATATGAATTTCAAGCAGCCTTTATTTAATTCATCAATTCTAATGTTTCCTAAACCGTACGAAATCCTTTAATCTCGACGATTCAACATGGATTGACTATTATTATTTCAAGTAAGCCGCTATGGTGAAATCGGTAGACACGCTGCTCTTAGGAAGCAGTGCTAGAGCATCTCGGTTCGAGTCCGAGTGGCGGCATACTATAAAAAAAAGAAACACAACAGATCCTATAAATGTATTTAATTCCTGATTTCAATTCTGTAATGGGAACCCCATTTATGTTTATGATATTTACGACTTTAGAACATATATTAACTCATCTTTCTTTTTCGATTATTTCAATTGTGATTATGATTCATTTGATGAACTTATTAGTTTACGAAATCATAGGATTGCGCAATTCGCCAGAAAAAGGGATGATAGCGACTTTTTTCTTTATAACAGGATTATTAGTTTGGGTCAGGGGAAGTCTATTCTTTCTCCTGAAGCCTTTTACTGGTTGGTCTGCATTAGACCTTCCCACCTGCTGTATAAAAGTGAGGACCACTGTTACTTGGAACCTTATCTTCCTAGCCGTTTTGCCAGACAGTTTGGGTATGATCAGTTGCACGTGGCAAATCCTATCACCAGCTTTAAATTCAAAGGTAGGCTTATTGATGGAGCTAGAGGATGGCATTATTTTATCATGGGTTGTACTAGAGCAACCTTTGCTGTTCCCGCGAGCTCTCTCTCCATGGAATTGCGTATTCTTCATTCATACGCACAGTTTTATGTGTCCATCAATACCTTCCATCGTGATTTTGATGTTTATGGAAGTTTCAGAATGCCCTCCCATAAGTCCACTGGAAGAGAGGAGATACCATCTGTCTTCTCTGATGAAGGTGATGAAACTACTGGTGCAGATGATTATTTATTGATATTACCGAAAGGCATAACAACTCCACCAGCAGAGCCTCTCATTATTTCCAATAAACGAAATGCTTCTACTTAGAAAGAGCCTTCCCCTCGTAAGAAGAAGCAGACTACTAAAGGTCCTAAAAGGACTTCCACCAAGGGGGCCTCTTCCATGAGTGAGCCTATTGTTTCCCCTGTTAGGGATGATTCTTTGATTAGGGGTCCTTCGCCTTTTAAAGAAGGAGCCTCCACAGTCCCAGCTGAAAGTGCTGGAGATTCTTTGGCCGCGACTGCTGCCGCTACCACCATTACTGGTGATGCTTCTATATCGCCTTCGAGGCCGAGCTCGCTAATAATCCATATACCTTTTACAAGACAAAAAATGGGACTAGCCCCTCCTTCATCTGTAAGTATTTCAAGCGAGATTCCACCCGATGAACCTCGAGTAGATCTGGATGATGACTGGGATGACGAACCTCAAGCGTCAGTTGGTGTACCCTCCTCTCTAGGTATGACAGCTTGTTTAGCATCATTAAGAAATGATTTAGCTATACAGGCTACAGACGCAATATACATACCATCGGCCATGGGTAAATATTGTCTTCACGCTTTTTTCAGAAAAATTTAACATCAAATTGATATTAACTTTCTCTTATCTTAGTTTCAGGCGAAGACATTTCAGGAGAGGGCGGAGCTGAAACAACCTCTGATTTTGTTGCGGATTCAGCTAATAAAACGGCGGTGACCACCGTCGAAGAAGCATACTTTGAAGCCGTTGATCTTTCATCCGCAACATTCTCAGATATAATCCTGCCAACAGCAGTTCAAATAATATCAGAGGTGGATGAACCAACCATCTCGACTGTGCCTCCTTCGTCGAGCATGCCAACAACTTCAACTGTTATTGGTGTCTTTTCTTTTGTCGCGCCATCTGTTGAAGCAACGACTGTGGCAACATCTTCTGCAGTCATTCCAGAAAGAAGATTTACCGATATTGCGGCCACTCCCAGCGTCCATTCGAGCTTTGCTATGCTAGTTGAACAATACACTAGCATATTCTACCTCACTTTGAAGGAATTAATATCCATGGTGCTGGAGAAGAATCTAGGCTTTGATGCTTTGAAGACGTCCTCCAAGCTCACTATAGCGCAGATTAGAAATTTCAATGACGATGAAAGAGCTAATGCGCTAGAGCAAATGGTTAATGGTTTAGAACAACCCATTAACGAATATTTACAACTATCCCGAGGCAGCATCAATGACTTGGTTCAGGCTGAGTACGACTCACTAACTACAGAATTTGCTCAGAAGACAGAAACTTTAAACAAATCCATCCAGGAACATCAACAAGAGATGGAGAAAGAGCAAGTAGTATTGGTGGCGAGTATTTCTCAGCTAGCTCAGTGTCGTGTCGAATATGAGGGATATGAAGTGAGGGTTCAAGAACTGGAAATTGAACTTGCTCAAACAAGGGAGAGGCTTCTCAAAGCATCGCTAGTTCGTGATGTATTGGAGGGCCAAGTGAATACAGCTTAACAGAATTTGACACATGTGGGTGTCATCCACGCAAGTTTTGTTGATTCTCTGTCTGAACTATCTCTCTTGAGCAATGACGAAGCAAGGCCGGAACTGGCTCGCACCAACATTTTAAACTCCAGGAATGAAAGGATGGCTGCTTTGGCGCAACAGATCCGCAATTTAACTGCTCCTCCCCAATGATGTACTTTTTTGCTCCTTTTGTAATTTGTTATTCCCAGAGATAATAAAGATACATTTTCTGACTTTGTGGACCCATCACTTTAGAAAATGATAGGCTAAGATGAAAGTGATATCAGAGGTAATATGGAAATGATATACTTTCGGTGAGGTTTAGCTAAATATATCTATTCAGAGGTAATATGAACATGATAGAATATGATCCAACTAAATTTGTATACAAAACACTATCAGAAGTAATATAAACATGATAGGTTTTGAAGTTTCAAATTAGTTAAACATATCTATTCAGAGGTCATATGAACCTGATAGAATATGATTCAGCTAACCTTTGTATGTAGTATCAACAGAATGAAATCTTCATCATACTCCATTAAGCAAAGGATATCAAGTATAATACTTCTTCAGGAATTTGCCGTTTGATAGGAGCCATGGACGTAGTACAATACCGTATTTGTTGAGGACATCCCACTGGGGGTCCTTGGTGGACCTATTATTCGTTGTGCATGTTGAGTGCAAATAATAAGTTCGAAACAAGCCCTAATGGACGCGGTAAGATATGACTCTGTGGGGATAGTGGAGAGACATAGTTCAGAGGTAATATGAACATGAACTGACTTTTTCTCTGTTGAGAGGTAATGTGGACTCGTTTTCATTGAGGGCATCCCCCCGGGGTTTTTTTGGTGGACCTATTACTTCTTGTGTACGAGAGTGCAAGTAATAAGTTTAAGACAAGCCCTGCCAGAGGTAATATGGACGTGACAGTTTTCGTGGAACTAACACCACTGGCATACTTAGAGTTAAGTACGGGTGCTAAGTTGAGATGATAACCGATATCAGAGGTAATATGGATATAATAATCGATAATCGAACCCGGAAGGTTTGCTCAGAGGTAATATGGACGTGAACCCATGTCCAAAAAATTTATTGAGGAGTGATTTGTTGAGTGTGGTCTATCCGAACATAAAGATAGACCAAAGGATCGCTCCGCTGGGGAGATTGATGGGACGATAGCTCATAGGCAAATATGAGCATGGCTAGCGTCTAACGATATTGGTTTGAATAGTCACTTGCGGGAGTGTGCGAGTAGACCTAAGGATTGCTTCTCTGGGGAGATTTTGAGGATCCATCATCCATTGCGTATTCGGGACTCTTGGATACGGATGATGGTTTCTTTTTTACAAGAATCTATAACGAAGGAGAAAATGTTGCACATAGGCACTCGCTGGGAATGAAGAACCAAGAGTTGATTTGTACATCTGGGTTGTGGACTTCTTACCTACGGCGTACGTTAAGTACTGATAATAAGCTGAAATGACTAGCACTATCAGGGGTTATGCGAATTTAATAGTAGAAAGTCGAAGAGCAGAACTTTACTCATAGGTGATATGGACATGAAAAAGTTCTGAAAATATCTTACTTAGAGGTAATGTGGACGTGGTAAGATATGACTCTGTGGGGATGAAGAAAAATAGTACAGAGGTAATATGAAAGTGACCATTTTTGTGGTGATAAATTACTCTGCTTGACAAAGTGGAGAGACGTAGTTCAGAGGTAATATGGACGTGAACTGATCGATAGCAACAACCTTGGAGGTTTGCTCAGAGGTCACTTGGACATGGCAAACTCAGCTGGGAAAAAATGTTTGGACAACAGTTCAGAGGTAATATGGACGTGAACCCATGTCCAAAAAATTCATTGAGGAGTGATTTGTTGAGTGTGGTCTATCCGAACATGAAGATAGACCAAAGGATCGCTCCGTTGGGGAGATTTTAGGGATTCATCATCTGGTACTTCTTGAGGGAGAAAATTGCCAAGTTTGAGTGAGATCAATTTGCAGTGACCGTCTTCTCGCTATAAATGTAAAGTGATGACTTTGGCGTCGATCAACTCCTGAATTTTTCTTTTCAGTACATAGCATGCCTTTGTGGTGTGATGAATGTACCGATGAAAGAGACAATATTCTGGGTCATCGACCTTGCCAGCCTTTTCAGGGCATCTGATTTTGGGTAGCTGAAGTTTGTTTTCCTTCATCAATATATTGAAGATTTCAATGATGTCATCATCATTGAAAGAGAAAGTCCCTTTTGGATTCCGGGTTTTCGATACCTGAGTCGTACGGTCCTCAGGGAAGATGGTCATAGTTGTATCATCTTCGAACTCAGAGGGAATTCTACCCCCAGCTTTGGATGCTACTCTGTTTTGTCGAGGGAGACTACCCCTAGACATGTCGTTGTCTGGTTCTTCTTCCTGTAATGACAAGGAGTAGTTCAATCGGTCAAAAACTGACTGTTTTGCTTCAGAACAGCAACAGTTAATTACAACCTTATGACTATTACAGCAGTGTTCTCTAGGGGGTGTAATAGACATAGGAGGAAATCCCCTGTCTTTGCGTTTCTGGATCAAGAAATTACGCAAATCAGGGGGATTATCATTAGTAGGAATGTGTAGATTAGGAACCATGACCCTTTCTCTGCCATAGGAATACAACAGTTCACCCATGTGAGTAGCATATGATCCATCATCTGTCAGAGGAGCGTATCTTTCCGTAAAACGAGTCTTCTTTACGCGGACAGACCTATCCTGGCGTAATTTGGAGTTCGCGTAAAACAAGGAAATTCCTCAAACGGCCTTCAGCGTCACGCGTAATCTGAAGAGTGAGAACTTTCTTTTCTTGTGGGCGTAAAAGCCTAGAGGTTGGAAGATTCGCCACTCGCTTTCCTTTGATGTGATCAAAGGGTACATCTGCCTCATCATAGACGGGAGATATAATTTTATGCGCGGGACGTGTTTGAAATTTCCGTATTGGCACTGAGGCCTTGCCAGAAATTTTGTCTGCCACGTCACAGACGGGAGACGAAAATTTATGCGCATGGCGCATCTTAGACTTCTGGATTGGCACTGGGGCATTGCCAGAAGTCTTGTCTACCACGTTACAAACGGGAGACAAAGTTTTACGCACATGACGTGGTCGAGACTTCTGGATTGGCACTGAGGCATTGCCAGAAGTCTTGTCTACCACATTACAAATGGGAGACAAAGTATTACGCACAGGGCATGTTTGAAACTTCTGGATTGGCACTGAGGCATTGCCAGAAGTCTTGTCTACCGTATCACAGACGGGAGACAAATTTTTACGCACAGGGCGTGTTGGCTGTTTTGTCACAACTTTGTTGATCAGTGCATGAGAGCTTGCAGGAAGGATAGAGGACGTCTTGGGCATCCACACTTTACGCAGCTTCCTATTGTTATGGACAGAGGAGGAACGAGAACTACCCCCAGCATAAAGCATATCTTTATAGGCAAATTGGTCGAAATGGACGACCAAAGTCTTCTTCGTCGATCCGATGGATACAGCATCGTGTTGAGCAATTGCTTTCTCGTCAGAGGAGAAAGTTGTCCCCAACAGAGTCACCATTTTTGTTTGGATAAACAAAGTGAGAGGTTTATACGAAACCCTTTTTGCTTACAAACGAGAAAAGAGTATAATTAATCCTATACAAGGATGTTAAGTACAATAAAATGATTTTGGGGAGTATTGCTATGGAAGTCTGATCTGCGGTCGATCACTTTGTTCCGTGGACTACACGATGATGAAGAAGTGCTGTAGAAGAAGAAGAAGCTTCAAACTTTCTCTGAACTGAAGGCAAAAGCCAGTCAAAGGAAAGTTACAAGTAGGATCGAATTCCTGTTGCCAAAGTTGTCAACCAAAACTCTCTGTCTGTACTCTTTTCTCTCTCTGATCTGATTGTGATTGTGCCTCTGTCTGTCTTATTTCTGGTCCGACTAGGAGTCTCTATTTATAGAGATCAACCCAATAACTGCCTGGTTGGCGTAAAAGCCAAATAACTGTCTCGTTGGCGTAAAAAGCCAAACTGTGAAGAAGATTGCCTCCTTTACGCTGCGGTTATAATAACTACTACCCACGTTTAAATGATCCTCTGAATCTGCGTATGACATGTATCCCTTTATAAGGTAACGCGTATAACTGCTTCTCGAAGATCATGGCATGCAAGCCACGTAGGTAATTGCCCCTGCGTAAAGATGGTTGGCGTAAAACTTGATGATTTATGAATAATAGATAACCAGCATAAAATAGCCAATTATCCTTCACGACTGAGGTTTTGAGCGTATTTTGGGCTAAATAGCCTTATCACGTACCTATGCAAATATAGCTGAGTTGGCGTATTTCGAGAAGATAGCATACGACGTACTCCTATAGTTGAAAATAGCCTGGTCGGCGTAAAATACAAGGATGGTGATATGAGCGTATTAGTCGCAGTTTTAGCTTTCCCAGTCATGACAAATAGAACAAAAATTTTGTGCATTAAATGCAGAGATATGATCAAATCTCGTGTATTATATGCAGTGATATGCCTCAATCTCTGTACAGGAAACAACTTTTGACGTGGCGTCTGATTTTGTCTTATCTTGAGCGTAAAAACTCATTTCCATCAGTGTAGAATAGGCAGCATATTCTGAAGGCTCCATTTCTCTTCCTTTGAATGCGTAAAAATGACTTGTATCAAGAAATATGTTACAAAACGATAACCTGGGTCTCTGTGCCAAAATTATCATCACAGCTGTCCTCTCTGATCATCGTGCAGTACTTTTGTCAGATGTCGGGTTCCTGATTTTTCTGACAAATTCATCCGAGGAATACGAAGGGTTCCTCGTACAACTTTACGCTGCATTAAAAACAACGTATTTTAAATTTTACGCAGGAAGGTATAGCAACCTTTTACGCAGAACGGCCATGAGACTCTGCTTTACACGGACATCTCTGAAGCCATTTTTTACGCCACAGAGCCTTGAAGCTCTGTTTTACGTGTACAGCTCTGAAGCCAAATTTTACGCCACACAGCCTTGAAGCTCAGTTTTACGCGTACAGCTCTGAAGCCACATTTTACGCCACATAGCCTTGAAGCTCTGTTTTACGCGTACAGCTCTGAAGCCATATTTTACGTCACACAGCCTTGAAGCTCTGTTTTACGCGTACAGCTCTGAAGCCATATTTTACGCCACACAGCCTTGAAGCTCTGTTTTACGCGTACAGCTCTGAAGCCATATTTTACGCCACACAGCCTTGAAGCTCTGTTTTACGCGGAGAGGGACTTCATGTATTTGGGGGTTTTGACTGTATAATACGCGTACAATTCCCCAGCGTATTTTATGCTTCTACATGTAGTATAAGAAAAAGATGGTATGCAAGCAATAGATACCAGGGACATTTTACCCATCCTGCCGAAATAGGCGACTACTTAGAAGTTCTGTCTAGATCGGATCGACCCTAGTGTCCCGACGACCGTCCACGGAACTGGATTCAAAAATCCACCTTATGCACAAGTTGTCCGTGACCGCGCGTATCCTCAAGTATTCCAGATTCTCACAGGTACATGTACAAGTACATGTACAATTCAGGATATATCAGGTACTAGTTCAAGATCATGTTAGGTACTAGTCAGGATCTTGTTCACGCTTATAGACTCCCCGAGCCGTCAGATTTAGTACAGAACGAGTATTAATTTCTAGAGATGACATGATATTATCTTACTTAACTTTCCATGATGCAGTTTCCTAGTTCGGGAAATGCCTTGGTGACCTAACGGTCCCGGATACTTTCAATGTTTCCATACTTGGCTCGGAATAACTATATTGATAGCCTTTTGCCTCAACTGAGTGAATCATAGATAGTGAAGTGCAATAATTCGTGGCATGTACATATGACAAGCATAACAAATATGAAAATCAGACAAGCATTGGAACAGTATGAATATAACTTTTAAGAAAACATGCGGCATAGCCTTACTTGAAAACATAAGCGATTATGCTAGCACAGGTCTAAGGGGTAGTACGAGGAGTGAAACCATACATGGGCATATCAGACGACATAATCTATAAGATGAGCAGTATAATCATGTGAAGTAGTGTACTATGAAGAGTATATAATGATCTATTCGAAGCATTAGCGAAGTCTACTAGCACGAGGCTAAGGTAGCACGCGAGGGTCCAACTATAAGCCAAGTTTTATTTTCAGGTTCTAGCACAAGTAATACAAGATGAGATTATTTTCTTAGCTAGGTGCGTTGTATTCTTTATGAGCATGCAAGGGGTGATTCACCTAGCAACTAGCAGGTGTCGTCCATATTTTATGTGTGCATGTTAAGCAAAGACAAGTTTATCGTAGCCACCCACTTTAGCGATAATTTGCCTCGGTGGAGCGATACCCCGAGCGCGCCTTTGAAAGTCTAAGTCTGAACTCCTGAAGGGCCAAGTCTAAATTTCTTTGCCTCAAGCAAGTCTTCTCGCTGAGCAACGCAGGTCAGATCGTCGCACTAGTGCCGTTTGAATCGGCTCTCCGCTTGAGCGGAACAGGTTGTTACAAGAGTTGCTCCTCAGAATTGTGTTTTTGACCGTTTAGATTAAATCCAAATCTCGCGAGAATTTGAGTAGTTTTAGAATCTAATCTGAATGGTAAAAAACACTATCCAATGATTGCTATTTTAGTGAACATGGAGGGATGCTAAAGCCGAGAAACGGGTGTTACTTTGGTGCATGTGTGTGCAAAACAAATATCCTTTCCATAAAAGATTACAAGGAAGATAATTACTAAAATGTTGGAATTTGTAGAAAATACGTTTACAATTACCGTAGTAGACAGGTTGGAGCTGAAATAGAGGTCGGTGATGTGGAGGCGGTGCTTAAGAAATTCAAAGGTGAAAGAAAAAAGATCTCGAATTCTTTTTTAGACACAAACGTAATAGAAATATCAGGATAAATACCTTTCTAGGTGGATAAGCAAGCGTGGTTTACTATATGGACTTTGGAGAAGTATTAATTTTAATGAAATATATTGAACAAATACATTCCTTTCATTTTTTTTCATCGAAGCCGAACACAAGGGCTCTATGTCCTTATCCTCTTATTATTCATATACAAAGGTATGTTATTTAAGGCATTGATAACGAGAGTTAGGTTGTCCAGTTCAAGGAACAATACGTATGGTTTGCTCTTAACTCTAATAATTTTTAGTTACTAAAATCGTCCTAAAAGTGTACCCATCGATGGTGATTGTGTCACGACCCGCACCCGGAAGTTCGGGCACGAGTGCGTGGGTACGTCCAGCCTACGCCGCAGAGTCGGCGGTAGTACGCTGTCTAGGTCAATCCATCTAACTAGTCTAACTCATTCACAATTTAACATAGGCAAGATAAAATGAGAATAGAAACTTAAATTATGCAACTGGAATGAATGTGACAACAATTCAAATGTTTAATACAGGAATTTCTAATGAAATCGGGGACAAACCCGATAAATAAGATAAGAACAGAAATAAAAGATAGCTACTAAAAACTACTCAGCAGCAGGGGTCTCCTGGGTGGGTTCTGGCTCCTCATAGGTATCATCTGTACCCTCATAAGGACCATAATAGGTAGGGGCAAGATCCTCATCATCGCCTAAATCAACAGATCCAGTCAGGAAAGGAGCAAAGTACACAGTGCACAACAATGTTAAACTAAATATTTATGACAATTAAACATTGAATATCATGTTAAGGGAATTGCATGAAGGAAAGTTAATATCTCAGAGTCAACACTATAAACAGAAATATGAGAAAGCAGAAGTAAATGAGCAGAGTGAAACTATCACAGTCAGCAAGAAAGATAACATGACTAGAAACTATCTGTATGAAACTTGTGTTTGTTTTTAGAATACTTAGTTGGCATGTAGGGATTTATAAGGCTAATCCGGCCGTCATAAACGGCTATTATTCACGAATAATCGAGATCCGGCTGATGGACAGTCGTGTACCAACAGCTATTATTCACGACAAGGGGAAGGGTAAACTACATGCCTTTCAGTATTCTCCCACCCGACATGATAACAAGACATGAATTCCAATAGTCAAGACATGAAAATTCAGCATTTCTAACACTAGGTGTAATCATCAAGGGTACTAGTAAAACAGGAATTTAATTATCACAATATATAGATTTAACTTGAAGTGCAGGTACTTGCCTGTTGTTTGGATCTGTTTAATTTGGGTCTTGGGAGAAATTTCCACAGATGAGTCCAAAAGCTGAAACAGACATTACCATCATGCTCAGAAGATGTCAAATAGCTAGAAACGCCTATCCTTGGGTCCAATTTGGAGACAAGGGCAAAAACGGCAGTTTCGGATCAAAACGGGGTCCGCCGTTGGGCCCGCTTTGCACCGAAAAACGTGTCCGGGTCAAAGGTCTCCAAATTCACCAAACTTAGTGTCAACAGGTCAGGAACGCTGATACGAACCCAACGGAACTTCCAGATTTGGATTCCGATGAGCCGAACACAAAATCGCCCGTCGAGCGGGGCCTGTGGGGCCCGCGACACGCGATTTCGTCAACGTTCTCAGAATCGAACCAAACTTGACCCACAGGACCAGCGTATCGCTACGAGTCCGATGGCGCAAGTTTCGTCTCGATCTGACGAGTGTACAAGAAGTTATGGCGAATTACAGAAATTGCGGATACGGGGCGATGTCCGCGGATACGCGTTGATTCCGGTGTGCACGCACACCCAAATCAGCTTCCGCGAAATCTCACACGTCCGTATCGACGCTGCGCACGTATCTGTGAAGACCGCACGCGACCAAGTCGTCCCGTTTGGCGGGACGTACTCGGTTCCGGGGTGAAACAGGGTCTGGTTTTTCCTGTTTTTGGATCGCGGTGTGCGATCACCACAGGACGCGATGCCCCGAACAGTTTATCCGGACACCGAGAGGGTCATACAGGCTTCACAACGCAATTTGCAGAATTAAAAACGGAGCTACGAGGCGAAAGTTACGCGTACCTGAAGGGGACCCGAAAACAGGGTCGAAATCGTGTCCGTGTCGTGTCGGACACGACACGAAGAAAAGGGGATTTAGGGTTAGGGTTTCGGGACAGCGGCGGTCGGCCGGAGGCCTGGACGGCGCTGGCTGGCCGGTGGTGGTCGGGGAGGGTTCGCCTGGGCGAGGCGGATCCGTCGACGGGCGGGGCGGCGCCGGAGGCCGACGGGAGGCGGCTCCAAGGCTGCTGCTGCTGCTGTTCTGCTCGTCGGGTCGACCGGAGGGCGGCTGTTGGGCGGCTCCTGGAGGGCGGAGAAGGGAGGAGGAGGCGCTGGCGGCCTAGGGCGGAGCTGGTGGGGTCTCGGCGAGGAGCGAGGCGGCTGCGGCGTGGTGGCGGAGGCGGTGAGGGGGGCCGGAGGGGTTTATATAGGGGAGATCGGTGGTCGTGGGGTCCGAGGGAGGCGGCCAGGTGGCGGGGCAGCCGGGGGTCGTGGGCGATTGGCCGCGCGGAGCGGGGCCGAGCGACGCGGGCGGCCAGGCGACGTGGCCGGCGCTCCGCCGGAAATCGCGCGGGGCTGAGCGGGTCGTGGGGCTGGGGTGGAGGCCGGGTCGGGTTCGGGGCTTAACGGGTCTGGGCAGACCCGCCCGACCCGCGAAGGAGACGGCTGGGTTGGGCTACGGGCCGGGCAGCGGCCCACGGGCCGCGGGCCAAAAATAAAAATAAAAATAGAAATAAAATAAATAAATAATAATAAATAATCAATTAATAATTAATTAATTAGAAAAATTGTTTTTAGGCATTTAAAAATAGTTCTGAGGTCCAGAAAAATCCAGAAAAATTGCCCTAAGTCCAGTTTTCTATTTTACACCCAAAAATATTATTTTCATGATATTTTAATATTATTTATTGCCATTTAAAAATCATTTATTAATCAAAAACCTTGATTTTAATTACAGAAGATTCACAGAAAATTCCAGAAAATTGGGAAAAATCCAAGATTTAATAATTTGGAAAATTCAGGGGGTTTACAGATTGGGCTATGTTTGAAGCCATAAGTACAATATTTTTTGAAGTTGTCCATCGAATTTGTTGTTGGCATGTTGAAAAACGTAAACACCTACCTTTGTCTCGCCAAAAGAGTCCACAATTTTCAAGTAGAGCCAATTATAGCAAAAAAATGGACCTTTGGCGATCCTAAATGGGGTCTATGTGTAAAATATTAGAACTTTTGTGAAATTTAGTGGGGTCTTTATAAAATTTAGTTTGGAGGAGGGGGGTGTTAATTTTTTGGTGTTTTTGTAAAATTTAGAAAACCTTATAAAATTTGGGAGGCTTTGTAATATTTATTGGGGGCCCTTGCAAAATTTGCGAACCTTTGTAAAATCACAAGACAATTATGTCTCTTTCCATTCTAATTCGATTTTAAAAACTCTTACAAGATTTAGGAAAAAATGCTTTACAATTTCAAATTTGTTCAAAGAGAAATTATGAAAATATATGATTACTATGTTGTGCACTTGCAACATTATAGTGAGGGAACATTAACATAGCTATGTGGTAAGGCACGTAATTAATAGAGTATAGAAGCTGTTGTCATTGCTCTGAAGTGAACGAGAAGGAGTTGAACATCTCTGTAGAAGAAGCTTTGCTTTTGACATAATTTTATTTTATTTTTTAATTTCAAGTTATTATTCATATATATTATTGTGCAAGGGAACATAAGATCATTATCAATTAAATAAATAAATAAACTTCTTCTCCTCTTTTCTCTACATACCTAGCTTAATCTCTACATGGAATTAAAGCACACCTTTTACTTTTTCTTCCTTTTTCCGCCAAAATTATGTATCTTTTATTTTTCTTCATCTTTGTTCTTAAAAACAAAACCCTCAAATTTCTAATTTAGGGTTTATGCTCTTATCTGTAAGATAGATATGTCAGTTCCAATTATGATTTAGACCTAGATTATTGTCCATGTATGATTAAGAATCAAACCTAGATAATCATTGCGGGAACCCTAGAAGTCTTTTCAAAAGGAAGAAGAATGGTGTCACCATCCGACCAAGATGCTACATCTAGAGTTAGCATATTTGAGCAACCACCTACAACAATAATAGGAGGGCATGCATCTAGTTGCAGAACAATGCTCCAAATTACTATCGTTAAACTTATTAGTATTGTTAAACTTGACTAAAACAACTATCAAAAGTGGCTTGTATCTGCACTACTCTTTATTGGTGGTCAATGAAAGAAAGGGTACTTTACTGCGATTAGTGTTTCTCGGTATCAATATTTCTTACAGGTACGTGTGTATACAATATTGGATTTTCTCTCTTACTTTGAATTTGTCGTGTATATGGATACTACATTTGGTTTTCCTGTAACATGTACTTGTGTCATTGTCTTAGTATTATGTTCATTATATCACGTGTTCTTAAATATCGATATTGTAAGTATTTGTACTATATTGGATTTACAGTTTTTTATGGCTTTCATGGATGTAAACACCCGAATTTTTCAGAAATTAAAAATATAAATTTTTATGATTTTCTGTGATTTTTAAATAATTAAAATAAATGTTTCTCTGAAATTAAATAATTTTGTGATTTTATTAAATATTAAAATATTATGGAAATAATATTTTTGCGTGTAAAATAAATAATTAGACATAGTGTAATTTTTCTGGAATTTATTGGACACAAAAACTATTTTTAAAGACCTAAAAACATAGTTTTAAAATATAAACCAGACTGAACCGGTTTAAACCAATCCTGAACCGAACCGAACCCCTAAAATAAACCAAACCAACCCAACCCAACCCAAACTCCTATCGGGTCGGATTCGGATTCTTACCCATCTACCCGAACCCGCCTACCCGAACCCGCCTGCTACAGTAATCAACCGATCCCCCGACTTCTTCCGCTGATCCGTCTCCCCACCGTTTCCTTCCCCCGAGCCGGCCGTTACCCTAACGCCGCCGCCCTTTCGCCTCCTCGCCGACCGACCTCTCCACTCCCCGTAACCGATGACGACCTCTCCTATTTAAACCCGCCGATCACGGCCCCCATCACCCCCATCACCAACAACCACCATCACCACCACGATCTCAGCCCCGACGCCGCCTCTCCGGTCACTCCGACCCTCCGGCGACAACCCCTTCGCCGCTGACAATCCAGCCGACCCCGGCCATCACCTCCTATAAAACCCTTTACCCGGCCATCACAACCTCCACCATCTGCCGTGAACCCCCGAGCTCCCCTCCACTGTGACCCCGACGCTGCCTTCGCCATCTCTTCACCACTGGACTCCTGCGACGAGCTTTCCCCGGCGACACCAAGCTCCGACGACCTCACCGAGCAGCCCAGCAGCCGACCCAACAGTCGCAGCAGCGCCGCCACCCGTCGCCCGTTCGCGCATTCCACCCCGTGCACGTATAGACGATTTCGACCCCTGTTCAGGTATGAATTTCTCTCTCCTCGTCGTGTCGATGTTCGAATGGTCTGTTGCGACACGTTCCCTACGTGACCCTCTCGAACCCCGTGCAATCAGTTCGGGGTATCGCGTCCTGTGTCGGTTACAAAATGGACACAAAAATAGGAAAATATTCCCAATTCTGGACCTTTGAAACCTGGCCCGAACTCACAAGTTCACGGCCGTTTAAATTCCAACCTGTTTAATAATTCTGAAATTTACTTGAATAGTTAATTAGATAATATAACTGTCAAACCCTGTAATTAGTTTAATTTTATGTGCTGTAGATTATATTTTATTCGAGGGTGAAATCGACCAAAAACTTGGTCTTTAAAACCCGAATTCTCCCGAAACTGGGTGTGTCTCGCTAAACGAGACGACTTGGTCATGCACGAATTGTACCGAAAGGAGCGTATCGTCAATGCGGACGTGTGAGATTTTACGGAAGTGATTTGGATGTACGTGCACACCAGAATCAACGCGTATCTTTCGAAATCGTCCCGTATCGGGTCTGTTCTGAAACTCGTTGTAACTTCGTGTGTGCTTGTCATTTTACGACAAAACTTATGCCATCAGACTCGTAACGTTATGCTGGTCCTATGACTCAAGTTTGGTTCAATTCTGAGAACATTAACAAAATCCCGTATCGTGGGTCCCATGGCTCTACTTGACGGGCGATTTTGTGATAGGCTCATCGCAATCCAGTTCTGGACATTCGGTTGGGTTCGTATCGTCGTTCTGGATTGTAGACACTAAGTTTGACGAATTTGGAGGACTTTGTCTCTGGCACATTTTTTGGTACGAAGTGGGCCACATGTGGACCCCGTTTTGACCAGAAACTGTCAAATTTGTCCCTGTGTCCAAATTGGATTTATGGATAGGCAATCCTATATATTTCCTATCTTCTGAGAGTAATGGTAATATTTATTTCATGCAACCGGAGGAGTACCTGAAGATCTCGCTGTTACCGAAGCAATTGAAGGAATTCAAACCCCAGGCAAGTGTACCTTGCCAATCTTGCAGTACTTGCTTTATATTATTCCCTTAAATTATTTATGTGATGTATCTTTTCAACCTAGGACCGTATGACATTGCTTAACGTCCGAATAAGATTTGAGTGTCAACGCCGTACGCGGAGTTGTGTAACGTCACCTAGAGATTTATATTGTGATCCTATATATTTTCGTGCTTGCTTTATCAAGTACGTCATACCATATGACACTTGATACTATTCATGTGACAGAATCTTTCTTGATATATTCATGGTGATTCTATATAGGTTATAGGATTTGTGGCATAGATATTATATATGTATAGCTATCAATATGACTTGCTGCATTAGATATGATCTTGCGTGTTATGGACATGAGACGTTGTGGACATGAGACGTGTGATTACATTGGATGGGGAGAGACACACAGGCTACAGGCTAATTTTATATATATATTTATTATTGTGAGGTCGTAGACTCTACATCAGAGCTAGGCACATTACGTGATATTACTGCTACCGGCTCCCCGATACAGAGCTTGTAGTGGTCTCAGCCTGAGTACTAGTGATGCTCTCATTTTCATATCACATAGCTGGTTACATAGTTTGCCCTATTGATATATTTTATATACTGTATTTATTTGGCTTGAGTTATTCTTGTACCTTGCTATGTCCCCTGAGGACCTGAAATCCGGATTATGTCCCCAGGTATAGCAGAGGAGATCTACCCCGAGGTATACTTGACCAGAGCAGACATTGGAGTAGTACCAACACTAGAGGACGAGGTGATGCCAAAGATTTCTCCCGAGTATTTTATTATATACTCAGTCATTTCTGTTCTTGATACTCTATTTCCTGTCTCGTGGAATTCTGTATTAAACTCATTATGGGTTGTTCTCCGAGACATTTTATTGAGACTTGTTGGTTTATATTTTATCTTGATTATTCTGACATTAGATCTGTGATTATCTTTTGTGGATGAGATTAGAATTAGACTATGACTTGTATCATAGACCTTTATTGTTGTTTTACAGCTTAAGTACACCCTAATGAGTCCATTAAATTAGGTTTGTCCATTGGAGTGTGTTGCTGGCCATTGTCACGTGTCTAGTCCCTCGGTATTTTGGGACTGGGGTGTGACAATGGATTTTCTTGCACCTCGTGTTTTGGATATCAACACTATATAGTATCGATATAGCTCTGATATGATTATTTTAGATTTTCTCGCATTTCGTGTTATTGTTTTCAACCATTCATTGTGTCACGACCCAATTCCGTAGAATCACTTGAGGTGTCCCCCTAATCGTGACCGCCGTGCGGGCCCGGGGTTGCGCCCGCACAAGGCTTTAATGATTTGCATAGCAAGCACATATTCAGAGTACGCAGATAAATTGAAACACAGATTTGAAATGAAAAAGTTCTTTTTATTGATAATGAACATCTATTACAAACTCTTGAACGAGTTAGCTAATATGCCGAACGGCTTACAAAAGAGATGACTCAAAATGAGATAGCAGTCCTGTACATTACATCCCTTTATAAACTCAAGACGATAAAGACCTTCAGGTTGGAGGACGGCTTTGCCACGGAGCTGCATTTGTGTATGAAGAGTTGCAGCTTCGGACTTCAAAAGGCTTCAAGGGCGCGGTGAAGATGCGCCAACAGCTGGACTGGATCAGGTAGACGACTTCAGCTCCTCGCTCGGTTCGCCTTGGTGCGGAGAACCTGTTTCAACGAGGGTCAGCATATCGAAACATGTTGGTGAAGGCGAGCTGGCCTGACTATACCAATCAACACATTGTTTAGTGAAGCATGCATATTTTGTGGGTTTCTATCTTGCCTTAGTTCATTTACAAGTAAGCAGCATATAGAATTTACTGAAATGAACGTGCCATCGTTCGGTGGATTTTACCTGCCCGTCTGAATTACCTGCACAATACTTACCTTGCCTTCCCTGCCACGAAGACACAAGTTAGTTTGCAACAGGTTTAAATATACAAGATGATCACTGGCTTGATTGCCATAATGGACACTAGTCTGTGACGAAGATGGTTTGCTACGTGCAAGAACGTTAGGCACCGCATACCACCCTGTCCTAGTACGTGAGACTAAACGTTAGTTCCGTCCGGAGCCGGAACGGTGCCAGTGCCCCAGCAGCCGCCCGCAGGAACTATACCTTGTGCACAAGTTGTCCGTGATCGCACACTAACAATCATTCGCCCGGAGGCTACGTTAACAAGCATTCGCCCAGAGGCTACGTTAACAAACATTCGCCCGGAGGCTACGTGAGTACAAGACAAGCGGTATTGCATGATTCATTTTACATTACAACTACGTTATATTTATGCATCAGGATATACGTTTAAACTTGTATCTATGCATTTGATGAACATTTCCGAACGAACAAGCATGCAAAGATATAACCGTTCACAAGTTTCATTGACAAGCATAAGTACCAAGTCTATTTTCTTTTATCTTGGTTTCTTTTAGTTATTACTTGGTATCGTTTGATCGGGGCAAGGAGTGAAGCTTGGAAGCAGGGATAGCTAATCGGGTTGGTAGCCACTCACTTAGATTTTGGAAAGAAGAAGGAAAGAGGCGCTTCACGACTCCGCTCGTAAGCCACCTACTGCTCGTTCACCTGCACACGAACAGCTCGATTAATACTTCTTCCTCTCTTTCCAATCTCGGAATAGAAGTGCAAGTCAATGAACGAAAACAATGAAAACCATTGAAACCGTTCAAGGAAAACAAGCAAATCCCAAAACTAACTCAAAGCACGAAAGCAACAAGCGACATCGAAAACTGAGGCAATAAAAGATAGCAGCGGAGAGGTCCCTCCTGACTCTGCCGCTAAGCCGATCCTTGGGGCGCAGTCCACTGAATATGGGAATCGATTCCGAAGAAACAAATCCATAACGAGGACGAGTTCTTAATTCAATCTATCCCGATCGAACGATACCGTCTTGTATTTCTTAGCCGCAATCTTCGCACCGGGAGAACGGGGCGCTACATCCTACCCAACTAATTGGAAGTTTCGTCCCGAAACTTAAGAACAGGACCTACCATCAGGGAACGTTACGTTGGGGATGTTTAGCAGAGTATTTGGGGCAGTCACGAATTCTGTGGTTTGCATCGCCACAGATGAGGCATAATCCTTGTTTCAGACGACATTCGTTGACCAGGTGCCCTGGCCTCCTACAGAAGTGACATAGCTGCCCTCTTTGCGGACCACCGTTGTTGCGGCACTTTGTAGCGGTGTTTCCTCCTTCGTTGCTTTGGCGTTTGTGAGTGTAAGTATGCACAGCGCCGGCAGGAACGTGAGGATAGAGTGGTTCAAGCGACAGAGCGTGATTCATGACTTCACGTATTGTACGATATTGATGAACGACTACGTGCGAATGGATGGCAGGGCGTAGTCCACCTTCAAACCTTCTTGCTCGATTTGCTACATCAGGTAAATAGGCCCTAGCGAATTTGGAGAGTCGGTTGAATTCGGCGGAGTACTCTTTAACTGTCATACCGCCTTGCCTCAGTTGCACGAACTCGTTTTCCATTTGACGTTGTACTGGAGGGGGTACAAACTCCTCTTCGAACGCGGCACGAAAAGTCGTCCACGAGATCGCCTCCTCTCCGTGATCAAATTGGAGAGATCGTCGATGCACGTCCCACCAATCGTGCGCGTTGAGGCGGAGCTGTAGCTGCGCGCAGACGACGCGCTTTTCTTCGGGGACCTCTAGCAGAGCGAAGTGATCTTCAAGTTCGGCCAACCAATCTAGAGCTACGACTGGGTCCTCAGTCCCGTTGAATGGGGTATTGCAGACTTTCTTGAAGTGGCCAAAGTCGAAGGCAGTCACGTCCCTCGTCCTTGGTATTTGCGGCGTCTCTACTTCAAGCACGGGCTGTTCCACCGGAGTCGCTGGCGTTGTTGCGGACTGGTTGGATGCCAAAGTCTGAACGATCTGCTGCAGGGTATCTACCTGCTTCTGTTGGACTGAGAATCGTGCTTCTATATTGCCTTGAAACTTGAGCTGACTCTCTTCCGCCCGCTTCTCGGCCCGTTCATAGCGAGCCTCGTCCCTTTGTTGGTTTGCCTCCAACATCTGCAACATTCGTTGGACGGGATCGATGCTTGGCACGGCTCGCTGGCTCTTTGAACTTTCCGAAGTATCCGAACTACTTTCTTGGCCTTGCGTTTCGTCCGGGGTTTGCGCTGCAGATTGCGCTGGAGCCATTCCTTCAAAAGAAGGTAAATTACATTAGGATCATAATGTATTATGGACTTATTGCATGAACGTATCTCATTTTGGCCTAGCGAGTTCAAGAGTTCGCACAGGAATTTGATCATTAAAGGAACTTTTCCAGCACGAAGTCTAAGGAACTTGAATCTGTGCTCTGATACCACTATGTCACGACCCAATTCCGTAGAATCACTTGAGGCGTCCCCCGAATCGTGACCGCCGTGCGGGCCTGGGGTTGCGCCCGCACAAGGCTTTAATGATTTGTATAGCAAGCACATATTCAGAGTACGCAGATAAATTGAAACACAGATTTGAAATGGAAAAGTTCTCTTTATTGATAATGAACATCTATTACAAACTCTTGAACGAGTTAGCTAATATGCCGAACGGCTTACAAAAGAGATGACTCAAAATGAGATAGCAGTCATGTACATTACATTCCTTTATAAACTCAAGACGATAAAGACCTTCAGGCTGGAGGACGACTTTGCCACGGAGCTGCATTTGTGTATGAAGAGTTGCAGCTTCGGACTTCAAAAGGCTTCAAGGGCGCGGTGAAGATGCGCCAACAGCTGGACTGGATCGGGTAGACGATTTCAGCTCCTCGCTCGGTTCGCCTTGGTACGGAGAACCTGTTTCAACGAGGGTCAGCATATCGAAACATGCTGGTGAAGGCGAGCTGGCCTGACTATACCAATCAACACGTTGTTTAGTGAAGCATGCATATTTTGTGGGTTTCTATCTTGCCTTAGTTCATTTACAAGTAAGCAGCATATAGAATTTACTGAAATGAACGTGCCACCGTTCGGTGGATTTTACCTGCCCGTCTGAATTACCTGCACAATACTTACCTTGCCTTCCCTGCCACGAAGACACAAGTTAGTTTGCAACCGGTTTAAATATACAAGATGATCACTGGCTTGATTGCCATAATGGACACTAGTCTGTGACGAAGATGGTTTGCTACGTGCAAGAACGTTAGGCGCCGCATACCACCCTGTCCTAGTACGTGAGACTAAACGTTAGTTCCGTCCGGAGCCGGAACGGTGCCAGTGCCCCAGCAGCCGCCCGCAGGAACTATACCTTATGCACAAGTTGTCCGTGATCGCACACTAACAATCATTCGCCCGGAGGCTACGTTAACAAGCATTCGCCCAGAGGCTACGTTAACAAACATTCACCCGGAGGCTACGTGAGTACAAGACAAGCGGTATTGCATGATTTATTTTACATTGCAACTACGTTATATTTATGCATCAGGATATACGTTTAAACTTGTATCTATGCATTTGATGAACATTTCCGAACGAACAAGCATGCAAAGATATAACCGTTCACAAGTTTTATTGACAAGCATAAGTACCAAGTCTATTTTCTTTTATCTTGGTTTCTTTTAGTTATTACTTGGTATCGTTTGATCGGGGCAAGGAGTGAAGCTTGGAAGCAGGGCTAGCTAATCGGGTTGGTAGCCACTCACTTAGATTTTGGAAAGAAGAAGGAAAGAGGCGCTTCACGACTCCGCTCGCAAGCCACCTACTGCTCGTTCACCTGCACACGAACAGCTCGATTAATACTTCTTCCTCTCTTTCCAATCTCGGAATAGAAGTGCAAGTCAATGAACGAAAATAATGAAAACCATCGAAACCGTTCAAGGAAAACAAGCAAATTCCAAAACCAACTCAAAGCACGAAAGCAACAAGCGATATCGAAAACCGAGGCAATAAAAGATAGCAGCGGAGAGGTCCCTCCTGACTCTGCCGCTAAGCCGATCCTTGGGGCGCAGTCCACTGAATATGGGAATCGATTCCGAAGAAACAAATCCATAACGAGGACGAGTTCTTAATTCAATCTATCCCGATCGAACGATACCGTCTTGTGTTTCTTAGCCGCGATCTCCGCACCGGGAGAACGGGGCGCTACACATTGAGACTTCTTAACTTTTATGATTCTCATATTTGGTTCATATTTTCTCTTGAGGTAAGACTTTGATCATCGATATTGTGTCCTGGATTTGTTGTGTTTATGGATATGAGTTTTAAAGTTTTCTTAGTTTTTGTCCTGTCGCATATCTGATGGATTTTGATTTCCTCGCGAGACAAGCTCTTGATTATCGATGTTGTGTTGTATCAATGATATTAGATTTAGTGGATTTCATGGTCTATATGGTTTTATTGGATTTTTCTCAAATTGTGTGTATTAAAGATCAGAAAGGTGATATCATATAATGCTCATATATAATCATGGAAAGTATGTAACCATGATGATTTCATAGATTTTTTGGACATCAAGCTAACCTCCAGACTAATATAGACTTGTAGAGACCTATGTTATTGTCATATACCTTGCATATGGCCCACATGTATATCGAGACCCTCGAACTAGGGTAAAACCCTACCTTGTACTGACTAAATAGTACACTGGCAGGATATTACTGGTATACTGGTGGACTATGTGCAACCCAATCAACAACTCATCTTGATATATTTTAACCATTAGATTACATCCAACAACTATGATTTGTACTATGATTTATTTTTTATATATATATATATATATATATATATATATATATATATATATATATAATTGAATCAACCACTCATTCATTAATTCCTCCTCTCTCTTTCTTTGAAACTCTCTTCCTCCCTTTCACTCCCTTCCCTCTCTACACTAATTATGATATTGATTTGTGGGAGTGGGGTCTGGGATTTCAAGCTAACCTAGAGGTGGACACGAGCAGGAGCATGCATTCTAGGACTCGCATCAGTCGTATCACCCATACGTAGGCAAGTACACATTGCTCTCAAGGAGGCCTTGTCCTCAATTCTTTTTATAGATTCATATTTTCTTCAAATCAATAGTTGTAGTAGCTCGACCTTGCCTTATCTATAATTATGTACTTTACAACTCTCGATTTGATTGAGGATCGAGATATCATGTTTTCAAGTTTATGCATGGACTTGCTTTTGGTACACTTTGATTTTGATACACTTTGATTTTGAACACGATCCAACTTACGAAATTTAATTCGGACGAAAAACGAGCGAGAAACAAAAAAAAACATGCTGATCTATGCACTGTCAAAGGACAGTTGTGCTCTGTTTTAGCACAAACAGTATGTTGGCAGTATACCCACTAGAAAACCACCAACTATACATGCCATTTGAGCTAACACATCACATGTGTGCAAATCAATAAACACATACGTGCAAATCAATAAACAATAGCTCAAATATTGAAACACACACATGATGTTTGGCCAAATAAGCAATAGTTGGACTGGGTCACTAGTGGACCAAACCATAACAACTAACAAACTTGCTTATGCAGTAATTTTAATATTTATTTATTTTGCTACACCAAAAAGTTGCATTAATATTCTATTTGTTACAGCTAAAACGACTGCAACACCATTTACAACAATAAAAGCTATGATAAATTTCTATTTACATACAACAAAATAACTCAAGAAATCATTAAAATAACAAAACATTTTATTTTTGCCTGTTTTATTGGCACAATAAATTCTCTCGGAGGAGATACAATTTTTTTAGTTGTTTACTCCCCAAACTAACCTTACTTTTTTTGGGGGGGGGGGGGGGGGGGTGGGCAAATACATTAGGACTGCCACGAAGACAAATGACTCTGACTTTAGGACTGCCAAAATTTTAACAGTCCTGACTACGCATAAGGACTGTCAAAATTTTGACGGACCACCATAATCCCAAACGTGGTTGTGTATATTCTTGAAGCTTCGGATATGGAGTTCGAAACTTCGCAAATAGTGCCTTAGTGGACTTTCTATTAGGAAAACACAACGAAAAAATATGTATTACACATAAAATCTAGAAACCATAGCAAAACATGTATTACACATGAAATCTAAGAATTGAAAAAATAAATCTAGATTTGAAAACAAATTAGAATATAAACAAAGAACTATTTACAGTTGATGAAATTACATCTTAATTGGTTATGTAGATTAGTTCTCGCCATATCTAATTCTAAGGTTTTAGGATTTAGGGTTCGAAGAGAAAAGTGAGTGGCAGAGAAGAAAGAAAGAAATAATGTCTTGCCTAAAAAAAGAGAGGTATATGTTGTCTCCATAAATAAAATGGAATAACTTTTAAAATATATTTGGGAACTTTGTGGCAGAGGGAAAGAAAAATGTGAGAGGAAGAAGAATGGAGGGGAAGAAAAATTAATTTTACCTCTCCTTGTTTGGATGACCATCTTGGATGACTAAAAAGTATAAAAAGAAAAGTAGAAAGCTAACTTTTTGTTTGTTTGTGGAAGAGAAATAAAATTATAACTTATGAATATGAAAAGGCAACATAAGAAAAGACAACAAATTAATTGAGGGGCAATTGGGTAAATTTTAGCAAAACTCCCTTACGTGTGATCATTTTCCTCCCTTTTTTGGGAGAATTATTTTTTCCTAGATTCCTCTCCACCACTCCCCCCCCCCCCTTTTTTTTTTTCTAAACATCATTACTTTTAATTTGTTCTGCACTTTTCTCTCAAATCCCCCACCCCCCTTCCCCTTTATTTTTCTTAAATTCCAAACATAGTGTTATTGTCCCTTACCCTACCCAGCATCACCGGCCGATAGAGTATTTTGAATATCAATAGCACTAATTTTTTTTCACTAACACTACTATAGATGCACGTGTGCTGCACATTTTTAACCTTTTTTTTCTATTTGGAAAGAGCAAAAGGTATATTATTTTATTTTTTTAATACTTAACTACCTAGCTACTCCCATTAAATTTAATGAGCAATTTTAATAAGTAAAGTTAAATAAATATATATTTGGAAGAAATAATTCTAGGTGAATCTTATTATATAGTAGTATTATATAACTAGTGTTTACTCTTGTGCAATACATTTTTCAAAATTTTATTAGAATTGTGTGATTGTACGTGTCAAATCTTAAAGGATATATAAGTTCAAAAAATACTCTCTTATCATTAATATTTTTTAATTTAAATCATTGCATATTCCAAATATAATCTTTTCAAATTTAAAATTTAATTTATAAGCTAAACTATAATCAATTAATTGATACTCTATTATCAATCTAGATTATTTAAATAAGGTTTTATTTTTTTAATTTAAATTCTTGCATATTCCAAATATAATATTTTTAAATTTAAAATATAATTTATAAGCTAAACTAAATTAATTGATACTCTATTATCAACTTAGATTATTTAAATAAAATTTTAAACTTATTATATAGTAGTATTAATCTTCTCTTCTACTATATAATGCGGCTTGAAAACAGCTCAAAAATGAGCCGTGTCCAAGCCGTTTGTAAATCCTCAACGATTTAATTAAAAAAATACGAAAGATTATAATTTTAAACTTTTTCTCTTTTTATTCCGTATAACCAAATATCCTCACTTTTATTCATATATATCCATAACAAATGATAATTAAAATATAACTAAAATTTTAACAAATATTAACTAAAGTATAAATATATATAACACATTTTAATTTAAATATATTTAAATATTCAAATATAACAAATTATGAAATATACAACAAATTCTAAAATATATTCAAATTTAAATTATATTTAAACTAACTATATCATATTATCTAATTAAAATACATATCCAAAATTCAAAAATGTAATTATAACAAATAATAATTAAAATATATTTAATTTATATTTAAAATATGCTAATATAATTTAAATTTTTATTTATTTTTTTAATAATAACATCGTGACTAAGTAATATATAAGTATAGATATTAGGGGCCCTTAAAAAAGATTTTTAATAAATGCACTAAAAAAATGACTCATTACAAATCAAAATTTTCTTTTAGATAATTTGAAGTTTAAAATTTTGAATAAATATTTTTTTTAACTCAATACTCGACTTTTTTTTTTCTTTTAGTGCCTTTATCGGGTGTCTTAAAAAAACTTGATTAATTTTAAAAGGGAAGTATCGTTTGCAAAGGGACCAACTTTCCCACCAAATGGCGGCCGGCGGCGGAGGAGGAGGAGAGGACGGAACCCTAGAGAAGATTCGGTCGGTGGTCTTCAAGGAGTCCGAAGCCCTAGACTCCAAGTCCTTCGTCAGGATCGACGGCTACGATTTCAACGACGGGGTCGACCTGGCCGGTCTCATCCGCTCCATGGCCTCCACCGGCTTCCAGGCCTCCAATCTCGGCGACGCCATCGGAGTCGTCAACCAGATGGTACCACCACGCTCTCCTTCTCTTTTGCTTTGAGATAATTTTGATTAAAAATGTTTTTTTTTGGTTGAATATGTGGAATTTGAGGGGGAAATTTTCAATTTTTATGGTTTTTTTGGGGTTTAATGTACTTGTATTGTGGTTTAATGATGGTGTAAGTGTTGTTTGAACCGGAGTGGTGCTAAAAATATGTTTTTTGGGTCACGTATTTGGAATTTAGGAGAAAGACTCAACTTTTAGGGTTCTTTTGGGTCTTTCTACTTCATACTATAATTCCGTAATTTATCTATGTTTATTTTCATTTCAACATGGGTTTTTTTAGTTGCATATTTGGGATTTAAGAGAAAATTCATTTTTTATGGTTAATTTTGGGTTGAATGTACTTCGTAGTGTCGTTTGCCTGATGTAGTTTAGTTTAATGATGATAGAGGTGTGGTTTGAATTGAAATGGTTGTAAAAGTTGTTTTTTTGCTTGAGTATTTGGAATTTAAGAGAAAGTTTGATTTTTGGGGTGTTATTGGGGGTCTTTCTATTTCATATTGTAGTTTTTCTAGGTTTATTTGGTTGGATGATGTTAAAGTTGTTATCTGGATAAGAATTGTTATTAAAAAAAGGACCTTTTCTGGTTAATTATTTGAAATCGAGAGAAGGTTCGAATTTTTAGGGACCTTTTGGGGCTATTATTTCAATAACCATAATTTTGATAGAAGCAGCATATATGTTAATTCGGTCAAGGTTTAATCTGAAACCTGCACGACCACGAAAATGGCACGATACATACACCACAACATGGACACGGCCTTGTTTTGTGCCAAAGCGTGTTTTGGAGTGTGTCATGTCCGATATGGCCTTGGTTTTGTTGTGCCTTAGGGTCTGCATAGTAACGGTGTTTTCATCGGTTTTGGGATGTTTTTGAACCGACCGTTTATAAAAACCCTGTTTGTTAATTTTTGAGGCACTGGTTTCGGTCGGCTCAACTCTCCCCCCCCCCCCCCCCCCCACACCCCCACCCCCCCCAACCACCCCCAACATACACACACAAACCAGTGTAATGTAATTTTAGGTGGCTTTATAAACACCTAAAATCAGTGGGCATTGAGCGATTTTATTATTTTATTACATTTATATCCTCACCATAAATATATAATTATAACTACTAATACCCTATCCTATTTTTTCTTTCTTATCTGTGTTTGTCTTCTAATTCTTCCAAACTACGACTACTTATTCTGGTAAGTTTTAAAAATCTCTCTTTCCTATTTTCATCCACACGTTTATATTATTTTATGTGTTTGATCAAATATGGACTTCTACCTCCCGATCGAGGCGTGGACCGGGTGGCAGTTTCGTTTGAGATTTTATTTTTCCTAAAATTTCATTTGTTGTGGTAGTAAATGATTGTCAGATCATTTTGATGTCCATTCTAACTTAAATACCCAACTATTGTTCTTAGTAATGTGAACTTGACTGCATCTTCTTTTGTTTATATATGGGCATATAGGTAATTTTATTCGTGTAATTTTTTTAAAACCGTTCGTTAATGAATTACCAAGCATGGGTTGGACTGAATTAAAAGCCTCTACTTAAACCACCAAAAACCGGATCCCTCATAATCGCTCATAACCGGTACTCTAAAAACACCACATAACCGCTACCCCTAGAACTGCCAAGCAGACCCTTAGTGTGTTTTGGAGTATTTGTATCATGTCCAACACGTGCCCAACACGACGCCACACAGATACAAGTACCATTGTTGGGTTGTCCATGCATCCTAGACTGAGATAAGTATTGATTTAATTACAATCCACCAAAATAATTTTTTAGCCAAGTTTTTGTGAACCAATGTAGAACATTTATTCAGATAACCAGAGGAAGATCCCAACTTTCACCCTAATTACATACAAATTGCACATAACAGGGAAAAAAAATCCCACAGTACCTACAGAATACTGCAAAAATGTTCATAAAAGTGACATATTTGTGTCATATTTGTGTCTTGGAACATAGTGAAAGGTTGATAAAAGTGACCTGTTTCCTCAAATATCTGGAATTGATGACATTTCCCACTTTTTAGTGTTCTTCTTTAAGTTGAACTTTTAATAAATGGATAATATTGTTTGTGAGGTACAATTACTTCATCATTGTTCTATGTACTTCTCATTGAAATTTCTCTATAATTTGGTCACTCTAATGATGATAGAAGTTAGTATAAGAATTAGGAATGGTGATAAATAAGCAATGGCTTTTTTACCTAGAATAAATGGAATTAAAGGGTTTTCTTCTTTTGATATGATCCTTATTGTAGGTCAATTGAGCTTAGAGATAGGCCCTTGGTATAAGGAGACATTTTGATCAAATTACTCTTATCAGTTGTTTTGTTTTTGGCAAATCAAGATTTTCAAGAGGACTTCTTATTTAAAAAGAAAAGAAGACATCTTATTTACTTATATCCTTTTCTTTTGCAACCAAACTGAAGTTGAATTGGAGACTCTCCCACGATGCACCAACGGAAGATTGCAGCAAAGAGAGAGAGATCCTGCCTTAAGAGAATCTGTGAGATGCAAGATCTTTTTGGGATTTACTTCAAACATGGTATCATCTGGGGTTAGAGATGTTATCAGGTTTTTGGTCGAGCATCAAATGGCAAGTACTCTAACCTAATTCCATTTTTTGGCAAAAATGCATTCTGTATCATAAATTTTTCCTGTTATTTTTGAAACATCTATAGCCTCTTTTTTATAGGTTTGCTTGCATCTTTACCAACACTAGAGAGTGCCACTTTGCTGGTGATCTTCGAACAAAGGACATTTTTATTATAATGTACATTGCTGAGACGTAGAAACCTTAAATTCTTGAAAATATGTTAACCTAATAAAACAGTTTTGATGTATTGTAAATTAATCGAGGAAATAATTGGTTTAATATAGAGATGCTATTCCAGTCAGCCGAATAATAGAAAAGTCGTGGAGACTGATCAAAATGATTGTTCAATGTTTGACTAGATGAGCAGATAAGCATTCCAACTCAGAGAGCTATGTCACACCAGCAAGGATATTTTGATCTTGGCTGATAGAAATATAGCTTCGCTTAAATAGACTGAGTAGATTGAGGCTGCAGACCAAACTGCTGGATTGTGTAACTGTGAAATTAGTGATGGATTTTTTAGAAACAATGTGAGTTGTAAAGGAGAAAAAATAAAGTCAGTGGAAGAGGTTCCACTTCAAAAGCTCAAATATGTGATCCTTTATAATATATTTGTTATTCCAATCGGTACCATAGTAGTAGAGGGCCAGATGGAAAGTGTCGAGGAGTAATAAGTAAGTGCATATTCCCTTTGATCTTTGTTAGAGTTTGCGAGTATATGTAGTCCAGTTATTCGACATTAGGTAGAGTAGTATGAAGACGCCCCCCTCCTGTCCCTCTCTCTTCCTTATACACACACACACACACACACGAGTCTCTCACTCTCTCAACATGATATCAGATCTATATTGCTTTTACACCTAATATGTAGTCCAGTTATTCGACATTAGGTAGAGTAGTATGAAGATGCCCCCTCCTATCCCTCTCTCTTCCTTATACACACACACACTCGAGTCTCTCACTCTCTCAACATGATATCAGATCTATATTGCTTTTACACCTAAAATAATAATTTTCCACACCTCTAGCGAACCCCTACCATTTTCTTCTCCGACATTCCCTCATGTCCTTTTCTTCGGAGACCATCTTTTCTTCTCTGAGGAGGTCCTGGCTCTCCTGCAACCCCCTCCCCTCACCAACCTACTTTCTTCGTATCAAGACCCTGAAACCTAACCTAACCCACCATCTATTTTCTTCCTATCCCAAACTCCAAGCCAAACCCAATCTTCTTCCTATACAAAATCCTAAAGCCCTAATCTAACCCCAACTACCCCTCCTTTTACTTTCCTATGATCTACCGTGCAAACCCTACAAACCTATCTTCTTCCTAGTATAAACCCTTTGAAACCTAATCGTCCCAAAATTCTAGCCACCATCATCTCCAAATCCTTAAATTATAACCCAACTTTTAATAACCTAATCCTTTCCACCCCCTTCCCTGAACCAGCACCCAAATGCACCAGCTGGTGTTGCTACTATTGTTGTACTACTTGCGAACTCTAGCCTCAATTCATACTGTAGCTTGCCTCTATAATCCCCACTACTACTATTCCCTCAACCACCAACCCCATCATCCTTCCGCCTTACAACCCCCACCATAGCGGATTCTGACCACCTATCTCCTGACATGCTCTCAACAGACCCTAGCAGCCTTTAAACCTGAGGACCACCTCTCAACTCCACTACTGCCCTGTTGTTGCCTCTCCAGCTGTTTCTGCTACCACCTCTTTTCTACTCAGCAGGTCTCACCTGCATCCTTCATCCTATAGTCATATTCCCTCAAGCTTTCTGCTACCTGTGTTACCTGATCCATGGCGGCTCTAGTCTCCTTTATAGACCACAAACCCTAGCTGTCACTCTCTCATCTAACTCACCCTCCATCCAAAAAAAATCTTAACTTTACCAATCCAAATACGTGTCCTTGTTGCTCAAGCCCTTGGTCTCCAAAACCTAGATCCCAAAGAAAACCTATCTTTTACCCATAGCTCAATGTCCTGGCTCTAAAAATCTTGTTGCTCACCCTTAGCTCTCTCATTGACCTAGTCGTGATATACCTTGAGTTGTCTATTGATGTTGTTTCTTGTTGCTCTTCAAGGAACGGGCGTCTACATCTCGTCTTGATGAGTTGAATTGTTATCTGCTGTGCAAGTTGTACATGCTTGTCATTTCCAACTTAAGGTGAGCAATGACCGAGTCTCTCACCAATCTCTACCCATCTGCCTGCAGTCTTTAGATGCTTACTGCTACTTGTTCATCTTGTGCATCCTTGTGGACAACCTCTGCTATAGCTTCTAGTTGTTCATTCTTGTGTATATTGACGTCTACTATTGCTTATGGTCATGCGTCGGCCTCTGCTACTACTTCATGTTGTGCATTCTCGTATATTGGCGTTTACTATTGTGTTTTGTCATGCATCGACCTCTGCTAGTCCTAGTTGTGTCCTCGTGCGTCAATCACTATTGCTGCTTATGGTCGTGTCCTTGTGGGCAAGCTTTGCTACTACTACTAAGTTGTGCGTCATCGTGTCAATGTCTACTATTGTCTTTTATATCTACTTCTGATGCTGCTCATCAATAGTTGTGTCTTGACTGCTGCCTAGTTGCTTATTCGTGATGACAATCTTGATTGGGTTTATCAAGTTGTCTTTCTACTATGATGACAATGCTTATGGGGTGAATCAAGCTTTCTTTTTCTACTATTGTTGGTTACTCTTTATTCGTCTATTGATGTTTTCGTTTAGTACTAATTTTGTTTATCTCTACTAGTTTTTTATTTTTAATGTGTAAAAGATGGACATGTTTCACTTGCTCGAGCACGAGGAGAGCGTTAATTTATTCAGCCTTTGTAGTCTACTTTAGTCTCACAATAGGCAGAGTAATTAGAGGAACCTTCTCCTCTTTTATATATATATATATATATATATATATATAATCCATTTCAATCTATCTCATTGAGTTGTGCCTTTCTCTCAACAATCTTATACCTAAAAGTTTAGGTTAGTTTCAATTCCGTCATTATTTTGTATCCTTTTTACAAAACACGCTTTGGTTGCTATGTATCAACTTTAATACCAAATGCTTACGTGCATCGCACCCGATCTCCAATCTCAAGTAAGTATACATGTGGTGATCGAAGGGATGATTGTGAAGGGATTTCCTCAAATCCTTTCATGACCTAATTGTACTTGTCAAAAGCGCACGTAAGGGCACACGAGGCTTCAGTCGAGGTGCCTCAGAACATGTGAGGCGAGGCGTGCGCCTCAGTGAGCCTCATAGCCAGTTGAGACGCGCCTCAAGCATATGCAACTTTATGTTTCCTTTTATGTTTCATTTGCTAACAATAGGGGCCACTATTGGATATGACAGTATCTCTTGTAAACTAAAAAGTCTCTTAATATCAAAAATGAGAAAAACGTCCTAAACTCTCTTAACACCTTCCTTGCTCGGTAGATCAAAAGGAAAAAAAAAAAGGGAAAAGAAAAAAGCTCACATGATATATAGTCACGTTCGATAACTACTCTGGCATGTCTACTTTAAATATCTCGGTGTTTTGGTACCTTAGCTTTCCAATGCTCAATTTTGGCACCCAAATATCATAAATTGTGCTTTTCAAGCACCTTCCGTCAATTTTGAACATTGTCCTCCAGTCACACTTCTATCCAAACATCTAAATTATCCTCACGTGATTTGCACGTGGGGCTTGTATGAAAGAGTGACTGGACGACGATGTTCAAAATTGATGGAAGTTGTTTCAAAAGTGTAATTTATGAAGTTGGGGTGCCAAAATCAAGCATTGAAAAGCTAATGTGCCAAAAACGTATGAGCGCTATAGTTGGAGTGTTATTAGGGTAATTTAGCCAAATATCTATTACATATAGTCATATGATTTATAAATATGATTTTTTTTTTGAACAAATTTGCGCCTCGCCTTCATGAGGTTCATGCCTTCGTGCCGCGGTCTTTTACACCATTTGTGCCTTAGTGTGCCTTGCGCCTTTAATAACTATGGACCTAACCTTTCACTTGAAGTTTGTCCTAACTAACAATGTAATTCAACGATTCATATTGTGTTTCTCACCTTTTGACATAACTTACCTCTTCTCACCGGAAATGTTCTCTTTATATATATATATATATATATATATATATATATATATATATATATATATATATATATATACACACACACACATTTGTTTGACGCGTATAACTTACCACTGTAATTTAATGATTCGGTGTGTTCTTGTATGGTGAAGTATGGTATAAGTGCACTCAAGTTGTCAATATATGCATCTGGGACATAAGCAACGCCAATTTGAAACATTCAGATGACGTAGATTTTATCATCATTTTTTTTTGCTTTAAGATAGAATTGCAAAATTTGAGAAGTAGAATTGCAAAATTTGAGAAGTAACACGCCTTTACCTTTCACATTAATGGTAGATCCAATGGGTAAAATAATGACCCTTACCCTCAATGTTTTACAAGTGGCATGAATAATCCCTCCAAACATCGACCAAACATCGACTTTTTCCTTTTACCATCTACTATTAGTATATTCCGTTAAGTCCTGATGGAAGACCAAACTGTCCTTTTAAAGAATCAAAATATAAAACAAAGAATAATAAAATGGAGGAGTTTTGTTTCGGGAAACCCTTCATTCTTCTATCCATCTACCCCTCCCAACACCCTCCCCATTCACTTTGCCTAGGCCCCACCAAAGCAAGTAGCAATCTCCAAGAGATGGTGGGAGCCAGCTGCACAATCCTGACGAGTTCGTTTTAAGGGACTGGGGGTGTGTTAGGAAGGAAAAGGACGAAGGGTGTTATGTAGAACCTTCCTTTTATCCTTAATTTTTTCTTCTTCAAAAAGTGAAGGCAATTTGGTCTTTTTGCCGACGGCAATTTGGTCTTTTCGCCGACTTAACGGACTTTACTAACAGTAGGAAGTAAAACATCCAAAGAAACAACAAACAGAGTTCTTGGGGTTACTAGTGCCAGTTGTTAAATTTTGGGGGTTTCTGATATTTACCCATCCCAACATCCTAAGGTGCAACGGAGAATTTTTCCTAATATGCTCAATGGACTTCTCGACTTTTACTTCAACTACTTATGTAACTGTATTTTAGGGAGGATTTGCCTTGATTATTTTGTAAAAGTAGCTACTTCCATAATATAGTTAAAGCTCATTAGTAAACACTGTTTTTCATTTATACTTGCTTTTATTCTGAAGGTTATAAGTACATTTTAATGGTAATATTGCAACTTTTGTAGGTTGATGTTTTGGTGACAACAGCTGGTGGTATAGAGGAGGATCTTATTAAGTGCCTTGCACCAACATATAAAGGTGATTTTTCTCTTCCTGGAGCTTTATTGCGCTCGAAAGGATTGAATCGAATTGGAAATTTGTTGGTGCCTAATGACAATTACTGCAAATTTGAGAATTGGATTAATCCAATTTTTGATCAGATGTTAGAAGAACAATCTACACAGGTAAGCTTTTGGCATCATATCATTAAGTTCCGAGTTTGAAAGAAACTTCACAATGGATGATGAACTGCCATCACAATCATTTATAGTTTTAGAAAATATAGCTTGGCGTCAGTTAAACAATGTGGTCTGCATGTGTTGTTCTGTCAATAATCCTTAATAAGCATATAGCCTGATAGAATTCTTTAGTAACTGAGTTTGGAACTTTGGATGCTAAAATGGAAATCTGAATGTGTTTCGGGTCAGCTTTAGATGCAAATGTGAGTTTTTTTTTTTGCCAATTGCACTTTGTGTACAAGTTTAGAACCCCGATTCTTTATTTTATGTTTGAGAATCTTCCAAGCTTCCATCTTCTCTGGTATTTTGCAGTCACTCGTATGAGGTTAAGGAGAGGAAATGAGCAAAGAAATAGTTGAAAATGAGCAAAATAATCTTCTATCATATAGTTATTTGTTAGCAGTTTGACGAACTAGGTATAAATGTAAGCTATGGCGGATTGAAAGTGTATTTTGCATAAAATAGATGAATGCTCCCACAACCATTTCACTAAAGTTGTTTCATTGGCATTAGTCTAACTCGTTCTACGATAAACTTATGCAACTTGACCATTGCTGTTTCACTCCAAATATAAATTAACTTTTGAAAGAAATGATAATTTAAAATTTCTGTCATTAGGATTATTTATTTGCTCTAAATTGTGTTTTTGATTTTACGCCTTTCGTTTATTTTATTTAATCTTGCAGAGTATAATTTGGACGCCCTCAAAGGTGATTGCACGCCTTGGCAAGGAGATAAATGATGAAAGTTCGTACCTGTACTGGGCCTATAAGGTAAACTGGTAATAACAATTAGTTGTCAATTACTCTACATTCATTTTCTTGTCATGTTAAGTTAACAAGTTTCGACATATCACTCAAAGCATTCTCTGGAATGGTTATCTTACAATAACATCTTGCTTGCCCTCATTATGGCTTTACATGTATCTTTGTATAATTAGAAGAACAGTAAGGTTGATTGGTCAATAATTTTACACTTCCCCTTTACAATATTTGTATATATGAGGCTATTAAGAGACCCTCCTGGCCAAACTCAAGATCCTTTATCATACCTGCTTCCATTTGTCTCATGGTATATCTTAGTATAGAAGATGATACTAAGGTTTACTTGTTCATAAACTCTCCCGGCGGATGGGTAATACCAGGAATAGTTTAGGTAATCTCATCATAGTCTTCTCCTGATATTTGACTGATTCTTCCCTTCGTAATTTCAAAACTTGCATGATTTGGAGAAGAGATTTTATATACAACAAAGGTGTTTCCAGAATGTGATTAGCTTTCTCAATACTGTGTACACGATATGTTCCTAGAAGCTTACAGTGTAATGGAATTGAAATTTCTTTTCCTTGCCATTGGAAGAATGACTTGTCGATCCATGAAAATTCACTTGACACATTAAAGTTTTAGTTGACCAAGCTCTTGTCTATTCGAAACAACCAAGTGCTCACTGCCTTTTGTTTAACCATGAGTTGGATGGATCATCTGGTATCCAGTTACTATTTTTTTTTTCAAGGCATGGGATCGAACCGAAGACCTCCCCAGTAACCCTCGCTAGCTCCAACTGCTGGGCCACCCTTAGGTGATCTAGTTAGATTCTAAAAAATTACCAAGGTTCTATCTTCTTATTGACTACTTCATACTAAAGTTCATGTATTAACACTAAGCATCACCTACTCTTGAGATTGTTCTATGTTGCTTTAAGTAATAATAGTTTTTTTAATCTTTATAACCGATTCAATGATACTTGGCCAGAATAATATTCCTGTCTTTTGCCCGGCATTAACTGATGGTTCACTAGGAGATATGTTGTACTGGCATTCAAAACGCAGTCCTGGTTTACTTATTGACATTGTGCAAGGTACACAATACTTCCCTCGTCTTGAGAGTTTTCTTTCTAGCACTTACCTTTTTTCTTTTCTTTATTACAAAACTCATTTCACCATTCAGATATACGGGCAATAAATAGTGAAGCTGTTCATGCTGGTCTTAGAAAGACCGGAATGATAATTCTTGGTGGTGGGCTCCCAAAGCACCACATCTATAATGCCAATATGATGCGTAATGGTGCGGACTATGCTGTTATCATCAACACTGCACAGGAGTTTGATGGTAGTGATTCTGGAGCGCAACCTGATGAGGCGGTTTCTTGGGGAAAGATAAGAGGATCTGCAAAAAGTATCAAAGTAAGTTTCTTAAATAATGCCTCATGGAATCTCGCCTATGTTGCATGGATGCTCCTTAAGAGGACCGTATCCTTACCTATATCTGTGTCCGACTTGTATTGAACACAATACTTCATTGTCAGTCCACTCGCCTATGTTTAGGCTCCAAAGGGGTCAAAAATATAGTTGACATGTTCATGATCGTAAGAAACATAATTGAGATATGATGAGTAAGCAACATTAATCCTTTCTAGAACTTTTGGGACCTGGTTAAACATTCTTAAATATAGACATTATTAGGATTTAATGTATAAAACTTGTATATAAATATGTTTCCATTTGTATATATAACAGCATCCATGCCCTACTCGTATCCCAAAAATATCTAAAATGCCACATGTCGTATCTGTATCGTATCTGAATCAGTGTCTGTGTTTATGCAACCTAGAATCTCGCTTTCATCTTTCCTTCTTAAAAGCAGATGATGTGGCAAACATACCTCCTAATAGTTTTAAAGCAGGTTGTATGCCAACTATTTCACGGAAAAAACTTTACACTAACTTGAATAATTTTTTAAGTTTGGAGTAACTTGATTCTAGTGACCATTTAGTACCTTGTGATGTTTGCACCATCTTAACAATACTATTGGAGCAAAATCTTTTGTAGGCTTATAACTAAATACCCTGAAGTATCACGTTTTTGCAGCAACGTTCATAGTATTTAATTGCAAAACCATGTTAATTCAGGGTATTTAGTGGCAAATAAGCCTATTCTTTAAAGCAAAAGCGAAGAGGTAAAATGAGGAAAATAATGAAAATAGCAATGGCAAATATAGTCTCAAGAAGGTACTCAAGTTTGTTTGGAGCTCTTAAACCGCTCCTTCAGCATGTTTTCTCCTACGCAGAGATTTCCTTTGTACAAATTGTGAACCAATACTTAACAATACTTAACAGAGATTTCTTTAGTATAAACTGTCAATGAATCCTTCATAATTGTAGGTTGCTGATATAATGTTGTCTTGCTCTGTAACAACCAGGTCCATTGTGATGCCACTATTGCTTTTCCTCTACTGGTTGCTGCTACATTTGCAACAAAGCTGCACAAAAGGACTCCTTGAGGTTTGCGGCAAGATTCGAAGTATCGGAATCGGTACCCTTTATCAACGGTATCGACGGTTTCGGAACGAGTATCGGATTTTTTTGGTATTGTAAAGCAGATAATTATTAAACTTTTAGAAAAAATGTTCTATACATTAGGTATAATTTTAAGTATTTTTTGTGTTGTTTCTTAGTAATTTCGGAATTGAAAGAAATAGTATTAACTCTTGTCGATTGGTTTGCCTGCAATAGATAACTTGTTTTTTTTTTTACATGTTTTTACAACCTTATTATAGTTACCTTTGATGATTTGGTCTTTTTTTATTCAATTATTATTATTTTTTGCCGAATTGACTGGAAAAGAAATTTAAATGTCGGTATCGGTCACTATCGGTATGTGTTGGTATCGGATGGAGACATGCCAAACCATATTGGTATAGGTCGTATCAAATTGGTATCCGTCGATACTGCAACCTCCTACTTGGTCGTCTTTCCTTCCGCAATTGACTGCGAGAAGAAAAATGAATACATGTCAGACAGGAAGGATTTTCTTTAACACGACAGGATCAGAGCATCATCTTTGTGACCAGCTATGAAGCTAAGAGTACACACACAATAGTATGAAGTGTATTAGAATTCTGATGGGTATTTCTATTTATTGTTCATGACTGAATGTACTGGTCTGTCAAAGTGTTGTTGACCACAATGGCGGTTGTGGCTCATTATTGCAAAGTAACAAATCTAGCCTAGGTAGTGTGAAATTGTTCAGTGATTATGGCATTTGCCACATTAACCATCTATATAATTCCAAGATTTGCTAAAGGATAATTCTCTTTGACTTATATATATATATATATATATATATATATATATATATATATATATATGTTATTTTGCACCAGACAAGGACACATGGGCAGAAGTTGGCTGCACTATTATGTAACATATGCTAAGACTTTCTACATATTTATCCAGATTGTCTCTCGTTTCTCCAATCAACACTTTTTATTGTTCTCTTGTTACAGAAAGTTGGAAGTTATGTTTTAGACTAAGAATATTAAGGCAAATTATAAGGGCACTGCACATTTTACTCGGGGCTAGCCCATTTCAAAATTAGAAAAAATTACAAGTTTGCCATCATGAAAGTTACTCGGGGCTAGCCCACTGTAATACTCAGGACTGTCAAAATTTTGACAGTCCTACCACTTGGAAGGACTGTCAAAATTTTGACAGTCCTACAAATAGATAGGACTGTCAAAATTGTGACAGTCCCATTTATAAGGACACTGCACATTTGACTCTGGGCTAGCCCATTGGAAATTTACAAAAAATTACAAGTTTGCCATCATGAAAGTTAGTCGGGGCTAGCCCACAGTTATAATCGGGACTGTCAAAATGTTGACAGTCCTACCACTTGGAAGGACTGTCACAATCTTGACAGTCCTACCCATTTTGAAGGACTGTGAAAATTTTGACAGTCCTAGAAATTGTTAGGACTGTCAAAAATTTGACAGGCCATTTTCCAAAATTACAAGTTTGCCACTCTGATAGTTAGTTGGGGCTATCCCACACCAAAGTATAAAAGTCAAATGGGTTTCTATTTTTGGCATTCCACCTAGACTTAAGAAACCCTCATTCCACCAAGCCCAAACCTAAATTTGGAAATAGCTAGTTGTGGTTGGAGGAGTATTTTACTTTGGTGATACCCCAAGGAATATTCTTCCGGTATGTCTTCGACAACCTACGTTGAATAAGTTTTGCAAATGTGCGAAAAAGATTTAGTTTATTTTGATTAATGTAGGAACAATGCATGAAAAAATGTTCGATGACGAAGTCGGATCGTCCAATTCATTAATTATGCACTCCGGACGTTCCGAAGTACAAGTTGGTTGTTCCGAAGCACGTACAGTACGTAAAACGACAACCCTAATTTGACAGTCACGAGTTAGGACTGTAAACATTAGACAGTCCTATATAAATATAGGACTGTCAAATATTCCACAGTCCTATATAAATATAGGACTGTCATAAATTCGACAGTCCTACGTAAAAGTAGGACTGTCATAATTTTGACAGTCCTATATAAAAATAGGACTGTCAAAATAGTGACAGTCCTGGATAATTATATGAAGTTATTAATTTTTATATTATTTTATATTGGTTATAGGACCAAGCTTTTTCAGATATAGTGGTACATCCTGCTGTTGGTGTTGATGTGGATGATATTTTCTCAACGGATATTGAGTTTGCAAGCCATGAAGAAGCATTAGAGTGGTGCAGAGAAGTTGGGAGACGACATAACGTAGTTATTGTCATTGCAAGATCCATCCGATCTCGGCCGGGCCGAAAATATCTTGAACTTGGATGCGAAAGAGGAGGTGTGTTTAGGCATCATAAAAAGAAGGGTGTTGTTGAAAAAGAAATCCCTAAGAAAAATGTTGGGACGAGAAAATGTGGTTGTCCATTGAAGGTGTTGATTGTAAAAGTTGAAGATGTGAAGTGGATAATCGAAGTTAAGAATGGAAGACACAATCATCCTATTCCAGGGACACTTACGGGTCATGCCTACGTGGCACGGTTGAAGGAGGATGAGAAAAAGTTGGTTGAAGAAATGTTCCTTTCAGGAGTTGCACCGAAACAAATTTATTCTGCTGTGCGACAAAAACAAGATGGGAACAAGTCTACCATGAGGACGATCTATAATAGTTTGGCCAGAGCGAAATGCAATAGTATGAAAGAAAGAATGGCGATGCAGCAAGTATTGAAGTTGCTTGGGGAGCATCACTACGTGGAGTACCATAGAAGACATCCACAAACTGATGAACTCCTTTCATTGTTTTGGGCTCATCCTGATTGCACACATATGGCTCGGTCCTTCGCAGACGTGTTGGTCCTTGATTGTACATATAAGACCAACAAGTTCAAGATGCCTCTTTTGCATGTTGTCGGGTTTACGTCTACGGGAAAAACATTTACAGTCGCTTTTTGTTTTATAAAGAGTGAGACAGTAGAGGATTACACATGGGCGTTGAGGAAACTACAATCCCTTTACACAGGTTACAAAGAGCCGTCTGTTTTTGTTACTGACAGAGAATATGCGTTGATAAATGCTATAGATATTGTATTTCCTCATGCGCATAGACTACTATGCACTTGGCATATAAATAGAAATATTCATGCTCAATGCAAGAAAAAATTTGAAACTGTGGACGGTAAAATTGACATGCTTCGCTTCGAAGAATTCTACAGTGATTGGAGTCTTGTATGGCGAGCAAATACTACAGACAGTTACGACGCAGCATGGTACATGTTCCAACAAAAGTGGGAGCCAAGTAACCCGACATGCATATCTTATATCAAAGATACTTGGCTAGGACCACATAAAGAGCAATTCGTCTTAGCATGGACCAACATGGTGAAGCATTATGGCACGATCACTACGAACCGGGTCGAAGGGGCACACTCATGTTTGAAAAGATATCTACGCTCATCGGTCGGTAATTTTGTCTCTGTTTGGCAATTGATTCATTTGATGACTATTGCCACGGTGAACGATATTGTAGCATCATTTGAGATGAGCCTCAATATTGCAAAGCATGAATACAAGCAAGAACACCTCTTGGATGGTTTAACTCATGTGGTATCTCACAAGGCCTTGGGGTTATTGCTTGAGGAGATTCGAAGGTCGAAGTCGGTGGGTTATGATCCCGAGGTTTGCGGTTGTTCATATCGACATTCACTCGGACTTCCGTGTGCACATGAAATCAACGAATACTGTCGTGAATCTATACCTATTCCAATATATGTTGTTGATCAACGTTGGCGACAGCTGTCGATAATGCCGGCGGTGGAAGTGCAAGATGATTTCTTTGCGTTGTCCCAAGTTAAACTACTTCACGCAAGGTGGTGTGGTGCAACGGAACCGGAGAGAAGATCCATTGAGTTTAAAATCCATGAGATTGCAGTCCCGGCAAGTACTCGATTGCAAGAGCCATCCGTTGTTCGAACTCCTAAGGGAAGACCACACTCAAGAAAGAGTAGAGCCAAAAAGAAGGAGGAGGAGTCAACTAAAAGAGATCAATCCTTATTTGAACATATCGAACGCAGTTTGGAGGCAAAGTCCGTTGTTCGAACTCCTAAGCTAACTATTCGAAGGGGGAAGAAACAGAAAACGATAGATGCAGGCACGGCGGAGGGTGTTGAAAACTTTTCTGTTTCTTATAGTCTATACATTGAAAATTTCCTACCTGAGATACGGAACTTCATTTGGTCTATTGATGATGTTCCTGCGGATGGCCACTGTGGATACCATGCACTAGCAAGACAACTACTTTGATATTTTAATCGATTGATACTGCCCCAAGTGAAAATGTGTAAATTTTTGATCCATGTTTGTCTAAGTGTATATTGAACCATATGTTGTATGTTGTGTAATGAAAAGAGTTATGTAGATTTTGATTGTATATTGCGCATTGCTACTAATAACTTAGGACTGTCATTATGGAAAACTGTCAGGATACTAGGACTGTCACAATTTTGACAGTCACACTAGGACTGTCAAAATTGTGACAGTCCTAAAGTTACAGTGAGTAAACTTTAGGACTGTCACAATTTTGACAGTCCTAGTGTAAACTAGGACTGTCAAAATTGTGACAGTCCTAAAGTTTACTCACTGTCAATTTTGAGTAAATATATAACTTTAGGACTGTCACAAATTTGACAGTCCTAGTGTAAACTAGGACTGTCAAAATTGTGACAGTCCTAAAGTTTACCCACTGTCAATTTTGGACAGTCCTAGTGTAAACTAGGATTGAATATACAGTTAACCCACTGACCAATATGCCCAGTATACAGATCAAAATAGTAACAACAAGGCAAGATTAACTCATAGTGTCACAACATGGCAAAATTAACTCAAAGTGTCACAAGTAGGCAAAATTATAGTTTAAAGTTTTACAACTCAAATCCTCAATATCGTCAAAGTGTCACAAGTAGGCAAAAAGTCATATTCAATCAAACTTTTACAACGTTTACAGGTCAAATTTTGACAATTCTCACAGGTCATATTCAGTCACAACTTTTACAACTCATAATGATTGTTCAAACGTCATGGCGCCTCTTCGTGCGTTGCTCTCTAGTATCCAAGAAAGGATATTCTTCAACGTTGTCGATATTTTGGAGTTCGTCATTGATTGTCATATAATTGGAACCCTGGCAACTGACGAGGCTTCTTCCCAACTTCTTAACTTTTCTTGCCTATTCATGAAAAATGAAAATAATTGTTAGCCACAGTTACAAATATCAAACTTAAACTCTACAAGTAGGCTCACCATCTTGACCAGTGCAGTATATAAGACCGATTTGGGAGGAAGATCTGACGGTACACGCACAATATCCCCTCCGCGTTGGAACAAGGTCGGTAGTCCGACACCGGCGTAGTAGGCGAGGTAGTCGTCGCTGCACTCCGCCATATTGACTGCTGCTAGCCGGTCGGTATCTCTAATGACGTGGCGTTGCCACTCGGTGAAGAAGTGCGATACCCAGTTGAAATGTGCAGGTATATAGTTTAGCGGTTTTGTATCGCGCGGAGGAGTTATCATTTGCAAAGTTCGCCTTGGGACAGTTTGGACGTAGCCAAACTGACGTAGCACTCTATCCGGCATATAAGCCTCCTTGATTTCATGACAACTGATAACACCGTGATATAAGGCGACTGGTTGCAACGGACGGGTAGTCTGTCGCAAATCACGGTATGGATCCCATACAATATGTACCACATAAAATTTAACATAATGTCATTTAGCATAACGTAGTAAATTAATACCAATTAAGTACAAAATTAGGTCTATATTCACCTCTTCTGTCGTCATATCTTCGAGTGCATGCCGTAGAGCGGCCAATGTGTGAGAACGTTTGGCATCTTCTTTAGTCGGCTTCCATCGGCACATTCTAGGCAGGTTCTCGTCATACCCTTGGCTCAGCTTCGCCCACTGCAAGGTTGGAAAGTGCTCGTATATCCATGCCTTCACGTTACCGGAAATATATTAGTCCAAAAATAAACAACACAATTTCAATTTATGTAAACAAGTTGACAAAGATATATCTATACATGGAGTAGAGTCTGGCATCCGGAAATTGTCTTCGAACCCACACGGGATGCCGCACCAAGCTCGTGGTAAAGGTATGCCAGTATACCGCTTCCCCAAGAAATTTCGTCCACCGTTTCAATGTTGTCCAAATCGATGAGATATTTGGCATTTATGGACGTTCCAGACTTATCGGTAATGCCGACAGCCCCTAAGATGAACTGCATATATCCGCGGGCCACATTATCGTTATTATCAATTTCGGGGGCCGGCTCAGCGAATATCTCCTCCAAATATTTTAGAGGAAGTCCATAGGACTTCTTGAATTCTCGAAGACTAGTAAAACTAGTGGAATCAACTCCCAGACACCCTGATACATGATCCACAATATTGTCGTAATAGTCGATGCTCGAGTCATCAAAAGTATGATTCTGCATGGGACGACCATCAACCCTAAGTCCCAATATATGATGGACGTCATCAAGGGTAATCGTCAACTCCCCATTGGGTAGATGGAAAGTGTTGGTCTCTGGATGCCACCATTCTACAAATGCTGAAATCAGTGCATTATCCACCGTCGTATATGAGTAGCTACCCAAATATTGTAGACCGGTGGGACTGATTTTTGCCTTCACATCATCTCCCAATAATGCATACCTCCATGTATTGCATTTTTTGCCATGGTTGATCACCGTCAACAAACGACCACTCTCCTGAAAAGTCAACAATTGGATGAAATTAAACCTCCATGTAAAATGAACTTTGAACTTACAACTATATATAAATTTATCATAACGTAATGTACTTATCGGATTGTGCCATATTTGGTATGCAATATGGTTTTCGATCGACGGTAACATAGAGCAACCGTTTGGACGAGTGTCGACTCGACTATCTGCCTGCTCAGAAGGTCCCGAACCATCAGTAGGCCGGTTTCCGAGAGTTTGTGGAAGACTCTCGACAGGACTATCTGCAGGCTGAGAAGGTCCTGAACCATCAGTAGGCCGATTTGGAACATTTGGCATGTCCTCATCGGAGGAGGAAGAAGAACCGGAAGAACTAGGAGGAGCACGTCTCTTTGTGGCAATCTTCTTCGTCAATGGACGTTTCCTCACTTCAGGGCGTGCCTCGGCCTCGCGGATAGTCACGCCTTGCGAAACTGTGCGTTCCTTACGCATCGACGCAGTAGGACGTCTTCTCATTTCTTCATCCACAGTGTCCTTTCCAGGGGCATGACTATAAGACAAAAATTAATATATACAGACAAAAATTAATTTATATTTTAACATAATAATTGAATTTTTTTCCAGGACTGTAGCCATTTCTACAGTCCTGTAAGTATACATGACTGCAGATTTTTCAACAGTCCTAATCTTTTAGGACTGTTGAATTTCCTACAGTCCCATATAGATTTAGGACTGTAGGAAATTCGACAGTCCTATATATATATAGGATTGTCGAATTTCCTACAGTCCTAAATCTATATGGGACTGTAGAAAATTCTACAGTCCCGCTCGATACTGCTCGACAATGTCGAGCAGTCTCGACATTGTACGCCCTAAAATCATGTTCCAAACGACTTCTATGTCTAAACTACATCCTAGACTCCGCCAATGACTAGTATGCCCTCATTTGAAAGAAAATAACTCAAAATTTTCAACATGCAAGAGGATTTCTTAAAATTTTTGGACAATTTTTCAAATACAATAGCACAAGGAGAATGATGATTTCTACCTTGGTACTTTCGAGACTTTGGGACCCATCGACAAGGAGGAGGAGGACAGCGGAGATCAGCCGGCGGGAGGGGGGAAAGCTCCGGTCGGGGGGAGCTAGGTTTCGAGAATAAGAACAACGGATGTTTTCAAATCCTGGGCTAGCCCCAAGTCAAAACTTGGGCTAGTATGAGTAAAGGTTGCTCTATAGTGGGCTAGCCCCAATCCTGGGCTAGCCCCAAGTAAAATTGACAGTGCCCTTATCAAAAGCCAATATTAAGTGTCCATATATTTTTCTTGAAATTCTTAGAAGAATGCAATAGATAATGAAATAATATAAACATGATAATAACCTAGTTGATCTGAGATAATCGGCTTCCTAGATGAAATATTAGAGGATAGAACAAGTATCAGAGAAATATTTTAAGAAATATATAAAGATGACTATTAGAACTTAAAACAAACTTACTCTCTTCTCCAAATTATTAAGGAAATATCTTATACTTTCTTATTTCCCCTTAGCATCCTATCATGAATTTTAAATATTTCTAGAATGAGAAATCAACTTCATATAATGGAATGTTAGAGAAAAAAAATGGAAAAGATTTCTTTTGTCCTTCCTTCAGAGTTAATGATGCCGTCGCTTCCCGCGAATAGTCGTTTTTGTCTTTATAATGTCTCAGAAATCATGAGAATAGTAGAAGGAACGCCTAAGAGAGTGAATATAAGATTGGAGTAATACTCGAGGAAGAAAAAAGAAGCAAAGTTATGTAAGATTAAGTGAAGAGAAGTTAAGCAAGGAAAAGAAGAGTCAAGATATATACTCTTGCTTGGTTTGGAGGAAGAGAGTTAAGATGGGGTGTGCTTAATAACTCTTATTTGAATGTGAGGTTTTGAGTGGAAGGAAAAAAATTCGAGTAAAAGAAAGATTGATAAAAATACAATAATTATCAGAATATCCTTATTACATATGACATATAATTAGATTAATTTGATTAAATTTTTAATTAAAACTTCAAAATATTTTCACAAAAAAAATAAAAATCAAATATCTTCACATAAAAAAGCTACAAATTTTAGAATCTAAATATAATAAACTTAACATGTCAACATTTAGAAGTAAGCCAAGTTCATATCATTATAACCATCTAATATCAAACACAATAAATAAAATATACATCCCCAAACCAACAAACCTCTCAAAACTTTGAAGGTTTGGAATCATGAACAATTTTTCTTATCAACGACGAGTAATAAAGTATAAAAAAATAAAAAAAAAAGAGAGGACACATCACGATAAAGAAAGCTACAGAACAGTAGGTTTGAAAAAAGACAGGACATTTAATGAAGCAACGAATTCATCAAGAGTACTGGTAAGAGTATGAGTCCAAGACTGATCCTGAAAGCTTAGCCAATGAATGGAGGGGTCAAGGGCTCCCTTGGGCCGTGCTTATGTTCCAACCATTAGCTAGTAGCAAGTCGGGAACTCTGACAACCAACAAAAAGTCGGAAAAAATTTCCGTCAAAAATACTAAGAGAGGGAAACACTCCAAAAAATGCGACAAACGACACAAATTGAGAGAATAGAACGAAAATATGGATAAAGGTGATCAATGTGCACCACTCATGAAATCTGGATAGTAAACAGTCACAAAATGAAGTTCGGATTCGCTGCACAATCCCTGATTTTTCTAAACAAAGAAAAATATTTGGGTGAATATCAAGAAATATGGGTCACAATGTATCATTCCAAGCTAAACAAATGATACTCAAATCCATCTGCGTCAGAAGCCTCGCTTTTGAGGAGACAGCAATAACTGTAAGCTATATCACTTTCCACCTTATTTCCTTCTATCCAAACATCCTGCTATCTAAATGGTATTCCTTGGGAAATCGCTGCAACAATTTAAAAGTACAGCACTAAACTATGACATCAAGAAAAAACAAAATCGAGCAAAGCAACGGGGATGAAAATTACGATCCAAAATTTATTGGGCATGAAAATCTAGGGTTCTTATCATGATCATAATATAGAATATGTACTCCTGAACCAAACATTCTGAGAAGTTCGCAAGGTCTGAAGTTCCCTAGTTCCAGAAACAAAAACAAAAAGGGAAAATCAATTGAAACCGTTTATGTCATGTCTATGCCCAGGTCATTGTGTAGCCTAGGTAAACATTATTCCAATCTCTCAACACAAGTCGACCAAAAGAGAATATTTTGGAGTCCACACAGAATGTCAAGACTACAGAACTAGCCTTCCAGTGCTGAAGCACCTGATATGATCTCAATTAGCTCTGTAGTGATGGATGCTTGACGGGTCCTGTAATTGACAAGTGGAAAGAGGTCAGCCCTATATTGCCAATGTGTGTGTATGAGAGAGAGAGAGAGAGAGAGAGAGAGAGAGAGACCTGTTGTAAGTGAGGGTGAGACGATCAAGCACTTCACCAGCATTTCGGCTGGAGCTGTCCATAGCAGACATCCTAGCTCCCAGTTCACTGCATGCATTCTCTAAGACAGCATTGTACATAACCTGCAAACTAAGCAACTTAAGTGCCGAACTAAGAGTAGCCAAATGAGGAACACCAAGATTGGTACTCGGCTCTAAATACATAAAAATATTTGAAGAGCCTCTAAATACAATCATAACTATTTCAAGATATGGGACCATTGAGGAGCTATTGATAGCAAGCTGACTAGAGTGGCAGTAACTTACATGTGTAATTTTTGTGGAGATGATTAGTTTAATCATTAAATAGTGTTGCGACAACAGCCATTGTATTATCTTTTCCCTTTCAATCTCAATTTCTCTAATTATGGAAGTGAAGTTTGGAGATGGAGAGAAGGAAAAAAAATAGGAGAAGAGAGAATATGATAAAGGAGATTGCAAGGGTTTTAAACCCTAGGTTGCATCTCATGTCTATTTATATTGATATGCAATACACCCACAATTACTATTATACCCTCATATGATAAATAACAAAATAAAATAACTCTAACACCCTCCCTCAAGCAGGAGAATATAGATCAGACATGCCCAGCTTGCTACATAAATCAGAAAATGGACCACGAGCAAGTGGTTTGGTGAAGATATCACCTAATTGATCCTCTGACTGAACATAAAGAGTGACAATATGTTTTTTCAGCAACAAATCACGAACAAAATGACAATCCACATCGATATGTTTCGTGCGCTCATGAAACACCGGATTACTTGCGATAAACATTGTCGACTGATTATCACAATACATCTCTATCGGAATAGAAATTATAATCCCTATTTCATGAAAAAAGGACTGCACCCTCAGAAGCTGTATGAGCCATCGCAAGGTACTCGACACGAGCCACAATATTCTGCTTCTTATTAAGCCACGTGACAAGATTACCACCCACAAACGTACAATAGCCAGAAGTAGACCTCCTATCACTGCGACTGCCTGCCCAATAAGCATCATTGAACCCAGGTGCACCCTTCAAGAATTGAAGAATGCGAGAGATAGCCTCCCAATGTGGTTGCCGAGGGACATGCATAAAGTGACTAACTCCAACTGCATATGTGATGTCTGGTCGAGTAACAGTAAGATATATAAGTTTGCCAACCAAACGTCTATAATATCCAACATCCTCAAATAACTCTCCCATGTCTGCATCAAGCTTGTCATGATAATCCATAGGAGTCTCAATTGGCCGACACTCCAACATCCCAGTCTCGGAGAGCAAGTCTAGAACATACTTGTGTTGTGACAGATACACACCCTTCTTAGATCGAGCAACCTCGATTCCAAGAAAATATCAAAGAAGACCCAAATCCTTAGTATGAAACTGACGACTAAATTAGGCCTTCAAGTCCACAATCCCAGCATGATCACTCCCAGATATAATGATATCAACATAAACAATCAACACGATAATACCTTCTGAGGAAGAATGACAAAATACTGAATGATCTGATGTGGTGCGCCGAAAGCCATACTAAATGAGAACTGAACTGAATTTGTCAAACCAAGCACGAGGTGACTGTTTCAGTCCATAATACCTGCTGAGGAAGAATGGCAAAATACTGAATGATCTGATGTGGTTCGCAGAAAGCCATACTGAATGAGAACTGAACTTGTCAAACCAAGCACGATGTGACTGTTTCAGTCCATATAATGTTTTCTTCAATCAACATACGAGTTTTTCATTTTCTGCTACAACATATCCCGGTGGTTGATCCATATAAACCTCCTCCTATAAGTCACCATGCAAGAAAACATTCTTTATGTCCAGCTGATATATAGGCCATTGGTGATTAACCGCCACAGAAATAAGAATCCGAACTGAATTCAACCGAACCACTGGAGAGTCTCCATATAATCCACACCATATGTCTGACTATACCCTTTAGCAACCAACCGTGCCTTGAGGCGTTAAACAAAACCATCAGGATGATACTTAATAGTGTACACCCATCTACAATCCACTGTCTGCTTCCAACAGGAAGTGATGTAAGCTCCCAAGTCTGATTTTGATGTAAAGCATACATCTTCTCATCCATTGTACTTTTCCAACCAGAAGATGACAGTCTACTTGTAAGTTTTGGGAATGAAAATAGAAGACAATGAAACAGCAAATGCATGAAAAGATAATGAAGCACGGTGTAATGAAACATAGTTAGGAATGTGATGCTTATTCTTTGTGGTACAAAGGCGTTTTCTTTTTCTTAGAGCAATAGGAAGATCATCTGGATCTGTGGTGATGGGAGCAGAAACCTCAGGCACGGAAGCTGATTGGTTGAGGGCTGAATTTTGCAGAACCATTGGCCTGTCCTTGGATCTCTGATAAACTTGTAAATGGAGAATGTAGACAGAAATTGATTCAGGAATGACCGAAAGTGGTATGAAAGATATCAAATATGTTGTAAAAGGAATACAACGGTCTTCTGAAGGAAAGAAAGGGATAGACTCAAAGAATGTAACATCCGTACTGACATAATATTTGCGTGACTGTGGATTGTAACAACGATAACCTTTTTGAGTACGGGGATAACCAAGAAACACACTTCAGAGATCTAGGAGCCAACTTATCTCGAATACGTTCTAAGTTATGAATAAAAACGACACACCCAAACACTCGAGGAGGCAAGGAAAAATGTGTCTGTATGTAATATGGTAAATAAAACTTTGTTATTTCATACAGATTATGGCATGCAATTAATTAGATAACATGCAGTAAGAACGACATCTGCCCAATACTGTTTAGGGACGTGCATATTGAACATGAGAGTTCGAGCCACATCTAAAATGTGTCGATGTTTGTGTTCGGCTATACCATTTTGTTGAGAGGTGTGGACACAACTGGTTTGATGAATCATACCACGATCAACACAGAAACTGTTCACAGAAGATTGAGTATACTCCAAAGCATTATCAGAACGCAGAATTTTGATACGTTTATCAAACTGAACATAGACTTCATTATAAAAGACACAGATCTTTCTTTCATTAAATAACACCAAGTCATTTTGGAATAATCATCAATAAAAATAACAAAACACTGAAATCTTTTCGGACTTAGACTCTAGACGGACCCCAAATATTATAATGAACAAGATCAAAAGACTATAATTGACGACTCTCACTACGACGAGGGAAGGAACTACGGTGATGCTTGCCTAACTGACAAGCCTCACATTCAAGACTAGAAACATGACTCAAACTAGGAACAACTTGACGCAACATAGCCAAAGACGGATGTCCCAAACGATAATACCACTACAACGGAGAAGTAGAAACAGAAGTTAAGGCCTTTTCAGGTAGATCCAAGTAGTACAGTCCATCTTTTTCATGCCCCGAACCAATCTTCTTCGTCCCGAGGTTCTGAAAAACACACAAATTGGGAGAAAATATCACAGAACATTGAAGAGATTTGGTTAACTGGCTCACAGATAACAAATTAAATAAAAAATTAGGCACATATAATGAATCAAATAATGATAGTGATTGAGTAGGGTGAATGACACATTTTTCAAGCACAGGACGAGTAGACCCATTAGCCAAGATAATATTATGTTTCATAGAACTACGATTATGAAAGAGAGATGTTATACCACATGTAAGAGCTTGCTCCTGAGTCGATGACCCAAGAGGTGGATGGTGACTAGGTTGCCACAAAAGCAGGATTACCTATAAGTGCCATGGTTGCAGTAGGTTGGGAGGTGGTACTAGTAAGCGCATTCAACTTCTGGAGGATCTGTTCAAATGGAGATGATGTATCGGACGTTGAAGTATGATTGAAACTTGAAGTATCATCTCTGGGAGAAGAAGTGGTGACCTGAGACTACATATTTTTATCATGCACTTTATGTGTATATTCTGGTTTGCCCCACTTGTCCCAACAATAGTCTTCCACATGACCGAGCATTCCACAATAGTTACACTTCCATGGTTGACCACGGCCACCACCACCACTACCACGGCCACCACAACCATTATCTCTACCGCCACGTCCACTACCACGTCCACCACCACGACCAACAATACTAGAAACTATGACAGAAAAGTCAGTACTCGGTACCACAGAACTGTCCCAGAAAGGAACGATTAAGATGGAAGAAAATATCTGCCACCGTAGGTAACTGCTCTCCAGCAAGGATTTGAGCTTTATAAGGTTCGAGCGCAGGATCCAAGCCGGCTAGGATAAGTGAAACATAAAACTTTTCCTTCTGTCTCTGAGCTTCCTTTAAATCAGTAGTAATGTTATGATATTGAAGCATTTTCTCCCACAAAGCCTTCTTTGAAACCAGATATTCATTCACAGGCTTCCCATTTTGCTTTGTATTAAACAATAACTCGTACAACTCATAGATACGTACAACGTTTCGCTTCTGCGAATATGATTCTTCCAGAGATGCCCAAATCTGTTTGCTTGATTCACATCACTGAACATTAGCAGCGATATGCGGTTACATACTATGCCACAACCACGACATAACGTATGCATTTGCACTCATCCAATCTTCATACTCAGCGGAAGTTTCAAGTGAGAGTTCTTCCGTCAAAAACTTCTTTCGCCTTTAATACCACTTTGATAGACTTGAACCAGGCAAGGTAGTTCACACAATTGAGTTTCACCACTGTAATCGACTTTCCCAATTCATTATTATGAATAACAGTAAAATAAGAACCTTCGCTACCACCACCACTATTAACTTCGTTAGAAGATTCGGCCCCCACCATACTTGCAGATACAACAGAAAGACGAGGTCTTTGAAACCCTGGATCTCACAATGAACCTGAACCAACGACGAACAACCAACGGAGATATGTAGAAACCCTAGATTTCATAAACGAACCACGAACGACCACGAACAACGAATCATGAAAAGTAGATAAAAACAGTCGAATTTTTTTTTGGGGCCGCCGCCCCGAACCCCTGTCGAATTCACGGCCCAGTTCGATTGGCCCTGTCGTGGATGGGATGTACAGTACTTTCAAATATATGCTCTGATACCAAGTGAAGTTTGGAGATGGAGAGGAGAAGGAAGAAAAGCAGGAGAAAAGAGAATATGAGAAAGGAGATTGCAAGTATGGTGCATCTCATGTCTATTTATATTGATATGCAATACACCCACAATTGCTATTATACCCTCATATGACAAATAACAAAATAAAATAACTCTAACAATGGAGGTGTCCATGTTTCGTGATGCTTGGTGATCTAACAGTTAGGCCTCCACACCGACCAATTAGCTAAATTTTTTAAAGCCCTACGAACCGAACTTTTTAAATCTGGATTCAATGTGGTGACCTCTGCTTACAATTGTACTCCATTGCTAAATACTTCCAACTTCACGTGTAATGAGAACTACGCTAAAAATATATAGTGCTGAAAAGAAAAAGATAATTTGATGCTTAAGCTGGCGAGGAAAGAAGCATACACAAGAAAACTGGAATTCTGCCAGATTCTGAAGAATTTCAGCTTTTGTTTCACCCCCTTCAATTTCATATGCGTCAAGATCACCAAGTTTTCCACCTGTCTCCGACTCTTTCTCCACCACCTTCGGCCATATAGAATCAAATTAGATCAGGTTACTGTCAACTGTAGCTTGAAGTTTTTGAGTTTTTTGAGAAAGGGAGTTCCAATACCTCAGGAGATAATATTGTTGAAAGTGTCGGAATAAATGATACAACTGACTGGAACTTGTTAAAAACAATCCTCAGTGCATCATACTCAACATTCTTTAGGATATCATCAGCAAGCACAGACACCTGTTAATAAGAGTTGGAGATATTCACCAAATACTCGTTAGTAACAAATGATGCAATTTTAAATGTATTAAGAAAGCCCTTTTTTACCAACAAATTTTCTTTTTATTGAATTAGGAATGTTGTTTGAAATTTAAAATCTTTTGACTAAACCAGTTTAATCAGCTAAGGTTGAAGTCAGCTAGTGTACAGATTAAGCTTACAACGGCTCTCACCTCACAAATGAGGCACAATTCAAGTGACAAAACAGTTCAAGCCATATTATGTATGATTCAGCATTTACCATCCGTTTTGCACATGAATGCAAACTTGTGACGCAAACACCAAAAGCCGCTGGTGAGTGAAGCCAATAGAAACCTAATAAACTATTTACCTATAGAAACCTAATAAACTATTCATCAATCTTGTTTCTTAAACCTTGACTAAGATCAATTTACCTATAGAAACCTAATAAACTATGCATCATTCCAGTACGGAATGAGAATACTAACCCTACGTCAATAGACATGAATAACACTTGCAAATAAAAATAATTTCAAACGATTGCCAAAATGGAAAGCAGTAAAGCCAACTAACCTGAGTATAGTTTAGCGGGTTCTTCTGCAACTCACCAATGGTAATCTCAATGCTGTCCCTTTTGTCCCGTATCAATTGAACCTTTCCCTTTTCACCCAAAATAACATATCTTGTTTCTTTTTCAGGACCTAGTCAGGAAAACAGCAGTGATATAAAATCCTGTCATGCAATATAGCTACCACATTGAGAAACCATTTCCACAGTACCAGAAATCAGCTTGTCAAGAGCCTTGCTGATCTTGACTGATGTAGAATTAATGCCTCCACAAAGACCTTTGTCAGAGGTAATAGCAACAATAACGTTCTTCTTCACGTCAACACCTAGAAGCATACCAGAGCATGAAAGAATATTTAATGAATATTGGAAAATAAAACTGTAAAGAGAGGTCAATTGCACATGCCCATGCAAAAGCTAGAGAAAAATAAAAGCAAAGATTTGATGGTAGAAATTGAAGTCTCATAGTAGAAAGGAAGTCTAAAAATCAAGAAAAAAAATTGTTGAAAGATTCGAATATCCATGTAATTGTACAAAAGTAACTCAAGGGAAGTGATTTAAGTCCTATGTATTCATAAAACTTAAGAAAGGTGATTATCAGATCCTTTGAATCATACAGGCAGCTATTGAGTTATCTTCCCATTTCGTAGTTTCAGGACAATCCCAGGTCAGGTATCACGTACCGTAAATCATATTATAAGTTCAAAGCCAGCACATCTTCTAGTCATCATTACTCCACCACTTTTGTGCACTCTCCTAACCCATATATAATGTCTTTTGAACAAGAGATTCCTATATAACACAACATGATGATCCATTAACGCCCCCTCCCCCAACACACGCTCTACGGAAGTAGGAACATAGCTCATCTAGTTTGCATCGATAACCATAATAGTAACCATCTTACTAAAATTATCTTTCTACATGGGAGAAGGGAAGGGGGGAAATACAAATAGAGCTATTATCTGATAGAGACGGGTAGCACTAGCCCTGAACACAGACCTATGGATCGAGGTTTTAAACATAGCCCCTACAGAGACGCTCTAGTCGTGTCCGGTCCTTCTCAGGTCCTCTACATAGAGAGCATACCCTTTCGAATCACCATAAATTTGGGTCGGTCCTGGAAAACAAATCCATTTTGAGGATTGGGACTACTTTTAAGGATTGGATTATACCGTGTCTAGTTTGGGTAAAAAATCAGGTTGGGTCCAGGTCGCCAGGTCCAAACAATAGCTCTAAATGCAACATATTAATGTTTTTGGCAATAGCAGCAAAAGGATACTCTCGAAAGCCAAAATGAAATCAACTCAGTTACAGAAAATAAGAACAAAATTAGCTTTTTGTACAAGGTTCTAAATATATGATAGAAGGTTTCAATCAATTTGAGATTTTACATATTAAATAGCTGATGTCGGAGAAATATTTCGGGTATATGAGAAACTATCAGGCATCACATCAAACAACCTAAATATGTCAATTACGTATAGATATTGATAAAATTGGCCTAAATGTGACACTATCAAATAAAATAGTTATCTATAATTAATTTTAGCAGAAGATCTTGAAGTGGTGGTCAATGGTAATCTAGCCCCTACCCTATTATTTAAGAATGATAGGTTTGGATTTTAAGTGAAACTGATATCCTTAATAGTTAGAGTTTGTAATCCTTGGATACGGCCCCATCTCAACCCGAAACCGATTTACATTTAACACGGTTAATATCAAGTTTATCATATGCATCTTGAAGTATAGTTTGAACAGTATCACATTTAGATAAACAAGACTCTGACTCAATGTCTTATAATTGTGTATCATGTGTTAAGAAGTATAAATCATCGAGAAAATGATCTTAAGTGATAGTTTAAATATTTTTAATTTAAGTAAATTAACAAACACAATCCCAAATAACTCCCAAATCTGATTAGGAGAGGAATTCTACCCAAATCAAAACCCAAAAAGCTTATAGGATGAGGGTGTGGGTACTTACATAGATATGACTCGAACCCGAAAAAAGCCCAATCTCAAAGGCATACAGAATTTAGTTCTCTACACTAAGACAATGGTTAGAAAAAAACTACTTCCAGGTGTTGTAGGCATATCAGTGTTGTTGATGTTGAAGCTGACATGTCAAAAAATAAATCATGCATGCCAGATGACACATACTCGGATATATAACTATTTTGATTAATGCTCTGAGACATAATCAATGAAATATGAAGTATCATTACAAGTCTATCGAGTATCGAGGGCATGATAAGAGCCTATAGGGCTAATCTTGCCACACTAGCTGGCATTGTATCTTGCAACTCACATTCCTATCCACATAAGTCTGAAGATGCTTCATGATAATTAACTCCCAAAGGACCGCAAATGTGAGACAGAGAAGAAAAAAGATAACATTTTAGCATATTCTAACAAGAGAATGTCCTTTGATTTGATCTAAAAAAAGGTTTAAATTTATAATTATTTCGAGCTAAGGCTATTCAGATTATCTTCATCCTTTTGGTACCATATTGTTTAACAATTAAAAGGAAAAAAAATTAAATATTAGGAATTAGGTTTCCAGTCAGAACAATTATCCAAGGAAGATCAACTTGCGCCTCCTGCATTATATATCCACCTTCATTTCTTAGAACTCGACTAACTTCATTCGCAGTCTCAGGTGAGTGTGGTGAGCAAGGGAATCACCGTATCCGGATAGGACCCAAGGTGTATGTTTTGAGTTTATATGGTACAGTGCTGGTTATATTCAAATTTTGTGTTAGAAAGGTCGATGAACAAGCTTAGACCTATGCAAGTTCCTAGTGTTGTGATCATGACTGACATAAAACAAAATGAAACTCACCAGTATGACAAAACATGTTAACTATCATTTCCTAGTTCAAAGTCACAATTCATGAATGGAAGTTATGTTCAATTAAATTATGAGAATACTGAGCATGTTTCAAAAGAAAGATATTATTGGAGAACCATTTAGTTTCTTTTACTACCCATCACTGTCAGTTGAAAATAACACTTGTTTGTTTTTAGGGTATGCCTGCTGAAAGTAGTCAATTTAGTGAAAAATGATTCCACTATGGGTATTCATCAAAGGCCTTTGATGATATAGCAAAATCTAAATGATTAAAAGTGGCAAGCAACAAAACTGAATCATCATACAGCAGAAAGAATTGCATATATCATAAAATCAACCACGGAACCTTGGCAACTATTATAGCTGTTACCTCCAACGTATCTGGTGAATGCTTCAAGATTTTAACTGATAAAAAAAATCATACGATGCTCCACCTACTAAATCATCGCAATAAAGATTTCTTCACATGTATTTCTTGCATTTCATACTCAACACCATTAGAGAGGACTATATGAACCCTTTGCACCATAACAACTCACCATTTCTGCATTTCACTATAATTTTTATTGATTTCAAGAACAAATGCTTAGAATCACGATTCATTACATCGTTTGCATTTTCATTTGCATTTTCTGTAGTCTTTGTTTTCAGATTCCTCATTACGTACAGACAATCAGACATGAATCTGGGAGCATAACAAATTTGCAATGTTCCACAGGCATGCAACAATAACACAATATAACATTCAAGCTATTTCGACCAGCTCCCTTTCAAGAGAAACTCCATAAGTTTATACGTGTTCACATTATATATGTTTTCTTTCATATCACACACTTATTTTGATTTGAGAGGAACTAGTCCTCCCCATTCTTAACTTTTATGTTAAAGATGTAGTTCCTTTGCGACTAGAAAACAAACCTTATATGTTATAAAATAAGACACAAAGTCATACACAATATTTAGTGAACAAAAACACAACATTGTGGTTGAGGTATCAGAAAGCAAATATGTATGGTCAATTGATTTCCTATACAAGTATCTGAGATTTGAATGGGTTTCAGGATTACATACTTGGGGCATCCCCAAGAAGTGCAGCAAATGGCTGCCACAAGCCACGTGAATTTTCAGTTTTTACTTGAACTGCCCTTAGTTTGGATGCTGCCACCATTTTCATTGCCTTCGTAATCTTCTGAATGTTCTTGATACTTTTCATCCGATTTCGGACTGTAGAGCACATAAAAATCATTACAAATGAATGGCACACGACGTGACCTTAAATAAAGACTTAATAACAGAAAGGTAGCAAGAAAGGGAGATAGGTTCCTAACCTATTTGAGTTGAAATTGACCGAGCACCCAAAGGGTTCAACTCTCTGCACATACAATATCAGATTTTGTTAAGTAAATGTTACAAAAGGAAATCTCTTCCAAAGGACTGAAGTGGATTATATAAATAAACAGGCTACAATAGTAGCACAGCAATAATCATATAATGATGAAGGTAATGCCTGTGACATAAATGCTGTAAACAAGTAGAAAGTCATTGAAACCTTGAATTTACAAAATAGAATAAATGTTTGATCTTTACTTCACCAACATTATTATAGAAGTTGGTCGACATGTGATTTCACAAAGGAAACGACACATATTAGCACCATATATTAATTATGTCCTTTGAGATAACATCGGCCCGATATATTAGTTTGAGACCACTATATAACCCAATATCGGCCAATATATTTAAAAATCGCGCTTTGGTTTTTGTTAACAGTTAACATGTGCAACCCGTTAACCCCCAATAAGTATTCACTTGAGTTACAAAGATATAAGTATTAAATTGAGTTGAGATCTTAAACACAAAAGTAGGTTAGAGAGATGTAGGCAAGAAACAAACGAGATTCAGTTGAGCTCTTAAATACAAAACTAGGTTAGATAGACGTAGACAAAAAACAAACAAGATATGGATTTGGACTAAAACATTTTATTGAAAGCTTAGGATACAAAGTCTGGTATAGATCCAATTATATATACAAACATGAAAACATATATATATTCATATTTTATACATTAGATTTCAATTATATCTAAAGCTATGCTTATTTTGGGCAAGTATTGGGTCCCAAAACAGAGAGGAGAATTTTTTTTGTCTGCCATAGAATACACTGGAGTGTCCATCTCATGTCTGATATGTGTAAGACACAAAGTCACACGAACACAACAACAATTTTCGAAGTTCTAGTGCTACTTACCATGCTTAACAATGCATTATATCGATAAATTATGATAACTCCACGATCTAAATATATAACACATCACATTAGCAACTCATCTAGAATAATTTATAGTGATGTTTTATAATCTCAAGGCAACAATGAACTATTTCTATATGTGGGACCTGCTAAACACTAAACGGCGTCCTCTGAAATCAAAAGTCATCATTCACAAACACGATTCTCAATTATCAAAATCATAATGGGATGTGGACAGCTACAAATGATTCCATTTTCAATACAAAAGTTTTAGGGTCTCACTGTTTTTCTGAAAAATGGCATATTTAATAATATATCATCAACTTAAGCTCTTGGTAAAGAAAATCTACATTTCGTATATAAGAACATAAGTTCAGATCTAGTGTTACTTAACAGTCAACACCAATAAATTCAACTTTCAAGTGTTTAAGATGATGAAGCATTAAACGCATCATCTATTAACAAATGATGGTAGCACTTTCTACAGCATGCCATTCCAAATTTCGATGGTGTGTAATTGACTAGTCGGGCACATGAACAAGACAAAACCAGTGTCATTTTCATGTTTCCATGTCATCGTTCGGTATTATACTGCCGCATGTTGTCAATCTCCTACCCGACACATTTCGTATGGTACAAAAGGTTTTTGATACGGATCGTGTAGGTGTATCCATTCGTACAATAACTTGTACCATATGTTTTGTATCGTCCATACGATACAACAGCTACGATACTTTTTTAACTTTTATTTCAATTATGTACTTTTCCATTTTCTTTGTCCATTTAATGAGAATTTTTCTTCTCGTTTGTTTTTGAATATTTTTTCCTTTTCTTTTTGGTGTTTCATTGACCATTGTTTCTATTATGAACTTTATGGTATTTAGTGGATAAACGTATGGGATGTTACGAACTTATGATGGTTGTCTAACTTGTGTTTTAGTTACACCTTTAGTTGTCCACTTTATAACGATCGTCATTTAAAAGCTTAAAGCCAAGATACTCATTACTGTTGCATAATGTGTTCAACTTATCCTAATAGTAAAGCTTTTTAAGCGGCATATCCCTGAATGGCCTAGGGGAGGCTCAAGATTACAATTTTCGAGTGTACAGTACGTAGATTAATACAAATATGTAGTTACTAAAACTAATCATGTCCTAAGTTGTCAGCAACTCTTCACTCTACACTAAGAAAAATGTAAGTTTCAATTAGGACAAATCAAGCTTGGTAAGGAGGCACTAGGCAATGTGGTTCAAAAGGTTTAAACAAGGGCCTCAATGCTAAAATTGGGTGTGCGCACTCTACAGTAAGTCAAGACAATTTGTGGTTTATTCCCTAACGTGTTGTGATTTTCTTCTAATTGGTATAATAAATGTATAATTAAAAAACTATAAGCATCCTATGCAAATCTTGTTGTGTTCACTAAATACACAAGTGTAAGACTTCAACATCAACTACATTGAGAGTAATTTACATGTTGCCACCAAGCAATGGACATCATAGTCAGATATAGGAATGAAATTTGATGTATTAGGGAAAAACAAAAAGGTAAAGGAATGAAGAGGACGACGGAGAAAATCATTATACCTCCTCTTTTGTAGTATATTTTAAAATATATAATAATATCTATAGCTTTAAGTGTCTGGGCTTGGATTATATTACGGTGAGGCAAAAGAGGATCTAAAACGTCTACTCGGACGTTTAAGACGACAAGACAGAGGCCTTTTAAAACCTTGCGAATATCTTATATTAACTCTTCAATGTAATTGTCAATGGAATTATGTATCTTACGATATTCAATACGATACACGATAATCAAGAAATCGATACACAATATGTATTGCGATATGAGAACATGCATTGTCATTTCATACTTATGTCCATGCTAAATTGGAGACCCCATACGGTAAGGCATCAATTTACCATAGTTTGCAGTATCGGCCGATACCGATACCGATCCGATACGGCCGATACCGTTACAGTTTGTCATGTCCCGATCTGATACCGACCGATACCCGATACTGACCGATACCGACATTAGATGTCTCTTTTTCGGTCAATTCGACAAAGAAAATTAAATGAAAAAGACCAATTAGTAAGGGTGTAAAAGCATAGTAAGGTTGTAAGAGCATATAAAAAAGAAAAACTTATCTATCGCATGTAAATCAATCGACAAGGATGACTACTATTTCATTCAATTTCAAAAATACTAAGAAAGGGCATTGGAAATACTTGATTTATGCATAAATGTATAAAATATATTTTCTAAAATGTTAATAATTTACTAATAGCTATTTGCATTCCGATACCAACAAATTCGATACTCCGATCCGAAACCGCTGATACTACCGATACTGCCGATCCCGATACTCATAGGAATGGTACGATACCGATTTCGATACCGATACTTTGAACCTTGCAATTTATAATTGCACCCAGAAAAGTTTAAGCTCATGCTCAAAATTATAGGCAACATGACTAACAATTGGTTTGGGTTTGTTGTTGCTCTAAGAAGCACGAACACTTCAAAAGTCGACATTTTTATTTTGTGTCGGACACGCATCGAACACACACGGACATTCCAAAATATACTAGGACACAAAGTAATAGGTGACAGATCCATATCACCACGTCTGAAACGTGCCGTGTCGATGGTGTGTCCATGCACCATAGTTGCTGCTTTCCAATAATAGACAGCAGAAGCTGGTTTTGACATCAGGAGTGAGGCTGCTGTCAAAAGCTGCCCCTAAATTCAACTGATTTTTCAAAGTTTTCGAGAAGCTGTTGTTACCAAACAGCCATGGACTGCTTTCCAAAAGATAAGCACAGGTGTCCTCCAATAAGCAATCCCAAACACAACCTAAGCTTGGTTTGGGATCCCAATGCTTCTCAAAGGCAGCAGCAGCAGCTTTGACAACAGCGTCTCACCTGCTGTCAAAAGCAGGCCCTAATCTGAACACACTCATCAAGACTTTTTGGAAGTTATTGTTACCAAACAACTTTTGGACATGTTTTAAAAAAAGCAGAAACAGTCCAGATAAGCAATTCCAAACCCAGCCTAATAAGGTCATGAGTTTCTATCATACATGGCATTGTACTTTTAATAAATCTATATCCTTGGTAGAGTTTCTAGTTTCTACATAGAAATTGCACAAACAAAAAAACTCCCCAATGGTTCTTCATTTCTATCTTACGTAGCAGAAAATAAAATGAAATAATTGCCATGAGAGATGGAGAATTTCTATGAGTTTCTACATGTAGAAACCCTCATAGAAATTTTATATCCTACATCAATGCCACCTAGGATATAAATTGCAATAGAAACCACCATTGGAAGAAGTTATTTTCTAAAAAAAAATCTACCATAGAAATAGGGGAGATAGAAACCCCCATTGGAGATGGCCTAAGTTCATCAGAAGTGTGGCCGCTCTGTGTCCATAATGTGCAGTTGATATTCGACACCAAGGAAGCACGGCCACTCGGAAAATCCGTGCCATTCCCATGTCCCATTGTATCGTCGATCTCTAAAAGGCCCCATGGTATGCCTCGAGATGCCAAATCAATGCCGTGTCCCATGGTATGCCTCGAGATGATCGATCTCTAAAAGGCCCATTTTTTTATTTCTAAAAGAAGAAAAAGAACGACTTGGAGCTACATCAAGCGAATCCATCTATGAGACACCACAAACATCTCGTGGCGAAACCCTAATCGAACAAAAACATGCTGAAATTTGAGAGAAAATGGAGAGATAGGGATCGAGAAGAAGAAGTGATCTTACTGTGAGAAAATAGCGGATCGAGGAGAGACGGTAAGAGAAGGATTCGGGGAGACGGAGGAGAGGACGAATCGCCTCCCCTCTCTTCTCAGAGCCGCCATCGCCATTGATGCTGATGAGCTTTTCTTCTTCGAAACCCTAAAATGAGATTTTGATAGAAGGGGGAATTGGGAGCTTTTTAGAGAGAGACGGCTATTGGAATAAGTAACAAAAGGAACAGTCGAGGAACACGAGATCCGTCGGATTATGATCGGACGGCTCTAAATGAATGTAAAAAACATAATAATACCGTTTTTTGGGGAAAGTTTACTAGCTGATCTGCAAACTTGCAAGTTTTGCAACTTGCTACATGAATTTCTTAGTTTGCATGTTAAAAATATGAAGTATTACTTATTTTGCAAGATAATCCCATGAATGGTCGCTTTAATTAGAAAATAGGCTTAATTTTAATTTGATACCCTCAACTATTTCAGTTTTTAAACTTGATATCCTAAACTTTGATATGCATCAACTTGATACTTCAACTATAATTTTATAACTTAATATTCTACCGGTGTTAACAGAAAATTATAAATGACAAAATTACCTCCCTATTCTCTATCCCTCCCCTCTCTCTCTTTCCAACATTCCTCCTATCTTTCCGGTGGCAACGGCGACAGCGGTAGTCAAGACGAGGGACGGGGGTGCGTGCGGCTGCGAAGGACGGGGTCGCGTGAGGAAGCAAGAGGCGCGGGAGGGGAGGGAGGAAGGGGTAGTTTAGAAAATTTATTTTTTGTTTTACTTTTTTAACGAAAAAAATAACAATGACTAACTGAGGACTTCAATTTAAAAATTATCAATAGTTGATGCATATCAAAGTTTATGATATCAAATTCAAAAATAGAATAGTTGTGGGTATCAAGTTGAAATTAAGCCTAGAAATACTTATGATAAAAGAACAATTTTTTTTTTGCACATTTCCTTGTATATGGAGTTGGGGAATGGTGATTGCAAATGGGATTGAGATTATGAAATATTGGCCATGATAAATTTCAATATATCCTTTGTTTTTTCATGTTTGTTTAGTATTACGGAACATTATGAAATATTAGCATTAGAAAATCTCAATCCATAAAAATTAGGTTGCAAGCGCAAATGGAAGATGGAGGGAGCGGACAGTACATGTAAGAGGGAAGCCGTTTATAAAAGGTGGATACAAGGATGGAAAATATAATGGTTAGTGGCAATTAGTATTAAGTACAGGAGGATCAGTAATATAAGCACATTTTCTTGTAAAAGTAAAAAAAAAATATACACTATATATTTCAGAAAATTTAAAAAAAAAATTATACTAGAAATGTTTAAATTTGTCAAAAATTATGAGGGTCATGGTCCCCTCGGCCCATAACGTAGCTCCGTGTGGGGACGGGATGCATAGAGTTTGTGAGATTGAACACAAATTGTTTGATAACACTGGTTTGTCTTTTCTTTCTCATGTAGATTCATTCTTTCTTTTTTTTACATAGTAATGTTACATAAATCAGAGCATCTAATGTACAATGATACAAACACTCTACTCAGAGCACAGAATGCACAACATCAGTTTATTTGCAACCAGAATATGAATGAATAACTACTTACAAAAGCATACATGTTAGGAACCAAATAACTCAGAATTCAAAAGATCAGGAAACATTACACAACTCATATTCGGAAACATTACAATATTCATATTGTGGAAGAGAGACCCTCAAGAAACCCTAAAAACCACTTAAAACAGGCAAATGTATACTAGTGCATAAAAGAATTGATGTGGTTAAAAGTAACATGACTGAAGAAACTGTAAAGAGTGCAGTCAGTTGCTGGCCTGTTTCTGGCTGATCTGTGCACTGTTTTAATCCTTGCTTCGAAATCATCTCGGAATGGTGCTGTTACTCGACCCAAGTTCCTTAGGTATCGTCCGGATCAATCTCTTGGAGAACTTTGATAGGTATAATGACATTAAGTTAAACACTACACTGAGCAGAGATCTGCAGCAATACTGACTTGGCCTCTTCATTTAGGAAGCACCAGTTGTAATGCAGGCCAACAAAAGGGTGAGCTTTCTATAGATAAATATGAATGATGGACATACATACATACAAAAGTTGGATTATGCATCCAGGCTTGTCAACTTGACTCATTGAATTTGAAACAACATCATGGAAATTAATAGGAGCAACACTGTCAATCTTCCCGTCTCCAATCTACTGGAGGTAGATACGTTGTGAGCATCAACACTGTAAACTCTTCCACTCTTGTCATCTTTAATTTTAATGCTAGAAGAACCTGAAATCAACCATGAAGTGATTTAAAGAGCAAACTATGAAAACAAAGTGACAGGTGAGGAAACGGATCTCTGAAATTAAACCTGTAAGTGTTAAGAAGAACAATATTCTATTCATCTATACCCTATTGGTCCATATATGAATGAACCAAAAGGGAGGCACAAATTGTTGCCTCTTTGATTTTAATATGCATCCAAGGATCATAAAGTATCATACTGAAGTGTAGAGAATGCATCTACCACATTATGACGGAAACTTCATAGAAGAGAAAGGTTGATTGTTTCAGAAATTTATGTAAAGCATCTTTAGATCAAGAACAAATACCTTGTGTTCTCAAAAAATACACACCACAATATATATCTAGTCATCGTTCTAATGGAACCCATCTATTTAGCAACTACTAGCGCATCTTTCCCTTGTCTTTCCAAACAGCAAGTATCATTTTTTTTTGTAGCCCTTACATCATCCGTCTATTTTAATCATGTAGCCTATGTTGCACAGACACAAATATGATAGGACACAATTCAGGCACCGCGACACCGATTCAATACCTATTATGGTGTGTCCTAGTGTATTTGAAGTATTTGTGCTGTGTCTGATATGTGTCCGACATGATGAGACTGTACAGGGCGTGATTTTTGGAGTGTCTGTGGTTCCTAGCATGTAGCCAACCGATTTTTTTTGGGATTGGAGTGAAGGCTTTGTTGTTGAATAGAATTTTTTTGGGATTGGAATGAAGGCTTTGTTGTTGAATAGAAACATACAATTGTACTTTTGCTTGTGTGACTATACATAATTACAACAGACCTATTGATACTAAATATATTTATGATAAATAATAATAACAAAATAAGTCAAAATTACTAATGGATAAATGGGTAATCAATCGGACCAACAACTAATTCAAATAGTCATTACCCTGGAAGCAAAAGGTACCAAGATAAAAGGCAATCCTTAAAATACAATCATAAGGCATGTCCAACTTAAATACACAATTAAATTCACCAGAAGAAAGCAAGAATAAGATAGTCACAACAGACTTACAGTTGTAGTCAGTCCATCCGATAACTTGTTTCTCAAGATCATAAACAACTAGCTTATTTGATAAGAGAAAATCTGCAGCAAAACATAACGAAGAAAGGTTTTAGAATGTTAATGGAATAAATAATAGGTGTGGCACCAAAATCAAGTTAAGCACAGGTGTCAAAGTGTAGAACTTAACAAGATCTACTACTAACTGAAATTAACTGCTGCTATTACACATTTTGTCAAAAGGAAGTTAATGTCCCACAAAAATCAGGAACAATGACCCCCTCCCTCTACAAAACACGAACCATAACAAGGTATGGTACTAAATCTGTTCTTTTTTCCTCTTGAACCATCCCTAGACTAGTGTTGTATTAAAACTTATCATTTAAAACTTAACCCAACAAAGATTCATAATTGAATAGAGAATCAAGACTCTTCCTTTGGTGACAACATGCACTTCTAATGGTAGAAAAGACGTATAAAAGTAAATACTTCTGACCTAGCAGCTTAGAATAGGGCCCTGCCAAATGACACAATGAGTCCACTAGTGGACAATTTGAGAATGCTATGATGGATGAGTGGGAATACAATGAAAGATAATATAAGAAACAAGTATATTCGAGGGAAGTTAGAGGTGGTGCAAATTAAGGACAAAGGTTCACAGTATCAGTATCCGAATAGGTTTCGGACCCGTATGAGTTTTAGTATTGACGGTTTTTGGTTTTGGGAGTTTCAAATCGGAATTTTGGAGTTCCTTGTTTCGGAAGCCAAAAGATAATAAGAGATTTTTTTTTTTTTGAAAAAAAAGTAGATTTTTGTTTATACATTTAGGCATAAATTTATGTGTTATTTGTAGTTTGCTTCAGTTTTGAATGGAATAATTATTTATTTTACTTATTTTTAGACATAGTGCCCCATAATAGATTTTTGAATGGAATATTGGAATATCATTAAAATGTATGATCATTATGCATTTATAGTATGCAATTTCGACAAATGGTAAATTTTATCGGCACATTCTAGCATGTCAATCAACGACACCATCAAATCATTGTTTCAACGTTCTTTTTTACTATACTTTTTTTTAAAGTTTTTCTTTGCTAAGTTGACCATAAAAAGACATGATTTATGTATCGGCCAATATCAGTATCGGTGAGTATCAGACGGATATGCCAAAATCGATACGATACAGTTGATATGTATCGGTATCTGCTGACACTAAGAACCTTGTTAAAGACAATATGAAAGAAAGTCGGCTTAAGTGGTCTGAAATATACACCATAGATGCTCCAGTAAGGAGGAGAGATAAGGGGGTAGTTAGAGCTGCTAGGGCTAGAGGTAGGCCTAAATGGACATAAATTGACTTGTGAATTCCTAAAGTTGGTTGAAGATGAGTGTTACTACTAAATCCAAAAGTGCCATGCAGGGGAAATTGCACAATATGACGGCTAGTGGACAGCCTAGCCAATACAATATCGAGGCCTTAATTACAAAAAAAATGGAATATTAATTTGAAAATCCCCCGTGTTCTCCTCTGAACGTGATGTTGCTTGTGTGGCTCGTTTTGTTAAACAAATTTCTTACATGTGATAACCTATAAAAAGTGGTTTTTCTCTTTGCAGCAGGTGCCCATTATGTTTATGCCATGAGGAATTAGTTTCATACATCCTTAGTGGTTGTCAGTTCACCTCCCAGCTTTGGACTCACGTATGTGAAGTGGCTGGGGCCAATTGTTCTCATAGTCTACACTCTACACAATACATGGAAACTACATAAGAGACTCATGTCATTCAGCTAAAAGAAAGATGTGAAGCGATGCTGCCATTATGGCTTTGGTTTGGTGTATCTGGAACGAGAGGAACCGTCGGATATTTGATTCAATGTTGATAGTGATGCTCTCATCAAATGACTACTTTTTCTACTTGTGGACGGGTGAAGCCTCTAAACTTAATAAGTATATGGCTAGAGCTACTAATGCTGGAGATGTTGCTAGCCCGATGCTCAATGACTGAATGACTCCCTCTCGTCTATTCTCAGAATCTCAGGAGAGTTCTTCATTCACTTTCCATTTATATTAATTTGCTGTTGTAGTTTATTTAGGAGTGCTTAACTTTTAATAGTTGGTATTGTACCCAATGTTTAATGCTTTATATTAATAAAACTTGGTTGGGAGCTCCTTGATCTTAAAAAAGACAAAAACAAAAAACAAAAACTTCTGGCAGCCCTAGACTATTCAGATTAGAAGTGGATTACAGCAAATATTGAGAATACTGAAGAATGAAAACTGTTCAATAGATATTCTATCAACCTAACAAATATGCAGGAAGCAAGTTATGTCCTACTACTTCGGTAAATATATGAACCACATTTCCAACAGCCTGAGACAGAATTTTTAGGTATATAACAGAATTTTTAGGTATATGATATCTGCAGCTTCCAATTTGTCCACTTTTCATGTCTTGCCCTATTCCTCTGCACACTTAAGATGAAGTAGGTTACTCGCTCCCCCCTTAAGAGGCCAATCACCTCATATGATTGGACATGATCAAGAAAATATAAGTGTCCCATATGTTTCCCCTGCAAGCACCTAAATGTAATCTCTTATGGTTTTTTCTAATCCATTCACAGAACAAGATAGCTTGACAATATAAGAGTCAGAGACGGTACAATATAAAGACATCAGAGGCACTCAAATTAATGATGTCTAAATAACTGTTGTCATATGCAACATCCATTTTGTTAACGTTTTATATGTGATAATGACGTATATCCTTGATGAGATAGACTGACTTGATAGTTCATATATATGAAAGAAAATAAAATATTATAGGTCAAGTAACATTTTACCTCCTAAAAGAAACAAATCTTTCTGATCTTTAGGTTGCGGTCCACGTCTTTGCCACCCAATGCACCAGTAGTTATCCTGTAGATACCAAATTAAAAGTTACAATAAACCCAGAGAATATGACAATAAATGTAAAAGTGCTTTTTCAGACAATTTACAGAGTCACAACTGAGTTAGAGGTGGACCATTAGAAGCATGATATTTCTGCACAACTTTGTCTGTAGACTGCAGAAAGGTATAACTACTCAAATAAACAAGTAGATCAAAACATACATAAAATTACAGTTCTTACAGAGCTGGTTGTGGAGAAAAGCCAGCAAGATACTATTGTTCAAAGGATTCAGAAAATTACCAATTATGGATCTCAACCTAACATGAAATTACCGAATGAGTATAACATCTCTCATGTCATTTGGGTTCTCTATGCTAGAGACTATATTCAGAATAATATTGGAATTGATTTGGATTAGGCTTAAGGCTAAGGAAAACACAAATAAAGACAAAAGTGGCAAGTGGAAAACTACATATTATTCTTCTCTCTCTGCAACCCCCCCCCCCCCCCCCCCCCCCCCCCCCCACCTTCCCTGAAAGTCATTATAGGTCGACCAACAAGAGTTTGGTAAGAAAGAAAAATGCCATTATTCTAACAACAGGCATCATCAGGCAAGAGGTAGGGGGACGAATCCCCCTCGAACATGGAGATGTGGTTTTAGACGCCACCAAAGATGGGGGGAAAATGCCACAGGAATTGGTTTACATGCCACGGGAGATGTGTTCCGGAAGTAGCCAGGAGAGGGTGACAACCGGAGCTGTTCAATCTGGACGGCTAGTAGTAGAAGACGGGAGGTGCAGAGAATTAATTGGCTGTTCAGTGCAAGTGGGTTGCCGAAGCAGCAAATGCTCATTGCAAAACTAGAATGTGAATTGGAAGGATAGAGAGGACAAGGCTGCCCAGCGGATGGAGATGGCATCAGCCTCGACATGACAATTTCTAGCTGGTGGGGAAGGTCACGGTGAAGTGCATTGATGGTGCTAGAGGAGATGAGGTGGGCAAAATGTGTCGGGATGCCCTTAGGAGGGACCAAGGGCATTGCAGAAGATGATCGAAGCTATGGTCAGGAGAGCTTGAGGGGAGCAATCAAGGGCAGTAGTGCTAATGGTCATTGTAGTTGAAGGAGGCAGTTGAGCTCGGAGAAGGTGCTCGAAGGCAGTGTGGACCTTAGAAGCCAGAGGAGGGAGCATGGGAGCACGACTACTTAGAATAGTCTAAAGTTGAAAGCGTGATGGAAGTGTGCGCTAATAATTTTTTTATGTTTATTAATTATTGTTATCAAAATTTATAGATATTTTAATATTTATTAGAATTTATAAACTTCAGTTCAAAGTTACAGAAAGATCATTCGCATGGTAAGTTTTATGATGTCAAGGTAAGTAATCATTAGTTTTTTGTTATTTTGATGTACGTGTGTATTAAAAATTCTCCAACTTTCTTTCTAAATTTTTTGTCATCATTTAAAATTTTGGTCACCTTATGGAAAGCGCTCCCGTCCAGGGGCGGAGCTAGCCATTCCGTTCCGTGGGGGCAAAAATTCTATAACATAAATTTGAATCTAGTCTTTTTTTCCCCATAGACTGTGGAAGCATATTTAATAAACAAAAAAAATATTGCTAGCTAGAAATTTAAGAAAGACTAAAAATTTAAGGAAATATATACTTAATTTAAGGAACAAATAATAATAATTATGAAAAAGTATGAAAAAAAAGTGTGGGGGCGGCGGACCCAATCCTACCTATGTAGCTCTGTCCATGCTCCCGTCGCATGAAAAACGAGCGCCCGTCGTCGAGGAAACGAGCTCCCAAGTAAGAATCGTCGAATCGAGGTTCTTACTAAAATTCGTTTGCCTCCTAGAAGATTCTAGCTTCTAAGGTGTGGACAAGTTGGCAGTCAGAGTAGACAAGTTCGCACTTGAGTAGTGTCAATGGCTCTAGCCACCAAGAGAGTGCCAATGCTGGGTCTAAGAGCCGGAAGATCAAGGAGAGGTCGAGAGGAGCAAAGACTGTGGCTCGGTTACAATTGAGTTGGCAGTTGCAATGGTCAGTGCGGAGCATAGCACCTATGTTAGTATTTCTTAGCTTCTATGCTTGTGAACAAATCAAATATTGTCATCTGTTATAGATATGTCCAAATCAAATATGGTCCAGATTGTCTTTACAACATCATATATCCTCGTATAATCCTAGAAATTTACATGCCTAGGCTTACAACCAAAGTTTGGACCTTGCGCAAATAGCAAAGGTTTATAGTATGGTTTATAGTATCGTTCTGGACCCCCCCCCCCCCCCTCCCCTCCCCTCTTACACGTATCTGTATTTGCGGTCACCGGAGTTTTTTGCGATTTCTATTCAGAGTTTCAGAGTTCTTGGTTTTGGAGAGCCAAACAAATGACAATAAAATTAAAAACTAAAAAAATCTTGGATACATTTAAGAATAATGTTATGTAATATTTCTTGTTTTTACTATGTTTTGAATGGAATAATATTGAGCTTTGTTTAATACTTCACTCTTTTGTGTAATGTGTCATAGGCTCTTTGGCGTAATGTGTTATAGAGATAAATGCGATTTTATAGCAAATTGTATCATCTTACCTATTCGTTTAGACTTTTTATAGGCACTTGGAGGGTGCTCTTTAGTTGCATGAGCTTAAACTGCATTCAAAAGATAAGTGACCTACCAACCAACTGGCCACCTAGTATTTATGACATGGTCCTCTCATGCTCATAGCTACCTTGGTTAAGAACTCGGTATCATCACATATAGTTGACGTCAGGTTGATAGTCGGTCATAAAACTTTATCAAATCTTGGATTAATCTTTCTAATAGTCTATAGCCAACCCCATTCTAACAGAAAAGACTTGGTTGATGATGATTGTTGACTCCTTCAGCATAATAGATATTTTATGGTTTTTTTAGATATAAGCCTCTCAAATCTTGTCCATTTCAACATTAACCCTCTGAATCTTGTTATTTGAAGGAGACCCCTCAAATCATTAATATTGTAGCTCATAAGCCCATGCATTTAAGGGCGGTAACGAATGTCCATCAAAGTTAATGAATTCTATACCATGTTGCCCCCTTCTTCTTCATCCTCAAATCCATCAAAATCCTAATCCATCCTGCTTCATTCTTCAACCATACTAACCTCCCCTAAAACTGGTGTCAACTTTCTCCGCCTCCCTAGGTTCAGACTACTTTGACTAAAGTTGAACACGAGCTATGGTATTCAAGAAAAATAATTCCATGCATCCTATCTTTGAAATAATCAAATGGATTTTATCCTAGGACACCATCCTGTGATTCTTTTTGACACAGCTGCATGTTTCCCCTGCATCATGCACTTGGAAGCACTTTTGCTGCTAGCTCCTGCAAAAGAAACCACAATCGCACCTGTCACACAGTACGTCATAGGAAACATGACGAAAGCTTCACGCAGGTTTATACTTTGTGCCAAGCTTCTAATCTTCCGTTACTTTGTCCATCATATAGTTCCAAAGTCCAACCAACTAAGGTAAATTAAACCGTCTTAGAGACACTAACTGCATGCCGGTCACGTATGTTACGAGGTGCCTGTCCAATCTTTTGTTCTTACACCCAGAGCTATAATGTCATCTAGGAGGAACCATCTATTGTGCAGTGTAGCACTATATGTCTGCACTCTACAAGTTTATAGAGATTTACAACTATAATTGATGAAAGTTACTATCTAGTGTGTTTTTCTTTTCTAGTCATTGGAATTGCATAAAAAACCAGTAATAGTGACTTCAAGGATTATTAAACCCATCGACAACTGTTAGGAATTCTCTTCCAGAACCAATTGTATAACAATCGATGTGAATTTATAATTAGACACTACTATATTTCATCTCCACCATAAAAGTCTCAACCATCAAAAAGTTAAATGCATTCATAGAAAATAATAAAATCTCCCAAGTGATAGTGGTAAAAAAATTAATGATTCCATCCCATGGCATAATATAATAATAACTAATCAGGGATGCTTATAATAGTGTGCATAAAAGAGGACAAAGAAGGGCAAGCAGTAACAATTCCATGAATAAGAACAAAGCAATAGAAGTCTGAACTATTTCCTCTTTAGGTAAGAAAGGAAACGGTCATAACGAAACAAAACCTTTGAGAACTAAAACGATGAGATATCATTTATAAAAGATGTGTTCTGCAAGCATCTCTACATAGTGGTTTCGAAATTCAATTACCTTATATTGGAAAAAATAATCACTGGGCTTTACTGATAATGCAATCGACTTCTCAAAATGTAATGCAACAATGGGAAATGCATCATCAACACTGCAATTAAAAATGATCCATATGAACACATCAAACATACTTCAGATTACTAACTGCTCGCACAAATGCTTTCTAAGTAATCAGTATGACTTTCAAATATCAAATTCAAGCAGGATGGCATCATAATTGACGATTGATCTCCAACTGAGGTTTCCAGAAAGTGACAACTGTTTACTATCTAGCATATTTCATCATTAATATTCTGCGAGCAGTGGTATGCAAATATAATGCAAATTGTATACAATGGAAGTCATATGTAGGTAGCACAAGTGGTAATTTATGTGCTTATAGAGAAACAAATAGGATAAGAGGTGAAATCTTACCTAAGATAGGTGAAGGGCCGCTTACATTGACATAATGAATAATTTCATGAAAGATTAAGAAAGTTCATCATGAACTTCAAGCCCTGAAACACTTGTAGGCTAAGAAGCATGGACACTCACAAACTTGTATCGTGTCTGTGTCATGTCGGACACATGTATGGGACATGCCACGACACTCCGAAATACACTACGACAGACCAAATAGGTGCCGAATACGTGTCTGAAACATGTCGTGTCAAATCTATGTCCGTGCAAAATAGCTTATAGGTGAAAAAGATGTATGCGTTAGAGATTTCTAACTTGTATCGTGTCCGTGTCATGTAGGACACACGTATGGGACATGCCACGACACTCCGAAATACACTGTGACAGACCAAATAGGTGCCGAATCTGTGTCGCCGTGTCTGAAACATGTTGTGTCGAATCTATGTCCGTGCAAAATAGCTTATATGTGAAAAATATGTATGCGTTAGAGATTTTTCTAGAACATGAATCAAGTGTATCCCAATTTAAAAAAAATCAATAGTTGAATAGGTGAGACTGATTGATTATAAGGTTAGAGATTGACGTATCACTCATACCAAATGATTCTAGGGATTTAGAATCATCAATATACGGTGTGGACTGTCCATAGAATGGTTCCCAATTTATTATTATTATTACTCTCTCTCTCTCTCTCTCTCTCTCTCTCTCTCTATATATATATATATATATGAGAGCTCACTGTGGCTAATTCTGCCTGGGAAAAGATGTTGCATGAGGAATATATATACATATATATATATACACTTGAAGAGCTGGAAGCTTCCTAATAGGAAACTTACATCATAGTTTAAAGTATCGGCCGATACCGATCCGATACGGCCGATACCGATACAGTTTGGCATGTCCCGATCCGATACCGATCGATACCCGATACTGACCGATACCGACATTAGAGGTCTCTTTTCCAGTCAATTCGGCAAAAAAAATTGAATTAAAAAGACCAATTAGAAAGGATGTAAAAGCATAGTAAGGTTGTAAAAACATATAAAAGAGGAAAACTTATCTATCGCATATAAATCAATCGACAAGGATGACTACTATTTCATTCAATATCAAAAATACTAAGAAACAATACTGAAAATACTTTAAATTATGCATAAAATATATTCTCTAAAATGTTAATAATTTACTAATAGTTGTTTGCTTTCCGATACCAAAAAATCCGATACTCCGACCCGAAACCGCCGATACTACCGATATCGCCGATCCCGATACTCATAGGAATGGTCCGATACCGATTCCGATACCGATACTTTGAACCTTGACTTACATATCATTGACTATGTTGAAGTATGTTGTAGGTGTTTGATCTAACAGTGTGGATGTTGTATGATCTCAGTTGTGATAAGAGTTGTAAGTTACATTCTCATTAATAAAATTACCTTTTCCATATATATATATATATATATATATATATATATATATATAGAGAGAGAGAGAGAGAGAGAGAGGGGAATGCTATAAAACCATCCGGGTGGTTTTATATTATAGAACCACCCTATGTTATATAGGTTGGATTGAGATTGAGTGATTGAGATTAAAATGTAATAAAAGATCGCATGTTAAATAATATTATGTGGCACCTAACATGACAACTGACATGGCAAATTTAAAACCCAAAAATTAATTACCCAAAATTTTAATGTTAATATTAATATTAATGTTAATGTTAATCTTAATGTTAATTTAAATATTAAAATTTGTCATGTCAGCTGCCACATTAAGAAACATGTCAGCTGACACGTAAGGAGATCCAAATCCAATTCATAAAATATGGGGTGGTTCCATATTATGAAACCACCCGGGTGGTTCTTGAGCATTTCTGTATGTATATATATATATATATATATATATATATATATATATATATATATGGTTTGATCCTTGGCTTTCACAAGGCAGACTAATTGACTGGTTTGGTTGGCAAGCTTTCACTATGTATAATGAGGATATTAAAGTAGGGGCTATAATTCAAGTGGGGCTTGGCAGGAAGGAAACCATTGTAACTTCTACAGTCACCAACAAGGATATAGATGATTACTGGGTTTGAGAAAATTTAATGTTAATTTTAATTTTAATTTTAAAATTTGTCATGTCAACTGCAACATTAACAAACATATCAGCTGCCACGTAAGGAGATCCAAATCCAATTCATAAAATATGGGATGGTTCAATATCTTAGAAGCCAGAAACGGGAGCGGGGACGGAAGCGGGGCTGGAGCGGGGGCGGGGAAGCACGACTACTTAGAAGATTCTAAATTTGGGAGCGTGATGGGAGCGTGCGTTAATAATTTTTTAATGTTTATTAATTATTGTTATCAAAACTTACAAATATCTTAAAATTTATTAGAATTTATAAAGTTCAGTTCAAAGTTACAGAGAGATCTTTCGCATGTTAATTTTTATGACGTCAAAGTAAGAAATCTTTAGTTTCTTCGTACTTTGATAAATGTGTATTGAAAATATTCCAATTTCTCTCACAAAATTTATGTCATCTTCTAAAATTATGGTCATATTATGGAAAGCGATCATGTCGTCGGGGAAACGAAGCTCCCGTCATCGGATAAACGAGCTCCAAACGAGCTCCCAAGTAAGAAACGCCGAATCGAAGGTTCTTACTGAGATTCGTTGACCTCCTAGGAGTTTCTGGCTTCTAAGTTCCATATTATGAAACCACCCGGTGGTTCTTGAGCATTTATATATATATATATATATATATATATATATATATATATATATATATATATATATGGTTTGATCCTTGGCTTTCACAAGGCAGACTAATTGACTGGTTTGGTTGGCAAGCTTTTACTATGTATAATGAGGATATTAAAGTAGGGGCTATAATTCAAGTGGGGCTTGGCAGGAAGGAAACCATCGTAACTTCTACAGTCACCAACAAGGATATAGATGATTACTGGGTTTGGATCTTGACAAGTTAGGGGGAATTTGCTTTCAAGTACGCTTATAGACTGATCGGGGGTGTGCAGCAGGTGGTTGATTGGTTTATGTACTTTGGTATCCTGGCTACTGTGGGGAGACATCCTACAGTTCTTATAGGGCTTTCAAAGGGAGGCTGCAGATTAAAACAGGGGTGGCTCAACAAGGTGGGCTTGGAGATACAAAGATGTGGGTTATGATATAATGCAGAAAACACCAACAACCACTTATTTTTTGAGTGCTGCTACCAATGGAACTATGGGGCCCTATTGCTCATTCTATGAATATCCCTTCAACTAGTGACTTGGTGCATACTATCAGTGAGTTACAAGGCAAGAGCTCCAAGGGGACTAAGGAATACATTCTGAACAGGCATATTATGATTTCCACTATCTGGCATTAATGGCAGGAGAGAAATAGAAGAGTTTTCAATAATGAGGGTATCATGCCTCAGTTGCTGCTTCAAAGAATTATTAGTGATGTTCAGATTTTGATGCAACAGTGTAAGAAAAAGACTGGGAATCATCAGAGAACCAAAGGTCTGTATTTTGGGGGATCAGTATCCCTTGAGATCGAGCTTCAAGTTTGTATTTTCTAACATTTATAAGTCATCAGTAATTACTTATAAAAAAGGTTCCTAAAGAGTGGGAATTCTTTGTGTTCGAAACCGAGAATTCCCAATCTGATCACCCAATACCCACGTGCATTACACCGAACAAACCATCTACATTCAATTTCTGACAAAGGCTTTCCTCTTTCTGTCTATTATGAGTAAACAACCAAAAGTATGGAAGTGGAGAAAAGGCATAATGAAATATTTTAATCCGTGTGTTCTTTCTTACATCAATCTTATCAGATTATGATAGTATACAAATTAGCGGATGACCTGACTAAAAAAGAAAATAACCTTTCTTTACAGTTATTTAAATAAATTTACAGCTGAGAAGCTAAATAAAGCAACAAATTTAGGATAGAAGAATAAATACCTTCCACTATATGTAAAACAAGTAAAGTCACCCTCGTTATGGAAGCCCAGATCTTTATGGTTGCCAAAGATCTAGATATTCAAGGAGGGAAAGAATAAGAATTATCCTCACAAAAAAAAAAGAAAAAAAAAGAAAAAAAAAAAGAAGAAGATTGATCGCCATTACCGCATCCATCATTAGGCTATATGCTTCATCAGGAATATAAGCTAAGGTTGTACCACTGTCAATTATTGTCCCTTTGCCGTCTCCAAGTTCAAATAAGTCGGTTGGCAATTGTAGAGAAGTGCCACCAACATCAATAGACTTCAGGATGACATTGTAGTGTGGCCTGCAATGGTGATAATTTATACTTCAATGCCTAACTTTTTGAAATATAGAATGAGAATGAACATTTACGTGCTTCATATTAAATCTTTAAAATTACATTCACAGATCAAGTCATACACGAAGTTAAAAGTGATTTAGGACTAGTTTGGATTGCAGTTACATTTCATCAAATTTGCTCAAACGCCCAATTCCGGAATGCTCGTTGGGCTAGCGTTTCGAAAACGCCCATTTGACCCCGAAATGAGTGGGCATGTTTGAGAAAACGCCCATTCGAAATGAAACATGTTTGGCTAGCGTCTTGTGTTTGGCACCAAATGGATCCCGAATGAAACTTAAGTGCAATCCAAACTGGCCCTTAGTTTCATATTTGCATAAAATGGTTGTCTCTTAGTAAAATTGTTATGCACATCATAGCTAGAACTAGATTCTCTCATTTATCACTCATATAATATAAGTAAACAAAAAATTGATATAAAGAAGTCACTAGAATTTGTAAATAATGTATATCTTGGTGATAAAGATGCTGCCATAATCAATTTTCCTTAACATATATACCTTCCAGTTTTAGCGTTCAAATCTATGTGAAGTTGCACTTAATTGACACTAGAGGATCATATGTCGGTAAGCATTAATACTTAGATAAGTGGAGCAACTAAAAATCATATCTAACCCTGTCATGCATAAGACGTGAGATTGATAATTCTATCGTAGAAATCCTTTACAAAATCATCCTGTTTCTATTTGTGCAGATATATTTTGGCCTTCCAAAGATATATTACAAGTAGTCAATCACTGAAGGAAAAAAAAAAGTAGATGGACGTTGAAGTCAACTACAATGTAGGTAACATACATGTCAGGTACCATTGGTGTTGTCTTCACTTTCGGCTCCACCACATTCCCTATTGCAAATATTCCTCCGCCATTAATAGTATCTAAACAGTGAGCAAAAATCTTTCTCACTTTTCCAGAAGAAGCCATCTGTGAAATCATAGAATAATTGGCTTGTCCAAAACCAAGTAAACCGTCAACTGCATCATCCGTTTCCAATCCAGTTTGTAGTGCTCCACACCTGTGCAACAGTGAGATAAATTCAAATGCAATTTCAAGAAGTGTGTATCCAAAACAATAGTTCTGCAAAAATAGCCTTTAATCTTTAAGCTTTAAACCTGAACAAGATCCAATAATACCAGTAAGAATAAGTACAGAACAATAAATTAATGTAATTTCGTAGGAAAGTTGTCAGTCATTTGCTGAGAACATCAAAAACAATGAGGACGCTAGTTTGTATAATTTAAATCATAGAAAGATTTATTTGTCAACTTCCACAAAAATAAATAATCTATTTCTTCTGCCACGAACTGACCAATGCATAAATCATACATTTGAGGGAGTTGATGATAGGTAGAATCATGGTGGTGTAGGACTCACTAGATAACCTCTAACACACAATGGATGATGAACCACAAATCATAGATGCAAGTATGGATGCAATACATCCATATATATCTGTCCGGATCCATATATCACCTGTATAGGAATATTATATCCCAGACTGGGACAGACATGGATTCACAATTTCCACCCGGATATGTATTACTCTTAATTTCATACGAATCATGATCTAGATACTGATACCATATCATTTCCTAAACACTGATTTGGATATCCAGATACTTCAATTATTATCACATCATTATTATTAATTTATAATTGTTACTATCATAAATGTAGATGTATGAGTTAATATATTTTAGCATACTCTAAACAGTAACTTTGTCTTTGGTCAGAACTTGCTAATAAATTAACTTAACTATCTCACATTTTGACTTAACTTGCATAATTGTACCAATTTTAGTAAGTGAACCATTATTCATCTTTACCAAGTGGTATTTTTCTCAAAGATTTTCTGCTCGTGTTCCGGTTTTTGGTTCACAATATCGTGAAGAAAGACGTGAAAATTCCAAATCATGTCTCCTATATCTCCTTAGCGGCACATAGGCAATAAGAATGAAATAGCATCCGATTCTTCAAGGAGGAAGTACCAAGAAATAGTGAGGACTAGTGAACTAAAACATAGATTGTGGTTCTTGCATTGATGTTATTTCTTCCCACTTCTAGTCTCCTAGTTATATGAATTATGAACCAAGCAGCTCCTAAGGACATCCAGACCCTTAAAACGCATGTCAAGTGTCGGGTAACATTATATGCTACCAAATACTCAACTAATCTATACCACAACTTTCAATAGTCTACAAATCAGCTGTTTCTAGGAAAAGTCTATGTATATAAATTTCGCATTAGTTTAGATTTTTCAGCTTAGCACTAAAAGAAGGAACTAGATCTATTCGACATTTGAAATATAACTCACCCAAAAGCAATACTCGCATTGGCTGCTATTGTATGGTGATCACCTGCTACCTGATTGTACTGTACAACATCCCTCACTAAATATCCACCAGATGAACTCCCATCGCCATATATCACACTGTATTGGCATGGAACACCACGTACACATCCTTTAGGCACGCTTTCATACATAACTGAGCAGAAACTATCATCACATGACACTACATTTCCACTCTCGGAACCTTTAAGATCATATAGCTTCAATTTTATCTGCATTCAAAGTATATTAAAAAAACATTGAATGAAGATATAATAGGGCAAGGAATAAACTAAGTTATAACTTCTTGCAGATTACAAGGGACGTACTCTTAGCGATGTTGGTTTGAAATGGTTTGAGTCCATGCCCCGTAACATTCCTAAAGGGTTGTGATATATTATGGTTTCCTTCTACTGTGATATGAAAATCTAGGACTTATCATATATGAAAAAGTATTCTGGAACTGGGCACAGTGTGTCATAAAAAGAGAGTTTAAACAGATTCTTCAACTTAGAAGCCAATGCTTACCCCAATACCACTGTCTTTGGGGCAGTTCTTGCATTCGATACAATTGATCCACAAAAGATCACTTCCTGTATCCACCTGCACATAGTAATCCTGTCCTGGGGTCCCTATCCCAATCTTCGCATAGTACAGCCTATGTTCCATCGGAACAGCAACTAGTCAAAAATTGATGATGTGGAACCAAAAACATGAATATAATTTTTTTTAAAATGATACAAAAAAACATATATAATATCATGACAATAATTGCCTTCAATGCACAAAGAAAACCAGTCCCCCTCAAGAAACAACATCGACAACAACAAAGCCTTTCTCTAATTTTTTTGTTACTGGCTGCATGACTGCTTTTCTTTCATCCTTCCCACGGGCCATCTCTTATTTCATACTAACAAAAGTATCCTTTTACACAGAGAGAATCAATCCAAGTTCATTTAGATTAACATCCAGTTTTATTAACTCTTACAACTAAGATCCATTCCTTCCTAATTAGTGCATCAACTGACTCCATTCCACGCATCAGATCCACATGACCCCTCTCTTGAAAAAGGAAATATGAATCAACATACAGAGTTGTCTATTTGCGGGATCATAGGAGATTTTGTACTTCTAATGGCCTCGATAAATTAAGTTGATGTCAAAGAATCGCCCTAATTTTCATGTGAGGTTATAAATTCATTAATTTTTCCGTAAATGTAATCACACTAGAAATTTTTATTCAGCTGCCATTATCGCTTCCAATTCTGGAAGTTTAGAATGGGATCTAGAGGAAATAAATAACCATTCTATTGTACTTCAACATCACATGTCCATTTGGGGTGTTTAGCAATGTAATACTTGATTTCTGCATATCGTAAGTATTTGTTGTGGAAATTTGATTTTGGAAATTTTGGAAACTTCGGGTATTAGTATTCATGAATTATATATTTTTTGTGAGAATATAAATGGAATAAAATAATAAAATCCCTCAAAATCTATCGATTTGGGGTGTTTATAAAGACACTCAAAATTATATTACACCAGTTTTTGGGGATTTGGGTCGATCAAAACCAGTGACTCAACAAAATTTGAGTTAATTGCCAAAATTGTACCCGAGGAATGTCGTGGTCGTCATTTTGGTGATTGAACGTTTTTTTGTTAATTTTGTATCCAAGCTTTACATTTTGGTTTAAATAGTGTCTGAACTAGATTTTATTTGTACTTTTGCATGAAAATCGTTAAAAATGGACATGTGATGGTCACATGCCTTATATTTAGGATTATTTTTATCATGACGAGCTAATACGTCGGCCATGATTGATCGTAGAGTCGTCATTTTGTACTCGACAAAAGCTATTTGTTTATGTCGAATTTCTTCGAACACCAATATTTTTTTGAAAATGATAGTCTAAAAACAAAAACTTAGACAAAAGAACCATAAAAACTAAGGCACGCGATCATCACATGTCCATTTTTATCGATTTTTATCCCAAAGCATGAACGGAATCTAGTTCATGCACTAATTAAACCAAAATGCAAAACTTAGATACCAAATTAACCAAAAAAAAAAAGTTCGATCACCAAAACGACAACCACTACATTCGTCATGCACCATTTGGATAATTAACTGAAAAAATTAATAAGCATGGGTTTTTGAAAAACTTTATAAATATTCGGTTCAGATATGCTGTCCCACTATTTCTGTCATATATTATGTCTCCACCATATTACATGTGGGTACCAATCGGTATAAAATAAATTAGGGACTCACATGTAATAGGATGGGGGCAGAATATTAAACAGAAATAGTGGGACAAGGACAACATATCTGCTCTCTTCAAAAACATCCCAAAACAGATGAAAACATTGTTACCAAGCATACTTAAATCCCACGTTCCCGAGGGAGCATTGCTTTTTGACGATAAAATCCAAAACTTTATCCCTTCCAAACCCTTCCAAACTCAAAGGGAAAGAGAGAAATTCACCCGGTGGCCGTGGGGAGGCTGAGCCCGCCGAGCGGTATGTCGGCCGCGGCCGTCGTGGCAGCCGCGGCGAGCATCCGCGAGTGCCTGCGCGCGTCGTGGGCCCTCAGATCCGACATGTTCCAATGGCCCCCTCCGGCGAGCTTGAACTTCCTCTCCACGCTGAAGACCCCGATCCCGCCCGCGGCCGGAATAAGAGCGACGGCGGAGAGGAGGAAGAGGCACAGCGCCAAAGCTGGAGCTTTCTCCATGTCGACGAGATACCGAGGAGAGAGAGAGAGAAAGAGAGAGAGGAAGGAGCTTTAAGAACTTTCTCTCTCTCTCTCTAAAAAATTGAAGGTGAGAGAGAGAGAGAGAGAGGCAATGTTTGGGTTGGGAGCAAAGAGGAGAAATAGAAGGGAATGAGAGGAATGTGCAGAAATAGAAGGTACTTGCTCGCACGGAACGGAAGGAAGTGTACCTTTGTTTGGTTGGGGCCCACCAGCGAAGAGGACATGGTCTACATGTTTACTTTTTCGGTGAGCATGACAAGTATCCAGCTTGTACAAAATAATTTATTAATTAAAAATGTACTTAGACTAGCATTAGTTTCACGTGTATTTTATACTAATTTTTTTTTGCATAATAATTGTTTCGATTTTTTTCATATAAAGTAATATATTTATATAAATTTATAAAAAAAGAGAAAAATTTGAAGAAATTACAGAGAGAGGAGGACTCGCCAACTGAGTTGGCGGAACGAAGTCCTCGAGAGGCCGCTCGCCAACTCAGTTGGCGGAGGCCGCTCGCCAACTCAGTTGGCGGGCCGCTGTCTTCCCTCCACTTCGGATTCCTGACTCCTCCTCTTCCTCGGAGACCACCCACGACTCCTCCCCTCCTCTCGGAGACCCCCCTCCCCCATCCCCTCAACTTCCCCCCTCCCCTCCCTTTTCCTCCCTATAGCTACCCCCAAGTCCTCCTCCTCCTCCTCACACCAATTCTTCGCCTCCTCCTTCTTCACCTCCTCCTCCTCCTCCTCCTCCTACTCACAGCAATTCTTCTCCTCCTCCTCCTCCTCCTCCTCCTCCTCCTCACATCTTATAATCAACATTTTTGGAGATGGCTACCCACAATGACGGTCGTATTCCTGGCGGACCGACTACCCAGCTTATTATTAAGCAACGTGAAGACCACATTTCTAGTCAGATATTTACTAGCGAGATAATTTTTGAAATTACAAGTTTCCAACTTTAGTAATTTACACACAAAATATAATGCATATATTTTTTATAGTTATACGACCATGATCTTGGTTTACGAACCCGGATCCATGTACATTGGCGGACCGAAATGAATTATCGTACGTGGGAGCTAAATTTGGTCCAAAAGGCTTTGGTAAGGATTCCACTATATAGATCGTGTTAGATATTTAATCCACGATCTTTATTTAGTTGTAAGTCTTGCGGAGCGATGGTGGCCCGAACGCAACACTTTTCAACTCCCATTCGGCGAGATGACGATCACCCTTTTTGATGTGGCAAATATACTAGGGTTACATATTAAAGGTGACGCTATATATTTTGATCCGCACTTAAAGGGATCTGATCTGATCAGGAGGTATCAGGGTGTTAGCCCTCCATCTGGTATAAAAGACGGCAATTTTGTGAAGTTTACATGGCTTCGTGGCAACTTCATGGACCTACATCACACTATTGACGGGGTGGTTGATGTAGATGAAATACGGGTATGTATTTTTATTAGTAAATTTGTTTATGACTTAATTTAGTGTTTATATAACACTTAATATATCCAGGTCATTCGTTGCACTAGAGCGTATCTGCTCTGTTTATGTGGTGCAATTCTATTTCCCGATGCATCGGAAAATATGGTAAATGTGCAGCTTATACCATTCTTGGATGATTTGACAAAACCTACTGAGCATGTGTGGGGAGCTGCTACTCTTGCCTTTTTATACGCCAATCTGACAGAATTGTGAGATCCAATCGCAAGAGTATTTGTGGATGTATTTCACTGATTTAGGTATGAATGAAAGACCTTAAAAAGTTAGAGTAATTTTATACGCAAATTTTGTTTGTACTAATGTCATATTTTTGTTTTATAGTTCTGGTCCTACGAGCACTTCTATATTGGTAGGCCTGTTACTAGCATTCTCAGTGATGTTGGAGTATTTCCAGTTGCTATGCGCTGGCCCACAGATATAGTGGATTATCAACACTACCAATACAGGAGTGTATCACTTTATCGTAGCCAATTTGATACACTGCAGTATAATGAGATAATTTTTAAATATACAATAAATATCTTTAAATTATTTAAGTTTTGATCGTAGATAAACATCACATCTAATTGATACAATATCTTTAAATAGGTTACCTGGTTACCTTACTCATGTGAAGATGATGCTCCAGAAATCAAGAGGACATCATATGCGTTTACTTTACACAGATCTCATATTATATATGATCGGTTCACCATGTACCATCCGGCAGACCGTGTTCTTCGGTAATTCGAAATGAGCCCAATAATTCCCGATGATCCACCGACAATCGGTTATGAGGCAGCAAATGCATTACAACGAATCCTTGGTCTCGTTGCTGACTGGAATAATCGGTTCGAGAATTATAGTGTGAGGGACATGTCTCCCAGACTAAATTCTGCTGAGGAATATAAGTTATAAGTTACCAGTATGCTGGAGCGGGACCGAGTTACATGACTGCTGGAGCAGGCCCGAGTTACCAGACTGTTGGAGATGAAAGCTACCAGATATTCACACAATTGTTTCGACTCCATCAGCACCGCTGCCTACCCAAACTCAACAAGACGAGGAAGAGGATGAGTAGATAATTTGTAACAATGTATGATTGCAATATTTGTATGATTTGTAAAGGTTTTTTATTGCAATATTTGGGTATTGAACAATTCTATTTTACTCTCTCATTATCAGACTCACTATTATAATATTTTTAAGTTTGTATTGAACAATTCTATTTTACTCTCTCGGTTGACTAGTACATCTTCTTCGGTTGTGTCCCATAGCACCATAATTACTGCAACGTAGATCTCTCGTCGATGAATCCCGGGGTTTGATGCGGTTCTTCTTTGGTCTTCTGCCTTTGCGTCTTACATTTGGTACCCCAATTTGTCCTCTAACCAAAGGAGCTTGGATCTTGTAGGAAACTGGAATTGGCTCCATTTTTTGTGCGTATACACTTTTCAAGGTCTCCGTCGAAAATACTGCAGGATAAAAATTATCAATACTAATATTGCAATATCTACAAACAAAACATGCATGTATACATGGTATATAAGTATGGTACCATCTAAAACATGTACAAGATCTGTTAGTTATATTAACAATATAGGTTCTACTTGTTGCCCGGTCTATTATTTCAAACTTATAACTATCAATAGCTAATATTTCTAGGTGATTCTTCTCTTTGATAATAGAAGCCATGTTCTTTAACATCTTCGGACAATAATCTGTGTCTATATTTTCAGCATTCTTTCTACGATTGTCATGAAGTGTAATAATCTTGGCTCTAATACCATGGAGAAGTATTGTTATTGGCTTATCTCGTAATTTCTTAATCCAGCTATTGAAACATTCAGCAAGATTAGAAGTGTTAATATCTAATCTAGGACAAGTAGCATACGCTGTTATCCAATGTTCAAATCGACGACTTTCATCGTTTACACCAATAAGCCAATCGTACAAAATTATGTTCTCAGCTTTAATTATATCAAACACACTCTCTGCATCCGTTTTATTATATGATCTAGCAAGCGAGTCTAACAAGTGTTGAAATACTGGTTCTTTGGTAACTTTTTCATGTTTTGTTTAAAATGTTGAATACAAAAAAAATGAGGAGATGCAGGAAAAATAGCACGAACAACATTTATTAATCCCTTTTGCTTGTCAGATATAAATGAAATTGTACTCCAATCATTAAAACAACTTTCAAAAGATATTTTAAGAGAATTTAAAAACCAAGACCAAGAATCACTATTCTCACCTTCAGCAACAACATAAGCTATAGGATATAATTGATAGTTAGGATCGTGAGCACAAGCAATAAATAAGATACCTTGATATTTAGACGAAAGAAATGTAGCATCAGTACTAATAATTGGTAAACATCCCCTTAAAAATCCATCAATACATGACTTAAAACAAATAAAAATTCGTTGGAAGCTATTGTTTTCGACAGTTTTAATAAAACATGTACTATCTGGATTTGTCTCCATAATTCTATAACAATACTCCTCAAGACTAGCGTATGCCTCATCATAACTACCATTAATTTCAGCTAATGCTGTCTCTCGGGCTCTCCAGGCTTTAGAATAACTAACTTGTATACGGTGCTCCCTATATATATCTTTAACAATTGTGATGGACTGTATGACTGGTTATCTCTAATAATGTCAATTATCATGGTCTTAATCCATGCAGCGGTAGCTAGTCGATGACGTCCTGTACTAAGTCTTCCTAAACAAGAATGACGATTTTCTAATGTACTAACTTTAACTATATCGCCATTTCCAATAGATTTGACATATACTCTCCAATTACAATTTGGTTGATCACAACTATATATAATTCCACGAGCATTATTCATAACACTACCTGAACAACTAAAATTATATTTAATTGCTAAATTACTTATAAAGCTTCTAAAGTGAGAAAGACTAGGAAATGATTGTCCCTTAAATACTTCATCAGTGATAGCTTTTACAACATCATCATCTACCGTATAATCTACATTTTCAACTAAATTATCACTATTTCCATCGTCGTTATCACTATCATCATCATGGTTAGATTCATCTGATGAATGCCATTCTTGGATAAATGAAACTATTTGTTGAGAAGAACTAGCACCCGAACTAACATGCTGATATTCAGAAAAATATTCATTATTTCTACTATCTAAGGTTGCTGCTACTTTAATAACATATATTTTTATATACCATGATTGTGAATTAATCTCAAGAATATAATTCCATGCATCTTCACTATCTATCAAAAAATAATTAGAACAAAAAATAGACTTCAGAATAAAATCATAATGAATAGAACAACGTTCAATAATATGATTACGTATATTTTCAAAACTAATATTCGGATAAGTTGAAAAAATTATATTTTCTCCTCCTTCATAATTTAACCCATTTACTTTACCGCCGTGCGAGCATACAATTCTTACGCTACGATCCATGACGGTTGATAACTTTTGCTACAGGAAACTCAGATGAACTTTAGCTGCAGGCAAAACTTTGACTGAAACTTTGCTAGTGGCAGAGAGAGTGTTGGAGACTTTGCTAGAGGAAAATAGAGTGAGTGTGAGATTTGGTTGAGATAGGAAATATATAGAGGGAGAGTGTTGAATGTAATAACCGTTGTGCAACGACTATAATGACTTCCAAGTGTGTGAACGGATCCTTACTCGCCAACTGAGTTGGCGAGCAGAGTGCAACGGTCACTGCCCCCCACCCTAAACCATCACTCGCCAACTGAGTTGGCGGGCAGAGAATCCAACTCAGCATCACTCGTCAACTGAGTTGGCGAGCGTCCTCGAGGAGTGCGCCCCGCCAACTCAGTTGGCGAGTCCTCCTCCTCCCTACAATTTCTCCTAACTTTTCCCTTTTTTATAAATTTATATAAATATATTACTTTATACCAAAAAAACCGTAATTTTTTTATATTATATACTAAATAATGAATTATTTATTATTATTTTGGAGATATTTTAGATTTTATATTTTACCAACTTTTATTATGGTATTTTCTCTTTTTTTTCAAAAGCAAAATATTTATAATAAAAAATAGTAAATTATATATATATATATATATATATATATATATATATATATATATATATATATATATATATATATATATATATATATATATATGTTAGATTTATTTAAACCATATGATTCAACAAAGCAACTCATTTCTTTTAGTCCCACATGGGAAAGGAGAAGTCATTCTCCTTTCCATATATTGCTTTACCCCTCTTAGTGGGTAAGTAGGCTTTATAGGGGATGGGCTTGATCTCATCCAACCCGCGAGCGGGTGCGCGATTTAATGCCATTTTTACGCGTTTATTATTCGTGCACTTAGCACTTTGCACGCTTGCGCGCCGCGGAACGGACACGGATACAAAGGTAATTTCATAACTCATTTTATTTTATTTTTTATTTCCGTTGATTTGGTCTGGTGGGTTGCTGGTCTTCCGCGGAACTGTTCTCACGTAATCCCGTTACGGAAAAAGTGGGAAAGGTTACGTGAGAGATATATCAGGACACGATCCTGAGATCTGAGAAAAACAGAAATCGATTTTTTTCTTTTCTCTCTCTCTCTCGCTCTCTGTTCGGACGAAAGAACAATCTCACAGAGACGAAAAAAGAAGAGAAAAACACCAGAACCAAAATTTCTCCGTCCAATCTCTCTTCTTCGGGTAAGGTTGTGATCGTTCGTGGGATTCGCCACCGGGTGCACGATGAAGTGAATCGAAGGATTCGTTGTATCTCAGGAATAGATCGCCAGGAACCCACTGCACTGTTCGTGGGGCAAAATTCTATTCTAAGGACAGCGTGTAACGTGCCTCGAATCCTATACTATTTCTTGTCTTTAATTTTACATCTTCTTATTTGCATTATTTAGGAAATTTACCAACAATCTTAGAATAGAATTTTCGTAGCTTCTGTCTACTTTCTATTTTTTGGTTGAAAAAATTTCTATCTACATGATGAACACCGTAGAAGAACTGACCACGAACATTCATAACTCCTCCAAACCGGAGAAGTTTGATGGCCTGAATTTTGAGAGATGGCAGCGTAGGATGACCTACTAGCTGACTTGCTTGAAACTGGTTAAGGTTCTCAAAGAACCGAAAATCCAACCTGACTTACACGAACCTGCCAGGACCTACGAATTAGAGTCCTACAATAAGACAGACTTTATCTGTCACGGTAAAATTCTCAGTTGTCTTTCTGACACCCTCTATGATATATACTGCACTACCTCTACGTCCAGAGAGCTTTGGGAAGCTCTCGATAAAAAGTACACCAATGAAGGAGTGTGTTCTGAGATTTACATTGTTGACAGATTTTTAAAGTTTAAAATGGTAGATGAGAAGTCTGTTGTTGAACAGACTAATACCCTTCAAACTATCATACACGAGATGTTTCAGAAAGACATGCAATTTGCTGATAAGTTTCTAATTGCTGCCTTCATTAATAAACTTCCCCCATCCTGGAAGGAATTTGGTTTAAAACTAAAACATAATAAGGAACCCATGTCTTTAGACGACCTGTTTGTGTCCTTCCGCATTGAGGAAGAAGGTAGAACTAGAGACAAGGAACCTCTTAGTACTGAATTAGAGGCAAAGTTACACATTGTTGAAAACAAAGGAAAGCCTAAGGGCCAACCCTATCAACAGAGGAACAACCCCCAGAACAGGAACCCTGCAAAGAAATAGTTTCTTAAGCCAAGAGCTGTGATTGGGAAAGACAACAGATCTAAGCGGAAATATTATAACTGTGGTAAGCCTGGTCACTTTGCTAGGCAATGCCGCCACAGGAAGAAGGGTCAGGGATTTCAGAATCCTGATCGTCGAACTCCTGCAGACTCTACTGTTGTTCCACAGGCTCATGTTATCATAGCCGGGACCGAATCTATCGGTACCGATGATCAGAGGTTTGTAACCGTATGTTCTATTTTTGAGTCATCGTATCAGCCTACTGACTGGTGGGTTGATACAGGGGCAAATGTCCATGTATGCCATAATATTGATTCTTTTTCCTCATACCGACAGGTTGAGGAAGGCGAATCAGTAGCTATGGGAAACTCGAGTGCTGCCAGAGTGCATGGAAAGGGAAGAGTGAACCTCAAGTTGTCTTCGGGCAAGATTCTCCCTTTGCATAATGTGCAGCACGTACCGGACGTAAACAAGAACTTAATTTCTGGTTATTTGTTAAATAAACATGGTTACAAACTGGTATTTGAATCTGATCGAGTTGTAATCTCCCTAAACGGTAACTTTATTGGGAAATGCTATGTATGTGGGGGTCTGTTTAAACTTTCTGTGGACATGCCTTGCAGTACATTAAATTCATGTTTAAATAATATTGTATCTACTTCTACTTCTGATTCAAATGCTCTCTTTTATAATACTGATAGTTGTGATGTTTGGCATGGTCGTTTGGGACATGTCAATTTTAACTCTTTAAAGAGAATGTCTAAGTTACAATTGATTCCTAAGATTGACATGAGCAGGAATGGAAAATGTGAGATATGTACACAAGCCAAACAGCCCAGAAAATCCTTTCATTCCGTTGAAAGGAGTTCTCAGCTATTGGAGCTTATTCACAGCGATATCTGTGAATTGAACGATATTCTCACTCGTAGTGGTAAACGGTATTTTATTACATTTATAGATGATTATTCAAAATACTGCCATGTTTACTTGCTTAGAACTAAAGATGAAGCTTTCAGTAAGTTTGTATCTTTTAAAGCTGAAGTTGAAAACCAACTTGAGAAGAAAATTAAAATTCTTAGGTCTGATCGTGGGGGTGAATACACCTCTGCCGAGTTTGACTCCTTTTGTGAATTGCATGGCATTATACATGAGGTAACTGCTCCTTATGCTTCTCAACAGAATGGGGTAGCAGAAAAAAAAAATAGAACATTTCTTGATATGATTAATGCTATGTTAGGTAGCTCTGGTTTATCTGATTATTTGTGGGGGGAAGCCCTTCTTTCTGCATGTCATATCTTAAATAAAGTTCCTTTCAAAAAGACTGATAAGACCCCTTATGAACTTTGGAGAGGTAGAAAACCATCTTTGAAATATTTTAAAGTGTGGGGGTGCCTTGCTAAAGTTTTTGTCCCTCCTACCAAGAAAAGAAAATTGGGACCAAAGACCGTAGATTGTGTATTTTTGGGATATGCCAAAAATAGTACTGCTTATAGATTTCTTGTAATTAAGAGTGAAGTAAATGGTATTGATGCTAACACAGTTATGGAATCTAGGGATGCCACATTTTTTGAAAATATTTTTCCATTGAAAAATAGAATTTCTAGTTCTTCTATTTCTACACAAGTCCCTGTTGTAACCTCTAGTTCACAACCAGAGGAGATTATCCCAGTAGAACCCAGGAGAAGTAAAAGAACAAGACGAGAACCAAACCTAGGTAAAGGTTTTTTCACCTACCTCGTTGAAGAGGATCCTATTTCTTATCAAGGGGCTATGTCCTCAATTGATTCCTTATTTTGAAAAGAGGCCATAAATAGTGAAATGGATTCTATTATATCAAATAGAACTTGGAATTTGGTTAACCTTCCTGCAGGTTGCAAACCAATAGGTTGCAAATGGATCTTCAGAAAGAAGTTAAGACCTGATGGGTCTATTGAGAAATTCAAAGCCAGGTTAGTGGCTAAAGGGTTCAAACAAAGAGAAGGGGTGGACTTTTTTGACACCTACTCTCCTGTTACAAGAATTGCTACAATTAGAATGTTAATAGCCATTGCATCTGTTCATAAATTGTTTATTCATCAAATGGATGTAAAAACTGCATTTCTGAATGGAGATTTACAGGAAGAGATCTATATGGAACAACCTGAAGGGTTTGTTGTTCCAGGGCAAGAATGCAAGGTATGCAAATTAATTAAATCTCTCTATGGGCTAAAACAAGCACCAAAGCAATGGCATGATAAATTTGACAAGGTAATTCTATCATATGGTTTTGTTATTAATGATTCTGATAAATGTGTATATAGCAAAACTATTGGTAACTCTTGTGTAATATTATGCCTGTATGTTGATGATATTCTTATTTTTGGTACTGACATGGATATTATTTATGATATCAAATCATTTCTGTCTTAAAATTTTGATATGAAAGATTTAGGACCTGCTGATATAATTTTAGGACTTAAATTAAGTCACACTTATGATGGAATTGGTATCTCCCAATCTCACTATATAGAAAAGGTACTAAAAAGATTTAACTATTTTAATTCTAAACCTGTAAGCACTCCATATGATGCAAGTATCAGGTTAAAGAAGAATAAAGGAGACAGTGTGGCTCAGTTGAAGTATTCTCAGCAAATCGGATGCCTGAACTATATTGCTAATCGTACCAGACCTGATATTTCCTACGCAGTAGGAAAGCTTAGTCGGTATACTAGCAATCCGAATAGTTCACATTGGACTGCCTTGGAACGGGTAATGAGATACCTAAAGGGCACGATATCCCATGGATTATTCTATGGAGGATACCCATCTGTATTAGAAGGGTATATTGATGCGAACTGGATCTCCGATACAGATGAAACCAAAGCCACAAGTGGATATGTATTCACATTGGGTGGAGCTGCTGTTGCGTGGAACTCTACCAGGCAGACCTGTATTTCTATATCTACTATGGAGGCAGAATTTATAGCTCTTGACCTCACCAGTGAGGAAGCAGACTGGCTTAGGAATCTGGTAACAGATATTCCTCTGTGGAGCAAACCAGTTCATGCTATCCCTGTACACTGTGACAGCCAAGCTGCAATAGCAAAGGCTCAAAGGACAAGTTATAATGAAAAATCCAGACATATACGTCTGAGGTACAATCGGGTGAAGCAATTGCGATACAGTGGAGTAATTGTAATTGACTTCGTCAGATCAAAGAATAATCTAGCAGATCCTCTAACTAAAGGGCTCTCAAGGAGACTTGTGTTGGAGACGACAAGAGGAATGTGGTTAAAGCCCATAGATTGAGTCACCTCAAAGGCAACCCAACCTTTGATTGGAAGCACCAAGAAAAGGTTCAATGGGTAACAACAAAATTGATGTGTGACTGGAAACACTATATGATAGTAATTGTAAAGAACCATTCCTCTAATGTATAGTGTTGATCTGCAATAAATAAAAGGATGATTGTAAAATCTCAATGAATCTGTGGCTTGTAAAGCAGGGTATATAAATTGCAGAATACCTAGAAAGATTCACCTATTTAAGAGTGAAAGTGGGGCCGCTTTCTATGGGAACTCGGGCTGTTCTCTAGAGCTCTTAAGAAATCGAGATAGCACATGGCCGAAAAGTGCACAACTGTTGATACGATCAAATGCCTACAATGTGTTTGTGTGTATGTTGAGTCTGTACACGTAAGATCCTAAGTTCAAGACTTAAGTCACTTTGGGTCTGTATAGATGAAATGTATAACACTAAGGGGAGGTTCAAGTCCGGAAGACACCTTCCTCTGATACACAGTGTGATTGCCCATATCTTGTTTTCCTTCCTATATATCTTATCGTGCTATACTTCCTTTTTTCTTTTGTTGAATCATGTGGGGGATTGTTAGATTTATTTAAACCATATGATTCAACAAAGCAGCTCCTTTCTTTTAGTCCCACATGGGAAAGGAGAAGTCATTCTCCTTTCCATATATTGCTTTACCCCTCTTAGTGGGTAAGTGGGCTTTATAGGGGATGGGCTTGATCTCATCCAACCCGCGAGCGGGTGCGCGATTTAATGCGCGTTTTTACGCGTTTATTATTCGCGCACTTAGCACTTTGCACGCTTGCGCACCGCGGAACGGACACAGGTACAAAGGTAATTTCATAACTCATTTTATTTTATTTTTTATTTCCGTTGATTTGGTCTGGTGGGTTGCTGGTCTTCCGCGGAACTGTTCTCACGTAATCCCGTTACGGAAAAAGTGGAAAATGTTACGTGAGAGATATATCAGGACACGATCCTGAGATCTGAGAAAAACAGAAATCGATTTTTTTTCTTTTCTCTCTCTCTCTCGCTCTCTGTTCGGACGAAAGAACAATCTCACAGAGACGAAAAAAGAAGAGAAAAACACCAGAACCAAAATTCCTCCGTCCAATCTCTCTTCTTCGGGCAAGGTTGTGATCGTTCGTGGGATTCGCCACCGGGTGCACGGTGAAGTGAATCGAAGGATTCGTTGTATCTCGGGGATAGATCGCCAGTAACCCACTGCACTGTTCGTGGGGCGAAATTCTATTCTAAGGACAACGTGTAACGTGTCTCGAATCCTATACTATTTCTTGTCTTTAATTTTACATCTTCCTATTTGCATTATTTAGAAATTTTACCAACATATATATATATATATATATATATATATATATATATATATATATATATATATATATATAAAGTGATTAAAATTTAAATTTTGTAAACATTGAAGGATCAAAAGTATAGTTTTTTCGTTTGAAAAACAATCAGCTGTTTCTTGATCTATTTTAAGGCAATTGTCTCTTTGCAAATAGTACCAAGTATGTTAATAGCCTCGCAGTTTGGATTGAAGAGCACGTACTTTTTGTGTCTTCATCCAACAATATTTTAGTTCATAATGGATAAAAAAAACATTTCTATATAATTAAAGGACTAATTAGTCTTTTGACCCTAGATTTTATACTATATAAAATAACAAGCATTATATTGTATTTTTTTTTCATCTTTCGTATTAGATCAAAATTTTGTAATATTTTTCGAAACAACATTCGTTTGATTTATTTTTTTACTGTTCAGATTAGATTAAAATTTTGCAAAAAATATTATAGCTTAATGATCTAATCTTGACATTTAAAAAAGATAATCCACCAGCTGTTATTCGGAAAACATGCATGAAATATTTAAAAACGAGGATCCCGATCCCTCACTCTCTTCTCTCTTTATATAGAGAAAGGAGGGATCAAGATCCCTGATATTAAGCATCAGCATGTTTCGTGAAACAACAACTGTTGGATTCTCTTTTTAACCGTTTAGATTATATCAAAATCTCATACAAAATAAAAATAATTTTAGGATCCAATCTAAACGGTAAAAAAAGAACTATTTTGAAAAACATGCGGGATGTTTAATTGTGATAATTTCGATCCCTCCTCACGTGCGCGCACATACACACATATATATATAGAGAGAGAGAGAGAGAGAGAGAGAGAGGAATGCTATAAAACCATCCGGGTGGTTTTATATTATGGAACCACCCTATGTTATATACAGAGTCGGTCCTGTCCCGGAGCTGGCATGACGACCGCCCAGGGCCCATGGGCCAGGAGAGCCAAATTTTTTTTGTTTAAATATATAAATAATTTTGTACCGAAAATAGAACTAGTATTTACCATGGGCTATTTTTATTATAAAGCAATTGTAGTGTAGTAGTTATTACATTATACTTGCATACAAGAGATTTCTAGTTCAAGTCTTTGTAGAGGTAATTTTTTTTTTCAATTTTTTTATATTATGTATGGGACTTCATTTTGAAAGTTCATCCCAGGTCTCCATGAGCTCAGAGACGCCCTGGTTATATATATTGTATTGAGATTGAATGGTTGAGATTAAAATGTAATAAAAGATCGCATGTTAAATAATATTATGTGCCATTTAACATGACATCTGACATGACAAATTTAAAACCCAAAAATTAATTACCCAAAATTTTAATTTTAATTTTAAATTAAATTAAATTTATTTATTTAATTTATTTTTAAATTTTAAATTTTAAATTTTAAATTTTAAATTTTAAATTTTAAATTTTAAATTTTAAATTTTAAATTTTAAAATTTAAATTTTAATTTTTAATTTGAAATATCAGCTACCACATTAACAAACATGTCAGATGTCACATAAGGAAATCCAAATCCAATTTATAAAATATAGGGTGGTTCCATATTATAAAACTATCCGGATAGTTCTTGAACATTTCTATATATATATATATATATATATATATATATATATATATATATATATATATATATATATATATATATACTAGCATATATGCACGTGCGTTGCACGTATTTATTATTAGAAAGATTAAAAGACACTTGTAGTCAAAATTTGTTCATTTTCAATGAATGAATGATGTTAAACAAAGTCCATTTCCCAATGTCTCTTTTTTAGAAACTATGCATTTAAGAGCTATTATAATTAGGAATACCAAAGAACAACTCTTGTATTTACCTAAATACCCCTATTAATTTTAAATAGTCTTTTTAACTAGTAAATATAATAAATGATATTTTTGGAAAGAAAATTTTCACGATGAAGTCTATTTTTGGTATTATATAGTAGAATATATATATATATATATATATATATATATAATAGAGAGAGAGAGAGAGAGAGAGAGAGAGAGAGAGAGGGGGGGGGGGGGGGGGGGGGGGTGTTATCCAATGAACACATATATTAGTTGAACAAATGAGCAAAACTATTTTTGTCAACATGATTCAAATTAAATTAAATGTACGATTGAGAATATTTGAAACTTATTTAAGGAAAGTTTAAATTTATTGTCAATCAAAACAATTCCAATATTTGTTAATATCCTATTTATTTAAGGAAGGGCATAATAAAATCAATATTTAGTATTTGAAACCTCTGTTTATTTTTTAAAACAATATTATTATCTTATTTTGAAGCCTGTCATTGAAAACAAACTCTCTTTGAGCAATCTGGATAATAGAGTTGAAGCTAGTGCCGCTCGACCAGTTCAGGACCTTCCTCTTCACCTGCCAAATCTGGATAATAGAGAATTTTTCTATATTACTGTTGTTGGATCACTCACTAATAAACATTGTTGAGATAGAAATATAAACCAACAAACCCTGCTACTCCAAGACTAACCTGCAGTAGACAAAGTCACAATGAGATATTAGATAAGAAAAATAATAATTATAAAGTGACTCAGACAAATCAAAAATAAAAATTACCTCATTGCTTAGAATTTGGACAATTGCGCTTGTCATGGGTACAAACTTCATTGCATCCACGACATAACCTTGGTTTCTTCTTCTCACGCCCCGCTACCAGAATACTGGATAAATACGAGGACTGACATGGCCAACCACACATTGCAGAATACCGAAGTAAGCCGCAATGTGAGAATGTTGTCTAGAAGACAAATGGGTGGAGTCTAGCATGCTATGACGTCGGTCCTAAGGCCGACAAATCCTAGTATCTCAACCCATCAACAACAATTTCAAGAGTATATCACACATGAATGTAAAGAGGCATCCAAAAATACATACCACATATGATTATGAAACTAGTGAATACAAAATGCTGCACTACCAGAGTATAATTATACATGATCAAATATACTAATCATGGTCTAATATATACATTATGTTGACCGTAGTCTCAAAAATATAAGGAGCTAACTCTTCCCCCTTGCTAACACCACAAATCGAGAAATCAAAACTAGGGGTGGAAGAAGAAAACCCACTCGCGAGCTTCGGCCGCAGTCCTACGAGTGTGAGCCATCTTGCTGGAAGTACGGAAGATCCTAGTTCTCTTCGGGTAAATCTGGCCAAGCAAAACCAGTGGGGTCAAAACCCCAAGCAAAAAGTACCACAAAGGAGCTAAAGGTGGTAGACAAAAAACATCATAACATTAGCAGAAAAGAAACCTATATAAAAATAAATGCGGGTCGAGACTTGTACAGTAACAATGTACTTGTCTAGATATAATAACTATAAGGACTGGTGCACTGATAACAAACTAACTATAAAAAAAGATAAGGCGACGAGCGACAAAAGGGCATAAGAACTACTCTGGATCAGGACCACAACCCTTAAACCAAATAAGGACCGAGGTTGCAGACATTCACCCTAGCAGAACTTTGCACTCTAACCATGCGCCGAAAGAAAATAGAATATAACAGGACGAGCTTGTCAGACAAGGCAAACAACATATCACGGCCAAACATGCCTACAACTTGCTATAATTAACTAGCTAGGGTTATCATGAACCTAGTTACTAACAAATGCATGTTTTGAAGAATATCACTACCACCGGCACTGCAGTCAACCCGGATGGCCAATAGTACGCTTGTAATTGAACTAGTCACATTACATAAAATATAACTTGTAACTTGTTACAGATAAACATAAACGTGATCTTAAAATCATAATTTTATCTAATGGCATAAAATTGAATGTAAACTTATATTATAACATAACATTGCATATAAACTTGTATTGTGAACATAAACTTATATATAAAATTATTTTCTAAGTGCCGCAGAACATCACAGATCTTGTAACCACATTATGCAACAAATTGTATGACTACCACGGTATATTACAAAGTCTTGCATGTACCGTTGCATGCGTAAACTTGGAAGGTCATGGGGCCCTTTGTCACGCCCCAGTCCCAAAATATCGAGGGACTGGACACGTGGCAATGGCCAGCAGCACGCACCGATGGACAACCCAATTTAATGTATCCATCAGGGCATGCTTAAGTTATAGTCTAACAGGAATTAGAGCAAATGATGCAAGTCCCAGGTTATTCTAATCTCATCCACAACAGATAATCACAGATATAATGCCAGAAATAACGCAAATAGAAATAACTGTCAAATCTCAATAAATTCCTCGGGAAACAATCCGAGAGTATGTCTGGTACAACAAATGCAAATAGACAGGAAATAATCAACTGAAAATAGAAATAACTGACTACATACAGCCACTGCTCAAGAGAAGTCCTCTGGTACGATCTCGTCCTCAGATCCTGGTACAGCTCCTAGAAGTGCTCCTGTACAGTGTATCTCTGGATGGATCTCCTCAGCTATACCTGGGGACATCATCCATTCCAGGTCCTCAGGGGACATAGCAAGGTACAGATAATGCAAGCCAAAACATAAGCAGTGCAGAAACAAATAAGCAATAGGGTAAACTATGTAACCAGCTAAGTGATATGCAGTATGAGAGTCGCACTAGAAACTCAGGCTGAAACTACTACAAGCTCTGTGTCGGGGAGCCGGGTAGCAGTGATATCATGTAGTTGTCTAGCTCGTAGTGAGACTTAAGACGCCGGCATAATATAAAATCAACCTGTAGCCTGTGTGACTCTTTCCACCCAATGTAATCACGCATACCATGACCATAACGTCTCATGTCCATGTCAGCGGGATCATAGCTAATGCAACAAGTCATACTGTCTATAAAATATCTCTGTCAAGTCCTGTATCCTATACAGAATCACCATGAATATCTCAGGAAGACTATGTCTCATGAATAGTGTCAAGTGTCCTGGGTTCTGGAGTACTTGATAAGACAAGTACGAGCATTATCGGGTCTCGATAACCATCTCTATGTGACGTTACACAACTCCGCGTACGGGTTGGCATCCGACTATGATCGGATACTAAGCACGTCACACGTTTCCTAGGTTAAGTAGTTAAAACAAGTTACATATGAATCTACAAGAACTCAAGTAAAATACTATAACAGGAATTCCTGAGAATTGGCAAGCTTTACTTGCCGATTGTTGCTAAATAAGTCCAAAAAATAAATAGCAAGCTGCAGGGTTTGGCAAGGTACACTTTCCCTCTGAAGTATAACTAAGCCAAGGAATATTTAGCAAAGACTGCAAGTTTTGGCGAGGTACACTTGCCTGTGGTTCCGGCTCCAATTGTGGCTTTGACTTCAGATGGAATTGTAGGCGGTACTCCGGTTGCTGAAACAAACATCACCATCAGATCCAAAAAATATCAATCAGCTAGAAACGCCTGTCCTTGAGTCTAATTTGGAGACAAGGGCAAAAATGACAATTTTGGGTCAAAACGGGAACCGCTTTGCACCGAAAAACGTGTCAGGGTCAAAGGTCTCCAAATTCACCAAACTTAGTGTCAACAGGTCAGGAACGATGATACGAACCCAATGGAACTTTCAGAATTGGATTTCGATGAGCCGAACCCAAAATCGCCCGTCGAGCGGGGCTTGTGGGGCCCACGACACGCGATTTCGTCAACGTTCTCAGAATCAAACCAAACTTGGCTCACAGGACCAGCGTATCGCTACGAGTCCGATGGCGCAAGTTTCGTTTCAATCCGACATGCGTACACAAAGTTAGGGTGAATTGCAGAAAAGTCGGATACGGGACGATGTTCGCGGATACGCGTTGATCCCGGTGTGCACGCACACCCGAATCGACTTCTACGAAATCCCACACGTCCGTATCGACGATGCGCACGAATATGTGAAGATCGCACGCGACCAAGTCGTCCCGTTTGGCGGGACGTACTCAGTTTCGGGGTAAAAACAGGGTCTGGTTTTTTCTGTTTTTGGATCGCGGTGTGCGATCACCACAAGACGCGATGCCCCGAGCGGTTTGTCCGGACACCGAGAGGGTCATACAGGCTTCGCAACGCAATTTGCGGAATCGAAAACGGGCAGAAAGATACGCGCACCTGAACGGGACCCGAAAATCGGGGCAAAATCGTGTTCGACACGTGTCCGCGTCCTAGGGTTAGGGTTTGGGGGTTCTCAGGCGGAGCTCCGGCGGTGCTGCGGCGGGGGAGGCCGGTCGGAGAGGGTTGGGGCGGCGCCGGCGAGGCTGGGCGGAGGCGGCGCCGCGGGCACGGCGACCGGAGGCGGCGGGAACGGCGGAGAAGCTCGTGGGGCTGCGGTCTGCTGCGGGTGCTGTCGGGGAAGGAGGAGGGGAGGAGGAAGTCGGCGGCGGCTGGGCGGCCTCGCGGGGGTGGCGCCGGAGGCGGGCGGCCGGAGGGAGCTGCGGCACGGCGGGGAGGAGGAGATGCGGGCCGGAGAAGGAGAAGAAGGGGGCTCTTTATAGGGGAGGGAGAGGCCGAGGTGGCCGGGGAAGGAGGGCGACGTGGGCGTCGTGGCCGCGGGGCGCGGAGCGTGGGCCGGGCGGAGCGGCGGGCGGCGCGGCCGGCGGAAGCGGAGGCAGAGCGGGGGACTGGGTCAGGGGAGAGGAGAGAGGAGCGGGGCGGGTGCGCAGGGGTGCGGGTCGGGTTCGGTCGGGCGGACCCGACCCAACCCGACAGGCCGAATGGGCTGGGCTGGGCCTAGGGTTTGAGCTGGGTTTAGAAAAATAAATAAATAAATAATAATAATTAGAATAAATATAAAAACAGGTTTTAGGTGATAAAAAATTTAGGTCCGGGGCCCAATAAATTCCAAAAAAATTACCCAAAGTCCACTTTTTCATTTTACATCCAAAAATATTATTTTCATAATATTTTAATATTGTTTATTATCATTTAAAAATCATTTAAATATTAAAACCCTGTTTTTAAATTACAGAAAAATCCCAGAAAATTATGAAAAATCCAAATTTAAAAATCTTGAAAAATCAGGGGGTTTACACCCTTGCCTAGCAGGGTTGGCCCATGCCTCATGGGGCCCTTGGAGACCGGGGTAGCCGGTAGCGCAATATTCTTTCCTTATAATGATCTAGGTGAATCTTATCTTGTCTAATCATTACCAAATTATTTCAAGTTCTCGAGTCGTGGACACTCGAGAAACTTACTGGGATGACGAGTTATGGGTACGAGCTATTTACGAGTTATTACTGTCGAACTTATCATATCCGCGACACGCGATATATTGGACAATACTCACACTCGATTGTCCGAAGCCAAATGCAATAGGTTAACATACACAACAATTTCCATGGTGTCTTGAGGGTCAGAACATGTGTTAAAGTGTAAGAGCATAACATACAACTATATAATAAACAAAGAAATATTCTAAGCAAAAATGGAAGAAACGCATGATAAAATTAAGCGCATGGAAAAATTGGCCGCATATGCGATCTAGACGCATGCAGGGAATGCAAGGAATACATGACGCAGGGAATGCAGGGCGCATGGGATGCAAGACGCATGGGATGCAAGGCGTATGCAAGATGCATGGGATGCAGGGCACAATCATGCGCCCAATAAGAGAGACGCATGCTGGAAGGGCGTATAGAGCTGGGCCGCATGGAACTCCTCCGTCCAAAAATAAGACGAACTCCATGGAAAAAGTTCTAAAAATCCAAAAACTTATTTTCTTCATAAAATCTTTATTTAACTCCAAATCAAGTGAGCCAAAAGCCAAAATGCTCGAAATAAAGTGCTCCATCACAAAGAACAACTATATTTTGAAGCTACCAAGTTTTAATAGATCAAAACAAAGAAAATACATGAAACCCATAAAAATCCCAAATCTTGAAACTCAGATATACTCTAAATCATTCATCAAAACCCAAAACTCAAAAAACTAAATTAGATGAGAACATCAAGGCGAACATTTTCTATCAAATATATTTTAAATTTACACAATATAAATAAAATCCATAAATTCATGGCTTTATCAGTTGAGCAAGTTGTACTTGCCTGGAGTGGCTTCTTAGCCTCTACCTCTCACGGTCCAAGTGATCAAAACCTATTATAGGGTTAGGGTTCAGTATAGGGAGCAGGGGCGGAGCTAGCCATTAGACTCCGTGGGGACAAATAAAATTCTTCCAAATCTTTTGTAAATTGAATCAAGTAAAATGTCTATTTTTGGACCGTTCCTTCTGACGATACTATATATGCAAATGCAATTTGAAGTAATTTTTTTCACACAATTAATTGACATATAATTAGTAAATATAAATTTTCTAAAATAAAAATTAATTTATCATAAATGAAAAAAAATTGTATTAAAATTCTCATCATGCCTGCACTCCTCCAATACTGCAAACCTGAACTCTTTCAAAAATATCCCATTGTTATCTTTAGCAGAATGCATCAATATGGCACTTGATAAACTCGTTGTGAAACTAAAATGATTTGAGCCACCTCCGCCTCATACTCAAGAAAGTCGTCATTTGATTGCTCTGCTGCTGTTCTGTAAACCCTCTCGACCAAAATTTAGGATCACTTAGCTTAGATAGAGAGATTAGGGATAATTTAGAGCCAATTAGAATTGGCTCACAGTATTTTATAATTGTTGTGCAATATTTATATATCACTTAGAGCGCCTTACCCTTGCTTCGATATTTAGAGCACTACACCAGTTAATACCTGCAAACAAATTCCATACATTTTTCTAGTCATGCCAGCCTACTATTCTGACCCTTGTGTAACTCACAAATTCCCTCCATTGTGCTCATTTTAGTCGCACAATAATTATTGCAAACGTCCGCTCTGAAATCCAATTAAATCCAACTTTGTATTCCTTGTGCGTTCCAATCAAAATTGGAGACACAATCTTGAAACGTTTTGTACAACCCAATTTATGATAATATTCTACTCTGAGTCCTCCATGTCCATGACGCTTGTGCCCCACCAAAATTTAGCCCAGGTACTTCCAATTAATTCAAGAACACCGTGCGCATTTATTATTAATCCAATATCCGTCTTTATGCAATTTCTTAATTGTTAGGGTCTTTTGTGCAAAAAGACAATGAGGTGTTCCCCTTCCATTGGAGGCAAGTCATGAAGAAACCCCTTCCTACGTATCCTACGAGTCGCCATTATTTAATGCGTTCACACTGCGAGTCGTCGTTATTTAATGCGTTCACACTACGAGTCGTCATTATTTAATGTGTTCACACTGCGAGTCGTCGTTATTTAATGTGTTCACACTGCGAGTCATCATTCATTTAATGCGTTCACACTGTGAGTCATCATTATTTAATGCGTTCACACTATGAGCCGTCATTCATTTAATGCGTTCACATTATAAGTCGTCATTATTTAATGCGTTCACACTACGAGTCGTCATTTATTTAATGCGTTCACACTATGAGACGTCGTTTATTAACTGCGTTCACACTCTTTTCTCCTACATATGCTATACTCTTCCTCTCTCTACAAACACCTACACCAGCAGCCAACACCTAAAGAAATTCTAAAAATATCACCCCTCATCAAATCCTAGCCATTCATGTCAAACCATGCAATCTTAGCACTCCAATACCTACATGTCAAGACAAGGCCCAATCCCAAGAGGGTGTTGACTTGGTCAACACCCAAACCCAAATTCTATATATAGTTCTATATATATATATATATATATATATATATATATATATATATATATATATATATATATATATATATATATATATATATCACTTTTCCCTTTATTTTTCTTAAAAATTTCCTAAAGCTAAACCTAGACCTAGCCGACATCTTCCCCCTTCCCTCTACTGTTCACATCCCCGAATGCCGAACCCGGAGCACCCCCGCCGGAGATCGCCGAGCACCACTCCGACGCCGACGAGTCGACCCCCTCCCCCTCCCCCCCCGTGGCAGAGCCACCGCCGCCACGAGCCGCTGCTGCTGTTACTGCTCCAACTGCTACTGTAGCCGCTGCCGTCCTGGCCGCTGCTACAGCGCCGCCGAGCACCACCCGACGGCCACCGAGCACCCCCGACGACCGGCGATGCCTTCCCGGGCTTTTCCTTCCCTTCTCCTCCTCCAGAATGCCGCTGCGACGACGAACGCTGCTACTGCTACTGTTCTTCTTCTTCTTCTTCTTCTTCTTCAACTCGCATCGAACCTCGACCAACCCACTTCACGGCGTGATCACGCCTCCATCCCTCGACCATTCTGCGAGCTATCTTCGCAGGTGTGTTCCCTATGTAACCCTCTTCTAACATCTTTATTTAGAATAATTTAATGTGATTTTTATTGTTTGTTAATTAAGACCCAAAATTGAGAAAAAAACAGTTTTCAAAATATTAAAATTCTCCGGAACGGAGTGGGTCCCGTCAATCCGGACATCCACGTCGAGTATCGATTTTACCGAAAGGTGCGCGCTGTCAATACGGACGTGTGAGATTTCGCGAAAGTTAATTTGGATGTGCGTGCACACCGGAATCAACGCGTATCCGTCGACGACACCCCGTATCGGCCCTATTCTGGAACTCATCGTAACTTCGTGTGTGCTCGTCGTTTCAAAATGAAACTTGCGTCATCGGACTCGTAGCGATATGCTGGTCCTGTGACCCAAGTTTGGTTTGATTCTGAGAACGTTGACAAAATCCCGTATCGTGGGCCACATGGCTCCACTTGACGGGTGATTTTGTGATTGGCTCATCGGAATCCAGTTATGAATATTCCGTTGGGTTCGTATCGACATTCTGGACTTGTTGACACTAAGTTTGACAAATTTGGAGAACTTTGTCTCTAGCACGTTTTTTGGTGCAAGACGGACCCACTTGTGGATCCCGTGTTGACCAGAAACTGTATTTTTGTCTTGTGTCCAAATTGGACGAAAGGTAGTGTTTTCTAGCTATTTCACTTATTTTGGGAACGTTGGTGATGTTTATTTTAGCATCCGGAGACGTTCATTCTGAGGCCATAGTTCTGACTCTTGGTGTTGACATCTGGACGTTACATTTTTTTGCAGCCCTCTTGCCAGGCAAGTATACCTTGCCTTATTGTACTGTTTAAATTTAGTTATTTTTTAGTTACATGTTTATTTATTTTAATATTATATAAATGTGCGCGTTCGAGCAGACTCGGGTGCAGTCAACAAAGATGTTGACGTTAGGACTTGTGTCTGATCTAGTGTCTAGTGGACCCACCTAAAGTTGTAGAGTTATTGGTATGACTCCTCAGGCCTTGACACGTATCATTACATGTCATAGAGTGAGTTCATGTAGGGACACGTGCCTCATGCGCGACTGGCCATCAGTGTGAGCAACACGTGTAACGGTATTTAGCTAGTTGTTTATTTCTATAGAGACTTGTATCATAGTACGAGATGTCCATGTCGTGTTCACGATTTGTATATCTATATTAGGCGGGGAGGACGACTAGTAGACGTATGGGACACCTACTCCTTTATACAGATACCGCACTCGACGGAGTGATACGGACATATATATATATTGCAGATACCACGTTCCTTAGAGTGTTGGGCGTCACTTGTTATTTTTGCAGATACCACACTCTAAAGAACGTTGGACGTTATACTATTTCAGATACCATGCTCCTCGGAGATGAACGATTGCAGAGTGCCCTCGAATGGGGGCATATGTGGCATATACTAGCCAGTCACGACGATTGGTGAATTACGTCAGCATATGTCTAGCCTACACTTTTTCCATACATATTAAGTTGTCCTCAAATTGCATTCACTTAGATGGTTAGCACACCCCCCTTTATTTATTCAGTATTTACTTTATGGCATGCTTCTATGTATCTTGTTACATCCCTCTGAGGACCTGGTTCCCTTTCAGGTTGTTTGTGCAGTTGCAGGATATTTGATCTAGTAGAGTGTGGACGTCATTGCAGGTATATTTACATTTCTAGCTATTTCAGTCATGTATTACTTTCCATTTATTTTGCTTTTATAGCCTAGTGTTTATAGATATATGTTGTTCTTCTGGTCTATTCGAACGGATGTATTATTGGGCTGCAGACTGATGATGCGTATCGTTCTTTCTTGAGATTACTTACCCTGGATTGAGATTTAGATTTAGTTGTTGTATGTTAGAAATAGATTATTACTTGGATCACTTGACCATGGACAACGTAAGTGCACTTCGTCGGGTCCATTAAATTGGAAAGCCCTATGGAGTCGTACCAGCTGGCCATTGCCACGTGTCTGGTCCCATAGATTTTGGGACTGGGGCGTGACATGTTCTATCTGATAATTTTTTTTTCTCAAATTGTTATCATTTGATAATTTCTCATTTGGTGTCAGTTTGTTCTAATTTCTCAGTCGAGGTATCATTTGCTATCAGTGATATTTTTAATTTATTTTCGATTCCAACTTACAGTAGGCCGTCCTTGGCATCTAACACAGAGAATGATAAGTAACAATCTGTAAATGAACCCCTCTTATAAATTTGTCTATAACGAATCTGCAGGTGTTTCTGTGTATACCTTAAAAAGATACTCTTGTGTCAGAAACACATCCTATGATAATATCTATGTATTTGTTTTATATGTAATCATTGAAGGTACAACTAAAGGTAGCTAGTGATGTACTAGTATTCTACTATAGTTTAAATTGTTGATACAAGCATATGTTGGTAAGCATGATTTCTGGTTCTTTTGGTTTGTCAAAATACCATTAGTAATCAGCCTGTGTCAGAAACACATCAACATATATGTATGTTTTCTTAATATCTATTGTATTTCTTTGTAAGAATGATGCTTTGTCTATATGCTGATGTTGGCTCTATTGTTGCTTCTGAAAATTTGCTTCTAAACTAATTTTTTGATAATTATGAAAATAAAAAAGGTCAAAATCAAGTGTCATATACCTAAACCCTAAATCTATTTCAGCCCTTGTCAAATGTCAACACAATACACTAATAATGATAATCAATTTATAAAATCTAAAATCTCCAAACAAACCAAGACAAATAATTCAACCCTGGATGAGTTTTAATTCACAATTTGTCAAAATTAAAGAGAGGGGAGGAGAGGAGAGGAGGGAGAGAGAAAGAGATGAAGAAGTAGAACCGTAGAAACTAACCTGGTCACGGCCGGCCACGCTCCGCCTCCGGCCACCGCTATACCCTGCCGGCGTCGTCCGAAATGAAACAGAGAAGATGACAAGAAAAATATGTGGGGAGAAGAAGAAGAAGAAGTTGGGATCACAAAGGTGTTTGGGACTTAGGGTCGTTACACTTACAGTGGAGCGGAGGAGAGGGAAGCACGGCGAGAGGGAAACGGAGGAGAGGGAAGCACGGGCCGGAGGGAGGAGAGGGGTCGTTACACTTACAGTGGAGCGGAGGAGAGGGAAGCACGACGAGAGGGAAACGGAGGAGAGAGAAACTGAGGAGAGGGAAGCAGGGGCCGGAGGGAGGAGAGGGGAAAACCAGTGAGAGGGGAGCGGAAGAGAGGGAAGCACGGGCCAGAGGGGAGCACGGGACTGGAGGAGAGGAGAGAGAGGCGCGTTTGATCAAAATAAAAATTCTGATCGACCGTCTAATTAATATAACCTATGACACAGTACTTGGCGACGGATATGCGGCGTCCAAATCCGTCGCCACAACTAAACTATCTAGGCGACGTATCCGCGACTCAATATCCATCCCGAGACCGTCGCAATGTTTACCCGTGCTGTTCCCGCGGTTGACTGCGCAAACTGGTGACGATTTAGCGACTAATTGGCGATGACCTGGCGACGAATAATTGTTTAATTCATAAATGGTGGTTATTGGTCATCCAAACGACGGTGAACCGTCGCTACTTGGCGACGGATATTGACTGTCGCAAATATTCTGTCGCTAAATCACTGTATTTTAATAGTGTCTCTATATATCTTTTTGTGATGGTCATGAAATTTCTCACTTGTCTTTTGGATGATGTGATATTAGATGGCTTGATTACCCCTATATTTCGGAAGGTGAATCATGTGGTTTCTCATTTTATTTATGATTATGACCTTCTGGTGTTCGTAGAGCCATCTGACAGATCCCTAGACACTCTAAAGGGTATATTTGATAACATAAAAAAATGGTCCGGTTTGCAGCTAAACAAGAATAAGAGCCAGATGTTCCCGAACCGTACTTGTGAGAATAAGGAGGCATGACTGGCCAAAATGACCATTGTGGAAGGAATGTTTCCTGTGAAATACTTGGGTCTCCCCCTATCAATCAACTAAGCTGCTAATACGGAGTGTGAAGGTATCCTCAACTACACGCAATCGAGACTAGAGGGATGGCATGCGCAGATGCTGTCCTTTGGAGGAAGGATTGAACTTATTAAAGCCGTAATAGAGGCGGTTGCTATTTACTGGCTCCCGACCATTATGTTGCCTAAGGGTACGATGAAGAAAATTAAATGTATGTGTGCGGACTTCTTGTGGAAAGGAGGCATGCATGCAATCAGTTGGGAGGAGTTGTATCGGCCTAAAAAGAAAGGTAGAGTTGGATTGCGATCTTTGGGGCTTCTCCGAAAAACTGCTAAACTCAAACTGTTCTGGAGATTCGTCAATGAAAATTCTTTATGGACTGAATGGATCAAGGGAAGATACTTTTCGAAAGGGGACTTCTAGTCAGCTAGTAGCAACGACAACTTCTCGGTCACCGTTAAAGCTTTATTGAAGACGAGAAGCAAGGCTAAGGGTAAGTTGACTAGAGTCATATGCTCAGGGGTCCAAACAATCATTTGGCATGACCTCTGGATTGGGCACACTAACCTGATGGAAAGGAAGGGATGGCATGTTTATGAGCTGATGGGCTCTACGAAAATGGTCAGCAACCTTATCCAGGAAGGAGAGTGGAGTATCCGGGGCTATTTGATCGAGGCAGCACATGCGGAAGATATCCGGACAGTGGAGATTGATAGACAAGCGGTGGAGGATTACTGGACATGGACATACATGGAGAAAGTCACTTTCAATTTCAGAACAGCCATAAATCAGATACAGACTGCTCATGAGGAGGTTGATTGGGCGGAGATTGTTTGGACCAAAGGGGCTGCAGTAAAGATGTCGCTGCGCTTATACAAATTGATCAGAAATAGGCTTCTTACTCGAGACAGGTTGAGCAATTTTGACATCCACAGTGAGGACACGTAGTGTTGTTTATGCGGTAAACATGGTGAGACTAGGGATCATCCGTTCTTCGCTTGTGACGTCACTTGGGAGATTTGGAGTGCGCAAATATGTAAATTGGGGCAAACCCATGGACATTGTAGAGAGCTTGCTGCAGTCTTAGATGATATTAAAGCTCAGAAGGGGAAGGGAGAGCTAGGTTATCGCCAACTTAGATTATTTTTTGGGACGGTGGTAGGACTTTTCTGGAGGGAACGCAACCAGCGTATCTTTTTGGGTCGATTCCTTAGTACTTTTGTTGTACAAAGAAACATAGATGCTGACATAGATATCTTAGACCCCCAGATGACTCATTTTGTAATCTGGGATAGATCTAAGTTGTAATTATTGTTGATCAATAATATTTACCTTCTTCAATCAAAAAAAAATATATATATATATATATATATATATATATATATATATATATATATATATATATATATATATAAAAGATTCCAGTCTACATATATCACCATATCCACGTTGTACCTGATCCTAAAGTACCAGTAGATTATACTCAAGATACTTGTCGTCAATATCGTTCATGCCTGCCAAAATTGCAATTCCTCTTTCAGCACTTGCAGCAGCATTTTACTGCTGCATGTTGATAACAATCTCAAAGAAAAGAAGAGCTAGCACCCTCTCTGTTTTCTCAGCATGCACATTGTAATTGCCTCAGACCAACATCTCTGACTGAATCCCCAATTCTAATATTGATCCTGTGATATTACGTATAGAAGAAAGTGTAGGTATGATCCTAGCTCAGTCTGATCATACATTAGCAAACAATTTATAGTTCTTTCCATCAAGAGAGATCTGCCTCACCGCAGATATCGACCCGAGCACCGCCATCACAGAGAAGATCGACGCTATCGCAGTGTTGGCCCAGAAGACGGCGCTCCTAGCCGATGGCCTGAATGTGATATTGTAGAATATCGATGGCACGACGAAGTCCAGGGGGAGGAAGCCGAAAGCACCGATGACAGCATTGATGTCCCCGAAGAACGGGAGCATGGCAGCGATGGTGGTGGCGGTCACGACCGAGAGCGACCTGAATATTATCCGGGGTGCCACGTTCCGAACAGAGTACTGTTTCTGGTTGGCGTCGCCGAAGAATCCTTCCAGCACCTCGTTGGTGGGCTGCAGGTACACCTACAGAATACCACCATTGCAAGGAGGTTAGTCAAGACTACTGATGAGTTTGAAACTTTTCTTCTACTGATACTTGTTTGTCGCAACAATGATACCGATTACAGTGCTACGATGTTTTTGGTACATTAACTTTCTACTGCTCGATTTTTACATCCAAATTTTATAAATTTTGTTCTTTTGAAGCACCTTTCGGCAATTTTGAAGCACATCCAGACAACTTCAAAAGAATATCTAACAATACAAGTATTTAAATTTCACTTTTGTACTAAAGGATATGCTTCTCGATATGTTTCAAAATTGATAAAATGTGCATTAAAAGAGCAATTTATGAAATTGGGGTGCCAAAATCGAGCCGCGTAAAGTTAAGATACAAAAAAAAAAAATGTCCGAGCGCTATGGTTAGGGTGCAGTTGGGATAATTTAGCCATACTGTTATTGAACTCTCACCAAAAGAAAATAAAATTGTGAAGGATCATTGCATGGAGCGATACTCTTTCAGAGGGCATAGTAGCATGCAATGGTGTTTGGGGATTCCAAATTCCAATAATATGTTGTGCTTATTGACCATTACACAAAATATATATATATATCTCCTTTTATCCTTGAAAACTCAAAACTGAGGTATTCTCTACATTCTCAAAATTCAAAGCACTTGAAAAACCTTTTTTTAATTAAAAATCTTCACTGTTTACTAAGATGGAGGAGGAGAATATACTAAATTAGCAAATTTTCTTGCTACTTTGATTAACATTACTTCATCACGCTTCTCTTCAAATTAAATTTGGACTTGTGTTTTCAGCACAGTCGTGTAAAATTACTTTAGTGGCATCCCAACTATACCGTTCGGACGTTTTTGGCACCTCAACTTCATAAATTGTTCTTTTGAAGTACATTTCGTCAATTTAGTAGCACATCGAGACTACTTCAAAATCATATTTTGTAGTACAAACATGCAATTTAAATACTTGTATTACTAGAAATTTTTTTGAAGTGGTCTCGACAAATTTGACGAAATTTGCTTCAAAAGAACCATTTATAAAATTAGAGTACAAAAATTGAGCTGTGGAAAGTTAATGTGCAAAAAATATCCGACGCTATATTGGGAGTGCTACATACCATCCAGAAACAACATCTCCAAGCACAAAGAAAGAAATATTGCTACTAACATCGACTTTCATCATCCCTCCATATAGGACCCACTTGTGATACACGAGCTTTAAAGGACTCTTGAGTGGAGTGTAGCATTGTCCGAGGAGTTGATGCCATTCTAAACTTGGAACATGGGATCTTGTTCCTTCTCGTCCCAAACAAAATATCGTCGACAATGAAAGGACTTCCATCAACACCAACGATTGGAAACTTTGTCCCGTTGTTAAACCCACAACCATGTCTTGTATTAGAGTATTTTGTCCCGTTTGAAGTATTCCTATATATTTTTTTATATTTTTCTGTATCCAGTGCTGATATGATATCATGTACAATGTATTGCGTGTAGTAGTAGATGACAGTGGACACATATATCTACGTTTGCTTGCTATGTGTCTCGAGAACCGTATGGATGAATCGTCCATAGGATAATCGACTGGTCTAAACTGACTAATTAGACTTACGTAACTAGTTCGGATTTTTTGATTTATCGACAAAATAGTCTAACCGGAGACAACCCTAGATCCCTAGAGACTCTTGGCATTGTCGTGGGCCCGTATGTAGAGTGACGTACCCTAGAATTCTACGATTTAGAATATTTCTTGAGCATGCAGTATATCGACGATATACCACCCGCAGTCTGCTGAACGAGTCAGCAGTGTTGACTGGTCAAGCTGAATACCCAGTATTTGTGTTTCCTTTATAGGACTCTGATTGGCTAGTGCCTTGGATTGGTGATGTGGCAGCCATCCAATGGCTAACCACTATCTGCCTACTCACTCGTCTCTTCTATAAACCTTCTCCTTACTCCTTTACTTCTTTTAGGCTCTTGATAAAGGTACTACAAAATTCACTCGGGGCAGCCCAAATTTTCACCATTGTTAATTACAAGTTTGCCACTCCCAAAAATTACTCACCGGGCTGTCCACTTCCAATTGATTTTTTTATAATCAACTGTCAAAATTTTGACAGTCCTACCAATTGGTAGGACTTCAAAATTTTGATAGTCCGGAAGGGAGGGCTACGCGAGGTGACCACGAGGGCTGGGCTGCGTGGAGGCCGGAAGGGGGGACGAGGCGGAGGAGCGGGAGGAGAAGGAGGCGGGGGGAGGAGGCGACGGTGGAGGACGGGGGAGGAGGCGGAGGCGCGCCCGCGGTGGAGGACGGGGCCGCTGCTATGCGTGGGAGCGGCGGTGGAGCACGGGGGCGGCGGTGGAGGACGGGGCCGCTGCTGCGCGCGGGGGGCGGCGGTGAGCGGTGGGGGCGGCGGCGATTGGTGGAGAACGGGACCACTGCTGCGCGCGGGAACGACGGCGAGCGGTAGGGGCGGCGGCGAGCGGTGGAGGAGCGGGAGGAGGAGCAGGAGGAGGGAGGTGAAGAGAGTGGACAGCCCTAATAAAATTTGGACTAGCCTGAGTAAAATTTCTTCATAACTGGGCTAGCCCTGAGTGTACTTTGTAGTGCCTTTATCACAAACCTTCTTCTCTCTCTCTCTCTCTCTCTCTCTCTCTCACTTCTCTATTTCTTCTTCTTCTTCTTCTTCTTCTAGCTTCCTTGAGCTTAGAGCTGTTGGAGTAGGACTCTACTGATCTTGAGATTAATGTAGTGGTCTGACCGACCTAGGAGGAGGAGGAGGAGGAGGAGGAGGAGGAGGAGGAGATCTAGCTAGGTATTTCTTCGTGCAAGGCAAGTACACCTCGCATCATAGAGTTTCGTTCTTTCTCTTTATTGATTTTCTTCACTTATTTCATATTGTTGCTGATTTCCTATTATTGTTGTTATTTCCTTATAATTTGTAGTCTGTCATGAGTTGGGTATTGATAATGGTCGTGGTTTTAAGCTTAGAAACTAATTTAGGATAAATCCTAGAGTAGTGTCAAACCCATGTGATTTAATATGATTGATGATTTGATCTCAAACTCAAAGTTCTAAAATGTTGTAGAAATCCTATACTATGTCCCCCTAGACTTGAGATTCAGATTGGTAAAGATTTGGTAAAGTTTGGAAACCAAAAACTCCAGCCCAAACCTATGTTTGGGCTGTTTTAGTGCAGACAGTATATCAACGCTACACTAGCAGTATATCGTGTATACTGGCAGTATACTGTGTGTATACTGCTCATTCTATAAAGAATCCAGCATTGCTCTGTACAGTATATACTGTATAGAACAGTATACCGACGGTATATCAATGGCCCTAGATATTTTCAGAATCGATTATAAATTCAATTTCGTTTCATCGCGGATAACCTTCGCTCCCCTCAAAACTTACCCGAGTGATTACTCCATGTTATCTCGCCCTATTTACTAGGTGCTACCCTAGTTTTAGCTCAATTAGAACCGTAGCTACCATGTATCCTGAATTTTCAATTTAGGATAAAATACGAGATTTTGCGAGATTCTTCAGATTTGAATTCTAGAACTTGTGACATGGTGGATTAAAATCATATATACCCTAGAAAGCACTAGTAACTTATGGTGTGGGTTTAGTATAGATATTATTGAAACCCAAAGATCTTGATATACGAGATACCCCAGGGATTGAGGATATTACGGATATGATTGTTACCCGATTGTCCCTTGTATCTAACTTGACTAGATTGGATTCGTATTGTTGTATACCAGACTACCCCATAGGGTACTGGTCCTGGTTATTGCACTGTCACGTCTCATGTTTACATGTATTACTGATATATATTGTTTACCTGTGTGGATATCCCTGTAGTAGATAGATCAGTGGTCGTAGCGTACATTAGGAAATATGATTGGATGTTGTTGTTTGTGAATTGTTGCATCTACGTTCAGGATGAATCTAGATCGGTGTCCCTTGGAAGACAACTTGGATTTACACCAAGCGTACCCGTACACAGGTACGATATCTAGAATGGATGGTCGTGTGTCCATGACTCAAACTCCATATGATATTATAGGGTTAATCAAATAGTCTATATCACCTAGAGCATTGGGGAGGGATATGATCGTTATTTTCATGCATCGTTACTGACTAGCCCACCAGATACTGTGACATATATACCCACTATCCGGAGTACAGCTTTTGTTACTACTATTACTGACCAGGTGACTGCCCTATATGGGATTCCGCAGGCTGTTATATTATCGGTTACCAATCGGGCGACTACACTGCAGAGGGTACCGTAGAATGTTATCTATTATTACTATATTAGGCCTAGCCAGTAACACTTCTCGCAACATTCGATCTGATGAATCCTTATTGCATTGTGACTAAGATAACCTAGGTAATTAATATAGCAAGCCGTGGATTGATTGTTCTCACAATTAATTCACTCGTTATTGTATTAGAGCTATGGTTGCCCGCTAGTAGACTTCAGTACATATATACGATGTCTCGGCGTAGTGGTTCACTCATTGTCCATGTTTGGTGTATAGATGGAGATGATAGCTTAAGGATCATAAACTACGCTGCAGGTTATTATTATTATTTTATTGAGTGGTTTTCTGCATTATTCATTTGTGCTTTGTTGTGGTACTTGTTATTATGGATTGATCCATCAGGCTTTGTTTGGCCAGATCTCGTAGCAGAGTCCGATGATCTACTGCTACTTTCACTCGATGACTCGTACCAAGAGGATGGCTGACGGGAGTCTTGAGTGGGTTCCTCTCTTATTCGATACTTTGATTCTTTTGAGACGTTTAGCTACGAGACACATGTTTAGTCCGTGTATTCCGAAAGCCTGTTTTCGGTCTTTTGATACAACATGATTGTATATATTAGACTACATATGATAATGTTATCATGTATGACTGACACCTGTACTAGCACCTCATTCTGTCTTGCTAACTTCAAGATCATTTTGATAGAGCGTTGGAGACACCTTACTGCTTTATCTTATGTCATATTTTATTGTTTCTTGTTTGATTGAATGAGATATAGGATATTCTGTGAGATCTTAGAAAGACTTGTAGTGTAGTGTACACCCCCTCGTATAGGTATAGTCGTAATCGCATCGAAGGTTGTAAGTGTATTCCGTAGTGCATAGCTGGCCTGGTCATACCTTCGTTCTCCATATTTCGGTATAGGACGTGATACGTCTCTATTAAGAAGTGTGATTGACTCAACCACCTGGATTTGTTGATCCAGAATACCCTACTCATGCTTGTTGCCTACACAAAACTATATATGGCCTCAAGCAAGCCTCGAAAGCCTGGTACAATGAACTTAAAATAGTATACTTCAATATGGTTCCAAGAACTCTATGCAGGCTAACTCTTTATTTATTTATAACCACAACAATCCACTAATATATTTCTTGGTATATTGTTGGTATATTAGAATATATTTGGTATATTTGTTGGTATATTAGAATATTCTTGGTATATTTGTTAGGATATCAGAATATTCTACAGGGGATTTTAATGGGGTATTAATGTAAGATGAAGTGTTGTAAGGCTATAAGTAGCCAAGAGAATATTAATAAAAAAATATAACAATTAATCCAAAATATTCTACATGGTATTAGAGCCTAAACCTTAGCCACCACCTCCCAAACCCTAGCCGCCGCCACCGCAACCGCTGCCGCACCGCCACCACAGCTGCTGCACCACTCGTCCGCCACCACCGTCGCCGCTAGCCCATCACCGCCACCTCTAAGCCGCGACTCCCGCGGAACCTTCTGCCGCGGTTCCTGGCGTCTCCCGCGGGTCGTTCCAGACGTTGACATCGAAGGCATAAGTCTGATGGGGGAGAGACATGATCGGGTCTAGGAGAGGACGAATAGGGCGAATGTGAATCGTGGGACGGGTGTGAGGTGATCGGAGAAGAGGAGGATCGATGGAGGAGATTATCAAGAAGTTGGACTCTGCGGAGGTCACAACGTTGATGAAGCTGATGAAACTGTCGGCTGGTGAAAGCGCGACACGAACATTGGCGAAGTTGAAGCTTCCATCCATCGATCTGAAGCTTGATGGACTGGCCACTTACCTGAGTTGGTCATGACGGGTGAGGAGAATCCTCGCAGGGAAGAACCTGGAGGGTTTCTTGTCAGGAGAGAAGACAGAGTCGGATGAGGGCTCGGCGGGACGCGACGAGTGGAAGTCCACTCATATGGTGGTATACATTTGGCTACTCAATTCTTTAGTCCAGTCGATCGCCATAATGGATGGCCTTGAGATGGTGAAAGACGTGTGGGAGAAGTTGAGGAGAACCTACGATTGTGTGGGGAATAACTTGAGGATTTTTCAGATCAAGGGGGAGATCGACGACACCGTACAGGGAGAGAAGAAGGTACGGGAGTATGCCATGGAGTTGGAGCATTTATGGTTGGATTATGATCACTTCTCAGAACGTGCGAGTTGCGAGGACCCGAAGTGTAAGGAGAGACATGTATGTCTGCAGGAGAGGATGATGAAGTTTCTTAAGGGGCTGGTCGCAGTGTTTGCTCAGAGAACAACACTAATTCTAGCCCAACCAAAGATTCCTACACTTGAGGAGGCTATCTCGGCCATGATCCAGGAGGAGACTCGTATCAAGCTACAGGTAGGACATGTGATCCTCCTGAAGTGAAGACAACACTGACGGTTGCCAATTCAGGCGGCACAAGACCTAAGAGAGACCTCCGACAGTGTTACAACTGCGGAAAGGTGGGTCATCTGAGGTATGCTTGCACCAAACCACCCAAGGAGGGAGATTCAGGTGGCGGACATGGACAGTTTGGAGGACGTGGCCCTGGTCGTGGGGGTCGACGAGGTGGTCGAGGAGGTTATCGGGCGAACTTGCTGGTAGCAGAAGGCGAGGAAAGAACTGATGGTGCCTATACTGAGGAGGATCAGGCACGCTGGGCATGCTGGAGGTACTCAGGAGAAAGCAGAGAGCGTCAAGCGATGGAGACAGGAGGAGTGGGACTGAGGAGGCGTCCACCTCAGTCTTCGCCAGAGGCAACGCTGCCATGTATGCCCATCCATCGGAAGGTACTGACGACTGACTCGCCCTTACATCTATGTCTTCCTTTAGATCGTCGGACTGGATTGTCGATTCTGGTGCGTCTCGACACGTGACATGGAATGCTAGTGAGTTCTCTTTCTACACTCACCTAGCATCGGCAGACATCATTCAAACAGGTACTTTCCAGCTAGTGGTCGGTAAGGGTACTGTCGATTGTACATGTTCGGTAAAATTATCCAATATTTTGTATGCTCCTTCTTTTCCAGTCAGTCTTTTGTCCATTAGTTCTATAATCCTCTGACTAAAATACATTGTATCTTTTGATATTCCTAAGGTAATCTTCCAGGAGGAGGAGACGGGACGAAGACTTGGGACTGACACTTGGCATTATGGACTGTGGTACCTAGTTCGGGAAGGACTAGATTCGGCATTGGTGTCTGTCGTAGAGAGGACAGGAATGGGAGGACCGAAGATGAATGTCGATGTAAACACCCTAAATTTTTGAGAATAATTTTAAATGAAGTTATTTCGTTTTGGGAATTTTTGGAAACTTAAAACCAGGATGAGTGTGATCTAAAGAAATAATTTTAAGTGTGGCTAGATGGGGTTAAAATATTCTGGAAGTAAAAATTTATTGTGTATGATGGAGAGCCGGACGCATGGCATTTTTCGGTGAATTAATCGGACACCGGAGCAACGTATCGAGGACCAAAAGCAATTGGATTGTAAACCAAACCCAAACCCACCAACCCGACCCGCAGGGAGAAACCCTAGCTGCCGGAGTTCCTGTAGCAGCCTATAAAAGAGGCTGCCTCGACATCCGTGTCCAGCTTCTGAACCCTAGCCGCCGCCTTTCTCGAGATCCGCGCCGCCGCTCGAGCTCCTCCTCCTCCCAGGCAACCCCGACCCCGGCCACCTTCCTCCCAGCGCGTCCCCTCCGGCGCGTCGACCTCATCCTCCTGCTTCCCCCTCGCTCCGTCATCTTCTCCGACGCCGGCCTCCCTGCCATCCACCTTCCACCGCTCCTCCCCTGAACCCTAGGTCTCCGCCGGCTGCTCCCCGTCGGCGACGCCATCCTCCTTCTTCCCAGAAACCCTAGCCCAGCCGCCCGACTCCACAGCGCCGTCTCCTCCCCTTGCCGCTGCCCTAGTTCTTTCCCCCTCCCTGTTCTTCTTCTCAGCGAGCCCGGAGCAGGCTGCCGGAGCCACATCCCTAGAACTCCGCCGGAGGCAACCACCTCCAGCATCACCATCAACTCTCCTTCCCATCTCGACATCTCCCCGCCGTCAGCTCGACAGCCTGGCCGGATCTCCTTCCGCGCCACGCTCGACTGAACCTCACAGGCAACACCACGATCTCCCCAACTTCGCCAAGCCGCACGACCCGACCTTCCTCAGCCCTCGACCCGCCGCCAGGACACCCGACGCCGGCTCCCACTGACCGCAGCAACTCCGTCAGGACAGTTCGAATCGGACACAACGAACCGTACTCACGGACACGCAGATTTCAGCATTCACGGAGCCCTGTTCAGGTACTGATTCCTCCCTACTCGCGACTCCGTTTTCAGTTCCGTCAGTTGCTTTGCGTAGACTGTATACCCCTCTCGGTGCCCGTGCAATTCGCTCGGTGCATCGCGTCCTGTAGCGATCGTACACCGCGATCCAAAAACAGGAAAAATAACGCCCTGTTTCACCTCGGAACTGAGTCCGCCCCGCCAATCGGGACGACTTGGTCGCACGCGGTCCTTACCAAACTGTGCGCGACGTTGATACGGTCGTGTGGGTTTTCGCAGAAGTCGATTCGGAGGTGCGTGCACCCCGGAATCAACGCGTATCCGCCGACGATACCCCGTATCCGTTGATCCTGGAACACGCTGTAACTTCGTGTATACACGTCGGATCGAGACGAAACTTGCGCCATCGGATCCGTAGTAATACGCTGGTCCTGTGAGCCAAGTTTGGTTCGATTCTGAGAACGTTGACAAAATCACGTATCGTGGACCCCACAGGCTCCACTTGACGGGTGATTTTGTGACCGGCTCATCGGAATCCAATTCTGGAAGTTCCGTTGGGTTCGTATCATCGTTCCTGACTTGTAGGCACTGAGTTTGACTAATTTGGAGATCTTTGACCCTGACACGCTTTTCGGTGCAAAGTGGCCCACAAGTGGAACCCGCTTTGGTCCGGAAATGACCATTTTGCCCATGTGTCCAAATTGGACGTAAGGACAGGCATTTCTAGCAGTTTGATACCTTCTGAGACTGTTGATGATAATTATTACAGCATCTGGAGTAGCCCCTACCGGTTCCACAGATCCCAGGACGACAGTTGATATTCGGACATCAGGCAAGTGTACCTTGCCAAACTCTGCAGCTTAGTTATTTATTTTCCTTGCTATATATATATATTACTGTGCATGCTCAACCTAGGACCGTTTGACATACTTAGCGTCCGATTATCAGTCGGGTGCCAACATCGTACGCGGTGTTGGGTAAATGTCATCTAGATATGGACATACGTGACACTTTATCTTCTCGTACTGGTCATACCAAGTACACTTGACCCAGGACACTGGACACTGATCATGAGACAGGATCTTCCCGAGATATTCGTGGTGATCCTGTATAGGTTGCAGGACTTATAGAGATACTACATTCTAGATACATTATGACTTGTGCATTAGTTATGACCCCGCGGACATGGACGTGAGACGTTATGTTCATGATTTGTGTGGTTACATTGGGTGGGGAGAGACACACAGACTACAGGCTGATTATATATATACACCCCTATTACCGTGAGGCACAAGACTCTATAGCCGAGCTTGGCCCATTACTCATATTTACTGCTGCTACCGGCTCCCCTACACAGAGCTTGTAGTATGCTTCAGCCTGAGTTCTAGTGTTGCTCTTATCTTGCATATCACTTAGCTGGTTATTTTAGTATTCCCTTATTGTTCCATCTATTGCTGGATAGATTCACAGGCTACAGGTTGATATTATTATGTCGGCTACTCAGTCTCTCGCTGAGCTAGACCACCCCATGATACCCCTGCTACAGGCTCCCCTACACAGAGCTTGTAGAGGTTCAACCTGAGTACTATTGATATTCTCTCTTGCATTATACAGATGTTACATACTTACCCTGCTTATCTCATTATTGCTGCACTGTTTATATTCTGGCTTGTTTTATTTCCTGTACCTTGCTATGTCCCCTGAGGACCTGGATATGGATTTCGTCCCCAGATTTTACAGAACAGGTTTACCCCGAGGTTTACGGGACTGCAGCAGGAGGAGCCGATCCAGGAGCTGTACCACCATCTGAGGACGAGGTCTTAGCAGAAGACTTCTCTTGAGCATCCATGTTCATGCTCAGTTTTTATTTATTATTTCAGTCTTTTCTTTTCTGGTCTGTAGAACCATTGTACTAGATATTTATCGGGTTGTTCCCCGAAGTACTTTGTGAAACTTGCTGATGATTTACATTCCTCATTTATTATGTGGATCATATTTTATATCTTGTGTGGATGAGATTAGTTGTGCCATGATTGTCGTAGACTTGTTTTACAGCTTAAGTATGCCCTGATGGATCCATTATATTGAGTTGGTCCATCGGTGCGTACTGCTGGCCATTATCACGCGTCCGATCCCTCGGTAGTTTGGGACTGGGGCGTGACATGGTTTTTGTGGTGGCCCATGCAGGTCTACGACTAAATAGTTCGGTTTCAACTTAGGGACCGGACCAGCCTGCCCTAAGGATAGTATAAACTATAGGATCTCATCCATCATTTAACCATTTGTTGAACTCTATATCGAACTCGAAATTTTTACTTGAACTGCATCCTGTATTGATTCCTCTGAGCGTTCTCATAGTTTATCTTTTGATTTCAGAGCAATGGATTCCGGGAACAGAGATGATATTCCTTTGGAGACACCACACGACGCTGTGATTACTTATGGAGATGGAGTGACCCCTGGAAGTGGAGGACAAGCATCGCAGAGCGATCAACCGGTCAGCCTAATCCAAGGTTCCGGAGAGATGACATCCCACCTCCACCACAGTTCACTCCCCAGATGCCAGCTTTTCCACCAGGACAAGCCATGGATGGGCAGCAATTGTTTCAGATGATGTATGCTATGATGCAAGCACAGCAGCAGATTCAGCAAGAGGCCCATCGGCAGGAGGCCGAGTATCTGAGGACCAGCCTGGTATCCGCATTGGAGCAGGCTAATCCAGCAGCGAGGCGAACATCGACGGGATCTATCACCGCCTTCCGTCATCTCAAGCCTCGCACATTTTCTGGTAAAGAAGGGCCAACGGAAGTTCATGAGTGGCTCACAAACATTCAGCATCAGCTGGAAGCCGCTGAACTTCCAAGAGAGAGATGGATGACTGCAGTCAGAATGCAGTTAACTGATAATGCGCACCACTGGTGGTTAGCAGAAGAAAGGAGACTTGGACAGGACAGAGTCACATGGGAAGAGTTCTCCAGACTCTTCCAAGAGATGTACATCCCGGCAGTTGCAAGGTCAGAGCTCAGGGACAAGTTCAACCGCCTCATCCAGGGCAGCATGACAGTAGAAGAATACAATTCTGAATTTATTCGCCTGAGCCGCTTTGCTCCAACATTGATTTCGACAGAGGAGGAGAAAGCGGAAAAGTTCTTCGACGGGTTGAAGTTCGAACTCCAAAGATTGATTGGCTCAGTGGCACCTACAAATTATACTGATGTTCTAGCAGCAGCACGACGCATGGAGCGCGTCACTAGAAGGGAATCGAATCTGAAGAGGCCAAACACCTCCGCACCAACCAAGGCAGCACATGGAGATTCTGCAAAACGATTCCAGAGGAGTACGCCAGATAGAGCAGCGCACAGGGCCATATCCCTTCCTACTTGTCATCACTGCGGCAAGGTAGGACACATTGAGAGAGAATGCCGACGCAAGTTGGGACTCTGCCTAGCTTGCGGGTCCAACCAGCATCAGACCAGAGACTGCACCGAGCGAAGAGAGGGAGCACCGAGATTAGCTTTGCCTGCACCACGACCAGCGCATCCAGCCGTAGGAGCACAGCAGGCAGGAGTTGGTGGAGTCAGACCACCAGCCCCAGGAGGGAATCAGCAGAGACCACCCCTAGCACCGCAGGCAGCTTTATTTCAGCAGGCTCAGCAGCAGCGAGGCCAAGCCCAGGGCCGAGGACAGGCATTCACCTTAGCTGTTGAGGAGGAGGCTACAGCAGGCGAGGTCATCGCAGGTACTATTTTAGTAGCTTCATTACCTGCAGTAGCATTATTTGATTCTGGAGCATCACATTCATTTATAGCAGCTAGCTTTGTAGCCACCCATAGAGTAGCTACCGCACCCCTCCCGAAGATGAAGAGGATTCTTACGGGAGGCGGTATTATTCCAGTTAGTGATGTCTGTAGATCATGTTCTGTAGTCGTATGTGGCCGAGAAATGCGAGCACAGTTTCTGATATTTTCTATGCCGGATTATGACGTCGTACTTGGTATGGACTGGTTAAGTCAGTACCATGCGACTCTTGATTGCCGAATTGGGCGGGTTATATTTAGACCGCCTGGACACCCAGAATTTGAGTTTCTCCGCGGAGCAGTAGAGCAAGGAGTTCAGCCTACTCTTAGGGTATTATCTGTAGAAGAGGAGACAGGTTACCCAAGAGTCATATCAGAATTTGTAGATGTATTTCCCGACGATCTTCCAGGTTTGCCGCCTGATCGGGAAATAGAATTCACAATCGATTTAACTCCAGGAGCGGAGCCAATCACTTCAACAGTTTATCGACTAGCACCCAAGGAGTTAGTTGAGTTGAAAGCACAGGTTGATGATCTTTTGGAGAAGGGTTTCATTCGCCCCAGTGTCTCACCTTGGGGAGCACCCATCTTATTTGTGCCGAAGAAGGATGGAACAGTACGGTTATGCATTGATTACAGGGCACTGAATGCCGTGACCATCAAGAACAGGTATCCCTTACCACGCATTGATGATCTATTCGATCAATTGAGTGGTGCAAGGGTATTTTCGAAGATTGACCTTCGATCCGGCTATCATCAGATCAAGGTGAGGAAGGAAGACATCCCGAAGACAGCTTTCAGGACGAAGTATGGGCATTATGAGTTCTTGGTGATGCCGTTTGGTTTAACCAACGCACCAGCAGTATTTATGAGCTTAATGAACAGGGTCTTTCATCAGTTCTTGGATAAATTCGTAGTGGTATTCATTGACGACATCCTCATATATTCCAAGAACCCTGAAGAGCACGAGGAACATCTTAGAATCGTGTTAGAGACCTTGAGACAGGAGAAGTTATATGCCAAGCTTAGTAAGTGTGAGTTCTGTATGGACAAAGTACTTTTCTTGGGACACATCATATCAGGAGAAGGACTTTCCGTAGATCCAGAGAAGGTGGCAGCAATAGAGACTTGGCCTACACCCACATCAGTCGCAGAGGTGAGAAGTTTTCTCGGACTTGCGGGATATTACCGAAGGTTCGTAGAAAATTTCTCAAGGATTGCAGAACCAATGACGAAGCTGACACGGAAGGATCAGGAGTTTATATGGACAGAAGACTGCCAGAAGGCTTTTGAAGAACTGAAGAGAAGATTAACAACAGCACCTGCCTTGACTCTTCCTTCAGGGTCAGGAGGTTTTGTTGTTTACAGTGATGCATCAGGCAGTGGACTAGGATGTGTTTTGATGCAACATGGCAAGGTCATTGCTTATGCGTCGAGACAGTTGAAGGACCACGAGAAGAACTACCCGACGCATGATCTGGAGCTAGCAGCAGTGATATTTGCATTGAAGATATGGAGGCACTACCTTTATGGAGAGAGGGTAGAAATCTTTACTGACCACAAGAGCCTGAAGTATGTGTATACTCAGAAGGAGCTTAACATGAGACAGAGACGTTGGCTGGAACTGATGGTAGATTTTGACATCGATCTGCAGTATCATCCGGGAAAGGCGAATGTTGTTGCAGATGCACTCAGCAGGAAGCCTACGGCCTATTTCTTGACGGTGCAGCCCGAGTTATTGAGAGATTTGCAGGAGTTACAGATAGAGGTTATCGTACCAGGACAGAATGGATTGATGGCTAACCTTGAGATTCAGTCATCACTCGTGGAGAAGATTAAAGAAGCATTGCCCACCGATGCTAGATTCCGAAGACTCAAAGAAAGGACAGAAGCAGGTATTCAGACAGGACTTCGCATCCACGAAGACGGGACCTTGAGGTTTGGAAATCGCCTGTATGTTCCAAACGGAGAATTGAGACAGGAGTTGATGACGGAAGCACATAGCTCTATGTACTCTGTTCACCCGGGAGGAACTAAGATGTACAGGGACTTGAGACAGTATTACTGGTGGCATGGAATGAAGAGAGAGATCGCAAGGTTTGTGGCTAGATGCTTAGTCTGCCAGCAGGTAAAGGCCGAGCATCAGAGGACCGCAGGGATGTTACAGCCGCTCCCGATACCGGAATGGAAGTGGGAGCACATCACGATGGACTTTGTCACAGGATTTCCGAAGAGCCCCAGCGGAAGAGACGCAGTATGGGTGATCGTGGATCGACTCACTAAATCGGCACACTTCTTGCCATTTAGAGTTGGACAGACCACTGAGGTACTAGCTGACATGTATATGCGACAAATCGTCAAATTACATGGAGTACCTGTTAGTATTGTATCGGATCGAGATTCGAGATTTACATCTCATTTCTGGAGAAGCATGCAAGAGAGTCTGGGCACCAGACTCAAATTCAGCACGGCATACCACCCGCAGACAGATGGACAATCGGAGCGCACCATTCAGATATTGGAGAACATGTTGCGATCATGTATGCTAGACTTTGGAGGATCTTGGGAAGATCATTTGCACTTCGTAGAGTTCTCCTACAATAACAGTTATCAGGCCAGCATCCAGATGGCGCCATTTGAAGCTTTATACGGAAGGAAGTGCAGATCACCTGTGTGTTGGAGTGACGTTGGTGAACGTCAACTACTGGGTCCAGAATTGGTAACGCAGACAGTGGAGAAGGTAAAGCAGATACAGAATCATCTACGAGCAGCTCAGGACAGACAGAAACATTGGGCAGATACACACAGACGTCCCCTAGAGTTCAAGGAAGGAGATCACGTATTCTTGAGGATTTCGCCCACTCGGGGTACTATCAGATTCGGGAGCAGAGGCAAGCTGAGCCCAAGGTATATTGGGCCATTTGACATTCTAGAGCGCGTTGGTGAGGTGGCTTATCGTCTTGCATTACCTCCATCCTTAGAGGGAGTGCATGACGTATTCCACGTCTCACAGCTGCGAAGGTACGTGACCGACCCAAGTCACGTAGTCGATCATTCAGAGATCGCAGTAGGCCCGAGCTTGAGGTATGAGGAACAACCAGTAGGCATCCTTGACGTCAGTGAGAAGACATTACGGGGACAGACGATCAGACTGGTCCGAGTAGCATGGAAACATCATTCACCAGGCGAATCGACTTGGGAACGAGAAGATAGTATGCGTCAACGATATCCCCATTTGTTCGAGGAGACAGTTGTAAACTAGGTCACCTTGTATTTCCATAACCCTTCTTTAGTAACTTATTCTTTGATTGCGAGGACGCAATCCTTTTAAGGAGGGAAGATTGTAAACACCCTAAATTTTTGAGAATAATTTTAAATGAAGTTATTTCGTTTTGGGAATTTTTGGAAACTTAAAACCAGGATGAGTGTGATCTAAAGAAATAATTTTAAGTGTGGCTAGATGGGGTTAAAATATTCTGGAAGTAAAAATTTATTGTGTATGATGGAGAACCGGACGCATGGCATTTTTCGGTGAATTAATCGGACACCGGAGCAACGTATCGAGGACCAAAAGCAATTGGATTGTAAACCAAACCCAAACCCACCAACCCGACCCGCAGGGAGAAACCCTAGCTGCCGGAGTTCCTGTAGCAGCCTATAAAAGAGGCTGCCTCGACATCCGTGTCCAGCTTCTGAACCCTAGCCGCCGCCTTTCTCGAGATCCGCGCCGCCGCTCGAGCTCCTCCTCCTCCCAGGCAACCCCGACCCCGGCCACCTTCCTCCCAGCGCGTCCCCTCCGGCGCGTCGACCTCATCCTCCTGCTTCCCCCTCGCTCCGTCATCTTCTCCGACGCCGGCCTCCCTGCCATCCACCTTCCACCGCTTCTCCCCTGAACCCTAGGTCTCCGCCGGCTGCTCCCCGTCGGCGACGCCATCCTCCTTCTTCCCAGAAACCCTAGCCCAGCCGCCCGACTCCACAGCGCCGTCTCCTCCCCTTGCCGCTGCCCTAGTTCTTTCCCCCTCCCTGTTCTTCTTCTCAGCGAGCCCGGAGCAGGCTGCCGGAGCCACATCCCTAGAACTCCGCCGGAGGCAACCACCTCCAGCATCACCATCAACTCTCCTTCCCATCTCGACATCTCCCCGCCGTCAGCTCGACAGCCTGGCCGGATCTCCTTCCGCGCCACGCTCGACTGAACCTCACAGGCAACACCACGATCTCCCCAACTTCGCCAAGCCGCACGACCCGACCTTCCTCAGCCCTCGACCCGCCGCCAGGACACCCGACGCCGGCTCCCACTGACCGCAGCAACTCCGTCAGGACAGTTCGAATCGGACACAACGAACCGTACTCACGGACACGCAGATTTCAGCATTCACGGAGCCCTGTTCAGGTACTGATTCCTCCCTACTCGCGACTCCGTTTTCAGTTCCGTCAGTTGCTTTGCGTAGACTGTATACCCCTCTCGGTGCCCGTGCAATTCGCTCGGTGCATCGCGTCCTGTAGCGATCGTACACCGCGATCCAAAAACAGGAAAAATAACGCCCTGTTTCACCTCGGAACTGAGTCCGCCCCGCCAATCGGGACGACTTGGTCGCACGCGGTCCTTACCAAACTGTGCGCGACGTTGATACGGTCGTGTGGGTTTTCGCAGAAGTCGATTCGGAGGTGCGTGCACCCCGGAATCAACGCGTATCCGCCGACGACACCCCGTATCCGTTGATCCTGGAACACGCTGTAACTTCGTGTATACACGTCGGATCGAGACGAAACTTGCGCCATCGGATCCGTAGTAATACGCTGGTCCTGTGAGCCAAGTTTGGTTCGATTCTGAGAACGTTGACAAAATCACGTATCGTGGGCCCCACAGGCTCCACTTGACGGGTGATTTTGTGACCGGCTCATCGGAATCCAATTCTGGAAGTTCCGTTGGGTTCGTATCATCGTTCCTGACTTGTAGGCACTGAGTTTGACTAATTTGGAGACCTTTGACCCTGACACGCTTTTCGGTGCAAAGTGGCCCACAAGTGGAACCCGCTTTGGTCCGGAAATGACCATTTTGCCCCTGTGTCCAAATTGGACGTAAGGACAGGCATTTCTAGCAGTTTGATACCTTCTGAGACTGTTGATGATAATTATTACAGCATCTGGAGTAGCCCCTACCGGTTCCACAGATCCCAGGACGACAGTTGATATTCGGACATCAGGCAAGTGTACCTTGCCAAACTCTGCAGCTTAGTTATTTATTTTCCTTGCTATATATATATATTACTGTGCATGCTCAACCTAGGACCGTTTGACATACTTAGCGTCCGATTATCAGTCGGGTGCCAACATCGTACGCGGTGTTGGGTAAATGTCATCTAGATATGGACATACGTGACACTTTATCTTCTCGTACTGGTCATACCAAGTACACTTGACCCAGGACACTGGACACTGATCATGAGACAGGATCTTCCCGAGATATTCGTGGTGATCCTGTATAGGTTGCAGGACTTATAGAGATACTACATTCTAGATACATTATGACTTGTGCATTAGTTATGACCCCGCGGACATGGACGTGAGACGTTATGTTCATGATTTGTGTGGTTACATTGGGTGGGGAGAGACACACAGACTACAGGCTGATTATATATATACACCCCTATTACCGTGAGGCACAAGACTCTATAGCCGAGCTTGGCCCATTACTCATATTTACTGCTGCTACCGGCTCCCCTACACAGAGCTTGTAGTATGCTTCAGCCTGAGTTCTAGTGTTGCTCTTATCTTGCATATCACTTAGCTGGTTATTTTAGTATTCCCTTATTGTTCCATCTATTGCTGGATAGATTCACAGGCTACAGGTTGATATTATTATGTCGGCTACTCAGTCTCCCGCTGAGCTAGACCACCCCATGATACCCCTGCTACAGGCTCCCCTACACAGAGCTTGTAGAGGTTCAACCTGAGTACTATTGATATTCTCTCTTGCATTATACAGATGTTACATACTTACCCTGCTTATCTCATTATTGCTGCACTGTTTATATTCTGGCTTGTTTTATTTCCTGTACCTTGCTATGTCCCCTGAGGACCTGGATATGGATTTTGTCCCCAGATTTTGCAGAACAGGTTTACCCCGAGGTTTACGGGACTGCAGCAGGAGGAGCCGATCCAGGAGCTGTACCACCATCTGAGGACGAGGTCTTAGCAGAAGACTTCTCTTGAGCATCCATGTTCATGCTCAGTTTTTATTTATTATTTCAGTCTTTTCTTTTCTGGTCTGTAGAACCATTGTACTAGATATTTATCGGGTTGTTCCCCGAAGTACTTTGTGAAACTTGCTGATGATTTACATTCCTCATTTATTATGTGGATCATATTTTATATCTTGTGTGGATGAGATTAGTTGTGCCATGATTGTCGTAGACTTGTTTTACAGCTTAAGTATGCCCTGATGGATCCATTATATTGAGTTGGTCCATCGGTGCGTACTGCTGGCCATTATCACGCGTCCGATCCCTCGGTAGTTTGGGACTGGGGCGTGACAGTCGATGATACACTGATACTCCACCACAGGCGGTTAGGGCACTCCTCTTTTGGTATTTTTAGTAGGTTGTATCCATCTATTTATGAGAAGGCAAATAAGGAAAAACTAGTATGTGATGCATATGATTTAGGCAAACTTACTAGGAGCACATATGTTGGTGCGGGCCATAGGAGCTCTTCTGTTTTTGATATTATACATTCTGATGTCTGGGGGCCGTGCGCCACAACTACTATGAATGGTTACAAGTATTTCGTCTCTTTTATTGATTGTTCATCTCGTGTCACCTAGCTGTATTTGATGAAGAATAAGAGTGAGGTCTTTGTCTGTTTCCGGGACTTTCATAAACATGTCCAAACTCAGTACAGAGCAGTGGTAAAGGTACTAAGGTCTGACAATGAAACAAAGTATACCAACAAAGCACTTGAGGAATACCTGTCAGTCAAAGGGATACAACATCAGACCACCTGTGCATACACACCAGCATAGAATGGAGTGACAAAAAGAAAGAACAGACACCTTCTGGAGGTGACAAGGAGCATGATGATCGCCATGAATATCCCACAAAGTATGTGGGGGCATGCAGTGTTGATAGCAGCTCGATTGATCAACATGATGCCCTTGAAGGTACTGGGATGGAAGTCTGCGTGTGAGATATTGCAAGAAAATAATAGTGGGATACTCCCACTAAAGGTGTTTGGTTGCGTATGTTTTGTGAAGGACAACAGACCGTCTGTTGGGAAGCTTGACCCCAGAGCAGTCAAGTGTGTATTCGTGGGCTATTCGGCGACTCAGAAAGGGTACGCTGGAGCCCAGTAGAGAAGAAAAAGTTTGTGAGCATGGATGTTCACTTCAGGGAGTTTGAGCCACACTACCGTTAGGAGGGAACCTCATCCATGAGCAAATCACCTGATACTGAGAGTATGAGACGAGAGAGGGAGATTGGTGAGAGTGTGGTGACCGATTTAGGAGTATGGCATGAAGGAACGTTTGAGGAGGAGGAGAAGAGTGAAGAGGAATAGGGGGAGGCGATGAGAGGTGTTAGGCCACGGCTCAGGGGGAGTTACTTACCTACAGCAGGAAAGGAAAGCAAACTGCAGGACCAGTATCTATAGTGCCAGTGCCAAGTCACTTGCCTGCATCTGTCTCAACTCCTGAGACACCTACACCACCACCAGATTCCTCTCCAGGTGATATCATTCTTCCTACTCCTCCCACACCATTATCAGTACGGAGAACAACTCGCAGCAATGCGGAAAATCTTTCTGATAGATATGGTTGGGATATTTCTCAGTTTGTTTCATATAATAACATCTCTTCTTCTCATGGAGCATTCATTGCATCTTTGGATAGTATTACTGTACCTAACGATTGGCAAGTTGCCAAGAACGATCCAAAGTGGAAAGCAACGATGTACGAGGAGTTAGGCGCTCTTGAGAAGAACCACACTTGGGAACTGGTAAAACTGTCAGAGGGGAAGAGGGTAGTCGGATGCAAGTGGGTCTTTATTGTGAAGCAGAACCCAGGTGAAAAAGTAGAGCGCTACAAGGCTCGACTGGTGGCAAAAGGATACAGTCAGACGTACGACATTGACTATGATGAGACCTTTGCACCAATGGCGAAGATGAGCACCGTCAGGACCCTGATTTTTTTGGCAGTGGATGGTGGATGGAAGCTATACCAACTAGATGTGAAGAATGCATTTTTTTATGGGAATCTAGTGGAAGAAGTGTACATGGAGATACCACCAGGATTCTACACCGATAAGATAGTGGACAAGGTCTGTAGGTTGAAGAAGTCCCTCTATGGACTGAAACAGTCTCCTCGAGCGTGGTTTGACAGATTCAGGAGGGCGATGATAGGGATGGGATATCAGTAGATCAATGCTGATCATACTGTGTTCTTCCGCCGGAGTGGAGGCCACACCACCATGCTTGCGGTGTATGTGGACGATATGATTATCATAGGAGATGATGAGCAGGAGATTACCCGACTCAAGGGGAAGCTTGGCAAGGAGTTCGAGGTAAAGGACCTTGGCCTTCTTCGGTACTTCCTTGGGATTGAGATTGCTCGAGAAGCAGAGGGGATTGTTCTTTCTCAGAGGAAGTATGCGCTCGACCTTCTCACAGAGACATGGATGTTGGGATGTAGACCTGCAGCGACGCCGATCAACCAGGGGTTCAAGCTGTGTGCTGAGGCTGGAGAACCAGTTGACCGGGACAGATACCAGAGACTGGTGGACAAGTTGATCTATTTGATCCACACAAGTCATGATATCTTCTTTGCAGTGAGTGTGGTGAGCAGCTACATGCATGACCCAATGAAGGGTCTTTTGGACCAGTGTACCAAATTCTGAGATACTTGAAGGGTGCACCCGAAAATGGATTGATATTCAGGAATAATGATCACTTGAGCATCGAGAGCTACTGTGACTCTGACTGGGCTAGCTGTACTGATGACAAGAGGTCTACCTCAGGCTATTGCATATTTGTAGGATACAACTTGGTCCCTTAGAGGAGTAAGAAGCAGTCGGTGGTGGCCAGATCGACAGCTAAAGCGTAGCACATAGCTATGGCATTGGGAGTTGCAGAGCTGCTATGGCTGAAGAGTATACTGGTAGAGCTGAAGCTGGATCAAGGAGCCAAGATGAAGCTGTGGTGTGACAACCAGTCAGCCATAAGTATCGCCAACAATCCAGTGCAGCATGACATGACCAAACATATCGAGATCGATAGGTTCTTCATCAAGGAGAAGTTGGACCGTGAACTACTAGAGCTAGGTCACGTTCCAACCAAGGAGCAGGTAGCTGACAGTATGACCAAGGGACTTAGCTCTGTAGATATGATTAGAGGATGTGACAAGATGGGCTTAGTGAATATCTTTCACCCATCTTGAGGAGGAGTGTTGGTATATTATAATATTCTTGGTATATTTGTTGGTATACTAGAATATTCTTGGTATATTTGTTGGAATATTATAATATTCTACAAGGAATTTTTAATGGGGTATTTGTTGAAATTAGTTGATGATTTTATTGATTGTCTCATTGGCATTATATAGCCTTACAGTCATTAATACAATGATTTCAATCATTATGACAATAATCTCATAATGGAATATCCTGTGACATATTCTGGCATCCCAAATATGTCCTCAGGATATTCCCATGTGCTTATACTATACTTAAATATGACACCCAACATACCATATCAACACTCCCCCTCAAGATGGGTGAAAGATATTCACTAAGCCCATCTTGTCACATCCTCTAATCATGCTCACTGAGGCGAGTCCCTTGGTTAGTCCATCTGCTACTTGATCCCTGGTTGGAACATGGCCAAGCTCCAGTAATCCTCTATCCAACTTCTCTTTGATGAAGAATCTATCAATCTCGATGTGTTTGGTCCTGTCATGCTGTACTGGATTATTGGCGATACTAATAGCTGACTGATTGTCACACCACAGCTTCATCTTGGCTCCTTGATCCAGCTTCAGCTCCAATAGCATATTCTTCAACCATAGCAGCTCTGCAACTCCCAAGGCCATAGCTCTGTACTCTGCTTCAGCTGTCGATCTGGCCACCACAGACTGCTTCTTACTCCTCCAGGAGACCAAGTTACCTCCTACAAATATGCAATATCCCGAGGTAGACCTCCTGTCATCAGCACAACTAGCCCAGTCAGAATCACAGTAGCCCTCGATGCTCACGTGATTGTTCTTCCTGAATATTAGTCCCTTCCCGGGAGCACCTTTCAAGTACCTCAGAATCTGGTACACTGCATCCATATGACCCTTCCGTGGGTCATGCATGTAGCGGCTCACCACACTTACTGCAAAGCAGATATCAGGACGTGTGTGGCTCAAATAGATCAACTTGCCAACCAGTCTCTGGTATCTGTCCCGATCAACTGGTTCTCCAGCCTCAGCATCAATCTTGAACCTCTGATCTATTGGTGTCGCTGCAGGTTTGCACCCCAACATCCCAGTTTCTGTGAGAAGGTCCAGTGCATACTTCCTTTGAGAGAGAACAATCCCCTCTGCTTCTCGAGCAATCTCAATCCCAAGGAAGTACCGAAGAAGGCCGAGATCCTTCACCTTGAATTCCTTGCCAAGCTTTCCTTTGAGTTGGGCGATCTCCTGCTCATCATCTCCTGTGATAATCATATCATCCACATACACCGCAAGCATGGTGATGTGGCCTCCACTCCGACGGAAGAACACAGTATGATCAGCATTGATCTGCTGATATCCCATCCCTATCATCGCCCTTCTGAATCTGTCAAACCAAGCTCGAGGAGACTGCTTCAGTCCATAGAGGGACTTCTTCAACCTGCAGACCTTGCCTACTGTCTGATTGGTGCCAAATCCTGGTGGTATCTCCATGTACACCTCCTCCACTAGATCTCCGTGAAGAAACGCATTCTTCACATCCAGTTGGTGTAGCTTCCATCCACCATTCGCTGCCAGAGAAATCAGAGTCCTGACAGTGCTCATCTTTGCAACTGGTGCAAAGGTCTCGTCATAGTCGATGCCGTACGTCTGACTGTATCCTTTGGCTACTAGTCGAGCTTTGTAGCGATCAACCTGTCCATCTGGGTTCTGCTTCACGGTAAAGACCCACTTGCATCCAACTGCTCTCTTCCCCTCTGGCAGTCTCACAAGCTCCCAAGTGTGGTTCTTCTCCAGAGCTCCCAACTCCTCGTGCATTGCCGCTTTCCACTTTGGATCGTTCTTGGCAACCTGCCAATTGTTAGGTACAGTAATACTATCCAAAGATGCTATAAATGCTCCATGAGAAGAAGGGATATGGTCATAAGAAACAAACTGAGCAATATCCCAACCATATCTGTTTGGAGGATTTCCTGCATTGCTGCGAGTGGTCCTCCGTACAGATAGTGGTGTGGGAGGAGTAGTAGGAGGAATGATATCTTGTGAAGGAGGGGGTATCACCTGAAGGGGGGTTGGTGTCGGTGCCTCAGGAGTTGGGACGAACGCAGGCAAGGGACTTGGCACTGGCACTGTCGGTACTGGTCCTGCAGTTTGCTTCTCTCTCCTGCTGTAGGAAAGTAACTCTCCCTGAGCCGTAGGCCTAACACCTTCACCTTCTTGTCCCTTCTCCGTGCCTCCATGCCAAACTTCTAAATCGGTTACCACCAAGTTCTCCATCTCCCCCTCTCGCCTAATACTGGCAGTATTAGGCGTGTTGTGTGAAGTTCCGTCCTGGCGGTAGTATGGCTCATGCTCCCGAAAGTGGACATCCATACTGACAAACTTCTTCTTCTCTACTGGACTCCAGCACACATACCCCTTTTGGATCGCCGAGTAGCCTACGAAGATGCATTTGACCGCTCTAGGGTCAAGTTTGCCAACTGATGGCCTGTTGTCCTTCACAAAACACACACACCCAAACACCTTCAGTGGGAGTATCCCACTATTATTGCCTTGCAATACCTCACATGGGGACTTCCATCCGAGGACCTTCGAGGGCATCCTGTTGATGAGTTGAGCTGCTGTCAACACTGCATGCCCCCACAGACTCTGTGGGACATTCATGTCGATCATCATACTTCTTGCGACCTCCAGAAGGTGTCTGTTTTTCCTTTCTGCAACTCCATTTTGTGCTGGTGTGTATGCACAGGTGGTCTGATGCTGTATTCCGTGTGCTGACAAGTATTCTGCAAGCGTCCAGTTGGTATACTCTGTTCCATTGTCAGACCTCAGTACCTTCACAACTGCTTTGTACTGAGTCTGGACATGCTTATGGAAATCCCGAAAACAAGCAGGTACATCACTCTTATTTTTCATCAAATATAACCAGGTAACACGAGAGGCACACTCAATGAAAGAAACAAAGTACTTATAACCATTCATAGTGTTAGTAGCACATGGACCCCAGACATCAGAATGTACTACCTCAAAAGCAAAATTGCTCCTATGACCCGTGCCAACATATGAGCTCCTAGTAAGTTTTCCTAACTCGCACGCATCACATACTAATTTCTCTTTATTTGTTTTTGCATAAATCTCTGGATACAACTTACTTAGAGTATCAAAGGAAGAATGTCCCATCCTCCGATGATGGAGTATCAAGGTATCCTCAGTCCTCTGCTGCAGTCCTTCCATGCCAGCCTTCTCTGCCATAGATACCAATGCTGAGTCCAGTCCTTCTCGATCTAGGTACCACAGTCCCTCATGCCAAGTGCCAGTCCCAAGTCTTCGTCCTGTCCCTTTCTCCTGGAAGGTCACCTTAGGAATATCAAAAGAAACAATGCATTTAAGTTGGAGGATTATAGAACTAATGGACAAAAGACTGACTGGAAAGGATGGAGCATGTAAAATATTGGATAATCTTACTGAACCTGTACAATTAACAGTACCCTTACCGACCACTGGCTGGAAAGTGCCATCAGCTGTCTGAATGTTGTCTGCTGATGCTAGGTGAGTGTAGGAAGAAAACTCACTAGCATTCCCCGTCACATGCCGAGACGCTCCCGAGTCGATAATCCAGTATGATGATTTAAGGGAAGAGATAGACGCAAGGGCAAGTGATTCGTCAGTACCTTCTGATGGATGGGCATACATGACAGCGTTGCCCCTAACAAAGAATAAGGTGACGCCTCCTCTGTTCTACTCCTCATGTCTCCCAGTGCCTGGTCCTCCACAGTAAAGGTGCCATCAGCTTCTCCGTTCCCTTCTGATATCAGGAGGTTTGCCCGATAACCTCCTCGGCCGCCTCGTCTATCCCCTCGACCACGACCACGTCCTCCATTATATCCTCGTCCGCCGAACGGTCCTCGTCCACAACCTGAATCTCCCTCCCTAGGTGGTTTCGTACAAGCATACCGATGATGACCCATCTTCCCACAGTTGTAGCACTGCCGGTTATGCTGCCAGGGCTCTCCCTTAGATCCTGTGTTACCTGAGCTGGTGATCGCTAGTGCTGACTTTGCTTCAGGGGGACCACCTGTCCCGGCTTGCAGCCTGATGCGTGTCTCCTCCTGGATCATGGCTGAGATAGCCTCCTCAAGGCTAGGGATCTTTGGTTGGGCTAGAAGTAGGGCCGTCCTCTGTACGAAAGCTGCAGTCAGCCCTTTGAGGAACTTCATCGTCCTCTCCTGCAGACACACCTGTCTCTCCTTACACTTAGGGTCCCCGCAGCTCGCCCGATCTGAGGAGTGATCATAATCCAACCACAGACGCTCCAACTCCGTGGCATACTCCTGCACCGTCTTCTCTCCCTGTACGGTGTCATCAATCTCCCCCTTTATCTGGAAGACCCGTAAGTTGTTCCCCACACCATCATAGGTCCTTCTCAACTTCTCCCACACATCTTTCACCATCTCAATACCGTCTACTGTGGCGGCAATAGACTGGACTAAGGAGTTGAGAAGCCAGATGTAGATCACCATATGAGTGGACTTCCACTCATCGCGTCCTGTCGAGCCCTCGTCCGGCTCTGTCGTCTCGCCCGTCAGGAACCCCTCCATGTTTTTTCCTGCGAGGGTTCTTCTCACCCGTCGTGACCAACTCAGATAGGTGGCTGGTCCATCTAATTTCAGATCGATGGAGGGAAGCTTCAACTCCGGCGACGTTCGTGTCGTGTTCTCACCAGCCGACATCGTCAACAACTTCATCAACGTTGCCACCTCTGCAGAATCTAGCTTCTTGATGATCTCCTCCATCGATGCGTCGTCTATCCAGTCATGTCACGTCCGCTCCACGACTCACGCTTGTCCTCGTCGTCCGCTCCTAGATCCGAACATGTCCCCCCTTTTTCAGATCTAGGCATCCCTATTAGGCGCTGCCTCGTGCTGGTGCGGAGGAGGCGGCAGCACGCATGTCACAACCGCCGTCGCAGCAACAGCAGCAGTCGCAGCAGCCGCAACAGCAGTAGTAGCCGCAGCAGTAGCGGAACGAGGCAGCAACAGCGAAGGGCGGCCTGCGAAGGGCGGAGAAGAGGAGAGGAGGGGAAAAAAGGAGGGAGGGGCGTGAAAGAGTTCGGTGGAGGAGATCTAGGAAATCCTCCTGTGGGTTTGTGGAAGCTTGGTGACGGCTAGGGTTTGTGGAAACTTGGCTCTGATACCATGTTGAAATTAGTTGATGATTTTATTGATTGTCTCATTGGCATTATATAGCCTTACAGTCATTAATACAATGATTTCAATCATTATGACAATAATCTCATAATGGAATATCCTGTGACATATTCTGGCATCCCAAATATGTCCTCAGGATATTCCCATGTGCTTATACTATACTTAAATATGACACCCAACATACCATATCAACAGTATTAATGTAAGATGAAGGGTTGTAAGGCTATAAATAGCCAAGAGATTATCAATAAAAAATATAACAATTACTCCAAAATATTCTACATGTATGTTGATAATCTAATAATTACTGGGGGTGATAGCACAATTGTTTCAACATTTTATTGAACAGTAAACTAGGTTTTCTATCAAAGATTTAGGGTATTTGCATTATTTTCATGGTGTTGAAGTGATATTCCTACTCTGCAAGTCCTATTTCTCTCTCTCCCTCTCTCTCTCTCAACATAAATACATTGGTGACATCTTGAATTGATTCAAGTTATTCAACATGGGTGGTGCCAAGGAAGTACACACATGCATTGATTCCGGTTGTTTACTGTGACAACATTGGTGCCACATATCTTAGCGCAAATCTAATTTTAAGTCATGAACTTTTAAGTCACGTTAGATATGTATCGAACACGTATGGATCAACACAACCCTGACACTCCAAAATACAATATGACACACCAAAATATGTTCCGTGTCCTTGTCCGTGCTTTTTCGTGTCCGTGTCATGCAACATAGGCTCATGCTTTGCTTACCACACCAACAGCGGATAGTTGGAGGAGAGTGAGGATATTGGTCATCAAAAGGAACCATTTGGGCACTAGGGTTACTCCATCCACGATGAAGTTGGTGAGAATGGTACCATCGGCTTGGTTCCCGAAAGCCCAGTACCCAGAAATCGCCACGCTGAAGAACGTTACCAGTACCACCATGTAGCAAAGGCACAGCCCCTTGAACATCTTTCCTTTGATAGGAGGTGCAGCTGTTGCCTGCATGTTGTGTAGAGCAAGAGATAGTCAAGTAGGCTTGCATATATACATAGAAGTTTTAGTACTTACAAGAATATGGATTTACTTGGTCGATACATGAACTGATAGAAAGTAGAGGATTTTTTTATGTAGATTTTGTTAGTTGATTTTTTTTGAGAGAATTCATGTCTCCCTTTGTTTTATTAAAGAGATTTTTAACAAAACAACCCAAAGCTTAGAGGCTAATTACAAGTCCACAGATGTTGAGTAGCATTTGTGGAGGAAAATATGTAAATCAGTTTACTGGTAGTTAAAGCCAACATTCTGCAGTATTGGTCGCATGGAGTCATTTTGAAATGTCCCTATCCGATACTGACTCTTCCCGATACCAACATTTGCACGTTTTTCCAATTCACTCAACAAGAGAAAAGTTAAAGAAGAAGAAGAAGAAAAAATTAGTAAAATTCAGTGTTGAAAAATGATTCGGTCCTTTTGAAGATCGACATGATATATTGTGTCGATGGCATGTATATTTAATAAAGTTTGCAGTATCGGCCTATACCGATCCAATACGGCCGATACCAATATGGTTTGACATATCCCGATCCGATACCGACAGACAGAGACATGGAGGGGTCTCTTTTTCAGTCAATTCAGCAAAGAAAATTGAATGAAAAAGACCAATCGGTAAGGTTGTAAAAGATAGTAAAAGAAGAAAACTTATCTATCGCAGGTAAATCATACATGAAATATATAAAATATTTTCTTTAATTCTAAAATTACTAAGAAACATTACAAGAAATACTTAAAATTATGCCTAAATATATAAAATATTTTGTCTAGAATTTTAATAATGGATTAATAATTATTTGTTTTTCGATACCAAAAATTTTATATTCCGATTTGAAACCGCCGATACTGTCGATATCGTCGATACCGAACTCATAGGAAGGGTCCGCAACTGATACCGATACTGCGGACCTTAATTTGTGCCTAAATCAGTGTAACCATTAAGTTGTATATTATAAATTCAAAAATTCCAATAATCTAAATATTATTCCATTCAACGCGATCAAATTATAAGTGTACTTCGCCTAAAGCAAGTAATCAAAAAAAAATAATATCGATGATTCAACAATACTGAGTATTATTTCATTCGAAACTAAGAAGATATTACATAATTATCACTAGGTATCGTATATTACATAATTAAATATCGATAATTTTTTTTAGTTTTTCAATAAATTTTTACTATTACTTTTTTCCCGAAACAAGAACTCTCAAACTCTTATCTGAAACCATCGAAAGTGTCGAAACTAATACTCTAAGAAGGGTCCGAAAAGCGGTTCTAATACCGATACGCGAACCTTTCAAAACTTGGTTAAAGCATGCTGTATATTGTCTACTTATTAGTTACATCATACCAGAAATACTGAAGCTTAACTAAATTGTGATTTTTGCAGGAGGATTACCTGTATCTCTGGAATGATCCCGTTCCCATAAGTAGTGGCGATGATTGCAACGGCATTGAAAGCTCCGAAGAAGCGGTCGGGGCCGTCACCCCGAATGGAATAATCCCTTGCGGGCGCACGAGAGGAGTGTCCTGTTAGAAAATCACAACTTGAAGTCATGGACAGGAAGGAGTAACAATTTGAAAGCAAGAAAAATGGAAGAAAAAAAAGTCATAATATTTTATAGGACAAATAAGAGGTATTTATGACTTCCTCTCGATAGGGGCTTTATCAATGAATCTCAGTAAATAGTATATCCAGTCAGTAACCAACCTGCGTAGATGGCGGCAGCGGTCGAGCAAGCGCTGTAGGAAATACAGAGCACAAGTGAGACGAGGTTGATGTGCCTCAGAGAGTGGAAGGACGGAATCTGCGCCAACACAAGCATGAAAACCCCAAAGATGACCACAAAGCCATAGAGTTTCATTGTCCCCTCTGGTTCTGATATCAAGTACATGGACTGCACACATTTGAAATGGACTGCACAAGTTAGCTTCACACTGAACCAACACAAAACATGAAACAAGTACTGTGTCATCTGTGTATCTTGTGCAAACCATTCTAACCTTCATTGTCTGGCCTCCCAGCAGGGTGCAGCCAATAACCGCGCCGAAGCAGACCAGGAACTGGATCGGTCCGATGTAGTACTTTCCCCATGCAGGCCCTGCAGATCCAAATATAGTGAATATTGTGTCTCAACCATAGTTTGCAGTATCATCCGATATGGACGATAATGAATACAGATTGGCATAATCCGATACCGACTTATATCGATACTAACATGGGTGTTGGGGGGGGGGGGGGGGGGGGGGGGGGGGGAGGTCTCTTTTTCAATCAATTCGACAAAAAAAAAATGAACGAAAAGACCAATCAACAAGGGGGTAAATTAATAGGAAGGTTGTAAAAGCATATAAAAGAAGAAATTCGTCTATCGCAGGTAAACCAATCGGAAACGGTAACTACTATTTGATTTAATTCCAAAAATACTAAGAAAAAAAAACACATATAATACTTAAATTATGCATAAATATATAAAATATTTTTTTTCTAAAATTTCAATAATTATTTATTTTCCGATAGCAAAAATCCGATATTCCGAATCAAAACTGTCGATACCGTCGATCCTGATAATCATAGAAAGAGTCCGATATCTCCGATACCAATTGTGTGAACCTTGGTCTCAACAAGAATTTGAATCGCGCACACACATAGGTACATGCATGTAAAATTCCTTGGCCCCTACAAAAACCTCATGCTTGTTGGTACTGTTCGATATGAGCTTGTTGACACCTTCCTTTTTCAAGCCATTGACACCAATGTGGAGGGCCGTATATGTATCCGTGTCAGACACGTATGGGGCACGATACGTTTTTGACACTCCTGGCAAATATGGCTTAGTGCCTCATCTATTTCTAGGCTTCAAAGGAACCCAAAACATAGATAAAAGTGATTTTGGCATATTTGTGATCATCCAAACATAATTCAGATATTAGAAAGTAATATTCTTTGCAGTGAATTCTTAGTAGAATATTCTGAGCTATCAAGACTAATGTATATAAATATCTTTCCATGTATATATACCATTATCCATGCCGTACCAGTATCTGGAGAATTTCTAAAGATATTGAATTCCTACTTCGTATCGTGTCCATATCTGAATCCTTGCCCGTGTCTATTCGACATAGATTGGCACTAAATAGTCTGGTTCCAGATCCTGTTTTGTTCGAGGACCGTCTGTGTATTGATATTATATCATCCCAGCATCCATCCACATATCTAATTTCCCTCAGCATTCAGTACTCATGACAAAGCCCAATCCAAATTGTATCATCACTAGAGTCAAAATCAATCAGTTTCTATGTCTAATACAGTCTGGAAAACCTTGATCAGAACATTATACTTAACCTGTAATAAGAAGAGTTCAGAGTTCATTTCATCTCCAACCAGACCACTACCAGCTTAAAATCAACAGTGATCTAGACCTGTGTCATCTCCAAGTGCTGAGAGACTACCAATCTTAGGATTGACTCGTATTAGGAATCTTGATAATAATATGATTGGAGCAAACTCCTACTCCTAACTAGTCAATGGGTTATAAATATGAAAACATGACATGCCTACATAAGATTAGATTTCTACATATGGACACATGATATGCTATTTATAAAGGTGACTAAGGTTCCTTGTGTAGAAAATAAATTGTGCTCAAGGAAAGGTGTTGGGTAGCCACCAATAGATTGAGAGAGAAAAAGAGAGAAGAAATAGAGAGGAAGGACATGGAGATGAAGGCTACTAGTTCCATCAAGCCGTGTCTAGCCGACAATGTTCTCTTCAACGTCATTGAGGAAGAAACTGCAGTCGTACTTTGGAAAAAGCTAGAGAAGTTTTACATGTCAAAGTCTGTCACGATAAGGCTCTACCTGAAGCAACAGTTATATGGCCTCAGGATGAAGGAAAGTGAAAATCTACTGGAATACTTGAATGTGTTCAACAGACTTTTGAACCAACTTCACACCGTTGATAGAAAAGTGGAGGAAGAAGACAAGGCCATATTGCTTCTTACCTCCCTTTCCTCTTCATACGAGCACATAGTGACTATGCTTAAAGGATACGGTGAAGCTGGAGCAAGTCACTACATTACTTTTATCTAGCCAATTGTTGAAAAGTCATGCTTCTGAGGGTGAACAATTGGAGGAAGTGACAGACGGAAGAGGAAGGACTCTTGATAAGGGATCAGAAGCGAAACAATCACGATCGACATCAAGGAAGAAGGGCGACGTGTGTTATTATTGCAAAAAATTTAGCCATATAAGAAGGAACTGTGTGCAATGTGCGAAAAATAAAAAAGGATCCTGAAGATGCGGCAACAATATGGAGCATGGGTGTGATGACACTTGGGACGATCTTTCACGATCTCCTGGGGGTAAGGAATCTACTCCTGGCTAGATATTGGATTTTTATAGTTCGATAAATATTTTCTCAGATGTATCTTGCTTCTTTGGAGAAGAAGACTGGTACTATTCGCTTGAGTGATGACTCAATTTTTGAGGTCACCAATGAAGGAATAGTAGATATTAAGATGCATGATGGTATGGTGTGCAAGCTTAGTGGGGTATGATATGTACCGAAGATGCGCAAGAACTTATATCGTTGGACGCGTTAGACTCTGTAGGTTGTGATTTTTCAGTGAGAGGTGGAGTTCTAAGGATAACACGTTGTTGCACCATGCTCATGAAGGAAGAAAAGCATGATAATTTTATCGACTGGTAGGAGATATTGTTCGAGGTGGTGCTCCTATGATTTATGCGGTGACGGCGTTAGATATCCGGGATGGACTTTTGAAGTTGGTCAACCCTACATGGCTCGAGAACGACGAGTCAGATTTATTGGTCTAGGTGTGAAGACGGTTATTTCAGAATACTCTAACGTGGGCGATATAACAAAGAAGAAGTGTGAATTCGAGCTGGGCTAAAGTTCAAAGTCGATTTGCGACTAGGCGAGTGGTACCCCAGGGAGAGGGGTTGTCCAAGAGGTCGAGGCTACTATTTGAATATTGAAGGCTAGAGGTTGCTAGATGCTTGTTGAGTTTGATGATAATATAATCCAAGGTGGTGATAGTTATGATCGACTCATATTAGAAATCCTAATAATAATAGGATTGGAGCAAAATTCTAATACTATCTAATCAATGAGTTATAAATATGGAAACGTATGTCATGCCTACATATGATTGGATTTCTATATATAGACACATGACATGCAATATATAAAAGGGACCTAAGATTCCTTGTGTAGAAAATAAAATTATGCTCAAGGAAAGGTGTTGGGTAACCACCAATAGATTGAGAGAAAGAAAGATAGAAGAAATAGAGAGATTGAAGGAGAGGGATTAGATTTCTCAGCTCTTCTTGGATGTAATATCTAGTAAATTCTTATGTTTTCTTTGTATACTTTCTCTGGTAGTTGGAGTTACGAAGTTGTAGCGATTTTGTAAAGTCTTGTAGTCTTATTTAGGAGTGATATTGCTCTCCTGGTAGTTTTTTATCGGTTAGAATTTTTTACTTAATTCTTACGTCTTTATCTTGAATTTTGTAATCTTTATTTTGCTGCACAAGTCAACTACCGTGTTTGGTGTGTGGATGTCGATTCTTCGTGGATGCTTATCTAGAAAAATAGTTTTTGCTTTTATTTCCAGCAACTAATACATACTCCCTTCAAGGGGAACAGGTGAAAAAAAAACTTCCAGGACTACTTACTTATCAATTAGAAGCTTAAAATCTGTGAAGTCAGAGGAGATTTTATAGTTCCTAGTACTCTTCACTGGTCAAGGTATTTATTGGGCCGGACGACCCGGGTCCAGCACGGTCAACGGGCCGACTCGACCAAGCCCAGTAGAATCCCGAGTTCCAGCTGAGTTCAGTGCGCATACGAAAGTCCGGCCCAACTCAGTCCAAAATCCGGTATGAACCAGGTCCTGCTCCCAAACCAGGTTGACCCAGCCCGGTCCGATTGGCGACCAAGTTAGGCCTGGTTCATAAGAAAATTATATATATATATATATATATATATATATATATATATATATATATATATATATAATATATATATAAACTTACTTAACTGATTAGTTTTGTTTGTGGTGTAAACTTTATAGGTTGTGTGTTCGATTCATATGATGTTCATAATATTTTTTATTTTCTTTAATAAAGTAAATTCCCTTTCTAGTTTATCACTCTTTCTTCTCAAAAATATTATCATATATTCTAATATAGTTAACATGGAAGTATTATCGTGTCATTGTATTATTAATATATACTTATAGATAATCCACTATATGCAATATCTAATTACAATAAGAATCTATATGGATAGTAATTACATAAAATTAATGATAGCTATTATGAAAACTACCAGTTATTCGAAATAATATAACAATTAATTGGTAGTCATTCAAAGCATAGGAGTTAATTAAATATTTAACTACAATCAATGTAATTATTTTAAATTTTATGTGTAGCCAGCTAGGACATTCACACAAGTACTAAAATTACTCTAATATTAGTTAATATAAAAGTACTACCATATCATTATATTTTAGTATACTTATATACAACCCACTATAAGTATCTAATTATACTAATGAACCAATATGAAAAGTAATTACATAAAATTAATGATAGCTAATATTGAAACTACAAGCATATATGATACTTATCAAAATAATATGACAATTAATTGGTAGTCATTCAAAGAATAAGAGTTAGGATTTTTTACACTAACCTCTCATATGTTTTATGGCTATTACACGGACCTCCCTTATTTTGAAAATAATTACATGGACCTCTCCTATGTTTTATGTTTTATGTAAAGGGTTATTACCCACCCTTATTTTTAAAATAAAACATAAAACATAGGGGAGGTCCGTGTAATTATTTTCAAAATAAGGAATGTCTATGTAATAACCATAAAACATAGGGGAGGTTAGTGTAAATAACCCTAAGAGTTGATTAACATTTAACTTTAATCAATATAATTATTTCAAATATCATGTGTAGCTAGTTAGATCATTCACACAAATACTAAAATTACTCTAATATAATCATTATGAAAGTATTATCATGTCGTTGTATTTTTAGTATATACTTATAGACAATTAATTATCATATTATAATAATTACATTGATTGTATTTGTGTGAAAGACTTAGCTGCCTACTAATTAATTGTCATATTATTTAAAGTAACTAATCTATATTATAGTAGTTTTAGTATTTCGGTGAATGACCGCTGGCTATACATAGAATTTGAAATAATTACGTTGATTGTAGTTAAATGTTTAATTAACTCTTATGCTTTAAATGCTACCAATTAATTATCATTTTATTTTGATAACCTCTTATATGCTAGTAGTTTCCGTATTAGCTATCATTAATTTTATGTAATTACTTTTCATATGGATTCCATATTGTAATTAGATAAGGCATATATTGGGTTGTTTATAAATATACTAAAAATACAATGACATGGTAATACTTCTATATGAACTATATTATAGTAATTTTAGTATTTGTGTGAATGACCTAGCTGGCTACGCATAAAATTTGAAATAATTACATTGATTCTAGTTAAATGTTTAATTAACTCTTATGCTTTGAATGACTACCAATTATTTGTCATATTATGTTGAATAACTAGTAGTTTCATATTAGCTATTATTAATTTTATGTAATTACTTTACATAAGGATTCCTTATTGTAATTAGATAATACATATAGTGCGGTTGTATATAAATATACTAAAAATACAATGACATGGTAATACTTCCATATTAATTATATTAGAGTAATTTTAGAGCATATTATAATATTTTTGAAAAAAAAGTTAAAGAAAACAATATCTATTATGAACATCATATAAATCTAACACAACCTACAAAGCCTACAAAGTTGTAGTTAAACTAACTACCATTACACCACAAACACAACTAGTTCGTTAAGTTCATATATATATATATATATATATATATATATATATATATATATATATATATATATATAATATATATATATGCAAATGATGTCTAGCCTAGTGGTTAAGACCGATGCATATTATTCAGGAGGTTGCGGGTTATATAATATATATATATATATTATATATATATATATATATATATATATATATATATATATATATATATATATATATATGAGATATTTTAGCAAATGTCCTCCACTACAAATATAGAAACTAGCATATACCTCCACTTATTTAAAAAACTAGCAATTATGAGTAAATAATCAAAATTTTGATTAAATAGTGGGGGTATATATTAAATTTTAAATATTGTATATAAAGGAATGGGGACATTTGCTAAAATATCCCTATATATATATATATATATATATATATATATATATATATATATATATATATATATATATATATATGGATTTTGACAAATGGTGGGTGGACAGGGTACGGGAATGTGTCTGCTCGTCATCGTTCTCGATCATGGTTATGGGTCAGCTGGAGGAATTTTTGGCAGCAGCAGAGGCCTGAGACAAGGGATCCCCTATCTCCTTATCTCTTCGCGATAGTGATGAAGTGTCTCACATGTCCTGCTGGACGATGTAGTTATGGAACGGGTTGATTACCCGCTTATTTTTGAAAGACGGAGCCTGTGGTTTCTCATCTTATTTATGCTGATGACATGCTGGTGTTCTTGGAGCCATCTGACAGATCCTTGGACACGCTTTAGGTAATCTTTGGTACCTTGAAGAATTGGACGGGTTTACAACTGAACAGAAACAAGGGCCAGATGTTCATGAATCTTATCTATGGAAATAAGGAGGCTTGGCTGGCTAAGATGGACATTGCGGAAGGGATGCTCCATGTTAAATACCTTGAGACTTCCCCTCTCGATTAACTATGCCGCTAATGCGGAGTGCGAGGGTCTTCTCAACTATACGCAATCGAGACTGGAGGGATGACAAGCACAGTTATTGTCCTATAGGGGTAGGATTGAACTCATCAGAGCTGTCATTTCGACGGTTGCTTTGTACTGGCTTCAGGCCATTTTGCTTTCCAAGGCCACGATCAAGAAGATCGAAAGTATGTGTGCGAACTTCCTGTGTAGATGAGGCATCCATGCTATTAGTTGGGAGGATCTGTGTCGTCCTAAAAGGAAAAAGGAGTTAGGCTGAGATCCTTGTCCCTTCTCAGAGAAACGCTTACCTCAAACTATTTTGGAGATTCATCAACGAGAAGTCTCTTTATGCTGACTGGGTTAAGGGAAGATACTTCCCGAAAGGGGACTTTTGGTCGACTAGTAGCAATAATAACTTCTCGGTCACGGTCAAAGCGTTGTTGGCGACGAGACTAAATGCTAAGAAAAACTTGACTATGGTGATATGCTCTGGACCTCAAACTTGCATTTGGCATGACCATTGAATCAAACACTCTAGCTTGACTGAGAGAGATGGCTGGCATGTTTATGAGCTGATGGGCTCAACTGACGTGCACATTGTGTAGCCTTATCCAGAAAGGGGAATGGAATTACATGGTTGATTGATCGAGGCTGCTCATGTTGAAGACAGACGCACGGTGGAGATCGATGGTAGGGGATGGAGGACTATTGGATTTGGGAAGATATGGAGAGAGGCTACTTCAAGTTCAATACGACTTTGAACCAGTTTAGGACCTATCACGATGATGTAGATTATACGGAGATAATATGGACCAAAGGGACGACAGTTAAGTTCTTCATGTGCCTTTACAAAATGATCAGGAATTGATTCATGACTTGGGACAAGCTTACCATGTTTGGCAAGGATACAAAATGTTGTTTATGCGAAAAAGATGATGAATCCATGGATCAAATATTTTTCGCTTGTGACTTTGCTTGGGATATTTGGAAAGTCCAGAGGTCTAAATTTGGCTTACCCACCGTGCAATGTAGAGATCTATCCTCTGTTTTGAATGAAGTTAAAGTACAGAAGGGTACAGAAGCTAGCGGATACCGTCGTCTTAGAATAATCTTTGGGACGGTGGTCTGGCACGTCTGGAGAAAACGAAATCGACGTATATTTGAGGGTCTTTCCATTAGTATTTTGTTGTACAAAGAAGTATAGATACTGATATAGATATCATAGATCTCAGATGACCTATTTTGTAATCTGGACTGGATCATAGTTGTAATCATCGTGTTTATCTATAATATTTATCTTCTTCGAAATACACACACACCAGGTCGGGCCGGGTCAACCGGATTTGGGAGCGAAAACCGAATTTTGGATCGGACCGGGTCTTCGAACTTGCCCATTAAATCCAGTCCGAATCTAGAATTCTAGTAGCCAGGCCGGGTTGGCCCGTTCATCGGACTCGGGCCAACCCAACCCAGATTTGCCCGAGTTGTCGGATTCCGGACTGCCCGGTCCAATAAACACCCTGATCCACCTCCAATGAGGTGTCTAAATCAAAGGAAGTCGCTGACCAAGCATAATTGACTACTAATTTCTTACATCTATGAATGCAAATCCCACAAGTTAAGGCATTGAAATATCAGTCAAATCTAATATAAAAATAGACTCTGCCAAGTTTATTGTACAAATGAATAATTAACAAACCAATACAGCACAAGGCCAGCCCTACACGCACCTGTCATGGGACTTGCTGTATAGTTTAATTACTCAACTGTGGTTTGAAATGGAATCGGAAGAATCTGTCGGTATCGGAATGATGGTACCTACCATTACCACCCACCATTGCCGATATCATCAATATGCAGCTGAAAATAACTTAGACCCATAATTTCGAGAAATTATCGAGACAGGCTCATCATGCACCCTTCCATGTTATTCGTTGAAATTTTCATGCAATTCAACGGAAGACATGGAAAGTATACGGTGAGTCCGGCTCACAGAATAGAATAATTTTCTGCTCGTTCTTGTATGTAAGTAATGACAAGGTCATCATGAGGTTGAAACACGCACCAAGGATATCATAGGCCATGTCCCGGAAGCGGAGGTGGCGGCGGCCGAGGCTGGCGTGGTGCTCGAGGACGAGGGAGAGGAGGTTGTAGGAGTAGAAGGTGACGAGCGCTCCGACCGCGAGGCACAGCAGCCCGGGCCCCCAGCCGAGCGAGGCCAGCGCGAACGGCAGGCTCAGCAGGGCCGGGGCCACGATGGACGTTGTCAGGTGGTAGCCACAGTGGACCCATGAACCTGCATATATATATATATATATGCTCATAGGCAAGAATGATGCAGAAAGCCAAATGATAACTGCACTACAGTAATTTGTTAAAGGTATCACAGTTTTTGACAACTGTCAAAATTCTAAAAGTCTTCTATCAAAACTTTGACAGTTCATATGAGATTAGAACTTTTGACATATTTGAATATGCACAAAACTGTTAAAAATATAGTACCCTTGTATAGCAATTTCTGTAATCCCGTATTATTTGCTTTGAGAAAGGATTCACTTTTCTCTCAATTTTTTTGATTTTTTTCCAACACCGAAAATAAAAAATAATGTAAAATCAGAATTTTTTAAAGGAAAAAAAGAACAAAGAATTGATGTTTTTTACTCTCCTTTTCTTTCCGGGAATCAAAACGAGGCCTAGATGTATAGTGTGTGTGTATATATACAAACCTTTGGACTTGAGAACAAAGATGGCTCCAGCGTCTAGCTTCTTCTGGGGTTCTGTTTGATCAATATGATGGCCATTGGTGCTCTCTTCCAAATCCTTTGGACTTTGATGGAGTTCTCCCATCTCCTCTCTCTCTCTCTCTCTCTCTCTCTCTCTCTCTCTGCGTGTGATAGAGTAGATTGGAAAGTAGGCTTTATATATGTGGATCAAGTTCAGCAATTGCTGCTTGTACACTAGTACATATATATACGCATACAACTTGGCTTCTACTGCTTGTTAAGAATAGGAATGACTACTCCTATGGTCTGCATTATTGGTAGCTTTGTTTTGCTAGAATGCTGCACACCGTTGTTGTCTAGTCAATTTTTTCTTGAGGCTGACCTCCTCACTACAACAAATATGAATTTACTATAGCGGATATTTTATAGCGTTAGAATCTGAACGCCATATAAGACTATTAGTTATAGAAGACTAATAGTAATATTGTACTTTTCTGAAATTTTATTCGAAATACAGGAAAAAAATTACAGATTAAGTACTATAGCATTTTATAAATGTCGTAGTATTTATAGCGTTCTTGTATTGCTATTTACTTAAGAAGAGTTATTACACAAAAAAAAAAATTATTTACGACAAACATTTACGAGGGTTCTCAAAAGAAAAATAGCAATTACGACAAACAAATTATTCCATCGAAAATATCTCATAAAAGTTCATACTAATTTCAACACGTAACGTGCTCTCGGAAAAGAGCTATATTTTGGTCGAAATTGTTCAATTATTGGCGAAAGTTGTTGGCGCAAATACTATTTCCGACCGGAATGATTCGTTCTCGAAAAAGGGTATTATTATTTATGAGGGCGTATTGCATCCGTCAAAAGTAGTAGATTAATTGCGAGGACAACTATAGTATATGGTAAATAATACTTTATTTGTGAGAATAGTTAGATACTGTCGATTTTTTTATTATTAAGTATATAACTTTTGTGATGGTAAAAACCGTTACAAAAGCTAATGCATAATTTAAAAAAAAAACTGTAATCGGTAACAAATGAAAAAAAAGGGTGAATCTATACACACCCCCTGTATTACTTAGCACATTCCAAATGTTAAGTACACCCCATTTTAAATAAATAAAATTAACATAAATGCTAAGAATATCCCACCACATGACCAAAATACAATTTTCTATTATAACCTAAAACCTATCATCATTCCTAAGCACACCCCACATCCTTACAACCGGTCCCTCTCTACTTGGGGGTGAGTATTTCAAATCGAACATCCTAATTAGTTCAAAATGAGTATTATTTTCGTTTAGGATTACTGCTAGGGTTTTGAATCCCTTAAATTCTTGTTAAAACGAAACAAATTTTGATTTTTTTTTTGGTGTATTCACGGTTCTGTTCGAGGCTGGTCTGTCGAATGCACAGAATGGTGTTCGACCCACGACAGTCGAACATTGTTGTACAGATTCGACCATAGTGTGTCGAACGGAAGATCACATGTTCGGTTCGACCTCTGTCAGTCGAACTGTTACTGAAATGTTCGGTCTAATACAGGTAGAACAAATAGTGGTCTGTTCTACCAGTATTTGTCGTGCTCATCGCGTTTTTTTTTTGGGTCCAACACTTCTCATACACTACTTCAAACCGATAATTAAATTACGTAAGAGAGAACGTACATTGTGTCTTTGAAGTGGACTTTCTTCCTCCATGATGCCTTTTTCATAATTTCAATGTAGGATTTTAGGATTTTGGGGTTGGATTAGAGAAGGTAGAAATTAAAGAAGGAAGAAGAAGATGACTAGTGTGTAGGAGGGAGGCTGGTGGGGTATGCTTAGTAGGTCATGTGGATATAAATGTCTTTTAACATGAATCTGTTTTCCAACTTAAGTTATATGGGATGTGCTTAGTAGGTCATGAGATGTGGATAGCCGGACACAAAAAATAAATAAAATTCCCGCACTCATTTTTAATGGCTTGTGATAAAGGCACTACAAAGTACACTCAAGCGCTAGCCCAGTATTAGGACTCAGCCCAGTTATGAAGAAAATTTACTCAGGCTAAGCCCAAATTTTACTAGGGCTGTCCACCCTCTTCACCTCCCTCCTTCTGCTCCTCCTCCGCTCCTCCACCGCTTGTCGCTGTCCCTACCGCTCGCCGCCGCCCCCATCGCTCACCACCGCCCCCCGCACGCAGCAGCGGCCCCTTCCTCCACCGCTCGCCGTCTGTGTTGGCCCATGTTGGTCGAGAGCATATTGTCTCGGTTACGTTACTGTACCGAGCAAGCCTGCGCATAGGATTAGAGTATAGGATCTCATCCACTTATTTAATCACCGCCCTTGATTCCCTTTCGCCTTCTTATTTGATTGCTTGCACTTGCATCTTGCTTGATCCTTTCACAATGTTAGTCTTATCTTTTCTTTCGTGCTTGATAGGGGTTAGGAAGATGACTTGTACTAGATATATACACTCTATTATTCAATAACACTATTAGTTAAATTATTGTAAGTTGGGTAGTATGCCCTCATAACCTAGTATCACATAGTCCTTTTGACCCATTAATGAAGTGTAATTGAATGACACCAACTATAGATCTTGCATAAGAAGATAGTGTTTATCCAGATTGTAAAAACTTAGGGGCCCATACCCCATTTTGGTCGACTAGAGACTTAGACAAGGAGTTGTATGGCAACTGTAGAGGCACAACACCGGACGAGTCCCATCTTCTTGGTGAACTTGAATTATTTTGTACTTCTTTCATCATAATGCCAGCGTACTTATATTTTTTTGGACTACCTCGACTTATGCTGCTATTATAGCCTAGTTTTGCAAGCTTATTCTTTTATCGAGCTTGATCATGATATATGTATTATTGGGTGCACACACTAATACATTGTCTAAAATCAGAATTAGGTGTATTATGGTCTGATCAACCTTAGTGCGCTTGGTTCGCTCTTCGCATAACTACCTTACGTGGATTGAGATATATAGTTGACTCAGCATGTTAAACAAATATACTTGCCCTCTAGATAGGTCAGAGCATATCATATCAGGTACATAACTGTTCTGATATAAACATGCGAATAAAAATTTATCAAAATAGGGTTTCAATCCACAACTGCCTTGATAACTCCCTTTTGAATTCTTTAATCGCCTTGAACCCCGTACTTGTATTCTATCACCTCCTCCTTGAATTCCTTTATTGTTGTTTTTGTCTCTTTCCCTATTTCGGAAAGACGAACGCTCGTGCTTGGTATAAGTTTGATACACGGAGGGTACTAGATATACCCCATAGGCCAATCACATTACTTTGTGACTATCTTTTATAATTAAGGACATATCATATGTGATATATTTGGTGTAAATTTTTTTAAGGATTGAATAACACGATTAAATAATTTGAGGAATACTATTCTTAAAACTATAGTCTTGTGTGACTAGATCGTTAAGTTCTAAGTTGGGTAGAAATGACATTGTCAACTTGAGGTAATTTTTTTTTGTTTTGGATTGTGATCAAGTAAGGTTAGATTGAGAGATTTAAGTCATTTTAATTTTGAATTTTTTTTAGAAGAATGATTAAGACAATGAGGATTTAATGAATTATCTTGATATTGCGGACAAAATATTATACTTTGAGCACATGATTTAAATTTTGAATATTGAAGATTGAATCAACGATTTAAATCTTGAGAAAAATAAATAAAACTCTAAACATGAACATTGGTGGATTGAGTTCAAAATTTTATAATTTGATGATTTGAATTAAAAGTTGAATGTTGATTGTTGGATCATCTATTTGAAATGTTGATGATGGAAATTGAGTTTAAAATTTGAAGAGTACGAAATTCTTAAGTTGAGATAGGAATAAGATTTGATTAGAATTGTTTAATTGTTCAAATTCTAGAGAAGATTATGATAGTTGAAAATTGTAATATATATTTTGATGTGGATGTCATATAGATTTGAATTAGATGTTGATTATTAAAAAAAATCGAGAATAGATTATGATTGGTTGAATTTTGATTAAAACAGTGATTATTTTAAATTTGAAGTAATTGTGATGATTTGAGAAGATTTTGTTATTTAAATTTTTGGAAGAGATTGCGATAGACTTGCCTTATATACGAATGTGAAAGATTTAACAAATCATGCCTTATTTTAATTTCGAGGACGAAATTCTTTTAAGTTGGGTAGATTGTAAATTCTCTGACCTAAAAATAGGTATCTTGTGTGTATTTTGTATTTCCTGTATTTGTTTTAGACTTTTTTAATCAAATAAAACCCAATAATTTTATTAGGACATTTTACCGTGATTTGGACGCTAATAATATAGGATGGGCCCAAAATCTGTATCGCCATTCATAGGAAGTAGCATACACGTGAGACACTACTTGTAGGATCTTTTCGTGGCACAAAAATTTAATTCATTGGTGTTAGTATGACGTTAGTGTAACGATCATAGATTAATTATTAAATATTTAGATAATTTATATATATAATTATTTGTGGTTATTTTTTTATCCCAACTTCCTACAATTAGCATCCATAATTTTCCGTGCCAAGTTAGGCATTTTTTTTTTTTATAGATGTGCATATTATTTACTATTATCCTATTGTGTGGATAACCATTTAATTAATTACTTAGTTAATTAGATAATACAATTATTTGATTTATATAACTAGGATAAATATCTAATTATTAATTATAAAATATTTTATAAATTATTTTGGGTGTGTAGTATTTTATTAAAACTTTACAAATTAATTTTCTAGAATTTATTTTATGTGTAAATATTATTTTTGGATTATTAACCTCATAAATAAATAAATAAATAAATAAATATTATATATATATATATATATATATATATATAATATATATATATAATATATGTTAATAAATATATGATTAATAATAATAATAATATTAGGAATAGTAATAATAAATAGAAAGGAAAAAGAAAAAAGAAAAGAAGAAGAAGAAGAAGAAGAAGCAGCTAATATATAAATCCTAACTTAAACCCTAAAACTAATTAATCCTATAGCTAACTAACTAAAAGCAAAACCTAACTAATCCTATTCTCTACTACACCACAGCCAAAACACCCCCCCCTGACAACCTAATTCCCACAACCCAGAACCCGCGCGGCCCTTTATCTCTCTCTCTCTCTCTCTCTATATATATATATATATATATATATATATATATATATATATATACATACCAACAACTAAACCCTAACCCTAGACCTCGACCGCGGCCGACCCCCCCCCCTCCCCCCCCCAGGCACCTCCGACCAACGCCGGCGCCCCCCGCGCCGACCGCCGTCCCTGTAAACCACCCTCGATTTTATTCTGTAGATAGTTAGAGTAGTTTTGGAAAATTTTGATGGCAGATGTTGAGGTTTAGAGTAGAGGAAATTTACCTGAAATTTAAATTCAATTAATTAAAACCCTTGGCGCACCCTATCTTTGCCTAGTTATTCGGAGCCCATTATCAGCCCATAAATTTCGTACAATTATTGTATTTCCGACTCAACTCGCCAAATTAGGCAATGGATTTTTCTGACTCTTAAAATCAATTTTTGTGTGCTCTAAATTAATTGCGCAACATTCCGAAAATCGTAACCCATATTTAATTTCGTGTCGGATACCTGTGTCGTTACCCTCGATTTTGGGGTACCAACTTAACCCGTTGAGCCGGACCAACTAAAGGGTCCAAGACTGACTTCAAGCCCCACCATTTTTGGCCTTTGCATCATTTCCGGATTTTGACCCCACGGGCCCCAAATTAAATTAAATTCGCGGGACGCGTTATCTCTATTTAAATCAGGATTTATCAACTTTGTAAATCCCATTTTAATCCTAATTTAATCCCAATGCTCTTCTAATTAGACCCGCGCCTAACGCGCAACACCCCCTCACCATGACAATTTATATATATATTTTTCTCCGCAATTTTTGCGTCATTTCATGTGTCCATGCAATTTCCTAAATTTACGGGGGCTAAGTCACAATTATTAAATTGTTGGCAACATCCTATTGGTCATGAATAATTGAGAGGGTCCCAAAATAGGGTCCCAATCTCAATTCCCTCATTCCCTCATGAAGAAACCCCATTCTATCCATATTAAATCCTATCCATCCATTCTACATGGGATGATCACAACCATCCATTCAAACCTACACACTCCCCTATAAAGTGACTCTCACACCCCACCCTCAACCAAACCAACCGGCCCTAATCCCAAAAATCTCTCTCTCTCTCCTACTTCATTTATTTTCTTCATGCAAGAAGAAAACCCCACCCTTCTCCCTCCATTCTCATTCTTCTCCTTCTTTTATACTCCATCTTCTTCTCCTTTTTACCTCATCTGAGAGTAGCTCCGGCCTGACTGAGCCGACTCCGGCCAACGGCGGCCATCCACGGCGACTCCACAGTAGCGCCGGCCACCCTCCTCGGCAACCGCGGCCGAGCAGCTTCGCTGCAGCCCGCTGGACGTGCGTCCCACCCCGCCGGTGACCGACTGCCACCGCAGCTGGCTGTTCCCACCGTGCCTGAGTCGACAGTCCGCTGCCGCCCTGCTGCGTGCGTCCCTGCCGGCGCCGTCGATCCAACCGGTCTCCTCCAGACCGGAGCAGCCACTCCGACGAGCATTTTCGGCCATCCGGTCTCCTCTAGATCGGAACAGCTAGCAACTCCGGCCAACTGTGTGCAGCTCCCAAACTCGACCGACTGGGAGCACTTCCCCGCCGGCCAACAGCTTCCCCTCCTTCCGACCATCACCACTAGTTTACCACACCGCGGCCACCCTTCGCCGGACATGCCCCGACGTCACCGTCGAGGTCGACCCTCTCCCCTCTATTGTCTTTAAATTTCCAGATTTATAATATTGTTTTGAACGAGGATGTTTATATATACATATGGACTTATATTGGCTAGGGTTAAGAATAGATGTTTATATAGTTGTAGTATAGCCCATGTATCTTGCGGTTAAGTATGCTAGTTAGGGTCAATTATGATGATTATATATGGATTGTGGTATATCGAGGATTAAAGGAAGATATAGTTGTTAGGATTGGATATATATATTGTTGGCATAAAATATGGTTAGCCTAGTATAACACTTGAACAATGTGGTTTAGGATGAATGGTAAATATTATGACTTGAGGTTAACGGTGAACTTGGAGGTTTAAATTGTCATCGGTATATCAATATAGATTTGAGTGAGAGAACATTGAGGTTTAGGGTTTAACGTATTTATTTATGTGCATCGAAATTTGTGGGGATGAACAATGATTATGGGTGAAATGATCGTGAGGATTGAGGAAGACCTAATTATCTAATGAGTAAATACAGTCAGGGAGTGAGCACACCTGATACTGAACCATGTGATGAATATTATCGAAATGAGGATTTGTCGAGGAGAGTGTAAAGAGGACTAGTGATGGACTATCGTACCAACTGTTAACTGTAATCAACCCCCTAGTGACTTGTCCCGGTGAGTCGTGTTTGAGACTGAGTCTAGATGTAGATGTGTGTAGCACACTTGTCTGTATTAATTAGATTATTGATTCTGGTCTGTATCTCTTCTCTAGGTATTGCGGGACCTGAGGACTTGGACGCGATACCCGATCCCCGTCATCAGCAGCCGCACGCAGGCAAGTGTACCTTGCCATCCTGTATTTCAGTTTACAGATATTTATTGTTTCGAATGTACATTGTGCACGTAGTTTTGTTGGCGTTCGCTACTTCGCGTCCGGTTCACAACCGGGTGAAGACGTACGTCGTAGCGTCCTAGGAAGATTGTTGGATGATACGTAGTATCTCGATATGCGTACCTGAGTTTATCGACACCCTAGGACACACTCATACACTGTGATCGTGCCAGATTCCTGTATCCTGATACTGACATCATGACCAGAGATTGGAAAGACCTTAGGGTCGCGTCTGTTGAGTTATTTTCTTGTGTCGAGACTGTAGTTAGAGGTTCAAGTTCAACGCACAATCGTTGACTGCTTGGGAAGGGGAAGACAGTTACTAGACGTTTGGGCTACTCTGCACGCGCTTGTATATGTATATGTAGTGATCCTGTTTCATAGTGTAGTGGTATCACCCGTGTGTCTCTGTGCTCGGAGCTACGGTACGACCCGTGTGTCTCTGTGTTCGGAGCTGCAGTTTTATTTTGGACAGCCCACGCGTCGAACATTGTCTTTAAACTGTGTCACACTAGTTGGTTATGATAGAGTACCCTATCGTGCACTTGTATTTTCTGTTTACTTGGCATGTTGTATTTTTGTACCTTATTACGTCCCTCTGAGGACCTGGTTCCCTGCCAGTTTTGCAGCATAGACGATTACGGAGCACTTGGAGATATCGATGGAGTGGCATATCTTGCGAGCATGGTACCAGGTACTCACATTATATCTACCGGCATTATGGTTATTTTACATTGATTATTCATTTGCTGTTGTAGCCTAGTTTTGTAGACTCATACTTCTTCTCGAGTCTATTCGAGTTAGTGTGTTATTGGGCGGCCGACCTTAGCACATTTAGCTCTTTCTTGTATACTGATGTACATTGTGGATTGAGACATAGAGGTTTACATTTATGAAAAATTCTAAATAGTGCCCTTTATATTACAACTTATACGTATTCGAGTCAGACCAGAGTCTGGTCGAATGCTTAGCTGGCGTGTCACGTATTCCTGGTCCTACGTATTTTGGGACTGGGGCGTGACAGTCCCCCCTGCGCCGACCGTCGCCGCCCGGTGCCGCCTCTGTCGTCCGTCCGCCCCGTCCACGTACGCGTGTAACAGCACAGTTTTGTCCCATTTTTAAGGTATCGTATCTTCTCCATTTTTGATTCTTTTTGCGAACGGTTTATCCGTGTACGTTCACAACCTAACCCTCTAGGATTTTCATTCAAGCGGGACGAGTTTTTGTGTCTCGGATTGGTCGAAAAATCGACCAAAAAATGGACGAAAAAACTGACCAAAACAGTCCAGAAACTTCAACCCAAACCCCCATGTTCACACCCAATTTGCCACCAACTTGTTTAATATTTTCAAAATCTAATTGAAGGGTTTTCTTCTCAATATAACCGAAAATTTTTCTGTTCTTTTAGTTTTTATTAGTTTGTTTTATGAGTTAAATTATTCGGCCTCCAAAACGACCAAAAACTTAATCTTTTAAAACTAAAATTTTGTGATACGGAGTGCGGCCCGCCAAATGGGACTGCTGTCACCCTCACTTTTTCAATTAAGGGTAGTTTGGTAATTTATACGGGTATTTTATTTTAAGGGGGTTGTATTTATATTGTGCATGAGTAATTAATTATTTGTTGTATTATTTATTGTTTGATTAGACGTAGTATTTATTTTAGACTTGTGTAGTGGACCTAACCTATTTATTAGATGCATGAACCCAACATTTGGATGAGTTTAGTTTGAGCCCATGAATTAGGCCCATGGATTAGGAGGTTGGATTAATTAGTGAAACCATTAGACTAGAACCTTCTCCCTTAATTAATTTCTTCATGAGAGGCCCCAAGGGATATTTGGGACATTATACATTGCTTAGAGAGGGGTTTATGACCAGCCATAATTAGGAGGAGAGAGAGTGCTCTCATTTTATTTCTTCCCCAAATTTCTAGATCTACTTTTCCCTCTTCAAATTTCCCTCTCCCATCAATTCTCCACCAATTCTTCACAAATCTCTTTCTAAATTCATCATTGAGGCTTCTACACCAAGGATCTACAAGAAGGAAGCAAGGAGCAAGGAAGAAGAGGCCAAGATCTACAAGGAGAGGAGCTACTTTGCATTTGGAGACTTTTCATTGAGAATCCATCTCCCAATAGGTATATTTTAGTTTTTCCTCTTCTAATAGACTCTAGATCTGAAATTTTACCATGAGAAATCAACCCACATGCATAGGCTACCCATAGGTTTTGGTTTTGGGTCAATCGGAGACCTACGGTGGAAGTTACGTGCATTTTGGTGCCAATTTTGGGGGAATTCCGAGATTGGCACATGTTGTGTTTGTCAATTGGTCAATTAGACCAAATTAACATATGATTGCTTGTTTGTGACTAGTGTCATGTCCACAATTGGATACGTGTAGGCCGTATCTCGTCAATTTGACGAAACGGGTTGATTTTGGGGGTTTTCCTCCGACACGGGGCTTTGTGCATATCATATCCAAGAGGACTGCCGATTCAAACGATAAAAGTGCAATATCCTGACTCGCTTTGCTTAGGCGAGAATACTCGTTTGAGGCAAAGGTTATCCAGAATTGTCCCTACGGGATTCCGACTTAGGCTTTCAGAGGCTCGCTTGGCGTATCGCTCAACCGAGGCGAATCATCGCTAAGTTGGGTGGCTACGGTGAACTTGTCTTTGCTTAGCCAGCACACATAAAATCTGGAATGATACATGCTACTCGCTAGGTGAATCACCCCTGCATGCTAATAAGAATACAACGCACCTAGCTAAGGGAATAATCCAAACTTGTATTGCTTGTGCTAGAACATGGAAAATAAAATATTGCTTATATTCAGACCCTCGCATGCTAAGTTCCCTTGCAGTTTCATTACTCGGCTTACCTTCGGGTCCGAGCCAAACGTGTTTACCTATGTTCCTTAGAAACGCATCATTGCCTGCTTGTAAAAGCCTAACGTTATTATATTGTGCATGCATTTTAGTTAGCCGGGAGACTATCAAATAGCTCTTCTGTGCAATTGAACCTGCAAGTATCCGGGACCGTTAGGTCACCAAGGCAAATCCCCGAACCAGGGGCATGCATCAAAGCAAGTGAATACTGGAATGGAAATGGAATGGAAATCACATCAGGTTTACCTTTGAACGAGAATCCTGTCCATGCTCGTTCATAGCGAAAATCCAAGATTGTACTCGTGTTATTAATTGTATCATGAAAGATGTAAATTTGGATAACCCTATAGACCTGCATGTCGCGGACAACTTGGTGCACAAGGTTTTGGAGGTTTCACGGATGGTCGCCGGGGCACTGGGACCGATCCGATCCGGACGGAACATATGGATTAGTCAATTGGAATTGAGGATGAAGATAGCATGTGGCGGGGCTCGCTACCTGCGTCGTATAGCATTTTCTATCCCGTGACTATAACTCGTCCTTTATGGCTATGCCAGCGACAATTGTCATATAGATAAGTCATCCTCGCTTCGCGGCTATCCGCGTGCGAGTTATTGCATCGCATCAAAGAACAACTGAACACCTGAACGATCATGACTCTCCTGTTTGCATATGTTATTGCCTTGGTTTTCATTATGAATGCCCCTAAATGTTTATACTTGTCCGTGTTTGATTTAACAATGTTTGCCTTGGACAGGGAAGGACAAATGGTAAGTTGGTAAGTCTCGCCGTATTTTCTCTCATGTCGCACTACCACACGAGTTAGGCTATTCAATCTTTGCATGAAACTGATCCTAAGGCAACTAGAAAGACAACATAATAGTTGGTGCACGGAACCTATATTACGTGTTTGGATTTGTCGAGCGGGCGAGTAGCCTCCCCACCAGTGCATTCAATGTACTGATAACCCACCAGATCGTTTGCAGGGTGCGGAAGAACCTCGTTCGGTGCGGATGCCTCCTTCGTGCGTGCTAAGGCGTGGAGATTACTCCGAAGCAGCACTGCGTCCGGAACTGAAGCACATATACAAGACATAATGTTGGAATAACATTGCCTGAACATCGCCTGTACAATCATTCCACAATTTTAGCCACTTGGCACGCTTTTACTGTTTCAGAGAGAGAGAGAGAGAGAGGCTTGAGCGACTTGTAATCTCGGCTATACGCCGCCTGTGACACTTATTTATATCAATAAAAGAGTTGCTTTACTTCAACTTGTGTTATTAAATGCTTCCGCTATATTGTTGACTCAGTGAACTTGCTACCAAATCGCTATGCGCTTATGACTCCGCTGCACTCGGACAATCTGTGTGACTTTGTGGCTTAGAACTCTTACTGCCAACCAATGAACCACGGTCTTGTACGGGCGCGATTCACGCTCGTGCGACATCACGTCCGGATGGGTCAAAGCGATCGTTCCGTGGGAGCGCTGGCGCGGTGATTCTCGCCTAGCGGGAACGGCCGATTTAGCCTGCGGGAGATCGGGGCGTGACAGAGGCAGCGGGTTGTATGATGTTCGATATTGCTTTGACATGGTTCAGGATAGACCCAAGAATATCAGCGTCGGGAATTACTTGGGAAGCTTTCAAGGAGCTGTTCAAAGAGAAGTTCTTCCCGGATGTGGCTCAGAGTACTTTGGAGAGTCAATTTCAGAACCTCATCAAAGGGAACTCGACGGTGGACGAGTATGCGGCGGAGTATTGCCGATTGGGATGATTTGTTGAGGGACAGAATCCTCGGGCCAGAGCTAGGAAGTTCAGGAAGGGAATGAATAATGAGTTTATGTCTCATACTAATGGAGACCGTACCGCTACGTTTGAGGAAATTTTGAGATATGCGCAGCGGGCGAAAAATGATTTGGAGCTTGGCTCCAAGAGGCCGAGAGACACCGGAGGAGCGAGTAGTGGTGCGGGCCCAGCAAGCGCACCCATTTTCAGCAGCCAAGGGTATATCAGCATCAGCAGTACCTTATGCCAGTTATGGCACCAGCTCAGCAGATACAACAGTTTCAGAAGCCAGTACATCAGGCACCGCAACAGCCTCAGAGAAAGATTGAGCAGACTTTTCCTTGTGCCTATTGTGGAAGGCATGGGCACGATTGGGAGAATTGTCGGAAGAGACTCAGACTATGCTTGTATTGTGGTTCCCCTGACCATCAGGTGAAGGAGTGTTCCAACAACCCGTATAGACCAGATCGCGGCCAGAGAGGTGGAGCTAGGCCACCTGTGGTACCGCAGACTAATCAGCACCAACATAAAGAGCCACCCCAGCAGGGCAGGGCATTTGCAATGGCAGTCAGAGAGGATGGCACTTCAGGTGATCAGTTAACTAGTTTTGTTCTGTTTATTTTCTTTCCATATGTTGTTTGTGTGGTTAGTTATTACCTTATAGACTGCTTGCGTGATTATTGTGTGGTTAGTATACCCTGTCGGAGACTGCAAAAACTATGATGGACAGAGACCATAGTTAGTGATGTGTGTTTTAGTTTAGACTGGGGTTGACCTAGAGGGGGTTACGATCATCTTTAATTTTGAGGACGAAATTTTTCTAAGATGGGTAGGATTGTCACCCTCACTTTTTCAATTAAGGGTAGTTTGGTAATTTATACGGGTATTTTATTTTAAGAGGATTGTATTTAATATTGTGCATGAGTAATTAATTATTTGTTATATTGTTTATTGTTTGATTAGACGTAGTATTTATTTTAGACTTGTGTAGTGGACCTAACCTATTTATTAGATGCATGAACCCAACATTTGGATGAGTTTAGTTTGAGCCCATGAATTAGGCCCATGGATTAGGAGGTTGGATTAATTAGTGAAACCATTAGACTAGAACCTTCCCCTTAATTAATTTCTTCATGAGAGACCCCAAGGGGTATTTGGAACATTATACATTGCTTGGAGAGGGGTTTATGACCAGCCATAATTAGGATGGGAGGAGTGCTCTCATTTTATTTCTTCCCCAAATTTCTAGATCTACTTTTCCTTCTTCCAATTTCCCTCCATTCCTCCATCAATTCTCCACCAATTCTTCACAAATATTTTTATAAATTCATCATTGAGGCTTTTACACCAAGGATCTACAAGAAGGAAGCAATGAGCAAGGAAGAGGAGGCCAAGATCTACAAGGAGAGGAGCTACTTTGCATTTGGAGACTTTTTATTGGGAATCTATCTCCCAATAGGTACATTTCAGTTTTCCCCTTCTAATAGACTCTAGATCTGAGATTTTACCATGAGAAACCAACCCACATGCATAGGCTACCTATAGGTTTTGGTTTTGGGTCAATCGGAGACCTACGGTGGAAGTTACGTGCATTTTGGTGCCAATTTTGGGAGAATTCCGAGATTGGAACATATTGTGTTTGTCCATTGGTCAATTAGACCAAATTGACATATGATTGTTTGTTTGTGACTAGTGTCGTGTCCACAATTGGATACGTGTAGGCCGTATCTCGTCAATTTGACGAAACGGGTTGATTTTGGGGGTTTTCCTCTGACACGGGACTTTGTGCATATCATATTATGACACGGACACGTAGACACTCTAATTACTATACATATTGTTCATAATTATTGTTCTAGACTTGCTCGTGTCCTCCGGGATGCGTTTGGTTGTGTGTTGGAGCCGTATCGCAAGCGTATCATAGAGAAAGTGTGATACGGGTGCGATGCACTCTATGTGTTTGTTATTTGGCCATTTTGCTATACGTGCATGTGTAATTATATATATATGATATTTATATATATATGTATGCATATAATAGTATATATTGTGTTTAGTGTATATGTGTGTGTCTTTGTGTATATATACTAGTGTTTATAGCTATGTTTAGATCTATATCTATATGTATTTATATATGTACTTATAAATATTCATGTGTGTGTTTGTATTTATGTAATAGAGTGTGTATATGTATATGTTTAGGTAGATTTGTATATATATATAGAGAGAGATTGATATAGGTATCAGTGCGCTGTGTTGTAGTGTGTGGCATGTGTGTTATGTTTTGAGTTGGTGTGAGAGTGTGTGGCTGTGTGTGAGAGGGATATAGCAACTGGATGTAGTGTGTTTCAGTGTGCATTCAGGCAGTGTGCAAGAGCAGTAGGCCTGAGGCTTGCAGCAACCAAAGCGAGTTCAGCAACTTGGGAAGGAGGCTCGGGGGGAAACTGGACCACGGTGAGTATCAGTGACACACTGTGCACAGCAGTGAGTATCAGTGACTCACTGTACAGTGAGCAGTCAGTCACTGAGGGGGATTTCAGAGAGGAGATGCATCGAGCAGTTGCATTGCTAGACAGCAAGTTTACTGCATTCTCGAATGCAGTATCAGCCAAGCTTTATACCTACAATATTAGTATTAGTTCGTGCACAGTGGCAGTAAGGGGGAGAAACCTCACTGCAACACTGTGTGTGCACAGTCGAGCCACTATAAGCATGAATACTGCAAGTATCAGCAAAGAGAGGGCAGTGGCATACACAACAAGTAGCAGCCATCAGTGTGCCTAGGATTTTGCAGCAATAACAGCCACAACAAAGAGGGAAAGCCCGCACTGAGATGCATCGAGCAACTGAGCATCCAATTCAAGAGCAGTACAAACAGAGCAAGAGCAGTAGCAGCACAGCAAGCAGTTGAAGAGCTAGCAGTAGCAGCTACACCGCAACAGCAGCAAACGGAACAGTGCATTCGCATCAGTGAGGCAGTGCTCGAGGAGAGCACAACAGCCATTCATCAGTGCAGTATGCTTCACAGTAAAGGGGAGATGAGCAGCTAGTATTGCCTTGTGTCCACAGCAAGTATGCACAACAGCGATACTCTCAGTCAGTGCACATCAAGTGTGCACTGAAAACAACAATAGCAGCAGGTAACTGCATCAGCATCAAGGAGGCGTTGTGTAGCTGCACAACGAGCAGCTGAGAGGCAGTGTCAGTAGCTAGGTGAGACTGTGCAGTATCCTACTGCACAATACCAGTTTCCAGATCGACTATGCAGGTTCCTACTGCATAGCATCCGCAAATAGGGGATGCAGTCACTGTTCAGCAGAATGACAACTGCTCGAGGGCACCAATAGTCAGTGCAGCCTTCACCAACAGCCAGTGGATGTGCAGTATGCACTGAGTCGCAGAGCATTAGCAGTAACTGCCATACTACACAGGATGCTGCAACAGGGAGATCAAACAACAAGGAGCCCGTGTATGCACTGCAGCCTCGAGCAAGTACAGTTTTAGCAAACCAGCATGTTCAGCAGGTAGCTGCACAGTGGCAGCAACCCGCAAGCAATGTGCATCAGCTCAAGACAAGGCAGTGTAGCAGAAAGCAAATAGAGAGAATGCAGTTCAGCCAAGAACAACCCCTGGGCATAGCACAGTGGAGTCAATAGCAAGTATCTGCAGTAGCTAATAGGTAGCAGTATCAGCAAGTCTCAAGTATCAGTGTATCAAATTCAGGCCAAAGTATGCAGTATCAACAGTTAGAAAGTTCAGTTGTAGTTGATAAGATTAATATATTAGTGTATAGCTAGTTAATTAATTAGGAAGTGTATTAGGGAGATAGTTATGAGTACATTATAGTAGTTGTTAGTTGGTTATCTAGGTATAGATAACTAGTAAACATTAGATTTAGTTAGCTATATAATTATACTAGTGTATATATGATACGTTGTCAGTTAGGGGTTTAAGAAATAGTTAGCTAAGTAACTGTTAGTAACTAACTATATATAGTATGGATATATATATTATGGTATTAGTAAGTGGATGAGCATATAAATTAGTTATATTTATATAGTTAGTATTGAGGGTTGTTTATGTATTAGCTATAATATAGAGGTTTGGTTTACCTTGGGATACCAAGGTATTGGGACGATGCCCAAGGTATTGAGTTGGGTATCGGGATAAGTGTGATACACATTGGTGCAAGGCCAAGGTATCGTATTTCATCGTTTTGATATAGTACTATATATATATTGACTTGCATATATACATAAACCATTATTTTCATATTCAAAACTTGCGTATCTTAGAATACGACCTTTTTGTGAGATTCTAGTATCTTAGTTAGCTTGTATAGATTAGTTTCATAGTGTATCGACTTAGTGACTTAATGTTAGACTCTTACAACCTAGATTTCATCGGTTTGACTTAGAAATGGCCTTGTGACCTAGATGTTGACTAGTTTAACTTAAATTTATTTCAACACCTTGTATTAATATAATATTCCATATATAGGTTTGTGTGACACCAGTTGGGACACAGTTTGACATTCATTGCTTGGATGACAGGCGAGTACATTATCTGATAGTTTCCATTATTTGATAATTACTATAATGCAAGTATCTAGAAATGTTTTATATGGCTCTTGACACATTGGTACACGGACTAGTATACACATGGATCAGTCATGGGATGTTATATATATATTGTTCATTTTTTCTCGTGTTCTCAATGTTTAACTTAGACAATGTTTCGTGTTCAACGTTCAATGTTTAACTTAGACAATGTTCAATGTTTCAATGTTTCAATGTTCAATATTCAATGTTTCGTGTTCAAGGTTTATTGTTTACATGGTCTTGAGTATCTTGTATCACAATGTGTCATGGTTGGATCCATTGTACTAGTTGGGGAAAAAGGGGAAGTGTTAGCTAGTTATGTGATCAAATCCTAGACAATGTTCAATGTTTAACTTAGACAATGCTTATCCAACGTTAAAGTAGACAATGTTCACCCAAGCCGATCATATATCTATATAATATTTCAATTACTTAGCATAGTTATTGTTCTTCACCACATTCTAGTTCATTGTTTCATTCTATTGTCTGATTCCATGCATTATGATCACTGTTTACCATATTGTTCATTGTTTACCTGTTCATCCACTATAGTTGATATTGTTCATTGTTTCTCATCTTGTATTATATTCTCTATTTCTGTTTATAGTCATTATCAATTAATTGGAACTGCTATTGGGTTGTACTTCGCTCCATTCCTGACTGAAAAATATTTTTCAGATGAATGGCTAGAGAGGATGTGTTCCACTCACTATGGACCGACAGATGGAGTGTCACCCGAGGATAGTGCCAGAGACTGAGGCCTTTTAGATTTACATACATTGCAGTAGTTATTTCTATTTTAGACATTGGTTTGCATTATTGTTTGAGATCTGGAGCTGTGTTTAGTTTGGAGATGGTTATGTGATGTATTGAGACTTGTATTTCTTCTTTTTATTCCATATCATGCGTATATCTTCCTTCAGTTTTATATGTGGTTGAGTATCATTTGAAATTGAGATGGCATGCCAATATTTTATATACATGGTGTGAGATATTATATAGTATAGAAGACCAAGACAGCGTTCTACCGCCGATGCTACGGCGTAGGCTGGACGTACCTACGTACTCGTGCCCCTATACCGGGTGTGGGTTGTAGCGCCCCGTTCTCCCGGTGCGGAGAGCGCGGCTAAGAAACACAAGACGGTATTGTTCGATCGGGATAGATTGAATTAAGAACTCGTCCTCGTTATGGATTTGTTTCTTCGGAATCGATTCCCATATTCAGTGGACTGCGCCCCAAGGATCGGCTTAGCGGCAGAGTCAGGAGGGACCTCTCCGCTGCTATCTTTTATTGCCTCGGTTTTCGATGTCGCTTGTTGCTTTCGTGCTTTGAGTTGGTTTTGGGATTTGCTTGTTTTCCTTGAACGGTTTCGATGGTTTTCATTGTTTTCGTTCATTGACTTGCACTTCTATTCCGAGATTGGAAAGAGAGGAAGAAGTATTAATCGAGTTGTTCGTGTGCAGGTGAACGAGCAGTGGTGGCTTGCGAGCGGAGTCATGAAGCGCCTCTTTTCCTTCTTCTTTCCAAAATCTAAGTGAGTGGCTACCAACTCGATTAGCTAGCCTTGCTTCCAAGCTTCACTCCTTCGCCCCGATCAAACGATACCAAGTAATAATAAAAGAAACCAAGATAAAAGAAAATAGACTTGGTTAATACTGCTTGTCAATCAAACTGTGAACGGTTACTTACTTGCATGCTTGTTCGTTTGGGACATTTATCATATGCATAAATACAAGTTAGAATGTTTGTTCTTCTTTAAATTAGGCTATGAAATATACTGAATCAAGAGGCTATGCAACTGAATCATAATACTGCTTGTCCTGAACTGGCATTGCCTCAACTGCATGAACTGTTAGCTTAATGAAACAATACCGATTCGATCACGGACAACTTGTGCACAAGGTCACTGGTTCCTGCGGACGGTCGCTGGGGCACTGGCACCGATCCGATCCGGACGGAACTCACTGTAGTCTACTGCATCTGAATGGGATGGATTGCAGCCACTACTGAATCTTCGCTGCATTCCATCCTCGTTCAAGACTAAACGGTCCATTATGGCATCCTAGCCAGTGATCCACTGTATATTTAAACCTGTTGCATACTAACTTGTGTCTTCGTGGCAGGGAAGGCATGGTAAGTATTGTGCAGGTAATTCAGACGGTCAGGTAAAATCCACCGAACGGTGGCACGTTCATTTCAGTAAATTCTATATGCTGCTTACTTGTAAATGAACTAAGGCAAGATAGAAACCCACAAAATATGCATGCTTCACTAAACAACGTGTTGATTGGTATAGTCAGGCTAGCTCGCCTTCACCAGCATGTTTCGATATGCTGACCCTCGTTGAAACAGGTTCTCCGCACCAAGACGAACCGAGCGAGGAGCCGAAGTCGTCTACCCGATCCAGTCCAACTGTTGGCGCACCTTCACCGCGCCCCTTGAAGCCTTTTAAAGCCAGAAGCTGCAACTCTTCATACACAAATGCAGCTCCGTGGCAAAGCGATCCTCCAGCCAGGAGGTCTTTATCATTTTGAGTTTATAAAGGGATGTAATGTACAGGACTGTTATCTCATTTTGAGTCAACCCTTTTGTAAGCCGTTCGGCATATTAGCTGACTCGTTCAGGAGTTTGTAATAGATGTTCATTATCAATAAAGAGAACTTTTCTATGTTTCAAATCTGTGTTTCAATTTATCTGCGTACTCTGAATATGTGCTTGCTATGCAAATCATTAAAGCCTTGTGCGGGCGCAACTCCAGGCCCGCACGGCGGTCACGATTCGGGGGACGCCTCAAGTGATTCTACGGAATTGGGTCGTGACATAGTGGTATCAGAGCACAGATTCAAAGTTTCTTAGACTTCGTGCTGGAAAAGTTCCTTTAACGATCAAATTCCTGTGCGAACTCTTGAACTCGCTAGGCCAAAATGAGATACGTTCATGCAATAAGTCCATAATACATTATGATCCTAATAAAATTTACCTTCTTTTGAAGGAATGGATCCAGCGCAATCTGCAGCGCAACCACTGAACGAAACACAAGAAAGCAGTTCGGGTACTTCGGGAAGCTCTCGGAGCCAACGAGGCATGTCTCAAGTCGACCCGCTTGAGCGGGTAATGCAAATGTTAGAATCGTAACGACAACGAGACGATGCTCGCCAAGCCAAGCTCGAGAGTAATCTAGAGACCCGATTCTCAGTCCAACAAAAGCAGGTAGATGCCCTGCAACAGATCGTTCAGACTTTGGCTGCCAACCATTCTGCCGCAACAGCAACGACTCCGGTGGAACAGCCCGTGCTTGAAGTGGAGACGCCTCAAATTCCAAGGCCGAGGGACGTGACTGCCTTCAACTTGGGCCATTTCAAGAAAGTCTGCAACACCCCATTCAACGGGACTGAGGACCCAGTGGTAGCTCTAGATTGGCTAGCCGAGCTCGAAGATCACTTCACTCTGCTAGAGGTCCTCGAAGATAAGCGCGTCGCCTGCGCGCAACTACAGCTCCGCCTCAACGCACACGATTGGTGGGACGTGCATCGACGATCTCTCCAATTTGATCACGGAGAGGAGGCGATCTCGTGGACGACCTTTCGTGCCGCGTTCGAAGAGGAGTTTATACCGCCTCCAGTACAACGTCAAATGGAAAATGACTTCGTGCAACTGAGGCAAGGCAGGATGACAGTTAAAGAGTACTCCGCCGAATTCAACCGACTCTCCAAATTCGCTAGGGCCTATTTACCTGATGCAGCGAGTCGAGCTAGAAGGTTTGAAGGTGGTCTACGCCCTGCCATCCATTCGCACGTAGTCAATAATCAGTACGGAACAATGCGTGAAGTCATGAATCACGCCCTATCCCTCGAACCGCAGTATCCTCACGTTTCCACTGGCGCTGTGCATACCTACAATCACAAACGCCAAGGCAGCGATAGAGGAAACACCGCTACAAAGCGCCCTAACCACGGCGGTCCACGGAGAGGTAACCCAGGGCAACCGTGTGCATATTGTAAGAAACCAGGGCACACAGTTGAAAAGTGCCGCAAGAAACTTGGGCAATGTCTCATTTGTGGTGATCCAGATCATACCGTTCCTGCCTGCCCACTGAGCCGCCTTAATAATCCCTAACGGTAGGTCCTATTCCTAAGTTTCGGGACGAAACTTCCAATTGGTTGGGTAGGATGTAGCGCCCCATTCTCCCGGTGCGGAGAGCGCGGCTAAGAAACACAAGACGGTATCGTTCGATCGGGATAGATTGAATTAAGAACTCGTCCTCTTTATGGATTTGTTTCTTCGGAATCGATTCCCATATTCAGTGGACTGCGCCCCAAGGATCGGCTTAGCGACAGAGTCAGGAGGGACCTCTCCACTGCTATCTTTTATTGCCTCGGTTTTCGATGTCGCTTGTTGCTTTCGTGCTTTGAGTTGGTTTTGGGATTTGCTTGTTTTCCTTGAACGGTTTCGATGGTTTTCATTGTTTTCGTTCATTGACTTGCACTTCTATTCCGAGATTGGAAAGAGAGAAAGAAGTATTAATCGAGCTGTTCGTGTGCAGGTGAACGAGCAGTAGGTGGCTTGCGAGCGGAGTCGTGAAGCGCCTCTTTTCCTTCTTCTTTCCAAAATCTAAGTGAGTGGCTACCAACCTGATTAGCTAGCCCTGCTTCCAAGCTTCACTCCTTCGCCCCGATCAAACGATACCAAGTAATAATAAAAGAAACCAAGATAAAAGAAAATAGACTTGGTTAATACTGCTTGTCAATCAAACTGTGAACGGTTACTTACTTGCATGCTTGTTCGTTTGGGACATTTATCATATGCATAAATACAAGTTAGAATGTTTGTTCTTCTTTAAATTAGGCTATGAAATATACTGAATCAAGAGGCTATGCAACTGAATCATAATACTGCTTGTCCTGAACTGGCATTGCCTCAACTGCATGAACTGTTAGCTTAATGAAACAATACCGATTCGATCACGGACAACTTGTGCACAAGGTCACTGGTTCCTGCGGACGGTCGCTGGGGCACTGGCACCGATCCGATCCGGACGGAACTCACTGTAGTCTACTGTATCTGAACGGGATGGATTGTAGCCACTACTGAATCTTCGCTGCATTCCATCCTCGTTCAAGACTAAACGGTCCATTATGGCATCCTAGCCAGTGATCCACTGTATATTTAAACCTGTTGCATACTAACTTGTGTCTTCGTGGCAGGGAAGGCATGGTAAGTATTGTGCAGGTAATTCAGATGGTCAGGTAAAATCCACCGAACAGTGGCACGTTCATTTCAGTAAATTCTATATGCTGCTTACATGTAAATGAACTAAGGCAAGATAGAAACCCACAAAATATGCATGCTTCACTAAACAACGTGTTGATTGGTATAGTCAGGCTAGCTCGCCTTCACCAGCATGTTTCGATATGCTGACCCTCGTTGAAACAGGTTCTCCGCACCAAGGCGAACCGAGCGAGGAGCCGAAGTCGTCTACCCGATCCAGTCCAACTGTTGGCGCACCTTCACCGCGCCCCTTGAAGCCTTTTGAAGCCAGAAGCTACAACTCTTCATACACAAATGCAGCTCCGTGGCAAAGCGATCCTCCAGCCAGGAGGTCTTTATCATTTTGAGTTTATAAAGGGATGTAATGTACAGGACTGTTATCTCATTTTGAGTCAACCCTTTTGTAAGCCGTTCGGCATATTAGCTGACTCGTTCAGGAGTTTGTAATAGATGTTCATTATCAATAAAGAGAACTTTTCGATGTTTCAAATCTGTGTTTCAATTTATCTGCGTACTCTGAATATGTGCTTGCTATGCAAATCATTAAAGCCTTGTGCGGGCGCAACTCCAGGCCCGCACGGCGGTCACGATTCGGGGGACGCCTCAAGTGATTCTACGAAATTGGGTCGTGACATGGGTCATGACAACTGCCTCGTCGTATGCCAATTGTACCAAAAGGCACGTATGGTATATCCTGATGTGTGGGCTTTCGCGAAAGTTGATTCGGACGTGTGTGCGCGTCGGAATCAACCAGTATCCGTAAAAAGTCCCCGTATCGCGACTTTTGCAAAATACTATCCCATTTTGTGTACGCTCGTCGGAATGCGATAAAACTTGCGCCATTGGATTCGTGATATCACGCTGGTCCTGTGATCCAAGTTTCACGCGATTCTGAGACAGTTGACCAAGCCGCCTATTCATGGGCCCCACAGTTTGACTTTATGGGCAAATTTGTGATCGGCTTACCGGAATCCAAAATTGGACATACCGTTGAGTTCGTATCGACGTTTAGAATTTGTTTGAACTATAATTTGTCCTATTTAGAGACATTTATCTCTAGTACACATTTCGGTGCAAGGTGGCCCATATGTGGACCCGCTTTGACCCGAAATTACCGTTTTGTCCGTGTCCAAATTGGACTAAAGGGTAGTGTTTTCTAGCTATCTCTTTTATTTTGGAAACGTTGGTGATATTTATTTCAGCATCCGGATACGTTCATTCTGATGCCATAGTTTCTGATCCCTTGTGCCTGATGTCTGGACGCTAACACTTTGCAGCTTTCTTGCCAGGCAAGATACCTTGCCAAATTGCTTATAGTACTTTGCATGCTTATCATATTTTTATATATTTATTATATATGTGTTTTCTTTCAGCCATAATTATATGCTATATATATGTTGACACACACTTGACACATAGTATCATAGGCGGGGAGGACAATCAGTAAGCGTATGGGCTACCCACTCTGGTAAACCGTAGTAACTAGCACGCACTACGGGAGTTATGTCGCGATAGTCGCTACCCTCACGGTATGTCGGCTGATGGTGTCACGATGGTCGCTACCCTCGCGGTATGACGGCTGATGATGTTCATTGACGTGTGTGTGAGTTGTGAGATAGATAGAGTATCCTACACCTACCCATACGTCGAAAATGTTGTCCTCACTATGCATTTTCATATAGATTGTCTAGTACAACGTACTTATATATTTTCTATCTATTATGCATGTTTACTGTATTCAATTGGCATGCTTCTATGTATTTTGTTACGTCCCTCTGAGGACCTGGTTACTTTTCAGGTGTAGACGATCTTGACTATTCGCAGGAGCACGGATCATGACTTGCTACTTTTCTCTCTTTCGATGAGGTCTTCTTTTCGAGTCCCATTGTTCATTAGATGTACTTATGTGATTTCTCGTATATTCTAGTTGGTAGTGGATTTGTCTCCACTCAACTACTTATTCTTATCAAGCATCTTATACTTGATTCAGTTACATAGTTTATTGGTTATTTGATTCTGTGGATGAGATCTAGTTATGTCTTGTGACTTATGAAATAAATCTATACCACTTGTGAATGACTATTCATAATACAACGTACGTATGTGTTATGGTTTCCATATATTGGAGTTGCCATATACATACGACTGGCATGCTTATGTATTCCTAGTCCTACGTATTTTGGGACTGGAGCGTGACACTGTCGCCCCCACCGCCCCAGCATGCAGCAGCGGTCCCGTCCTCCACCGCACGCGCACCTCCGCCTCCGCCTCCTCCCCCGTCCTCCACCGCGGCCTCCCGCCGCCGCCTCCTCCCCCGCCTCCTTCCCCTTCCGGCCTCCACGCAGCCCAGCCCTCGTGGTCACCTAGCGTAGCCCTCCCTTCCTGACTGTGTAAATTTTGACAGTCATACCAATTGCAATTTTGACAGTCCTTCCAATTGGTAGAATTGTCCAAATTTTGACAGTCCTAAAAATATATGTTGATTTTTTAAGACTGTCAAAATTTTGACAGTTCTACCAATTGGAAGGATTGTCAAAATTTTAACAGTCCTAAAAAATTAACATATATTTAAGGTCAAAATTTTGACAGTACTGATTTAAAAAAAAATCAATTAAAAGTGGATAGTCCGGTGAGTAATATTTGGAAATGGCAAACTTATAATTATTAATGGTAAAAAATTTCTACCACCATTTCTTTCTCTCTCCAGCGTAGCAATGGAGTTGGAGATTTCGTCAATGGCGGTGGCGATTGGTGTATCGATTCCGGTCCTCCGCTTCCATGCGCACTTCATCGCGACCATCCCGTCTCCTTCATCTGGAACCTCGCGTGATGAAGCATCTCTTCGCCGTCGGCTCTGGGTTGGGCTCTCCTACCTATCATTCGTAGTATCCTCCACCTCCTCGTCCCCATGGAGCACGGCTTCGCCTCCATGCTCCTGTTTCGGTGTCACGCTGGGATCCTGACCTTCTACACGAGCTTTAGATATCTCCACGGCTGGTAACCATCATGTCTCAATCTTCTCCATTTTTAGGGTTGGGAGTTTGGATCTAGGTATTTGATCGGTTCTGATTCTTATGGAATTGCTATTTTGGATAATCAGACAACCAAAATTTATTGGTAATTCCACTTCGTTATTAGGAATTCGAAGTTTGGGTCATTTTTTGGTGGTTGGTTCTGATCTATCAGGACCTCTGGATTTTTTTAAAACTTCATACTTTCTTTGGTATTTATTTGACCCCAAACCTTGTCAATAAACTCCTATTTTGATAGTTATGATATGAAATAATAATTTAATGCTAGCCCTTATACTCTATAAATTTGTTGTGTATCTGGTGCAAAATCGAGCAAATTTAACCATGGTTGTTACCTAGTAGATCAAATTTTTTGCTATAGACGAATTCAGATGTATTTATCAAGTCTAACATCCTTGAGATTAACCTAATTTCTTTTATTATGGACCAAGTGTTCCAATTGTTCTTGGTGGAGTCCCAATCATATATTGCTAATGTATCCATGAAGTCTAACATCCAGTATTCCAATAGTTTTCTCATGAGACTCGGTCAGTTCTTTCTTTTCTCTTCTGATTATGTTCAGGTCTGTAATCTACGATACAATCCTTAATAGCCTTCTAACCGTTTCTAAAATAATTGATTCCTCAACTAATAAATATTATGTTCATTGAGCAGTGTATTTTACACGTCAAATCCTATATAAGATCTGATTATCTAGAATAATTAAAATTGTTACTTGCAAGTTGAACATTTTAAAACCATCCTTGTGCATCATGGTCATGAATACATGTCAACTAATAAAAACTAAAGGACATGGTATGAACTGTTCAGATGTCAATTTGATTATCTAGAACTTGATAGTGTAATCTAAATTAAGCTGGTCAAATTGGTTTTAGACTCAGAATGTGCTTTGTTAATAAGCAATAAAGAGTGTTCCCATGGCTGCAGCTATGCAGGGTCTGGAGGATTAGATGTAGACACTCATGACCTTAATTTATTGTGAGAATGTTCCTTTGACTCTAACACACATCCTCTTAGACTGCAAGTGTGATGATCTTATCATCACACAAATTCATGTACATTTTAAACTACAAAAAGTTATCTTGATACAACTAACTCAATATAGCAATATAATGACTGCTTTCGTCAAGACGTATCCAGATATGAAGAAATATGTTAACTTGTCCCATGATTGAGTTTCATGATCGGCTATTATCTACAGAAATGTCAAACGACAAATGAAGCCTGGATATTGGAGATAAACAAGCAGAGGACAGCCACATAGTATATTATATATTGTTCTGCATAAACATTCAACCTCAATTTGTTCTTGAATTTACTCCTTTAATTAACTAAACAGGAACGATAAATTGGTCTAGTAGAATTCTAGAGTTATTTCAAATGCATGTTAGAGTTCTTACTGGAATCTATGTTCTTTCATTCAGACGCGTTCTTCCTGACCTACTTGCCAAAAAGTTATTCCAAGTATACAGGGCATCATGAAGAGGATATTTGCAAGAGCATTGTGAATATGCTTGTTACTTGCCCAGATTCGGTCTCGATTAGGAAGGTACCGGTTATTTTACCCTGCCCTAGGTTGAAGGGGAGTCTTCTTTTGTGCTAATTATCTTATATTTGGTATCTCTTTCCATATTTTGTTTCAGGAACTTCTGATAACTTTTATTTCTAAATCTGATGACATATTCTTTTGCAGGAATTCATTGATCCTTGCACTGTAGATAACTGGGCTAGCTGTTGTCAACTTTTTGGCACGTTTTGACATCAGAGATCTAATTCGAAATCTTATTAGATGTAAGAATCTGAGAGGAATAGTATGTTTTTCTCTTATAATTCTTTTTTCCTTCGACCCCAAGCTCTGTGAAACCTAACTGTTTTGAAATATGAACTGCCTTTTGTAGTCGATCGAAGAGCCATCTGTTGTGATTGAAGAGAATGGTAACATGCGGAGAGCTCCTCCTCTTGCAAGAGTCGAGGATATGATTGAACATATTATGTAAACTCCCTCGACCAGATTTCAGTATTTTAATATTATTTCTAGTTAATTAGAATTAGTGTAACTTTTTAAAAATTTATTTATTAATATATTCTATTGATTGTGCACCTGTTTGTTACACAATAAATTAGGGCACCACACTAGCTGTTAACCCTAAACTAATTTCCCATCCCTGCCCTAGACTTGCTAGACTACATTTTCCGTATTTTTAGCAACTCCCAGAAACCTCGTTTTGTGCTTCGTTTTAGTCGCACAAATATCGTTACAAACGTACGTATTTAATTCCTATTTAATTTTCTGCTCTTTACCAACCTCTGTACCCTAGAGATTTGAGGACCAGTAGGCACCTGTTTTGCCCAACCAAAAATACGATAATATTCTACACTAATTGTATTACAATTATCGTATTGACACCGTAGAAAAATTATGACCCTAACTGCCCCTGAATAATTAGTGAACACCGTGCGCAGTATTTATTAAATAATAAATACGGTGACCCGTATCACCTGCAGAATCAGACCCTGACCCTGCCCAGGCTCATCCCCACAGCCCAGGACATTTCCCCAGCAATTTCCCTCAATTCTGTGAATTTTAGTAATTTTTAGAACCAGGTGATTTTTCCAGACAAATTGCATAATTGCGCAAATTTCCAATTTTTGGACTTTTATGCAAATTGTGAAAAGTTAGGAGTTTTATTGCAAAAATGCATGCTAGGTGGCAACCTCCTATTGGATAGACCATAGGTGGCAAGGGCCACCATAAATATCCAGGATAAATATTACAAAATATCCCAAAAAATTCAAATTACTAAAATACCCCCAAAGTTTCCTTTAATTACGAAAATGCCATTGGCCTAAAATCCTATATAAACCCTAAACACCCCCCCCTCTCTCTCATTCCCGACTCCCCTCGGCCAGCTCCGGCGACCGCCCACCGCCGGACCACCGCCAACCCCTTCGCCCCTCCCCCGGCTACCTCTCCGTCCATCGCCACCCTCTCCGGCCACCGCCTCCGCCGTGGCAAGCCACCGCAGCACCCCTCCCCTCCCTGCCCGACAGCAACTCCTCTCCCCGATGCCCCTCACGGCCACCCCGACCACCGTGGACCACCGCCACCACCACCAAACACCTCGCCATCTCCTTCTCCACCGCCCTGACCTACCCCCACCGCCCCACGACGGCCTCCGCCGCCGGCAGCTCCCCCGCAAACCTCCACCACCCTCGCCCTGTCACCTTCCCCGAACTACCCCGACAGTCCCCCACCGCCCCTCCGACAGCCTCCGACCTCCGCCACCTCCCCAGACCTCTCCGCCCCGACGTCCTCCTTCGATCCCTCCGCCTGGCCGGCCGTCTCCACCGCTGCTCCGCCGCCACAAGCTGCTGCAGCTGCCACTGCTACTGCTGACTGCAGCTACTGCTGCAGTTGCAGCTCCGGCCAGCAGCCGCCGTAGCCTCGCCGGAGCTCCACCGGCGACGACGCGGTCCCCCCCCCCCCTGACGTGGCAGGTGATCTCTCTCTCTCTCTCTCTACGTATTTAAATACGTATATGTGTATGTATATATGTATAAGTATATGTATATGTATATATATGTATATATATATGTATATATATATGTATATTAATATATATGTATGTGTTTATTTATATATTATATAATATATATTATATAAATACTATAAATACAGTATATATATGTATAATTATTATTATTATTATTATAATCTTATCATATATGTATGTTTATATTTATGTATATATATACATATAAATATATATCTATACATAATTATACATATATATTTATATGTATATTAAGTATATAAATCTAATTATATATATATATTTACATATTATGTAAATATATATTAGAGTATTGTATATATATTTATATGTAATTTATTTTATAATATATAAATACTATTATACAGTATAATAATACTGTATATACTAGTATTATATATATACTAAATATATGTATATATATATCTATCATTATATACATATATGTATGTATGTATATGTATGTGTACTACATACTATTAGATAATATTATTTATTCTGTTTATATATATATATCTATAGTATATATATATGTACATATATTTATATATATATAATATGTATACTATATATATATATCATATATATATAACATATTTATATATGTTATATAATTACTACTATAATGTATATATGTATACTATGCATTTTTTCCTTTTATTACTGCATTTTATTTCCTGCACTATATATATGTATAAATATACCTATATATATTATCTATAAATATTATTCAGCTGGATAATACAGCATATATATATATTATATAATTTCAATTCCTGCAAAGTCATTCAATTAATTATATCTATAATATTATATATTGTGCTGGATATTACAGCCTATTTATATATTGCACTTTATTATATATTATTATATTTAACAGTGGTCACATATAGACCCTGATATTGCTGAACAGTACAGCATTTATATATGTATTTAAATTCCTGCAATGTCATTTTATTTTATCTATATATATTTATATCAGTGGATACCCCCTGATAATATTATAGTACTATATATAAACAGTGGATATACCCTGCTATTATATCATTTACATTCCTGCATTCTCTTTTCTGTATATATATATGCTATATATATATATACTACTACTACATACTATATCTATAAGAATATATATATATACTATATATATATATATCTGTGGTGTGTATCCTATATATACATAGGTATATATACTTTTATATTACAGCCTTGATATTCACGAACCCTGTCTATTTTAACAGAAACCAACTCCAGCACAGCCAGTGACCCCCTGTCACCAGCAACCTTAAACCTGACTGCAAGATCAGGTTATCAACACTATCAGGGAGTAGGCAAGTATACCTTGCCAAGTTTAATGTTAAAAATTGTTTATTGTTATTATTGCTAAATTTCAAATGAACTGTTAAATGTTGTTATTGTAAATTATAAATAAACAATATGTATCTGAGATTGCCTTGGGTACAGTCAACAGATACGTTGACTTAGTGTAATCAACTTAGTAGTTACAGACTTACCAAAAATTGTGAGGATATCCTAATATTCTCCTAGACCCTATCACGGGAACACGCAACATGGTTGCAATGCATATTTGGATGTGAGCTGCGTATTTGACTAGCTACCAGTACGTATGACCACATCACGGATTAGAATAATTTAGGAAATATGCGACTTGACATTTAGTTACATTGGGAGGGGAGAACAACTAAAATACGTATGGGACACCCACCTCTTTACCATGTGCCGCACTCGACGGAGTGATACGGATGATATAAATATGTATTCATGTGACCATTCTCATCGTAGATGGAAAATTGTATAGTGCCCTTGAACGGGGGCATATGTGGCATATACTAGCCTGTCACTACAGATTGGTGAATTACGTCAGCATATGTCTAGCCACACATTTCCCATACGTACTAGGTTGTCTCAAATTGCATTTCACATAGATGGTTAGCACCCTGTATTTATTTTATTCAGTAATTTCTATTCAGTATTTACACACATGGCATGTTGTTTTCCTGTATCTTGTTACGTCCCTCTGAGGACCTGGTTCCCTGACCAGGTTTAGCTGAGACATTCCACCCCACAGTACCTGGACTTGGACAGGAGTCTGGATATGCCCTTGAGATGGAGTCAGAGGAGATGACGTCAGAGTCTACCTGAGTGCACCTGGAGTTGGAGCTACATATTTTTGAGGATGTTGTGCTAGTTTATCTTATTTCACTCCTGCTTACTTTTTGTAGTGGGATTGTTCCCACCTGACTTTATATGGGTTGTATATGACATTTCAGATATAGCATCTATATATTCAGCATTTTTCCTGTTATTCTTGTGGATGAGATAGATTTACCTGTATTTAGACTTGTAGTATTTTAGGACAGCGTAGCACATCACTTTGGGTCCATTAAAATTGGGTAATCCCTTAGTGACGTGTCAGCTGGCCAGTGACACGTGGCCTAGTTCCGTATATTCTTGGGACTGGGGCGTGACATATTAGATCAATGTTTCCTAGAGATCCTCCACGATTCCCTTTATGCCTCTTGCCTGAAAGGAAAACCCTTATAATTTATGGTTGATTTTTGGTTACTTTTGCTCTTTCTATTTGCTCCCGTTGTGCTTGTTTCTAGTAAATGAAGTTCATATATACAGGTCCATGGAAGCGAAAGTGATCAATTCCAAGGTAGGTTTTGAATGCATTTAATTATCTTTTCTTGTTTCTCCTTTCTACATACATGTTTTCACTACCAAATCTTACTTGACAGCTTGGTGGAATTAACTCTTACTTTTAAATAGAACGTGCAAATAGCTTCCCCATGTTTTTGCTTTTCCAACAGTGATACTGGGCATGGATGTATCATGTATCACATGGCTAACCTGGGCAGTCAGATGTTCCATCAATTGTTGCGGTAATTTTCTTGAATTGATGAGGAGCTGGTTGTGATATGTTGCATCTTTGTATGCGTTTGCGATGTGGGAGGTTTCCTTGTAACTTGTTGCCCTGCTATAAGTTGAAACTTGTGCATATTTAATTCGCTTATCAAAGGTTGTTAGATCTAGGGGTTGGCCTCAATTTCCCGTTATAAAGCAGCAGTTCGGACCCAGAGTCCCAATGTTGAAATGATACTCACTATTCCAGCCTTCGGGTAGTGATGATGATGGCATAGTTCGGTAAGGACCTGTTATTTCACATGAACTTATGTAATACAAACTTTGTAATACAAAATTTTGTATGTAGTTTCAAATAGTTTGTCATTTTGATGAAAATCACACTTTTTCTTTGCCAAACTTTCATTTAGTATATTGTGTGATATGTTTATTGTGCTGTGATGTCATCCTCTTAAACTTCAGGGAACTTCTAATCGACTTCTATACTAGTTCTGGGAAAAGAAAGCCTGACCAAATTATTATCTTCAGGTATGCTTTTAATTTACATTGATATGATATAGTTTACAATAATGATCATTGCTTATATGACTTCTGTTGAACCTTTACATAATCACTATTCATCTTTAGTCTCTACATCAAGCTACTTTTTTGTAGAGTAATGTTGAACCAGTTGTGGACCTGATTTTGCTACATAATCACTATTCATGTTCATTTAGACACATTTCTGTTAAGTAATGTTGGACCTGTAGTTTACATCAAATCTTTTTAACCAAAGCTTTTAGTAGGGAAAGGGGGGTTCAGTTGATGCTGAGAAGTATCAGCCGTAACATATTGTTTTGGATTATCTGATCCGATACTGACTCCACTGATACCAGCTGATTCCAACATTATGATGATCTTTCTTAGTTAATTCAGCATATAATTAATAGAAAGAAAACTGAAAATATCAGTGTCAACAATTTATGTACTTGATAATGGCTGAACGAGCATAGTGTATGGTGAATTCCAGTCTGCATAAAAAATTGAGTGTAATTGTGCTACAATTGCAGGATGATAGGTGCCAAAGCAAACTCCTGCTGTTCATAGTGTAAAAATAATACCACATATAGACATGTAGTGTTAACAAATATTGTACATCTTTGGCTAATAGAGAATGATATCACGATTTTAAGCTCGTAATGACACTATTAAAGGATAGGTGCCAAAGCGAACTCCTGCTATACTTTATTTCTTGTTCAATTGGGAAAATGGGTCATATGAAAGACAGTTCCTCAAATTTCTATCTAGCTGAGATGTGGGCACAATTATTTAAGGTTTCCTTCAAACTTTACTTTCCAGTTTATTAATATTTTGTGAGTACGGACACCTACTGAAAATTTTCTTCTCACTCTCTGCTTCTTTTGATGCAATTACATCTTAGGACTATTTCAATTAAATGTTCCTTTAATATTAAATGTGTACCTTTAAGTAGATTTTTGATTATGTAACACTTAATGATGACATTAACGTTATGAAGTTAATATTAGGGTATCGTAATGACACTATGAAAGGATTATGCCCTAAATACTACCCACTACAAGTGATGCGCTAACAACATTATTGAGGTAAATGACCAGCATATGATGGCATTAAGGGCTAGTATCATTCTAATGACACTTTTAAGGGCTAATGCATCATCAAGGATAACTGTCTTAAGGTTGATTGCTAACAATGTTATTAATATTAACGAATAATGACGTTCCAGTAACACTATTGAGGGCTAATTATGCCAAAGTCATAGCATCAAGGACTAATAATGCCTTACTAACATTATTGAGAATTAATAACGTTGTGATAACATGGTTAAGGTTCGTAGTGCTGGTATCAGTTTTAGGCTCTTCCTATAAGTAATTTTGGAAGTTTGGGAGCTTTTGGTGGTTTAGAAGGTTTGCAGTATAGGTATCCAAATCGGTAATGGATCCTTCCTATTGGAAATTTTCTTCTCACACTTTCTTCCTTTTAAGGTTCCCTTTAAATGTTTTTTTAGTATTATTTTTAAGTTTCCTACTTTATCATCTTAAACAACAGTTTTGGAATGTTCTTTTAGAATCAAGAAAAGATAATGATTTTTGTGTGTGCATTTTTTATATACTAATTTTAACGGTAATGATTTTTTTTACATACTAATGAAGAAACTTTTTTGTGTGCATTTTTTATGTACTAATGCTAATGTTTTTTTTTTTCTTTTCATATTTGTGTAGGTTGGCGATTACATACTTTTTGGATGAGGATATAGAGGCTTATTTTTTTGATGTGGATATAGAAGTTTATTTTTTGGATGTGGATAAAAGTTACAAGGAAAGAATTGTGAATGGACGTCAAGCATTATTTTGGATGACATACATATATAGCTAATGAAGTCTGACTCCTAATTTCTAGGATACATTAGTTTTTGGACTAGTGTTAAGTCATTTTAACATTGATCAACTTTTTGTACATCTTGAATGTTTCGTTGAAGTGGAAAATGTATGATTTTTTATTTTTATTTTGGACTAGTGTCAAGTCACTTTAACATTGACAAACTTTCTTTACATCTTGATTGTTTTGTTGAAATGGAAATTAAGTATGGATTTGTTTAATATATTGTATAATTTTTTTTGTATAACTAAATTTCATTATAGCATTCAGAAACATGGTACAAATACAATAGAAAATGCTTCAAATAACGTTTGAAATTGTGATGCTCACAACAAGAATATAGCGTTCAATAATGTTATAAGTTAATAACACTCACAAATGCTATAGGTAACAACACTCACTGGTTAACAGCACTCATAAATGCCATTTTTAATAGCGTTTCTAAGTGCTATTCAACTATCTCCAACGTTCCTATACGCTATTGTTTAATAGTGTTCCTTTATAGCGTTCAAAACGCTATATCTTTCGAACGTTATATTGTTATAGCGTTTATATATTATAGCAGGATCTATTATAGCATGCATAATATGCTATATTAAGATTCCTATAGCATAATATGCTATATTAAGATTTCTATAGCGTTTTCTGCATATGTCCTATTTGTTGTGGTGCCTCCTACTATTTAAGTTCTTCTAACACCAGCTACTCCATGTAAACCTTGAATTTTGTTCTTTGAAGGAGAAAGAATGGGACGTGTTTGACCTATCCACGATGATGTTATGATGACGTCATAAATTATCTATTGATGATTATTAAATCCCCAAGAGAATGGAAGTAAAGTCCAACCTTAAAACGGTTTGCCATTCATATAGGTCTATAAATAATTTTCGTTATATCTTTAGTCTATCGGCATATTTATGACTTGATTATCGGACAAGTTTTCATTGGATTCATTTGTGCAGGTGGGAAACGGGGATTACGTCGGCTCTTCTACCCGATGGAAGTGCATCGTCTTCCTCTAAGGGCCAATGCAGAAATGAAATTCCAGTCCAAGAATTCAGCAGATGTTTTTTTTTTTTTACTTTCCGGCATAATGTACGGGTTCCGACATAACGTTCGAAATTTTTGTGCATACTGCATTGCATGCTTTTGGACCCATTTTCTCCCAACTCCCACCATTTATAAATAGAAGGAATAATATTCTCCGGTGGCTCGATCCACTGACCTTCTGCCACCCACCCGGGATCTTATACCTCTCCTCGGTAACCACAAAAGTCACTCGAGTTCGGTGAAGAAGGTAATTTGAAGTTGAAACGGATTGACATCGTTTGTGGGAAACGCTATTCACTCTTCGAGGAGAATTCTCATTGAGTTACAACGATAGATCTACAACTAATTAGGTGTCACACTCACAAAGTGAGGCACGGTACGCATCAATGAATCATCATAACGCTGCGTGGTTGTCATACCTTATATATATATATTTATAGGATAAACGAGATATGAGCCATAGTGTTCATATTTCTACATGAGCCATATACATATTGACCAATAGGAATAGAGTCCTACATCCTATGTGCACCCGTGTGCACTAATACACTATATTCCTATTGGTCCACATGTGCATGGTCCGTGTAGGAATATGAACACTATGGTTCATATCCTGTTTACCCATATTTATATATATCAACATGTATTCTACAATGAATATTTACTAATTAGAATTTATAATCTTTTAAAAAATTTAAAATATGTATTTTTTTTATTTCAGTCCAAAGAAGATCATATAATTGGCTAGTTTAGATTTTTTTGCAATTGAGTCCTTATAAAATATAATGCAGTTACAAAATTTTAGTGGACACCTAACTAATACAAGTGCCACCCGGTTGAAGGGGAGAAGGATTAGTGGCTTTCTTTGAGTTGTCGGAGGGATTGAATAGTAATTTCATTCAAAGACATCATGATGATGTCTAGGTTTTTGGAAAAAAGGAAGGAGGATGCATATAATGAGAAGGGGGTGCTCACGGTTCCAACTCCTCCTTCTCAACTCTAACACCCCTCTTCTTCTCCATTCTCTCTCTTCCTCTTCCCTTCTTACTGTCGCTTATGTTGTTGTACTGCTGCTCTAGCGGCTGCAGCTGCTGTTCTGCTGCAGCTACGACGACCAGCCGGCGACCGATCGACCGCGACCCTCAGGCGGTCGATGTCAACTAGGACACAATACAGACACGTACATAAGGTGATATCTATACGATATTATGAATGAATTTTAATATCGATGGTGTTGTACTTGACTGGTGTTGGTATATATATATATATATATATATATATATATATATATATATATATATATATATATATATATATATATATATATATATAAGGAATGATCCACATCTCCTCCTATTATGCATCTTCAAGCATTTCCATATTTACAACCGTTGGATCTTGTTTAAGTCATCTAATCTTAACCGTTGCTTTGAACCATTCAAATCAATGGTTAAGATTAGTTGACTTAAACAAGATCCAACAGTTGATAACATGGGGATGCAAAAAATTGGGAATGTGAATCCCTCCTTCTCTCTCTCTCTCTCTCTCTCTCTCTCTCTCTCTCTCTCTCTCTCTATATATATATATATATATATATATATATATATATATATATATATATGGTGTACATACATGTGTGTATACACGAGTATATAGACACACGTCGTGTCCGACACGAAATTGAAAACATATCTATGTATCATTCTAGAGTCGTATCCTAGATGGACTATGATATGTGTATATAGTCTATAACAAGTTTATGAGGTAGACCTTAAACCATTCTAGTCTAGAATTGTGAAAAGCTACTTAGCATACTAGGAATTTATCAATAGAAAATAAATATGTCACCGTCCTAAATAAAAATGCTCAATTAGTTACTATTAGTTCAATTCTAGGCCCTACATGTGTAACTGTAAACTTCGGATATTTGGACAACCTTGAGATGAAATTCAGATACGCCATAGGATGTATCGATTCTAAAATTATGTCTTAGTTTATATTTCTATTCTAGTCTAGGAGTTTTATAACATCGCACCATTAATTAAGAATTGTGGATTAAAAATCATATACTATGAATCGTGAGTTAATTATTCGTAGGTTATCACAGGAAGGATACTTAGGGTATCGATAATATACCATATTGTTCCAAAATTGATATTTGGAATTTCAACAAAATTTAAATATAAACCAACATATATGTAGAAGATGAAATTCCTAAGTTAGCATGTGTGAATAAATATTAAATACTAAGTTAGACCTAGCTATTTAAGACTTCAGGAATTTGTGGGAAAATCGGATATCCAATGGTTCTTAGGGAATATCATTAAATCGTAAATTATTTTTTTATTTAATGTTTCATTATAAATTCGGAATGTTAGTATCGTAAAAATAAGATGTTTGATACACGAGCTATTAGGAATTACATTTCCATTCTTGTATGATTATGTTATTTAAATATTTGTATAAATTATGAAGTCTGACTTATATTGAGTTTTTGGAAGGAAAGTGGCCTTCGTATTTAATTACCAAAATTTGAATTGGATAGTGAAGACAAATATGGATAAACATATGAGTGTTTGATATGAATGGATAAAGCATATTTATCTTTTGTTCATTATTTATTTTAATACAAAATTTGTTATGATAGAGTCAATATCATTATTGGTAACAATATATTTAATTCTATTTATTCTACCACCAATCTAGACAGGTAATAATGAATTTGAGCCAAATTATTCAACCACCAAGGACCGGTTAGGATTATTGGAGAATTCCTAAAAAACAACAACAAAAAGTGTTCAAAAATAGATATGATGACATAAAATAAAATTTTAGGAGGGGCTAGATAGAAAATAACCTTAAATGTTTCCTAGGAACTAGGAAACATTTAAGATGCTGCTCAGAGTCGGTGATGGTGGTGGTGGTGGAATTACACGATCAAAATTCTCTCCGTACGTCATCACTTTCCTTTTCTTTTTTTTTTTCATCCCAATACTGCATGCATCATCATCTTTCCATATTTGTTTCTCATTTATTGCATATTTACTACAAATTTTCTTTCCCTTTTTATTGCAAGCTTGCCACTTTTGAATTCTCTCTGTCTCTATATATACAAACCACCGTATACACATACGTTCAATACTGGATAAAGAATCGGATAAAGTTGTGCTTTGTAGAAGAGTGCTTATGGATCAGCAACAACAGGTTAGTTTTATTATTAACACTATTAATAGAAGTTAGATGTTGGTGTCTAACATTGGTTTCGGTACTCAGCTTTAAAAACTTCATTGTTTGTAGAGTAGGGATAATTAATAAGTCACAATTATATAGACTTCCAAAATTATTTGGGGAGGGACAAAAGTATGGTCTGTACCAAAATAGTTGGACTCCGATAGATATGGCATTTAGGACAGGGTGACACGGATTTGGCACCTACTTTGGTGTTCCCTCCTTAGCGTATCTTGGAGTATAAGATAGTCACGACATGGATTTTTGGAGTATCTGTTTCGTAGGCCTTTCTGAACTTCATTGTTTATAGTAGTAATAAGAGAGTAAGATAATTAATAAGTAACCAAACAAAAGGTTTCTTGTCAAACGTAGTATATGGGAATTCTTATCCATAGATTGGAATAAGTTGCGAATAGTCAGAAAAATTGCAAATTGCTGACTGTGAAGTAATTTTGTCTATTTTCAGTTCTAAAATTAAAGAAATAGAAGTTAAAAGTAGTGCTTGGTTCTTATGTTTCAATGTACTTAGAAATTTACCTCTCTATTAAGTTATGACATTGGAGAATTATTTAACAATGTTTTTGTTATGTCTATATGCATCAGTTCACGCCCTCTGTTTGATATATATAATTCCAATCTCCAGCAATTTTCAATTCCAGCACCAACTACACGTAAGGTTTAGAATTTTGTTGAGTTTTCCTAGGACATATTCATCACATAAGTTCGTATGTTTCCCTTCCACGTTGCCATAATTCTTTTTCCCAGCCATAGTTTGCCAATGTAAACTTTAGCACCAGTAAGACATTATATATCGATCATTTGCTCTAGTATTTGAGTCTTTATCTTTGTGATGTGCACACCATAACTGGAGTCCTCTTTAAGGGGACTTATCATTTCTTGAGTAGTTAACATGAAATTTGTATATTTATCTTTGCTAAGCTTTCGACTTTTGAGATGGACATATTGTATGCTTTGGCTTATCTATGGACTACTCAGAAACCTTGAGCAAGATCTCTCCTCCTCTTTGTGTACGAACAAAGTTAATTTTGCATCTTCATAAATCAAGTGTTCTAATAATTCATTTCCTTGATTCAAACCACCACATATATTGGGTCATCTATAGGCATATGACACATTATCTCTATGTTATATTCATTAAGACTTGAATTATTTTGCATGACTCCTAAGTTAATTTGTATTATGCCAAGGGTAATTAAACATATTGCCCAAAGTTGTTTAGTGCCTACGCATGTAATGAAGAACATTATAGCCGGACATATGTTCAGGTAGAGAAATTAGAGCAAAGACCTAGTGTATGTGGACATGTCTTATCATCTACTAAGCAGTTGACTAGATAGATGATAGTTTAGTTTAGTTGTATGTGAACATTTCTGCCACTTGAGTACAATTATCTGGTCTGAATTCAAATGTTAATGTGCTACTAACCACTTGAGTACAATTATAAATGATAGTTTAGTTTCGTTATATGTTAACATTGCGCCTAGTAGAGTTGGATGTTTCTTTCTGATTCATGATGTATTTTTGTTGTGTGACGCACTTGCGCAACGTTTCTATTTATAATAGAATCGCATGATAGAACTACTTTTAATCATAATAAAATTCATCGAACCAGAACTCAGCCTAGTTGTACCGTAGGGTTATTTTATTATGAATAAAGGGTGAGATGCATTCCAAGCTTCTTTAGGTATCTTTTTATAATAATTTATTCAATATTTTGTGTTAATGCAATGTTTGTATTCATAATCTCACTTGTATACAATGCTTGAAGACACACTGCATAACTGCATTATATCTCCAAAAAGTTCTAACAAAGAAATATTGATTTCAATGGTTAGCTAACAAGAATTAATTATATTTTGCTTTAGAGATTATATCAGAATTCAATATAAAAAAAACATAGGCTTATCTTTCTCTTCTTTCCAATGTTTTGAAAAACATCATTGCATTTAGGCAAGCTAAAATTTTGTTAATCGAAAGTGCTAGGACATTTTGTAGTCTTTATACCTTCTTATGGTTCTTTTAAATTGATGTCGCCATGTCCTTGTATTAGTGCCTATGCAACATAGGTAGTAAATTAGATTTCCTGATGGTGCCATTTTATGCACAAATGCTCTTCCTCATGGTGTTTCCAGTTTTAGTGAATTCTCCACTTGGCTTGATTACTGTTAAACATATTGGTTATGTAATGGTGTTTAGTGATTTAAGTTTTTTCCTAAAAGAAGTAAACCAATAATCTTTCCAGAAGTCTACTTTTTAGCATTAATATATTAACAAGCAAAATGAGAAACTAGTCATTTATCAGTTATGATATATGATCTAATTGTGTAATATTCGATTATAGCTAAATTATGTAAATTTGAGTGTAAAATTTCATTTAATAGTGAATGGTGACATTATTTCTTTTTGTAAATTTTTTTTTTGGTTAGCTTGCGAGGATTTTTTCAATAGAGAACTTTCTAAATACTCCATGTTCAAAGGAGCCTTTGGATTTTGATGCTCAGGGCAAGGAGATAACCAATCATGAATTAGGCTTGGTGCAAGTATTTATAATTCACCATTGTAGTTATTTGAGATATTGTATGTAAGTAAATATTAAATGGTAATGAAGTTACTATTTTATCTTCCTGAGTAACTAAGGTAGCTTTCAAAATAAGAATATAAGAAAATAAGCATGTGCTAATTGCAAATCAATATTTTGTCAATCTTAATTGCTAAGACATGTTAGGCTATATATCTTCTTCTTATCCTTTTAAATTGGAAATAAATTAAAGGAACTGTTACATGGAATCAACCACATTCCTTTTTTATTTTCAGAATAATTTCAGGCAATTTGTTTATGTAGTTTACTAGACTTCTTGATTGTAGCCATTTTAGCCTTGTGAAACTTCTCTTGTCATCACCCTTTCAATTTCAGTGGATGCTCAACTTGGCTTGAATAGTGTTAGACATTGATTTTTTAGTATTACTTGGCCATTTTTTTATGAACCAACAACAACAATGATACATGAAAATAATTGTAAGATTGGGTTGGTAAGGAAACGTACTTCTCACATACTTGTCAATGAAATCACAAGAGCAAAAAAACTTTGGCAACATCAGGTTATTTAATGGTTTTTAGTGATTTAAGTTTTTTCCTAAAAGAAGTAAACCAATAATCTTTCCAGAAGTCTACTTTTTAGCATTAATATAGTAACAAGCAAAATGAGAAACTAGTTATGTATGAGTAATTATGATATATGATCTAATTGTGTAATATTCGACTATAGCTAAATTATGTAAAATTGAGTTTAAAATTTCATTTATTAGTGAAAGGTGGCATTTTCTTAATTTTGAATTTTTTTTGGTTAGCTTGCGAGGATTTTTTCGATAGAGAACTTTCTAAATGCTCCATTTCCAGAGGAGTTTTTGGATTTTGATGCTCAGGGCAAGGAGTTAACCAATCATGAATTAGGCTTGGTACAGGTATTTATAGTTCACCATTGTAGTTATTTGAGATATTGTATGTAAGTAAATATTATTGTATGTAAGTAAATATTAAATGGTAATGAAGTTACTATTTTATCTTCCCTATAAGGTAGTTTTCAAAATAAGAATATAAGAAAATAAGCATGTGCTAAATGCAAATCAATATTTTGTCAATTTTAATTGCTAAGAGCATCCACAGTGGGAGAGGTTTCAAGTGCTACATTTTGACTTTAGTTAAATTTTGTAGCACTTGAAAGATGCAGTGGCACTTGTCCATACTTGAAAATTGCTAGAAAACTACGAGACAGTCCAGATTTGGAACATCCTCTAGCTTGGCTACATTAATTACTGGGCCCACCAAAAGGAAAAAAAAAATAAAAAGGAAAAAGAGGAAGGCAGAATCTTACCAAACATGGAAGAAAAACTAAAGAGAAAAAAAGGAAGAAAAAAGATGAGATTAATTTGGAGTATTTATTTAGAGTGTACCATTGTGTGCCAATATCAATAGGACACACCAAAAGTAATTATTTATACAATTTCCAATAATTTGAAGTATGTAATTGGAGTGTCTCCACTGTGGATGCTCTAAGACATGTTAGCCTTTATATCTTCTTCATGTCCCTTTTAAATTGGAAATAATTTATAGGAATTGTTACATGGAATCAACTGCATTCCTTTTTTATACTCAGAATAATTTCAGGCACAATTGCTTGTTGATTTTTTTTATGTAGTTTACTAGACTTCTTGATGATGGTAGCCATTTTAGCCTTGTGAAACTTCTCTTGTCATCATCCTTTCAATTTCAATGGATGCTCAATTTGGCTTGATTAGTGTTAGACATTGATTTTTTTAGTAGTACTTGGTCATTTACAATGATACAGGAAAATAATTGTAAGATTGGGTTGGTAAGGAAACGTACTTCTCACATACATGTTGATGATCACAAGAACAAAAATATCTTTGGCAACATAAATTAAGGATGCAAATTGTATAATAAATTGCACTCTTTTCCTTCCCTACGCTCACAAACTACTACTATCTAAACACATAACTATATATATATATATATTAATTATGATATATAACTGATAAGAACAGATATATATATATCATTGTTGTTATTGTTTGATAAAAAAATTATAATGAATTATTTTTGGATGAAAATTTTAAGATTTGATATGTAACATACTAATGGCCATTTATCTTCGTTTCTAGAGTTCTGGTGTCAATCATCATGTGCAATTTAAAGTTGATGCTGAATCAAACACATCAAACACTTCAAATAGTGGTGTCAAGCATCAAGTACAATTTACCGTTGACGCTGGATCAAACGCATCAAACACTACAAATTGTGGATATCTTGATTGTAATAATGGTATGCATTTTTTTTGCCGGCTTACTCAATCTTTTGATCTAGTGGAACAAAGTGTAATCATATATGTTTAAAGAATTTTTTTTGAATTTGTAAATCATGGTCTTTATAGACTTTCTTATGTCATTTGTACTTTTTCTCGGATACTTGATTGAAAATAAATAGACCAAGTTTGTCTATAAAAAAATTACATTTAACCAAAAAATTGTATACAATATTCATGAAAAAGAAAAGTTGGAAAGCTACTAAGCATTGTCACTCCACGATTGGTGTCGTATCTTGTTGTGCAAGATGCATATCGGACAAAACATGGGTGCTCCTAGTCCTAACTACACTAGGATACATCAAACCTTGTGTCATATATGAATAGTGTTGCATTATATTCTTATATATGCAACATATAAAGCTAGAATGATTTTAGAAACTTGTGCATTATTATGTAACTTGTGCTAAGATCATAACTATAACACTTGGAATGTGTAGGTAAGATGTAAGGGAATAAATTTAAATGTTGAACCATCATTTGCAGGAGAAGATATGGTATTGAGCAATATAACAAACCAAGTGGAGTTGAACATGGAGAATGTTTACAATAAAAACTTAAAAGTTTTAGATAAAGAGTTTGGCATCACATATGCTCCTATCGACATGACACAAGATCCTGTCTTACTATCACAGGTAACAAATTGTATTTTATAGTTTTTTTCCCTTCATTTGGATGATTTTAAGACATTCTAGCTAAAACTATTAAAATGTGCAAACTTGTTCACCAATACACACACGCATATATATATATATATATATATATATATATATATATATATATATATATATATATATATATATATATATATATATATATATATATATATATATATATATATAATTTTTATTTTTTAAAGAGGTAACTGTGTTACAGACTCCTGACCTGAAGGCCTACAAACTCAGTCCGAAGGCCCCACACATCCCGGCCCGAAAGCCTGCACCAGAACCATACCACTACTCACATCAATTCCTCTACAGGAAATTAAATGTGCTTTCCCCGTTGCTCATAACCTCTTGGGAGGATATGCCTCAGTCTAACCACTTGAACTAGAGATCCTTGGCTATATATATATATATATATATATATATATATATATATATATATATATATATATATATATTTTCGATACCATTATTGTAACCACAAATTGTTCCTTATTTAAAGAACTTTCTTGTCATCAATTTTTAAATCTGCAGACAAAGTATCATCTTTCCAGTACATGATTCTATATTTTGAAAACTCATTAAATAAAGAACCATACGTAATAGATTATCTTGTCTGTATACTACTCAACAAATAGTAAACTTATCATTGGCAATTCGGCATTTCCAACACTACTCTTGCTTTCTCCAATAAAGTTTGGCATAATACACCAATAATTGTAATAAATGATTGAAATTAAGCTTGGCTGCAATTTCAAATTGAATACTTGAATGATTTGAAATTATGCATCTTATCCCATACTATCTTCCCAAAAGAACCTTTACATCTTTGCTCTTGATTGCTATTCATTATGTTTGTACCTTTTAGGGGAAAAATAGAAATTTCTTTCTTATGTAACTTTGTTAGCTAGTTTATAATTTGATTTATTTATTTCAATGGAATAAAAAAATTATCATATATGTGTATCATAATTTTCCTATCTTCTCTTTACCTACATATAGAGCTTCGTCGGAAACTACGAAGAGTTAACATTTGATGCTAGCATCCTAGACATTGAATTTGAAGGATACACTCCAGGTATGTGTTCAAGAAAATAAGTTGGTTAGCATTACACATTCAACCAAGTACCACTTGGTATTCGTTTTTCTTTACTTGCAACGTTATTCTGAAAGTTGAATGCCATTTTGTTCTATTTTGAAATGATAGGCAAGAATTTGGATTTTGATCTCTATCAAGGATTTTGGAAATAAATCATCAGGCCAAATTTAAATTAGCTAAAAGAACGAAAATACATGTAGCTATAATAACATACACATGTCAAGAAAGGTGTGAGTCTTTTTTAAGAATTAAGGAAGGTCGAGAAGTTGTTAGTGCTAATACATATTAATTTATAAGTACAAAAACAACAAAAGTCCTTCTAGTATGTGTATAAATCTAGAAAATGAACTAAAATAGGGATCACCACTAGAGATGTTATAAGACAATAACCATGGAATATAAATCGTATATGTGTATGAAATAAAGTGGAAAGGCAAAATATTTAACAGTACAAGGATCTAGTGTTCAAACTTAAATTATTTCCGTAATAGATTTAGATATGGTGAAAATTAGTCAAATACCTTGTATATTCAAGATATATAAAATTAATTATTTTGTCTACTTGTATGGTTTCATAGCCCCTAATAAATTAGAGGATATTATGTAAAATGATATTTTTGTCTTTCTTTTATTTAAGGCACTTACTGTAAAGAGGTAAATAGGGGACTGGTTTGTAGTTTTTTTTTTTTCCTTTCTTGTGTCCGGTTTGTTAAGAGGCAAGGAGAGAGACTAAGAACAAAAACTAAGATGATGATGACAACAACAACAACAACAACAACAACAACAAAAGGGAAGAAAGGAAGGAGATATAACTATGATCTTGGTTTAGGGTCATCAGATCTCAAAGTTTTACCAATTGGTTGTTTATAACCATATATTTGTAGATTTAACAATTATGTGGGTCTCATTATGATCGTTCTTGTCATTTTATAGATTTTACTTCTTTATCCTTGGGTTTCATGAAATGAACTTTAATAGATCATATGATTTTTAAAATAGCCTCTCATGTAGTGGACTAAACTTGTATGAATTATAATATATGCTGACACATGGCCTTAGAAATTATATGTTGTTAGTATTTAGAATTTGTGTACATATTTATTAGCAAGAACTAATCATTTTCAAGTAAAGAAGCAACACCATGTATCTTGCCTTAAATATTATATGTTAAATTTGAAGAATAAAAACATATGTTCGTGTATAGTGTTCATCCAAGGTAGCAATGAGTGAGACTTGGGTAGAGATGGTTTTAGTGGTAATAAAAAAAAAGGTCAGTACGTTAAAAATTGATGTGATTTTCAGGGCTCATCAAGGTATAGTTGATCACACTCCAAAAATTTTGAAAGTTCATTTGAAGACTCGTTGAATTATATTAACTCATCAAACTGAGAGCGTGTAGTTCATACTTTAGAAAGGGAATGCAAGTAGCAGTTAAATATGGCCCTTAGAGTTGGATGTTATATCTGCTAACCGTGTTCATAAATTTCTACATAGTGGTGTTGAATATGTGATAATTTATAATCTATGCATTTGTCGTATATGCCTATCACTAAAGTTGTTTCTCTAAAGTTTTTGTATCTATAATATTCATCTAATGATACTTGCCCTACTAAAACATAACATATATATAATATTAAATCAATACGAAATTTTCACATTAATAAAATGGCATTAACTTAATTGAATGTTGGAACAAATGGAGTAATACGTAGTAAAAAAAACTTAGTATAAACCTCCAACTATAGTGAAAGGAATAGTAGGAGTTAAGTCTTTGAAGAAAAGGAAAAATGACCAGCAATCTTGAGACATTAACTAATTCATATTCCTCAACATCGACAAACTAATTCTAGGATAATAACATGAAAGTAATATTATTTTAAGGTGTCTTCTTATATGAGATACTTATAAGGAACTCTTATTCGAATCGATTTATAAATTTGTTGTTCTAAAACTCAAATTGCTTGATATAATCACTAATTACTAAGTCGTTAATAAATTTACATGAGACCATTTTTTTTAATAACAACACCGAGGTTAGATTGGACCAAGCATCATTTTTGTAGAATCCTTCTTCTATGGTATATATATTTCAAAGTTAGTAAAGTCCATATGAGAGTTACTTTCTTTCTGCGTATACGTACAGTGAATTTCTTATCTACTTGTATCCTTACTATATAGGAGAGACGTTGGTTGATAATTTTGTAGGGTTCATCCTAAATGATTTTTGACATTTTGATACATGATGGACATAATAATAATATGGTTATGAAACATGACAAATTTTATAATATGCGGGTTTTGAGAAATGTTCTAGTTATATCTTGTAGGATTGTTGTTGTAAGTGTTAGTTATTGAAATGTATTTGTATTATGGAAATATTTAGCCTATAATAGACCGATTGGTGCATCATGCTTACAAGCATGCTTGTTATTTTAAGAATATAGTGATTGCATATTGTTTATTATTAACTATGACATGCCAAAACCGCATGCTCGGAAAACTATGGTTTTCAGCTAATGACTTTTCTACTATTCAATGTATCTTAACATTTTGTGGCCAATGCATGCTCTTTTCTCATCAATATATTATATTTTCTGAGATGGTAATTTATCTTATTATTACACTTTCCTAATGTAAGTGCATGTACATATTTTATATCTTGACATTGACATTTTCATTTTTTATATTCATCAGATGATTATCATGAATTGCCAACTTATGCACATAGCAACATGCAAAATGATAAGCGAGAAGGGACTTCAACACTGACTAAACAACATTTAGTAGAAGACTCTCCACTCACAAATGAATTATCCAGAGTATTGTCCCCAAAAGAAAGAAGGTAAACCTAATTATCAACTATTTTGTTAGAATTGATATTATTTGATCAAAGAGCGAAGTAAACTTTTTCATGATTTCTTATTCTAATTAATACTTAACAGATTTTCTTGTATTATATCATTTTTCTCCCGTTTTGATAAAATAATGATATTTTGGAGTAATTAAGCTTGTGCCTACAATACTATCAATTTTGCAACCATTGTTTGTAGAATTAAGTAAATAGAAGAGTTCCTTGAATATCTACTCATATTTTGATGTAATACAATTAAAAATAATCAAGAATTTGCAACAAAATATGTCATGAAACCCTATGGAACTACATAATAAGGACTTCTATATAGGGTGTGGCAGCATGAGCATTAATTATCCTTTCTTTTTTAAATAGTTTATTATAAGGTAACATCATTTTCACGTCTCCTAAATTTTGCCATACCAAGTAACTGCAAGGAAAAGTTTTGTATTAACATTATCTCTTATATTTATATTTATAAAAGTATCAAGTATCAGCTCACACATGAGATGTGTCTCAAATCCTCATGACCGTTCATTTCTTAATATATGTATTTTTATACATATATATTTGATACATTTTCTACGCATTCTTAAGCTGATTTCTATGTTGCAACTTGCAAATGAATATTTTTCTTAGCTTCAACTAGAGCCAATTAATCTTTTATACTTTGTTAACCTATTAAAGTTGGTAATGTTGTGTCAAGTTTGGATGAACTAGTTAACCTACTTACATGTATTCGTCAAACATGGATACATGACTAGATTGTGTCCATGTAAAAGCATAAATAACATTTTCTAGAACATACCTAAAACTAAAGAATATTCAAGTTGTTTTACATACACGAACAAACTTTCTCACACCTGTCCCATATAAAATTTAGAAGTAATAGCAGTTTCCGTCTTTGCATCTATTTGTGGTGACACTTTTATCTTTAACAAGTCTTACACTAAACCTACATATGTAGCATACTAACATCTTAGAACCAAAAAATTACTTACTTGATTGTAATATTTTGACTTGCATTTGTCATTCAGGAGGTTCTATAATCAGAAGGCAGCACAACGCTATCGAGAAAAAAAGAAAACACGTGTAAATGAACTTGAAGCAATGGTTTGTCCTCAACACTTCTTTATTTACCAACGAATTACTATTTTATTGTGGTATATACTTTTCTAAAAATGAGAATGCGTAATATAGGAGAAGCTTTTCAATGAAGTGAAGCCTTTGTTATGCAATATACTTATAGCAGATACAGATAGTGGAAGCTTAACATACGCGGTAAGTTGTTAGAATTAAAACATTTTCTTATAATTCTTGCATTTGGTGCCGATTGTTTAATTATTGTTTAAATATTGTCTTATATAGTTTTCACACTTCTAGATTGTTAATACAGGTAAAAGTAGAGACCAATTCATTGATAAAACAGTTTCTAAATTGATATATAAATTTGATTACTGCTGAATTAGCTTAGGAATCACTATTGCAAGAGAGAACTAATCTAGATTATGTTTTTCTTGTGATTTGAGGTATTTAAGAAAAGAAAAAAAAACAGTTATGGATATTGCTTCATATTGTACATGTTGAGGTCCCATTTAGATTTTTGGGTTCGGATTGTTTATCTTATCTGTAATCGTCATTTTATCTTTAAACTACTCTTTGGAATCGAATTGTCAGATTATTGGATGAAAGGTTTTGACATTTGAATGTATGTATGCTCATACTAGTTTTGTTCTTTTTGTCTTTCTTTCCAGGCTATATTATTACGGAAACAACTCAATGACTTGATTGCCAAGAATCAAAATGCTGCGATTGCATTTGGTGTTTTGGTGAGTCCTGGATTCAACAATACTGGTCAAATAGTAGGAGTAAAGAGGGGACGAAGCCCTTCTATGGTACCGATAGGCAGTTGTGAGCATCTACACAAAAGACAGTCAGAAATGCAACCATTCCTAAATTAGTAAACAGCTATAGCGATTATTCTATAGGTTCTGTGAATATATGAACAATAATGTACATATACATAAATGTAGTTAGCACAAAGACTTTATAGTAGTTAACAATAATTTATTTTCTACATATTTTACAGTTAGTGTGATATGCTTTTTCTAGTGGCAATATATTTTGTGGTGCGTGGTTACACTCATCTTCACTCGTCTATTGTTATATGATATTAATCTTTGAGCCAAGTGTCGAAATATCTTGTCTATTGATGCCTATATATACTCAATATTCATTGCTATGGAAAAAGAAATGGAAAGAGATTTGCTAACTAAATTTGCATAGGGTAGGCCATGCTTGGATCATAAAAAAATTAAGTAGTTCTTTGGGCTCTCACACGCGAAGCTTTAGCGAGTCCAACCTGGTTAGTTTGGTTTCGATGTACGTGAGGCTCTCTCCTAATAGCCAATTGGTGGTGGTATTGATTTTTGAAGGAATATTTGCTAGTGTGACATTTTTAAAATGATTGTAAAAGTAATGAATTCATATTGTGGAAGGAAGATTTGTTGTAATGATTGTGGATTAAAGATTGTGCAGTTCAGTTTCCATACTCATTTTTTTATCTTCCCTTTCACGCTTTTACATCCCCCCCCCCCCAAATTGTTATTCCTAATTAACACAATAATTTTCTAATTAATCTTTTATGCACCTGTTGTGGTTAGAATTGTACATTCTACAATTTCTACGTAACTCGAGCTGTTTACTTATCATCATCCAAGCCTTTTCCAATCAAAATAATAAGATTGGCTATTTATAACGGAAAGAACAGTCTATGAAGATTGCATCAACTATGTTATTGTTAAAGTATTCGAACTATTATTAGGCCATTGATTTAGAAGGTCAATTGAGAGATAGGTAGACCTTTCCTGGTTTTAATGTTGAAACGACCAAAAAATAATGATGAAATAGAACCTTTACCCCGAAAGTAAGAAAAAGAAAGCATGGCAGATAATTTGTTAAAGATTTGAAAGATATAAAGAATATACCTGAATTAAGAGCTAACAAATACCAATAACCCTTCCTAGCTAAGGCTTGAAATTTTCTTTGGTTTGGCCCACATGATTCAAGTTCTGACCTAATAACTAACGCAAAAAAATCACCTGTCCATATCAATCAAAGTTGTTCTTTGCTTCCTCCCTACATTAACCGGTAATATGAATTACGATTTAGATGATCCAATCAAAGTATCACATAAGAAATAAAATTTGCTCAACAAGCACAAAGAAAACTTCTTTAAATAAGACATTATTAGCACTTAAATATAGTCGTCAGTGCAGTCCACTGCTCAGGCGTGATCCAACCTTGGATTGGTTGTCCTAAAGCATCACGATCATTCTGGTCGCGGATCGCATCTGGCGGCGACGACATGAAAGATATGCTCGATCAGCTCAACCCGATGTGGCGGATAGAAATACATTTTCTACAAGAAGTAATGTAGTAAGTTATATAAAAAAAGACCAAATTAGGATTGATATTAAAATTAAATTTACTTTTACCTTGAAGTGCGCAAACCAGAATGCCTTCCTCTCGTCCAAGGCATCCGAGTAGTTGATCTAAGGTCCACCATAGTTTAACCTTAAAAAATGCACCAATGATATATGTATCGTGAGGGACGATATCTATACATAGATAATTATATTAAAAAAAAGTGAATATATATTTATACATGCGTAAGAAAACTAAAACTAATTAATTTACTTTGTTGGTCCGTCGACCTAAATCTTAATCATCGTCTCGTCCGGAGGAGCACACGGAGGATCGCTCTAAAACATAAAGAACGGAGGCGCATTCGGCTAGGCCTCATCCATCTGCTCCTCGCTCTACATGGTACCGTCAGCAGGAGGAACGGTGGAGGGAGGAGTAGTCTCAGGCCTGGAAATGCTCGTCCCAGAGTACTGCCAGGAGGAGATGTAAGTGGTAAAAAGAGTGGAGTACTCGGAGACGAGGGTCCGGACCCAGTACATATCCCGAAGGAGAACTGCCGATCGGAGTGGCACATCGTTTAGATACTCTACCTCTACCTCTGGACTGACCGAACGATCCTCGACATCCTGCCATACCTGAATTTTGATAAACAAAATGAAAGTCAAGGAAATGGTTAAGTAAGATAATATATCCAGAAAGATAATACATCCACAGCTAAAATGCAATAATATCACAAAACAATACTCAATTAAATGATAAGTAAGATAAGCACAATATGATATATAGAGAAGAAAATCCAATTTTTTAAGTTATAAACAAGTCTAAATAATAACCATAAGTCTAATTCAGAAAGATAATACATCCAAGAAGTCTAATCCAGAAAGATAATACAATAATAAGTCTATAAGATACAAATCCGGGAAAAAGATCTATCATGCTTGTCTACGCTGGGGCAAAAACTAGTCCCTCAGCCACTCCGCATAGGCAGCATCTAGGTGATCAATCTCCTCTATAGGTGCTGGATGACTGGAACTCTCCCTCTAAGCTGGTGCCTGCCCAACTAGAACTCCTCGAGTATGAATAGTAGGAGGTACCACTTCCTCCTTACCAGTAGGAGATATCACTTCCTCCTTAACAGCCAATTCCTTCTTAATAGTAGGAGGTACCACTTTCTCTATAGGTGCCACTTCCTCATTAACAATAGGAGGTACCACTTCCTCCTTAACAGCAGGAGGTGGCTCTCTCAAGCGACGTGCTCGGGTCATGGGAGCCATCTGGTAAGATAGATGAAAACAAAGAATATAATTAATAACAAATAGAAATATATGTATCCATATATTTGTCTTGATACATCATTTGGAAGGTACATGTTATATGTAGTTTTATATTTTATATTCCACAGATAAAATATAGTACATGTCAAAAGTCTAAATAGATGTTACATTCCACAGTAAAAATTTAGCACAAGTCAGAAGACTAAATGGATTTTATTTTATTTTCAATCCTTTTCTGAAAATTTATCTTCTTCGTTTTCCTCGTCCTCCTCTTCCTCTTCCTCTTCCTCCTCTTCCTCATTGTCACTTTCATCTACTTCATCTTTCTCTTCGGATAATTCTACCTCTTCTATACGATTAGACGTATAATGAAAAACTTTCGTTGAGTCCACATCTACAATATTTGTTATAAGCGGTAGCTCATCCATCTGATAAGCTATTTCGTCAACGTCAAAGGTATTTCTAGATTTGGTCTTGCATACTGCCCACTAGTCCGACCTCGTTGTTCCCCGTTTTGGATTAGTTATGATGTACATGAGCTGAGCCTGACTTGATAGGACAAATGGTTCGTAGCCTTGATATCGACGTCGGTAGTTTATATCCACAAGACCATGCTTGACTATTTTCCAACCTTGATCTTGGATCGGATCAAACCAATCATACTTGAATAACACGATCTTAGTAGGCTCTATTCCATAATTATATGTTAACTCCACAATCTCCCATGAGACACCATAGAAATCATTGCATGTATCAAAATCTTTGTAGTTCGAAGATTTGATACTGTTTTTCGTGGAATCAAGATCTAGGAAGTTGTCTCCGATCGGGGCAGTTGTTGAGTTGAACCTAAACCCATTTACACAATATCTTGGCCAGATTTTGACGGCATAAATTGGCCCCTTAGCTAGAGTTCTAATAGATTCATGCTCAAGTGTTGTGTCTGGACGATCGACCTAAATACCACAAGATAAGAAATTAAGTTCAATGTTCCATTAATTATTATGTAAAGTGTATATACAAAAAGTAATTACCGAGCTCCTTACATATGCACTCAACCAAGAAGGAAAATTACATCTTATTTCCTGTTCTACTTCATCATCTGTTATGTATGGTCTATTCGACCTCACCTCAACATTAAATATGCTAAAAAATAACAAAACATCGCCCAATTAGTGTAGTAATAATAATAGCGTATATTATTACATTAAGATGACGTGAACGTGGACGTATTGATTACTTACCCCTCGAGCTTCTCCACTTCATTCTCGTCGTAGTTGGGTAATATATACAACTGAACAGCCCTTAGCTCGTTGTTATTCAAAAATCTCTTCTTCATTTTTTTGAAGTCTTTTCAAATGTACGAATACTTATAATATTGCATTATTAGATTTTCGGTACCCGTTGTTGTTTCTCGGGGTTCTCATTTGATTAGTAGCAACATGAGGCTTGAAATACATGAAAAAAAGTTTCTATTTTTTTCGAGAACATATGCTTCACAAATAGAACCCTCGACCCGTGCCTTATTTTTTACCTCTCTTTTGGTGGTACAAATATTGCTCTAACGGATACATCCACTGATAACCTATAGGTCCACCAACACAGGTCTCATAGGAAAGATAAATTGGTAAATATTCTATAGAGTCGAAGAATCCAGGATGGAACACCCTCTCGAGCTTGCATAGTATTATCATAATGTCCTTCTCCTGCTTTTCTAGACAATCGACGAGCAACTTAGTAGAACAAAGACCTCTAAAGAATATGCTAAGCTCTGTCAATGGATCATAAACTACCTGTGGTAATAATTTCCAAAATATAATCAAAATTAACCTCTCCATGAATATGTGACAGTCGTGGCTCTTTATACCCGTCAGTTTTTTCTCCTTCGGGTCGACACATCTTCTCAGATTCGACACGTACCCGTCTGAAAATTTAAACCCCTGAATCCACCTACAATGTCTTCTTTTATCCTCCTTGTCCAATGAGAAAATTTTCTTAGACTGCTTATACTTCTCATTCCCTTCCTCTATCAAATACAATGCAGGGCGCGTTTCTGTATATTTCTTCGTCCAACCTGGCCTTGGGATTGTCTTTCGTCTTTCCCTTTACTTCCATCACATTTTTAATTATGTTGTCAAATACATTCTTCTCGATATGTATGACATCAAGGTTATGTCTGATCATATTGGTGCTTCAATATGGCAGGTCCTAGAATATGCTCATCTTTGTCCAGTTATGAGTGCGACCAAATCTATCACACTTGTATCTCTTAGTAGGCTCTTCGATAGCACTTGGTAAATCTTTTACCTCTTTCCATATCGTGTCTCCGAGCAACCTTGGCGGTGGAATTGCCTTCTCTACAACCCTAGCACAAAAAGCATTCCTTTTCCTCTGGAATGGATGATCCGACGGGAGAAATTATCGATGACAATCGAAGAAATACAGTTTTTCTCCGTGTTTCAAACGAAAAGCCTGTGTGGTCCATGCAATACGGACATAAGAGACGACTATGAGTGCTCCATCCTGATAATATGTCATAACCAAGAAAGTCATTGATGGTCCACATAAGTGAAACCCTCATATAAAAATTCTACTTTTTGGAAACATCATCATGTGTTGGTACCTACTTTCCATAGCTGATTCAACTCTTTTATCAACGGCTACAAGTATACATCGATGTTCCTCTTCAAATTGTTCGGACCCGGGATGATGATGGTTAAGAATATATATGGAGTCTTCATGCACATCCAAGGTGGTAGGTTGTACGGGTGACGATCACAGGCCAACACAAATACTGAAAGCCCGAAAGTCTAAATAGGGTAAAACCGTCGGAGGAGAGCCCAAATCTTACATTACGCGAATCCGAAGCAAAATTAGGATACTCTCGATCTAAGTGCTTCCATGTTTCTCCATCGGATGAGTGGTCCAACACTCATTCAATCTGTACTCGACTATGCTAACTCATATTTTTGGAAGTCTCCTTTACAATAAATAACCTCTGCAAGTGCAGCATCAAAATAAAGTAGTGCATCGAATCGATCGACTTCCTTGCACAGACAGGACTTACTGTACCAGTTGTATTTTAGCGATCAACACCATAAAAAATGCACACGTCTTCATCCTTGTTGTCTTTGTAGTACAACATACACTCGTTGTGACATGCATCAATTTTTTTGTATCCTATACAGAGCGATCTCACCATCCTCTTAGACCGGTATAAGTCTTTAGGTAACTTAGCACCCGCCGGCAAGATCTCTATAATCAACTCCGTCAGTTGGTTGTAGCTTTCACGACCTGCACCCAAAAATTGGGCATGAGTCGTGGGTACATCCAGCCTACACCGCAACATCGGTGGTAGAACACTGTCTAGGTCAAAATAGCTATTTATCAATATTATCATAACCTGTCAACATATCTAAACTCTAAACGGAGGACAATAAATACATTATCAACTCGTAATATACTCAATCACAATAACTATAAGGAAGGTAAATAGCACGATAAAGATGTAAAAAATACGAGAGGAAAAATAATATATAACTCAAATAAGTCAGAGTCTTGCTATCTCAACACAATATAAGTCTCAACATAAAATACAAATCAAGTCTCAAAGTCTGGAACAATCAAATACATAATATCACGCCCCAGATCTAGAATACTGGAGAGCGGAGGAATGACTCAGCCAACCAATCCTTGCAAAAATACCGAACCAAACCTCAATGTGTTAAGGTCGTCTAGAGACAAGGGGGTGCATACTACAATCAAGTCTTCTAGGGTCAATAATTTATATATCTCAATCATTCAAACAAGTAGCAATAACATAGAATATTTCAGAATAAGCAATAAGACGTCCCCAATGCCGCATCAGAATATTTTAGAGATCTAGCAATACAAATGATATGCCAGATACACCATCAAAAGTATACATGACAATGAGTCAGCAAAAGTCTGATATATTACAGTCATGTAGGGAACTAGTATCCAGATTATCGGGTTAACAGGTGCCGGTTGGATAAACGCCCAAAAGATTATTGTTTACAAAAGACGAGCAGGGAATAAAGGAACCCACTCGTGACCCTCAGCAGCCATTCTTCTGGTGCGTGCCATCAGTGAGGGTGAGATAAGCTTGATCCTTAAGTGTTGACTCTAAACCTGGCCATGCAAAACCAGTAGGGTCAGACACCAAATAGGAAGTACCACAAAGGAAGCATAAAATGAAGAAACAAAAATCAGTTCTACAACATGAGATGCTTAAACCAATAAGCAATGGCATATGTCCCATCTATGACATGACACAACACCCCTTCACCGAACAAGGATATGAAGTTCCACATCATATCAAGATAGAATACGTTCCTTGATTATGGTCAAGCTAGAATAACTCTGCGTTGTAGTTTTAGTCCACAGGCTATCGTAACATAATAGTGCAACCCAACAACCAAACAAGGATATGAGTTAAACTATCATGCCACAACAACCTATGTCCCTAATTCCCCTCAACATAAGGCACAATACAACGCAACGCAACTCAACCTAGTGATAACAAGTAGCTTCGATCAGTGTCCCGTTGTAACATAACAATGCAACTCAACAACCAAACAAGAACATGAGTTGAACTTTCATGCTGCAACGGTCCACTTCTCTAACTAAAATAGATTTAACGGCCAAACATGTGTTACAGATTAATATGTGATCTCTGGGTTATCCAGTAATATAATATATAAGTATCCTCAGATCGTACCATAATCGAGCAGGGCTGGATGAACCAATAATATACAAGCAAGAATATATGATGCACCAGTCCCTTGCAAGGGCCCTGGGCTAATTAATGATCAGTAGCAGTTCCAGGATTTTTATAGGAAAGATACTGGCTCGGCTTATAATTAAGTCAAATATTGTAATCCACTAGTGCAGATGATATACAATATCCGTAGTGGCCAACCTTTACTCTCAGCTAACTTAGGGTGGTTCGACATGCACGATCTCGAGATATCGTACCCTCCCAATGCTTTACAAATTAAGTTGCCTAGTTAACCCTAGGTGATTTGGAATCTCATCCAAGGTCACATGAATATTCCTTCCTAAATGTCATACTTTAAGTACAGGCACTCTTGATACGAATTCACATTGTCACTTAAAAGTTAAACCTGGATTCACCCAAGTGTGATGCAACAATCAGTACTATCTAGCCACGGCTAAAGTCACTATCCAACTACCAGATCTGTGCAAGAAAATAATTACATATATCACCTAGCAAGTGTATGTGGTACGACATCTTACCATAAACCAAGTAGTACTCTTGGTGTGATCAAATGTATCAGTACGGATACAATAGTCAGGGCAGGAACGAGTTCTAGTATCAAGGTTGTGGTCAAGTTATCAAGTAGCAATATATTCCGGATAGGACAGTCAAATAATGGTCATATTAATTTGTCACTTTATTATATTGATAGATAAAATAAGAGTAGTACGATGACCCCCCTCGAGATCAGATCCACAATCCTTAAATAAAATAAGGACAGGGATTGTAGACCCTCCGTAGAGTTGAACTACGCCCCTTATTCTGTCCAACGTATAATAAGGTGATCCAGGAAAATTAGCCTAATTAGCAAGTAAGTACATGTAGGGACATATCTACAGGGCTCATTCCAGGTACTTAGTCATTTAGCACATGGTCACATCTGGGTCATACAAGTCATTTCTAAGTTTAACACATAGCATCATAATCGTTCAATCAATATCAACATTAAACCAAGTGTCCTAAGTATGCAAGAAATAATAGGCGCATAGGAGCAAAGGCGCATAGCAAGGTGCTGCATAACGTCGAGGCCGCATAGGATCAAGGCCGCATAAGGTCAAGGCCATATAGATAGAGTAAAGTCCATTCTTTGGGAAATGTGTGATGTGACAAACAATAAATGCAAGTCAAGTTAAATCAAGTCAGAAAAGTGACTGATGTGACATACGATAAAAGTGTCAAAAGAAAAGGCAAATTATGAAAAGTCGTGCTAAGTCATTCAGAAGTTATGCGTCTAGAAGGAGAGGGACGCATAGCTCCTGGCCGCATAGCCAATGAGGCCACATACTCCTCTTGGCCACATACACACTTGGCCGCATGAAATTTTTTTGGACTTAGTAAAATTTTATTCGTTCAAGTTCATGCATTTGGCCAAGGGCGCATGTGCAAATTCATTCATGCATCCAATAGGGTTAGCCGTATGCTGACTTAAGATAAGAATTCCAGGCCGTATAGCACTTCATGCCGCATAGCACTCCTTCGTCTCCACTAATCAGCAGCTTTTCGGCCATGGCCAAAAGCTCAAAAATGAGATTTTGTTTCTTCTATAAAAACCTCAAATGATGCCCAAATCTAGCAAAGTAAAGTTCTAAACTACTCCAAATCAAGTGCTCATTAAAATAGAGTAACAAGTTTTTAAAAATATTGAGTTTTAACAGATCAAAACCCAAGAATACTCAAGAAGACAAAAAAAAACCTAAAACTTAAAACTTAGATCTACACTAGTCTATCCACCAAATCCAAAAATACCAAGTTATAAATGCTTGGAAAATCATATAAGGAACATAATTGAACAAAAATATAAATATTTTCTCTATTTCTTACAAGATATACTTGCCTATGGAGGGGGGAGAAAAACCTGAGAAGGAGAATGGAAGAGGAAAAATGAGAGGAGAGAGAGTGAAGTTGGGTTATATATGGAGGATTTGAGGTTTGGACCATGGATTCAACTCACGATAAAACCAAACAAATCAAATAAACCAAGAGACAAGTGAACCAAAGAATGGGTTTAGTCTCTCTATATCATACAACTACGTTAGCAAGAAAATAATTACGCTCCAAATACGTATATTGAGAATGGGGAGTGACATCTCTACCCACCTTAAAAAAAAATTGTCCTCGTAATTCAAACTCAAGGCTAGCTAGAAATGTCAATGCAAGCAATAACTATCTACAAGAATTCTACACATACAAACAAGAAAGTATAACAATAACACCTATAATAAAGCGAAGCAACTTCATCCCTTATGAGTGCTTGCCGATCACGTATTGAAAGAAGCGAAGGTTTGTACCTAAAATAATTTAAAAAAAATCTACGATACTTTAATAGTAGTTGTACACCCAAAAATATATTTTCTGTAAAATATTCGTAATTAATAAATATACATAAATATCTATCCATGAATTTTATATTTTTTAATTAGCTAAAAATAATAAAAATTCTTCCTTAATCTCAATAATTACATATTACCAATAATAAAAATAATAAAATTTAAATTTAAAATTAGAGAGTTTATAATCTACCTAACTTAAAAGAATTGTGTCCTCGCAATTAAGAATTAAACTACTAAGAAATTTATAAAGATATGGTAATCTATGGATAGTTCTTAGGTCATACCTGCATCGTCGAATAAGTGAGGGTAACGCTGGCATATGACATCCTCTCGCTCCCAAGTGGATTCGCCTGGGGAGTGATATTTCTAAGCTAACCGAAACAGTCTTATCGTCTGACCACATAATATTTTCTCACTAATATCAAGTATCCCAACTGGCTACTCCTCATACTTCAAGCTCGGTCCCACTAAAATCTCAGAATGATCAACTACGTGACTTGGGTCAGTCACGTACCTCCTCAGCTGGGAGACCTGGAATACATCATGCACTCCCTCTAGAGATGGGGGTAATGCAAGATGGTACGCCACCTCACCAATATGCTCCAAAATATCAAATGACCCAATGTACCTCGGGCTCAGCTTGCCTCTGCTTCCGAATCGAATTGTACCTCAAGTATGTGAGACGTAAACCCCCTGATTTTTCATGAATTTTTAAATTTGGATTTTTATAATTTTCTGGAATTTTCTGGGATTTTTCTGCAATTAAAATTAGGCTTTTATTTATTAAATAATTTTTAATTGATAATAAATAATATTAAAATATTATGAAAATAATATTTTTGGGTGTAAAATGAAAAACTGGACTTAGGGTAATTTTTTGGAATTTATTGGGCCCCAGACCTATTTTTAAAACACCTAAAAATAATTATTTATTTAATTATTTAATTGTTTAATTATTTAGTTATTTATTTTAATAAATAAACCCTAAATCCCGAGCCCGGCCCGGCCCAACCCTGGCCCACAGGCCGGCCCAGCCCGCTCGCCCTATCGGGTCGGGTTGGGTCTGCCCGCACCCGACCCGCAGTCGCCCGAACCCGCACCCCCACGATCCGTTCCCCTTCTCCCCTCTTCCCCGCGTCTCCCGGCGGAGCCGCCGCCTCCGGCCACCTCGCCGCTCGGCCCGGCCACCTCGCCCACGTCGCCGCCTCCCTCGGCCCCTCGCCTCTCCCTCTCTCCTATTTAAACCCTCGCGTCCCCCCCCTCCGGCCACCAGACCCCTCCGCCTCCGCCCACCGCTGCGTCGCCGACCGATCTCCCCTCCGCCTCAGCACCCAGCCACCGCCTCCGCCCGCACACCCTCATCCTTCTTCCCCAGCTCCGGCCTCCCCCCCCGCGAGCAGCAGCAGCCAACGACAGCGCCGCCGCGCCGCCTCCGCGCCACCAGCCGCCTGCGCGCCGCCGCGTGCCTCGCCGCCCTAGCCCCGGCCAGCCGCTCCCCACCTCAGCGCCGCCCAGCTCCGGCGAAGAAACCCTAGCCCTAGAACAGGCCGAACACAGCACTGACACTGTGTCAGAGTCTCATGTCGACACACGGATACGAAAACCCTAATTTTTTGGAGTCCTGTTCAGGTACTCGTATCTCACTCCTCGTAGCTCTGATTTTGATTCCGTCTTTTGCATTGCGAAGCCTGTATGACCCTCTCGGTGCCCGGACAAACCGCTCGGGGCATCGCGTCCTGTGGTGATGGCACACCTCGATCCAAAAACAGGAAAAACAACGCCCCGATTCACCCAAAAACTAGGTACGCCCCGCCAAACGGGACGACTTGGTCGTGCGCGGTCTTCACAGATACGTGCGCGTCGTCGATACGGACGTGCGGGATTTCACAGAAGTCGATTCGGGTGTGCGTGCACACCGAAATCAACGCGTATCCGCGGACAACGCCCCGTATCTGACATTTCTGAATCGAGCCTTAACTTTGTGTACACATGTCAGAATGAAACGAAACTTGCGCCATCGGACTCGTAGCAATACGCTGGTCCTGTGACCCAAGTTTGGTTCGATTCTGAGAACGTTGACGAAATCGCGTGTCGTGGGCCCCATAGGCCCCACTCGATGGGCAATTTTGTGATCGGCTCGTCAGAATCCAATTCTGGAAGTTCCGTTGGGTTTGTATCATCGTTCCTGACCTGTTGACACTAAGTTTGGTGAATTCGGAGACCTTTGACCCTGATACGTTTTTCGGTACAAAGCGGGCCCACATGTGGACCCCGTTTTGACCCGAAATTGCCATTTTTGCCCTTGTCTCCAAATTGGACTCAAGGACAGGCGTTTCTAGCTGATTGATATTTTCTAGATCTGATGGTGATATTTGTTTCAGCAACCGAAGTACCGCCTGCAATTCCAGCTGAAGTCAGAGCCACAATTGGAGCCGGAACCACAGGCAAGTGTACCTCGCCAAAACTTGCAGCTTTGCTACCTATTTCCTGGACTTAGTTATACATCAGTGGACAAGTGTACCTTGCCAAACCCTGCAGCTTGCTATATATTTTCTTGGCTTAATTTTGCATCAGTGGGCAAGTAGAGCTTGTCAACTCGCAGTGATTCTTGTCATAGTATTTTACTTGATTTCTTGTAGATTCATATGTGAACTTGTTTTAACTGCTTAACCTAGGAAACTTGTGACGTACTTAGTGTCCGATCATAGTCGGGTGCCAACCCCGTACGCGGTGTTGGGTACGTCATTTAGAGATGGACATTCGATACCCCTTACTCTTGGTACTTGTCCTATCAAGTACATCAGAACCCAGGACACTTGACACTATTCATGAGACAGAATCCTCTTGAGATATTTACGGTGATTCTGTATAGGATACAGGTTTATGACATGGACAGTTTATTCATAGACATTATATGACTGCTGCATTAGTTATGATCTTGCGTGTCATGGACATGAGACGTGTGATTACATTGGGTGGGGAGAGACACACAGGCTACAGGCTGTTTCATATATATATATCTACTACTATTGTGAGGTCGTAGACTCTGCAGCAGAGCTAGACCCTTTACGTGTTATTACTGCTACCGGCTCCCCGACACAGAGCTTGTAGCAGTTTCAGCCTGAGTTCTAGTGATGCTCTCATCTTGCATTTATCACTTAGCTGGTTACATAGTTTACCCTGCTGTTTCATTTAATTTTTGCACTGCTTATATTTTGGCTTGTGTTATTTGTACCTTGTTATGTCCCCTGAGGACCTGGAATGGACTATGTCCCCAGGTATAGCCGAAGAGAACCATCCAGAGATACACCGTACAGGAGCACCTCCAGGTGCTGTACCAGGACCTGAGGACGAGCTCGCACCAGAGGACTTCTCCTGAGCAGTGGCTGTATATAGTCAGTTATTTATGTTTCTATTTTCAGTTCCTTTATTTTTTGTCTATTTGATTTGATGTATCAGACTTGTTCTCGAATTGTTCACCGAGACACTTTTATTAAGATTGTTAGTTTATATTATTTGCATTTATTCTGGCATTTAATCTGTGATTATCTGTTGTGGATGAGATTAGAATAACCTGGGACTTGTAATAATTGTTCTATTTCCTGTTAGACTACAGCTTAAGCATGCCCTGATGGATCCATTAAATTAGGTTGTCCATCGGTGCGTGCTGCTGGCCATTGCCACGTGTCCAGTCCCTCGATATTTTGGGACTGGGGCGTGACATGGTTTTTGTGGTGGCCCATGCAGGTCAACGATTAAAATTGTTCGGTTTCAACTCAGGGACCGAACAGGCCTGCAATAAGATAGGATAAGTTTTAGGATCTCATCCACTTGCTTGAATCGTTCTTGATATCTATTCCAATTAATTTATTGACTTGCATCCTGCCTTGATTCCTGTGCGCCTCTTATCGTTTATTTTGGATGCAGGGAAATGGACCCACAAGCCAGCAACGAGGCTCATGTAGAAATACCGCAAGGCGTGGTGGTTACCCACGAAGACGATGTGACACCAGTGGGTGAAGGCCAATCATCACAAGGCAGTCAAGCAAGTCAGCCTGCCTCAAGAATCCACCAAGATGACGTTCCACCCTCGACGCAGCCTACTCCACCGATGCCTTCCTTCCCACTGGGACAACCTATGGACGAACAACAAATGTTCCGCATGTTCTACGTGATGATGAAAGCCTATCAGAAGGTTCAACAAGAAGCCCAACAAAACCAAGCGGAGAACTTCATCGACAGAACTAGCCCGGAGTCACGGAGGCCAAGCAGTTCAAATGCAACTACCTTCGACGAGGACGTTCTTACTGCAGCACGACCTGTGGAGTGCACCACAAGGATCGAGTCCAGCCAGAAGCGGCCGTATGCGTCAGCACCAGACCAAGCACAACAGGAAAGAGCTGCAAAGCGACCACAGATAAATTCACTACCAAGAGCAGCATCAGGAGCCTCATTCCTTCCTACTTGTTACCACTGTGGCAAGGTAGGCCACCTCGCTAAAGAATGCCGACGCAGACTGGGACAATGTTTATCTTGCGGATCCAAGAAGCATTCGGTAAGGGATTGCCCAGAACGTCGAGAGAAAGCAGTGGTGATTCACCAACCAGCCACATCAACACCAGCCGGAGCACCAAAGGAAGAAACTTCAAAGAAGCCTCACGTGCACCAGCCACCCGAAGCATCTCTGCAAGTACTGCCTACCTGTCAACATTGTCACAAGCAAGGCCACATTAAGAGCGGGTGCAGACGTAAGTTAGGATTATGCTTAATTTGCGGAACTAATCAACACTTGGCCAAGGATTGTCCCCAGCATCGAGAGAAAGCATTGACGAATCTTCAACCCGCCACATCAGCACCAGCTGGAGCACCACAGGCAGGAATTGCAAGGAAGTCTCACATACTCCAGCCACCAGAAGCATCTCCATAGGCAATACCTGTCTGTCCATATTGTCGCAAGCGAGGCCACACTGAGGACGAGTGCAGACGAAAGAAAAGATTATGCATAGCTTGCGGATCCAGTCAGCATTTATTAAAGGAATGTCTCGAACGTCGAGAACAAGCGTTACCAGCACCAAGGTCAGCCTCTCCAGCATTGGAAGCATCGCAAACGGAAGTTCAAGAAGTCCTACCACCAGCCCCAGGAGGATATCTGCCGAGGCCACCCTTGGTATCCCAGGCAACACTCTTCCAGCAAGCCCAACAGCAGAGGGCACCACCTCAAGGACACGGACAAGTTCCAGCGAAGACCGTGGAGAACGCACAGACTCGTGGAGTAGCCGATGCGCGTAAGTGATTCGTAGTTATCCGTTTCTAGTCTTGTTTTAGCTCGTGCCCGTTGGTTCGTGACCTCAGCCCCAACCTAGTAATTTGCAACTTGTTAATAATAACCTAGATTTCTAAAAGTTGTAATTTTCTTGCTTTAACTAGATTTTTCTGGAAAGTGCATACCTTCCATTTTTAGGAAAATGGTATTACCCTAAGTATCTTGTGATGTATTTCGTCCGTGTCATCTCTGTTGACCGGTTATTCTTTGATTACGAGGACGCAATCCTCTTAAGGGGGGTAGATTGTAAACCCCCTGATTTTTCAAGAATTTTTAAATTTGGATTTTTCATAATTTTCTGGAATTTTCTGGGATTTTTCTGCAATTAAAATCAGGCTTTTATTTATTAAATGATTTTTAATTGATAATAAATAATAATAAAATATTATAAAAATAATATTTTTTGGTATAAAATGAAAAACTGGACTTAGGATAATTTTTTGAAATTTATTGGGCCCCGGACCTATTTTTAAAACACCTAAAAATAATTATTTATTTAATTATTTAATTATTTAGTTATTTATTTTAATAAATAAACCCTAAATCCCGAGCCCGGCCCGGCCCGGCCCAACCCTGGCCCACAGGCCGGCCCAGCCCGCTCGCCCTATTGGGTCGGGACGGGTCGGGTCTGCCCGCACCCGACCCGCCGCCGCCCGAACCCGCACCCCCACGACCCGTTCCCCTTCTCCTCTCTTCCCCGCGTCTCCCGACGGAGCCGCCGCCTCTGGCCACCTCGCCGCTCGGCCCGGCCACCTCGCCCACGTCGCCGCCTCCCTCGGCCCCTCGCCTCTCCCTCTCTCCTATTTAAACCCTCGCGTCCCCCCCTCGGGCCACCAGACCCCTCCGCCTCCACCCACCGCTGCGTCGCCGGCCGATCTCCCCTCCGCCTCAGCACCCAGCCACCGCCTCCTCCCGCACAGCCTCCTCCTTCTTCCCCAGCTCCGGCCTCCCCCCCCCCGCGAGCAGCAGCAGCCAACGACAGCGCCGCCGCGCCGCCTCCGCGCCACCAGCCGTCTGCGCGCCGCCGCGTGCCTCACCGCCCTAGCCCCGGCCAGCCGCTCCCCGCCTCAGCGCCTCCCAGCTCCGGCGAGGAAACCCTAGCCCTAGAACAGGCCGGACACAGCACTGACACTGTGTCAGAGTCTCGTGTCGACACACGGACATATCTCACTCCTCGTAGCTCTGATTTCGATTCCGTCTTTTGCATCGCGAAGCCTGTATGACCCTCTCGGTGCCGGACAAACCGCTCGGGGCATCGCGTCCTATGGTGATCGTACACCTCGATCCAAAAATAGGAAAAACAACGCCCCGATTCACCCCGGAACTGGGTACGCCTCGCCAAACGGGACGACTTGGTCGCGCGCGGTCTTCACAGATACGTGTGCGTCGTCGATACGGACGTGCGAGATTTCGCAGAAGTCGATTCGGGTGTGCGTGCACACCGGAATCAACGCGTATCCGCGGACAACGTCCCGTATCCGACTTTTCTGAATTGAGCCCTAACTTTGTGTATACACGTCGGAATGAAATAAAACTTGCGCCATCGGACTCGTAGCAATACGCTGGTCCTGTGACCCAAGTTTGGTTCAATTCTGAGAACGTTGACGAAATCGCGTGTCGTGGGCCCCATAGGCCCCACTCGACGGGCGATTTTGTGATCGGCTCGTCGGAATCCAATTCTGGAAGTTCCGTTGGGTTCGTATCATCGTTCCTGACCTGTTGACACTAAGTTTGGTGAATTCGGAAACCTTTGACCCTGACACATTTTTTGGTGCAAACGGGCCCACATGTGGACCCCGTTTTGACCCAAAATTACCATTTTTGCCCTTGTCTCCAAATTAGACTCAAGGACAGGCGTTTCTAGCTGATTTATATTTTCTGGATCTGATGGTGATGTTTGTTTCAGCAACCGGAGTACCGCCTGCAATTCCAGCTGAAGTCAGAGCCACAATTGGAGCCGGAACCACATGCAAGTGTACCTCGCCAAAACTTGCAGCTTTGCTACCTATTTCCTGGACTTAGTTATACATCAGTGGGCGAGTGTACCTTGCCAAACCCTGCAGCTTGCTATATATTTTCTTGGCTTAATTTTGCATCAGTGGGCAAGTAGAGCTTGTCAACTCGCAGTGATTCTTGTCATAGTATTTTACTTGATTTCTTGTAGATTCATATGTGAACTTTTTTTAACTGCTTAACCTAGGAAACGTGTGACGTACTTAGTATCCGATCATAGTCGGGTGCCAACCCCGTACGCGGTGTTGGGTACGTCATTTAGAGATGGATATTCGATACCCTTACTCTTGGTACTTGTCCTATCAAGTACATCAGAACCCAGGACACTTGACACTATTCACGGTGATTCTGTATAGGATACAGGTTTATGACATGGACAGTTTATTCATAGACATTATATGACTGCTGCATTGGTTATGATCTTGCGTGTCATGGACATGAGACGTGTGATTACATTGGGTGGGGAGAGACACACAGGCTACAGGCTATTTCATATATATATCTACTACTATTGTGAGGTCGTAGACTCTGCAGCAGAGCTAGACCCTTTACGTGTTATTACTGCTACCGGCTCCCCGACACAGATCTTGTAGCAGTTTCAGCCTGAGTTCTAGTGATGCTCTCATCTTGCATTTATCACTTAGCTGGTTACATAGTTTACCCTGCTGTTTCATTTAATTTCTGCACTGCTTATATTTTGGCTTGTGTTATCTGTACCTTGTTATGTCCCCTGAGGACCTGGAATGGACTATGTCCCCAGGTATAGCCGAAGAGAACCATCCAGAGATACACCGTACAGGAGCACTTCCAGGTGCTGTACCAGGACCTGAGGACGAGCTCGCACCAGAGGACTTCTCCTGAGCAGTGGCTGTATATAGTCAGTTATTTCTGTTTCTATTTTCAGTTCCTTTATTTCCTGTCTATTTGATTTGATGTATCAGACTTGTTCTCGGATTATTCACCGAGACACTTTTATTGAGATTGTTAGTTTATATTATTTGTATTTATTCTGGCATTTAATCTGTGATTATCTGTTGTGGATGAGATTAGAATAACCTGGGACTTGTAATAATTGTTCTATTTCCTGTTAGACTATAGCTTAAGCATGCCCTGATGGATCCATTAAATTGGGTTGTCCATCGGTGCGTCTGCTGGCCATTGCCACGTGTCCAGTCCCTCGATATTTTGGGACTGGGGCGTGACAGAGATCCTCAAGAACACATGTTCACCTTCCTTGAACTCCAAAGGTCGGTGGTGTGTGTCAGCTCATTGCTTTTGTCTGTCCTGAGATGAACGAAGATGACTCTGAATTTGCTTCACCTTCTCAACTGTCTGCATCACTAACTCTGGACAAAGTATCTGACGCTCGCTAACGTCACTCCAATATATCGGTGACCTGCTGCCATCTGGATGCTCGCCTGGTAGCTGTTATCGTAAGAGAACTCCACCAAGTGCAAATGGTCTTTCCAAGATGTCACTACCACATTCCAGAATAGGGGTATTTTCGTCTTTTTATTTATTTAATTTAATGTGTTAATATATTGCATGATATATATATATATATATATATATATATATATATATATATATATATATATATATATATATATATATATATATATATATATATATTATAGTGTTCTTTAGTATATGGGTTAGTGGACTGGACCTAGAAACCCACTAGTAGAACCTCTGACCAAACTATAGGGTTATGGATTTTAATTAGCATTTTTGGGATTAAATGTTGGGGATTATAATTTATTATTTTTGATTTTATTTGATTGTTGTAACTTACCGTTGCTTCGATATTTGGAGCGCTTGTCTTCCAACAAATTTTGCACCCTTGTTCTAGATGTGTCAGCCTTCTATTCTAACCTTTGTGTAACTCATAAATATGCTCTATTATGCTTTATTTTAGCCGCACAATATTCGTCATAAATATTTAATTGTATTTCCAATAAATCTAACTTTGCATCATTGTGCATTCCAATCAAAATTGGAGACACAATCTTGATTCGTTTTGTGCAACCCAAATTATGACAATATTCTATTCTGAGTCTTCTATATCCATGATAGTGTATCCCACCAAATTTTAACCCTATGTACTTCCAATTAATTTTAGAACATCATTTACACTAATTTTAATTAAATTGATGTAAGGACCCAACTTAACCCAAAGTAGATCCAACACCAAACCAAACTCCCATTTACACCCTCAAGACTCATACTAAATACCAAACACCCTTTTCATCCACTACATCACACCAAACATGGTGTTTTCCCTCATTTAATCTGAAAACCACACTTTGTGCATTTAATCTGAAAACCACACATGAAAAAACACAATTTTTCTTTATTGACCGGTCATGTGAATTTCCTCCATAATTTTGGGAGTGTGCAACACTCAACATCTTCCCCTCATCAATCTTAGCCATCCATTTTTAAAACAATACAATCCTAGCCCTCCAAATTTTTATATGTAGAAAGAAACCCAATCCCAAGGAGGGGTTGACCAGCCAAACTTCCTAGGCCAACATCAAACCCTATTCCTCTACATATATATACAATTTTCTCCATAATTTTCATCACCTCCACCTACATCAAACCCTAAAACAACCCAAACGCCATCACCATCTTCATCTCCTCCATCCCCGCAGCAGCCAACCCGACCGCTGAACCCGTCGACGTTATGCCGGCCATACACCGCCGAGCAACCCCGCTGTCAACAGCAGCCGACTGCAACTCGGCCAACCCAGACCTGCCCACCGCCTCCTTCCTCCATCATCATCATCATCATCATCATCATCATCATCTCATCGAACGACCACGAGCCCGACCGTCCCGTCGGATCCCCGACAACGCCACCACCGTCGAACATCTTCCCCGTCGTTCTCCTCCATCTACCCCGCTGACAACCGCCTGAACCGCGACAGTCACCTCCACCAATAACGCCGACATCACCGTTCCCATCATCGAACAGCCCGATCCCGACTCCGATCGCCTGAACTTTACTGTCACCGACGAACTCCACCCCACAGACCTCATCTCCACGTCGACCCATCACCGCCTGACGCCAACCCCGTCGAGACCAACTGCATCGCCTGACACCATCCTCGCCAGATCTCGACTCATCCCCGACCGCCACCGACTTCCCATCATCATCACCGCCACCAGCATGACTCTATCAGCCCTGACCCCGATCGTCTGAGCCTTTCTCCTTGATGACGCAGCCGAGCAGTCGACGACCCTGAACGATGCTGCGGCCATCCACCGCCGTGATAGCAGCCGTGCAGCCGAACACGACCTCCCTCGACTTCGAATACACCCTCCCTCGTTCACGTGCAGGCAGGTTCGACTTGCCCTCCTTCATGATTGTGTGTGTGTGCATGTGTGAATATTAATTAGATTTAGCGTATTGCTTCGTAATAATTTTGTTACATGTTCATTGCTAGATACTATGCAAGTAACGCTAGAAACTAGTTGTGCGTGCTTGTGTGTATAATAACTATTTGGTATATATATATATATATATATATATATATATTGTGTGGAAATTGATTACTAGTAGTAGGTATGACTGTAATATATATATGTTGTATGACCATAAGTGTTAACTGTGGATATCCCATATAATTGCATATGACCATAAGTGTTAACTATGGGTATCCCGTATATTTGCATATGACCATGTGACCCTGAATATTTTTGAGTTGGTTGCCTTGTGTACACTGCCGTACTGGCTAGACATGTGTTAGTGAGTTGATTGTCTGATTTTGCACAGCATTTGAAGACGTGACACCCATGCAGTTAGACGCACATTCGACCCTGCTAGTTGACCAGTGTCACCCCTAGCGTAGTCTCTGAGTTTAGTATATTTATGGTTGTATGTGTGCTAGTGTAACGACTGATGTTATGATATTGTATTATATTATATATATATAGGACTATTGGATTGTTCAGACAAGACTTCGAAAACAGGACATTGGTATTGCCAGTAGAGGACCACAGGCGAGTATATTCTCTGACAGTTTTTATTATATTGATCATCTCTATGATTCTAGTTGTATAGCGTACATGATTCTGACACTATAGATACACGAGTTAGCATCATCGAGACCTGTTACGATGAGTCATGATTGGAATCCATCGTGCTAGCTGGGGACGGGAAAATATTAGTAGATTATGTTATCATACCCCACTCTATATGCATCATAGCTCACCCCACACCTCACGTCGGGTCTAGCCTGACCATTACATGCCTCATAGCCTGTTATGTATGATTAGCCTGACTATTACTCACATCATAGCTAACCGGATGGTTAGCTTAACCTTACATGAATTATAGCTAATCATATGTAATAAGCTTGATCTATCCCAAGCCGATCACATGATAGACTAATGTTTCACACACTTAGCTAGATATTCTATACATGTATTTCCAGTTTATTATTCTAGCATTCACTTATATTCTAGTTCATTGTTCTAGCATGCACTTGTATTTCTGTTCATTGCTAGTTGTACCATTGATGATGATATGTGTTCCAGCATTTCTTATTCCAGTATTTTATTATCTCCAGTATTCTTATTTCTATTATTTATATCCATCTTGTATTTCTTTACACTGCGTTATAGTTTTTGTCAATATACATGGAACTGTTGTTAGTGCTTGTACTTCGCTCCAATCCTAACTGGATATTTTTCGAAAGGATCTTGAGGACTTCTGTCCCACACATTATGGACCAGGTATAGATGCAGACTTCATACCAGAGAGCTTAGAAGAGTCATTTCCTTTAGAGGAGACACTACCTGCAGATATTTAGACAGTTATTATTTTATGCATTTTGAGTTTATGTTTAGACTTATGTTGAGTTTATTTTGAGACTTGTGGAGACTATTTATGATGGACAGCTAGACTATAGTTTATCTCTATTTGAGACATTATGTTGACTTATGTCATTACTTCTTATCTTTTATCGTGTCATTTATTTCTTATAGTTATTGTGATTGAGTATACATTATGATCTGTTGAGAGATGTATATTTTATTGTCCTCCTTATGGAGTTGATATTATTGACAGGTTGTGAGTTATTTTTAGTATTATTGAGACCTAGACAGCGTTCTACCGCTGATGCTGTGGCGTAGGCTGGACGTACCCACGACTCATGCCCAAATTTCGGGTACGGGTCGTGACACAAGACCCTCCGAAGTCTAACATACATAATCTCATCATATCCTCTAGGATATGAATCATGCGCTCTGACTGACCTCTTTCTTTTACTTTTTGATTAAAAGCTTTGGAAATACGTGGTTGATATAACTCAATATGTTGTTGAGCATGTAAACGCTTTTCATCCAATGCTTCTAACTCTTGAAGTCTCAAATGATCGTTGTTCTCCATTGTTAGCTCATTAGTAATGGCTATCCTGAGAGAGCAGATTTGGATTTCGAGTGGAAGAACTGCTTCACATCATAGACCAAGAAAAATAGTGTACAACCAGTTAAAGTTTGGACCGTCATGTGATAAGCCCATAAGCATTCTCCAAGCTTCTCATTCCAATCGCACTTGTTAGATGAGACAAACATCTTAAGTAGCTTGATTATGGATTTATTGAAGGCCTCTTCTAAGCCGTTGGCTGCCGGATTATAGGCCGTAGAAGCCACATTCTGGATTCGATTCTTATCACAAAATTGATAGAACGCGTGACTAAAAAAATGCGTTCCATTGTCGTGTATTATCCTTCGGGGAATACCGAAACGATAAGTCACATAGTGTTTAACAAAGTTAATCACGTTGGATGTCTTCACCTCGATGAGTGGAACTGTCTCTGACCATTTGGAGAAACAGTCCGTTATTGCAAGTATGAACCGATGTCCTATGGAAGAAGGTGGCCTTATAGGGCCAATATGTCCATCCTTCATTCTTCAAAAGGCCAGGATGCAGCCATAGGATGTAAGAATTCTGATGGCTGGTGTATAAAGTCAGCATGGATCTGACATGCTCTATATTTACAAGCCTAATCTACTACATCCGTCACCATGGTGGGCCAGTAATAACCTATCCTCCTGAGACGATTATGTAATTTAAGACCTGGCTGATCTGCTCCATAGATGTCGTCGTAGGCTTCGCAAAGTGATTGTCTTACTTCAATGTTAGAGAGACAACGCAATAGCAGCCTATCGTATGAACGACGATATAATGTCTTGGATGAGGCATCGTAATAGAATCGGAGGAAACATCTTTTAATAGAAGTAGCTTCTTTTAGATCTTCTAGAAGGATTCCATAAGAAGCATAGTCTATGAAATGGTTTCTCCAATCTTTACCAATGGAGGTTGACTTTATGACATAGCTCCATTCAATGTGCAAGTTATCCTTGACACAGAACCACTCTTGACTCGTCAATGTGATCGAATTTTGTTTTTTCAGAGGAATGGCCAACGATACTCTAAACCGTCAAGAGCATCTGCTTCCATATTTTGTAATCGAGATATATGCTCGATGAATAAATCTTTGAAGATAAGAGCTAATTCAATTGCTACTTGATGATAAGGGACGAGGTCTTCATGCCAAACCTCATACTCTCCCTAATTTGATTGACTATTAGCTTAGAATCTCCGTAGGCTTCAAGATACTCTCTGTCCAATTGTTTGGCTAATTGGAGGCCAATGAGTAAAGCATTGTATTCTGCCACATTATTAGAACATAGTTCAATAAGAGAATATGCACGATGAATGAGTAGTTTCTCAGGAGATATTAGGACTATTTCTGCTCCGGCTATGATGTTGCCTTTGGGTCCTATTCTTGATGCTCCATCGAAGAACAGCTGTCAGGTGTCATCTCCTATTGGTTAGTGCTTGACCCTTCACTGCTTTTTGTGGAACATATATCGTGCCATAAGGTGATAACAACATTGTCCATGTAGCCAGTCAAGAATTGAGCGTGCTCAGTTTGGTCATCAATACCCGAAAAGGATTCACTTTGGATATGACATGAATAGTTTGACATGTCACATAATTTTGTGTCTTTTTAATAGTGAACATTAAAGCTAGGCATTCTTTTTCCACATGATTGTATCTATGCTAAGCAGTACCGATCATCATACGACTGAGATAGTAGATTGCTTGTTCATGGCCTTCATCACTCTTCTGTACGAGAAGAGCTCCCAGAGAATGATCCATTGCTCGAACATACAACAAAAATGGTTTTTCTATGATTGGAGGCACTAGAACTGACGGGTTTGTGAGATATCGTTTGATGTTATCGAATGCTTGGTGACATGCTTTATTCCAAACAAATGACACGTCTTTCTTCATTCATTGAGTGAAGGGTCGGCATCGTCTAAAGAGATTTGAGATAAACCTCCTGATGTATGCCAGACGACCTTGCAGTCCACGAAGTTCTTTGAGAATACGTGGAAAACACATCTCGAGAATGGCTTTGACTTTATCAGGATCAATATGGATGCCTTTGGAAGTTATTACAAATTAGAGGAATTTGCCACTGGATACTCCTAAGAAGATTTTGGTCGGGTTCATTTTGAGTTAGTGTTGGCGCATTAACTCAAACACCGTTTTCAGATCTTGAATATGGTCTTCTTTAAGACGGCTCTTAATAACGATATAATCTACGTAACATTCTATTATTTTTCATAGATGTTCACGGAAGATAGTGCTCATGGATTATTGATACGTTGCTCCTGCATTCTTCAAACCGAAGGACATGACTGTATAGAAATATACTCCGAGTGGGGTATAAAAAGAGTATACTTTTCATCTTAGGGACACATATTGATTTGATTATATCTCGAGAATCCATCCATGAAAGACATGCGTTCGAAGCCGCATCTATTGTCGATCATGACATCTGTGATTGGAAGAGGGAACTCATCTTTCGAGCATGCTGAGTTTAGATCTTGATAGTCTATGCAGACACGGACCTTCCTAATTTTCTTTATAACTGGGACGACATTAGCAACCCTATCACGATATTGTTCTTCCCAAACATAGCCACATACTATTAACTTTTTAACTTCAAATTTAATTGTGTCCATCATGTCTGGGCGGAACCATCGATGTTGTTGTTTTATTGGCTTAGCATTATGAAGGATGTTGAGTTTGTGTGTAGCTATCTGAGGATCCAGGCCAGGCATATCCTTATAACACCAGACGAAGACATCAATATACTCTTTTATTAATTGAACCAAGGCTTGTTTATCTTCTTCAGAGAGGTTCTTGCTAATGAAGATTGGTTTTGGGGAAAACTCTTCTCCTATATTAATTTTAATGATCTCATCTTCTGTAGGTGGTTCACGTTGCTCGAACCGAAGCTCCCATTGTGAATCCATCCGTTGAGCCCATAGATCATTTTCAAAGGGTTCTAAAATCTAATCGTCTTCTTCTACTGGATAAGCTAACACCATGTTCACAAAAAGGGCATGCTTATGTAGTTCGCCTATGCTTCCCTCTGAATTCCAGAACGATGAGTCAGAAGAATGAGAATGTATCTTTTCTTCTGATCCAGAGCTTTCAGGCGTTATTGGTGGTTGATATATCCTAAACCGTGGCCGGTTCGCTGGTAATATGTCTCAGTTTTGCCCTTTGGAGAGCGATGACGTATAAGGGTACGTCTACATTTTCCGTAATTGAGTCCTCCGCTAGACTTCAAGTCATAACTCAATATTTGGATAATATTTTTTTGGTCCGTCAGCTATTCCGGTGGATTTGTATTTTTCCATTGTCATCATCGGAATCACTGATCTGTGTGACCCTTTTGTTTCTAGCTTTGCCAAAAAGGATTTAACATTAATCATTTCGTCTTGATGGGACTATAAAACAGGCATCTTCGTGGGTCCTATATGATGTACCATTTTGAAATGGTGAGACCACTGGTATGGATAGATGCTCGTAGGCATACAGGGCCTCTAAGAATTCTTCTGCCAAGGGATCAATATTGATATAGTGCGAAGAAGAATGCTCTTTATTTATGAAATACATGATCTCTTCCTCCTCTACATAATCAACAGAAACTTCAGCCTTGACAGGAGGCTTAGCGAGATCAACGAATAGAGGTTGATTTTCTTCCTTGGGTTGCTCATTACAACGAAGGTCAATGGCAAGTGTAGGTGATTTCTTAGTGAGGTTTATCACCAGTGGTTCCTTCGCTTTCGCCTCATGTATTGGCCTGAAGATGTTGTTGACAAGGGGTTCCGAAGGGGTTGGACGAGTAGTATGCCCTTTGACTCGAATCATGAAAGGTTCCCTCTTCTTAGTATTCTCAACTTTGTGATCAACTTCATTAGCTTGCTCGCCCATGTACTCTGGTGTATAGAGAATTGAGTCAGAATAATAAGCTTCGATGCCTTTGAATGTGTTGAGGTCAGCGACTTCTGTCTTAACTTCTCCCTGAATGTCCACATACTTGAAAAACGGGTATAGGGTGGAAGGTACAATCTTGTGGTCGTATATCCATGGTGGTCCCAGCAAGATATTATAGGATACATCTGAGTCGATCACATAACATGTAACTCAGTCCGTAGATCGTCTATTTGAATTTATAGGCGTATCTTTCCTAGTTGTCGACTTCTTCCAGCATTAGAACCCAAGATGGTAGTGTGGTAGCTGACAAGTTATGCGTTGGTATTTTCAGAATTCGCAGCAAGCTCTTAGGAATTATGCTAAGTGATGATCCTAGATCAATATAGATTCGACTCACTTTAATAGAGCCCACATAGCCGGTATAGTACAGAGGTCTATCATGTCGGCTATCTTTAAGCAGCATATCATATTGCGTGATGGTTATGTTAGGAATTTTATCCATCACACTATGGCATTGAGGACATGTTATAGGCTCTTCGTCATAGGTTTTGAGTTGAGCTACGCAAGAATCTGCATTTATTAGTGCTTCACTCAAAACTTCACGAGTTTCCTTTGATAGACGAAGTAACTCAAATATGGAAAGCCGGGCTGGAGTATTGGCAACTGCGCCAATATATCGAAGTTATACGGCTGTTCAAGTCCTTGAGGTTGGTTCTTCTTTAGAGATTTGTCGAAGCGAACCTCTTTTTGTTTTCCTTTCTCAGCTGTTATGGGTTTTGACGGGCCTAGTTCTGTAGTGATAGCGCTATAGGAGTCAAAAAGATAATAGGAGTAGCATGAGCATCTTCCTGGGCAACCTTATAATTTTTAAGAAATTCTTTCCGGACCTAGTGCCGGTCATGGCTTCTTCTTCAGGCTTTGGAGAGAGAAGAACTAAGTGACAGGACCTGACCTTCCTCGTCATATGTCTTTTATTTTTCTGGCTCTTCTTGGATTTAGAACTGGAAGATACTGCCTCCCGCTTTAGATTTGGTAGTAGATATGGATGAACCCACATGACTTTACCTCGATATGTAGTAATGGGTAACGACCCTTCTGTTTGACTTTGAGTTTGTGGGATATTAACTATTTCCATTACTGCTCTAGGTATTAAAATGATACTATCAGGGACTTCTTGACCTGGGAAGTCGCCAAATTGTAGAGATACCAAGTTAGCAGTGATAGTCTTCTCATCGTTATGAAGAGTGATTGCTTTGGAGTCTATCAGCTGCTAGATCTTCCTATTTAGTACGTAACACACCTTTGTAGGGTGATGTACATATCGACAATATAAACATATTTTGGATTGTCTGTTTGACCAGCCTCATCTAACCATTTGATATCAGGCAACTGTAGTTTGTTTCTTTTTATCAATCAATCAAAAATGTTGTAGATGTCATCCTCATCAAAGGAATATTCCTCTTTGGGTCTTGGAACTTCATGAGCTTTCTGCTTCGGCGGTTAAGGAGCCCGTTTGGAAAGATTCACAACAAGAGCATATTTTCCCTTATTTCGATTATTATTGTTGTTGTTAAAGTGTCACACCCCAGTCCCAAAATACGTAGGACTAGGAATACGTAACACGCTAGCTATGCATTCGACCAGACTCTGGTCCGACTCGAATACGTATAAGTTGTATTATAATGGTCACTATCTAAATAATCAAGTAAATATAAATATCTATGCCTCAATCCATAATGAACATAATATAGAAGAATGAGCTACATGTGCTAAAGTCGGCCGCCCAGTAACACACAAACTCGAATAGACCCGAGAAAGAAATATGAGTCTATAAAACTAGGCTACATCAGCAGATAAACAAACAATATGAATAAATAACCATAATTCCGGTAGATATGATATAAGTACCTGGTACCAATGCCTACAAGACAAGCAATTCCATCAGCAACTCCAAAGGCTCCGTAACCATCTATGCTGTAAAAACTGGCAGGGGACCAGGTCCTCAGAGGGACGTAACAAGGTACAAGAAACAACATGCCAAAAGTAAAATAGTATAATGCCACATACTCAAGGATAAACTACTATAACCATCTATGTCATATGCATGTGAGAGTATCACTCATACTTAGGCTGAAACCACTACAGGCTCTGTGTCGGGCAGCCATAGCAGCAAGTAATATCTCGTAGGGCCAGTAAATGTGCCAAAGCTTTGGTCAGAGACTAAGGCACTCTCCAGTAATATAAGTATATATATAAATAATTAGCCTGTAGTATGGTGTGTCTCTCCCCACCCAATGTAACCTCATGTCTCATCTTCACGATATCTCATGTCCATAACACGCAAGATCATGACCTCTAACTAGTGCAACGAGTCATAATAATATCCATATAATATGCAAGTCTCATATCACGAATCATGTAAGCCTATACAGAATCACCATGAATAACTCAAGAAAGATTCTTTCACATGAAATAGTGTCAAGTTTCCTAGGGTATGGCGTACTTGGTAAAGCAAGCACGTAAAAATAGGATCGTGGAATCAACTCTCTAAGTGACGTTACTCGACTCCACGTATGGCGTCGACACCCGAATCTTGTTCGGACGCTAAGCAACGTCTCACGGTCCTAGGGTAAACACACACATCACACATAACAAATAACTATAATAACTAAATAAGATAAAGACAAGAAACTATGATACATCATAGCAAGGTATACTTGTCTGGGTTCTGAACTCCGTCAACTACTCCTGGAAAAGTGGAATTTGCACGTACACCTCCGGATGCTGAAACAAACATTACCATTATTCTCAGAATACTAGAAACAGCTAGTATTGACTACCCATAAGTCCAATTTGGACACATGGACAAAATTGACAGTTTTGGGTCCAAGCGGGGCCTACATGTGGCCCACTTCGCACCGTAAAATGTGTTAAAGATAAATTTCTCCAAATTTGTCCCACTTAGTGTCTACGAGTCCAGAACGATGGCACAAACACAATGGAATATCCGAAATTGGATTCCGGTGAGCCGGTCACGAAATCACCCGTTATGTGGAACCGTAGGGCCCAAAAAATAATATTTCGTCAACGTTTTCAGAATTGAACCAAACTTGGGTCACAAGACCAGCATAACGCTATGAATCCAATGGCACAAGTTTTGTTGCGAAATGACAAGCACACACGAAGTTACGGCGAGTGTTAGAACAGGCTGATTCGGTACTTTTTGGCGGATATGCGTTGATTTCGGTGTGAACGCATATCCAAATCAAGTTCCACGAAAGACTACACGTCCGTGTTGACGATACGCCTCTTTCGGTGCGACTCGCACACGACGAAGTCGCCTCGTTTGGCAGGACGCACCCCATATCGTGAGATTTTGGGTGTTTTAAAAACAAGTTTTTTGTCGTTTTAGAACAAGAATAATTTAACCATTAAAGCAAACTAATAAAAACTAAAAGAACAGTAAAAATTTTGGTTATATTGTGAAGAAGTCCCTTTAATTATAATTCAAAATAATTAACAAGATAGTGGCAAATTGGGCATGAACATGGGGGTTTGGATCAAAATTCTGAACTATTTTTGAACAGTTTTTCGGCCAACTTCCAGTCGATTTTTTGATCAAACCGGAGTGCCTAAATTCGTTCCACTTGAAGGAAATCCTAGAGGGTTAGGTTGTGAACGTACCAGCGAAGACGGGACGCGAATCGGACGAGCGAGGAGGGCGATGGCTGCACGCGAAGGAGGGCCGCAACTGCTGCTGTTGTGCGCGCGCCGAGGGGGCGGGGGGGAGGGGACGGTGCGGCCGGCGCGGGGCTGCGACGCTGTGTGCAGCGGCACGGCGGTGAGCGGACGGAGGACGGCAGGAGGCGGCAGGGCGACGACGGAGGCTGGTGTAGGATTAGGGTTATGGTTATGGTTTTCTGTAGTATGTATAGGAGAGGGAAGGGGTGGTGGTTCTCCTGTATGTAGGGAAGAAGGGGGGTTTGGGTTTTAAAATTTGGGTTTTGGATTTGGGTAGGGTTAAGGTTAATGGGTTTGGGTTTGGGTTTTATTTCTTTTAATCTTTTCTTTTATATATATATATATATATATATATATATATATATATATATATATATATATATATATATGGCCATTAAAAATAGTTTTGGGCCTCAATAAATTCCAAAAAAATTATACAATACACTAATAATAGTTATACACCCAAAAATATTTTTTTTACAATATTAATAATTAATTAAATACACATAATTATAAATTCATGAATATTAGATATTATAATTAGCTAAAAATAAAATAAAAATTCCCTTAATCATAATAATTTCAGATTACCAATATTAATAAATTTAAAATTTAATTCAAAAATCAGGGTGCTTACAATCTACCCAACTTATAAAAATTCCGTCCTCAAATTTTTTAATAAACATAGTAGAAAAGATTTTTATTAAGAAGGTTGCACTAAAGATGAGAACGCAGTTACCAGATGGAGTCCTAGTTTGACGTCGCATTCTAAGAATAAGGGTACGCTTACTCAAGGCTCTACCCAACTTATAAGAATAAAGTTGGCCGCAGGAACTATAGTTATGATCATATTTCTAAAGATTTTTAGAAAGTCTAACTTCAAGGAGGGATTCGAGATGGTAAGAATTTTGTGACCGTTGCCACAGCCTATTAAAGGAAATCTATGTACTACCATGGCGTTAATGAGTCAATAACTCTATAAAAAGTTTTACCATTTCTTCTTATTTCTAATTAGGTCATGAGTCTATAAGACAATAGGAATTACCATAGCCAAATACAACTAGGGTGAGATGGTACCGAAAAGTTGTTCATTGCATATCATGGATGCCGATGAATGGTTTAGCAATAAGCATCAAAAGGTGATATAACTCATCAAGGTGTTTTGTATTGTGTAAAGAGTACAAGGGGTTCAATTTAATGCAACACAAGTGTCACGGACGTAGGTTGGCATGAATGGAATACGGGTATATCAGTGGTTGGGATATTTGGGTTGCCTATGTATAATTTAATTCAATTACAACGGAGTTGGATATAGGGTTTAGAAGGAGATATGCCACGAATGTTGTAGGGTCTATATGGAGCATGGGCGTGTATATTTGGAAGTAACAATTGTGTCATCAGTGAGTAGGTTCCAGTTAGGCTCATGAATGTCAAGGTTGTCGAAAGAATTGAGTCAGTGTTGAGTATTAAAATTGACCGCAACAGAAAATAATATCTATGTATCATGTGTGTACAATTGCATCACGAATGTCGTACGACTAAAAAAAATAGGGGAAGGCCAGTTTGTGAGTGATAGTCATGTCATAGATGTAGAGTAACTAGTCTAGGTCATAAGGGGGAAGTTGTTGAAAAGGAAAGGATAGTGTTGTGCTCCAAATATCCGAGCCACGACAAAGGGTATCAAGGATACAAAAATTTAATAGATAATTTAATCCGTTTTAGATTAACCTAATTAACACCAAAATAAATTCAAATTTATCATGAATTTCCAGAAATAACCCTACACTAAACCCACGGGATACGATCTACCCAACATAAAAAATAAGTTGGTATCCAAAACTAAGGTCATGGTCCTACTAACAAGATTTCTGGAAGGGGCTATTTTCTAAATAAGGTTACAAGAATTTTAGGATTTACTGACCGTAATCGAGGATTTTCTAAAGGAACCTAGAAACTATCAGGGTGCTATTAATCAACAACCTTATAAGAGAAATTACTACCCATCCACTATTGCTCTTGTATAGGTCAAGCTTCTACAAGGCAGAAGAAATGACTGAGTCAGATCTAACTAAGGCAAGGTGGTAGAGAGGCTTCGATCATTAATTGACATTGATGACGGAGAGACCAAAATTCAGGCCACAACAAGAAGAATTTCTGATAAGTCTACATGGTTGAATAAGGCACGATTGGGCAGGTATTTGGAGAATCGAGTCATGGTGACTAGATCAAAGGGATTGGAGTAGAAAAGTACTGATACCTATGGTGATATGGATATTAACACAAAAGTGGTACCAACTAAGGGATTAATTTTATAATTAAGGCACAACTAGGGAAAGAGGAAGGATCTACTCATTGTTATAATTAGAAAAATCATTATTGCAAAAGTACGAGGCCATATATGCAACACAAGATAAGAATTTGATAGGAGTGATTGTGATATAGTCGAGGGGGTAATACAACTAATCTTAAACTCAATATTATATTGAATTCTCATGCTAACAATCTATACTAGCTCTAGTATATAGGAATAACCTATATATCTTCCCTACTAAGGGTAACCATCTTCTCAAAACTTTATATCCACCATGTCTTCTTTCGTCTTGACAATGATCTGCTTCTGGAGAAAACACCGCACACGAACATCCATTTCCCTTAAATAAGGAGAGATGATAAACAATAATAAAGATGTCGAGGGAATGAACGAGTATAATTATGAAGTCCAAGGGCGATAATCAAATGCTAAGGAATTATCAAATCAATTATGGATTAAGATACTAATACTGCTAATCCTGATTACAGGCTCGCTCGGTACCAAAAAGTAACCAAAATAATTTAATCAGGACCTGCATGGGCCACCACAAAAATATGTCACGTCCCAGTCCCAAAATACGTAGGAATAGGAATACGTAACACGCGAGCTACGCATTCGACCAGACCCTGGTCCGATACGTATAAGTTGTATTATAATGGTCACTATCTAAATAATCAAGTAAATATAAATATCTATGCCTCAATCCACAGTGAACAGAATACACAAGAATGAGCTACATGTGCTAAAGCAGTAACACACAAACTCGAATAGACTCGAGAAAGAAATATGAGTCTATAAAACTAGGCTATATCGGCAGATAAACAAATAATATGAATAAATAACCATAACTCTGCTAGATATGATATAAGTACCTGGTACCAATGCCTATAAGACAATAAACTCCATCAGCAACTCCAAAGGCTCCGTAATCGCCTATGCTGCAAAAACTTGCAGGGGACCAAGTCCTCAGAGGGACGTAACAAGGTACAAGAAATAACATGCCAAAAGTAAAACAATATAATGCCATATACTCAAGGGTAAACTACTGTTGTCACGCCCTAGTCCCAAAATGTAAACCCCCTGAATTTTCAAATTATTAAATCTTGGATTTTTCCCAATTTTTTGGAATTTTCTGGGAATTTTTTGAAATTAAAATCAAGGTTCTTAATTATTAAATAATTTTTAATTGTTATTAAATAATATTAAAATATCATAGAAATAACATTTTTGGGTGTAAAATAAAAAACTAGACTTAGGGTAATTTTTTGGATTTTTCTGGGCCTCAGACATATTTTTAAATGCCTAAAAACAATTTTTAATTAATTAATTAATTAACTGTTTATTTATTTATTTATTTATTTATTATTATTTATTTTATTTTTATTTTTATTTTTCTTTTCTTCTTGGGCCGGCCCGGCCCAGTGGACCGGCCCAGCAGCAGCCCAGCACAACCCTCCTATCGGGTCGGGTCGGGTTGGTCAGACCCGACCCGCCAACCCGCCAACCCGCCCGAACCGTTCCCCCTACGACCCCGACTCCACCGCCGCCCTCCGCGTGCAGCGCCGCCCTCCGCGCGCAGCACCGCTCTCCGCGGCCACGTCGCCTCACCCTCCGCCGTGCTCGGCCTCCCCCTAACCGCCTCCTCCCCTATTTAAACTCTCTCCCCCTCTTCTTCTTCCTCCTCCAGCCACCGTAATCCTAACCCTAACTCCTCGCCGCCGTCGTCCCTCTCCTAGCCGACCGCCTCGCCGACCGCCCAGCTCCGCCCTGCACCGCCAGCACCTCCTCCCCTCTCCTCCTCCTTCCTCCGGTCGACCCCGACAGCAACAGCAACCAGCAGCAGCCGCCGCAGCGCCGCCGCCTCCGCCAGAGCGCTGCGCCGCCCTCCGCAGCAGCACCCCCAGCCAGCCTCGGCCTCCCCGCCGCCGTGCCGACCACCGGCCACCGCCATCAGCTTCCCAAAACCCTAACCCTAGGATCCTGTGTCCGACACGAGTCGGACACGTGTCGGACACGACTCGACCCTGATTTTTGGGTCCCCTTCAGGTGCGTGTAACTTTTTGTTCGTAGCTCTGTTTTCGATTCCGCAAATTGCGTTGTGAAGCCTGTATGACCCTCTCGGTGCCCGGATAAACCGCTCGGGGCATCGCGTCCTGTGGTGATCGCACACCGCGATCCAAAAACAGGAAAAACCAGACCCTGTTTCACCCCGGAACTGAGTGCGCCCCGCCAAACGGGACGACTTGGTCGCGTGCGGTCTTCACAGATACGTGCGCGTCGTCGATACGGACGTGTGAGATTTCGCGGAAACTGATTCGGGTGTGCGTGCACACCGGAATAAACCCGTATCCGCGGACATCGCCCAGTATCCAACTTTTCTGTAATTTGCCCTAACTTCTTGTACACTCGTCAGATCGAGACGAAACTTGCGCCATAGGACTCGTAGTGATACGCTGGTCCTGTGGGTCAAGTTTGGTTCGATTCTGAGAACGTTGACGAAATCGCGTGTAGTGGGCCCCATAGGCCCCGCTCGACGGGCGATTTTGTGTTCGGCTCATCGGAATCTAAATCTGGAAGTTCCGTTGGGTTCGTATCAGCGTTCCTGACCTGTTGACACTAAGTTTGGTGAATTTGGAGACCTTTGACCCGGACACATTTTTTGGTGCAAAGCGGGCCCACCGGCGGACCCCGTTTTGACCCAAAACTGCCGTTTTGCCCTTGTCTCCAAATTGGACCCAAGGACAGGCATTTCTAGCTATTTGACATCTTCTGAGCGTGATGATATTGTCTATTTCAGCTTTTGGACTCATCTCTGGAAATTTCCCCCAATAACCAATTAATCAGATCCAAACAACAGGCAAGTACCTGCACCTCAAGTTAAATCTTTATATTATGATAATTAATTCCCTACTTTACTTGTACCCTTGATGATTACACCTAGTGTTAGAAATGCTAGATTTTATGTCTTGAATATTGGAGTTCATGTCTTATTTTTCATGTCGGGTGGGAGAATACTAGAAGGCATGTAGTTTACCCTTTCCCCTGCCATGTTTAATAGCTGTTGGTACACGACTGTACCTCAGCCGGATCTCGATTTTCCCTATTTAATAGCCGTTTATGACGGCCGAATTAGCCTTATAAACCCCTACATGCCAACTATGTATTCTAAAACAAACACCAGTTCACACAGATAGTTTCTGGTCTTGTTATATTTCTTGCTGACTGTTGTAGTTTCATTTCCTGTCTTATTTATTTTTGTTTTCTCATATTCCTGTTTACAGCATTAACTCTGAGATATTGATATTCTTTTATGCAGTTTCTCGACATGATATTTATTTTAATTATCATAAATATTTAGTTTAATCTTGTTGTGCACTGTGTACTTTGCTCCTTTCCTGACTGGATCTGTTGATTTAGGCGATGATGAGGACCTTGCCCCTACATATTATGGTCCCTACGAGGGGATAGATGATACTTATGAGGAGCCAGATCCCACCCAGGAGACCCCTGCTGCTGAGTAGCTAGCAGTAGCTACCCTTATTTCTGTTTCTTATCTTATTTAATCGGGTTTGTCCCCGATTTCAATTTGAATTTCTGTACTAAAACATTTGAATCTGTTGTCGTATTTATTTTAGTTGCAATCTTAAGTTTCTGTTCTCATTATTATCTTGCCTATGTTAATTGTGAATGAGCTAGTTTAGTTTAGTTTAGTTTAGTTTAGTAAATCTGGATTTGACCTAGACAGCGTACTACCGCCGACTCTGCGGCGTAGGCTGGACGTACCCACGCACTCGTGCCCGAATTTCCGGGTGTGGGTCGTGACACATTTTTATGGTGGCCCATGCAGGTCCTAACCTTAAATAGGGTAATACCCTAGGACAGGGTATGGAATAAGATTGAGGATTCTAGGAAAAGCTCATTCACAGTATAGGGTCCTTATTTCAATTCTTGATATCATTTCTGCTCAATTTTCCTATCGCCTTTGATTTCCAAGTAATCTATTCTGATCTTCCTATCCCTTAATCTTTTAGAATGGTCCAGACAAGGAACACAGTAGGAGGCACATCAGAACCAGCTGAGCAGAATGTGCCCGAGACTCTTGCACTCCCGCCGCCTCCATCTGTTCCGGCAGTTACTCTGGATGGGGCACAGCTACTTGGAGTGTTCCAGGGATTGGTGGAATCCCAGAAAGAACAGACTGCACTTCTGCGGACCAGCCTCTCAGAAGCTCTTAAGTCCCAGGAGTCGTCACTCAAGAGGCCAGGGAGTGCTAAAGACTTCAAGAACCTTAGACCCCTGGAATTCTACGGAACTGAGGGCATTCTCTATGCCGATGAGTGGATAGAGAATGTCGAGAAACTCCTGAAGACTGCTCGGGTTCCTGATGATCTCAAAGTGGAATCCGCAAGCCTGCAACTGTTCGACATTGCTCGAACCTGGTTCCGAGATGAACCCCAACTATCTGCTCCTGATCTCACCTGGGAGGACTTCAAGAGGCTATTCAAGGAGAAATTCTACCCCGAAGTGGCTCGGGAAGCTCTCGAAAGCCAATTCGAGAGACTGGAACAAGGTAACCTGTCTGTTGATGAATATACTGCTGAATTTAGCAGGTTGAGCCACTTTACGGAGTACATGGTTCGTACCCCGGGGGACAGAGCCCGTAGATTCAAGAAGGGGCTATCTCCGGATATTCGCCTTGCTGTCACCACCAGCCGAGCTCGCACCTATGAAGAAATCCTGAGCGTGGCACAAGGCGTTGAGAGAGATATGGGGCATAAACTGAAACGGGAGAGAGATACCGGAAATACGGGACCCAACAAATGCCCTTTTCAACAACAACAACAACAACAACAGCAGAGGGCCCCGCAGCAAACTCAGCGTCCTCTCCCTCGAGCTCCAGCACCCCAACATCAGGCTCAAGGACAGAACCAACAAGCTGCTGCTTGTAACTTTTGCCAAAAACCAGGTCATACTTGGCAAGTCTGCAGGAAGAGGCTAGGTGCCTGCCTCTACTGCGGCTCAGCAGTGCATCAAATGAGGGACTGTCTAGCTGCTCAAGGACGCACCGCTGCGCCAAAGGCTCCAGTCCAGGCCAGGCCCCCAGCAGCACAGCAGAGGGGACCCCCGCTTCCAACACAACAATAACGCTTTGCTCAGCACCAACAGCAGCAACAGAGGGGTGCACCGCAGCAAGGCCGTGCTTATGCAATAACTCTGGAAGAAGCGGAAGCCACAGCAGACGTGATCACAGGTTTTGTGCTTATAAATTCAATACCAGCTATTACTTTGTTTGACTCTGGAGCTTCACATTCATTTATGACAGTAGATTTCCTTATGAAGCATAGCTTAATCACTAAACCCCTTAGGAATTGTTATAAGATCATTACCAGTGGAGGAATTATTCCGGTTAGTGATGCCTGTAACAATTGCCCTATTACATTGTGTGGAAGAGAACTGTATGCTAGGCTACTCGTAATGCCAGTGCCCAGTTTTGATATTATACTGGGTATGGATTGGTTGAGTCAACATCATGCCACTATAGACTGCCACAGAGGTAGTATAATCTTCAGGCCCCCTGACAAGCCAGAATTTGAATTTGCTAGAGGTTCTAGAGAAATGGGTAATAACAAAATTTGTGGAGCCCTAGTAACAGAAGAATTGCCACTACCCATCATCTCTGAATACCTTGATGTCTTCCCTGAGGATCTCCCAGGCTTACCCCCAGACCGAGAAGTTGAATTCTCCATTGACTTAGTGCCAGGAGCAGCACCAGTATCTCAAAATCCCTACAGAATCAACAAGAAGGAGATAATAGAACTAAATGAGCAAATCAAAGAACTAGAAGACAAATGCTTCATTAGGTCTAGTGTCTCACCCTGGGGAGCTCCAGTATTATTTGTGCCCAAGAAGGACGGAACATCCCGAATGTGTATTGACTATAGGGCCTTGAATGCCTTAACAATCAAGAATAAGTATCCCCTGCCCAGGATAGATAACTTATTTGATCAGTTAAGTGGAGCTTGGGTATTTTCAAAGATTGATTTGAGGTCTGGTTACCACCAAGTAAGGGTGAGAAAGGAAGACATCCCTAAAACTGCTTTCAATACCCGGAACGGACACTACGAATTCTTAGTAATGCCGTTCGGGTTGACGAATGCTCCAGCAGTTTTTATGAACTTAATGAACAGAGTTTTCCAGCCATATCTAGACAAGTTTGTAGTGGTCTTTATTGATGATATTTTGATCTACTCCAAGACCCCCGAAGAACATGAAGAACATTTGAGATTAGCATTGGAGACTTTGAGGAAGGAAAAACTTTATAAAAAATTATCTAAATGTGCTTTCTTCCTAGACAAAGTAGAATTCTTGGGACATGTTGTGACTGGAGATGGAATAGCAGTAGATCCTAAGAAGATAGCGGCAGTAGAATCCTGGCCCACTCCAGACTCGGTAGCAGAGATTAGAAGTTTCCTGGGACTAGCTGGCTACTATCGGAAGTTTGTGAAGGACTTTGCAAGAATTGCGGAGCCCATGACAAAATTAACAAGGAAGGATGAAGAGTTCACCTGGACTGATGAATGTCAGCATGCTTTTGAGGAATTGAAGAAAAGGCTGACTACTGCCCCTATTCTGACCTTACCTTCTGGAACCGGAGGTTTCGCTATTTATAGTAATGCTTCTGGAAAAGGTCTAGGTTGTATTTTGGAGCAAAACAAGAAAGTAATAGCATATGCCTCTAGACAGCTTCGACCCCATGAAAAGAACTATCCAACTCATGATTTAGAATTGGCAGCTGTCATTTTTGCTCTTAAACTATGGAAGCATTACCTTTATGGAGAAAAGGTGGAAATATTTACAGACCATAAAAGTCTAAAATATATCTTCACTCAGAAAGAGCTAAACATGAGGCAAAGAAGGTGGCTGGAACTAATAAAAGACTTTGATATCACCCTTCAATATCACCCTGGGAAGGCAAATGTAGTTGCTGATGCTCTAAGCAGGTATCCTATGGCGATGTACTTGACTATGGACCGACACTTGCTCGAGGACCTGGAAAGTTTAGGTATTGAGGTAATTATCCCAGGAAAAGAAGGCCAAATGATGAACTTGCAGATTCAGTCTACTTTAATAGACAAGATCAAGGAGACTCAGTTTCAAGACGAAGGCCTGCGAAGCCTTCGAGGTCAAGTGCAAGCTGGATTAGTGGAAGAATTCAGAATTCATGAAGATGGATCACTGAGGCATGGCGATAGATTATGTGTACCTCAAGGAGACATAAGAGAAGAAATTATGCAAGAGGCGCACAGATCGCAATACTCTATACATCCAGGAGCCAACAAGATGTACAAGGACCTGAGGACGCATGTTTGGTGGCATGGCATGAAAAGAGAAGTAGCCAGGTTCGTATCTCGTTGTTTAGTGTGCCAGCAAGTCAAGGCAGAAAGATAAAGACCTGGAGGATTGCTTCAACCACTACCCATTCCGGAGTGGAAGTGGGAACATATCACAATGGATTTTGTTTTCGGACTTCCAAGGACACCTAGTGGAAAGGATACAATCTGGGTGATAGTAGATAGACTGACCAAGTCTGCACATTTTCTACCTTTCAAAGTGGGACTATCTACAGAGAAGCTGGCAAATTTATATATTAGACACATTGTCAGGCTGCATGGAGTTCCAGTAAGTATTGTCTCCGACCGAGATTCAAGATTCACCTCTCACTTCTGGAAGATCTTACAAGCCAGCTTGGGAACTCAACTCAAATTCAGCACAGCTTATCATCCCCAAACCGATGGCCAATCGGAACGTACAATCCAGACACTTAAAGATATGCTTCGTACATGTGTTCTAGATTTTGGAGGGTCCTGGAAAGACTATCTACATCTTGTGGAGTTCTCTTATAATAACAGTTACCAAGCAAGTATTGAGATGACTCCATTTGAAGCTCTGTATGGACGAAGATGTCGTACCCCGCTATCATGGGACGACGTTGGAGAAAGAGCCCTGCTGGGACCAGAGATGGTGATCGATTCAACTGAGAAGGTAAAGCAAATAAGGGACAGACTTCGAGTGGCTCAAGACAGGCAACGACATTGGGCAAATAGCCATCGAAGGCCCTTGGAATTTGAGGTAATTAAATTTATGAAATTCAAGTCAATTTAAACATTTTGATTATGGAACTAAGACTTGATTATGACTTTATTAAAGGTTGGAGAGCTGGTATTCTTAAAGATTTCCCCGACACGTGGCACCATTAGATTCGGAAGGAGTGGAAAACTTAGCCCAAGATTTATTGGACCTTTTGGCATTCAGGAGAAAATCGGAGAAGTGGCATACCGACTGGCATTGCCACCCTCTCTGGATGGAGTCCATAACGTCTTCCACGTGTCGCAGGTGAGAAAGTACGTGTCAGACCCCAGCCACATTTTGGATCACTCAGAGCTCGAAGTAGGCCCAAGTTTGACTTACCAAGAGCAACCCGTGGAGATACTGGATCGATCGGAGAAAGTTCTACGGAACCAGGTCATTTCCCTGGTTCGCGTAGCTTGGAAGGACCATTCTCCCGGCGAATCCACCTGGGAGCGAGAAGACGAGATTAGAGAGCGATACCCCTATCTTTTTGAACCCTGAGGTATATTTTATTTCTCGGCTTTTCTTTTCGTGCCTTTGTTATTCTTAAATTTCGAAGACAAAATTTTTGTAAGTTGGGTAGGTTGTAAACCCCCTGAATTTTTAAATTATTAAATCTTAGATTTTTCCCAATTTTCTGGAATTTTCTGGGAATTTTCTGAAATTAAAATCAAGGTTCTTAATTATTAAATGATTTTTAATTGTTATTAAATAATATTAAAATATCATGGAAATAACATTTTTGGGTGTAAAATGAAAAACTGGACTTAGGGTAATTTTTCTGGATTTTTCTGGGCCTCAGACCTATTTTTAAATGCCTAAAAATAATTTTTAATTAATTAATTAACTGTTTATTTATTTATTTATTTATTATTATTTATTTTATTTTTATTTTTATTTTTCTTTTCTTCTTGGGCCGGCCCGGCCCAGTGGACCGGCCCAGCAGCAGCCCAGCCCAACCCTCCTATCTGTAGCACCCCGTTCTCCCGAAGCGGAGAGCGCGGCTAAGAAACACAAGACGGTATCGTTCGATCGGGATAGATTGAATTAAGAACTCGTCCTCGTTATGGATTTGTTTCTTCGGAATCGATTCCCATATTCAGTGGACTGCGCCCCAAGGATCGGCTTAGCGGCAGAGTCAGGAGGGACCTCTCCGCTGCTATCTTTTATTGCCTCGGTTTTCGATGTCGCTTGTTGCTTTCGTGCTTTGAGTTGGTTTTGGGATTTGCTTGTTTTCCTTGAACGGTTTCGATGGTTTTCATTGGTTTCGTTCATTGAACTGCACTTAAATTCAGAGATTTGGAAAAGGGGAAGAGGTATTGATCGAGCTATTCGTAATGCAGGTGAACGAAGCTTCCTCCTGCTCTATATAATACTTTCCATTCCAAAGAACGGAGTCGTGAAGCGCCTCTTTCCTTCTCCCTTCCAAAATCTAAGTGAGTGGCTACCAACCCGATTAGCTAGTCCTGCTTCCAAGCTTCACAGCTAATAAATCTGCACTATTCTTTGCCCCGATCAAACGATACCGAGTAATAACTAAAAGAAACCAAGATAAAAGAGAATAGACTTGGTTCATTATGCTTGTCAATAACTTCATGAACGGATACTGAACTGCATGCTTGTTCGTTAAGGAATAAATCATAAATTGCTTGTCTTGTACAATTGCTTGTCTTGTACTCTTGTTGCCTCAACTGCAATAACTTGTTACTTGTATCTTGTTCGATCATGGACAACTTGTGCACAGGGAAACGTCTCGCGGACGATGCTGGGGCACTGGCATCGATCCGGTCCGGGCGAGACATATTGTTCTAGTCTCTTGTTCGGCGGAAATGGCTTGCAGCACCTCTTGTATTTTCGTTGCAAACCATTCTCGTCAAAGACTATCGTCCGTTATGGCACCAAGCCAGTGATCATCGTGTATATTTAAACCTGTTGCATACTAACTTGTGTCTCCGTGGCAGGGAAGGCATGGTAAGTATTGTGCAGGTAATTCAGACGGTCAGGTAAAATCCACCGAACGGTGGCACGTTCATTTCAATAAATTCAATATGCTGCTTACTTGTAAATAAACTAAGGTAAGATAGAAACCCACAAATATGCTTGCTTCACTAAATAACGTGTTGATTGGTATAGTCAGGCTAGCTCGCCTTCACCAGCATGTTTCGATATGCTGACCCTCGTTGAAATAGGTTCTCCGCACTACGGCGAACCGAGTGAGGAGCCGAAGTCGTCTTCCCGATCCAGTCCAGCTGTTAGCGCATCTTCACCACGCCTCGAAGTCTTCTGAAGTCCGAAGCTGCAACTCTTCATACACAAATGCAGCTCCGGGGCAAAGCCGTCCTCCAGCCTGGAGGTCCTTATCGTTTTGAGTTTATAAAAGGATGTAATGTACAGGACTGCTATCTCATTTTGAGTCATCTCTTTTGTAAGCCGTTCGGCATATTAGCTAACTCGTTCAAGAGTTTGTAATAGATGTTCATTATCAATAAAGAGAACTTTTCTATGTTTCAAATCTGTGTTTCAATTTATCTGCGTACTCTGAATATGTGCTTGCTATGCAAATCATTAAAGCCTTGTGCGGGCGCAACTCCAGGCCCGCACGGCGGTCACGACTCGGGGGACGCCTCGGGGCGTGACATAGTGGTATCAGAGCACAGATTCAAGTTCCTTAGACTTCGTGCTGGAAAAGTTCCTTTAACGATCAAATTCCTGTGCGAACTCTTGAACTCGCTAGGCCAAAATGAGATACGTTCATGCAATAAGTCCATAATACATTATGATCCTAATGTAATTTACCTTCTTTTGAAGGAATGGATCCAGCGCAATCTGCAGCGCAAGTCCCGGACGAAACGCAAGGCCAAGGGAGTAGTTCGGGCACTTCGGGAAGTTCAAGAAGCCAGCGAGCCACGCCAAGCATCGATCCCGTTCAGAAAATATTGCAGATGTTGGGGGAAAACCAACAAAGGGACGAGGCTCGCCATGAACGGGCCGAGAAGCGAGCGGAAGAGAGTCAGCTCAAGTTTCAAGACAATATAGAGGCACGATTCTCAGTCCAACAGAAGCAGGTAGATACCCTGCATCAGATCGTTCAGACTTTGGCTGCCAACCATTCCGCCGCAACAACAACGACTCCGGTGGAGCAGCCCGTGCTTGAAGTAGAGACACCGCAAATTCCAAGAGCGAGGGACGTGACTGCCTTCGACTTTGGCCACTTCAAGAAAGTCTGCAACACCCCATTCAACGGGACTGAGGACCCAGTCGTAGCTCTAGATTGGTTGGCCGAACTTGAAGATCACTTCGCTCTGCTAGAGGTCCCCGAAGATAAGCGCGTCTCCTGCGCGCAATTACAGCTCCGCCTCAATGCACACGATTGGTGGGACGTGCATCGACGATCTCTCCAATTTGATCACGGAGAGGAGGCGATCTCGTGGACGACTTTTCGTGCCGCGTTCGAAGAGGAGTATGTACCCCTTCCAGTCCAACGCCAGATGGAGAACGAGTTTGTGCAGCTGCGGCAAGGCAGCATGACAGTTAAAGAGTACTCTGCCGAGTTCAACCGACTCTCCAAATTCGCTAGGGCCTATTTACCTGATGCAGCGAGTCGAGCTAGAAGGTTTGAAGGTGGACTACGCCCTGTCATCCATTCGCACGTAGCCGTTCCTCAGTATCGGACAATGCGTGAAGTCATGAATCACGCCCTGTCGCTCGAACCACACTATCCTCACGTTCCTGCCGGCGCTGTGCATACATCCAGTCACAAACGCCAAAGCAACGAGAGAGGAAACAACGCAGCAAAGCGTCAAAATGACGGCGGTTCACACAAAGCGAACACAATGCCCTACTGTAAATTCTGCAAAAAGTTGGGGCATTCAATCGACAAATATCGTATGAAACTTGGGTTATGCCTAGCCTGTGGCGGATCAGACCATTCTGTTCGTACTTGTTCCTTGAGTCATGATCGCCCCCAACGAAACAATCCCTAACGGTAGGTCCTATCTTAAGTTTCGGGACGAAACTTCCAATTAGTTGGGTAGGATGTAGCACCCCGTTCTCCCGAAGCGGAGAGCGCGGCTAAGAAACACAAGACGGTATCGTTCGATCGGGATAGATTGAATTAAGAACTCGTCCTCGTTATGGATTTGTTTCTTCGGAATCGATTCCCATATTCAGTGGACTGCGCCCCAAGGATCGGCTTAGCGGCAGAGTCAGGAGGGACCTCTCCGCTGCTATCTTTTATTGCCTCGGTTTTCGATGTCGCTTGTTGCTTTCGTGCTTTGAGTTGGTTTTGGGATTTGCTTGTTTTCCTTGAACGGTTTCGATGGTTTTCATTGGTTTCGTTCATTGAACTGCACTTAAATTCAGAGATTTGGAAAAGGGGAAGAGGTATTGATCGAGCTATTCGTAATGCAGGTGAACGAAGCTTCCTCCTGCTCTATATAATACTTTCCATTCCAAAGAACGGAGTCGTGAAGCGCCTCTTTCCTTCTCCCTTCCAAAATCTAAGTGAGTGGCTACCAACCCGATTAGCTAGTCCTGCTTCCAAGCTTCACAGCTAATAAATCTGCACTCTTCTTTGCCCCGATCAAACGATACCGAGTAATAACTAAAAGAAACCAAGATAAAAGAGAATAGACTTGGTTCATTATGCTTGTCAATAACTTCATGAACGGATACTGAACTGCATGCTTGTTCGTTAAGGAATAAATCATAAATTGCTTGTCTTGTACAATTGCTTGTCTTGTACTCTTGTTGCCTCAACTGCAATAACTTGTTACTTGTATCTTGTTCGATCATGGACAACTTGTGCACAGGGAAACGTCTCGCGGACGATGCTGGGGCACTGGCATCGATCCGGTCCGGGCGAGACATATTGTTCTAGTCTTTTGTTCGGCGGAAATGGCTTGCAGCACCTCTTGTATTTTTGTTGCAAACCATTCTCGTCAAAGACTATCGTCCGTTATGGCACCAAGCCAGTGATCATCGTGTATATTTAAACCTGTTGCATACTAACTTGTGTCTCCGTGGCAGGGAAGGCATGGTAAGTATTGTGCAGGTAATTCAGACGGTCAGGTAAAATCCACCGAACGGTGGCACGTTCATTTCAGTAAATTCAATATGCTGCTTACTTGTAAATGAACTAAGGCAAGATAGAAACCCACAAATATGCTTGCTTCACTAAACAACGTGTTGATTGGTATAGTCAGGCTAGCTCGCCTTCACCAGCATATTTCGATATGCTGACCCTCGTTGAAACAGGTTCTCCGCACTATGGCGAACCGAGTGAGGAGCCGAAGTCGTCTTCCCGATCCAGTCCAGCTGTTAGCGCATCTTCACCACGCCTCGAAGTCTTCTGAAGTCCGAAGCTGCAACTCTTCATACACAAATGCAGCTCCGGGGCAAAGCCGTCCTCCAGCCTGGAGGTCCTTATCGTTTTGAGTTTATAAAAGGATGTAATGTACAGGACTGCTATCTCATTTTGAGTCATCTCTTTTGTAAGCCGTTCGGCATATTAGCTAACTCGTTCAAGAGTTTGTAATAGATGTTCATTATCAATAAAGAGAACTTTTCTATGTTTCAAATCTGTGTTTCAATTTATCTGCGTACTCTGAATATGTGCTTGCTATGCAAATCATTAAAGCCTTGTGCGGGCGCAACTCCAGGCCCACACGGCGGTCACGACTCGGGGGACGCCTCGGGGCGTGACACTATCGGGTCGGGTCAGGTCGGGTTGGTCAGACCCGACCCGCCAACCCGCCAACCCGCCCGAACCGTTCCCCCCACGACCCCGACTCCACCGTCGCCCTCCGCGCGCAGCGCCGCCCTCCGTGCGCAGCACCACTCTCCGCGGCCACGTCGCCTCACCCTCCGCCGTGCTCGGCCTCCCCCTAACCGCCTCCTCCCCTATTTAAACTCTCTCCCCCTCTTCTTCTTCCTCCTCCAGCCACCGTAACCCTAACCCTAACTCCTCGCCGCCGTCGTCCCTTTCCTCGCCGACCGCCTCGCCGACCGCCCAGCTCTGTCCTGCACCGCCAGTACCTCCTCCCCTCTCCTCCTCCTTTCTCCGGTAAACCCCGACAGCAACAGCAACCAGCAGCAGCAGCCGCAGCGCCGCCCTGGGCAGCCCCCGCGCCGCCGCCTCCGCCCGAGCGCTGTGCCGCCCTCCGCCGCAGCACCCCCAGCCAGCCTCGGCCTCCCCGCCGCCGTGCCGACCACCGGCCACCGCCATCAGCTTTCCAAAACCCTAACCCTAGGATCCTGTGTCCGACACGAGTTGGACACGTGTCGGACATGACTCGACCCTGATTTTCGGGTCCCCTTCAGGTGCGTGTAACTTTTTGTTCGTAGCTCTGTTTTTGATTCCGCAAATTGCGTTGTGAAGCCTGTATGACCCTCTCGGTGCCCGGACAAACCGCTCGGGGCATCGCGTCCTGTGGTGATCGCACACCGCGATCCAAAAACAGGAAAAACTAGACCCTGTTTCACCCCGGATCTGAATGCGCCCCGCCAAACGGGATGACTTGGTCGCGTGCGGTCTTCACAGATATGTGCGCGTCGTCGATACGGACGTGTGAGATTTTGCGGAAACTGATTCGGGTGTGCGTGCACACCGGAATCAACGCGTATCCGCGGACATCGCCCCGTATCCGACTTTTCTGTAATTCGCCCTAACTTCTTGTACACTCGTCAGATCAAGACGAAACTTGCGCCATCGGACTCGTAGCGATACGCTGGTCCTGTGGGTCAAGTTTGGTTCGATTCTGAGAACGTTGAGGAAATCGCGTGTCGTGGGCCCCACAGGCCTTGCTCGACGGGCGATTTTTTGTTCGGCTCATCGGAATCCAAATCTGAAAGTTCTATTGGGTTCATATCAGCGTTCCTGACCTGTTGACACTAAGTTTGGTGAATTTGGAGACCTTTGACCCGGACACGTTTTTTGGTGCAAAGCGGGCCCACCGGCGGACCCCGTTTTGACCCAAAACTGCCGTTTTGCCCTTGTCTCTAAATTGGACCCAAGGACAGGCATTTCTAGCTATTTGACATCTTCTGAGCGTGATGGTAATGTCTATTTCAGTTTTTGGACTCATCTCTGGAAATTTCCTCCAAGAACCAATTAATCAGATCCAAACAACAGGCAAGTACCTGCACCTCAAGTTAAATCTTTATATTATGATAATTAATTCTCTGCTTTACTAGTACCCTTGATGATTACACCTAGTGTTAGAAATGCTGGATTTCATGTCTTGAATATTGGAGTTCATGTCTTATTTTTTATGTCGGGTGGGAGAATACTAGAAGGCATGTAGTTTACCCTTTCCTCTGCCATATTTAATAGCTGTTGGTACACGACTGTACCTTAGCCGGATCTTGATTTCCCCTGTTTAATAGCCGTTTATGACGGCCGGATTAGCCTTATAAACCCCTATATGCCAACTATGTATTCTAAAACAAACACAAGTTCACACAGATAGTTTCTGGTCTTGTTATATTTCTTGCTGACTGTTGTAGTTTTATTTTCTGTCTTATTTATTTCTGTTTTCTCATATTCCTATTTACAGCATTAACTCTGAGATATTGATGTTCTTTTATGCAGTTTCTCGACATGATATTCATTTTAATTGTCATAAATATTTAGTTTAATCTTGTTGTGCACTGTGTACTTTGCTCCTTTCCTGACTAGATCTGTTGATTTAGGCGATGATGAGAACCTTGCCCCTACATATTATGGTCCCTACGAGGGGACAGATGATACTTATGAGGAGCCAGATCCCACCCAGGAGACCCCTGCTGCTGAGTAGCTAGCAGTAGCTACCCTTATTTCTGTTTCTTATCTTATTTAATCGAGTTTGTCCCCGATTTTAATTTGAATTTCTGTACTAAAATATTTGAATCTGTTATCGTATTTATTTCAGTTGCAATCTTAAGTTTCTGTTCTCATTATTATCTTGCCTATGTTAATTGTGAATGAGCTAGTTTAGTTTAGTTTAGTTTAGTAAATCTGGATTTGACCTAGACAGCATACTACCGCCGACTCTGCGGCGTAGGCTGGACGTACCCACGCACTCGTGCCCGAATTTCCGGGTGCGGGTCGTGACACAAAATATCGAGGGACTAGACACGTGGCAATGGCCAGCAGCACACACCGATGGGCAAATCCAATTTAATGGACCCATCAGGATGCACTTAAGCTGTAGTACAACAATAAGGGTCTAAATATACTAATCTCATCCACAGAAATAAATACAGTAATATCAGAATCATAAAGCAAAATCAATCTCAATAAAACATAAACTCGGAAAATAACCCGATAATGAGTCTGATACAATAGTCAAGATACATGAATAAAGATAACAACAGCAAATACTGAGTATGGATAAAGCATATACTCAGAAGATATCCTCGGTGATCACTCGTCTACTGGATCTGGTACTGCTCCAGTGCCTGCTCCTGTTCCTGCTTTTGCTCCTGCTAATGCTCATGTACTGTATACCTCTGGGTGTATCTCGTCTGCTAATTCTAGGGACATAATCCGGATCCAGGTCCTCAGGGGACATAGCAAGGTACAAAATAACTCATGACAAAAATAAATACAGTGCAGCAATAAATGAAATAATAGGGTAAACTATGTAACCGTCTATGTGAAATACAAGTTGAGAGCATCACTAAAACTCAGGCTAAAACCACTACAAGCTCTATGTCGGGGAGCCGGTAGCAGTGATATCACGTAATGGGCCAAGCTCGGGTTTAGAGTCTTGAGCACCGCATAAATAAGGGTTATATATATATATAATCAGCATGTAGCCTGTGTGTCTCTTCCCACCCAATGTAATCACACGTCTTATGTCCATGACACGCAAGATCAAAACTAATGCAGCAAGTCATAATAAGATCTAAGAATATAATGTCTATGTCATAATCCCACAACTTACACAGAATTACCTTGAATATTTCAGGAGGTCATGTATAGTGTCAAGTGTCCTGGGTTATGATGTACTTGATAAGACAAGTACGAGAATGTAAAGGGTCACGATATCCATCTCTAGGTGACGTTACATAACTCCCCGTACGGTGTTGGCACCCGACTATTAATCAGATGCTAAGTAAGTCACACGGTCCTAGGTTTAAGCATGTACAAGATATAAATAAATCCAGACAATAATATGAAACAGGCACAGCAAGTTTTGGCAAGGTACACTTGCATGTGGTTCTGGCTCCAACTGTAGCTCTGGTCTCAGTGTGATTTGCAGGTACTCCTCCGGTTGCTGAAATAAACATCACCATCAGGTTCAGAAAATATCAAATAGCTAGAAATGCCTGTCCTTGAGTCTAATTTGGACGCAGGGGCAAAATGACAGTTTCTGGTCAAAGCGGGGTCCACATGTGGCCCACTTCGCGCCAAAAAATGTGTCAGAAACAAAGTTCTCCAAATTTGTCAAACTTAGTGTCAACAAGTCTAGTACGTTGATACGAACCCAACGAAACTTGCAGAATTGGATTCCGATGAGCCGATCACAAAATTGCCCGTCAAGTGGAGCCGCGGGGCCCACAATACGCGATTTTGTCATTGTTCTCAGAATCGAACCAAACTTGGGTCACAGGACAAGCGTATTACTACGAGTCCGATGGTGCAAGTTTCGTTTCGATCCGACGTGTATACACAAAGTTACAACGAGTTCCAGAACAGACCGATATGGAGCATTGTCGGCGGATACGCGTTGATTCCGGTGTGCACGCACATCCAAATCAACTTCTACGAAATCCCGCACGTCCGTATCAATGGCGCGCACCTTTCGGTGAAGACCGCACGCGGCCAAGTCGTCCCATTTGGCGGGGCGCACTCAGTTCCGGGGGAAAATGGGATATTATTTTTCCTGTTTTTGGATCGCGGTTCGCGATCGCCACAGGACGCGACGCACCGAGCGGGTTGCACGGGCATCGAGAGGGTTATGCAGTCTACGCGTCACAACAGACGGAACGAAAAATAGGGCAACGAGGAGAGAGAAAAAGCTACCTGAACAGGGCTCCGTAGAATGAAGTTTTCTCGTGTCCGCGAGTCATTGCGACACGATACTGCACAGCACTCCACTGTGCTAGGGTTAGGGTTAGGGTTCCGGTGCTGGGGCTTCGTCGGGGCTTCGCCGGAGGTGGCTGGGTTCGTCGGAGGCTGTACTGGCGGAGGCGAAGCTGTCCAGGGTGGCGGAGGATCGTCGGGCTGCCGTCGTGGGGTTCAAGCAGAGGCTGCGGGTCAGGGAGAGAGAAAAGGGAGATGGAGGCACGGCGAGGGGAGAGGGCTGGTCGAGGCGGCCGGGGCTGCACGGCGGAGGCTCGTCGGGAGGAGAAGGTGGAGAGGGAAAGCGGTGGCAGGAGGCTAGGGTTCAGACGGAGCTAGGGCAGGGGATATCGGGGCTCGAGGGTGATGGTGGTGGTGCTGGGCTGGGGGTTCGACGGTGGAGGGGTTAGGGTTCCGGCGTCGAGGCGGGGGAGGAAGAGGGGATCGATAGCTGAGGGCGGGGCTCAGGGGGGAGGAAGGAGGAGGGAAGGCGGTGGCAGGAGCGAGGCTCGAGGTGGCTAGGGCATCGAGGCGGAGGGGAGGCCGAGGTCGGGGGGGGCGACTGTGGCGGTGGCGTTGGGAGTCTTGAGGCTGAGGAGACGGAGGGGTCGGGGAAGATCGCCGGAGGCTGCGGGAGGGGGTCGTGGCAGAGCGGGGCGGAGATGGATTCAGGCGGAGAAGGATCTGGAGGAGGAAGGCGAAGGGGGAGACTAGGGTGACCGAGGGTGATCGGGGCGGGGCGCTGCGGGGAGGTTCTGGGCGGAGAAGACGGTGGCTAGGGTTCCGGCGTCGAGGCGGGTTAAATAGGGGTCGCCGGAATAGTAATTGGAAAAGGGATTAGGATTAGGGTTTCGACCGGGTTAATGGGTCCGGGTTGGTTTCAATTAGGATCCGACCCGTTAAGAGTGGGTTTGGTTCGGTTTGGTTTAGCACGGTTCGGGTTGGTTTGGTTCAACTGAACCTGGTTTTATTCAGGGTTTATTTTGGTTTATTATAAACTTTGTTTTTAGGGCTTTAAAAATGTTTCCGGAGTCCAATAAATTCCCGAAAAATTATCCTATATCTAGTTTTTTATTTTACACCTAAAAATATTATTTACATAATATTTTAATATTAATTAACATTAATTAAAAATTATTTAATTATAAAATACCTTAGTTTTAATTAGTTAAAAATCCCAGAAAATTGTGAAAAATCCATTTTAAAAATTCCTGAAAAATCAGGGGGTTTACAATCTATCCCCCTTAAGAGGATTGCGTCCTCGCAATCAAAGAATAACTGGTCAACAGAGATGACACGGTTGCAAACATTGTTCGAAGCACATCACGATCTAGGAGAATCAAGGTTGAGGGTGTACGAATAACACATAGGAAAAAATTATTTTCCTAAGCATTAAAAGTTATGCAATTTCCCGGATGAAGAAAATCTAGAAAACTACAGTTTAGATAAAAACTAGGTTATCACTTAACAATATACTAGGTTATCAATTATAAAACATTCTAGATTATTGATTATGAGCAATTTCAAAATTACTAGGTTAAGGCTGAGGTCACGAACCAACAGGCACGAACTAAAGCAAATCTAGAAGCAGATAACTATAAAAACTTACGCGCATTAGCTATTCCAAGAGTATGTGCGTCCTCCAAGGTCATCGCGAAAGCTTGTCTGCGTCCTTGTGGTGGATTCCTCTGCTGCTGCTGGGCCTGCTGGAAGAGTGCTGCTTGTGGTGCCAAGGGTGGTCTCGGCTGATATTCTCCTGGGGCAGGTGGTCTGACTCCTTCAACTCCCATTTGCGGTGCTCCCAATGTTGGATAGGCTGGCCTCGGTATTGGTAATGCTTATGATTTTAACATTAGTACTCTATCTTGATGCTCAGGACAATCCTTGGCTAAATGCTGGTTGGATTCGCAAATTAAGCATAATCCCAATTTGTGTCTGCAGTCCCTCTCAATATGGCCTACCTTGCCACAGTATTGACATGTAGGTAGTATCTGCGAAGAGGCTCTGGGTGGCTGGTGCATGTAAGGTCTTTTTGTAGCTTTTTCTTGTGGTGCTCCGGCTGGTGCTGATGTGGCTGGTTGATGAATCATCAATGCTTTCTCTCGACGTTCAGGGCAATCCCTTACCTAATGCTTTTTGGATCCGCAAGATAAACATAGTCCCAATCTGAGTCGGCATTCTTTAGCGAGATGGCCTACCTTGCCACAGTAGTGACAAGTAGGAAGGACTAGTGCAAGTGGTGTAGATGCTCTCTGTGGTCACTTTACAACTCTTTTATGTTGTGCTTGGTCTAGTGCTAATGCATACGGCCGCTTCTGGCTGGACTCTATCCTTGTGGTGCACTCCACGGGTCGTGCTGCAGCAAGAACGTCCGTTGCAACGGAGCTGATTAACTTCTGTAGCTCAGAGTTAAGTCTGTAAATGATCTCCTCCATCTGGCTTGGCTGGGCTTCTTCATGAACCTTCTGATAGGCTTGCATCATCGCATAGAACATTTGAAATATTTTTTGTTCGTCCATAGCCTGCCCTTGTGGAAAGGTAGGCATCAGTGGAGTAAACTGCGTCGATGGTGGAATATCATCTTGCTGGATTCTCGAGGCATGCTGACTTGCTTGTTGTGATGATGGACCTTTACTAACTGGTGTCACTTCATCTTCGTTGGTTACCATAATACCTTGTAGTATTCCTGGGTGAGTCTCATCGCCGTCTTGTGGATCCATCTCTACGTATCCAAAATAAACAATAAGAGGCACATATGAATCAAGGCATGATGCAAGTCAAGAAATAAATTTGAATCCGATATAGATATCAAGAACGTTTCAAGCAAGTAGATGAGATCCTAAAAAAACTTATCCTATTCTTACTGCAGGCTTGCTCGGTCCCTAAGTTGAAACTGAACAATTTAGTCGTTGACCTACATGGGCCACCACAAAAACCATGTCACGCACCAGTCCCAAAATATCGAGGGACTAGACACGTGGCAATGGCCAGCAGCACAATCCGATGGGTAAACCCAATTTAATGGACCCATCAGGATGCACTTAAGCTGTAGTACAATAATAAGGGTCTAAATATACTAATCTCATCCACAGAAATGAATACAGCAATATCAGAATCATAAAGCAAAATCAATCTCAATAAAACATAAACTCGGGAAATAACCCGATAATAATTCTGATACAATAGTCAAGATACATGAATAAAGATAACAACAACAAATACTGAGTATGGATAAAGCATATACTCAGAAGATATCCTAGGTGATCACTCGTCTACTGGATCTGGTACTGCTCCAGTGCCTGCTCCTGTTCCTGCTTCTGCTCCTGCTAATGCTCCTGTACTGTATACCTCTGGGTGGATCTCGTCTGCTAATCCTAGGGACATAATCCGGATCCAGGTCCTCAGGGGACATAGCAAGGTACAAAATAACTCATGCCAAAAATAAATACAGTGCATCAATAAATGAAACAATAGGGTAAACTATATAACCATCTATGTGAAATACAAGTTGAGAGCATCACTAAAACTCAGGCTGAAACCACTACAAGCTCTATGTCGGAGAGCCGATAGCAGTGATATCATGTAATGGGCCAAGCTCGGGTTTAGAGTCTTGAGAACCACATTAATAAGGGTTATATATATATATAATCAACTTGTAGCCTGTGTGTCTCTCCCCACCCAATATAATTACACGTCTCATGTCCATGACACGCAAGATCAAAACTAATGCAGTAAGTCATAATAAGATCTAAGAATATAATGTCTATGTCATAATCCCGCAACTTACACAAAATCACCTTGAATATTTCAGGAGGTCATGTATAGTGTCAAGTGTCCTGGGTTATGATGTACTTGATAAGACAAGTACGAGAATGTAAAGGGTCACGATATCCATCTCTAGGTGACGTTACACAACTCCGCGTACGGTGTTGGCACCCGACTATTAATCGGATGCTAAGTAAGTCACACGGTCCTAGGTTTAAGCATGTACAAGATATAAATAAATCTAGACAATAATATGAAATAGGCACTGCATGTTTTGGCAAGGTACATTTGCCTGTGGTTCTGGCTCCAACTGTAGCTCTGGTCTCATTGTGATTTGCAGGTACTCCTCCGGTTGCTGAAATAAACATCACCATCAGGTTCAAAAAATATCAAATAGCTAGAAATGCCTGTCCTTGAGTCTAATTTGGACGCAGGGGCAAAATGACAATTTCTGGTCAAAGCGGGGTCCACATGTGGCCCACTTCGCGCCAAAAAATGTGTCAGAAACAAAGTTCTCCAAATTTGTCAAACTTAGTGTCAACAAGTCCAGTACGTTGATACGAATCCAACGGAACTTTCAGAATTGGATTCCGATAAGCCGATCACAAAATCGCCCTTCAAGTGGAGCCGCGGAGCCCACGATACACGATTTTGTCAGTGTTCTCAGAATCGAACCAAACTTGGGTTACAGGACCAGCGTATTGCTACGAGTCCGATGGCGCAAGTTTCTTTTCGATCCGACGTGTGTATACAAAGTTATAACGAGTTCCAGAACAGACCGATATGGGGCATTGTCGGCGGATACGCGTTGATTCCGGTGTGCACGCACATCCAAATTAACTTCTGCGAAATCCCGCACGTCCGTATCAACGGCGCGTACCTTTCGGAGAAGACCGCACGCTGCCAAGTCATCCCGTTTGGCGGGGCACACCCAGTTCCGAGGGAAAATGGGGTATTATTTTTCCTGTTTTTGGATCGTGGTTCACGGTCGCCACAGGACGCAAAGCATCGAACGGGTTGCACGGGCATCGAGAGGGTTACGCAGTCTACACGTCATAACACACGGAACAAAAAATGGGGCAACGAAAAGAGAGAAAAAGCTACCTGAACAGGGCTCCGTAGAATGAGGTTTTCTCGTGTCCGCGAGTCATTGCGACACGATACTGCACAGCACTCCACTGTGCTAGGGTTAGGGTTAGGGTTCCAGTACTGGGGCTTCGCCGGAGGCGGCTGGGTTCGTCGGAGGCTGTACTGGCGGAGGCGAAGCTGTCCAGGGCAGCGGAGGATCGTCGGGCTGCCGTCGTGGGGGTTCAAGCAGAGGCTGCGGGTCGGGGAGAGAGGAAACGGAGATTGAGGCACGGCGAGGGGAGGGGGCTGGTCGAGGCGGCCGGGGCTGCACGGCGGAGGCTCGTCGGGAGGAGAAGGTGGAGAGGGAAAGCGGTGGCAGGAGGCTAAGGTTCAGGCGGAGCTAGGGCAGGGGATATCGGGGCTCGAGGGTGATGGTGGTGGTGCTGGGCTGGGGGTTCGACGGTGGAGGGGTTAGGGTTCCGGCGTCGAGGCGGGGGAGGAAAAGGGGATCGATGGCTGAGGGCGGGGCTCAGGGCGGAGGAAGGAGGAGGGAAGGCGGTGGCAGGAGCGAAGCTCGAGGTGGCTAGGGCATCGAGGCCGAGGGGAGGCCGAGGTCGAGGTCGAGGGTGGCCGACTATGGCGGTGGCGCTGGGAGTCTCGAGGCTGAGGAGACGGAGGGGTCGGGGAAGATCGCCGGAGGCTGCGGGAGGGGGTCGTGGCAGAGCGGGGCGAAGATGGGTTCAGGCGGAGAAGGATCTGGAGGAGGAAGGTGGAGGGGGAGACTAGGGTGGTCGAGGGTGATCGGAGCGGGTCGCTGTGGGGAAGTTTTGGGCGAAGGAGACGATGGCTAGGGTCCGGCGTCGAGGCGGGTTAAATAGGGGTCGCCAGAACAGTAATTGGGAAAGGGATTAGGATTAGGGTTTCGATCGGGTTAACGGATCCAGGTCGGGTTCAATTCGGATCCGACCCGACCCGTTAAGAGTGGGTTTGGTTCAGTTTGGTTTAGCATGGTTCGGGTTGGTTTGGTTCAACTGAACCAGATTTTATTTAGGGTTTATTTTGGTTTATTATAAACTTGGTTTTTAGGGCTTTAAAAATGTTTTCGGAGTCCAATAAATTCCCGAAAAATTACCCTATGTCTAGTTTTTCATTTTACACCTAAAAATATTATTTACATAATATTTTAATATTAATTAACATCAATTAAAAATCATTTAATTACAAAATACCTTAGTTTTAATTAGTTAAAAATCCCAAAAAATTGTGAAAAATCCATTTTAAAAATTCCTGAAAAATCAAGGGGTTTACAACTGTGCCCATCTATGTGATATGCACATATGGGCATCACTCATACTCAGGCTGAAACCACTACAGGCTCTGTGTCGGGAGCCCATAGCAATAAGTAATATCTTGTAGGGCTAATAAATGTGCCAAAGCTCTGGTCAGAGACTAAGGCACTCTCCAGTAACATAAGTATATATATAAATAATCAGCCTGTAGTATGGTGTGTCTTTCCCCACCCAATATAACCTCACGTCTCATCTCCATGATGTCTCATGTCCATAACACGCAAGATCATGACCTCTAACTAGTACAACGAGTTATAATAATATCCATATAATATGCAAGTCTCATATCACGAATCATGTAAGCCTATACAGAATCACCATGAATAACTCAAGAAATATTCTTTCACATGAAATAGTGTCAAGTTTCCTAGGGTATGGCGTACTTGGTAAAGCAAGCACGTAATAATAGGATCGTGGAATCAACTCTCGAAGTGATGTTACTCGACTCCGCGTACGGCATCGACACCCGAATCTTGTTCGGACGCTAAGCAACGTCTCACGGTCCTAGGGTAAACACACATCACACTTAACAAATAACTATAATAACTAAATAAGATAAAGGCAAGAAACTGTGATACATCATGGCAAGGTATACTTGTCTGGGTTCTGAACTCCGTCAACTGCTCCTGGAAAAGTGGAATTTGCACGTACACCTCCGGATACTGAAATAAACATCACCATTATTCTCAGAATACTAGAAATATCTAGTATTGACTACCCATAAGTCCAATTTGCACACAGGGGCAAAATTGACAGTTTTGGGTCAAAGCGGGGTCCAAATGTGGCCCACTTCGCACCGTAAAACGTACCGAAGACAAAGTTCTCCAAATTCGTCCTACTCAGTGTCTATGAGTCCAGAACGATGGCACAAACCCAACGGAATGTTCGAAATTAGATTCCGGTGAGCCGGTCAAAAAATTGCCCGTTAAATGGAACCGTAGGGCCCACAAAATAATGTTTCGTCAACGTTCTCAGAATCGAACCAAACTTGGGTTACAAGACCAGCGTAATGCTGCAAATCTGATGGCACAAGTTTCGTTGCGAAATAACAAGACACACGAAGTTACGGTGAGTGTTAGAACAGGCCGATACAGTGCTTTTCAGTGGATACGCATTGATTCCGATGTGCACGCACATCCAAATCAAGTTTCGTGAAAGCCCACACGTCCGCGTTGATGACACACGCCTTTCGGTGCAACTCGCACACGATGAAGTTGCCTTGTTTGGTGGGATGCACCCCGTATCATGAGATTTTGGGTATTTTATAAATAAGTTTTTGGTCATTTTGGAACAAGAATAATTTAACCATTAAAGCAAACTAATAAAAACTAAAAGAACAGTAAAAATTTTGGTTATATTATAAAGAAGTTCCTTCTATTATATTTTAAAAATAATTAAAGAAATGGTGGCAAATTGAGCAAGAACATGAGGGTTAGGATCAAAATTATGAACTATTTTCGAACATTTTTTCGGCCAACTTTCGGTCGATTTTTCGATCAAACCGAGGTGCCTAAATTTGTTCCACCTAAAAAAAATCCTAGAGGGTTAGGTTGTGAATGTACCAGCGAAGACGGGACGCAAATCGGACGAGCGAGGAGGGCAGTGGCTGGACGTGAAGGAGGGCCGCAACTGATGTTGTTGTGCGCGCGGGGGGGGGGGGGTGCGGTCGGCGCGGGGCGGCGGTGCGACGGTGCGGCAGCGCTGCTACGGGCGGACGGAGGTCGGCCGGAGGCGGCGGGGCAATGACGGAGGCTGGTGTGGGATTAGGGTTAGGGTTTTGGTTTTGTGTAGTATATATATGAGAGGGAAGGGGGTGGTGGTTCTCCTATACGTGGGGAAGAAGGGGTGTTTGGGTTTTAAGTTTTGGGTTTTGGGTTTGGGTAGTGTTAAGGTTAATGGATTTGGGTTTGGGTTTTATTTCTTTTAATCTTTTTCTCTTTTCTTTTATATATATATATATATAGTGTGGCATGTGTGTGAGTGTGTGGCTGTGCAAAAGGGAAGAGAAGCTCGGGCACTAGCAGCAGGTGCAATTCAGAACAGGGAGCAAGCAGTTCAATAACTCGAGGAGCTCGTGCAAAGGAGTATCAGCATTAGCAGGTAGCACAGTATGTGCAAGAACCTTCAGCACTGTGCAGCTGCAATCGTGCAGCCAACTGTGCAATACTGTTCTGTGGCAACTCGGGGAGCCACTGCTTTCAGCAGGAGAGTGCACAGTATCAGCACCACTGTGCAGTATCAGTAAGCGATCACTGATATTAGTCTAGTTACAGTATCAGGGTGTATCAAGTTCAGTTCATAGTGTCGTTCAGTTTCAGACATCGGGTTTCAGTTCACTGTGCGAGCACAGTATCAGTGTCTTCACAGCAAGGTATCAGTCACTGTGCCCATTCAGTTTCAGTAATTTTAGTTGGGTTTTGTATTGAGGTATCAGTGTTGGTACCAGTTTCAGTTTTGAGTTGGGTTTATGGGGTTTTGGTTTATGTTATTAGTTAGTTATGTGTTAGTGTGTAGTATTTATATCTAGTTAGTTAGATGTGTTTTGGTAAGTTAATATAAGTTAAGTAGTTAGAATGTAAACTGATAGTATATATATATATATATATATATATATATATATATATATATATATATATATATATATATATATATATATATATATATATGTATGTATGTATGTATGTATGCTAGTAAATAGTTAGCTACATATCTATATATATTTGTATTATTGTCATTGTATAGTAGTAGTTAGTTATGTATATATGTAGTGTGGTATTATATGTTAGTAGTTAAATACATTATAGTAGTTAGTTATAATTGTATTAGCTATATATATTAAGTGTTTGGGTTACCTCGGGATACCAAGGTATTACCAAGGTATTGGACCGATACCCAAGGTATTGAGTTTGGGTATCGAGTTGGGTGTGATACGCATTGGTGCAAGGCCGAGGTATCGTATTTTCATTGTTTAGATATAGTATCAAGTATAATGACTTGTATATATATCCAAAATACTATTTTCATAAATGAACTTGCGTATCTTAGGATACGGCATTTTGGAGTGCCATGTAGTATCCTAGATTAGTTAGTATAGCTTAGCTTCATAGTGCATTGACTTAGTGACTTAGTGTTAGACTCTTGCAACCTAGATTTCATCGGTTTGACCTAGAATTGGTTTATTAAACTAAAATTGCATCAACTTAACTTATTTTTATTCTTTTGTATTGTTACAACATACCATAAATAGGTCTGTGTGACACCAGCTTGGGCATCGAGAGACACATCTTGCTCAGGACTTCAGGCGAGTACATTTTTTTGATATTTTTTAATTTATAATATTGTATATATGCATGTTCTAGAATTGTATACTTGATCCCGACACAGTGATTTCACGGGCTGGTACTATATGGATCCCGTCAGGAGATGTTATCCCCTACCGTGTTCAGCGTGTACTCGTGTACATTGTATCTCATCGTGTATATTGGGTATTGATTATATTTCGTGTTCACATATTGCTCATGTTCAGTGTGCTTATTCGTGTACACCCACCGCTCGTGTTCAGTGGTTATGATATTCGTGTACACCCACTGTTCGTGTTCAGTGGTTATATTTCATGTTCGTAGCATATCGTGATTGGATCCATTGATATTAGTTGGGGGTGGGAGAGTAGGAGTTGATTATGTGATCAAAGCCCCATTGTTACATCGTGTACATTCTGGTTACATACCTCACTTGTAATCGTCTTACCTGATCATGTTCACCCAACCCGATCACATAATGAACTTGTATTCTGAGGCACATTAGCTAGTTTAGATTGTAGTTATTTTATCATATTACAGATATTCATATTGTTGTTCTATATTCTCGTACATTACTTGTATATCTATTGTTCATCATTCATATATTTAGTGATTTTTTATTTCATTCTATTATCTGTTTATATGCTCGATTATGCTATTAAAACTGCTTTCAGAGGTATGTACTTCGCTCCAATCCTGACTGGATATATTTTTCCAGATTAGTGGCTTATAGAGCACTGTTCCACATTCTACGGGACGCAGGACGACGTACCTATAGAGGATACTCCTATAGACCAGGAGGACTTAGTTGCAGAGCCCGAGGAGGTCTAGTTATATTTATGTTGGATTGTTGTAAACTATTCTTTTGTTGACATTCACAGTTTATATTATTATTTCAGATTGTGGATTGTATATTCTTTCCTTCGCTATTTCATTCGTGCATTATTCTTCCTTCGTTTATTTTGTGATTGAGATTAGTTATACTTGTGAGATACCATATTGCTCCTCCGTTTGGAGTTGAGATGATTGACAGGTATCATATTATATTGTTGAGATGTTAGATAGTTAGAAATGACCCAGACAGCGTTCTACCGTCGATTCTGCGGTATAGGCTGGGCGTAACCACGTACTCGTGCCCGAATATCCGGGTGCGAGTATGACACATTTTTAGTGGTAGCCCATGCAGGTCTAGATTCTTATCGTAGTTGTGCTCGTCTAGAATGAGCCTGCTTTAGAAAATAGGAGTTTACTCAATCACAACTAGGAATCATTCCAAATATCTGTTTTGCAAATCTATAACTATTGAATATTGCTTTACTTTGAATAAAGTTGTGTCCTTCTTTGATGATATCGTATCATATTCAATATTGATTCCGTATTTTAATCTATCTTCAGGATGCCGCCGAAGACGCGTTCCCAGCGATCAGGTGCCACGATAGCACGATCAGTCACTTCATCACCCTTGAGGGAAGCACCCTCAGACAATGGTCCAGCACCTACATTCAGGAGGTCATCTTCACCGGTCCAGGTGGGCGTATCGGCAGCAGCTCTCAGAGGTGCACCACCTCCAGTGTCGAGGACAGGGCAGACAATTTCCGAGGATCTTCCACCTCCACCACCAGTAGTTGATCAGACGCAGATATTCGTGCTCTTCCAGCAGATGATGGAGGTGCAGCAGCATCAGTCCAAGGTCCTGCGACAGAGCGTGGAGAATGCTCACCAGATCGTACTTGCAGCAGTTGAGAGAGCTACTACAGTCCAGCCACATACGGTATCAGCTCAGTTTATTCCTCAGCAGCCGAGGCCGGGTACCATCATAGACTTTAAGAGGATGGGCCCGAAGGACTTCAGAGGACAAAGGGGATTATCTATGCGGATGAGTGGATCGAGGACATCGAGCGGAACCTGCGACTGGCGCAGATTCCAGAGATTCTACAGATAGAGGCAGCAGGGTATATGATGTTCGATATTGCATTGACATAGTTTTGGACAGACCCCAGGATTGCAGTACCAGGACTCACTTGGGAAGCCTTCAAAGTGCTTTTCAAGGAAAAGTTCTTCCCAAATGTGGCTCTTATATCTTTGGAGAGTCAGTTCTACTACCTCGTCCAGGGAGGTATGTCAGTGGACGAGTATGCGACGGAGTATTGCCGTCTAGGTTATTTCGTGGAGGGTCAGAACCCTAGGGGCAAAGACAGGAAGTTCAGGAAGGGCCTGAACCGGGAGGTCAAACCCCACACCAACGGAGATCCTACTACCACCTTCGAGGAGATTCTCAGGCAGGCGCAGAGAGCGGAGGATGACTTAGAACTTGGCTCTAAGATGCCGAGGGATACCGGAGGATCCAGTAACAACACGGGTCCAGCGAAGAGGCCTCACTTCTAGCAGCAGCACCAGAGGCCTTACTAGCACCAGAGGTAGCAGTATCACGGGCCAGCTAGAGCGCCGGCATAGCAGATGCATCAGATCCAGAGGGCAGCAGTTCCTTTTACTTTCTGTAAGAAGCAAGGACACAGATGGGACGCATGCAGGATGAGGCTAGGCCAATGCTTATTCTATGGATCGGGAAATCATCAGTTGCGGGCTTGTCCCAAATTTCTAACCGTCCAGTTCAGGGTGGAGGACAGGAACAGAGGGTACCCGCTAGACCACCAGCATGACACCAGCAGAGAGGGCCTCTTCCACCATAGTAGTAGCAGTTTGCCCAGCATCAACAATAGAGAGGAGTACAGCGACAAGGGCGAGCTTTTGCCTTGACTGTCGAGAAGGAGGAGCCGGTTGGCGATGTCATCTCAGGTTTAGTTTATCTTGATTCCTTTCCAGCTCATATTTTTTTTAATTATGGTGCTTCTCATAGCTTTGTATCTGTATCTTTTGCTTTGAGGCATCGTCTTGAGTCTGAACCATTGGCGAGGACTTGCAAGATCACGACCGGGGATGGCATTATCCTGGTCAGTGATGTTTGCAAGAACCAGAGAGTTTATTTGGGAGACCGTGAACTGAGCATATGTTTACTTGTAATGCCACTTCCGAGTTATGATATAGTACTTGGGATGGATTGGTTGAGTAGACATCATGCTAATATCGATTATCGTAGAGGCAGAGTTTTATTTTAGTCGCCAGAAGAGCCGGATTTTGAGTTCGTCTGAGGAGCAGAGCAGAGAGAAGGCGATTTATGTGGAGCTTTGGTAGAAGAATAAGAGCCGCCACATCCGTTGATTGCAGAGATCATGGATGTCTTTCCAGAGGAGTTGCCGGGGTTGCCGCCGGACAGAGATATGGAATCCTCTATAGATTTAGTGCCAGGCACAGAGCCGATATCTCAGCACGTCTATAGAGTAAACAACAGCGAACTGGCGGAGTTGAAGAAGCAGGTGGATGAGTTGCAAGACAAGGGCTTTATCCGTTCCAGTTCATCACCATGGGGTGCTCCAGTACTTTTTGTACCAAAGAAGGATGGGTCAGTACGTATGTGTATCGACTACAGGGCACTTAATAACCTCACTATCAAGAACAAATACCCGTTGTTGCGGAATAATGACTTATTTGACCAGTAGAGCGGAGTGGAGGTATTCTCAAAGATAGACTTGAGGTCAGGGTACCACTAGGTGAAAGTGAAGAGGGAAGACATCCCGAAGACAGCTTTCAGGACTTGCTATGGGCAGTTCGAGTTCTTGGTGATGCCGTTTGGGTTGACTATTGCCCTGGCAGTGTTCATGATCCTGATGAACAAGGTATTTCATCAGTACCTGGACCAATTTTTGTAGTCTTTATAGATGATATTCTGATATATTTGAAGACCCCAGAGGAGCATGAGCAGCACTTGAGGATTGTTCTGGAGACCCCCAGGAAGGAGAAGCTGTATGGCAAGTTATCAAAGTGTAAATTCTTCCTTGATAAGGTTAAATTCCTTGGACATGTCATTACAGGAGATGGAATCTCGGTGGACCCGAAGAAGATTTCAGCAGTTGAATCGTGGTCTACCCCGAGTTCAGTAGCAGAGATTAGGAGCTTCCTTGAATTGGCAGGCTACTATCGGAGGTTTATTCAGGACTTTTCCAGACTTCCAGAGCCGATAACTAGACTAACCAGGAAGGACGTAGAATTCGTCTAGACTGAGGATTGTCAGTCAGCATTTGAGGAGCTGAAGAGAAGATTGACTACAGCTCCCATCTTGACACTACCATTAGGAGCAGGAGGATTTTCTATTTACAATAATGCATCAGGAAAGGGTTTGGGTTGTGTGTTGCTACAACACGGGAAGGTGATTGCCTATGCTTCCAGGCAATTGCGCCCGCATGAGAAGAACTACCCTACCCATGACTTGGAGTTGGCAGCGGTTATCTTTGCTCTCAAATTGTGAAAGACTACTTGTATGGAGAGAGAGTGGAGATCTTCACAAACATAAGAGATTGAAGTATGTGTTTACCCAAAAAGAGCTCAACATGAGGCAACGGCGATGGTTGGAGCTGATGAAAGACTTTGACATATCTTTGTAGTACCATCCAGGGAAGGCCAACGTAGTCACGAATGCTTTGAGCAGGTATACCGTGGCTATGTGCTTGACTAGAGACAGACATTTATTGGCAGATCTTGACAGTTTGGGTATTGAGATATTGATTCTTGGAGTTGCAGCACAGATGTGGGGACTTCAGGTACAGTCGTAGCTGATAGACCGGGTCAGAGTCGGACAGTATGAGGATGGGTCTCTGAGGAGCATCAGAGCACAGGTTCAGATCAGGTTGGCAGAGGACTTTATCATCGCAGATGATGGATCATTGCAACACGGTAGCAGGTTATGTGTATCGAGAGGAGCATTATGCGAAGAGATTCTGTAGAAGGGGCATAGTTTTCAGTACTCTATGCATCCATGTGCCAATAAGATATATAAAGACATGAGGGAGCATGTATGGTGGTATGGCATGAAGCGGGAGGTAGCTAGCTTCGTGTCTAGATGCTTAGTTTGCCAGCAGGTCAAGGTGGAGAGACAGAGGCCATGAGGATTGCGTCAGCCTTTTCCCATTCTAAAGTGGAAATGGGAACATGTGACTATAGATTTTGTATCAGGACTTTCGTGTTCTCCAGGAGGCAAAGATGCGAATTGGGCCATCGTGGACAGGTTGACCAAATCAGCCCACTTTCTGCCATTCAAAGTGGGTACATCTACGAAGAATCTCGCAGAGATATATGTGCACCGGATAGTCAGATTGTATGGTGTTCCAGTGAGCATAGTCTCAGATCGAGATAGTCGCTTCATGTCCCACTTCTGGAGGAGTTTACAGGCTAGCTTGGGCACTCAACTCAAGTTCAGTACCGCTTATCACCCTCAGACTGACGGACAGTCGGAGAGGACTATTCAGACTCTCGAGGACATGCTACGCACCTGTATTTTGGATCTTGGAGATTCTTGGGAGGATAACCTTCACTTGGTAGAGTTTTTATACAACAACAGCTACCAAGCCAGCATTGAGATGTCACCATTCGAGGCATTGTATGGACGAAGGTACAGCACTTCGTTGTCCTGGGATGATGTTGGTGATAGAGCTTTATTGGGACCAGAGATGGTAGTGAATGCAGCAGAGATGGTGAAGCTTATCAGGTGCAGACTTCTAGTAGCGCAGGAAAGGCAACGGCATTGGGCCGATAGCCACCGGAGACCTTTGGAGTTTGAGGTATAGCTTTAGTTTTGTTTTGCTTATGTTTGATTGCTGTTTGTTAGAGTACTAAGGTTGTATTTCATGCTAGGTTGGCGTTCTAGTTTTCTTGAGGATTTCTTCGATACGTGGCACGATTCGTTTCGGTGGAGGCGGCAAGCTTAATCCGTGATTCATCGGACCTTTCAGTATTCTTGTGAGAGTCAGTGCAGTTGCATACAAACTATACTTACCACCTGCAGTGGAGGGAGTGCATAACCTGTTTCATGTGTCGCAGCTGAGATGGTACATGGCAGATCCCAGTCATGTATTAGATCACTCGAAGATAGAGGTGGGCCCTACTCTTAGCTATCCAGAGCAGCCAGGGGAGATTCTGGACCGGAGAGAGAAGGTGATGAGGAACCAGACGATTCCTTTGGTGCGCATCATGTGGATGCATCACTCGCCAGGAGAGAGTACCTGGGAGAGAGAGATCGAGATGCGCGAGCGATATCCATATATGTTCGAGCCGTGAGGTATAATTCTTTCTTGCATTGTATTATTTGCTTTTGGTAGTTAGTTTTTTCTTTAATTTTGAGGACAAAATTTTTCTAAGGTTGGTAGTATTGTCACCCTCATATTTTCACTCAAGGGTAGTTTAGTAATTGACATGGGTAATTTTAATTTTAGGATTATTTATATTTAAATATTATGCATGCATGATTTATTTAATTATTGTATTATTATTGATTGCTAGTTGTAGATTTATTTTAGACTTGTGTAGTGGACCTAACCCATTTATTAGATGCATGAACCAATATTTTGGATGAGTTTAGTTTGAGCCCATGAATTAGGCCTAAGGATTAGGAGGTTGGATTAATTTGTGAAACCATTAGACTGGAACCTTCCCTCCCTAATTAATTTCTTCATGAGAGGCCCCAAGGGATAATTGAGATATTTCATATTGCTTGGAGGGGTGTATATGGCCGATCACCTCAAGAGGAGAGAGAAATTATTCACTTTACCAATTCCCAAATTCTTTAGATCTACAGTCTTCCCTCTTCCAATTTCCTTCATTCCCTCATCATTCCTCCACCAATTCTTCATAAATTTTCTTCCTTATTCTTCATTGGAGGCTTCTAAATCAATGATCTACAAGAAGAAAGTAAGGAGCAAGGAGGAGGAGGCCAACATCTACAAGGAGAGGAGCTACTTTGCATTTGGAAACTTTTTATTGGGAATCCATCTCCTAATAGGTACATTTCAATTTTTTCCTTCAAATAGAATCTAGATCTGAGATTTAACCATAAGAAACCAACCCACATGCATAGGCTACCCATAGAAATTAGTTTAAGGTTCATCGGAGACTTTCGGTGGAAGTTATGTGCATTTTGGTGCCAATTTTGGGAGAATTCCGAGATTGGCACATGTAGTGGTTGTCATTGGGTCTAATAGATCTAAATGACATATGATTTTTTGTTTGTGACTAGTTTTATGTCCATAATTGGATACGTGTAGGCCGTATCTCATCAATTTGACAAAACTGGTTGATTTTGGGGGTTTTCTTCTGACACGGGGCCTTGTGCATATCACATTGTGACACAGACACGTAGTTACTCTAATTACTATACATATTGCTTATAATTAGTGTATTAGACTTGTTCGTGTCCTCCGAGATATGTTTGGTTGTGTGTTGGAGCCGTATCACAAGCGTATCATAGAGTTAGTGTCATACGGGTACGGAGCACTCCACGTGTTTGATGTTTGGTCCTTTTTTCTATATGTACATGTGTATTTATATATATCTAGATGATATTTATATATAAATGTATGTATATATTGGTGTATATGAGTTAGTGTATATGTGTGTGTCTAAATGTATGTATATTATAGAGTGTATATATATATATATATATATATATATATATATATATATATATATATATATATATATATATATATATATATATATATATATATATATATGTATATGTATATATGTGTTTGTGTATATGTGTGTATTAGTGTTTACTTATATATAGGTATATATGTGTTTGTGTTTATGTATATAGAGAGTTGTATATAGATATCTATATATATATTGTTATACATAGATGTGTAGTGTTGTATTTGTGAATGGTGTGAGCTTAGTGTGCTTAGTGTTGTGTGGCATGTGTGTGAGTGTGTGGCTGTGCAAAGGGGAAGAGGAGCTCGGGCACTTGCAGCAGGTGCATTTCAGAACAGGGAGCAAGCAGTTCAACAACTCGAGGAGCTCGTGCAAAGGAGTATCAGCATTAGCAAGTAGCACAGTATGTGCAAGAACCTTCAGCACTGTGCAGCTGCACTCATGCAGGCAACTGTGCAACACAGTTCAGTGGCAACTTGGGGAGCCACTGCTTTCAGCAGGAGAGTGCACAGTATCAGCACCACTGTGCAGTATCAGTGAGCGATTACTGATATCAGTCTAGTTACAGTATCAGGGTGTATCCAGTTCAGTTCATAGTGTCGTTCAATTTTAGGCATCAGGTTTTAATTCACTATATGAGCACAGTATCAGTGTCTTCACAACAAGGTATCAGTCACTGTGCCCGTTCAGTTTCAGTAATTTCAGTTCGGTTTTGTATTGAGGTATCAGTGTTGGTACCAATTTCAGTTTTGAGTTGGGTTTATGGGGTTTTGGTTTATGTTATTAGTTAGTTATGTGTTAGTGTGTAGTATTTATATCTAGTTAGCATACATATATATATATATATATATATATATATATATATATATATATATAGTATGCTAGTAAATAGTTAGCTACATATCTATATATATTTGTATTAGTTGTCGTTGTATAGTAGTAGTTAGTTATGTATATATGTAGTGTGGTATTATATGTTAGTAGTTAGATACATTATAGTAGTTAGTTATAATTGTATTAGCTATATATATTAAGTGTTTGGGTTACCTCGGGATACCAAGGTATTGGACCGATACCCAAGGTATTGAGTTTGGGTATCGAGATGGGTGTGATACGCATTGGTGTAAGGCCGAGGTATCGTATTTTCATTGTTTAGATATAGTATTAAGTATAATGACTTGTATATATATATCCAAAACACTATTTTCATAAATGAACTTGCGTATCTTAGGATACGGCTTTTTGGAGTGCCTTGTAGTATCCTAGATTAGTTAGTATAGCTTAGCTTCATAGTGCATTGACTTAGTGACTTAGTGTTAGACTCTTGCAACCTAGATTTCATCGGTTTGACCTAGAAATGGATTATTGAACTAGAATTGCATCAACTTAACTTATTTTTATTCTTTTGTATTAATGCAACATACCATATATAGGTCTGTGTGACACCATCTTGGGCATCGAGAGACACACCTTGCTCAAGACTTCAAGCGAGTACATTTCTTTGATAGTTTTTAATTCATAATATTGTATATATGCATGTTCTAGAATTGTATACTTGATTCCAACACAGTGATTTCACGGACTGGTACTATATGGATTCCGTCAGGAGATGTTATCCCCTACCGTATTCAGCGGGTGCTCGTGTACATTATATCTTATCGTGTATATTGGGTATTGATTATATTTTGTGTTCACACACTGCTTGTATTTAGTGTGCTTATTCGTGTACATCCACCACTCGTGTTCAGTGGTTATGATATTCATATATACCCACTGCTCGTGTTCAGTGGTTATATTTCATGTTCGTAGCATATCTTGATTGGATCCATCGGTATTAGTTGAGGGTGGGAGAGTAGGAGTTGATTATGTGATAAAAGCCCCATTGTTACATCGTATACATTCTGGTTACATACCTCACTTATAATCGTCTTACTTGATCATGTTCACCTAACCCGATCATATAATGAACTTGTATTCTGAGGCACATTAGCTAGTTTAGATTACAGTTATTTTATCATATTGCAGATATTCATATTGTTGTTCTATATTCTTGTACATTACCTGTATATTTATTGTTCATCGTTCATATGTTTAGTAATCTTGTATTTCATTCTATTATCTGTTTATATGCTCGATTATGCTATTGAAACTGCTTTCAGAGGTATGTACTTCGCTTTAATCCTGACTGGATATATTTTTTTAGATAACTGGCTTATAGAGTAGTGTCCCACATTCTACGGGCCGCAGGATGGCGTACCTACAGAGGATACTCCTATAGACCAGGAGGACTTAGTTGCAGAGCCCGATGAGGTCTAGTTATATTTGTGTTGGATTGTTTTAGACTATTCTTTTGTTGAGATTCACAGTTTATATTATTATTTCAGATTGTGGATTGTATCTTATTCTTTCCTTCGCTATTCCATTCGTACATTATTCTTCCTTAGTTTATTTTGTGATTGAGAATAGCTATACTTGTGAGATACCATATTGCTCCTCCGTTTGGAGTTGAGATGATTGACAGGTACCATATTATATTGTTGAGAGGTTAGATAGTTAGAAATGACACAGACAGCTTTCTACTGCTGATTCTGCCGCATAGGCTGGACGTAACCACGTACTCGTGTCCGAATATCCGGGTGTGGGTCGTGACAACGTCCAACTCAACACTACAAGTGTTAACTTTCAATCTAACTCAACATCGACTAGCTTTATATCAGGCTCGTTCACGTCTTTCGAAGAACCCGTTCACCATCGTTGCACCGTTTCTCCAATTTTGCTTCCGCTAAACTCAGAGTCAAACTTCTTGAGTGCCAATATCTAAAATATTTCAAGTTCATGCGACTCCATTGCATTGTTGCCCCAAAACCAAATCGGGTTCCACTGCTCGACCAACTGCTCCCTTGCGTTGCGAAAATCTGTAGTCTGTGCTCGCTTCTCTTCGACACATCCATCGCTGGCGCAAGCGTGCCCCAACTGTTTGTTCCTTTTGCTCAACTCTCTCTCTCTTTGCATTAATGAATTCTCCATCGAAATTCTAAATCACACAAGCGAACTTTGATATTCAGCTTTCCGTTTGATCGATCTCATCTTGTTTCCAATACTTGGTCCGTATCACTCCTTTAAATTCCATACACTTATTCTATTGCTTGTTCTGTTCTCGTCTAACAAAACTTTCATTTATACGATTCCCTTCCTGATCGCTCAAGTCCAACGTATCAAAGAATACCTGAGTCAAACTCCGTTGCACCAATTTCTGACATAATTTATCACTAGGCAATTCGTTGCAAGCAAACCTATAACTTATCTTGTTCTGAATATTTCCAATGTGCGCACCACTTCGTAGCACGCATATACCACTTAGAAATAAAGTCGGTCTCGCGACAGATTTACTCTACGTCGATGAGCGTCTATTCCGAACCAACTATTGTATGGTGATCCTGTCGATCATAACTCAAGATTTTTTTGCTCCATGTTCCGATGCATAACTCAGTCGATGTGCACCAACCAACTTGCATTCCTGTTACCGGCGTCCGTTGCAGCAATTCTATTAATATCTATCCAAAAAATTCCAATGCCACTTAACTACGTGGTAAACCATATACCACTCCGAATCAAGTCACTTCTCACGTCATCCTTCTTTGCACTGATCCAAAATTCGTTCAAGCAATCCATTCTGCGTGATCATTCCATTCACAACTCAAAAGTCTGACACGAAACTTAGCCAACACATGAACAATCTAACTCTTCTGTTGATCCCGTTCGATGTACCTTGTGCCATGTTCCAATCTTGATACTTCCAACTATTTTTTAAACCGTCTGATACTTTTGCTGCATGAGCAACCCGTGCAACGATCTCTTACAATGATCCAAGCCAATACTCAATTGTTTTACACACTCGCCGAACGAGCAACTCGTGCAATGCTCTATCTGATATTCCAAGCCACTGCTCAAATATGCTAAGCACATGACCCATACGAGCAACTCGTGCAAGGCTCTTAATGATATTCCTGGCAAAAACTCAAACTTCGTTCAACACATTTGCTATATGAGCAACTCATGCAAGCTTCAATTCACAGCATGCCACATAATCAATCTCGTCTGACAACTAACTGATCTACTAATGCAACTAAAATCTCCCCGAACGATAATCCAAATCAACGCAATGACACATCTCAACTTGATGAACGAATGCAACAATGCCACGCAACTTGTTGCACGAATGCAACAATACCAAACGATGCTATACGATTCTATCGAAACCATACGAAGCCAATGCAACGAAGAACAACATGCACACACAACCAACAAATAAATATATAGACTTATTGCATGGAACATCCATTATGGCGCCGAGTAGAGCCAAGAGCCAAATGATACGCAGAAACTATTTAGATTTTGTGATGGAGAAAAGGACACAGTCTGAGGAAATAAACCGGGCATTCTAATACCAAATTATCATGCTCTAATCTCTCGCAAGTTCTATCGTCCCCGCTGAACGTGAATCACCACATTGCAGCTCTCCCGCAGGATAATCGTTCTCATCGGGACGTGATGCCGTGCGAGCTTGGAGTTGCGCTTGCACAAGGCGATGACATCAAATGTCATGGTTATCAACGAAATTACCAAGTTGCAGCGAAAGTCAAGTATTATGTATCAAGCACACATCAGAGTATATGCAGCGAACCTCTCGAATGGTTCAAATGAAAATGCTACAAAGACGATGAAACACACTTGTTCTTTCTCTTTTCCACAAAGGTACTTACCATTCCATACATCATGTCTCGTATATCCAAGCTGAGCCACTATACCTGTGTACCTGAAAATAATGCCTACAAACGTGGGTCAGTACACAGCCGTACTGTTGAGCGGGATAACCTACTCGTCTAAACCGACACTAAATAGATAGTAAATGCAAACAATCATATGTGATCTTTCTACTTGAATCCTGGATTCAATTCATGGCATATGTATGACATGTTAAGAAAAATTGTAAAGCACGTTAAGCATGCAAGCATTCAACTCAAGCAAATATACTAGCAGTTCTATCCAACACAAAGGAAACTAAGCATGCAATCTGTTCTACTCAAACCCGAAGCAAGGCATGAACCTATCAAACCACATCGCACTCCAAGCCTCGAATATATCACATCACGCCATAATTCAAGCCTTGTTAATCCAATCATCGATGCGCACACTCTTGCCCGAGGCAAGATGGCGCCACCGCATGCACGAATGCACAAACTCAAACCGAACCAACTCTAATATATATAAAGGTCACTGGCCAAGCCAAAAAAGACAATCCAACTATATTTTGACCTGATCCAGTGTTGAGAAGATAGCCTGCCTGGTGGTCTCGAACTGGCAGAACCGTGCTCAAAGAACGTTACCATTTTTTTCCTCTATGGTTGAACGGTTACGGTGCCCCGGAGCCTATCTCGGTCGAGGAAACCAAACCATGTGCGCAACAGGTTTTCCGTGACCAATGCAATACTCCAACCAGTAGGTACGACGAGAAAATCGAGCCTTCTAGCCCTACCAAATGATACTCGCCTCGATCCATCCAATTCACCATAATCATTATCCAACAATAGCCCAAGGCACCATCTCAAGTTATCTCTATTATACACCATGTCGCTTCTCGACACAGTGCTCCAATTGGTGCAATGTCCCTCGCTTCTAAAGCTCCGTAGCACAATGTCCCAACAGTGGCACAATGCCCTCTCCGATGCAGTTGTCTGATTTCAAACCACAACTGCACATTTTTCTTGACAAAGCGTCCAACTTGATGCTCATGAACGAATGCACGCTTGCTCGCTAAAGTTCCTCGATGTTCCAACCAAGATGATACACTCTAGCTCGAACTGCCCAAACGTAAGTCCAACACAAGCCACAAATTCTATCCATCCAAACGATGCACATTATATGCACACCACAGTGCGGCAATTTCCAATGTTCCAGTTCCAAGTTTCCAAGACATTACGTGTTCCATATTATTAGGCATGAAGGAGTAGAGGAGAAGGGACAAAGCCCACACACCAAGTTGAATCCGCTAGCACTTTGCCTTACCGATACGGCCGATCCCTTGAATCTGTGGTTCGATACGAAGCACGATCTACTTAATTGCTATGACCGTACATGCAGGTCATGCTCTCCAAATTATCCGACCAGTCGGATTAAGGAAGGCGATATTATCGCTCCAATCCCGCTATCCCATTACTGCTCTGAACGAACACCTGATTCCATCGAACTCCGTATGCGATATGCACATAAAACCAACTCAAATCAATATTTGCTCCCATATACAATAAATCGAAATGTAACCAGCTATTATCTCGTTTAATCCGACTCAGCATAATGTACCATGCTATTGTGGGACATTACAACATTATCCTTCTACAAATACACCGTTATCATATCGAATTAGTCGATGTATTAACTTGGCAACGCCTTTCCATCAAACAGGACCGTCGATTGCAGCTTGTATTTAGGAGAAAAATGAACATTATTCCAATGAGGGGGATAAGGTTGCTTTATCCCTAGTTTTTGAAGCTAATCTTCATGTTTAAAAGAGTCGAACTGTACGCATAGTTGTCGAATAGCTTCGAGAGGATCTTCAAGTGGAAGCGGTACATCAGATTGGAGAGATATTTGATAAACGGGTATCACTACCGGAGGAGGTCCACTTCCACCATTAAGAGTATTAAGAGTTGGTGTTGCCGACTCCTTATTAGGAACTACCTACGGATTTGCATTACCTGAGGGAATTTCCACCCCCTGTGCCGGAATGGATGCAGCCATTTGGATAGGTGTCGGTGTAGCAGAATATTGGGCCATCATCATCTGATGCATATTTTGTATCATGGTATGTACATCTTTGAGTGCAGCCTCTAATGAGTTGAGGCGTTGCTCAGTACTTTCAGATGGGAAAGCGTCTTGTTCATCACCAATATCATAAGCACTAATCCTCTCTGTGTACAACAGAGGAGCTGGTGGAAAGCATTGTGTAGTTGGAGTCTACACTATCGGGTTCAGATTCAGGAGGATTGCTACCCCAGTCTCAATTTTTGAGAAATGAAGATTCTCGCGAATGGAGGGCTCTCATCTTTTAGAATAGTTATTTTGGCATACACCTTCAAAAGAGTCAATAAGTTGATCAAATCTTCTCTGACTATGTGTTCTTGAAGAGCTCTGTCTTGAACGTCTCCCGCCACGGGGAAGATGCGAGGCCATGTATACCGGGGAGAAGAGTGGTTCATCTTCATGTTCTTGGTTGTCTGTTTGCTTTGCAGGTCGGTGTTTAAGAGGCATAGTATAAGTTAACCGGTCAAACACATATTGTCTTGCTAACGCACAACAATAATTGATTACAATTTTATGGCAATCGCAACAATGCTCGTTAGGAAGCTTCATTGCTGGAACAAAAGACTCCCCTTCTTTATGCTTTTGTACAATGATTTTGAGTAAGTCTGAAGGAGAAAGAATAGAAGAAAAGGAAGACAGACTTTGTCTTCTTATACTTGGCATATTTGACTTGGGATATAAGCTCTTGGTGGCATGTGTATAAAGTATTTTACTGAGTTTAGTGGCTGTCCTCTGTGGCGTACGCTGGCATGTTGCAATGGAGGAAGAAGCGTCATGTCTCTGCGTGCACAACTTTCTATCTTCCGTATGCATAATCTGAATACGTGAAAAAGGAGTCTTCATTGACTTATGTTTTGTACGCCGATAGAAATCAGGAAGTGACAGTTTAGCATTGAGCACATATGTGCACGTATTTTTGCTTGGACGAGAGATAGCGACCACATCATCTATGCGTCGTATGTTGTACTGTGCACGCGTAGGATTGGTAGCTTGGGAATAGACCACCCCCTTGGAATCGTAGTGATTACCTCTACCAAGGGAAGAATGGTTCATCCTTCGTTTGGTGTTGTTGCGAGAAGTTCGCGGTTTGTTCCCTTTAGCTAGCACAATAGCGCGGCTAAGGGGTTTGTCTACCAAGTCACAATTCGGAGACGAGTTGACAGTACTATCTAGAGAGTCCTCGCTAGGGGCGGACAGAACACCCTTTCCTTTGTTGGCAGCAACTTCAGGACAAGTGATGCGAGGCTTGGGTATCCATATTTTGCGGATTGTCTTCGACTTGGGTGCAGACGAGGGGTGAGCACTACCCCAGAGTGAAGCATCTCTTTGTAGGCCAGTTGGTCGAACTTCACGACCAGAGTCTTTTGCGTCGAGCCGATCAACGCGACATCGTGTTGAGCTATCACTTTCTCATCAGAGGAGAAAGTCGTCCCTAACGGAATCGCCATTTTGTTTGCCATGAACAAAAGTTTATACGAAACTTTGTGTTACAAACTATTAAAAGAAAAGAGTACATGAAATCTTAAACAAGAATCTAAGTACAATTGTTCTGGGAAAGTATAGCTGTAGAGATCTGATCTGCAGTCGATCACTTTACTCCTTTGACCATACAACGATGATGAAGAAATGAGATAATGTTACAAACAACTCGGGGAATTGAGCAGTGGAAAATCCTTGGCAGCAACGGCACAAAAGCTTCTACGTCCCTCCTTATGTTCTTCAGTGTCAAAAAAAGACCTTGAGATAGCAACGATCTTATATTTATAATGTTCCAAACACTAGGAGCGATTACTGAAGAGTGTGCGTACGATCTGACAATATTCACTGTGTTTTTTGTCATATGCGTATATTTTTAAAGCATGCAACCCACGTTCTGGATAGTGGGTGCACAAATCACTGGTAGCTTGACACGTGGCTTCCTATGCGAGGAAGGCTCAGGTCACGAGGGCAATTATTTGTATACGTCCACGAAAGATATGGCATGTATGGCACATTAGCATAATCGTTCCTTAGCAGTTGTTGGAGATTCTGAAGTTGAGATAACCATACTAGCGTACTCTGGAGAAAGTAACCCTACTGGCGTACTCTAGAGAAGATAGCCATACTAGCGTACTTTGGAGAAGATAGTCATACTGGCATACTCAGATTGAGATAGCCATATCGGTACTCAGATAGAGATAGCCATACTGGCGTACTCAGGTAGTGATAGCCATACTGGCATATTCAGTGAATGGTAGCACCATTGGCGTAGTCTTGCTAATATATCCATGTTGGCGTATGCAAAAGAGAGCATCGACGACGTACTATATTTGAAGTAGCACTATTGGTATGTTATAACAAAGTAGCATCGATAGCATACTGGGATTGAGATAGCAGCCTTGGTCACAAAACGATAACCTGGGTGGCGTGCTAGAAAATTCTCTGCATTTAAAGCTTTTGATCTTCTCAATTGTTGTGTCAGACTGAGGTGGCGAGTTTTCAAGTGACAACATCAGAGATAGCGTATCAGCGTACTTTGATGAAAGAGCATTCATCGGCGTACTAAGACAAAATAATAGTCTTGGCATAAAACAGAGTAAGAACTCTGCGTACTGCAACAGTGGTGGAAGGGTTTGGCATACTTAGAAGGAGTAGCCTCACTTAGCCTCTAAACGACAACCTGGGGTCTGTGTACCTAGGGATATGTTGCATTTAATGCCCTGATCTTCTCCTCGGCTATCGTACTGGGCTGTCGTTTGTTAGGTTCATGACATTAAATGTTGGAGATGAAAGCAGAGTTTGTACGCCGCGGGGATGTGCACATATGGGGTATGACATTGCTTCCTTGTACATGGCTGTGTAATTTATATTGCATATGCCAATGCTTTCTTGTCAAGACCCGCACCCGGTGTGAGGGCACGAGTACCTGAGTACGTCCAGCCTACGCCGCAGCATTGGTAGTAGACCATTGTCCAAGCCAACTATCTATAGCTAATAATCTCATACAATAATATATGTAACTTGTTAATGATATCTCAACTCTAAACGGAGGACAATATGGTAGTAATGTAATGATACTCAATCACAATAATATGTAAGGAGGAATTGGCACGATAAGATATAAAAAAATAAAGTCACAAAGTCGTAATACCAGATAGTCTACAATATCACATCCAACTAAATAAGTCTAACAATACTACATAAGTCTAGGGATAATAACATCTCAATGTGTCTAAAGAGTTGGAGACAAATCCAGTACAAATGCTAAGTAAAGGATAACTAGAATAACTAATGATACTGGCTAGGCCTCCCTGTAATAACTCATGAACTAAAGGGTCGAAAGTTGCATCGGCTATCTCCTGCGTTCCATAATACATCGGACACAAATCCTCCAGGTAATCGTCTGAAAAATATATCAAGTCAGGATTGGAGCGAAGTACAACCCAATAATAGTTCTAAGTTAATTGATAATGACTATAAACAGTAATAGAGAATGTAATATAAGACGAGAGGCAATGAACAAATATCATAGTATGGTAGAAAAAAGAAACAATAATCTAGAGCAATATGGCATAATCTGATCACAATAAAATAGAATAAAGGCAATGAAATAGAATATAGAGAAGAACTGTAACTACACTAAGTGTTTGAAATACTAGTTAGATATGTTATCGGCTTGGGTTGAACATTGTCTACTTAAACGTGGACAAACATTGTCTAACTTAAATATTGAACATTAAGCATTGACTAGGCCTTGAGTACCTTACATTGAACATATCAAGCTAGCATTTCTCCCTCCCCGACTAGTACAATGGATCCAACCATAACACATTACAATGTAAGGTACTCAAGGAATTGTCTAATGTTAAACATTGTCTAATAACCATACGAGAATACGATGAACAATGAAACAAGAAATAATATCTCATGACTGAAGATCCATTTGTGCGCTAGCCCATGTACCATCGTGTCAGGAATCAAGTAAAATATTTTTAAATACTTGTATTATAGTAATTATCAAATAATGAAAACTCTCATAGAATATACTCGCATATGGTCCAGAGCAATGAATGTCAAACTGTGTCTGAACTGGTGTCACACTGACCTATATAGGAAATTATATGTCAATGTAGTGTTAGGAATCATCAATGAGTCTTAAATAGGTTAAAAATTATATTCTAGGTCAAAACTAGGTCATACTAGTCAAACTAGGTCAACTTCCCAATTTGGGTCAAAAGTTAGCTTTTAGTTGGTTTCTAGAGCCATACTAGCTAATATTAGGCTATACTAGGTTATATCAAACTATCTCTAGGCATTCTAGGCCAATAACCTACGTATATAGGATTCTAAGCATTAGACATTAGATATCCTATATATACCTTCTCATATACATTTAGTATCATAAGTATCCTATTAGTATCTAGTATCTTAGGATACCTTACCCTATATACCCAATACCTTAGTCTAGAACCCAATAACTTAATATTGCCTATTACCTTGCTATAGCTCAACCAATTCCTCAACAGTGCCTAATACCAATATCTTGACTCAACCTTACTTATGTTACCTTGATATACTAATCTTGACATTGCCATGCTATACACACACCTATACTTAATATCCAATACTAATACCTACACTCAATCTTATACTCACTGCACTTACTTGCACCTTAACCTCCAAGATACTTACCTAGCTGTCACTACCTCACCTCTCGATACACATACTCATACTCCATAACTTGCACACACAATTACCTATTCATTACCTTAGTACTATATGCATTACCTTACCCTCATAATACCTTTAACCAATACCTTGGTATTACCCAATACCTACACTAACACTCACTTTACTAGAATACTAGGTCTTACCTATTTGATATCAAGTACTTGCTATACCTAGGGCAGTAATCTAACTTACCCATACTAACCCACTATTACACTGAGTACACCTATACACACTCTAGTTGGCACTTACACCCAGTCCACATCAATACTAACACACACATTGATATATCATATATCACCTACTTACACTAATATCTTTGATACATATACCTACACACACTCAACTGTACATATATACACACCCTCTCATACATAACTAGCCTTATACACACACACACACAAGCTAACACACATCTTAATATCTGGTACCAAGTTCATCCCACTGCTCACATTACTACCTACTGCACTTAAAACACCTTGCCTACGTACACACTCACAGTGCACACTTGTTCACTCAGTTCACCACAGCACTCAAGGATTACACTAGGACCCGACCTCATATTCAAACCCATCTCATGACTGAAGCTTAAACTTGTCATGCCCCAGATCCAGAATACTGGAGAGTGGGGAATGACTCAGCCAATCGCACCTTACGGAATATCGAAGTAACCTACAATGTGTTAATATTGTCTAGAGACGATGGGGTGCATACTACAATCAAGTCTCATAAGTTCAAGAACTTATATATCTCAATCATTCAATTAAGTAGAACATTTTAGAATAAGCTGAAAGGTGTCCTAAACGTCGCATCAGAAGGTTCTAGAGTTCTAGCAATACAAGTTGATATGCCAGATACACAATAAAAAGTATACATGACAGTGAGTCAGCTGCAGTCTGAGTATAAATAAAGTCATGTAGGGAACTAGGGTCTAGATTTGCCAGCTAATAGGTACCTATTAGCTAAATGTCCAAAAGAATATAGTTTACAAAAGATGAACAGTGAAACAGGAAACCCACCTGTGACCCTCAGCAACCATCCTTCTGGTGCATGCCATCAGTGAGGGCGAAGTAAGTTTAATCCTCCGATGCTGGCTCTAAATCTGGCCATGCAAAACCAGTGGAGTCAGACCCCAAATAGCAAGTACCACAAAGGAAGCACGAAATGAAGAAACAAAACTAGAACTATAGCATGAGATGCATGAGCCAATACTCAATGGCATATATCTCATCCATGATATGATACGACACCCTTCACCAAACAAGGACAAGAAGTGCCCTATCATATCAAGATAGAATACGTCCCTTGATTATAATCAATCTAAAAAAAAAAATTGTCATAGTTTTGGTCCACAGATTATCGTAACATAACAACGCAACCCAACAACCAAATAAGGACATGAGTTGAACTATTATGCCACGACAGCCTGTCCCTAATTCTACTCAACAAAAGTCATAATACACAAGAAGAGATACCATAAGGAGAAATAATATAGCTTTAGTCCATAGAGTATTGTAACACAACGACGCAATCCAACAACTAAATAAGGACATGGGATGAATCATCATGCCACGATAGCCCACTTTCCTGGCTAGGCACCTATATAAAAAAATTAGACGGCCAATAATGTATTACGGCTTGATATGTGATATCCGGGTTATCCCAGTAGTGCAATATATGAGTATCTTCAGATCATGCCATAATCGAGCAGGGCTGGCTGAACCAGCGATATAAAAGTAAGAATATATGTAAATGATGCACCAGTCCCTCGTAAGGGCCCTGAGCTAATTAATAATCAGTAATATTTTTAGGCTTTCTATAGGAAAGATACTGGTTCGATCTTATAATTAAATCAGATACTGCAATCCACTAGTGTGGATGATATACAGTATATGCGGTGGCCAGCCTTTACTCCCAGATAATTTAGGGTGGTTCGACATGTACGATCTTGAGATACCGTTCTCTCCCAATGCTCTACTAGTTAAGTTGCCTAATTAACCCTAGGTTAATTAGAATCTCATATCATGGTTATATGAATATTCCTTCTTAGATATCGTACCTTAAATACGGGCACTCTTGATACGAATTCCTATAGTCACTCGAAAGTTAAATCTGGATTCACCCAAGCGTGATGCAACAATAAATACTATCTAGCCACGGCTAAAGTCACTATCCAACTACCAGATCCATGCATGAAAATAATTACATATATCACATAGCGGGAGTATGTGGCACGAAGGCTTTTTATATATCAAGTAGAACTCTCGGTGCGATCAAGTGTATCAGCACAGATACAATAGTCAGGACAGGAACAAGTTCTAGAATTAAGATCATGGACAAGTTATCAGGTAGGAAGTTATTCAGGACATGATAGTCTAATACTGGTCACATCAATTTGTCATTTTATTATATCGATGAATGAGAATAAGAGTAGTGTGAGAACCCCTCGAGATCAGATCCACAATCATTAAACCAAACAAGGATCGGGATTGCAGAACGTTACCCGAGTTGAACTACGCCTCTTATTATATCCAACATATAATAAGGTAATCAAGGAAAAGTAATCTAATTAACAAGTAAAATAACAAGAGCATACAGGGTTACTCTACAGGGCTCAACATGCGCAAAAAATAGTAGGCGCACAAAGCAAGTTGGCGCACAAAACACACAGAAGTAAGGTTGGCGTACAAACGACCAAAACTGGGTAGTGACGCACAAAGCAAGTTGATACACAAACGATTAAAATTGGGCAGTGGCGCATAAAGCAAGTTGGCGTACAAACGACTAAATCTGGGCAGTGGCGCACAAAACACACAATCCGAGGTCAACGCTCGACAGTCGAGAATCTCGTCAGTCCAAGTGCACAAAAATCAATAACACATAAATCGAAAAACCAAAGCTTCGTCCCTAAGTAAACGAAGAAAAAAGTGCGCGAGCTACCAAACATAAGCAAACTGCGCCGGTTGACGAAACAAAGAAAAAGTGCGCCAGATAGCCAACTCGAAGAAAGTACGCGGACTGGCTGTGGTGCACTTTCCCTTAGTTTTACAGGAAGAACTTTCATTTAATACGCACCAAAGTGTGCCATCTGAATTTTCTCTCAAAAGTGCGCCACTGACTTAAGGAGTGTGACTAGCGCACTTTTGCTAGGAGACTAAGTACAAGTATGATTAGTATGCACGAAAAGTTCGGACAACACACCAATGCGCCCAAAGTGGAACATACGTATTTCTATGCCAAAGGGGTTCTCTTGCATACTCTTGGAGATCTGCACTTTATGCCATATAATGCCTCGAAGGGTGCCATCAGAGCACTGTTATTTTTCTCCAGTAAGCCATTTGGTATACATATTGTATCAAGTTGCAGCACTGAACTTAGGTAGACTCAAAATCAAGCACGGCCAAAAGCAAAATTACATAAAATATGGTGCTCTACACTATGAGCTAATTAGTTTTGTAAAATATATAGTTTTGGGAGATCAGTCCCCAAGAAAATAAAAGTGAACCCATAGACCCAAACTCTGGTCAATGCAATTACAACCAAGAAAATCAAGAACGACAAGTATTAAAGATGAAAGGGTACTCGGTCCCAACAACATGAGCTAGAAATAAATCGACATTATTAAGAATTACAAGCATGCATAAATTCATGGTTCTTATCTTGTGCAAGATGTACTTGCCTACGGAGGGAGAGAAAACCAAAGAGAGAGACATGGAAAGGAAATAATGAGCAAAGAAAGAGAAATATGAATATATAGGTTTAGGTTTGAGATGTGGACCGTTGGATTACTCAAATCCATCCAAGCCACGCATGCCACCAACCTTACCAGACCCACTCTTCTCCATAACTCACGGGTTCGGTCTAAACAAAGGTCGGACAAGCAATTAACATGTGCAAAAGTGCGACAAAGACAACATGCGACATTGTGCGCCGGGAAATGGGGCTAACAAAACTTATACACTATAGTACAAGGAATTGCACACGTCGCATCTCATCCCCCTCTCACTCACAGACACTAAAACATATACACATTGCACATCTTACAAGCATAATGCTAGGTATATGATACAAACACAGTTAACACTTGATCACTTCTCTTGTCACTACCTTTACAGTTGATCTCAGGAAACACTCAAACCCCTAGAACATTGACACCCCCACACTCGACACAGTGAACTCCACAAGCAAGCCAGCACATAGGTTTTAATCTGGCCTGAGCATCATGCTCCAGTTCAGAACTTGAAACCCTATACCTGGACATCCTACCTTGCCTACACCAGAACTTCCCGGGTCTTCTCATGAAAGTGCACAAGGTTCACTACAACCTCTGTCTAAAATATGTAGGCTAACACCCCTCCAACAGGTTCAGTCTTCCCACAACTACCCTACACATCAACACTACCTCCAAGCTTGCATAACCCGACCCCCTTCCAGTCTCACCTCACTGCAGTGAATTGCCTGCAGACTCCATATAGAACCTTGTCCTCCTCTAATACTCACAACACAATAGCATGTGATACACATCCACATCACATACCACACCAACTTCCATAATACATTTTTTTTGTCTCAACTAAAACTAAAACTAACACACACACACACACACGCACACACACACACACACACACACACACACACCCCACTAACACCTCTACACATTTGCACAATCCCCATACACTCATGAAATACATTATATAACATAAGTATTATATATAAAAACTTCTAAAATAATTAATTACAATATAATTAACAAGGAATGATACACTAGGACACCAATACATAGAAATACCCAAATATACCTCTATATCAAGGGCGTTTCATGACACAGACTCTTCTTATCCAATTGTGGACACGTACACACCCTCACTCAACCAATTTAGGCACAAACAATCCTAATTGACCAAATAACAAACACTTGGTGCACCAATATCGGATTTCTTCCAAATTGGACACAAAACTCAATATAACTTTCAAAAGAAAGCCTATTAGGACATAATTCTTCTTTATATTAGTAGTCCTTAGCCATGGAAGGGTTATTAAGGGTCTAATACCATAAATTAATTATAAAATTGAAGAAAAATAGAAATTTATCTATTGAAAGATGGATTTCTAATGTATTACACCACAAGAACACAAATACAATGAATGGATACCTCCTTCTAGCTAGCTTCCTTCCTCAAGTGCTCCTCTAACAATGACAAGCTTCTCAGCCTGCTTGGAATAAAAATGAGAGGGCTGAGATTTGGGAATGGGTGAATTAGGGTTTGCTTTCAAATTTGGGAATAAATTAATTAGGAAAGCAATTGGAGGCTATACATGAATAAAGAGACTTATATAGCCTCATAATAGGGTTAGGGTTATGTTTAGAAATAGATAATAAGACTTAAAAGCCCCTCTTCATGTCATGAATGGAATCTCTACAACTAAATAGAGAATATTCTTGTTCATGACAACTTAACTTTAATAAATTCTAATTAGCTAACACTAGAACTAGTACTAACTTAGCACTAACTAATTATAACATTCTCTAATTAATTCTGGCTAACCACTAACATAAAATAATAATAAAAATTATCAACATACAAAATTACCAAAATACCCCAAAGGTGAAAAGTAGTTGTTACATTTCTTGTACGCCACGGAGACCATTGTATTTTGAAGGAAAGTACGCCATCATTCCTCTGGATTTATTGTCTGTTGGAGGCGTACGTTTTATGCTTCTACAATGCCTTTCCTTCGCTTTCACTGAGTCTCTCCACAAGTCTATCAGAGTCAATATCTTCAACAGCTACTCGAGGTGTTAGGAGACCATTCATAACGCATTCCCAACGATCATAATCTAGGGATCTCGGAAAAATGATTATCCAAGTTTTTCAGTATGTGTAGTTGGTTCCATTGAATAGAGGAGGTTTATTCGTTGAGTTTACCTCTGTTCTGTTTAAGCTAGAGCTAGGGTTTGTTGACATCTGATCAATCTAATGAGGCTAATCTAAAACTAGAGTCCTTGCTTTGATACCAATTGTAGGAACTTTGGGGTGAATAGGGTAATAAAAGCAAACAACACAATTAACAATAATAATGCATAAATAAAAGAAGATAGCGAGAAATTAAACACACGATGTATCATGGTGTCCTTCCATGAAAGAAATCTAGTCCCAGAAATTCATGTTCGTCTTTAATCTACTATTTAAACCAAAATAGTACAACATGAGCTTTGATCCGAAGACTCACCAACTTCATACACAGGAGTTTTGATCTGAATGCTCGCCAACTTCTTACACACAAGAAAGGGGTTTTGATCTTCTAGAATAAGTGAAGATCGAGTTACAACTTTTGATTACTCTAACACTTTTGGTAGATGTCAAATGAAAAGCTTGGTAGAGTTAAAGAGGATAGGTCTTTGGTGGTTGAAAATAGTTAAAGCTCAAAGGGGTAACTTTGAATGAAGGGGTTCAAAGCTTTAAATACAAATTCACAAAGATAAGGCAATAAATGCCAAAAACTGTCTACAGAGAGTACCGTCGGTATACTGTAGTTTACCGACAGTATATTGTTCTAGAATAATAATGGCTATAAATCTATCTGTTAAACGCATTTAATGCACTAAAATCTGAATGTTTGGATATATAGAAAAACCAATTTGAAATATGACCGTAAACCGTCGGTACAGAATAGTGTACCGTCGGTATACCGAACCAACAACAGAGAACTGTAGTTTATATAAAATCGGTATGCCGGGGGTATGAACCAGTGTACAATCGGAATGCCGATGCGATCGACAGAGAGCAGATGTGAATAAAAATCGGTATACCGGTTGTACAAACCAGTATACCATCGGTATGTCAATTCTTAAATAAAGTTTGTTTTTTGATAAAAAAATTTAGCCTAGCTTTTTTACTTTGCCATTTATCAAGGTTCTTACAGGTATTCTTAAGACGATTTACAAACTATAGAAAGACTATACCGCTGGTGAGAGCGTCTGGAAACTTCATTCTTCTTTAGTTAAATATTGTGACATTTATTTATGTTGATCGATAGGATGAATGAGTGAAGATTTGTGCTTTTTTTGAATCCATGAGTTCATTTTTGCAATTATAGATTAATCAAAATTAATGTGCCAACAACAATAACATCATACATGTGGCTTCTTTTTATCTTTTACCCTAACTAAGACATCATCGATCTAAGGAGGTTGCATAAAAATAAGAGAATTCTTTTACCATGGCATGAAGGAAAATGTGACACGCCCCAGTCCCAAAAATATACAGGACTAGGCCATGTGGCAATAGCCAGCTACATATAAAGTGGACTCCAGTCCAACTCAAATACATATAAGTTGTTCAGTAAGGGTCATTATATATATAATGAGAGACCGTTATGGCAAATTTAGAGGGGGTGAATAGAGTGCAGTGAAAATAATTATCCAATAAAAATTAAAGCAAGGCATCAACTAAGATATAACAGCAATATAGCAAGTATGTGGAAAGTAAATAAAGTTAAGAAGAGCAAATGCAAACACCGAGATTTATACTGGTTTCCTTCATGGAGGACTAGTACAGTCCCGAGAACTCTTGCTCGGAGTTAAATCCATCTCCCAATAGGTATAATTCTGAATTTTTCTTTCAGTTTGACACTAATTGTCATATTTGACCATTATGAACCCTTCCATGCTTAGGGCTACCCATAGAAAGAAGAACTAGATTCATATGGCTTGTATTGTGACTTCTACATGGTAATTTATGTCCAATTTGGGGGAATTCCTAGATTGGTGTACCAAGTATTTATCATTAGGACAATTAGTTCCAATTAGACTTAGATCAAGTATGTGAGGCTAGCCATGTATCCACAATTGAACACGAGTAGGATGTATCATGAAATTTTGTGATACCTATGATACATTGACTCATTTTGGAGAATTTGTGCATAATAGTGCAATTATTCTTCAATTTTTATTGTAATTAGTTGCATTAGTTATTTATATATGTATTGGATATGTATAAATAATAATTATTGAGAATTGGGAGTTTGGTATCTTATTTGGGGCGTATCATGAATATCATAATGATACACTATAAGTGTTTGTTGATTTGGCTATTAAGTAGTGTGTACACTAGAAAAGATCTATTGTTTATACATATATGTAGCATGTATGTGTGTCTTTATTATTATTATTATTATTATTATTATTATTATTATTATTATTATTATTATTATTATTATTATTATTATTATGTGTGTGTGTGTGTGTGTGTATGTGTGGATATATAATCAGTGTGTGTGTGTGTATGTGAATGTCGGGTAGGGGACAGTGTGCACTGTCAAGTTGATCACTGAATCCTTGATACCAATACCACTTAGTAGTTAAGTTGTTGTGTTGTTGTGTTAATTTCAGGGAGTGATTAAGAGGCTCAGCTGAGTGTTATAGCTGTATTGGAATGTGGTTGTGTTGTTGGGGGAAATATGGATGATTGAGGGTATGTTTCAGTTGAACTTGCATTGCACCAACTCCAGTTAATTGTGCAATTGATGCACAGCAAGATGTCAGGTTCATGGTGCTAGAACACAGTGAGAGGGAGCCAAGGGCTCGGGCCTGTAGGTAAGGCAACAAGCCTTAATGCAACAAGCTTTAACAACTACTGTATGCATTGATGTATACAGAAGTATGTAAAGGGGTGGTAGAGGTCATCAGTGAACATCAACACAGCAGTAGCTGTGTTTCACACTGCATTGGAGTGTGCAGGCAGTGAGGGTATCAGCTCTGATACCAGATCCAGTGAGGGGGTTCAGGCAGTGTGGCTTAGAGCAGTAGGTAAGCTTGGGGTCTCACTGATACATGTATCAGTGAGGGATACATGTCACCAAGTATGCAGTGCACTTAGTGCACTGCTCTAGAGCAACCATAATAGCATATGAGGGGAGGGGGGGGACTAGAGTATGGGGTACACTGTAAGAAGGGTGTATGGATTGAACAGTTGGTAGGAGGATATGGGGTAAGCAAGTATCAGAAGTAAGTGTGGTGAGGTATTGTTGTAAGAGTAGTGGCCTTAGTGAATACTCTAATGTATCTTAGGAGGAAAGTATTAGAGATGTTAGGATATGAGGTATATAGATATTGAGGCATGAGTGTATACCTATATGTTATGATATAAGTATTAGTATTAATATATGCTATCTAGATATTGAGGGTAGTTGATATTGATGCTAAGGTAGTACTAATAGTAGCTATAACTAGTATATGAGTAGATACTTGATACTTAGTATTAAGAGATAGTATAAGTTATATATTGATAATTAGTATATGGTAACCCATTTCCTAGTATCATTAGCTAGAGTAAGGTAGTGTTGATATTGATATTATAAGGTATCCTAATACCCAAGGATTAACTAGTTAGTTAATATCTTCAAGATATTAGACCTAAAACCAAGGTAACATCTAGTTGAGACCTAGCTTGACCTAGTTTGACTAGAATGACCTAGATATGACCTAGAAATCATATTTTGACTCATGTTAGCATATTTATCACTTGATTACACCCAAGTGACATGATATTTCATATATAGGTCTGTGTTATACCAACTTGGGCACCGAGTCACATTATTTACTCAGGAATAGAGACGAGTACATTCTCTGATAGTTTTCGATATATGGTAGCTTTTATGTTACAGGTATCTAGTGTAGTTATATATGATTCCTGACACGATGTTACACTGATTGGTATATTCAGGATCCCGTCATGAGATATGATTTCCTGTTGGACCCTGTATATGCCATATTATCTTGTATATGTATAGACACCGATTCATGAGAAGATTAGCTCCCTTCTCATAGAATCTTGTATCGTAGCGTGTCTTGGTTGGATCCACTATACCAGTCGGAGGTTGGCGAGTATTAGTTAGATATGTGATCATACCCACCCTGTACAAGTATTCATGTATAAGTATTCCTATACAAGTATCATGTTAGTGTTAATCATACACTTCACGTATGATTAGCCAGAAAATGATCCATGTACATGTTCCCAAGCCGATCACATGTCGAAGCTAGTACTCACACACTTAGTGTAGTTTCTTATTCCTGTTTTCCTTGTATATGATATTTTATTTACCTGTTCATTTACACTCTGTATTCTACTTACCAGTTCCTATCTTTGTTCCCTGTTTTATTTTATTTTTGTATTCTTTATAATTTATTGTTTCATAGTCTTTATCATTTATTTGGAACTGTTGTTAGAGGTGTGCTTCGCTCCAATCCTGACTATATATATTTTTCAGATAATTTAGATGACTGGTATTCTACACACTTTAGACCTCAGGATGTAGTGGGTGTAGAGTTGGAGACGGTGGCTCAGGAGGAGCTGATATCGGTTGAAGGAGATGATCAGCTAGTTGCAGATAAATAGACTATTGTACTGGATATGTTCTCAGTTAGACATTTTGGCATGTATATTATAGTGGAGACTATTTTGTTATGGCTAGAATATTAGACTTGGTTGGTTTGTAATGTGACTATGTGATTCATTTCTTCTATTCCATATCGTGCTACATCTTCCTCTAGCTTTATTGTGATTGAGTATTGATTATCATATTGTCCTCCATTTGGAGTTGAAATATCTTGAAAGGTACATTATATATATATATATATATATATATATATATATATATAGTGTGTGTGTGAGATGTTTAGATAGTATTGTTGACCTAGACAGTATTCTACCGCCGATATTGCAGCGTAGGTTGGACGTACCCACGTACTCGTGCCCACACCGGGTACGGATCGTGACACATTTTTGTGCTGGCTCATGCAGGTCTAGGTAGTAGTGCTCAGACTTGGAGTATTACTACAAGCCTGCTATAGAATATAGGATGAGGGCATACTCAATCACAACTAGGAAATATTTTTAATCTATTGATTTTGCTATCCTTATCAATCTTAATATTTGCTTTCTTTGAATATAACTGTCATTCTTTGAAATATCGTATCTTGTGCCTTATTGATTCCTTTTTTTATCTGTCTCCAGGATGCCGCCGAAGACAAGATCCCAGCGCTCTGGAGCAATTTTAGCGAGGTCGGTTACCTCTCCACCTCCGAGGTGAACACCAGCAGCAGCTAATGCTCCACCTTCTCCATATCAAAGGGTTGCCTCACCGGTTCAGGTGGGGGCTTCAGCAGCTTTCGGGAGTATTCCACCTACAGTTCAGAGGACTATCCTCACCGTTTCAGAGGATCTTCTACCACACCCAGTACCACCTTCTCCAGATCTGAGGCACATTTGTCCCATCCGGTAGTACAAGAATTTAATCTGAATGAGCCACGACTTTAACTTCTCGGAGCAAGTTTCACAGTCGTCAATTCATATGAATGATATTCTCTTCCGGGTACCACGAGTCAGAGGAGATGCCATCTTCAAAAATCTACGACTCTGAATCTCATTAGTTGACTTAGGCCATTTTCGCCATTGCTTCGATCTTCTGGCTGCATCTTCAGCTGAAGGCTATCCCAATGATCTCTCAAATCCAACACTCAGTCGCCTAGACTATCTCCAACATACACCACTCACATCCACCCTCGACGCATTCCCAAATGCCCCGTCGCTAGGGTCGTTCTATGGGTCAATAATATTCATTTCGATTTGGCGGTCAAGTCGCTAAGGTCAGCTGTCCCAAAGCTAAGCTCGATAATTATAAGTCATCACGATGTACAGTTACTACAAACCAAGCTATATCTCATTTGCAATCTAAACCATAACCCAACAATCCGATTCGAACGAACTTCTGAATTCGAGCACTTCATGCACTACCCCTGACGATCTGTCAACCAAACGCCGCCTAACTACCTAGAGTGTAACTATCTATCCAAGCCACTATTGTCGAACTGTACTCGTTGAAACCGTCTTCCATCACTCCGTCGTTCTGCCCTAAATCCATCAAAATTTTGAACCGTCTTGTTCGACTTTTTGCACTACCACTTGCAACGATTCCTGAAACCATAGACTTGCATTGTTTCTTATCTATATGCCATGCTTCACACTGTATGTCCAACTTGCTCTAGCGACATAGTAATTTGCTTCAATGTCTCGTTCAGCTATCCTCAAAAGTTCATCCGTCATAATCCTTGTTCTCGTTCCACTTTCTTAGCTTTGTAATGGTTTCTCCGCGTTCCGATTCGTTTACACGCTCTTGATGACTCGTGCACAAGTTCTAACACAATCTCAATTTTATATCGCCTTCACTCGTTGCCTCGATTCGTCTCAGTACTGCATGTATTAACTTTCAATCTGACTTAACATCAACTAGACTTGCCTCATGCCCGTTCACGTATTTTGGAGAATTCTTCCACCATCGTTGCACCGTTTCGCCAATTTTGCTTCCGCTAAACTCTGATACCTCCATCGCTCGCGCATGCGTACCCCAACTGTTTGTTCCTTATGCTCAACTCTCTTTTTGCATTAATGAATGCTCCACCAAATTTCCAAATCGCACAAGCGAACTCTGATATTCAGCTTTCTGTCTTGATCGATCTCATCTTATTTCCAATACTTGGTCTGCATTACTCCTTCGAATTTTAAACACGTGTTCCATTGCTTGTTCCGTTCTCATCCAACAAAACTTCTATTTATACGAGTCCCTTCCTGATCGCTCAAGTCCAATGCATCGAAGAATACCTGAGCCAAACTCCGTTGCACCAATTTCTGACATAATCTCGCACTAGCCCATCCATTGCGAGCAAACCTATCGCTTATCTTGTTTCGAACATTTCCAACATGTGCACCACTCCGTAGCACGCATATACTACTTAGAAATAGAGTCGCTCTCGTGCCAGATTTAATCTGCATCGACGAACGTTTATTTCAAAATCGACTATTACTTGGTAATCTTGTTGATCATAACTCAACACTCGCTTGCTCAAAGTTTCCAAAATATAACTCAGATGATGCGCACCAACCAACTTACATTCTTGTTATCCGCGTTCGTTGTGGTAATTCCATTGATGTCTATCCAAAATATTCCAACGCAACTTAACTATGTGGTATACCATATACCACTCCGAATCAAGTCACTTCTCACGTCATCCTTCTTTGCACTGATACATGATCCATTCAAGATATCCATTCTGTGTGATCCTGCCATTCACAACTCAAAGTCTGACACGAAACTCAGTCAACACGTGAACTATCTAACTCTTCTATCGATCTTGCTCAATGCAACTTGTGCCAAGTTCCATTCTTGATACTTCCAACTATTTCTCAAATCGTCCAACACTTTTGCTACACGAGTAACCCGTGCAACAATCTCTTCTAAATAATCCAAGCCAATACCCAACTGTTCCACACATTCGTCGCACGAGCAACTCGTGCAACACTCTCTCTGATATTCCAAGCCACCGCTCAAATCTGCTACGCACATGCGCCACACGAGCAACTCGTACAACGTTTTATTCTCATCTGTTGTTTCTACTCACAATATGCCACATAACCAATCTTGTCTGACAACCAACTGCTCCACTAATGCAACCAGAATTACCCCGAATGACAAGCTAAACCAACGCAACGACACCTCTCAACTTGCTGTACGAATGCAACAACGCCAAACGATGATACATGATTCTATCAAAATCCTACGAAAGCTAACGCAACAAAGAATAACATGCACCCACAACCAATAAATATATAAACTTATTGCATGAAACATCCAATACGGCACCGATTAGAGCCAAGAGCCAAACGACACGCAGAAGCTATTAGAGTTTGTGATGGAGCAAAGGACAAAGTCCGAGGAAATGAACCAGGCGCACTGATACCAAATTTTCATGCCCCAATCTCCCGTGAGTTCTATCGTCCCCACTGAATGTGAATCACCACATTATAGCTCTCCCGTAGGACAATCGTTCTCATCGAAACGTAATATCGTGCGAACCTAGAGTTGCGCTCGCACAAGGCGATGACGTCAAACGTCAAGTATATCATCAAAATGACCAAGTTTTAGCAAAATTCAAGTATTGTGTACCAAGCACACTTTAGAGTATACGCAGTGAAGCTCTCGAACGGTCCAAATAAAAATGCCACTATATAGTCGGGAGTTGGGGAGTGTTAGTTAGATATGTGATCATACCTACCATGTATAAGTATTCATGTACAAGTACCATATTAGTGTTAATCATACACTTCACGTATGATTAGTCAGGCCATTATCCATGTTCATGTTCCCAAGCCGATCATATGTCGAAGCTAGTACTCACACACTTAGTGTAGTTTTTTATTCCTGTTTGAGTACTAGGATATGTTGAGAGCGTGCATGATTGATTTTGGAGGATCTTGGGAGGACCATCTACACTTGGTGGAATTCTCCTACAATAATAGCTACCAGGCTAGCATACAGATGGCACCTTATGAGGTACTGTACGGCAGGAAGTGTAGGTCACCAGTATGTTGGAGTGACGTAGGAGAGCGTCAGATACTTGGTCCAGAGTTGGTGACACAGACAGTGGAAAAAGTCAAGCAGATTAAGAGCCACCTGCGTGCAGCACAGGACAGATAGAAACATTGGGCAAATGCACACCGCAGACCTTTGGAGTTCAAGGAAGGTGACCATGTATTTTTTAAGATATCGCCTACTCGTGGTACCATCAGATTCGGAGGCAGAGGCAAGCTGAGTCCGAGGGACATCGGGCCTTTTGACATCTTGGAACGAGTTGGCGAAGTGGGTTATCGTCTTGCATTGCCTCCATCATTAGAAGGAGTGCACGACGTATTTTACGTATCGTAGTTGAGGAGATATGTGGCAGACCCTAGCCACGTGCTTGATCATTCAGAGATTACAGTCGGGCCCAGTTTATCTTACGTAGAGCAGCCGGTGGAGATACTCGATCGCGGTGAGAAGACTTTGAGAGGTCAGACTATTCGACTGGTCAGAGTTGCATGGAAGCATTATTTGCCAGGCGAGCCTACCTGGGATCGCGAGGATTCCATTCGACAGCATTTTTCGTATTTATTTGAGGACCAAGGTACGAATTTACGTACCGCAATTGATTACCAGTTTGCTTTTAAATTCTCTTAGCTATTATCGTGCTTTACTTTTAATTTCGGGGACGAAATTTTTCTAAGTTGGGAAGGATGTAAACCCCCCTTATTTATTTCTATAGATAGTCTGGTATGGGATAGAAAATTTTGGTTTAGCAGCAGATTATTGAGGTTTAGAGTAAGGTTGTAGATGTCTGATTATTTTAATTAAACCATCGGCGCATACTACCGTTTTTGAAATATTCGGAGCCCAACATCAGCCCATAAATTCCAATAGATTGTTGCGCTTTTGACTTGACACGCCAATTTAGGCGCTGGACTTTTCTGTCACTCAAAATCATATTTTCTTGTGCTCTAAATTAATTGCACAATTTTCCGTAACCGAAATCCTTATTTAATCTCGTGTCGCGCACCTGTGTCGTTACCATCTATTTTTAGACACCAACTTAACCCGTTGAGCTGGACCAATTAAAGGATCCAAGACTGACACCAAGCCTACACTATTCATGACCTTTGTGTCACTCCCAATTGAGATCCCATGTGCCCCTATCTAATTTAAGAGCACATGACAATGTATTCTAATTAAATTGGGGATACCAACTTTGACTAATCCTATTTTTAATCCTAATTTAATTCTAATGTCCACTTAATTAAGCTCATACAAAATACACAACACCCCTCCACCCAATAAAACACCAAACACCAATTCCTCCACCATTTTTCCATCATTTCATGTGTTTGTGTAAATTTCCAAATTTAAGGGACTTATTCGCAAATGTTGCATTAGGTGTCATCCCCTCATTGGCCCAAGCCAATGAAGAAGGCTTACCCTCACCCTTGACCGATTCAACCCAACCCCACTCTCCCCTTGGAATGAACAAATTTTCTTCATGAGAAATCTGAGCCACTCATTTGATATGGGCTCATCTACACCATCCATTCTACCCACACTTCTCTATTTAATGTCTCTTTCTCTCCTCTCCCCAATGCAGGCCCTAATCCCCATGCCTAGAGAAACCCCCACCCCCTCTCTCTCTCCTTCCTCTTCTCCATACTAAACCGAGCCCCCATTCTCTTCTTCTTCTCATTCCTTTCTTCTTCTTCTTCTCCTTCTAAAACCAAGTCATCTACACGGTCGGCCCCCCTCCGGCGGACCGTTGCTCCTCTGGTCTCCACCTCCACATTCGTCACCACCACTCCTCCGGCGAGCCCCGACTACTCCACCACCTTCTCGACTGCTCGGCTCCATCCAAGTTGCTGCTAATACGGTCGGCCATCAACCGGCAACCCCGCGTCTGCTCCGGGCCAACTCCATCCGCCATCGCATCCGCCATTAATGCTACCACTGCACACCAACGCCACCATCACCTCCGGCCTTAACCCCAGCCATCCCCATTCCTCCACTCCGGTGAGCTTCACCCCGACATATCCTCCTCCAGCACTCGCCACGACCACCTCCACCGCCATCCACCATTGTTACCACGGAGCTTCACCTTCACGTCGCTGCCCTCCCTCAACCTCGGCCTCCAGTCGGCCATCCACCGCCGAGCTCCACCCGACGGTGATCCACCCTCAGCTTGACCACCTCCATTACCAGTCGAGCCACCACCCAACATCACCCCCACGAGCACCTCCTCCCCGCGGCTTTGACATCGTCACTCCGGCCGGCCAGCGTTGTTCCCACCACCATCATCATACTTACATCATCCTCATCAACATCATCACCACCATGTTTCACCTGACATCGGCCATCCACGGTTCTCCGACCAGCAACCACCTCGCCGAGGTGAAACACTTCTCCCCCCTCTCTATACATTTATATATTTATTTTGTGTAGTGTAATTGATCTTGTGTTTTAATATAGTGATTAGGGTTTATTTACATAAGTATTAAAATGAAATTAATGGATATACATAAGTTAGGGTATGAGAATAATTGGATCTTTGTTCGGGGTTATATTCGTATTGGAAATTTTGAGGAAATTACATGGTTAATAAATAAGGCTTATAAATGCTAGGTTGAGATGATAGGGTTTTTCAATTAATATATACATTATCGATTATTGTTGTTGTGCCTGCATTTAAACGCTTGAGAAAGGATGGTGATATTAACACATTGATTAATACCAAGGAGCAGATTTAATTAATAAATGGTAGAGGGATATCGAACCCTGGGTAAATATTGAAAGTTGATGATAAAGTTATTTGAGGACATAATATATATATATATACGCATATTGGTCATTGTTGTTTTAGCTGTTGTAAACTATTGTCGAAAATTAATATGAAATTAAAATATTGATGGACATTGGGAGCAGGTGCTCGATCGTGAAATAGGTATAATATCAAATCATGAGACCGTGATTGAGGATTGAGAATATTAATTATTTATTTGAGCTTGAGAAGTCAATGTGCATGTTAACATCCGTGAACACAGAGGTGAATCTGAGGATTGATCATGGCTCAAAATACCATGAACACTGTGATAAATATAGTAGGATTGAGGATAGTTTGATGATATTGTGCAGATGATTAATTTGACTTGATGTAACATACCATTAGTCAACCTTGGTCAACCCTCTAGCGTCGTGTCCTTGTGAGTTGTGGCTGAGTCTGAGCATATGTTTAGACGTGTGTCACATCCCTGTTTCCCGTGTGATAGTTTATTGATTTAGTTTGTATCTCGTCTCTAGGTACTACGGGACCTGCAGACTCGGACGTGGTACCGAATCCCCATCTTCAGCAGCCAGACGCAGACAAGTGTACCTTGCCACCCTGTATTTCAGTTACAGATATTTATTGTTTCATTATATACATTGTGCGCCTATTTGTTTAAGATCGATACTTCGTGTCCGGATCACAACCGGGTGCAGACGTTCGTCGTAACGTCTTGTAATGATTGCTAGATGTTCGTAACACCTCGATATACGTACCTGAGTATATCGTCATCCCAGGACACATTCATACTCTGTTATCGTGCCAGATTTCCTGTATCCTGATACTGACATCATGACCGGAGACTGGGACGACCTTAGGGTCACGTCTGTTGAGTTATTTTTGTGTGACGAGACTGTTAGATAGAGGTTCAGGTTCAACGCACAATCGTTGACCGCTTGGGATGGGGAAGACAGTTACTAAACGTTTGGGCTCCTCTGCACGCGCTTATATATGTATATGTATTATTTCTATAGTAATCTTGTATCTAGTATAGTAGTATCACCCATGTGACTCTTTGCCCAGAGCTGCGGTACGTCCCGTGTGTTTTCGTGTCCGGATCTACTATTTTATTTTGGACAGCCCACGCGTCGAACATTGTCTTCAAACTGTGTCTCAGTTAGTTGGTTATGCTATACTGCACCGTCGTTGCACTTGTACTTTCTGTTGTACTTTGGCATACTGTATTTTTGTACCTTGTTACGTCCCTCTGAGGACCTGGTTTCCTGTCAGTTTTGCAGCATAGACGATTACGAAGCATTTGGAGTTGCTAATGGAGTGGCATGTCTTGCAGGCAATGTACCAGGTACTCATATCGTTTCTACCGACATTATGGTTACTTTGTTCATATTGATTATTCATCTGCTGTTGTAGCCTAGTTTTTATAGACTCATATTTCTTCTCGAGTCTATTCGAGTTGGTGTATTATTGGGCGACCGACTTTAGCACATGTAGCTCTTCTTGTATATTTCTGTTCATTGTGGATTGAGACATAGATGTTTACATTTACGGGATTTTTAGATAGTGCCCTTTATTACACAGCTTATACGTATTCGAGTCAGACCAGAGTCTGGTCGAATACGTAGCTGGCGTGTCACGTATTCCTGGTCCTATGTATTTTGGGACTGGGGCGTGACACCACCCGCAGCCACCGGAGCCTCGCCAGAGAACCCGCCGCAGCCACACGACCGGGCGAATGCGCAACGCTGCGCAGGTTCGCAGCGACGACCTTGACTTCACGCGCTGATTCTTGCCTCCTCGCTCGATCAAATTCAGATCCGTCTTCGCTGGTATGATCACCACCTATCCCTCTCTAAATTCCGTTAATAAGTTTCTTCGAGCAGCGTTATAAACCAGGTAGAAATTGACGCCAAGTTGAGAAAAAACCATATTTTAAAACTACAGAAGACTGCCCCATCGACCTATGTTCCGAGGTCGATATCTCCTAACGTAGAGATCCAAATCGAGATCTACTTTTTCCTGTGTAAAGTCCATATAACTGAGATCATTTCCTGTTAATTATTTTATTTTATTATGTGTTAGAATCGAATATAAATTAGGTTAAAAACTCATAAAAACTTATTTTTGAAACACAAAAACTTGTGTATGGAGCGCGCCCCACCAAACGGGACCGCCTCGTCGCATACCAATTGCACCGAAAGGCGCGTATGGTATGTCCTGATGTGTGGGCTTTCGCAGAAACTGATTTCGACGTGTATGCGCGTCAAAATCACCCCGCATCCGTAAAAAGGCCTCGTATCGTGACCTTTGCAAAATACCACACCATTTAGTGTACGCTCGTCAGAACGCGACAAAACTTGCACCATTGGATTCATGGTATCATGCTGGTCCTGTGACCCAAGTTTTACGCAATTCTGAGATAGTTGACCAAGCCGCCTATTTGCGGGCCCCATGGTTGACTTTTTGGGCAAATTTGTGTTCGGCTTACCGGAATCCAAAATTGGATGTACCGTTGAGTCCGTATTGACTTTTAGAATTTGTTTAATCTATAATTTGTCACATTTAGAGACATTTACCTCTGGCACGCTTTTCGATATAAAGTGGCCCACATGTGGAGCCCGCTTTGACCCAAAATTATCGTTTTGCCCCTGTGTCCAAATTGGACGAAAGGGTAGTATTTTCTAGCTATCTCGCTTATTCTGTGAATGTTGGTGATATTTATTTCAGCATCTGGAGACGTTCATTCTGAGGCCATAGTTTTTGACCCTTGGTGCTTGACATCTGGACGCTTACACTTTGCAACTTTCTTGTCAAGCAAGTATACCTTGCCAAATTTCTTACAGTACCATGCATGCTTATTATATTCTGTATATTCATTGCATGTGTGTTTTCTTTCAGTTATAATTATATACTATATATATGTTGACACACACTTGACACATAGTATCATGGGAGGGAAGGACAATCAGTAGGCGTATGGGCTATAATCGCTCTGGTAAACCGTAGTAACTAGCACGCAATATGGTAGTCGTGTTCGATGGTCGCTACCCTCGCGGTATATCGGCTGATGGAGTTACGATGGTCGCTGCCCTCGCGGTATGACGGCTGATGATGTTCCTGACGTGTGTGTGAGTTGTGAGATTAGATAGAGTAGCCTACCCATGCCCATACGTCGAAAAGTTGTCCTCATTATGCATTCATATAGATTATCTTGTACAGCGTACTTATATATTTTCTGTCTATACTGCATGTTTACTGTATTCAATTGGCATGTTTCTATGGATCTTGTTACGTCCCTTTGAGGACCTGGTCCCTTGCCAGGTATAGACGATCAGGAGTATCCGCAGGAGTACAGGCCGGGATCTGACGCATTATTTTCTGCCGAGGAGGTCTTACCTTCTGAGCATCTTTGATTACCTCTAGCGATGGATCTCTTAGCTGATACACTTCTATCATCATCTTATTTTATATTGGAGATTTATCCTCCTCTCTTATTTTAGTATTAATGTAGTCATTGGTAGTGGATTTGTCTCCACCCGACTATTATGTTTGGATTATTCAGACTCATTATTCTAGTTAGTTATTTCTTTCTATGACTTGTTGTATGGATGAGATTAGTATATCTGTGACTTGTGACAATATATATACCACATGTGAGTTAATATTCATATTACAGAGTACGTGTGTAATATGGTATCCATATATTGGAGTTGCCATATACATACGGATGGCATGCTTACGTATTCCTAGTCCTACGTATTTTGGGACTGGGACATGACATGTTTTTGTGGTGGCCCATGCAGGTCGAGTTAGCCGTTTCGGTTACGTAATTATACCGAGCGGGCCTGCACCTAGGATTAGAATTTTAGGTCTCATCCACACTTGACTATAATTTACCTTTCTTCCAACATGTCCTACTTAAGTGCTTGCATCCTGCTTGATTCATGTACTCTTCCTAATCCTCCGTCCATCTCTTGCAGAGAGATGAATTTGCGTAACGGACATGCCGCCATCGGAGACAACACGTCTCCAAGGGTCAACGGCCAGTCACCAGGAGAGACCTCAACGACTCCTCTTCTTTTGGGACCGGATGGACTGACTAACAATCCAATTCCATCAGCTCCTCCCACGGAGCCTAATGGGACTCTTCCAATTCCACTAGCATCGCAGGATATCCAGACACAGCTGTTCCAATTCTTCCAGATGATAATGCAGAAACAGAGTCAACAGTCAGCCGCGCAGGCTGTAAAGCAGAGGGAGCAAGTGGCAGAGCAGAGGCTAAAATTTTTAGCAGCACTTGAGAGAATGGCTGCACTAGCCCCTGTACCAGCCCAGGCAATAGTTTCAGTACCGCAAGCTCGGGTTGGTTCAGTCAAGGACTTTGTGCAGATGGGCCCCAAGCCGTATAAAGGCATTGAGAGTCCAGAGGAGACCACAAACTGGATTGCCAACACCAAGAAGTTGTTAGAGGCATCACAGCTACCTACAGATCTATGGATGATAGGCGTAAGGACTCAGCTAGAGGGTAACGTCCATCACTGGTGGGAAACAATGGAGCGCCAATTGGGTATGCGTCAGACTTGGGAATAATTCTTGGAGTGCTTTGAGAGGAAGTACTTTCCGGACACTATAAGGGATGCGTTGTACGATCAGTTCCTCCATTTGGAGCAGGGGAACAAGACAGTTGACGAGTATGATGCAAAGTTTAGCCGCCTCAGTAAGTATGGCACTGCCCTAATACCTAATGACTTGGAGAAGGCTAAGAGGTTTCATCGCGGGCTGACTCAGGAGCTCCAGCAGTACACTAGCTCACAGTCTCGGATCTTTTATGCCGAGTTATTGACAGAGGCTAGGATCCAGGTGGCCATCAGCAAGGGAAACAGAAATTAACAGAGAATTCACCAAGGACCAGCAAGAACACAACAAGGAGAGCCCATCAGACACACCAACAACCATATAGTGCCGCACCATATCCAACCAAGGAGCCCCGTACTTGTCACTTTTGTGGTAAGATAGGTCATATTCTAAGAGATTGTCATCGTTGATTGAGGCAGTGCATGTTATGTGGCTCAAGTCACCACCAAACCTGAGGATGTCCTCAGCAGACCCAGAGGTCTATGGCATTGGAATCAGGGACGCCGCATACACCCTCAAGTATAGGAGACCAAAGGGACCCACCACTACTTCTATAGGCTGCACAAATGGAGGAGGCTAGACCCCAACTGAACGACCAAGGACAAGGCCAAGCACTCATTATGACAAATATAGGAGCGCAGGCACATGAAGTCGTAGATCCAAGTACGACCTTTTAGTTATAATTGTCATTTCATACTCATAACCCCATTATGACACGAGATCTTAGGTGTATAAATAGACGTAGAATTATATATAAGGTAGTTTAGCAGTTATGAGGATATGTTGATATCCTAACCAGATGGCATACACGCGATGATAATGGATAACGCGAGTAGCAGTAGTAGTATTCTTTTTCCTATCACCATCTCGCCCTCTTGGGTGGCTCATATTCTCCTATGTATCCATTCCGTATCTCGTGCTTAATTCTTTCTATCGTAGTTGCATCTTTTCGTGCCGTCATGAACTGTTTGATTTACTTCAACCTCACCCTTATTTTGTTAGTTAAAACATAAATGTGTTAGTAATGATTAATAACTAAAGAATGGGTTCTTAATTATAACCCTTATATATATAAGCACTATAGCAATATATATATCCTCTTATTATTTATTTATTTATTTTAAAAAAAACCCTTAAGTAGTGTCCTTTAGTCTAATAGGAAATAGTTAGATTGTTTAATTAGTTCGTACTTCTAATAGTTTTATAAGTTAGTCCAGACCTTAATTGTTGCCCTAAAACTTAGACTAAACTTAGGAAAGAGTTGAAGGCACTTGTTACGAACTAATGACTATGACAAATCGCTGGCGAGGCAGCGACAGCTGCAGCTAGACGATTATGGTAGAGTAGTCGAATCACTTGCAGCCATACTGGCCAGGTGGCATGGCAGTATTAGACTACGATACTTGACGGTTACGGAAAAATCATGGTTATGAGATTTCAGACAGGTATCCCAAGATTCTCGACCCAATGAATAAATTTGTCTTATAACCTAGACAATAGCCTCAAGAGACTATGACTACTAGTAGAATTCTTGTAAGTTGGGTAGTGTAGACGAGTTAGAGGATAAAAGAATAGTGTATAAGCAATAAAATAAGAAAAATTCTAGGATGGCTGATCATGACATTTTAGGAAGCACTGCTAGATAGCAATAAAGTGTAATAGCTATAGTTATTTATTAGGAATATGGGTTAGTGCCAATTTCGAGGACAAAATTCTTATAAGTTGGGTAGAATGTAAAACCCCATATTTTTAATATTTTAATTAATTAATTAATTACTAAATTTATTTATATTATTTCTTAGTAACTAAAAAATATTTATTGATTTAATTACCTAGATAAATACCCATTTAGAATTATTGTACAAAAACTACTATTTTATTTTAGGAATCTTTGTGGAGGAGTAATAGATATTTTTAGAATTTAATTTGGGTACAAATACATTTTTATATACCTCAAATATATACGTAAATAATAAATATTTATTAAATATGATAATAATAATTATTATTATAGTAGTAATAATAATAATAAAAACAAAAGAGAAAAGAAAATAAAATGAAAATATAAAATCCTTAAATCACTATTAACCCTTAACCACTAACCCTAAGTCTAAACCTACCCGCTAGCAGCTAAGTTCCCCCCCCCCCCCCCCCCCGCGCAATCAGTTAGCCCCAGACCCCGACCTATCCCCCTCTCTCGATCTCTATATATATCTATATATAACGATCCCAAACCCTAACCCTAGCTTTCACCCCTAACCCAGCGACGACTCCTAGCACCGACTCCCGACTACCCGCAGCCACCGGAGCCTCGCCGGAGAACCCGCCGCAGCCACACGACCGCGCGAATGCGCAATGCTGCGTAGGTTCGCAGCGACGACCCTGACTTCACGCGTTGATTCCCGCCTCCTCGCTCGATCGATCAAATTTAGATCCGTCTTTACTGGTATGATCACCACCTATCCCTCTCTAAACCTCGTTAATAAGTTTTCTTCGAGCAGCATTATAAACCAGGTAGAAATCAACGCCAAGTTGAGGAAAAATTATGTTTTTAAACTACAAAAAACTACCCCATCGACCTATGTTTTGAGGTCGATATCTCCCAACGTAGAGATCCAAATCGAGATCTACTTTTTCCTGTGTAAAGTCCATATAACCGAGATCATTCCCTATTAATTAGTTTATTTTATTATGTGTTAAAATCAAAGATAAATTAGGTTAAAAACTCATAAAAACTTGTTTTCGAAACACAAAAACTTGTGGTACGGAGCGTGCCCCGCCAAACGGGACCGCCTCGTCGCATACCAATTGTACTGAAAGACGCGTATGGTATGTCCTGACGTGCGCGTCGAAATCACCAAGTATCCGTAAAAAGGGCCCATATCGTGACCTTTGCAAAATATCGCACTATTTAGTGTACGCTTGTCAGAACGCGATAAAACTTGCGCCATTGGATTCGTGGTATCACGCTGGTCATGTGACCCAAGTTTGACGCAATTCTGAGATAGTTGACCAAGCCGCCTATTTGCGGGCCCCACGGTTGACTTTTTGGGCAAATTTGTGTTCGGCTTATCGAAATCCAAAATTGGACGTACCGTTGAGTCCGTATTGACTTTTAGAATTTGGTTGACCTATAATTTGTCTCATTTAGAGACCTTTACCTCTAGCACGCTTTTTGGTGCAAAGTGACCCACATATGAATTCCGCTTTGATCCGAAATTATCGTTTTGCCCCTGTGTCCAAATTGGACGAAAGGGTAATATTTTCTAGCTATCTCGCTTATTCTGGGAACGTTGGTGATGTTTATTTTAGCATCCGGAGACGTTCATTCTGAGGCCATAGTTTCTGACCCTTGGTGCTTGACATCTGGACACTTACACTTTACAGCTTTCTTGACAGGCAAGTTTACCTTGCCAAATTGCTTACAGTACCTTGCATGCTTATTATATTCTGTATATTCATTGCATGTGTATTTTCTTTCAGTCATAATTATATACTATATATATGTTGACACACACTTGACACATAGTATCATGGGAGGGGAGGACAATCAGTAGGCGTATGGGCTATAACCGCTCTCGTAAATCGTAGTAACTAGCACGCACTATGGTAGTCGTGCCCGATGGTCGCTACCCTCGCGGTATATCGGCTGATGGAGTCACGATGGTCGCTACCCTCGCGGTATGACGGCTGATGATGTTCCTGACGTGTGTGTGAGTTGTGAGATTAGATAGAGTAGCCTACCCATGCCCATACGTCGAAAAGTTGTCCTCATTATGCATTCATATAGATTGTCTTGTACAGCGTACTTATATATTTTCTGTCTATACTGCATGTTTACTGTATTCAATTGGCATGCTTCTATGGATCTTGTTACGTCCCTTTTAGGACTTGGTCCCTTGCCAGGTATAGACGATCAGGAGTATCCGCAGGAGTACGGGCCGGGACCTGACGCATTATTTTCTGCCGAGGATATCTTACCTTCTGAGCATCTTTGATTACCTCTAGCGATGGATCTCTTAGCTGATACACTTCTATCATCATCTTATTTTATATTGGAGATTTACCCTCCTCTCTCATTTTAGTATTGATGTAGTCATTGGTAGTGGATTTGTCTCCACCCGACTATTATGTTTGGATTATTCAGACTCATTATTCTAGTTAGTTATTTCTTTCTATGACTTGTTGTGTGGATGAGATTAGTATATCTGTGACTTGTGACAATATATATACCACATGTGAGTTAATATTCATATTATAGAGTACGTGTGTAATATGGTATCCATATATTGGAGTTGCCATATACATATGGCTGGCATGCTTACGTATTCCTAGTCCTACGTATTTTGGGACTGGGGCATGACACTGCCCTACAGCAGCCGAGGCCGTGCGCTATTGTTGATTTCAAGAGGATGCTACCCAAGGACTTCAAGGCCACGAAGGGGATCTTGTATGAGGACGACTGGATAGAGGACGTCGATAGAATCCTAAGGATGGTGTAGATTCCGGAGAGTTTACACATAGATGCGGTAGGTAGCCAGATGTTCGACATCATCTTGACATGGTTTCGCACAGATCTGAGGATTACGGTGCCTGTATTGACTTGGAAAGATTTCAAGGAGCTTTTCAAGGAAAACTTCTTTCCAAATGTGGATCTGAGTTCCCTGGAGAGCCAATTTTAGGATCTCGTCCAGGGGAGTATGACGGTGCACGAGTATGCCACGGAGTTCTGTAGATTGGAAAGATTCGTGGAGGGGCAGAACCCCTTAAGAAGAGTGAGAAAGTTTCAGAAGGGTTTGATCAGGGAGGTTAAATCGCTCACCAAGGGTCACCATACTGCGATATTAGAGGAGATTCTGACAGATGCCCAGAGGGCAGAGGATGAATTGGAGCTCAAGTCGAAGAGGGGGAGAGATGTATTGGGGGGAGCTAGCAGCAGTGCGGGTCCAGCCAAGCGACCCCATTTTTAGAAGTAGAGGACTTTCCAGCCGCAGGAGTTCCATGCTCCAGTTTAGGCACCAGTTCAACAGGTTCCACAGTAGCATCAACAAAGACGGGTTCAACAGACTCCCACCTATCACTTCTGTAAAAATATAGGCCATATCTGGGAGGTCTGTAGGATAAGGTTGGAAGTTTGCTTGTATTGTGGCACAGAGGGACATCAGATGAGGGATTGTCCCGTGTCTCCTCTTCGTGCAGCTCAGAGAGCAGCTCCAGTTCAGAGAGCACCAGCAAGGTCATTTATTGGTCAGCAGAAGGGACCTTTATTGCAGACATAGCAGAGAGATTCGTGCAGCACCAGCACTAGCAGAGAGGCGCACCCCAGGGGCGAGCTTTCGCCATGACGGTCGAGGAGACCGAGCCAATGGGAGAAGTGATATCAGGTTCAGTTCTTCTTGATTCTATTCCAGCATATGCTTTATTTGATTATGGTACTTCCCATAGTTTTGTATCTATAACTTTTGCTCTTAAGCATCGTATAGAGGCTGAACCTTTGGCTAGAAATTGCAAGATCACGATTGGGGGTGGCACCCTGGTCAGTGATGTTTGCAAGGATCAGAGAGTTACACTGGAAGGCCGGGAGTTGAGTGTGTGCTTACTCGTAATGCCACTTTCGAGCTACGACATAGAACTCGGGATAGATTGGTTGAGTATGCACCATGCTAGTATAGATTGTCGTGGAGGCAGAGTATTGTTTCGACCGCCAGGAGAGCCATAATTTGAGATTGTCAGAGGAGAAACGGAGCAGTGTGAGTATGCCATCTATTGAGCCATGGTGGAAGAGAAGGAGCTGTCACATCCTTTGATAGCAGAGTTTATGGATGTTTTTCCAGAGGAGTTGCCAGGCTTGCCGCCAGACCAAGATGTGGAGTTCTCTATAGACTTGGTGCCAGGCGCAGAGCCGATATCTTAGCACGTCTATAGGGTCAACAACAATAAACTGGCAGAGTTGAAAAAGCAGGTAGATGAGTTACAGGATAAAGGTTTCATTAGATCCAGTTCATCACCCTGGGGTGATCCGGTATTGTTTATACCGAAGAAGGATGAGTCGGTAGGCATGTGTATCGACTACAGGGCCCTGAACAACTTCACTATCAAGAAAATATATGTTGCCGATGATAGATGATCTCTTCGATCAGTTGAGAGGAGCGAAGGTATTCTTGAAGATAGACCTGAGGTCAGGCTACCACCAGGTGAAAGAGAAGAAGGAGGATATTTCGAAAACCGCTTTCCGGACTCGATTGGCCAGTTTGAGTTCATGGTAATGCCATTTGGGTTGACCAATGCCCCGACGGTATTCATATACCTGATGAACATGGTGTTCCACCAGTACCTTGATAAGTTCATGGTGGTATTCATAGATAATATTCTTGTGTATTCAAAGATCCCTGATGAGTATGAGGAGCATCTGAGGATAGTTCTGGAGGCTCTCAAGAAGGAGAAGCTTTATAGGAAGCTTTTGAAGTGCGGGTTCTTCCTTGACAAGGTTGAATTTCTTGGTCATGTGGTGACAGAAGATGGGATCTCAGTTGACCCAAAGAAGATCGTGGCAGTGGAGTCGTAGGCTACTCCAAGATCAGAGGCAGAGATCAGAAGTTTTCTAGGGCTGGCAGGTAATTACAGGAGATTTGTAAAAGACTTCTCCAGGATTGCAAAGTCGATGACTAGGCTGACCAGGAAGGATGTAGATTTTGTCTGGATGGAGGATTATCATGCCGCTTTTGATGATCTAAAGAGAAGACTAACGATAACTCCAGTGTTGACGTTGGCATCAGGGACAGGTGGATTTAATATCAATAGTGATGCTTCAGAGAAGGGTTTGGGTTGCGTCATACAACAGAATGGGAAGGTGATTGCATATTCTTCCAGGAAATTATGTCATCATGAGAAGAACTACCCTAACCACAATTTAGAGTTGGCAGCGGTCATCTTTGCTCTAAAGCTATGGAAATATTATCTGTACGAAGAGCGTGTAGAGATCTTTACAGACCACAAGAGCTTGAAGTACGTGTTTACACAGAAAGAGCTAAACATGAGATAGCGGCGGTGGTTAGAGATGATGAAGGACTTCGACATACTTTACAGTGCCATCCAGGGAAGGCCAACATAGTCGTTGATGCCTTGAGCAGGTATCTAGTGGCTATGTACTTGACGAAAAATAGACAAACACTTGTTGGCCGATCTTGAGAGCATGGACATTGAGGTGTTAGTTCTTGGTATAGAGATACAGATGTGGGGTTTGCAGATACAGTCTGAGATGATGGACATGATCAGGGCTACCCAGTATAATGATGAAACTCTGAGGAGCATTAGGACACAGGTTCGGATGGGATTATCATAGGACTTCACTATTGCTGATGATGGATCATTGGGCACGGTAGTAGACTATATGTGCCTAGTGGGGAGTTACGCGAGAAGGTTCTCCAGGAGGCGCATCAATCTCAGTACTCTATGAATCCAGGTGCCAACAAGATGTATAGATATCTGAAGGAGCATGTGTGGTGGTATGGTATGAAGCGGGATGTGGCGCGCTTCGTATCCATGTGTTTAGTATACCAGTAGGTAAAGACGGAGAGGCAGAGGCCAGTTAGTTTACTTCAACCTTTACCAATTCCAGAGTGAAAATGGGAGCATGTTACCAAAGATTTTTTTTTTGGGGCTTCCGCGTTCTCCAAGAGGGAAAGACGCAATTTGGGTCATCGTAGACAGGTTGACCATACCCACCCTGTACAAGTACCATGTTAGTGTTAATCATACACTTCACGTATGATTAGCCAGGCCATGATCCATGTTCATGTTCCCAAGACGATCACATGTCGAAGCTAGTACTCACACACTTAGTGTAGTTTCTTATTCCTGTTTTTCCTGTATATGATATTTTATTTACCTGCTCATTTATATTATGTATTCTACTTACCAGTTCCTATCTTTGTTCCCTGTTTTATTTTACTTTTTGTATTCTTTACTATTTACTGTTTCATAGTCTTTATCATTTATTTAGAAATGTTGTTAGAGGTGTGCTTTGCTCCAATCCTGACTAGATATATTTTTTAGATGATTTAGATGATTGTTATCCTACACACTATGGACCTCAGGATGTAGTAGGTGTAAAGTTGGAGACGGTGGCTCAGGAGGAGCCGACAACTGTTGAGGAAGAAGATCAGATAGTTGCGGATAGATAGACTACTGTACTAGATATGTTCTTAGTTAGACATTCTGACCCTTGGTTCATTCTGAGGCTGCAGGACAATTTTTCCTATATGGACGTGATGCCGCACAAGCACAAGATGCGCCCATACAAGGCCATGATCCGAACATGCGATAAAATGCTTAAGCCATAGAGTCGCACATATAGTCTGAATACAGCATAATAAGAAACGAACAGGCGATTGGTAACAAGTTCACAGAGTCGTCAATAAAGGAAGCATTGAATAACACAAGTATAGAAGTAAAACAATCTCTTTATTGATATTAAACAAGTATTACAAGCGGTGCTAGGCCAAGATTACAAGTCCTTCAAGCCCCCCCCCCCCTCTCTCTCTCTCTTAAAACAATAAAAGTGTGTCAAGTGGCTACATTTGTGGAATGATACATAGGTGATGTTCCAACATTATGTCTTGTATATACGCTTCAACTCCGAACGCAACGCTCCAAAGCTCCAGAGCGAACTCCACACCTTAGCATGCACGAAGGGAATTTCTGCACCAAACGAGGTTCTCCCGCACCCTGCAAGCAATCTGGTGGGTTATCAGTACATGTCACGCCCCAGTCCCAAAATATCGAGGGACTAGACATGTGGCAATGGCAAGCAGCACGCACCGATGGACAAACCCAATTTAATGGATCCATCGGGGCATACTTAAGCTGTATTACAATGATCAGGGTTTACTAATCTCATCCACAGATTAAATACAGCAATATCAATAAAAAGTATTAAACAATATCCAGTCACAAGTAAATAAAATCGGGGAACAACCCGATATTAAGTCTGTTACAAATGTTCACTTAAACAGGAAATAAAGAGTTTAATTGCCATAAAAACTGAGCATGGAAGAAGCAGATGTTCAGAAGAAGTCCTCAGCGATCACCTCATTCTCAGGTTCTGGTACTGCTCCGAGAAGTGCTCATGTTCCGTATACCTCAGGATAGATCTCGTCTGCTAATCCTGGGGACATAATCCGGATCCAGGTCCTCAGGGGACATAGCAAGGTACAAATAATACAAGCCAAAAATAATGCAGTGCAGAAATAAAGGAAATAATAAGGTAAATAAATAAACCAGCTAAGTGAGAGTTTTAGTCATACTCAGGCTGAGACTACTACAGGATCAGTGTCGGTTAAACCCATAGTAGTATTCTCTCGAAGGGCCAGAACTTGCGCCAAAGCTCTGTATCAGAGACTAAGACACCACTAGATGACAATAATTATAATATAATCAGCCTTGACATGGTAATACTCTGCCCACCCAATGTAATCTCACGTCACAGTTCACGATGTACATGTTACGCAAGATCAAAACTAATACAATAAGTCAGGATAAAATCTAAGCATATAAAGATGTCATAAACATGTATCCTATACATAATCACCTTGAATATTTTAGGAAGATTCTGTCTCATGATTCGTGTGAGGTGTCCTGGGTATAATGTACTTGATAGAGCAAGTACGAGAATGTAAATGTCACGATATCCATCTCTAGGAGACGTTACACAACCCCGCGTACGGTGTTGGCACCCGACTATTAATCGAAAGCTAAGTAAGTCACACAGCCCTAGGGTTGAGCATGTACAACAGTCACAGGAATAAACTAAGAGAAAAAAATAAATCAATATACTGTAATTATGGCAAGGTACACTTGCTTGGGGTTTCGGCTCCAATTGTAGCTCTGGTAGCAGCGAGATTTGCAGGCAGTACTCCGGTTGCTGAAATAGATATCACCATCAGATCCAAAAAATATTAATCAGCTAGAAACGCCTGTCCTTGAGTCCAATTTGGACACAGGGGCGAAAATGATATTTCAGGTCAAGGTAGGATCCCCATGTGGGCCGCTTTGCACCAAAAAATGTGTCAGGGTCAAAGGTCTCCAAATCTGTCCAACTTAGTGTCAACAGGTCAGAAACGATGATACGAACCCAACGGAACCTCCAGAATTGGATTCCGATGAGCCGATAACAAAATCGCCCGTCAAGTGGAGCCTATGGGACCCACGATACGCGATTTTGTCAACGTTCTCAGAATCGAACCAAACTTGGCTCACAGGACCAGTGTATTACTACGAGTCCGATGGCGCAAGTTTCGTTTCAATCTGACATACGTATACTAAGTTACAGAGAGAACCAAAAAGGACGGATATGGGGCGTTGTCGGCGGATACGTGTTAATTTCGGTGTGCACGCACATCTAAATCAACTTCTGCGAAATCCCGCACGTCCGTATCAACGACGCGCACGTATCGGTGAAGACCGTGCACGACCAAGTCATCCCTTTTGGCGGGCGTACTCAGTTCCGGAGTAAAATAGGGCGTTGATTTTTTTGTTTTTGAATCGCGGTTCACGATCGCCACAGGACACGACGCACCGAGCGGGTTGTACGGACATCGAGGGGGTCATGCAGTCTACGCGATGCAACAGACAGAATCAAAAACGGGGCAGCGAGGAGAGAGATATGGGTACCTGAACAGGGTTCCAGAAAACCTGAATTCTTCGTGTCCGACACAACACAAGGGACACTATGTCCCGTGTCCGGTCGTGTCCGCCCTAGGGTTGGGGTTCTGCCGTGTCTGATCTCGCAGGAGGCTGGAGGGCGGCGCCGATGGAAGGCGGCTCGGCCGGAGCTCACTGGTGGAGGCGGCGGCGGCTCAGGGCGGCGCTGGACGGAGCTGGGCTCGGGGTGGCGTCTGCTGGGCTCGGGCGGCCAATGCTGCGGGTCGAGGGAAGCTCGGTCGGGGTCTGAGGAGGGCAGAAGGAGGTTCTGGAGGAGGAGGGGAGTCACCAGCGGAGGTTGGGCGGCTGGGGACGAGCGCAGGGAGGGCGGCGAGGGGCAGAGCTGGAGGAGGGGCTGGGCTAGGGTTCAGGCGGCTTTTATAGGAAGAGAGGGAGAGGGAAACGGTCGTCCGGTGAGGGAGGCGACGAGGCGGCGGGTCAGCCGGCGGCGCGGCCGTTGCGGCGGAGAAGAATCGCCAGGGTCGAGCGGCTGAGCGGTTGGGGAGATGAGGGGTTCGCGGGTTAACGGGTGGACGGGTCGGGTCCAAGCGGATCAGGCCCGATCAAAAAACAATTGCGGGTCGGGTCGGGCTAGTGGGCCGGGTCTGGGTTTTGGACCCGGATCCAACCCAATAAGGATTTGGTTTAGTTAAACCGGTTTGGTTCAGCTATTAGTTTGGTTTATTTAAATAAACCCGGTTTATTTTGGTTTAATTAAATAATTAGTTTTTAGGGCTTTTAAAATGCTTCCGGGGTCCAATAAATTCCCAGAAAATTACCCTATGTCTAATTTTTTTTTACACCATAAAATATTGTTTTTATAATATTTTAATATTATTTAACATCATTTAATAATTAAAACTCCTTATTTTAATTACAGAAAATTCCGAAAAAATTCCAGAAAGTTGTAAAAAATTCTAAATTAAAATTCTTGAAAATCAGGGGGTTTATAATCTACCCCCCCTTAAGAGGATTGCGTCCTCGCAATCAAAGAATAACCGGTCAACAGAGATGACACGGTTGCAAAATTTATTCGAATCACAATACTATGAAGAAAATCAAGGTTGAGGGTTTAAACACATAGGAAAAATTATTTCCCTAAGCAATAGAAGTTATGCAATTTCCCAATTATAGAAAATCTAGAAAATTACAGTTTTTAGAAAACCAGGTTATCCTTTAAAACATATTAGATTAACAATTCTAGGTTATCACTAGATTATCAATTATTAGCAAGTTAAAACTATCAGGTTAAGTCTAGGGTCATGAACCAACGGCCCGAACTAAAGCAATATTAGAAACAGAACTACAAAACTTACGCGCATTAGCTACTCCATGATTCTGCGCGTCTTCCACAGTCATCGCGAAAGCTTGTCTACGTCCTTGAGGTGGTGCCCTCTGCTGTTGCTGGGCTTGATGGTAGGGTGCTGCTTGAAGTGCCAAGGGTGGCCTTGGTTGATGTCCTCTTGGTGCTGGTAGAGCTTGTTGGTTTACCCTTGGTGCTCCTTCTCCACGTTCAAGGCAATCCCTTACCGAATGCTGACGGAATCCGCATGCTAAACACAATCCTAATCTGCGTCGGCATTCCTTGGCGAGATGGCCTGCTTTGCCACAGTAGTGATAAGTAGAAAGGACTATTACTTGTGGTGTAGATGCATTCTGCTGTTAATGTAGGTGAGGTCTCTTTGAAGCTTCTTCTTGTGGTGCTCTGGCTGTTGCTGATGGGGAAGGCCGCTTCAGACTGGTCTCTCTCCTGGTGACGCACTCCATGCGTCGGGCTGCAGCAAGGACGTCCGAGTACGAAGTTGGTGCAACGGATCCAATTAGTTTCTGTAACTCGAAGTTGAGTCCGTCGAAAAAATTCTTGGCCTTCTCTTCTTCTGTCGGGATCAATGTTGGGAAGAAGCGACTTAGACGAATGAACTCGGCGTTGTACTCTTCCACCGTCATAGCATCCTGAGTGAGGTGAATGAACTTATCCCGAAGTTCTGATCGAGCGATAGCCGGAATGTACATCTCCTGAAAGAGTTTGGAGAACTCTTCCCAAGTAACTCGGTCTGGTCCGAGCCGTGTCTCCTCGGATAGCCACCTGTGATGAGCATTGTCCGTCAATTGCATTCTGATGGCAGTCATCCAACGTTCCTGTGGAAGCTCAGCTGCTTCTAATTGATGTCGAATGTTGGTGAGCCATTCATGAACTTCTGTTGGTCCCTCCTTGCCAGAAAAGGTACGGGGCTTCAGCTGGCAGAAATCGGTGATAGAGCCCGTCATTGGTCGTCAAGCTGGTAGGTTGACCTACTCCAGTGTATTTACTATGTTGTTTCTCAAGTACTCAGCCTCGCGACGCTGGGCCTCATTTTGGACTTGTTGCTGGGCTTGCATCATTGCGTAGATCATTTAGAATATTTGTTGCCCGTCAATAGGCTGCCCTTGTGGGAATACAGGCATCGGTGGAACGAACTGCGGCGGAGGTGGAATGTCATCACGCCGAAATCTAGAAGCTTGCTGATCTGCTTGGCTGCTTCGGTGAGTAGAGGGATCTCTACTCAATAGCATCACTTCATCTTCTCCGTAGGTGGCTACAGCACCTATTGGTGTTCTTGCTGGAGTTCCGTCGGTTGCTCGTGAATCCATTACTCTGCATCAAAAATAAACTATAAGAGCGCACAGGAATCAAGGCAAGATGCAAGTCAAAATTAGTTCGAATACGATATAAATATCAAAAATGATTCAAGCAAGTGGATGAGATCATAAAAACTTATCTTATTCTTATTGCAGGCCTGTTCGGTCCCTAAGTTGAAACCGAACAATTTAGTCGTTGACCTGCATGGGCCACCACAAAAACTATGTCACGCCCCAGTCCCAAAATATCGAGGGACTAGACACGTGGCAATGGCCAGCAGCATGCACCGATGGACAAACCCAATTTAATGGATCTATCGGGGCATACTTAAGCTGTATTACAATGATCAGGGTTTACTGATCTCATCCACAGATTAAACACAGCAATATCAATAAAAAGTATTAAACAATATCCAGTCACAAGTAAATAAAATCGGGAAACAACCCGATATTAAGTCTGTTATAAATGTTCACTTAAACAGGAAATAAAGAGTTTAATTACCAAAAAAACTGAGCATGGAAGAAGCAGATATTCAGGAGAAGTCCTCAGCGATCACCTCGTCCTCAGGTTCTGGTACTGCTCCGAGAAGTGCTCATGTTTCGTACACCTCAGGATAGATCTCGTCTGCTAATCATGGGGAAATAATCCGGATCCAGGTCCTCAGGGGACATAGCAAGGTACAAATAATACAAGCCAAAAATAATGTAGTGCAGAAATAAAGGAAACAATAGGGCAAATAAATAAACCAGCTAAGTGAGAGTTTTAGTCATACTCAGGCTGAGACTACTACAGGATCAGTGTCGGTTAAACCCATAGCAGTATTCTCTTGAAGGGCCAGAACTTGCGCCAAAGCTCTGTATCAGAGACTAAGATACCTCCAGATGACAATAATTATAATATAATCAGCCTTGACATGGTAATACTCTCCCCACCCAATGTAATCTCACGTCACAGTTCACGATGTACATGTTACGCAAGATCAAAACTAATGCAATAAGTCAGGATAAAATCTAAGCATATAAAGATGTCATAAACATGTATCCTATATAGAATCACCTTGAATATTTTAGGAAGATTTTGTCTCATGATTCGGATCAGGTGTCCTGGGTATAATGTACTTGATAGGGCAAGTACGAGAATGTAAATGTCACGATATCCATCTCTTTGTGACGTTACACAACCCCGCGTACGGTATTGGCACCCGACTATTAATCGGAAGCTAAGTAAGTCACACGGCCCTAGGGTTGAGCATGTACAATAGTCACAAGAATAAACTAAGAGAACAAAATGAATCAATATACTGCAATTATGGCAAGGTACACTTGCCTGGGGTTTCAGCTCCAATTATAGCTCTGGCAGTAGCGGGATTTGCACGCAGTACTCTGGTTGTTGAAATAGATATCACCATCAGATCCAAAAAATATTAATCAGCTAGAAACGCCTGTCCTTGAGTCCAATTTGGACACAGGGGCGAAAATAACATTTCGAGTCAAGGTGGGGTCCACATGTGGGCCGCTTTGCACCAAAAAATGTGTCAGGGTCAAAGGTCTCCAAATCTGTCCAACTTAGGGTCAACAGGTCAGGAATGATGATACGAATCCAACGGAACTTCCAGAATTGGATTCCGATGAGCCGATCACAAAATTGCCCGTCAAGTGGAGCCTGTGGGGCCCACGATACGCGATTTTGTCAACGTTCTCAGAATCGAACCAAACTTGGCTCACAGGACCAACGTATTGCTACGAGTCCGATGGCGCAAGTTTCGTTTCGATCCGACGTGTGTACACTAAGTTACAGCAAGAACCAGAAAGGACGGATACGGGGCGTTTTCGGCGGATACGTGTTGATTTCGGTGTGCACGCACATCCAAATCAACTTCGGCAAAATCCTGCACATCCGTATCAACGACGCGCACGTATCGGTGAAGACCGTACGCGACCAAGTCGTCCCATTTGACGGGGCGTACTCAGTACTGGGGTGAAACAGGGTGTTGATTTTCCTATTTTTGGATCGCGGTTCGCGATCGCCACAGGACGCGACGCACCGAGCGGGTTGCACGGGCATCGAGGGGGTCATGCAGTCTACGCGATGCAACAGACAGAATCGAAAATGGGGCAGCGAGGAGAGAGATATGGATACCTGAACAGGGTTCCAGAAAACCTGAATTCTTCGTGTCCGACACGACACAAGGGACACTGTGTCCTGTGTCCGGCCGTGTTCGCCCTAGGGTTGGGGTTCTGCCGTGTCTGAGCTCGCCGGAGGCGGCTCGGCCGGAGCTCACTAGTGGAGGCGGTGGCGGCTCAGTGCGGCGCCGGACGAAGCTGGGCTCAGGGTGTCACGCTCCAGTCCCGAAATACCGTGGGACCAGATACGTGGCAATGGCCAGCAGTACGCACCGATGGACCAACCCAATTTAATGGATCCATCAGGGCACACTTAAGCTGTAAAACAAGTCTACGACAATCATGGTACAACTAATCTCATCCACACAAGATATAAAATATGATCCACAGAATAAATAAGAAGGTAAATCATCATCTAGTCTCAACAAAGTACTTCGGGGAACAACCTGATAAATCTCTAGTACAATGGTTCAGCAGACCAGTAAAAATGACTGAAATAAATAATAAAAGCTGAGCATGAGCATGGATGCTCAAGAGAAGTCTTCAGCTAAGACCTCGTCCTCAGATGGCGGTACAGCTCCTGGATCGGCTCCTCCTGCTGCGGTCCCGTATACCTCGGGATAAACCACGTTTGCAAAATCTGGGGACAAAATCCATATCCAGGTCCTCAGGAGACATAGCAAGGTACAGAAAATAATACAAGCCAGAATATAAACAGTGTAGCAAATAATAAGATAAACAGGGTAAGTATGTAAACATCTGTATAAATGCAAGGGAGAATATCAGTAGTACTCAGGTTGAACATCTACAAGCTCTGTGTAGGGGAGCCTGTAGTAGTGGTGTCAAGAGGTGGTCTAGCTCAGCGAAATACTGAGTAGCCGGCATAACATAGTCAACCTGTAGCCTGTGGGTCTCTCCAGCATTAGATGGAACAATAGGGAATACTAAAATAACCAGCTAAGTGATATGCACGATGAGAGCAGCACTAGAACTCAGGCTGAAGCATACTACAAGCTCTGTGTAGGGGAGCCGGTAGCAGCAGTAATAATGAGTAATGGGCCAAGCTCGGGCTTCAGAGTCTTGGGCCTCATAATAGTAGGGGTGTATATATATAATCAGCCTGTAGTCTGTGTGTCTCTCCCCACCCAATGTAACCACACAAATTATGAACATAACGTCTCACGTCCATGTCAGCGGGGTCATAACTAATGCACAAGTCATAATGTATCTAGAATATAGTATCTCTATAAGTCTTGTATCCTATACAGAATCACCATGAATATCTCGGGAGGATCCTGTTCCATGAACAGTGTCGAGTGTCCTGGGTCATAGTGTACTTGGTAAGACAAGTACGAAAAGATAAAATGCCACGTATGTCCATCTCTAGATGACAATACCCAACACCGCGTACGATGTTGGCACCCGACTGATAATCGGACGCTAAGTATGTCACACGGTCCTAGGTTAAGCATGCATAGTAGTATAATGAAGCAAGGAACATATGTAACAATACTGCAGAGTTGGCAAGGTACACTTGCCTGATGTTTGAATGTCAACAACTGTCCATGTATCAGTGGATCCGGTAGGTGCTACTCCAAAAGGTGTAACAAACATCACCAACAGTCTCAAAAGGTATCAAACTGCTAGAAATGCCTGTCCTTACGTCCAATTTGGACACAGGGGCAAAAAGATCATTTTCGGGCCAAAGCGGGGTCCACATGTGGGCCACTTTGCACCGAAAAGTGCGTCAGGATAAAAGGTCTCCAAATTCTGCAAACTCAGTGTCAATAAGTCAGGAACGATGATACGAACTCAATGGAACTTCCAGAATTGGATTCCGATGAGCCGTTCACAAAATCGCCCGTCAAGTGGAGCCGGTAGGGCCCACGATACACGATTTTGTCAACGTTCTCAGAATCGGACCAAACTTGGGTCACAGGACCAGCGTATTGCTACGAGTCCGATGGCGCAAGTTTCGTCTCGATCTGACGTGTGTACACAAAGTTACAGCATGTTCCAGAAAGGTCGGATACGGAGTGTCGTCGGCGGATACGCGTTGACTCCGGGGTGCACGCACCTCCGAATCAACTTCTGTGAAATCCTACACGACCGTATCAATGCCGCGCACGGTTCGGTAAAGACCGCGTGCGACCAAGTCATCCCGTTTGGCGGAGCGCACTCAGTTCCGGGGTGAAATGGGGTATTGTTTTTCCTGTTTTTGGGTCACGATGTGCGATCACCACAGGACGCGATTCACCGAGCGAGTTGCACGGGCACCGAGAGGGTTATACAGTCTACGCATGGCAACTGACGAAATTGAAAACGGAGATACGCGTTGGGAGTAATCGGTACCTGAACAGGGCTCCGTGAATCTGTTTTTCACGTGACCGAGAGTCCAATCTGTGTCCTGGTCGTGTCCTCGCGCGCTGCTTGCTTCCGAATCGACTTCTCTCGTGTCCGCTGAATCTCAGAGTCGGGTCCAAGGTCCTGCCTCGGGTCAGCGGAGCGACGCTTGGGAGGCGTCGGGGTTCGGGTCGACAAGGGGAGGTGATCGGGGTCGCTGGCTCAGCGGTGATGGAGGGTCGCTGTGCGGGCCTGGATGGTTGGGTCAAACTGACCGGAGAGGGGCGGCACTGCACCGGCCGTCAGTGGCTCGGACAGCCACGGGTTCAGTGCGCCGGTCGGGGATCGAACTGGCCGGAGTGCCAGGCGGAGGGGTGAGAACAGGGAGGGGTCGACGGCTCGCGGGCGGTGAGAGGAGAGAACAGGGAGGGGTCGACGGCTCGCGGGCGGTGACCTAGGTCGACGGTGGAGCTGCTGTGGGCAGCAGACCGGAGAGGGAACGACGTTGGGTCGGGACCGGAGTTCACAGCGGCAGGAACTGCTCCGCTGGGTCGGCTGGGAAGGCTGGAAAGTGGGTCGGCGGATATGTTTTAGGTTTTGCTTGGTGATTAAAACTAATGAAAGGAATTAGAGAGATATTTATACACATGTGGGTTCCTTTTAGGTTGAGGGTTGCTCTAGGATTAGGGCTTGGTTAACCCTTCCTAGGATTGGACCTTGGTCTAGACATAGGATTTTGGGCTGGGTCAATGCTCTTAGGGCTTGGGCTCCAGTTCTCATGGGAACGTTTGGCACGGTTTCTAATTCGGGTTAAAAAATCAATTCGTTTTATAGGCTTGAAACACCACTCCGGAGTCCAAATAATTCGCCGAAAAACACCATAGGTCCGGTTCTCCATTGTGCATCATAATATATTATTTCCAAAATATTATAACACCAATCTGCCATACTTAAAATCCCTTAAAGCACAATCATCTTCGCCTTAATTTCCATAATATACCAAAAATTTGTAATAACCCATTTTTAAAATTATTCTCAAAAATTCAGGGTGTTTACAATCTTCCCTCCTTAAAAGGATTGCGTCCTCGCAATCAAAGAATAAGCTACCAAAGAAAGAATTATGGAAATACAAGGTTGCTTAGTTTACAACTGCCTCCTCGAACAAGTGGGGGTAACGCTGGCGCATACTGTCTTCTCGTTCCCAAGTCAATTCTCCCGGGGAATGATGTTTCCATGCTACACGAACCAGTCTGATTGTCTGTCCCCGTAATGTCTTCTCACTGACGTCGAGAATGCCAACTGGTTGTTCCTCATATCTCAAGCTTGGGCCTACTGCAATCTCTGAATGATCGACTACGTGTCTCGGGTCGATCACGTACCTTCGCAACTGTGAGACGTGGAATACGTCATGCACTCCCTCTAAGGATGGTAGTAATGCAAAACGATAAGCCACCTCACCAACGCGCTCTAGAATATCAAATGGCCCAATATACCTTGGGCTCAGCTTCCCTCTGCTCCCGAATCTGATAGTACCACGAGTGGGCAAAATCCTCAAGAATACGTGATCACCTTCTTTGAACTCTAGGGGACGCCTGTGCGTATCCGCCCAATGCTTCTGTCGGTCCTGAGCTGCTCGTAGATGATTCTGAATCTGCTTTACCTTTTCCACTGTCTGCGTTACCAATTCTGGACCCAGTATTTGACGTTCACGAACGTCACTCCAACATATAGGCGATCTGCACTTCCTTCTGTATAAAGCTTCAAATGGTGCCATCTGGATGCTGGCCTGATAACTGTTGTTGTAGGAGAACTCCACTAAGTGCAGATGATCTTCCTAAGATCCTCCAAAGTCTAGCATACATGATCTCAACATGTCCTCCAATATCTGAATGGTGCGTTCTAATTGGCCATCTGTCTGCGGGTGGTATGTCGTGCTGAATTTGAGTCTGGTGCCCAGACTTTCTTGCATGTTTCTCCAGAAATGAGAGGTAAATCTCGAATCTCGATCCGATACAATACTGATCGGTACTCCATGTAATTTAACGATTTATCGTATGTACATGTCGGCTAGTACCTCTGTGGACTGTCCCACTCTAAATGGCAAGAAGTGTGCCGATTTAGTGAGTCTATCCACTATCACCCATACTGCGTCTTTTCCGCTGGGGCTCCTCGGAAATCCTGTGACAAAATCTATCGTGATGTGCTCCCACTTCCATTCCGGTATAGGAAGTGGCTGTAACATGCCCGCAGTCCTCTGATGTTCGGCCTTTACTTGTTGGCAGACTAAGCATTTGGCCACAAATCTTGCAATCTCTCTTTTCATTCTGTGCCACCAGTAATACTGTCTCAAGTCTTGGTACATCTTGGTTCCTCCTGGGTGAACAGAGTACATAGAGCTATGTGCTTTCGCCATTAACTCCTTTCGCCATTAACTCCTGTCTCAATTCTCCATTTGGAACATACAGGCGATTTCCGAACCTCAATGTCCCGTCTTCGTGAATGCGGAGTCCTGTCTGCATGCCCGCTTCTGTCCTCTCTTTGAGTCTTCGGAATCTAGCATCGGTGGGCAATGCCTCTTTAATCTTCTCCACGAGTGATGACTGAATCTCGAGATTAGCCATCAAGCCATTCTGTCCTGGTAAGACAACCTCTATCTGAAGCTCCTGTAGATCCTTCAATAACTCGGGCTGCATCGTCAAGAAATAAGCCGTAGGCTTTCTGCTGAGCGCATCTGCAACGACATTCGCCTTTCCCGGATGATACTGCAGATCGATGTCAAAATCTACCATCATTTCAAGCCAGCGTCTCTGCCTCATGTTAAGCTTTTTCTGAGTATATACATATTTTAGACTTTTGTGATCTGTAAAGATGTCTACTTTCTCCCCATAAAGGTAGTGCCTCCAAATCTTTAATGCAAATATAACTGCTGCTAGTTCCAGATCATGTGTTGGGTAGTTCTTCTTGTGGACTTTCAACTGTCTCGACGCATAAGCAATGACTTTGCCATGTTGCATCAAAACACATCCTAGTCCACTGCCTGATGCATCACTGTACACAACAAAACCTCCTGACCCTGATGGAAGAGTCAAGACAGGTGCTGTTGTCAATCTTCTCTTCAGTTCTTCAAAGGCCTTCTGGCAGTCTTCTGTCCATATAAACTCCTGGTCCTTGCGTGTCAGCTTCGTCATCGGTTCTGCAATCCTTGAGAAATTTTCTACAAACCTTCGGTAATATCCTGCGAGTCCGAGAAAACTTCTCACTTCTGCAACTGATGTGGGTGTAGGCCAAGTCTCTATTGCCGCAACTTTCTCTGGATCCACTGAGAGTCCATCTCCTGAGATGATGTGTCCCAAGAAAGGTACTTTGTCCATACAGAACTCACACTTACTGAGTTTGGCGTATAACTTTTCCTGCCTCAAGGTCTCCAGCACGATTCTGAGATGCTCCTCGTGCTCTTCAGGGCTCTTGGAATATATGAGAATGTCATCTATGAACACCACCACGAATTTATCCAAGAACTGATGAAAGACTCTGTTCATTAAGCTCATAAACACTGCTGGCGCATTGGTTAAACCAAACGGCATCACCAAGAACTCATAATGTCCATACTTGGTTCTGAATGCGGTCTTCGGGATATCTTCCTTTCTTACTTTGATCTGATGATAGCCGAATCTTAAGTCAATCTTCGAGAATACCCTTGCACCACTCAATTGATCGAATAGATCATCAATGCGTGGTAAGGGATACCTGTTCTTGATCGTCACAGCATTCAGTGCCCTGTAATCAATGCATAACCGTACTGTTCCATCCTTCTTTGGCACAAATAATATGGGTGCTCCCCAAGGTGATACACTGGGCCGAATGAAACCTTTGTCCAGAAGGTCGTCAACCTGCGCTTTCAACTCTACTAACTCCTTGGGTGCCAGTCGATAAACTGATAAAGTGATAGGCTCTGCTCCTGGAGTTAAGTCTATTGTGAATTCTATTTTCCGATCAGGCGGTAAGCCTGGAAGATCATCGGGGAATACATCCACAAATTCAGATATGACTCTTGGATAACCTGTCTCCTCTTCAACAGATAATACCCTAAGAGTAGGCTGAACTCCTTGCTCTACTGCTCCTCGGAGAAACTCAAATTCTGGATGTCCTGGCGGTCTAAATATAACAAGTCCGAGTCGGCAATCAAGAGTCGCATGGTACTGACTTAACCAGTCCATACCAAGTATGACATCATAGTCCGGCATAGAAAATATCAGGAATTGAGCTCGCATCTCTCGGCCACAAACTACTACAGAACATGATCTACAGACGTCACTAATCGGAATAATTCCGCCTCCCGTAAGAATTCTCTTCATCTTCGGAAGGGGTGCGGTAGCTACTCTATGTGTGGCTACAAAGCTAGCTGCTATAAATGAATGCGATGCTCCAGAATCAAATAATGCTACAGCTGGTAATGAAGCTACTAAAATAGTACCTGCGATGACCTCGCCTGTTGTAGCCTCCTCCTCAACAGCTAAAGTGAATGCCTAGCCTCGTCCCTGAGCTTGGCCTCTCTGCTGCTGAGCCTGCTGAAATAGAGCTGCCTGTGGTGCCAGGGGTGGTCTCTGCTGGTTCCTTCCTGGGGCTGGTGGTCTGACTCCACCAACTCCTGCCTGCTGTGCTCCTACGGCTGGATAAGCTGGTCGTGGTGCAGGCAAAGCTAATCTCGGTGCTCCTTCTCTGCGCTCGGTGCAGTCTCTGGTCTGATGCTGGTTGGAACCGCAAGCTAGGCAGAGTCCCAACTTACGTCTGCATTCTCTCTCAATGTGACCTATCTTGCCGCAGTGATGACAAGTAGGGAGAGATATGGCCCTGTGTGCTGTCCTCTTTGGCATGCTCCTCTGGGTCCGTTTTGCTGAATCCCCATGTGCTGTCCTGGTTGGTGCTGAGTTGATAGGCCTCTTCAGGTTCGACTCTCTTCTAGTGACGCGCTCCATGCGTCGTGCTGCTGCGAGAACGTCGATATAAGATGTAGGTGCGACTGAGCCAATCAATCTCTACAGCTCGAACTTCAGCCCATCAAAGAACTTCTCAGCTTTCTCTTCCTCGGTCGAAATCAAGGTTGGGGCAAAGCGACTAAGGCGAATGAACTCCGCGTTGTATTCTTCCACTGTCATACTGCCTTGGATGAGGCGGTTGAACTTGTCTCTGAGCTCTGATCGTGCAACTGCTGGAATGTACATCTCTTGGAAGAGTCTGGAGAACTCTTCCCATGTGACTCGGTCCTGTCCGAGCCTCCTCTCCTCTGCTAACCACCAGTGATGTGCATTCTCAGTTAACTGCATTCTGACTGCAGTCATCCACTTCTCTCTAGGAAGTTCAGCGGCTTCCAACTGATGCTGAATGTTTGTGAGCCATTCATGAACTTCTGTTGGCCCCTCTTTACCAGAAAATGTACGAGGCTTGAGCTGACGGAAGTCGGTGATAGATCCAGTCGTCGATCGCCTCGCTGGTGGATTTGCCTGCTCCAATGCGGATACCAGGCTGGTTCTCAGATTCTCGGCCTCCTGACGTTGAGCTTCTTGCTGAATCTGTTGTTGTGCTTGCATCATAGCATACATCATCTGGAATATCTGTTGCCCGTCCATGGCTTGTCCAAGCGGGAAAGCTGTCATCTGGGGAGTGAACTGTGGTGGAGGTGGGATGTCATCTCTCCGGAACCTTGGATTAGGCTGACCGGTTTGATCGCTCCGCGATGTTGGTCCTCCACTCCCTGGAGTCACTCCGTCTCCATAAGTAACCACAGCGTCGTGTGGTGTATCCAATGGAATCTCATCTCTGTTCCTGGGATCCATTTCTCTACAACCAAAAGATAAACTGTAAGAACGCACAGAGGAATCAATACAGCATGCAGTTCATATAACAATTTTGAGTTCGATATAGAGTTCAACAATGGGTTAAATAATGGATGAGATCCTAGAACTTATTCTATCCTTAGGGCAGGCTGGTTCGGTCCCTAAGTTGAAACCGAACAATTTAGTCGTAGACCTGCATGGGCCACCACAAAAACTATATCACGCCCCAGTCCCAAAATACCGTGGGACCAGATACGTGGCAATGGCCAGCAGTACGCACCGATGGACCAACCCAATTTAATGGATCCATCAGGGCACACTTAAGCTGTAAAACAAGTCTACGACAATCATGGTACAACTAATCTCATCCACACAAGATATAAAATATGATCCACAGAATAAATAAGAAGGTAAATCATCATCTAGTCTCAACAAAGTACTTCGGAGAATAACCCGATAAATCTCTAGTACAATGGTTCAGCAGACCAGTAAAAATGACTGAAATAAATAATAAAAGCTGAGCATGAGCATGGATGCTCAAGAGAAGTCTTCAGCTAAAACCTCGTCCTCAGATGGCGGTACAGCTCCTGGATCGGCTTCTCCTGCTGCGGTCCCGTATACCTCGGGATAAACCACGTCTGCAAAATCTGGGGACAAAATCCATATCCAGGTCCTCAGGGGACATAGCAAGGTACAGGAAATAATACAAGTCAGAATATAAACAGTGCAATAAATAATAAGATAAACAGGGTAAGTATGTAAACATCTGTATAAATGCAAGGGAGAATATCAGTAGTACTCAGGTTGAACATCTACAAGCTCTGTGTAGGGGAGCCTGTAGTAGTGGTGTCAAGAGGTGGTCTAGCTCAGCGGAATACTGAGTAGCCGGCATAACATAGTCAACCTGTAGCCTGTGGGTCTCTCCAGCATTAGATGGAATAATAGAGAATACTAAAATAACCAGCTAAGTGATATGCACGATGAGAGCAGCACTAGAACTCAGGCTGAAGCATACTACAAGCTCTGTGTAGGGGAGCCAGTAGCAGCAGTAATAATGAGTAATGGGCCAAGCTCGGGCTTCAGAGTCTTGGGCCTCACAATAGTAGGGGTGTATATATATAATCAGCCTGTAGTCTGTGTGTCTCTCCCCACCCAATGTAACTACACAAATTATGAACATAACGTCTCACGTCCATGTCAGCGGGGTCATAACTAATGCACAAGTCATAATGTATCTAGAATATAGTATCTCTATAAGTCTTGTATCCTATACAGAATTACCATGAATATCTCGGGAGGATCCTGTTCCATGAACAGTGTCGAGTGTCCTGGGTCATAGTGTACTTGGTAAGACAAGTACGAGAAGATAAAATGTCACGTATGTCCATCTCTAGATGACAATACCCAACACCGCGTACGATGTTGGCACCCGACTGATAATCGGACGCTAAGTATGTCACACGGTCCTAGGTTAAGCATGCATAGTAGTATAATAAAGCAAGAAACATATGTAACAATACTGCAGAGTTGGCAAGGTAGACTTGCCTGATGTTTGAATGTCAACAACTGTCCCTGTATCAGTGGATCCGGTAGGTGCTACTCCAAAAGCTGTAACAAACATCACCAACAGTCTCAAAAGGTATCAAACTGCTAGAAATGCCTGTCCTTACGTCCAATTTGGACACAGGGGCAAAAAGGTCATTTTTGGGCCAAAGCGGGGTCCACATGTGGGCCACTTTGCACCGAAAAGCGTGTCAGGGTAAAAGGTCTCCAAATTCTGCAAACTCAGTGTCTACAAGTCAGGAACGATGATACAAACCCAATGGAACTTCCAGAATTTGATTCCGATGAGCCGTTCACAAAATTGCCCGTCAAGTGGAGCCGGTGGGGCCCACGATACGCGATTTTGTCAACGTTCTCAGAATCGGACCAAACTTGGGTCACAGGACCAGCATATTGCTATGAGTCCGATGGCGCAAGTTTCGTCTCGATCTGACGTGTGTACACAAAGTTACAGCGTCTTCCAGAAAGGTCAGATACGGAGTGTCGTCGGCGGATACGCGTTGACTCCGGGGTGCAAGCACCTCCGAATCGACTTCTGCGAAATCCCACACGACCGTATCAACGCCGCGCACGGTTCGGTAAAGACCGCGTGCGACCAAGTCATCCCGTTTGGCGGGGCGCACTCAGTTCCGGGGTAAAACGGGGTATTGTTTTTCCTGTTTTTGGGTCGCGATGTGCGATCACCACAGGACGCGATGCACCGAGCGAGTTGCACGGGCACCGAGAGGGTTATACAGTCTACGTATGGCAACTGACAGAATTGAAAACGGAGATACGCGTTGGGAGTAATCGGTACCTGAACAGGGCTCCGTGAATCTGTTTTTCACGTGACCGAGAGTCCAATCTGTGTCCTGGTCGTGTCCTCGCGCGTTGCTTGCTTCCGAATCGACTTCTCTCGTGTCCGCTGAATCTCAGAGTCGGGTCCAAGGTCCTGCCTCGGGTCAGCGGAGCGACGTTTGGGAGGCGTCGGGGTTCGGGTCGACAAGGGGAGGTGATCGGGGTCGCTGGCTCAACGGTGATGGAGGGTCACTGTGCGGGCCTGGATGGTTGGGTCAAACTGACCGGAGAGGGGCGGCACTGCACCGGCCGTTAGTGGCTCGGACAGCCGCGGGTTCGCTGCGCCGGTCGGGGATCGAACTGGCCGGAGTGCCAGGCGGAGGGGTGAGAACAGGGAGGGGTCGACGGCTCGCGGGCGGTGAGAGGAGAGAACAGGGAGGGGTCGACGGCTCGCGGGCGGTGACCTAGGTCGACGGTGGAGCTGCTGTGGGCAGCAGACCGGAGAGGGAACGACGCTGGGTCGGGACCGGAGTTCACAGCGGCAGGAACTGCTCCGCTGGGTCGGCTGGGAAGGCTGGAAAGTGGGTCGGCGGATATGTTTTAGGTTTTGCTTGGTGATTAAAACTAATGAAAGGAATTAGAGAGATATTTATACACATGTGGGTTCCTTTTAGGTTGAGGGTTGCTCTAGGATTAGGGCTTGGTTAACCCTTCCTAGGATTGGGCCTTGGTCTAGACATAGGATTTTGGGCTGGGTTAATGCTCTTAGGGCTTGGGCTCCAGTTCTCATGGGAACGTTTGGCACGGTTTCTAATTCGGGTTAAAAAATTAATTCGTTTTATAGGCTTGAAACACCACTCCGGAGTCCAAATAATTCGCCGAAAAATACCATAGGTCCGGTTCTACATTGTGCATCATAATATATTATTTCCAGAATATTATAACACCAATCTGCCATACTTAAAATCCCTTAAAGCATAATCATCTTCGCCTTAATTTCCAGAATATACCAAAAATTTGTAATAACCCATTTTTAAAATTATTCTCAAAAATTCAGGGTGTTTACACAGGGTGGCGTCGGCTGGGCTCGGGCGGCCACTGATGCGGGTCGGGGGAAGCTCAGTCGGGGTCGGAGGAGGGCAGGGGGAGGTTCTGGAGGAGGAGGGGAGTCGCCGGCGGAGGTCGGGCGGCTGGGGACGAGCGCAGCGAGGGCGGCGAGGGGCGGAGCTGGAGGAAGGGCTGGGCTAGGGTTCAGGCGGCTTTTATAGGGAGAGAGGGAGAGGGGAACGGCCGTCCGGTGAGGGAGGCGACGAGGCGGCGGGTCAGCCGGCGGCACGGCCGTTGCGGCGGAGAAGAATCGCCAGAGTCGGGCGGCTGAGCGGTTGGGGAGATGAGGGGTTCGTGGGTTAACGGGTGGACGGGTCGGGTCCAAGCGGATCCGGCCCGATCCAAAAACAATTGCGGGTCAGGTCGGGCTAGTGGGTCGGGTCTGGGTTTTGGGTCCGGATCCGACCCAATAAGGATTTGGGTTTAGTTAAACCGGTTTGGTTCAGCTATTGGTTTGGTTTATTTAAATAAACCCAGTTTATTTTGGTTTAATTAAATAATTAGTTTTTAGGGCTTTTAAAATACTTCCGGGGTCCAATAAATTTCTGAAAAATTACCCTATGTCTAATTTTTCATTTTACACCATAAAATATTATTTTCATAATATTTTAATATTATTTAACATCATTTAAAAATTATTTAATAATTAAAACTCCTTAGTTTAATTACAGAAAATCTCGAAAAAATTCCAGAAAATTGTGAAAAATTCTAAATTAAAATTCTTGAAAATCAGGGGGTTTACAGTACATGAATGCACTAGTGGGGAGGCTTCTTGCCCGCTCGATAAATCAAAACACGTTATATTTGTTTCGTACACCATCTATTAAGTTATCTTCTAGTCTTGCCTTAGGATCAGTTTCATGGCAATGATGTAAAGTCGTATGGCAGTGCATCGTACGATATAAGAGCAACACGACGAGACTTACCAACTTACCATTCGTCCTTCCCTGTCCAATGATAAAACCAAGTTAAACCAAGCAAAGACATATATAATGAAATCCAGGGGCAATAGCATAAGCAAACCTGAGTGGTGTAGCGATAAAAACTCTCCGTTTACACTGTTCGTCCCCTAGATTATATCGCTCGGTATGTCCAATGATAAAACCATCCCGCCGAAACAGGAGAGGCCCTGACTCTTTTGACGGTGATGGTGTAGCGCTAAAAACTCGAGGCACAGACACCATCCCGCCAAAGCTCGAGGAGTTCCCATATGATTTCTTCCATGCCGGCATGATCCCGGTGTCCTACGATCGTCCGAGAAATCCACGATACCTCGTGCACGAGTTGTCTGCGACCATGCAAGTCTTGGATTTCAGATTCACGAGATTCATGACGTGACATGTTAATTCTTGATTCACTTAGCCATTGGATGATGCGTAGTCTCTTGGACGAAGATGGGTGTAGCAATAAGGGCGCATACACCATCTCGCCCACTCGAGAGAGACTACCAAGGATCCAAATACCTGAATGAGTCTTGCTTTATGAACTGTGATTCTTGCTTTACTTGACATGATGCAATCCTCCGGTTCGGGAATTGCCTTGGCGACCTAACGGTCCCGAATACTTTCAGGTTCATACTTGCACGGAATGACTATTAGATAGTCTTCCGATGAATTGGATGAATGCAAGTCAAGATAACGTTTACTTGACTGTGGCATAAAATTATGTGACAAGTATTGAAACGAGGCAACGAGTACAAACTACAAAGTAACCAGGCAAGCATGCATTTATATGAAACATAAGCATTTATGTTGGCACGGTCTATGGTGTAGTGCGAGGAGTAAAGTCGTACAGGGATATACCGAGTGACATAATCTAGGGGACAAGCAGTGTAAACAAGTGAAACAGTGCATTACGAAGGGTCCATAATGATCTACTCGAGTCATAGCGGGGTCTACATGCACGAAGCTAAGGTAGCATGTAAGGGTCCGATTATAAGCCAAATTTTATTTCCATATTCTAACACAAGCAATACAATATGAGATTATTCTCTTAGCTAGGTGCGTTGTATTTTTTTATTAGCATGCATGAGGTAATTCACCTAGCGACTATCATGTATCGTCCATATTTTTAGTGTGCTGGCTAAGCAAAGACAAGTTCATCGTAGCCACCCACCTTAGCGATGTTTCTCCTCGGTCGAGTGATATTCCGAGCAAGCCTTTGAAAGTATAAGTCTGAACTCCTGAAGGGCCAAGTCTGAAAATCTTTTACCTCAAATGAGTCTTCTTGCTTAGCAAAGCGGGTCGGGTCATTGCACTTGTGCCGTTTGAATCGGATGTCCGTTTGAACGGAACGAGTCGTTATATTATACACCACTCAGAAAAAAGCCTCATTATCGAGACTTCTTGAGCGCAAATCATTCTATCGCAAACTATCAAATCTATCTCAGGCATAGCAACCGGTACCACTAGATCCGTTCGAACACAATTTCCTACTCGTTCCTTATATCGTGTCGCGTGTATAATAGGTCTGTCTCATTGAATGACTCTATCATTCAATCCAAGCTCTGACTCGGTCTCTACTGTGCCTTAGCGCGGAACAAATATCGCTTTACGTGGGGTATGGTATGATCCATCTCAAATGATGATCTAAGGTTGAGCCAAACCTATCCAAATTGTTATACTCGTTCATGCGAATCTAACATATTCACTTGCACTAGCATTCGAGATCAGCATATCGCGAGTATGGATCGTGCACATATTCAAAGCGTCCCTCAAACATATGCATGTCAACCAACTTAGCGATAGCGAAGTCTTTGCACTCGAGTTCAACATATCATTGAGTCTTGGATCGTGCACACGTTCAAGGCGTCCCTCAAACATATGCATTCAACCAAACTTAGAGATAGTAAAATCGGACAAGCTACTTGCGAAAATCTCAAGGGTTCTCGTCTTATAAATCACGCTGATACCTCCAACTGGGTCAATCAAAATCCAAGTCATTTCTATTCCAACTCAAACCAAGCATTGCACTACCGTCAAGCACGATCTATCCGATCAATCGACTAGCGTCCATCCGTTCGGATCAAACATAGCACACGCTTACCGTTTCAAGTCTAACTCTAAGTCTTGTTGCCCCAGTTCTATGGCTTGTTCAAGCAATATGCTAAAGTCGGTTACACAAGTTCTTTCATTCTGCACAGGGTCGTCTACCTAATTACTAGGTCAGCTCACAAGGTCATAGATATAAGTTCAATAACACGATTCATCGTACAAATTTATCGTCCGATGCTCGCCCCAATTTCTAAGGTCAAACCATTATTCATTTGTACGGAATATTCTACCCAAGCTCGTTTCCCTCAGAATTCTAAACATCGAGCACAAATTATCCTACACACATTAACATGTTCTTTTGTACATGGTTCGAGTCCATTCAGTCAAATCTATGGTATATCTAAGTCGTATGACAAGCTTAGCAATTCGCATAGTCTATCTCCTGAAACATGTTTTTGATAGAATCCATATAACCATCTAAGTCTAGACCACCAAGCCATGATTCAATTCTAAATCTCTGATCATAACTCTAAGTAGTCCAACAAGATTCATGTATCCGTTCACGAAACTATCAAGGGTGACTTACTCCAGGTTCTAGACTAACTTATCCTTGAAATACTTCCGATTCACTTGTATTTCGAAATTCGTCTTATCGTGTCGAACCACGAGTCAAGATGATCCATCAATTGTCACGTTCCGGTCTTTCGCAAGTTCGATCATCCTCGTTGGACGTGAGATTACCACGCCAACGCTCCCGCTAGATAATCGTCCTAATTTGGGCGTGACGCATGTACGAGCATAGAGTTACGCTCGCACAAGACAAGAACGTCGAACGTTATGGTTATCATTGAAACGATCAAGACACCTTATTATTTTACTTTGCTCCATCCAAGTTATATATGTTTATCCACCAAGTCATGTTCGTTCATGTCGTAATCATAATTTGTCTAGCAAAATTGCCCAACTTCAATGTTACTGTTTTGATAAATCCATAGTCTTACTTCTGGCATTCCTCAAACAACTAAGTTTTAAATATTCAAGCCAAAGTATATCCACTTTTGATACGTTCCATTCATCGAGTTTGTTTGAATAATCATCGAGCATGTTCCCGTGAGTTCGATCATCCCCTTCGGACGTAAAATTACCACGTCGGCGCTCCCACAGGATAATCGTTCTCGGTTGGGACTAATTGTCGAGAGTTATCTTTTAAACAAGATTCAAGATCGTTCTTCCAAACTCCAGATCAAATCCGTTATCGCCTATCACTTTCATCGAACCACAATATTTTTTTTCTCAGGCTAACTTCTATCGAGTGATATCCTACTCAAGTGCAATCCATTTAATTCAATTTAAAATCGCTCGTACGATCCATTAAGTTTCCACCAACAAGATATCGATTTTATTACCTTTGTCATGCCCTAGTCCCAAAATACTGAGGGACTAGCCACGTGGCAATGGCCAGCAGCACACACCAATGGGCAAATCCAATTTAATGGACCCATTAGGGTATACTTAAGCTGTAACACAACAATAAAGGTCTACTAAACATGTCACAATCTAATCCCATCCACAGCAGATAAATTAATATCAAAATAACAACATATAAACCAATATCAAGTCTCAAATAAAATATATCGGGGAACAACCCGATAATGAGATTGATACAGCAGTTTAATAGACAGGAAATAAAAGAGTAATAACAGCAAAAACTGAGTATAAATAAGGCAGATACTCAGGAGAAATCCTCTGGTATCACCTAGTCCTCTGGTGCTGGTACTGCTCCAATGTCTACTCATGTCACGTATACCTCGGGGTAGATCTCCTCTGCTATACCTGGGGACATAATCCGGATTCCATATCCTCAAGGGACAGAGCTGTGGCACCCCGTTCCTCCTATTCGAGGAGCGCAGCTAAGAAATACAAGATGGTATCGTTCGATCGGGATAGATTGAAACAAGAACTCGTCCTCATTATGGATTAGTTTCTTCGGAATTGATTTCCATATTCAGTGGATTGTGCCTCCAGGATCGACTTAGCGGCAGAGTCAGGAGGGACCTCCCCGCTGTTATCTTTTGTTGCCTCGGATATCGATGTCGGTTGTTGCTTTCGTGCTTTGAGTTGGTTTTCGGATTTGCTTATTTTTCTTGAACGGTTTTGATGGATTTCATTATTTTCGTTCATTGAACTGCACTTCAATTCCGAGATTGGAAAGAGTGGAAGAGGTATTGATCGAGCAGTAGGCGGCTTACGAGCGGAGTCGTGAAGCGCCTCTTTCCTTCTCCCTTCCAACCAACTAAGTGAGTAGCTACCATCCCGATTAGCTGGCCCTGCTTCCAAGTCTTCACACCTAAAATCTTGCATTCTTCTTTATCCCGATCAGACGATACCAAGTAATAACTAAAAGATACCATGATAAAAAGGGAATAGACTTGATACATTATGCTTGTCAATTAACTTCGTGAACGGATACTTATTTGCATGCTTGTTCGTTTGGAATGTTCATCATATGCATCAATACAAGATAGAATGTATACCCTTCTTTAATTTGTGCTATGTATCTAACTCATCCTGTGAATGCAATGAACTGAACAGGAAGACTATGCAAAAGTAGATCTTGCCCTGTTACTGTCCTGTGCCTGATATTGCCCTAAATTGCCTCAACTGCTAACTTAGTGTATTATGTTGATCACGGACAACTTGTGCACAAGGTCTTAGTTCCTGCAGACTGTCTTAGTTCCTGCACAAGGTCTTATGTTGATCACGGACAACGGTGGCAAGTTTATTTCAGTAAATTCTATATGCTGCTTACTTGTAAATGAACTAAGGCAAGATAGAAAGATCACAAATAATATGCATGCTTCATATAAACAACGTGTTGATTGGTATAGTTTGGTTAGCTTGTTTCACCAGTATGTTTCGACATACTGACCCTCGTTGAAACAGGTTCCCAGCACTAAGGTGAACCGAGCGAGGAGCGGAAGTCGTCTTCCCGATCCAGTCCAGTTGTAGGCGTATTCAGATCGCGCCACCCTTGAAGCATTTTGAAGCAGGAGCTTGCAACTCTATCCACAATGCAGCTCTGTGGGAAAGCCGTCCTCCAGCCCGGAGGTCTTATTCATTTTGAAGTTTAGTAAAAGGATGTAATGTACAGGACTGCTATCTCATTTTGTGTCAATACTTTTGTAAGCCCGTGCGACAAATTAGTTGACTCGTTTCAAGAGTTTGTAATAGATGTCCATTATCAATAAAGAGAACTTTTCCATGTTTCAAATCTGTGTTTTAATTTATCTGCGTACTCTGAATATGTGCTCGTTATGCAAAATACCCTAGCCTTGTGCGGGCGCAACCCCAGGCCCGTACGACGGTCACGATTCGGGGGACGTCCCAACGATTCTACGGAATTGGGTCATGACAATAGCAAGGTACAAGAATAACTCAAGCCAAATAAATATAGTAGATAAAAAATGTATCAAAAGGGCAAACTATGTAACCAGCTAAGTGATATGCAAAATGATAGCATCACTAGAACTCAGGCTGAGACTACTACAAGCTCTGTGTCGGGGAGCCGGTAGCAGTTATACTATGTAGTGGGCCTAGCACTGTAGTGGCTATGGCACCATAAGAAATATATATATATAATCAGCCTGTAGCCTGTGCGTCTCTCCCCCACCCAATGTAATTACACGTCTCATGTCCATTACACGTAAGATCATATCTAATGCAGCAAGTCATAATGATAACTATGCATATATATAAAGTCTATATCACGAATCCTGTAACCTATACAGAATCACCATGAATAATTCAAGAAAGATTCTGTCTCATGAACAGTGTCAAGTGTCCTATGGTATGACGTACTTGATAATACAAGCACGAAAATGTATAGGGTCGCGATTTCAATCTCTAGGTGATGGTATATAGCTCCGCGTACGGTGTTGATACTCGAATCTTATTCGGACGTTAAGTAATGTCACACGGTCCTAGGTTGAACATATATAACAAAGTAATAAATCAATAGAATATTATGAAACAAGTACTGCAAGATTGGCAAGGTACACTTGGCTGGTGCTTGGATTCCAACAGTTGCTCCTTTATCAGCGGGATCTTCAAGTACTCCTCCGGTTGCTGAAATAAATATTACAATCATATTCAGAAGATATGAAATACCTAGGATTGCCTATCCATAAGTCCAATTTGGACACAGGGCAAATTGACAGTTTCTGGTCAAAGCGGGGTCCACATGTGACCCACTTCGCACCGAAAACATGCCAGAGACAAAATCCTCCAAATTCGTCAAACTTAGTGTCTACAAGTTCATAATGATGATACGAACCCAACGGAATATCCAGAACTGGATTTCGATGAGCCGGTCACATAATCGCCCGTCAAGTGGAGCCGTGGGGTCCACGATATGGGGTTTCGTCAATTTTCTCTGAATCGAACCAAACTTGGGTCACAGGACCAACAAAATGCTACGAATCCGATGGCCCATGTTTCGTTGTGAAACGATGAGCACACACAAAGTTACAACGAGTTTCAGAACTGGCCCGATACGGGATATTTTCGACGGATATGCGTTAATTTTGGTGTGCACGCACATCCAAATCAACTTTCGTAAAGTCTCACACGTCCGCATTGACGATACGCACCTTTCGGTGAAATTCGTATATGACCAAGTCGTCTCGTTTAGCGGGACGCACCCAGTTTCGAAAAAAAATTGGGTTTTAAATAACCAAGTTTTTGGTCAACTTCACCCGAGAATAAATTATAATCTACAGCACATAAAATTAAACTAATTACAGGGTTTGAAACTTGGTTATATTATCTAATTAACTGTTCAAGTAAATTTTTGAATTATTTAACAGGTTGGTCGTAAACCAGCCGTGAACTTGTGAGTTGGTGACAGGTTTCTGAAGTCCAAAAATTGGGAATATTTTCCTATTTTTGCGTCACAGTTTACGATCGACACAGGATACGGTACCATGAACTATTTGCACGGGGTTCGAGAGGGTCACGTCATCTTCGCCTAGGATTCGACAGAACGAAATTTGGATCGACGTACAGGGAGTTACGCGAGCGGAAAGAGGTATACCTTGCTGTTGTACGTGACAGGGAGGCGCAGCGGGGCACGGCGGTGGCAGCGGCGGTTGCTGTGCTCGTCGGCGCCGGCTATTGCAGCTGCTGTGGCGGTGCTGGGGTCGGCGTCGCCATCGTCGGGGTCACAGCGGAAGGGGCTCGGGTCAGCCGGAGGTCGCCGGGGAGCTCGGGGGGGGGGGGGCAGAGGTGAAGTGGAGGTGGCAGCAGTGTAGGGCTCGGGGGTTAAATAGAGGAGCCGAGCGGGGGGGAGGTGACTACGGGGGTCGTGGGGTCGTGGGGCCGCGGAGTCGGGGCTGGGGCGGGTCGTACGGCCGGCGGAGTTGGGGAACGGGGGATCATGGTGTACAAGGGATTTGGGATTAGGTTATCGGGTCTGGTAGGGTCGGGGCGGGTAGGACCCGACCCATTAGGGTTGGGTTTAGGTCGGTTGGGTTTTGTTTGGTTCGGTTTGGTCCGGTTCGGGTTGGTTCAATCTGGTTTATTCTGGTTCAATCAAAAATAGTGTTTTTAGCTCATTTAAAAATAGTTTTTGAGCCCAAATAAATTTCAAGAAAATTATACAACATCCAATAATTAATTATACACCTTAAAATATAATTTTTATAATATTTTAATACTTAATTTAATACATAAAAATATTAATTCCTGAAGGACATTTATAATAATTAATTAAAAATTACAGAAAAATTCAGAAATTTATTTTAAAAATTAAAAAAAATAGGCTGCTACAATCTACCCACATTAAAAGAATTGCATCCTCGCAATTAAGAAAGCAAAACATAACTGGCAGCAGAGATGGCGAGGTTGCAAGATATGTTTGAAGCAAGACACAAAGGATAAAGAATCATGATCAAAGAGAAATCGAAGGGAAAGTGTGAGGATCAAGTAGAACACATAGGGAAAATATTTTCCTAGATAAGTAATTCAAGAGTAAAGGAATCTGGATAGAGCAAGAAAATCTACAACTTAGGAAAACTTAAGTATAAATTACTAACAAGTTCAAAATACTAGGTTTGAGGCTAAGGAAAGGAATTAACATGCACGTGCTATGGCATTACTAGGAATAGATAGCTATGAATAACTTAAATCTTACGCGTATTTGCTACTCCACGAGTCGGCGCGTCCTCCATTGTTAATGCAAAAGCTTGTCCGCGTTCTTGTGGTGGTGCCCTCTGCTGTTGCTGGGCTTGCTGGAAGAGTGCTTTCTGGGTTGCCAAAGGTGGCCTCGGTGCTGGTAAAGCTTGTCGGTTTAACATTAGTGCTCTCTCTTGATGCTCAGGACAATCCTTGACTAAATGTTGGTTGGATCCGCAAATCAAGCATAATCCCAACTTGCGTCGGCATCGCTCTCATAATGGCCTCGCTTGACACAATATTGACATGTAGGCAGTATCTGCGGAGATGCTTTGTGTGGCTGGTGCATATGAGATATCTTTGCAGCTTCTTCCTGTGGTGCTCTGGCTAGTGCTGATGTGAAAGGCCGCTTCAGGCTGGACTCTCTCCTGGTAACGTGCTCCATGCGTCGGGCTGCAGCAAGGACGTCCGAGTAAGAAGTAGGTGCAACAGAGCCAATCAGTCTCTATAGCTCAAAGTTTAGTCCGTCGAAGAACTTCTCAGCCTTCTCCTCTTCTGTCGGGATCAGGGTAGGGGCGAAGCGACTCAGACGAATGAATTCCGCATTGTATTCTTCCACTGTCATATTGTCTTGAGTGAGGCGATTGAACTTGTCCCGAAGTTCTGATCGAGTAATAGATGAAATGTACATCTCCTGAAAGAGTCTAGAGAACTCTTCCCAAGTGACTTGGTCTGGTCCGAGCCGTGTCTCCTCAGATAGCCACCAGTGATATGCATTATCCGTCAACTGCATCCGGAGGGCAGTCATCCAACGCTCCCTTGGAAGCTCAGCTGCTTCCAATTGGTGTTGAGTGTTTGTGAGCCACTCATGAACTTCAGTGGGCTCTGCCTTGCCAGAAAAGGTACGGGACTTCAGCTAGCAAAAATCGGTGATAGATCCCGTCGATGGCCGTCGAGCTGGTAGGTTCGCCTGCTCCAGTGCGGTCACTATACTATTTCTCAAATTCTCTGCCTCGTGACACTGAGCCTCTTGATGAATCTGTTGTTGGGCTTGCATTATTGCGTAGATCATTTAAAATATCTGATGTCCGTCCATAGGCTGCCTTTGTGGAAAAATAGGCATCGGTGGAGTAAACTGCGGTGGTGGAGGAATATCGTCTCGCCGAAATCTTGAGGCATGCTGATTTGCTTGACTGCTTTGTTGTGTTGATTGACCTCCACCCACTGGTATTGCTTCATCTTCGTAGGTGACCACTACACCTTGTGGTGTTCCTGCAGGAGTCTCATCTCTTGCTGGTGGATCCATTAGTCTGCATCCAAAATAAACTATAAGAGGCGCACAGGGGATTCAAGGCAGGATGCAAGTCAAAAAATTAATTTGAATCCGATATAGAGATCAAGAATGATTCAATCAAGTTGATGAGATCCTATAACTTATCATATCCTTATCCCAGGCTTGCTCGGTCCCTTAGTTGAAACTGAAACAATTTAGTCGACGACCTGCATGGGCCACAAAAAAAACTATGTCAAGCCCCAGTCCCAAAATACTGAGGGACTAGCCACGTGGCAATGACCAGCAGCACACACCAATGGGCAAACCCAATTTAATGGACCCATTATGGTGTACTTAAGCTGTAACACAACAATAAAGGTCTACTAAACATCTCATAATCTAATCTCATCCACAACAGATAAATCAATATCAAAATAACATATAAACCAATATCAAGTCTCAAATAAAATATATCGGGGAACAACCCGATAATAAGCTTGATACAGCAGTTGCATAGACATGAAATAAAAGAGTCTGACAACAACAAAAAACTGAGTATAAATAAGGCAGATACTCAGGAGAAATCCTCTGGTATCACCTAGTCCTCTGGTGCTGGTACTGCTTTAATGTCTGCTCATGTCACGTATACCTCGGTGTAGATCTCCTCTGCTATACCTGGGGACATAATCCGGATTCCAGGTCCTCAGTGGGCATAGCAAGGTACAAGAATAACTCAAGACAAATAAATACAGTATATAAAAAATATAACAAAAGGACAAACTATGTAACCAGCTAAGTGATATGCAAAATGAGAGCATCACTAAAACTCAGGCTGAGACTACTACAAGCTCTGTGTCGGGGAGCCGGTAGCAGTTACACTATGTAGTTATACTATGTAGTGGGCCTAGCACTGTAGTGGCTACGGCACCGTAATAACTATATATATAAAATCAGCATGTAGCCAGTGTGTCTCTCCCCCACCCAATATAATCACACGTCTCATGTCCATGACACGCAAGATCATATCTAATGCAGCAAGTCATAATGATAACTATGCATATATATAAAGTTTATGTCACGAATCCCGTAACCTATACAGAATCACCATGAATAACTCAGGAAAGATTTTGTCTCATAAACAGTGTCAAGTGTCCTATGGTATGACGTACTTGATAATGCAAGCACGAAAATATATAGGGTCGCGATTTCAATCTCTAGGTGACGGTACACAGCTCCGCGTACGGCATTGACACCCGGATCTTATTCGGACGTTAAGTAATATCACACGGTCCTAGGTTGAACATATATAACAAAGTAATAAATCAAAAGAATATTATGAAGCAATTACTGCAAGATTGGCAAGGTACACTTGCCTGTGATTGGATTCCAACAGTTGCTCCTGTATCAGCGGGATCTTCAAGTACTCCTCCGGTTGCTGAAATAAATATTAATATCATATTCAGAAGATATGAAATACCTAGGATTGCCTATCCATAAGTCCAATTTGGACATGTCACGACCCACACCCGGATATTCGGGCACGAGTACGTGGTTACGCCAGCCTACACCGCAGAATCGGCGGTAGAACGCTGTCTTGGTCATCTCTAACTATCTAACATCTCAACAATATATATAGTACCTGTCAAACATCTCAACTCCAAACGGAGGAGCAATATGGCATCTCACATGAATAACTAATCTCAATCACAAAATCAAACTAAGGAAGAAATATGCACGAATGGAAATAACGAGGGAAGAATAAAAGTACAAATCCACAATCTGAATAATATACAAGATGTGAATCCACAACAGAAAAAGTCTAATACAATCTCAACTACAAAAAAAATAGTCTAAACCTCCTCGGGCTCTGCTACTAAGTCCCCCTGGTCAATAAGAGTGTCCTCTATAGGTACGTCGTCCTGCGGCCCGTAGTAGGTAGGACACTGCTCTAGAAGCCAGTCATCTGGAAAAATATATCCAGTCAGGATTGGAGCGAAGTACATACCTCTGAAAGCAGTTCCAATAACATAATCGAGCATATAAACAGATATAGAAATAAAATACAAGATCACTGAACATATGAAAGATGAACAAGAAATATACAGGTAATGTACGAGGGTATATAGATCAACAATATGGATATCAGCAATATGATGAAGTAACTGCAATCTAAAACTAACTACTGTGTCTCAGAATACGAGTTCATTATGTGATCGGGTTGGGTGAACATGATCAGGTAAGACGGATTACAAGTGAAGTATGTAATCAGAATGTACACGATTTGTAACAATGGCTTTGATCACATAATCAACCCCTACTCTCCCACCCCCAACTAATACCGATGGATCCAATCATGACACGCTACGAACACGAAAATATAACCACTGTCACGAGCAGTGGGTGTACACGAATAAGCACACTGAACACGAGCAGTGTGTGAACACGAAGTAACATCAATACCCAGTATACACGATGAGATACAATGTACACGAGTACCCGCTGAACACGGTAGGGGATAACACCTCATGACGGGATCCATATAGCACTAGTCCGTGAAAATTACTGTGTCGGGATCAATGTATACAATTCTAGAACATGCATATATACAATATTATGAATTGAAAACAATCAGAGAAATGTACTCGCCTGATGTCCTGAGCAAGGTGTGTCTCTTGATGCCCAAGCCGGTATCTCACAACCTATATATGGTATGTTGCATCAATACAAGGTTTGATAATGAAAATAATTGAAGTTGATGAAATTCTAGGTCGATACGCCATTTCTAAGTCAAACCGATGAGATCTAGGTTGCAAGAGTCAAAAGCTAAGTCACTAAGTCGATACGGTATGAAGATATGCTATACTAGCTAAGCTAACCTAAAATAAAACACTCAAAAGGGTCGTATCTCCAGATACGCAAGTTTCGAATATGAAAAATAGGTTTTATATATGTATACGAGCCAAACATTATAGTACTATGTCAAAACAACTTAATTTGGATACCTTGGCCTTACACCAAGGCGTATCGCACTCAACTCGATACTCCAAAGTCCATACCTTGGTATCGACCCAAATACCTTGGTGATACCCTGGTATCCCAAGGCAATCCAACACTTAGTACATCTAATACATATATAACTAACTATTATAATATAACAACTAATACCAATATATATGTTTACATAGGTAACTATTTATCTAGTATACTAACATATATATATACATATGTGTCTACACTAATATACTTAGATACATTAACTACTAGGCTAACTATTTAAACTAATAAGGTAATTATACACAGTTATCTAGCTAAAAAAAATAATGCTAACAAGGTATTCGACTAACTAACTACACACTGAAAATAACTAGCTAGATACTCAAAATGGACTGAAATCAACTGACAAATTACAATTACTGGCGTCTGATACTCACCCAACTGTGAGCACACAGCACCCAGGGTATTCCCGATTGTGAGTAACCTGTTGCTCATCCCCAACCATGTGTAAACTTCAGGTGGTGTAGACCTGGTTGCTGCTATCGACTTCCTTGTGTGCCCGCTGGACACAGAGCAATTTCAGCTAGGTGTGCAGTTTCTTCCTGCTGCTTGGGCTCCTTGTACACTGGCTGCCTTTAGTCTTACTATACCCAACTTCCCAGTGTACTGGCCCGAGGAAACCCAACTACTCGGATGAACTTGCACTGGGAACTGGCTGTTAACACCCCAGTGTCGTTTACACTGTGCAGTAAGATACTGCACAGTATATATAATGAAACTTCCAGACTGTCAGTTTCCTCTCGAGAGTTGCAATGCTGCACAGCACCTATCCTAGTTGTCTGAAAAATGTATCGAGTCCATACCACACACGAATTGGTAACAAGTATAAACCACATACTTCCCTTTACTGTATGGACAACCTCTACTTCCCTCCAACTAATACTGAGCTTGGGAAACTGCACAGTGGCAGTTCTAAACTGATACTGTGAAGTTTTGTTGAACACAGTACTCGGCTCTCTCTACCGAGTGATACTGCTACCTGCACAGGCTAGTCTACCCCTTCCCGAGTTCCTGTGTGAAAATGGAGACTGCATTGGCTGATACACTGCTGAATCTACTTCAGTGAGCGCTGGCCCGAGCTCACTGCTAAATCCTCCCCTTCCCTTTGCATTGCACAGGGACAAGCAAAACTGTGCTCACTGCACAGCCAAGACTGTGTTCACTGCACAGCCACTGTGCAGTGCCCTATTGCACAGGAAATTCCACACTGTCGAGACCCAGTTGCTCAAGTGCAGAGCCTTCTGAACTCTGCTCTCTGCTCAAAGATACTGTGGCTGCTGCTCTCATACTCGAGCATACCTAGACACACACAACACTCACACAAACACCAATATGTATATACTTACATATCTCATAACTACATAGATATAGATATATACATAATCACAACATAAAAATATATATATACATACACATATAACACAAGTATTCCTATATATACAACATATAAATATATATATATATATATATATATATATATATATATATATATATATATACACACATAGTTATACATATCTAGATACTCTTATTATAAACACCTAAACCCACACAATATACATAACCTAAAAATACACTATTACATATACTATATAATATATCAATAGCTTAAATATATACATTCACACATGTACGTATAATAAGAAGGACAAAATATCAAACACATGGGGCGCATCGCACCCGTATCACACTTTTCTATGATACGCTTGCGATACGGCCTCCAACACACAACCAAACGTATCCCGGAGGACACGAACACATCCAATACATAAATTATGAACAACACGTATTGTAATTAAAGTGTCTACGTGTCCGTGTCTCAATGCGATATGCACAATGCCCCGTGTCGGAGAAAAATCCCAAAATCGACCGTTTCGTCGAATTGACGAGATTCGGCCCACACGTATCCAATTGTGGACACGACACAAGCTACAAACAAACAATCAATGGTCAATTAGATCTATTAGATCCATTGACAAGCACTACATGTGCCAATTTCGGAATTCCCCCAAAATCGGCACCAAAATGGACGTAACTTCCACCGTAGGTCTCCAAATGACTCCAAACCAAAACCTATGGGTAACCTATGCATGTGGGGTGGTTTCTCATGGTAAAAACTCAGATCTATAGTCTATAAGAAGGGGGAAAACTGATTTGTACCTATTGGGAGATGGATTCCCAATGTAAAGGTTCCAAATGACAAGTTGTTCCTCTCCTTGTAGATCTTGGCCTCCTCCTCCTTGTTCCTTGCTCCTTGCTTGTAGATCCTTGATGTAGATGCTTTAGTGATGATTTTAGGATGAGTTTGGTGAAGATTTGGTGGTGAAATGATGAGGGAATGGAGGGGAAATGAAAGGGGAAAAACTAGATCTAGAAATTTGGGGAAGAACTAAAATGAGAGCACTCTCTCCCCTCTCAATTATGGCTGGTCATAAACCCCTCCCCAAGCAATGTGTAATGTCCCAAATACCCCTTGGGGCCTCTCATGAAGAATTAATTAGGGAGGGAAGGTTCTAGTCTAATGGTTTCACTAATTAATCATGTTTTCTAATCCATGGGCCTAATTCATGGGCTCAACTTAGACTAGTCCAAATATTTGTTCATGTCCTCTAAATAAAATGGTTAGGTCCACTATACAAGTCCAAAACAAGTCTACACTAGCAATAAATAAAATAAATAAATTAGTCATGCACAATTATTAATTATAAATAAATCTAAAAATAAATATACCCATTGACAATTACCAAACTACCCTTAGATGGAAATGTGAGGGTGACAGAACACAGGGCAAATTGACAGTTTCTGGTCAAAGCGGGGTCCACATATGGCCCACTTCGCACCAAAAATATGCCAGAGACAAAGTCCTCCAAATTCGTCAAAATTAGTGTCTACAAGTCCAGAACGATGATACGAACCCAACGGAATATTCAGAACTGGATTCCGATGAGCCGGTCACAGAATCGCCCGTCAAGTGGAGTCATGGGGCCCACGATATGGGGTTTCGTCAACGTTCTCAGAATCGAACCAAACTTGGGTCACAGGACCAGCAAAATGCTACGAATCCGATGGGCAAGTTTCATTACGAAACGACGAGCACACAAAAAATTACAATGAGTTTTAGGACAGGCCCGATATGGGATATTTTCGACGGATATGCGTTGATTTCGGTGTGCACGCACATCCAAATCAACTTCCGCGAAGTCACACATGCCCGCATTGACGATGCACACCTTTCGGTAAAATTCGCATATGACCAAGTTACCTCGTTTAGTGGGACGTACCCAGTTTTGAAATTTTTTTGGGTTTTAAATAACCAAGTTTTTTGTCAACTTCACCCGAGAATAAATTACAATCTACAGCACATAAAATTAAAATAATTACAGGATTTGAAACTTGGTTATATTATCTAATTAACTGTTCAAGTAAATTTTGAATTATTTAACAGGTTGGTCGTAAACCAGCCGTGAACTTGTGAGTTTGGGACAGGTTTTTGAAGTCCAAAAATTGGAAATATTTCTCTGTTTTTGCGTCGCAGTTTGCGATCTCCACAGGACACGATACCCCAAACTATTTGTACGGGGTTCGAGGGGGTCACGTGGTCTTCGCTAGGATTCGACAGAATAAAATTTGGATCGACGTACAGGGAGTTATGCAAGCGGGAAGAGGTATACCTTGCTGTTGTTCGTGACAGGGCGACGCGTGTCACTACCACATTCTAAAAATAGGGATAATTTTGTCATTTTATTTATTATAAGTATTGTGTGTATTTATTTTAAATAATTACATGATGTGTGTGTGTGTGTGTGTGTGTGTATATATATATATATATATATATATATATATATATATATTGTTCTTTAATACATGAGTTAGTGGACTAGACCTAGAAGCCCACTAGATGGACCCTGACCGAATTATAGGGTATGGATTTTAATTAGAAATTTTCGGGATTAAATATTGGGTGTATAATTTATTACCGTGATTTTATTTAATTGTTGTGTCTTACCGTTGCTTCGATATTTGGAGCGCTACCCTAGCTTTTTCCTTCCAACAAATTTCACACCCTTGTCCTAGACGTGCCTGTCTTCCATCCTGACATTTGTGTAACTCATAAATATGCCCACTTGTGCTTCATTTTAGTCGCACAATATTCGTCGCGGATATTTATTTTTAATTCCAAATAAATCTAGCTTTGTATCCTTGTTCGTTCCAACCGAAATTGGAGACACAATCTTGACCCATTTTGTGCAACCCAAATTATGATAATATTCTATTCTGAGTCTTCTACGTCCATGACAATTGTGTCCCACCTAATTTAATCCCATGTACTTCCAATTAATTTTAGAACACAATTTATATTAATTTTAATTAAAATAATGTAAGGACCCAACTTAACCAAAAACTACACCCAACACCAAACCAAACCCCCATTCACACCCTCAAGCTTCATACTAAATACCACACACCCTTTTTAGCCAATATATCACACCAAATATGGTGTTTTCCCTCTTTTAATCCAAAAAAATCCACTTTTTGTGCAATTTTCCAATTGTTGAGGACTTTTATGCAAAAGTGCAATGATGTGTCACCATCCTATTGGTCAAGCACATGAAGAAATCACCCCCTCCTCCCTTTGACCGCTCAACTCTCTCTCCCCCCTTTGTTGTACTCTCTCCCTCATGATTAATCTAGGCCATACATTCAAAGGGAGCATCATCTACACCACACACACCCTTATATATATATATATATATATATATATATATATATATATATATATATATATATATATATATATATAATTCCTCATCCTCAACCCCTTTTCCCAAAGCAACCCCATCCCAAGGCATGGCCGGCCCTAATCCCTAGAATGTCACCATCAACCTCTTCTCCCCATGCAAAACTCCTCCATTATTTATTTTACATCACCATTACCATCCTCCTTCTTCAAACTTAAACCCAACCCTATTCATCATCACCATCACCCTCTCATTCCTCCGGTGAACTCGATCGCCGGAACCCGGCCTTTTCCGCCGCCTGAACCCATCCACCCTCCTCCACGACTGCCATTAACCCACCGGCCATCCGGACCTCGCTCAACCGACTACACCTCCTCCTTATCACCCGACCGTCTTCCCGCCGGGCCTGTCGACCCCGTCGGAGCCCGCTGTGCTCCGCCTGTACCGAGCAGACGCGACTGAACCCACGACAGCATCGACATCCCGCTGAACCTCTCCCCGACGACAACCGTCAACAGCACCATCGCCATCATCGATCCCTCCGGCCATCCTCCCTCCGGTGATCACTGCAGAGCCCCGTCTCTACAACCGCCTCTGACCCGGCCAGACTTCCCAGCAGCCACCACCTCTCCTCTATGTTCTCTTCCTTCATCCACCTGCACCTCCTCCATCCCGCCGGCCCGACTCCATCCCGACCTCGACGAGCTCACCATTAAAACCACCACCTCTCCCTTCTCCACCACCATGACATGCTCTCCACCTCCTTCCCTGAACGGCAGCCACCACCACCGTTCATCTCTCCTCCCCGAGAGCCGGAACAGCCGACCTGTTCCCTGTCCTCCTCCTCACCTAAGCCGTCGGAGTCCAGCAGCAAGCCTCGACCCTGCCTCCTCCCTTTCATTATCACCTTCATCATAACCATCATCATTCATCACCATCATCATCACCTTCATCATCATCATCATCATCACCAATCATTACCTTCATCATCATCATCACCAATCATCACCATCATCATCACCACCACCACCACCATCATCATCATCATCACCATCATCAATATCGTCGTCATCGTAGTCATCGTCAACCCCGTGCGTGCCCGCCAAGGTTCGTACATGTCCCCTCTTCCTTCGTTATTTTATGTGTGTGCATGTGTGAATAGTATTAGGGATTAGTATTGCTTCATGACAGGTTTAGTTGGTTGGTTTTAGACCCGTGTCGGTGAACCCAGTGACTCGTATGCGTATACGTACACGTATGTGTATTATAATCAAATTGATATATATATATATATATATATATATATATATATGTGTGTGTGTGTGTGTGTGTGTGTGTGTGTGTGTGTGTGTGAATATATGGATATATATAAGTAGTTAATTGCTAGTAGTAGGTGTGACTGCAATATATATATATATATATATATATATATATACGTTGTTGCGTATGACCATAAGTGTAATTTATGGATATCCCGTATTTACTTGACCATGTGACCCTGAGTGATTGTGAGTGTCTGCCTTGTGTACACTGACGTACTGGCTTAGACCTATGTTAGTGAGTGGCTGTCTGATTGCACAGCATTTGAAGGCGTGACACCCGTGCAGTTACACACACATTTGACCCTGCTAGTTGACCAGTGTCATACCTAGCGTAGCCCCTGAGTTCAGTGTATTTATGATTGTGTGTATGTTAGTGTATCGACTGATACAATATTATTATTAAATAATGTATATAGGACTGTTGTAATATTCAGACAAGACTTCGAAAACAGGATATTGGTATTGCCAACAGAGGACCACAGGCGAGTACATTCTCTGACAGTTTTCATTATGTTGATCATCTCTATGATTCTAGTTGTATAGCGTACATGATTCTGACACTGTGGATACACGAGTTGGCATCATCGAGACCTGTCACGAGGAGTCGTGATTAGAATCCATCGTGCTAGCTGGAGACGAAAAAATATTAGTAGATTATGTGATCATACCCAACTCTACATGAATCATAGCTAATCATATGTAACAAGCCTGATCAGTCCTAAGCCGATCACATGATATACTGATGTTTCACACACTTAGCTAGATATTCTAGTCATGTATTTCCAGTTTATAGTTCTAGCATTCACTTATATTCCAGTTCATTGTTCTAGCATGCACCTATATTTTTGTTCATTGCTGGTTGTACCATTGATGATGATATATGCTCCAGTATTTCTATTTCCAGTATTTCATTATCTCCAGTATTTCTTATTGCCGGTATTTATATCCATCTTGTATTTCTTTATACCGTATTATAGTTTTTGTCAATATACATGGAACTGCTGTTAGTGCTTGTACTTCGCCCCATCCTGACTCAAAATATTTTTTCAGACTGCGACTTAGAGGACTTGTTCCCGGCATACTTGGGGATTTGGATGTTAAAGTTTGCAGGTTAGACTATTTCTGTTGTTTAGATTTGTGTTGTATTTCATTATTTTCCTTGAGATCTTATCGTGCTCTAGTTTCTGTGATTGAGTATTCCATATTATATTGTGATATCTGTGTCTCCTTATGGAGTTGGATATTCGTGTGAGATAGATTAGATAGTATTATGACTTAGACAGCATTCTACCATCGATGCTGCGGCATAAGCTGGACGTACCCACGTACTCATGCCCAAATTCCAGGAGTGGGTCGTGACAGCGCGCCTGGGCACGGCGATGGCGGCGGTGGTTGCTGTGCTCGTCGGCGCCGGCTGTTGCAGCTGCTGTGGCGGTGCTGGGGTCGGCGTCGCCGTCGTTGGGGTTACGGCGGAGGGGGCTCGGGTCAGCCGGAGGTCGCCGGGGAGCTCGGGTGGCGGAGGTGAAGTGGTGGTGGCAGCGATGTAGGGCTCTGGGGTTAAATAGGGGAGCCGAGCTAGGGGGGAGGTGACTACGGGGGTCGTGGGGCCGCGAAGTCGGGGCGGGGGCGGGTCGTGCGGCCGGCGGAGTCAGGGAGCGAGGGATCGTGGTGTACAGGGGATTTGGGATTAGGTTATCGGGTTGGGTAGGGTCGGGTCGGGTCGGGTAGAACCCGACCCATTTGGGTTGGGTTTAAGTCGGTTGGGTTTTGTTTGGTCCGGTTTGGGTTGGTTCAATCCGGTTTATTCTGGTTCAATCAAAAACATTATTTTTAGCTAATTTAAAAATAGTTTTGAGCCCAAATAAATTCTAAAAAAATTACACAACATCCAATAATTAATTATACACCTTAAAATATAATTTTTGTAATATTTTAATACTTAATTTAATACATAAAAATATTAATTCATGAAGGACATTTATAATAATTAATTAAAAATCATAAAAAAAATCTAGAAATTTATTTTAAAAATTTAAAAAAAATAGGTTGTTACAACCTTGAATCCCTATTCGATATAAGCCATCACTTTTTCAAGACATTCTCAATCGTTCAAACCAACTATCGCACGAGACCTATGAATTCGTTTGAACATTTCCAAAATGATCCATACACCACTCAGGAATCGAGTCACCCAATTAAATCCTCAATCGTGTTCGCATCTATCGCTAGCATATTCACCAAGCCGTTCCTTAGAATTCATGTACGATACCTAAGTATCGTCTGATAAATCTTAGTCTTGTATATATCATTTTGATAGTCATCCAAGTAAATCATATTTGATTTGTATCTTCCAGATATGAAATACCGTTCGAGCAATTTCCAAAATCCAAGCACGATTCTCTTTATTTGGCTTAGCGATAAACTGATAATATTTCTATCGGTTGCCATTCTAAGTCTGACTTATCCTTATCTAAACGATATCCCAAATCTCGCTTGCAAACTAGCTCGCACCAAAGGGTCTTGGCACGCGATACTCAACACAACTTAACCGAAAGGCTATGTGCATAGCTAACTGTTCGAACAATATTCTATTCCGCACACTAACCAGCTGGGTAATCATGTATAGGTATTTGGGTTCGTACATAACTTATAAATTCTAGCACGTGTCTATTCTAACCAAGTCTAACACGGTCAGAACAAGAGTCTTTGCATTCCTATCCAGTTCAAGTAATCATATCAATCACATGCAATTTTTGAAAGTATTTAGACTCATTGTATGGAATATTCTGTTGGGACATTGAGAGAGTGTGTATGCACATAACTCATGAACGAGCTTTCAAAACTGAGAAAATTGATAAGAAGTCCAAAGGCGTAAGCCATGCTCTGATTCTAATATGTCTCGCCCCGATCTTCCGCAGGTAATCGGTCGTCCCCACTGGGCGCGAATCACCGCGCCAGCACTCCCGCAGGACAATTTTTTCCATATGGATGTGATGTCGCACGAGCACAAGATGCGCCCGTACAAGGCCATGATCCGAACATGCGATAAAATGCTTAAGCCATAGAGTTGCACATATAGTCTGAATACAGCGTAATAAGAAACGAACAGGCGATTGGTAACAAGTTCACAGAGTCGTCAATAAATGAAGCATTGAATAACACAAGTATAGAAGTAAAACAATCTCTTTATTGATATTAAACAAGTATTACAAGTGGTGCTAGGCCAAGATTACAAGTCCTTCAAGCCCCCTCTCTCTCTCTTAAAACAATAAAAGTGTGTCAAGTGGCTACATTTGTGGAATGATACATAGGTGATGTTCCAACATTATGTCTTGTATATACGCTTCAACTCCGAACGCAACGCTCCAAAGCTCTAGAGCAAAATCCATGCCTTAGCATGCACGAAGGGAATTTCTGCACCAAACGAGGTTCTCCCGCACCCTGCAAGCAATCTGGTGGGTTATCAGTACATGAATGCACTGGTGGGAAGGCTTCTCACCCGCTCGACAAATCCAAACATGTTATATTAGTTTCGTGCACCATCTATTAAGTTATCTTCTAGTCTTGCCTTAGGATCAGTTTTATGGCAATGATGTAAAGACTAACTCGTATGGCAGTACGCCGTACGATATAAAAGTAACACGGCGAGACTTACCAACTTACCATTCATTCTTCCCGGTCCAATGATAAAACCAAGTTAAACCAAGCAAAGACATATATAATGAAATCCAGGGGCAATAGCATAAGCAAACATGAGTGGTGTAGCGATAAAAACTCGCCGTTTACACTGTTCGTCCCCTAGATTATATCACTCAGTATGTCCAATGATAAAACCATCCCGTCGGAACAGGAGAGGCCCGGACTCTTTTGACGGTGATGGTGTAGCACTAAAAACTCGAGGCACAGACACCATCCCGCCAAAGCTCAAGGAGTCCCCATATGATTTCTCCCATGCCGACATGATCCCGGTGCCCTACGATCGTCCGAGAAATCCACGATACCTCGTGCACGAGTTGTCTGCGACCATGCAAGTCTTGGATTTCAGATTCACGGGACTCATGACGTGACATGTTAATTCTTGATTCACTTAGCCATTGGATGATGCGTAGTCTCTTGGACGGAGATAGGTGTAGAAATAAGGGCGCATACACTATCTCGCCCGCTTGAGAGAGACTACCAATGATCCAAATACCTGAATGAGTCTTGCTCAAAGAACTGTGATTTTTGCTTTACTTGACATGATGCTATCCCCTGGTTCGAGAATTGCCTTGGCGACCTAACGGTCACGATTACTTTCATGTTCATACTTGCACGGAACGACTATTAGATAGTCTTCCAGTGAATTGGATGAATGCAAGGCAAGATAATATTTACTTGACTGTGGCATAAAATTATGTGACAAGCATTGAAACGAGACAACGAGTACAAACTACAAAGTAAGCAGGCAAGCATGCATTTATATGAAATATAAGCATTTATGTTGGCACGGTCTATGGTGTAGTGCGAGGAGTGAAGCCGTACAGGGACATACCGAGCGATATAATCTAGGGGACGAGCAGTGTAAACAAGTAAAACAGTGCATTACGAAGGGTCCAAATGATCTGCTCGAGGCATAGAGGGGTCTACTTGCACGAAGCTAAGGTAGTATGCGAGGGTCCGATTATAAGCCAAATTCTATTTCCATGTTCTAACACAAGCAATACAAGATGGGATTATTCCCTTAGCTAGGTGCGTTGTATTCTTTATTAGCATGCAGGGGGTGATTCACCTAGCGACTAGCATGTATCGTTCCATATTTTAAGTGTGTTGGCTAAGCAAAGACAAGTCCATCGTAGCCACCCACCTTAGTGATATTTCGCCTCGGTTGAGCGATACTCCGAGCGAGCCTTTGAAAGTCTAAGTTTGAACTCCTGAAGGGCCAAGTCTGAAAATCATTTGCCTCAAACGAGTCTTCTCGCTGAGCAAAGCGGGTCGGATCGTTACACTTGTGCCGTTTGAATCGGTTGTCCGTTTGAACGGAACAAGTCGTTACAGTTCTACCGTTGATGATGTGGCATAGGCTGGACGTACCACGTACTCGTGCCCTCACACCGGGTGCGGGTCGTGACAACATATTTTTGGAGTTTGGGCCAGTTGGTTTGGTGGACTAGATTCTAGTTTAATATGGGTTTGAGCTCCCTAGTTACAGTGCGACCCGATGTACAATTGGTCCTATAAAATACATAACAAAGGATAAAACCAAGAGCACTATGATGACACCAATCTTCTGACAATTGACCAGACTTGAAGACGTCTTTTTTCTTGATGACAGTTGTCCAAAGATAAACAGATCTGGAAATATGAATACCTTTCAGAAGCGGTTCAGAAAAATCTTCTGGTATAACACCGTCTTTGGCTCGTCATTATTTCTTTGTTGTATATGTCCATTTTTTATCTTTCTTGTTGCTTTTTGCAAGTACATGTTAGACGAACAAAGCAATACGCACAATAGCAAATATTATAATATTAATGCATATTTGGACAATGCTGAGTTTAAATAGAAGTTACTATAGTGATTGTAGGATTATCATAATGCTAACTTAAACGATTAGCCACATTCAAAAACTCAACTTTAAACATTGGGCTAACAGATAACACAATAAATATATCTGTCTCAATCTACTAGAATACAAAATATAATACTGGACAACGCGTATCATGGTGTGCACCCCCATACAACAATTGTCCGAATAGACTCAAAATGAACAATATGAGTTCTATAAATACTAGGCTATAATAACAGATAAATAAGCAATAAGAACATGTATATATAACTACGGAAGATATGATGCACGTACCAAATCACAATACGTGTACACCGAGATGATACTCATCAGCAACTCCAGAAGAACTCAACGACAATCAACACTGCAAATCTAGAAGGGAACCAGGTCCTCAGAGGGACGGAACAAGATACATAATATACAAGCTATATAAATTGAAATAAACTCATAACAGATGCAAGTGTGATTCTAGCCACCTATACGTGCAATTTAGAAGACATCGTCATACGCATGGGAGCTCTGGCTGAATATGGTAGACCTAGCATTCATCAAAGACTATAACCCTTTGTCCACACAAGACATCTCGATTGCATAGCGTTGAACAAACGCTAGAGGTCAACTATGTATAACATTGAGAAAAAGTGCAAAAGTTCTCATACGTCTTGCGACTATCCTCCCCCGCATTCCCAAGGATGATCAAGTCGTATACACATGTCATGTTTGTAACTGCTACAGTATCTAATACACTAATCACAACAGTTACGTCTTCTATCTGTCACACATTTCGTACGTAATGATGGCTAGTCAAATACGTAGTCGGTGCCACTAGCAAGATGTCTCAATCATGTCATGTGAGTGTCATGGCCAAAAGAGATATAAGGATATCCCCCGATTATAAGGTAGTCCCCTAAAACTAGGTTCATATGGATAAAATAAGTACAAGTCACAAGAACGACTAATCCAGTCGCTTGCACCAAAGTATAACTTGAACGTACAGTTTATATAATCTAGAATAGAGTCAATAAGAAAATATACAAGTAGATGTTGTAAATAAAGAGTAAACACATCAAGGTATACTTGTTTGGATCCTGAATGGTGTCATGACAACGTCCATGATACAAACATAGCAAATCAACGAAAGCAGAAAGTGTAGAAGCAGAACAAACATCTCTGAATGCTGAAATAAATATCACCAACGTGTTTGGTATGAGTGAGATAGTCCGAAAAGCCTACCCATAAGTCCAATTTGGACACATGGGCAAAATGACAGTTTCAAGTCAAAACGGGGTCCATGGGTGGCCTGTTTTGCATCGAAAAATGTGCCAGAATTAAAGTTCTCAAAAGTCAGCAAACTATATCTCTAACGAGATCAGAACGACGATACAACTCACCGGTATATCCAGAATTGGATTTCGATAAGCCGATCACAAAATTGTTTGTTGATCGGATCATGGGGCCCGTAAAACAGCATTATGGTCAACATTCTCATAATCGAACGAAACCTAGGCCACATGACCATCGTAACGTTGCAAGTCTAATGACACAAGTTTTGTTGCGACACGACGAGCGTGTAAAAAGTAATTAAAAATTTTCAAATAGTCACGATACAGAGACTTTCAACGGATACAGCTCAATTTCGTCGTGCACACGCGACCAAATTGAATTTCATCAAAGCCCACACGTCGTAAAATACCGTACGCATCTTTCGGTGCAATCGATATGCGACGAGGTTGTCCGGTTTGACGGAACCAACTCCATATTGCAAAACTTTAATTTGAAAAACTATTATGTTTTAGGTTTTTGGAACTAAGTTTTGATCGATAAAATCTACGAATTAACCTAAACTTTTTATACAAACATAAAGATGGTTATACTTGCTGTGAGCATGAGAAAATGGTTCGTAGAACGGAGCTACGATGAGGGAGCAACAAATCCTGGAAGTTGGCGCCATGTGTCACGCCCCGATCTCCCGCCGGAATCGGCCGTCCCCGCTAGGCACGAATCACCGAGCCAGCGCTCCCGCGGGACGTACGTTTCCATCGGGTCGCGATGCCGTGCGAGCCTGGGGTTGCGCCCGCGCAAGGCAAATACCGATACGGCCGTTGATAACTAGTTCACAGAGTCGTCATAGCGGAAACATAAAATGAACACAAGTATTAAATCCAAATTAAGCTCTTTATTGATATGAAGTAAAGATTACAAGCGGCGCTAAGCCGAGATTACAGATCGCTCATGCTCTCTCTCTCTCTCTTACATTGAATATGCCCTTAGGCTTGGAACCAATACAAACGATCTGGATGATGATGTTCCCATACATTATGTCCCGTATACGCGAGCTCCAGGTCCGTGCGCCACGCTCCAAGACGCCAAGTGCGGTCCGGCGCCCCATTGCGTTAAGCGATCTCCGAATCCGTACGAGTTCCCCCTGCACCCTGCATGCAGACTGGTTGGGTATCAGTACATTGAATGCACTGGTGGGGAGGCCTCTCGCCCACACCACAAAACAAGCACGTTCATTAGTTATGTGCACCGACTAGTTTCGTTGTCTGTCTATTCTTTTGCCTTAGGATCAGTTACATGGCAATATAAAGAAAGTAATCTCCGTGTCAGCTCAAGAGTGTCATATGCATGAACAATTGAGTTCACCTTACCATTTCTTACCATTCGGCCTTCCCTGTCATATGCAGCAATATAAACAGTTATCTACGAAATAACAAGAAGCAACTATAAAACCCAAGTATTATGCCGTGCCTCTGCCTCATATGACCCATTTTACGAGAACTATGTGTGATACCATGCATCCATTCTAATTATGCATAATGTCGTGCAAACACACTCCTCCCAGTATCTCCTTTTCTCAGTGCGGATAGCCGCTATGCAAACATGACTTATCTATATGAAGGTCACTGGCTCTGTTAGCCATATTGGACAATATCTGCGATGGACGGCTGCCTCCCCAGCTCGGTTGCTAGCCTCGTTGGGCCTCCAAGCCGTCTAACGAGTCGACGCCCATCCAGGTCGGTAGCAAGCCTTGCTGGATGCCTCGCTCTCGCCCGCTAGTCATCAGCTAGCGTATCGCCAGGACTACACTGGCACTCCGTCCTCCCGGGCCGACACGATTCGGATGCCTCAGCAATCGTGTCGAGGACTATCTCTACCTGGTGCGCAACCAGTTGTCTGTGACCATGCAACTACTCCCCCAACTTCCAATCCTAGCCGAGGACAACGCTCGGATCAATCTTTGCCGAGGACTATACTCGGATCTATCCTTGCCGAGGACTACACTCGGATCTATCTTTGCCGAGGACTACACTCGGATCTATCTTTGCCGAGGACTACACTCGGATCTTTTCTTCTTTACGCAGCTCTCTGATTAGAGACTGCCTCGGCGATCTGCATATCCCGAGTACGTTCATTTCCTTCCATCTCCTAACTTGGAACGACTACTTGATAGCCTTCCTCGCCTATGCATGCACATGATTTTACTCCATCCCGTGTCATGTTTCGTGCGGTGCAACGCCTCAGTATGAACTCACACTACTTTACAGCATATATGAAGAAATTACTACATTCCAACCCAGCAATCTCGACTATGCAAATAGCAAGTAAAATCTCCATGTTCTATACGATGATAAGGCGGGGTTATCCCCTTAGCTATGTGCATTCATCTCTTTTATTAGCATGCAAAGGTTATCGCCCGTAAACTAGCATGTAACATTCATTTTCTTAGTGTGCAGCTAAGTAGAGACAGGTTCACCGGGGCCACCCACCTTAGCGATGTATCGCATCGGTCGAGCGAGACTCCGGACGCGCCTCTGATAGCCTAAGTCTGACTCCATTGAAGATCCCAGCATGAAAGCCTTTGCATCGAACGAGCCATCTCGCCGAGCAAGGCGGGTTTGAATAGCTACACTTGTGCCGTTTGAATCGGCCCTCCGGGTTGAGCGGAGCGGGTCGTTACATCATATACCACTCAGAACAAGTCTCGTCCTCGAGACTTCCTGAGCGCAACTCGTACTATCGCACATCTTCTAAACCCACTCTATACACCTTGCCTAACTTCCAAGGACTGTCTTAATACCACAATCCTCTATTTTCTCACCATGCGTTACGCTCACGTTAGCCAATTTTCATCGAACGACTCTATCGTTCAATGCTATCGAGTTATACTCAACTCACTTGTCGCACTCCCGACTCAAAATCTACTGCACCTGGCACAGGGCTATAATACCCAAGCACATGGTATTCTATAACTTAATGGGCACTTACAACTCATAATTGGGTGGACTGTCCAACTTGTTATATTACTTCTCATAGGAACCAAATGCATCCGAACACATTCGACAGTTTACTTGACGTCGCCTATCGAAACCCATCGTTACGCCCAAACCCAAGAGTTTGAATCTCGGCTAATTTCCAATCTCGTTTGCATTTTAATTCTCTCTGAGTCACCATCCAATCTCGCTAAGTAAATCGCACCCAATCACCTACGTTTTCTGACTCAGTCTATATTGCGCCTTAGCGCAGAGCTAAAATGCCCACCTGGGGTACGCTCAAGTCCTTCGCACCTTTGGCTCAATCGAACTTAACTTCCTATTTGATTTTACTCGTTCCGTTCGCCCGAGTGCTTAATCGTTTTATCCGAATGATCCCTTCGTACAACTTATTGCATTCCCAACTCAGTTTCTTGCTGCGCCTTAGCACAGAACTATTCCGGTAGCACGAGGAACGATACAATCTTTCCTCTATGAAAATTTAGGTTGAGGCTAAATCATTTCAGTTGCCATACTCATCCATGCGAATCCGAACATTTTCCTTTGCAGCTGCATCCGAGTTATGCATATCGCTAAGTCTGGATCGTACCCATATTCAAGGCATCCCCCAAATATGTGTATTTCAACCAAGCTCAGTGACAGCTAAGTCTGACAAGCTACTCGTGAAAATCTTTCGAAACGCGGATCGTCCTGCTATATGTATGACCGAACTCTTGTTCGATCCAGCTATCGTCTTATCCTTTACCGTCGCGTAACCTATCCAACCAAATCAATTATCACCCGAGTCCTATCTTGCATTACGTTTGTTTCAACGCGAACGTTGCTAGAGTATATTCCCAATTCCAAATTCTAACTCTAAGTCTTGTTGCCCCAGTTCTATCGTTCTTTCCGAACGATACCCTGAAGTCAGCCACTCCAGTTTAACTCAAGGCACAAGGTCGTCTGCCTAGCCACTAGGTCAGCTCACACAGTCATAGGTACAACTCAAGTTTGCGACTCATCGCGCAACCGCGTTGCACAACGTTCGCCCCAAACACCCTAAGGTCAAACCATTGTTCCTTTACACGGGTATTCTACCCAAGCTCGTTTCACTCAGATTTCTAAACATCGAGCACAGTTCATCCTATCACACCAACACGCTCGTCCAACCGAACCCATGATACGCCCATGTTTCAGGGCGAACCCATCGATTCGTACACACTATCTTTTCCATCACGTTGATAGAATTCACCAATCCATCCCTTTCTACACCTGTATCACTAAGCCACAATTCCATTATAAATCATCGATGTATATCATGAACTCTAAGTCGTCCAGCACAATCTACGTATCCGTTCATGAAAACATCCAACATCTCTTACTTCACGTTTCTAGACTAACTCCTCAAGAAAATCCTTAGACTCATTTTATCCTGAAACTTGTCTTATCGTATTAAACCACAAGTCAGAATGATCCCTCAATTGCCACATTCCGGTCTCCCGCTAGTTCAATCATCCCCGTCAGACGTGATATCACCACGCCAACGCTCCCGCGGTATGATCGTCCTAATCCGGACGTGACGCATGTGCGAATAAGAAGTTATACCCGCATAAGACAAGAAGGCCAATCGTTATGGTTATCCTCGAACGAACAGACACTTCCTCATCAATTTTCGTTTTATCCCAAGTTGTATATTGATCCACCAAGTCATGTTCTTCCAACTACCGTTCTTACTGCAACCAAAATTCGCTAAGCCAAGATATCCAACTTCAATATTACCATTTTGAACATTTCTTTGTCTACTCTTAACATTCCTCAAACCACTAAGTTCAAATTCCAAACTCAAAGTCTATCCCATTTGACACGTATCCATTCATCGTGTTCGTTTGGAATAATCACCGAAGCTATTCCCCCGAGTTTGATTATCCCCGCCGTACGTGAAATCACCACGCCGGCGCTCCCGCAAGATAATCGTTCTCTTTGGGACATATTTCGAATGTTATCTTCCCGAACTAGATTTCAAGATCTTTCTTCCAAACTCCAAGCCAAATCTATTACCGCTTAACTTGATGCATCAAACTCACCATTATACTAACTAGCATCAATCCATACTTATCTTCCAACCATTGCTATGGTCTAAATCTCCCAAAGTTTGAAATTATCGCATTCGTACTCAAACCGAACTCTATCGAGCGATATCCTACTCAAATCCAAATTTTCCATGCACGCTTTCATTCGTTCGCTGCATTATTTCCAATTGCACTTACTCCGATCGCATCTCAGATTATTCAGTCTCAACTCAAGTTTCTAATTCACTTGTTTCGACTCAAATCGCTCGTACAATCCTTTAAGTTTTCTCGACCATGTAATCAATTTCAATGGTCCTGAAATCCTATTCGATGCATGCCTTATCTCTTATTTAACTCATCGTAACTCGATCGAACCAAGTATTGCACGATTCTTCCGAGTTCGCTTACTTGCTAGGCATTCTTTATTTACACTAAGGCTTTACCCGAACTTGTCGTTCGCCGCTAGACTCGCTTAGCTCCGAATCTACGACTTCGTTCTAGCATTTCTAAGCCGACCAATACACCACTCAGGGTTCGAGTTATACTCCCTGAATCCTTACAACTCATTATATCCACAATTCGCATAATCGAACAGGGGACTATCGCATACACCACTCAGGAATCGAGTTATCCTAATAACTCCTGATTCGCGTTCGTATCCTTCATTCGTATACCCAATTCGTTCCTTAGAACTCCCACACAGTCCCTATTTATCGCCTTAGCGATCTTAGACTCGTACACCTCTATTCATAGTCCTCCATACAGACTATGCTTCAAATCATAACTTATCGCTATGAATAACCGTCCAACTATATCTGGAAATTCCATACACGATTCCATCACTCGCCTTAGCGGCACTCCGATAGCGTCTCTATCGATTTCCCTACTTAGTCAAACTTTATTCTTATCCGAACAACACCCAAATCTCGCTGCAACTCGCTAGCATCAAGGGTCTTGGTGCACGATACTCAACGCAGCTTGGCCAAAAGGCCGTGTGCAAATACCACTGTCTGAACGATATACCGTCTCGCACCCTACTCGCTTGGTGTTTTCATATCGACATATAACTTGCCGATTAACACGAGCTTACTCTCGCAACGTCTTTCACAGGTTGGGACAAAAACCCTCGCATCATAATCCCGTTCAAGCAACCGTATAACTCACACGCGCTTTTGAAAATATTTAGACTTATTGTATGGGACATCCATCGAAGCATCGAGAGAGAGCATCTACTACTTCTTCAATACACAAGTTCAAAACTGAGAGAATCGAAACGAATTCCAAGGACGTAAGGCCGTGCTCTGATACCAATATGTCACGCTCCGATCTCCCGCCGGAATCGGCCGTCCCCGCTAGGCACGAATCACCGAGCCAGCGCTCCCGCGGGACGTACGTTTCCATCGGGTCGCGATGCCGCGCGAGCCTGGGGTTGCGCCCGCGCAAGGCAAATACCGATACGGCCGTTGATAACTAGTTCACAGAGTCGTCATAGCGGAAACATAAAATGAACACAAGTATTAAATCCAAATTAAGCTCTTTATTGATATGAAGTAAAGATTACAAGCGGCGCTAAGCCGAGATTACAGATCGCTCATGCTCTCTCTCTCTCTCTTACATTGAATATGCCCTTAGGCTTGGAACCAATACAAACGATCTGGATGATGATGTTCCCATACATTATGTCCCGTATACGCGAGCTCCAGGTCCGTGCGCCACGCTCCAAGACGCCAAGTGCGGTCCGGCGCCCCATTGCGTTAAGCGATCTCCGAATCCGTACGAGTTCCCCCTGCACCCTGCATGCAGACTGGTTGGGTATCAGTACATTGAATGCACTGGTGGGGAGGCCTCTCGCCCACGCCACAAAATAAGCACGTTCATTAGTTATGTGCACCGACTAGTTTCGTTGTCTGTCTATTCTTTTGCCTTAGGATCAGTTACATGGCAATATAAAGAAAGTAATCTCCGTGTCAGCTCAAGAGTGTCATATGCATGAACAATTGAGTTCACCTTACCATTTCTTACCATTCGGCCTTCCCTGTCATATGCAGCAATATAAACAGTTATCTACGAAATAACAAGAAGCAACTATAAAACCCAAGTATTATGCCGTGCCTCTGCCTCATATGACCCATTTTACGAGAACTATGTGTGATACCATGCATCCATTCTAATTATGCATAATGTCGTGCAAACACACTCCTCCCAGTATCTCCTTTTCTCAGTGCGGATAGCCGCTATGCAAACATGACTTATCTATATGAAGGTCACTGGCTCTGTTAGCCATATTGGACAATATCTGCGATGGACGGCTGCCTCCCCAGCTCGGTTGCTAGCCTCGCTGGGCCTCCAAGCCGTCTAACGAGTCGACGCCCATCCAGGTCGGTAGCAAGCCTTGCTGGATGCCTCGCTCTCGCCCGCTAGTCATCAGCTAGCGTATCGCCAGGACTACACTGACACTCCGTCCTCCCGGGCCGACACGATTCGGATGCCTCAGCAATCGTGTCGAGGACTATCTCTACCTAGTGCGCAACCAGTTGTCCGTGACCATGCAACTACTCCCCCAACTTCCAATCCTAGCCGAGGACAACGCTCGGATCAATCTTTGCCGAGGACTACACTCGGATCTATCCTTGCCGAGGACTACACTCGGATCTATCTTTGCCGAGGACTACACTCGGATCTATCTTTGCCGAGGACTACACTCGGATCTTTTCTTCTTTACGCAGCTCTCTGATTAGAGACTGCCTCGGCGATCTGCATATCCTGAGTACGTTCATTTCCTTCCATCTCCTGACTTGGAACGACTACTTGATAGCCTTCCTCGCCTATGCATGCACATGATTTTACTCCATCCCGTGTCATGTTTCGTGCGGTGCAACGCCTCAGTATGAACTCACACTACTTTACAGCATATATGAAGAAATTACTACATTCCAACCCAGCAATCTCGACTATGCAAATAGCAAGTAAAATCTCCATGTTCTATACGATGATAAGGCGGGGTTATCCCCTTAGCTATGTGCATTCATCTCTTTTATTAGCATGCAAAGGTTATCGCCCGTAAACTAGCATGTAACATTCATTTTCTTAGTGTGCAGCTAAGTAGAGAGGTTCACCGGGGCCACCCACCTTAGCGATGTATCGCATCGGTCGAGCGAGACTCCGGACGCGCCTCTGATAGCCTAAGTCTGACTCCATTGAAGATCCCAGCATGAAAGCCTTTGCATCGAACGAGCCATCTCGCCGAGCAAGGCGGGTTTGAATAGCTATATTTGTGCCGTTTGAATCGGCCCTCCGGGTTGAGCGGAGCGGGTCGTTACACCATGAACTGTCAAAAATAAATTCACTTTAAAAGCACAAATTGGTGACAAATTTTGATCTATAAATGATTGAATTAACTACTGAAAATTAACAGAAGGATAGAGCTATATGCCATGATTGCGATGGAAGTTTCGACTCGACGATCCAATGGCCGGATTGTCCAGAAAATGCGTGCAAAGTTGTTGTGACGGAATAAAAAATTTGACTTGGAAATCACACGACGGATTTTCAGCTCAAGATCCAAACCAGCAGTCCCGGGTCGCGCGAGGACGCGGTGCTGTCGCCGGGTGGACTCTGGTCGCACGCCGGGGACCGTTTGCCAGTGTGGATGGTCGCGGATCGCAGGTGGGGGTGTCGTCACGCGGGTGGCCGCGGGTAGCGGACAACGCGTAGGCGGCCGCTGCTGGCTGTGCGGCCAAGGCGGTCAACGCTGCGACCAGCGAGGTCGGCTGGCGGCCTGGCGAGGCGGCGCATGGGCTGCGGACGCGGTTGGGAGCATTGGCGCTGGGAACGTTGGCCAGCGGCTGCGAAGGGGGCACGGGGGTGTTCTTAGGTGAATGTTGGCGGGGGGGGGGGGGAGGTTGGGGGGGGGAGGTGGAAGGAAATAGGAAGTTTGGATGGGGAAATGAACTAGAGTTAATAGGAATTTAATAGGGACTTGACTGAATTTATTAAGAAACGTTTTAATTAGGAGATTTGTTTTGAAAAAAGAATTTGAAGGCAACAATTTAAAGATTTGAGAGATTTAATATATACTAAAGGATACTAAAAAAAAATCACTTTTCTTAAAATAAAATCTCATTAAATTATATTTATAATAATATCAGAATATCATGAGTATACTTAATATTTAGTATAATAAACTTTATAATAGAAATATCTATACACTTGATAATAAAAGGTTATTACGAACATTTAGTATATACGAATTGGAATATGTATAAACTAATTAATTTTTGAAAATTAAATATTAGTTGATGAAGTAAGTTTATTTATGTACATATAAAAATATTAGTTATTTAATCAAAAGAAAATATACAATAATTAACTAAAGAAACAATAATACCAACAAAAATTAAAAAATTTAAGGGGTTTACAAAAGGAAATAAGGGCTAGAACCACCCACCGATTTAGAGAAAGAGAAGAACAAGAAGCACTTTGCACGATCAAGCATCAGTTACACGTTCTCTTGCAATGGCACCAACATCGAATTAATACGCTTCTTCTTCTTCTTTCTTTCTTTTATAATTCTCAAGAATGAACACAAAGATCGATGAAAGCGAACAAAAAAAATATTCGTCGAAAACAATGACGAAAATACATTCATCAAAACCAAGTAACAAAACATTCACAAAAACAACAGTGAAAATGATGAGAATAGACTCTTATACAAAGTTCATTCGCCAAAACGCAATCCACTACATTTTAGACTTATTCCAACAAAAGCTAATTCCGTGATTAGGAAAGGTTATCCATGCATTTGTCCCGATTGATTTGATGCCAAAAGGTTTGCAGAATACCTAGTTCTGATTGGATCAAACTAGCCACAAGCTCATACAATGTACCACCAGGAGCAGAGCATTATAGCGGAGGACACAACGTGTCAGCGAACACATCGACTCATCGACGCACATGTGGAAGAAGCGGTTTAGGGTTTCCGGACACGAAAGGTATGATATTACTGTACATATATATATATTAGAGTAGCGGTTTCAAGACGGACTAATGAGCGCACGAACGAGTGGGTTTAAAGCGGTGGGTCGAATGGATAAAATTCAATTTCGCTGATAAGAAAGAAAGATATTACTCGACTTAAATAATGAATCGAGTTCGAGTAGTTACTATGTAGATGGAGTTCAGTCGACTGTGTTTTAATGATAACCAAACTAACGACTCCAGATAATGACTTAAAATGTGGTTAGTAGGTGAAATCATGGCCTGACCCTTTAGTAATTAAGTTATAACTTCAGTTAAGTAAATAAAAAATAGGTTTTATAGTTCCAAAATTATTTATAAACTATTCCTTTAATTCATAAACTGGTATTAGGGCCTAGAAAAATAACAATAGATCTAAAAAGTACCTTAAAAAATTCTAAAATAAACAACAATTAGGGTTTAATGGAATTATATGTATCAAGTTTCAACACATTATATGGTCATGATTGTGAACAATAATTCTAAGAAGTCACTTTAAAATAATTTCCTTATTAACTTTCGAACATTTAATTGTCTAAAAATTACAAAAATCCTCTAAAATCGTAAAATAAGTTTTATTGTTTTCTAAGACTTTACTGAATGTTACTATAGTGTTTTTAGGTTATGTTGGTTCGATTACAACTTTTATGCTTTATTGAAACATCGTTTCAGTAAATCCACTCGGTTCAAAACTATCATATCTCAATTTTAAATGTACCTAGTGTTAATTTTTTTTTTTTTGGAAAGTGAATGTATAGACACCTAGTCGTGTCAAAAGAGGACATTATGCGAAATCAATTGCGTACAATATACAACCACTCTGAAGAAACATACATACACATGAACTTTAATAATATACTTCAAGATACCGCACGATAACCTTATTGATGTGGATATGATATACCACATGATATTGACACGCCGACACGAATGTGAAACCTAAATGCCTTCACTTCATGCTTGGTTGAGTGCAAGTGGGGTGAAAGTGTAAATTATATGCATTGGGGAGTGTGTTTGAGAGATCCGACTGTTTGGTTGGCTTTGAAACGGATTTTTTCGTTTTAAGTAATAATTTATTATATAATTATATAAAACGGGATAAGTTATGGGTAATTGCGGGGGGGGGACCACTCGCCAACTCAGTTGGCGAGTTGCTGAGTTGGCGAGGGGCTCGCCAACTGAGTTGGCGGGGCACCCTCCTCGAGGGGCCGCTCGCCAACTCAGTTGGCGAGCCATGCAACGTTGCAACCGTTGGCCAACGGCTATAATCCAAACGGCTATAATCCCACATTCCTATAAATACACCCCCCACCCAACACTCCTCTCACAACATTCACATTCTCCTCCTACCCCAAACACTCCTTACACCAAATTCTCCTCCTCTTGATATTTACTGGCGATGGCTACCCGCAATGACGGTCGTATTCCTGGCGGACCGACTACCGAGCTTATTCTTAAGCAACGTGAAGATCACATTTCTACTCAGATTTTTACTGGCAAGGTATTTTTTGAAATTACAAGTTGCTAACTTTATTAATGTATATATTTTTTAGAATGCCTATGTTTACTTTATTAATGCATATAATTTTTATAGTTATACGACCATGATAATGCTTTACGAACCTGGATCCACGTACATTGGCGGGCTGAAAGGAATTATCGTACGTGGGAGCTTAATCCAGCTCAAAAGGCTTTGGTGGAATCCTTTGGATTCCACTATATAGATCGTGTTAGATATTTAATTCACGATCTTCATTTAGTTGTAAGCCTTGCGGAGCGTTGGTGGCCAGAACGCAACACTTTTCAACTCCCATTCGGCGAGATGACGATCACCCTTTTTGATGTGGCGAATATACTAGGGTTACCTATTAAAGGTAACGCTATATATTTTGATCCGCACTTAAAGGGATCTGATCTGATCCGGAGTTATCTCGGTGTTAGCCCTCCTTCTGGTCTAAAAGATGGCAATTATGTAAAATTTTCATGGCTCCGTGGCAACTTTATAGACCTACATCAAACTATTGATGGGGTGGTTGATGTAGATGAAAATCGGATATGTATTTTAATTAGTAAATTTGTTTATTACTTAATTTAGTGGTGCAATTTAATAAATTTGTTTAACACTTAATAAATCCAGGTCATTCGTTGCACTAGAGCCTATCTGCTCTGTTTATGTGGTGCAATTTTATTTCCCGATGCATCGGGAAATATGGTAAATGTGCAGCTTTTACCATTCTTGGATGATCTGACCAAACCTACTGAGCATGCGTGGGGAGCTGCTACTCTTGCGTTTTTATACGCCAATTTGACAGAATTTGTGAGATGCAATCGCAAGAGTATTTGTGGATGTATTTCACTGATACAGGTATGAATGAAAGGCCCTAAAAAGTTAGAGTAATTTTATACGCAAATTTTGTTTGTACTAATTTCATATTTTTGTTTTATAGTTCTGGTCCTACGAGCACTTCTATATTGGTAGGCCTGTTACCAGCATTCTCAGTGATGTTGGAGTATTTCCAGTTGCTATGCGCTGGCCTACAGATGTAGTGGATTATCAACACTACCAATACAGGACTGTATCACTATATCGAAGCCAATTTGATACACTGCGGTCTAATAAGGTAATTTTTAAATATGCAATAAATATCTTTAAATTATTTAAGTTTTGATCGTAGATAAACATCACATCTAATCTCTTAAAATATCTTTAAATAGGTAACCTGGTTACCGTACATATGTGAACCCGATGCTCCAGAAATCAAGATGACATCCTATGCATTTAGTTTACACAGATGTCATATTATATATGATCGGTTCACCATGTACCATCCGGCAGACCGTGTTCTTCGGCAATTCGGAATGGCCCCAATAATTCCCGATGATCCACCGACAGTCGATTATCAGACATCAAATGCATTCCAACGAATCATTGGTCTCGTTGCTGACTGGAATAATCGGTTCGAGAATTATAGTATGAAGGACATGTCTCCTAGACTAAATTCTCATGAGGAATGTAAGTTATAAGTTACTCATTATTCGTATTAATTTAGTGTAAATAGTTTGCTAAAATTTTGTTTATATTTTGCAGACATAGGTAGCGTGGACTACAGACAATGGTGGGGATGCCCTCTAATGAGCAACCGAGTATACCACTATGAGGAGCCCAGGTTCAAGACTAGATCCCTAGACGATTCTACTATGCGTGCTTTTATTGATGGAATGAATGATTTGGTATGACTTCATTATACTTTAACTTCATTATACTTTAAAAAATACATATACATAGATATGATAAATATTTTAATTTACATGTTTTAAATTTCAGAGTGGGGTATACGAGCAGCAATTACAACAACCTCATATGGAGCAAATATTCTGGTGGCAATGCCAATCGGTATTCCATACCTAGACAGGGTATGGAATAAAATCACGACCCGCACCCGGAAATTCGGAGAAGTGGCAATGCCAATCGGAGAAATTTAAATCCTAATCACGACCCGCACCCGAAAATTCGGGCACGAGTGCGTGGGTACGTCCAGCCTACGCCGCAGAGTCGACGGTAGTACGCTGTCTAGGTCAATCCATTATTTGCTAACTAGCTCATTCACAAAAAACATAGGCAAGATAATAATGAGAATGAAACTTAAGATTTCAACTGAAAATAAATGTGACAGCAGATTCAAATATTTTAGTACAGGAATTCAATATTAAAATCGGGGACAAACCCGATAAATAAGATAAGAATATAAATAAAAGATAGCTACTACTAGCTACTCAGCAGCAGGGGTCTCCTGGGTGGGTTCTGGCTCCTCAAAGGTATCATCAGTCCCCTCATAGGGACCATAAAAAGTAGGGGCAAGATCCTCATCATCGCCTAAATCAACAGATCCAGTCAGGAAAGGAGCAAAGTACACAGTGCACAACAAGATTAAACTAAATATTTTATGATAATTAAATATTTGATATCATGTTGAGAAACAGCATAACAGAACATTATTATCTCAGAGTTAAACTGTAAACAGGAATATGAGAAACATAACTAAATAAAACAGGAAATGAAACTACAATAGCCAGCAAGAAATATAACATGAACAGAAACTATATGTGTGGACTTGTGTTTGTTTTAGAATACATAGTTGGCATGTAGGGGTTTATAAGGCTAATCCGGCCGTCATGAATGGCTATTAAACAGGGAAAATCGAGATCCGGCTGAGGTACAGTCGTGTACCAACAGCTATTAAACATGACAAGGGGAAGGGTAAACTATATGCCTTCTAGGTATTCTCCCACCCGACATGAAAGACAAGACAGGAACTTCCAATATTCAAGACATGAAATCCAGCATTTCTAACACTAGGTGTAATCATCAAGGGTACATGTAAGGCAGGGAAATTAATTATCACAATATATAAAGATTAACTTGAAGTGCAGGTACTTGCCTGTTGTTTGGATCTGATTAATTTAGTTCTTGGGGAAAAAATCCAGAGATGAGCCCAAAAAGCTGAAATAGACATTACCATCATGCTCAGAAGATGTCAAATAGCTAAAAACGTATGTCCTTGGGTCCAATTTGGAGACAAGGGCAAAAACGGCAGTTTTGGGTCAAAACGGGGTCCGCCGGTGGGCCCGCTTTGCACCGAAAAATGTGTCCGGGTCAAAGGTCTCCAAATTCACCAAACTTAGTGTTAACAGGTCAGGAACGCTGATACGAACCCAATGGAACTTCCAGATTTGGATTCCGATGAGCCGAACACAAAATCGCCCGTCGAGCGAGGCCTGTGGGGCCCACGACACGCGATTTCGTCAACGTTCTCAGAATCGAACCAAACTTGACCCACAGGACCAGCGTATCGCTACGAGTCCGATGGCGCAAGTTTCGTCTCGATCCGACATGTGTGCACGAAGTTAGGGTAAATTGCCGAAAAGGCAGATACGGGGCGATGTCCGCGGATACGCGTTGATTCCGGTGTGCACGCACACCCGAATCAGATTCCACGAAAACTCACACGTCCGTATCGACGATGCGTACGTATCTGTGAAGACCGCACGCGACCAAGTCGTCCCGTTTGGCGGGGCGCACTCAGTTCCGGGGTAAAATAGGGTCTGGTTTTTTCTGTTTTTGGATCGCGGTGTGCGATCACCACAGGACGCGATGCCCCGAACAGTTTGTCCGGACACCGAGAGGGTCATACAGGCTTCGCGTAGAAATTTATAGAATTGAAAACGGAGATACAGGGTGCAAGATACGAGTACCTGAACCTGCTCTGAAAATCCAGAAAAAGCCGTGTCCGTGTCGTGTCCGACACGACACGAAGGAAAGCTAGGGTTAGGGTTTTGGGGACGCTGCGGCGGCTCCGGTGGTCGGCACGGCGGCGGGAAGGCCGAGGGCGGCTCGCCGGGGAGAGGGGCGTGCGGGGACGGGACGGCAGCGGTGCCGGAGGCGGCGGGGGCGGCTGCTGCGGCTGCTGTCTCCGCTGCTGCTGGAGTCGGGCGGGTGGCGCCGGAGGAGGAGCGGAGGAGAGGGGAGGAGGTGCTGGCGGAGCTAGGCGAGGCGGTCGGCGAGGCAGAGGCGCTGGAGGAGGGCGGCGCTAGGGTTCAGGGAGACGGCGGCCGGAGTTAGGGTGGAAGTGAGGGAGGCAGAAGGAGGAGAGGGGGGTTTAAGTAGGAGGAGGAGGCGGTTAGAGGGAGGCCGAGCACGGCGGGGAAGAGCAGGACGTGGCGCGGGGAGCGGGGAGCGGGGCGCGGGGCGCGCGGCGCTGCGCGCGGAGGCCCGCGCTGGACGCGGGCGGAGAGGGGACTGGGGTCGTGCGGGTCGGGTCAGGGGCTAACGGGTCTGGGCAGACCCGCCCGACCCGCAGGGAATGGGCTGGGGGCTGGCTGTTGGGCCGGTCCACTGGGCCGGGCCGGCCCAAGAGAAAAAATAAATAAAAATAAAATAAAATAAAAATAATAATAATAAATATAAATAGTTTAATTAATTAATTAATTAATAAAAAATAGTTTTGAGGTATTTAAAAATAGGTCTGAGGCCCAGAAAAATCCAAAAAAATTACCCTAAGTCCAATTTTTCATTTTACACCCAGAAATGTTATTTTCATGATATTTTAATATTATTTATTGCCAATAAAAAAAATTATTTATTAATTAAAACCTCGATTTTAATTACAGAAAATTCCCAGAAAATTCCAGAAAATTGGGAAAAATCCAAGATTTAATAATTTGAAAATTCAGGGGGTTTACAACCTACCCAATATACAAAAATTTCGTCCTCGAAATTTAAGAATAACAAGGCACGAAAAGAAAGGCCGAGAAATAAAATATACCTCAGGGTTCAAAAAGATAGGGGTATCGCTCTCTAATCTCGTCTTCTCGCTCCCAGGTGGATTCGCCGGGGGAATGGTGCTTCCAAGCTACGCGAACCAGGGAGATAACCTGGTTCTGTAGGACTTTCTCCGAGCGATCCAGTATCTCCACGGGTTGCTCTTGGTAAGTCAGACTTGGGCCTACTTCGAGCTCTGAGTGATCCAAAATGTGGCTGGGGTCCGACACGTACTTCCTCAGCTGCGACACGTGGAAGACGTTATGTACTCCATCCAGAGAGGGTGGCAATGCCAATCGGTATGCCACTTCTCCGATTTTCTCCTGAATGCCAAAAGGTCCAATAAATCATGAGCTGAGTTTTCCACTCCTTCCGAACCTAATGGTGCCACGTGTCGGGGAAATCTTTAAGAATACCAGCTCTCCAACCTTTAATAAAGTCATAATCAAGCCTTAGTTCCATAATCAAAATATTTAAATTGACTTGAATTTCATAAATTTAATTACCTCAAATTCCAAGGGCCTTCGGTGGCTATTTGCCCAATGTCGTTGCCTGTCTTGAGCCACTCGAAGTCTGTCCCTTATTTGCTTTACCTTCTCAGCTGAATCGATCACCATCTCTGGTCCCAGCAGGGTTCTTTCTCCAACATCGTCCCATGACAGCGGGGTACGACATCTTTGACCATACAGAGCTTCAAATGGAGTCATCTCAATACTTGCTTGGTAACTGTTATTATAAGAGAACTCCACAAGATGTAGATAGTCTTCCCAGGATCCTCCAAAATCCAGAACACATGTACGGAGCATATCTTCAAGTGTCTGGATTGTACGTTCCGATTGTCCGTCGGTTTGGGGATGATAAGCTGTGCTGAATTTGAGTTGCATCTCCAAGCTGGCTTGTAAGCTCTTCCAGAAGTGAGAGATGAACCTTGAATCTCGGTCGGAGACAATACTTACTGGAACTCCATGCAGCCTAACAATATGTCTGATATATAAATCTGCCAGCTTCTCTGTAGATAGCCCCACTTTGAAAGGTAGAAAATGTGCAGACTTGGTCAGTCTATCTACTATCACCCAGATTGCATCCTTTCCACTAGGTGTCCTTGGAAGTCCGGAAACAAAATTCATTGTGATATGTTCCCACTTCCACTCCGGAATGGGTAGGGGTTGAAGCAATCCTCCAGGTCTTTGTCTTTCTGCCTTGACTTGCTGGCACACTAAACAACGAGATACGAACCTGGCTACTTCTCTTTTCATGCCATGCCACCAAACATGCGTTCTCAGGTCCTTGTACATTTTGTTGGCTCCTGGATGTATAGAGTATTGCGATCTGTGCGCCTCTTGCATAATTTCTTCTCTTATGTCTCCTTGAGGTACACATAATCTATCGCCATGCCTCAGTGATCCATCTTCATGAATTCTGAATTCTTCTACTAGTCCAGCTTGCACTTGACCTCGAAGGCTTCGCAGGCCTTCGTCCTGAAACTGAGTCTCCTTGATCTTGTCCATTAAAGTAGACTGAATCTGCAAGTTCATCATTTGGCCTTCTTTTCCTGGGATAATTACTTCAATACCTAAACTTTCCAAGTCCTCCAGCAGGTGTCTGTCCATAGTCAAGTACATCGCCATAGGATACCTGCTTAGAGCATCAGCAACTACATTTGCCTTCCCAGGGTAATATTGAAGAGTGATATCAAAGTCTTTCATTAGTTCCAGCCACCTTCTTTGCCTCATGTTTAGCTCTTTCTGAGTGAAGATATATTTTAGACTTTTATGGTCCGTAAATATTTCCACCCTTTCTCCATAAAGATAATGCTTCCATAGTTTAAGAGCAAAAATGACAGCTGCCAATTCTAAATCATGAGTTGGATAATTCTTTTCATGTGGTCAAAGCTGTCTAGAGGCATATGCTATTACCTTCTTGTTCTGCTCCAGTACACAACCTAGACCTTTTCCAGAAGCATCACTATAAATAGCGAAACCTCCGGTTCCGGAAGGTAAGGTCAGAATAGGGGCAGAAGTCAGTCTTTTCTTCAATTCCTCAAAAGCACGCTGACATTCATCAGTCCAGGTGAACTCTTCATCCTTTCTTGTTAATTTTGTCATGGGCTCCGCAATTCTAGCAAAGTCCTTCACAAACTTCCGATAGTAGCCAGCTAGTCCCAGGAAACTTCTAATCTCAGCTACAGAGTCTGGAGTGGGCCAGGATTCTACTGCAGCTATCTTCTTAGGATCTACTGCTATTCCATCTCCAGTCACAACATGTCCCAAGAATTCTACTTTGTCTAGGAAGAAAGCACATTTAGATAATTTTCCATAAAGTTTTTCCTTCCTCAAAGTCTCCAATGCTAACCTCAAATATTCTTCATGTTCTTCGGGGGTCTTGGAGTAGATCAAAATATCATCAATGAAGACCACTACAAATTTGTCTAGGTATGGCTGGAAAACTCTGTTCATTAGGTTCATAAAAACTGCTGGAGCATTCGTCAACCCGAACGGCATTACTAAGAATTCGTAGTGTCCGTTCCGGGTATTGAAAGCAGTTTTAGGGATGTCTTCCTTCCTCACCCTTACTTGGTGGTAACCAGACCTTAAATCAATCTTGGAAAATACCCGAGCTCCACTCAGCTGATCAAATAAGTCATCTATCCTGGGCAGGGGATACTTATTCTTAATTGTCAAGGCATTCAAGGCCCTATAGTCAATACACATTCGGGATGTTCCGTCCTTCTTGGGCACAAATAATACTGGAGCTCCCCAGGGTGAGACACTAGACCTAATGAAGCATTTGTCTTCTAGTTCTTTGATTTGCTCATTTAGTTCTACTATCTCCTTCTTGTTAATTCTGTAGGGATTTTGAGATACTGGTGCTGCTCCTGGCACTAGGTCAATAGAGAATTCAACTTCTCGGTCTGGGGGTAAGCCTGGGAGATCCTCAGGGAAGACATCAAGGTATTCAGAGATGATAGGTAGTGGCACTTCTTCTGTTATTAGGGCTCCACAAATTTTGTTATTACCCATTTCTCTAGAACCTCTAGCAAATTCAAATTCTGGCTTGTCAGGGGGCCTGAAGATTACACTACCTCTGTGGCAGTCTATAGTGGCATGATGTTGACTTAACCAATCCATACCCAGTATAATGTCAAAACTGGGCACTGGCATTACAAGTAGTCTAGCATACAGTTCTCTTCCACATAATGTAATAGGACAATTGTTACAAGCATCACTAACCGGGATGATTCCTCCACCGGTAATGATCTTATAACAATTCCTAAGGGGTTTAGTGATTAAGCTATGCTTCATAAGGAAATCTACTGACATGAATGAATGTGAAGCTCCAGAGTCAAATAAAGTAATAGCTGGTATTGAATTTATAAGCACAGAACCTGTGATCACGTCTGCTGTGGCCTCCGCTTCTTCCAGAGTCATTGCATAAGCACGGCCTTGCTGCGGTGCACCCCTCTGTTGCTGTTGTTGGTGCTGAGCAAAGCGTTGTTATTGTGTTGGAAGTGGGGATCCCCTCTGTTGTACTGCTGGGGCCCTAGCCTGGGCTGGAGCCTTTGGTGCAGCGGTGCGTCCTTGAGCAGCTGGACAGTCCCTCATTTGATGCGCTGCTGAGCCGCAGTAGAGGCAGGCACCTAGCCTCTTCCTGCAGACTTGCCAAGTATGACCTGGTTTTTGGCAAAAGTCACAAGCAGCAGCTTGTTGGTTCTGTCCCTGAGCCTGGGATTGGGGTGCTGGAGCTCGAGGGAGAGGACGCTGAGTTTATTGCGGGGCCCTCTGCTGTTGTTGCTGTTGTTGTTGAAAAGGGCGTTTATTGGGTCCGACATTTCCGGTATCTCTTTCCCGCTTCAGTTTATGCCCCATATCTCTCTCTACGCCTTGTGCCACGCTCAGGATTTCTTCATAGGTACGAGCTCGGCTGGTGGTGACAACAAGGCGAATATTCGGAGACAGTCCCTTCTTGAATCTACGGGCTCTGTCCTCCGGGGTACGAACCATGTACTCCGCAAAGTGGCTTAACCTGCTAAATTCAGCAGTATATTCATCAACAGACAGGTTACCTTGTTCCAGTCTCTCGAATTGGCTTTTGAGAGCTTCCCGAGCCACTTCGGGGTAGAATTTCTCCTTGAATAGCCTCTTGAAGTCTTCCCAGGTGATGTCGGGAGCAGATAGTTGGGGTTCATCTCTGAACCAGGTTCGAGCAATGTCGAACAGTTGCAGGCTTGCGGACTCCACTTTGAGGTCATCAGGGACCCGGGCAGTCTTCAGGAGTCTCTCGACATTCTCTATCCACTCATCGGCATAGAGAATGCCCTCAGTTCCGTAAAATTCCAGGGGTCTTAGATTCTTGAAGTCTTTAGCACTCCCTGGCCTCTTGAGTGGCGACTCCTGGGACTTAAGAGCTTCTGAGAGGCTGGTCCGCAGAAGTGCAGTCTATTCTTTCTGGGATTCCACCAATCCCTGGAACACTCCTAGCAGCTGTGCCCCATCTAGGGTAACTGCCGAAACAGATGGAGGCGGCGGGAGTGCAAGAGTCTCGGGCACATTCTGCTCAACTGGTTCTGATGTGCCTCCTACTGTGTTCCTGGTCTGGACTATTCTGAAAGATTAAGGGATAGGAAGATCAGAATAGAATACTTGGAAATCAAAGGCGATAGGAAAAATTGAGCAGCAAAGATATCAAGAATTGAAATAAGGACGCTATACTGTGAATGAGCTTTTCCTAGAATCCTCAATTTTATTCCATACCCTGTCCTAGGGTATTACCCTATTTTAGGATAGGACCTGCATGGGCCACCATAAAAACGTGTCACGACCCGCACCCGGAAATTCGGACACGAGTGCGTGGGTACGTCCAGCCTACGCCGCAGAGTCGGCGGTAGTACGCTGTCTAGGTCAATCCATTATTTGCTAACTAGCTCATTCACAAAAAACATAGGCAAGATAATAATGAGAATAAAACTTAAGATTTCAACTGAAAATAAATGTGACAGCAGATTTAAATGTTTTAGTACAGGAATTCAATATTAAAATCGGGGACAAACCCGATAAATAAGATAAGAATATAAATGAAAGATAGCTACTACTAGCTACTCAGCAGCAGGGGTCTCCTGGGTGGGTTCTGGCTCCTCAAAGGTATCATCAGTCCCCTCATAGGGACCATAAAAAGTAGGGGCAAGATCCTCATCATCGCCTAAATTAACAAATCCAGTCAGGAAAGGAGCAAAGTACACAGTGCACAACAAGATTAAACTAAATATTTTATGACAATTAAATATTTGATATCATGTTGAGAAACAGCATAACAGAACATTATTATCTCAGAGTTAAACTGTAAACAGGAATATGAGAAACAGAACTAAATGAAACAGAAAATGAAACTACAATAGCCAGCAAGAAATATAACATGAACAGAAACTATATGTGTGGACTTGTGTTTGTTTTAGAATACATAGTTGGCATGTAGGGGTTTATAAGGCTAATTCAGCCGTCATGAACGGCTATTAAACAGGGAAAATCGAGATCCGACTGAGGTACAGTCGTGTACCAACAGCTATTAAACATGACAAGGGGAAGGGTAAACTACATGCCTTCTAGGTATTCTCCCACCCGACATGAAAGACAAGACAGGAACTTCCAATATTCAAGACATGAAATCCAGCATTTCTAACACTAGGTGTAATCATCAAGGGTACATGTAAGGCAGGAAAATTAATTATCACAATATATAAAGATTAACTTGAAGTGCAGGTACTTGCCTGTTGTTTGGATCTGATTAATTTAGTTCTTGGGAAAAAAGTCCAGAGATGAGTCCAAAAAGCTGAAATAGACATTACCATCATGCTCAGAAAATATCAAATAGCTAAAAATGCCTGTCCTTGGGTCCAATTTGGAGACAAGGGCAAAAACGACAGTTTCGGGTCAAAACGGGGTCCGCCGGTGGGCCCACTTTGCACCGAAAAATGTGTCCGGGTCAAAGGTCTCCAAATTCACCAAACTTAGTGTTAACAGGTCAGGAACGCTGATACGAACCCAACGGAACTTCCAGATTTGGATTCCGATAAGCCGAACACAAAATCGCCTGTCGAGCGGGGCCTGTGGGGCCCACGACACGCGATTTCGTCAACGTTCTCAGAATCGAACCAAACTTGACCCACAGGACCAGCGTATCGCTACGAGTCCGATGACGCAAGTTTCGTCTCGATCCGACGTGTGTGCACGAAGTTAGGGTAAATTGCCGAAAAGGCGGATACGGGGCGATGTCCGCGGATACGCGTTGATTTCGGTGTGCACGCACACCCGAATCAGCTTCCACGAAAACTCACACGTCCGTATCGACGATGCGTACGTATCTGTAAAGACCGCACGCGATCAAGTCGTCCCGTTTGGCGGGGCGCACTCAGTTCCGGGGTGAAACAGGGTCTGATTTTTCCTGTTTTTGGATCGCGGTGTGCGATCACCACAGGACGCGATGTCCCGAACAGTTTGTCCGGACACCGAGAGGGTCATACAGGCTTCGCGTAGAAATTTACAGAATTAAAAACGGAGATACAGGGTGCAAGATACGAGTACCTAAACCTGCTCTGAAAATCCAGAAAAAGCCGTGTTCGTGTCGTGTCCGACACGACACGAAGGAAAGCTAGGGTTAGGGTTTTGGGGACGCTGCGGCGACTCCGGTGGTCGGCACGGCGGCGGGAAGGCCGAGGGCGGCTCGCCGGGGAGAGGGGCGTGCGGGGACGGGACGGCAGCGGTGCCGGAGGCGGCGGGGGCGGCTGCTGCGGCTGCTGTCTCCGCTGCTGCTGGAGTCGGGCGGGTGGCGCCGGAGGAGGAGCGGAGGAGAGGGGAGGAGGTGCTGGCGGAGCTAGGCGAGGCGGTCGGCGAGGCAGAGGCGCTGGAGGAGGGCGGCGCTAGGGTTCAGGGAGACGGCGGCCGGAGTTAGGGTGGAAGTGAGGGAGGCGGAAGGAGGAGAGGGGGGTTTAAGTAGGAGGAGGAGGCGGTTAGGGGGAGGCCGAGCACGGCGGGGAAGAGGAGGACGTGGCGCGGGGAGCGGGGAGCGGGGCGCGGGGCGCGCGGCGCTGCGCGCGGAGGCCGGCGCTGGACGCGGGCGGAGAGGGGACTGGGGTCGTGCGGGTCGGGTCGGGGGCTAACGGGTCTGGGCAGACCCGCCCGACCCGCAGGGAATGGGCTGGGGGCTGGCTGCTGGGCCGGTCCACTGGGCCGGGCCGGCCCAAGAGAAAAAATAAATAAAATAAAAATAAAATAAAAATAATAATAATAAATATAAATAGTTTAATTAATTAATTAATTAATAAAAAATAGTTTTGAGGTATTTAAAAATAGGTCTGAGGCCCAGAAAAATCCAGAAAAATTATCCTAAGTCCAATTTTTCATTTTACACCCAGAAATATTATTTTCATGATATTTTAATATTATTTATTGCCAATAAAAAAAATTATTTATTAATTAAAACCTCGATTTTAATTACAGAAAATTCCAGAAAATTGGGAAAAATCCAAGATTTAATAATTTGAAAATTCAGGGGGTTTACAAGGAACATATGACTCGTCGTCTTATGGGGGAGCTTGTTACTCGTGTTCGGCATCTGGGTATTGGACCGGAACCGGAAATGCCTCCGGTACAATCCCGTCTTCCACCGGACTATCCGACCAGCTTCGTACGACAGAGACACTCTCGTCGTCGTCGACGGGATACTGCTGGAGCGGGACCGAGTGACCAGTATCCTGGAGCGGGCCCGAGTGACCAGTATGCTGGAGCGGGCCCGAGTTACCAGTATGCTGGAGCGACCCCGAGTTACCAGTATCCTGGAGCAGGCCCGAGTTACCAGTATGCTGGAGCCTACCCGACTTACGAGAGTGCTGGAGCGGGACCGAGTTACCAGACTCCTGGAGCCGGACCGAGTTACGAGACTGCTGGAGATGAAAGCTACCAGATATTCACACAATTTTTTTCGACTCCATCAGCACCGCTGCCTACCCAAACTCAACAAGACCAGGACGAGGAGTAGTAGAAAATTGTAAACATTGTATTATTGCAATTTTTGTATGATTTGTAATGGATTTTTATATAAATATTTGGGTATTGAACAATTACATTTTACTCTCTCGGTTGACTAGTACATCTTCTTCGGTTGTGTCCCATAGCACCACAATTACTGCATCGTAGATCTCTTGTCGATGATTCCCGGGGTTTGATGCGGTTCTTCTTTGGTCTTCCGGCTTTGCGTCTTACATCTGGCACCCCAATTTGTCCTCTTACCAAAGGACCTTGGATCTCGTAGGGAACTGGAATTGGCTCCATATTTTGCGCGTATACACTCCTCAAGGTAGCCGTCAAAAATACTGCAGGATAAAAACTATCAATACTAATATTGCAATATCTACAAACAAAACATGCATGTATACATGGTATATAAGTATGGTACCATCTTAAACATGTACAAGATCTGTCAGTTATATTAACAATATAGGTTCTACTTGTTGCCCGGTCTATTATTTCAAACCTATAACTATCAATAGCTAATATTTCTAGGTGGTTCTTCTCTTTGATAATAGAAGCCATATTTTTTAACATCTTCGGACAATAATCTGTGTCAACATTTTCAGCAAACTTTCTACGATTATCATAAAGTGTAATAATCTTGGCTCTAATACCATCGAGAAGTGTTGTTATTGGCTTATCTCGTAATTTCTTAATCCAGCTGTTGAAACATTCAGCAAGATTAGAAGTGTTAATATCTAATCTAGGACAAGTAGCATACGCTGTTATCCAATGTTCAAATCGACGACTTTCATCGTTTACACCAATAAGCCAATCGTACAACACTATATTCTCGGCTTTAATTATATCAAACACACTCTCTGCATCCGTTTTATTATATGATCTAGCAAGCGAGTCTAACAAGCGTTGAAATACTGGTTCTTTTGTAACTTTTTTCATGTTTTGTTTAAAATGTTGAATACAAAAAAAATGAGAAGATGCAGGAAAAATAGCACGAACAGCATTTATTAAACCCTTTTGCTTGTCAGATATAAATGAAATTGAACTCCAATCATTAAAACAACTTTCAAAAGATATTTTAAGAGAATTTAAAAACCAAGACCAAGAATCACTATTCTCACCTTCAGCAATAGCATAAGCTATAGGATATAATTGATAGTTAGGATCGTGAGCACAAGCAATAAATAAGATACCTTGATATTTTGACGAAAGAAATGTAGCATCAGTACTAATAATTGGTAAACATCCACTTAAAAATCCATCAATACATGCTTTAAAACAAATAAAAATTCGTTGGAAGCTATTGTTTTCGGTAGTTTTAATAAAACATTTACTACCTGGATTTGTCTCCATAATTTTATAACAATACTCCTCAAGACTAGCGTATGCCTCATCATAACTACCATTAATTTCAGCTAATGCTGTCTCTCGGGCTCTCCATGCTTTGGAATAACTAACTTGTATACGGTGCTCCCTATATATATCTTTAACAATTTGTGATGGACTGTATGACTGGTTATCTCTAATAATGTCAATTATCATGGTCTTAATCCATGAAGCTGTAGCTAGTCGATGACGTCCTGTACTAAGTCTTCCTAAACAAGAATGACAATTTTCTAATGTACTAACTTTAACTATATCGCCATTTCCAATAGACTTTACATATACTCTCCAATTACAATTCGGTTGATCACAACTATATATAATTCCACGAGCATTATTCATATCACTAGCTGAACAACTAAAATTATATTTAATTGCTAAATTACTGATAAAGCTTCTAAAGTGAGAACGACTAGGAAATGATTGTCCCTTAAATAATTCATCAGTGATAGCTTTTACAACATCATCATCTACCCTATAATCTATATTTTCAACTAAATCATCACTATTTCCTTCGTCGTTGTCACTATCATCATCATGGTTAGATTCATCTGATGAATGACCTTCTTGGATAAATGAAACTATTTGTTGAGAAGAACTAGCACCTGAAGTAACATGCTGATATTCAGAAAAATATTCATTATTTCTACTATCTAAGGTTGCTGCTACTTTAATAACATATATTTTTATATACCGTGATTGTGAATTAATCTCAAGAATATAATTCCATGCATCTTCACTATCTATCAAAAAACAATTAGAACCAAAAATAGACTTCAAAATAAAATCATAATGAATAGAACAACGTTCAATAATATGATTACGTATATTTTCAAAACTAATATTCGGATAAGTTAAAAAAATTATACTTTCTCCTCCTTCGTAATTTAACCCATTTACTGTACCGCCGTGCGAGCATACAATTCTTACGCTACGATCCATGACGGTTGAGAACTTTGGCTACAGAAAACCTCAAATGAACTTTAGCTGCGGGCAGACAGACAGAGAGAGTGTTGGAGACTTTGCTAGAGGGAAGAGAGAAAATAGAGGAAGTAGATTGAGTGCGAGATGAATGGGTTGAGATAGGTAATTTATAGAGGGAGATTGTAATAGCCGTTTGGATTATAGCCGTTGGCCAACGGTTGCAACGTTGCATGGCCCGCCAACTGAGTTGGCGAGCGGCCCCTCGAGGAGGGTGCCCCGCCAACTCAGTTGGCGAGCCCCTCGCCAACTCAGCAACTCGCCAACTGAGTTGGCGAGTGGTCCCCCCCGCAATTACCCATAACTTATCCCGTTTTATATAATTATATAATAAATTATTACTTAAAACGAAAAAATCCGGCTTTGAAACTGTCCAGTGAAAGTGGACTAAAAAAATAAAAAAAAATTGCCGCAGTTTTTGCCGGCTGACACCGCGTTTGCCTTTTCAAATCCACTTTTTTTCGTGAATGTGGACAGCTGCATCTTGTATTTTTATTTTTTTAATCCCAGCTACATAAATTAATATATCGAAATAACTTTTGGACCCCTTCAGTACTTTTAGTTCATTATTTAATTTTATTTATCTTATAATATATTATTATTTTTCACCCACTTTCATCGTCATCCAAATACTGAAAGTATGATTTGACCAGTTCTAAGTTACAAAACATTATCTATCCAAACATTGAAAATCACTTTCACCAGACAAGAATTAACATGAAACTAAAAAACATACACATTTCACTTTCACCAGACAAAAAAATCACTTAGACACTTTCTTCCACTTTCAACCAACCAAACAACCACTTGTGCGCGAGTTGAATTATGTCATTCTGTAGAAATATGAAATATCTTTTTGAAACTTTTAAGTTGCATTATTCCTAGTCTGATCCCAAAAGTAGGCTAGTTCTATAGGCACTACAAATTTTACTTAGGAATGCCCACTTTTACTTAGGACAACCCAAAATTTACTCAGGACAGCCCAAACCCTAATCCTAACCCCAACCCCAACCGTCGGAGAAGGAGGAGGCAGCGGAGGAGTAGGCCATAGAGGCGGAGGAGGAGGAGGCGATGACCGGAGGCGGAGGAGGAGGTTAGAGGAGGCGGGAGGAGGAGAAGGTAGATGCGGGAGGAGGCGTGGGAGGCAGCGGGAGACGGGGAAGGAGGAGGAGGAGGAGGAGGAGGCGGAGGCCCCCGCTGCTGCTGCTGTTGCTGCCGCTGCCGCCGTCGCGGCTTGTCCGTCGCACCCTCGTCGTCCTTCTCCTCCACCCTCTCGGCCGCCTCCTCCTCCCTCCTCCACCCTCGTCGTGCTCCTTCTCCACCCTCTCCTCCTCCAGACTCCTCCACCCTCCTCGTCGTCCTCCCCACCCTCATCGTCGTCGTCCTCCCTCTCCGCCTCCTCCAGACTCCTCCTCCTCCTCCTCCTCCTCCCTCCTCCGACGGACTCTTCCTCCAGCCGCCTCCTCCAAACTACTACTACTCCTCCGACGGCTGGATCATCTTTGGACTAGCCTGAAGCAAATATTTTGGTGGCAAACTTATAATTTTCCAGTTGGCAAATTTGGACTATCCTAAGTAAATTTTATTGTGCTATAGAATTAGCCCAAAGGTAGTGCACTCTCTATTTTGAAAGGTTTCGACAATTTTGATTGTCATGAATGTGTTGGACACGACATGATACGACACAACACGATACGACACGACACGACACGACACGACACGACACGACACGACACGACACGACAATAGGAACCGCTAAATAGAGAGAAATTCCTACTAGACACATGTCCACATTGTCTCGCAAAAGAGCAAAGTCCAGTGATGAGCCTATAAATACCCACTCTCTCTCTCTCTCTCTCTCTCTCGGCCAATTTTTTTTTTTTTTTTCTTCCCAATTTCCCCCTAATTATACTGCAGCGGCGCGACGATCATTTTCCAAATTCTCCCCCAAAATACATAACCCTAATCCTAGATTCCCCCATCTCCAATGGGGGAGGTGTTCGCCAACGCGGAGGGGACCACCGACAGCACACCGCTCAAGTACCTCCCGATCAACTGCGTCTACTCCTCCACCGCCCCCTTCCTCAGCTCCGCCGGCTCCAATAAGATCAAGCCCCGCCAGCTGCTCCTCCCGGAGGAGGAGCCGCGGTCGGGAGGTGAAGGGAAGCCGATCATCGTCTACAGCCGGCGGAGGAAGAAGGATGCCGCGGCGGCCGAGGACGGAACCCGGGAGGAGAGGAAGAAGGCGAAGTGCGAGCTGGAAGAAGTTTTTGGCGGATTGGGGACCCACCGGACTCGGCTGAGGACGGGCGGCGTTACGAGGAAGTTTTGGGCTGGCAGCGGTCTGGACGTGGGGAGCAGCCGCCGGGTCCGTCGACCGAGGGATTCGGTTGCTTTCGGCAAGATGAAGAAATGGGAGGAGTGAGTTGCTTTCGTGGTCACCTGCATTGCTGTAAATATTGGATTTTTTTTTGGTTGACTGTTAAAGCTTTTTGCGTTTTTGGTGTGTAGGTTGGATTTTCAAGGTTCTGATCCTAATGCATTTGTTGGGTTGGAGTGCAAGGCAAGTCGAACTGTTCTAACTTGGGAATTGCGGAAACACAACACTGATACTCCAAAATACAGTAGGAGACACCAAAAGTTTGCCATGCCCGTTTTGCCATGTCCATATTATGTCGTGTTTTATTTGTACGTAAATTAGAACTGATAAGATTTTTTTTCAAAGAAGGTAAATATTATAGATAAAAACGATGATTAACAACTATGATCCAACTGAGATTACAAAATAGGTCATATGGAATCTAGGATATCTATGTCAGCATCTATATTTTTTTGTAAAACAAAAATACTAAGGGAAAGACCCTCAAAGATACGTCGATTTCGTTCCCTTCACACGTGCCAGACCACCGTCCCAAAGATTATTTTAGAGCCTGCTTGGTAACGGTGTTTTCATCGATTTTGGAGTGTTTTTGAACCAACTGTTTATGAAAATCCCTGCTTGGTAATTTTTATGAGGCACTGGTTTTGGTCGGCTCAAAATCCCCCAAAACCGGTGTAATGTAATTTTGGGTGGCTTTATAAACACCAAAATCGGTGGGTTTTGAGCAGTTTTATTAATTTTATTTCATTTATTCTTGTAAAAGCCTTTCAGAACCGCTTGTTACCAAGCATGGATTGGATTAGTTTAAAAGTCGCTACTTAAAACCACTCAAAACCAACCGTTCATAACCGGTACTCTAAAAACACCTCGTAACCGCTACTCCCATAATTGCCAAGCAGACCCTTAAGATATTTTTTTAAGTATGGTGTAATGTTGAGATCTTTTTGTGTTTTATTGCAGGTTTTCTGGCCAATGGACGATCAATGGTACAAGGGTTCCGTGACAGGGTACAGTTCTGCCACTGGGCAGCATCACGTATGTCTTATCATTACGTGTTGAAGTGTTTGTCATAGAATTCTATGTATGCATGATTTGTTGGCATTTGTGTAGGTGTCGTAGAATGTAATATGGCTAAAGTTGCCTTCTTAATTTATCTTGCATTTGTACGATGATGTTGTCTTTGGGTTTTGCTAACAAGTGCTCTCGGGGTGCCCATTTAGCCCTAATAAGTTCCATCTTTGGTAATGATAGCGGCTAACGCTAAATAAATGCTTTATTATTCACCTTGTTTGCGTGCTTCCTAAGAAACATACTTGACATCTATGATGGGAAATACTTATTTAATTGTCGGACATTCGATTGCCAGCACATGCTTCTATGTCAAGTGGGCCACCATATATCCTCACCCCGTGCACACCACACTTTGCCCACATGTCATCGAGACATTGCTGGATGATTTGGGGATACGATTGAAGTCCAGGTTGATGAGTGAGTAAGTAAAGTATTGCTCATCTATGATATTACTGAAGATGCCCTTATATACTTCTCATTTTACTGAATGACACTGTAGGATGCGTGAGATGTTGCTTGCTGTGATGGTAAGGTTTGTAACTTGTGTCTTGAAGGATGCACGTTCCAGTCTTGGAAATAAACTCTCCATATATGGGGGTAAAGTTCCGTACAGCTTGAGCCTAAGTAAACCCATCTTAACAGGATCCTTGATGACCGGTACGAAGAAATTACAGGATGCAAGAGAAGTGTTGTAGTTGAAAATTTTAATTTTAAAAAATAAGTTTGATTAAAGATTTCATGAAATCTTATTAAACCTCCAACTATCTTTTAGTTTTAAGAAAGGTTTTAATGTGAATAAAATTTTCTAATGTTCAACATTACATTGAACATGTTACAAAAATTCTGATAGAAGTATATAAGATGCAGAACTATAATTAAGTTTATAAACTTTTATTGTGTTTCCAAGTTCAATTATACAGCATATAAGGAAGTTACCACTACCTGCGCAATTACTTTCTTTTGTCAATCTTGTCTTCATTATTTTCATGGAAAAAGATCCATGTTGGAAAATTTTCTTTCATAAACTCCGGAGATTTACTAAAGTGTTAAGTTTTTATGCTGATAAGACATTTTATTTGCTACAACTGTTGTCTTCTTTAATTGGAAGCAAATGATACAGATATTTGGTACCGGATAGTGTTGTTATTTTCTTAGAAAGCATGCAGACAAGGTAGTGAAGTTGGAATTTATTGTATGTTGCTTTCTTAAAAAGGATAAAAAAATGTATAAAAAAGGAATTTTCTTGGGGTTAAAAGAATTACACTTGCTAGCAGAACCCTACTTTCAAATGGGCAATTTCTTGATGCAAGCTTAACAAATGTGCAGATTGAATATGCTGATGGTGATGTTGAGAAACTTATTCTAAGAGATGAGAAGATTAAGTTTCACATCTCTAACGAGGATATCCAACGCCTAAATCTTAAATTTGGTGAAGACAAGAAGAGACTGAATTACAACGAGATGCTGGCACTAGCTGCTGGTTTTAATGATTGCCAAGAACTTGAACCAGGGGAAATCGTTTGGGCTAAAGTTACAGGTATCCATCTCGATAAGAAAACTTGTAAAGTTTAAAAATATACTCTTTTCTTTAGTTTCGGTAAATGTCGTTGTTCTTGCTTTCATACAACTATATATACGCGGTATGCAGCAGGTTGTCTCATGTCTGTTAAGTTGATATTCATTTTGACCATACACTATCAAATCGTGCAACTAATATCTTTCTGGTAATAGAGTGGCCACAGTTTGTTCAACTAATACTAAAGGGAAATGCAGTTGACGAAAATTACTTTTAGAAAAGGAATGAAAAGATCCAACTCCTTAATTTTTTAAAATCTTGTTTAACATTATGATCCTTTTAATAACTTGCAGTCCAATTGCCATCCATATAACCAACACTCTTTCCTATAGTTTTACAATAGGTTAAAATCATTTAGTTTCCTCAATACTTTATGCTTATGAAGGTGATATTGAAATGCTTTAAGAGTAGCATGGTTTTATAACTTCTTGGTTTTATATAAGATGCTAAACCAAACTGCAGATGAAACTTGAACTGAGGGATGCCTCTTTTTTCTTTTCCCGCTGAACCATTTGATCAAATTGTTAATTGTTCCGTACATTATGGTACTGAATGATGGCGAAGCCTTGAACTGAATGTGGTGGTGTGTGTATCATCATTTTTCGTATCTTCCAACTCCTTTCCATAAATAATGGTTATAAGTGAAAGTTAGGTTGCAATTTGTATCTAATATGTTAGAAATTTTGTTGTTTGTCACGAGTGGAGTACAACAGTAAGTTAGAAATAAAATGACAAGAGGAATAACAAAGACCCATTGTCGAAACAATTTCCCCTTACTTTGGTCATTAAACCTCAAGTGAGAATTGTTTGATAATAATATCTCACTTTGCTTTCTTCTTCATCCATGCTCCAAAGAATCAATCCCTTCTTCTCATCCACACAAGAAATACATATGCAACTTCTCGTTCTCTTGAGGACATGTAATAAGTGAACAAGTGAGAAGGCTGCTCGGTTGACTTTTCAATGGGCTGCCTACTTGGGTAGCGACATAGAACTCGTAGGCTAAGAGCCATCTAAGTATACTATTGGTATTTAGATGCTTTTCTGTTGGGTTGCCTCAAAGAGCTAAAATGTTGGGTAGGTACTTAGGGGGGCACCTCGCCCATAGAAGTGGGTCCTCGTCCTCTTTTAGTATATAATCACACAGGGCAGGCGAAAACTTCCTTGCTCTTACATCCAGCTGTGATCCTTCAAATTCTTTAATCTTGTCTCGGTAATCGCGTAAGCAGTTGGATGGATTGCCTTTATGCCCTTCCTGTCTAGGATAGTTTCTGAGCTTTCAATGAATCTGAGGTGATAATAGTTGCTTTTGAATGGATACCTGTTTGGAAACTTAAACATTGTTTTTAATGCCTCCAAATATACTACGATATGCCATATACAGTTTCATTTTGATAACCTGTCCTTGAACTAGTGCCTTGCATTGTCAAAGTCCGATAGCGTCTAATATCAACTAGCCTCTCAGTCACATGGCTAACTCTCTATCAATCATGTGAAAAGTGCGCCTTAGGAGTGAGTTTCAATAGGCTCATCCCTTAACGCCTCACTGTAGGTGGAGCGAGGCTCAGGCACATTTGAGGTGTGCCTCATACATATTCTACTTTTCAGTTTTTACTTGTATAAGTACCTTAAATTGCATCTTCCTTTTAATTTGGATAATTGCTACCTCTATTAGAGTGTTAATATGCTACTGGCTAATGTTCATGTGAACAAAACATTAAAAGATAAAATTAGTTATATTATTGTGTAAAGAAGAAAACCATAAATCATAAATAATTTAGTGTTTTGCTTACAAGTAATATTTATTACATATATACGATTTATAAATAAATTTTACATAACCTTGAATTAATGTGCACTTTGCCTTCACGAGGCTCGTGCTTCTGTCCTGAACATCCTTTATGCAGCGGTGCACCTTGCAACTTTAATTATATGCTCGCTATAGGAGGAGATAGGCATGGGCCACATGCCCCACCTGAACATGACATATAGCCATTTAATATTCTGAAGGTCTGCCCCATTGGTAAAATTAGATTTCATGATATATTGTAATATGTTATCTTACCATGTGATATATTGTAATATGTATGTTACCATCAAGGTTGTGAAAAGCGCTAGGCGCTAGGCGGGCGGGTACCCTCCTGCCTAGCGCCTAGTCCGCCTAGGTGGCTACCTAGATGTAGACGGTTCAAAATATATAAAAAAATTCAAAAAAACTAATAAAAATTGCATAAAAAGTCCATAAAAATCCATGACATGCATAGTCGGGCATCCGGGGACTAGGCGGGGGTGCTTAGGCGGGCATCGGGCGGACACCAGCCGCCTAGCGCCTAGACGACCGCCTTTTAGAACAGTGTCTACTATGTCTCACTAATAATAGGAAACAATAACAATATATGATCATCCCAGAAGCCTTATTAGTAATAAATTAATAACTTGCTTAGAATTTAGCAACGACCTGCCTTTTATCCTAATTACTTGGTGCTTGGAGGGAATATAAATGATACTATTCGATTTTTACGTTTTATTCTTACAACAAAAAATGGAACATTTTGCTTGTATCTATCAACGCCATAAAAGAGAAGAAAAAGAAGAGCTAAATAGAGAGGAGGATATAGAAGATCCAGAAAATAGCAAGTAATTCATCAATCATCATCAGATAACACACTCCACGAGACAAGTATAATTTTTTGTTCCAAATCAGGCTATCAATTAAATTTGATTTTTTTTTCTTTTTGTAGCTATACACTTATACTATTTTGTTGGACTAAATAATATTTAAACTATATTCTCCATACATTGGAAGTTTTAAGGATACGATATCTTAACTTATATGGTTTTAACTTGTCAAATCTCCAAAATTACTTCGACTTGAAGAAATAATAGTTTTTAAGAATTATCATGCAGATGTAAGTATCTCTCTTCCGAAAACCTTACTTAAGTTTAGCTTACTAAGGTCTACTTTGGATTGCAATTACATTTCATTCCATTTGTTCAAACAACAATTTCTCGGATGCTCGTTGGGATAGCGTTTATGAAACGCCATGTAAGGCCTGAAATAAATGGCACGTCTGGGAAAATGTCCATGCGGAATGGAAACTGTTGGCTCGTCCATTGCGATTGACACCAAATTGAGTCCCGGATAAAATGTAATTGCTATCCAAACTGGCCCTAATTTCATATATATATATATATATATATATATATATATATATATTAGAGAGAGAGAGAGAGAGAGAGAGAGAGAGAGAGAGAGAGAGAGAGACTTAAATAACAGTTATTTGGATATTGGATTTTATGAGTCCGAGCCAAGACTTAAATAACAAATATTTGGATTTTGTTATTTAAGTCTCAATATAACAATGGAAGAGCAATGTATAGTGATGTGCTACCTGGCTTAAAGTCCTGGCTCGGGCTCTTAAAATCCAAATACAAATATTTGTTATTTAAGTCTCAATATAACAATGGAAGAGCAATTATCATGCTTTGTTACTTGAAGTGTTCAGTGGAGTATCTGCAAGTGTTTTTTAGGTCCCGAAGTAGCTGATCTCCCAACACGGAAGAAAACCTGAAATTATAATATTAGATATATTGAGTTCATACTTTCACATCGCCAGTCATCCATATGACTATGAAGAATTACATAATCATTATCACCATTGATGGTGCATCATAGTGTTCTGCTACATTGCTTTTAAAAACATTGGGAGTCTTGAAAAGCTGGTAACACATACATCTTGTTATGTTTGCACACAGAAACCCACAAATGTGTATGTGCAAATAGAAACATGGTTTTAAGATTTTTCTTTAAACTGAGCTGTTATTATTTGATTTTGATTGGATCCACCACTGAAATGATGTCATAGTAGTAGTATCAGATTGACATATTACTAGGTCCACCTAGAAAAAGGCTTGTAAAAATGCTCCAAATGGGTACTAAGTCTTAGTATAGCCTAACCCTTAATTGAAAGGGTCAGATAGGGAGAAAGGACATTCATCTGGTTCATACAATCTCCTCTTGCACTGTTACCTACCTCTGTACCTCTCTCTTCCTTTTCTCTTACCACTTTTGCTTACATATTATGGCACGAATTTTGCCTCGTTGGACATTGTAAAGCTTTTGTGTTGATGAGTTATCTGGATCATATCCACTTCTGAATTAGCTTTGATACAGTTGGTTGGCCTTATTGACTGATGGCTTGGATACTTGATGACGAAAACAATGTTTCCTTACACACAGACAACACACTTATATACATGCACACACAATCCACGTAAATATCTATATACAAATATATATGTACCAAGCTTTGTCTTCTACCTGTGATCTTTCTCTAACTTCTAAAACTTTCTGTATTTAATTTTGTGAATTCTTGTTCAATGTCAAGTGGTTCATTCCAACTTCTGTTAAACGGCTCTCAGTTCATATCTGCTTTTATTCTTCTGACAGTGTCAACTGGAATGTTAGAAGTTCTTTTGTTTTGCATATATGATATGCATTGTCTATGGATGCTATTATTCATTTTTTTACTTTATGCTGACATACGAAGAATTTATAATCAAGTTCATATTATCAATATCCGGAAACTTGTAAAACACAACAATCAAGATCCTTAAATTGTGTGCAACTTCATTTGAACCGCTTCATGAATATTTGATTAATCTTCAAAAGTAAAATATGATCATGCATTTTGGAGTTTCTTTCCTCTGGTGGAGGTTGGTTTTCTACTTCTTCAGCTTTCGGATTTGCCTTTTATTTTATACATAAGTGCAACATGAAGTAGTATATGCCATTTTTCGTGTTGGTTTGTATCTCTGTTAAATGTAGTATTTTCAACAGTTTTTTGATGCCATCATGTAGTATATGATGTTTTCTTACCTTATTATTTTCCATGTACTAATCTCAGAACTTAAATATTCTTATTCTAGAACAATATTAAATGAAATACATCCTTAAACAGGGCATGCCATGTGGCCGGCAATCATTGTTGATGAGTCAAATATTGGAGCAAGAAGGGGTTTGCAGTCAATTCAGCAAGACCAATCAGTTCTTGTACAATTTTTCGGGACACATGATTTTGCAAGGTCCGTTATCTTTTAATTTTATAATCATTAATGGGAATCAAGCATTGTACAACTTGTATGATTAACTATTTAATGAATGTGTTGATTTCTTGTTCAATGTCAATTTTCTTGTCTTGAACAGATTTTTCCTATAGGCAGACTGATAGAATGATGTAAACTTCAATACTATTATAACTTATCTATTTCTATATCCATCAGCTAGACCATAGCGTGATATGGAATATTTCAACATTTATTTTCTATCATAATTCATTTTAATTTCCTTTTTCAGGATTAAGTTAAAGCAGGCTACTCCATTCGTTAACGGTCTGATTTCCTCGTTGCATCTGAAGTGCAAGAAGCCAAGCTTTCTCCAAAGCTTGGATGAAGCTAAGGGGTAAATACTTGGTTATATATGTACTATTAAAATCATATTACCCTTAGTTGTGAAGAATTTCTTGTATATTGTAAATATTCTATAAAGAGCTAGGATAGTTTTGCTTCATGTTATTATTTTTGTGCAAATTGTTCTGAATTTTATTCTTATTTCACATACATGCCCATGTTCCTTGTGTAATGCATCTTGCTCATATATGGGTATGCCTGCATTCAAGCATGCAAGCTGAGAACTTGGTTTCTTATATTCTAACCTCATATATCTTGTTCTTTGAAAACAGCTTACACAGTTTCAGTTTATTTGTTCTTCAGTTTTCGATATATATAATTTAATATCACAAGTTAGTCACAAGAGTTGCAAATAAGCAAGTGTTTGGTTCATGAATAAAATAAAAGGAGCAGATATATGTAATCTGAAAAAGATTTAGATCTATAAATTATCACTTTGTTGCATGGACACCTAGTTGCGCTGTCCTTGACACTGATATGGAGTACACGACAGGGGTACGAGATACAAACATTTTCAAATAGGTACAATGTGCTCACTTATGTTGCACAAATTCATACTAGTACCAACACAATGTGGATACAGGCATCATTTCTTGTGTCCGTGCAATATAGATGGACACAAATGTGACACATTTTGGACACAGTGACACGGATTTGACACATTTTGGTGTGCCCTAGTATATTTTTGAGTGTTCATTTTGTGTCCGACATGGACATATACGTGCTTCCTAGATTATCACATGCAAAAGAAGCGAGGGGCAATGATATAGTTTTTGTTTATCAAAAGTTTCTCTCTCTTTGATGTTTATCTGAATGTAACTCAACATTTGTAGGTTTTTGTTCTTTTGTTTATGTAGGATATTCTTTCTGTGGTCCTGGTTGGTGGTGTCCATTCACATAACTGTTGTATGAATATAATTTTAAAACTATACGAGCCTTTAACAGAGCTCGCTGTGCACTTCCTATTGTTTCTTTTGCGTCATGCTGAGAATTATTGTACTCATCATTATAACTCAAAAGTTTTTGTTAAAGAATTTCAGTTTATGCAAGAATGAGATGATGATCGATGATGAGGTATCTCAGAGCACTCATTTTTATAGTCAGGGACCAATTTCTCATTCGTCATCATGGATAAGTTGAGGATGCTGATCATAGAATAGCAGTGTCTGAAGTGGAGAGGGCTTTATGGCATGTTATGTGACCAACACCCTGAAGTTGAGAACTTTTGACAACTATAAGACCAAGCTTACTTTGGTGGTTGGTACTTGGACAGTCAAGAAACACGAGTTTTACAAAGGGCTGTTTGGCAGTCGGAAACTATTAGAAAGTTAGAAACTTAGTTTCTTTTGAGTTTTATAAACTAGAGGGTAAGTTTCCAAACTAACTTCCTAGAAACTAAAATATGGAGAGTAGAGCATTGTGATGACATGTACAGTTAAAACAATGTATATATGGACCATATCAATTAATAACTTCTTTCACTTTTCAAATAAAATAATGATAAATCTTGCATTCTCTAGTTTTTCACCATTTGGAATGGGCACTAAATGAGACCCTAGTTTCTAGTTTTGTTGATGTGGCAGGGAGTTTCTAAGTTTACTTTCCAACAACCAAACAAGACATCAAATGGGATCTAGGACTCAACTAGTTTCCTAGTTTTGGTTGCCAAACAAGCCCCAAATGAATGTTGCTGAATGAATGAGATAGGAAATGTCTACTAGATTTGCTTCACTTGAAAAATCATTCGAGATGAATTGAAGAAGTTCAAAAGAAACCAGTTGATGCACTGGTTAGAAGCTTAGAAGCCAGAAGCGGGAGCGGGGATGGAAGCGGGGGCGGGGGAACGCAACTACTTAGAAGAGTCTAAAGTTGGGGGCGTGATGGGAGCGTGCGCTAATAATCTTGTATGTTTATTAATTATTGTTATCAAAACTTATATATATCTTAATATTTATTAGAATTTATAAAGTTCAGTACTAGTTACAGAGACATCATTCGCATGTTGATTTTTTATGATGTCAAGGTAAATAATCTTTAGTTTCTTGGTACTTTGATAAACGGGTATTAAACTTTTTTTAACTTTCTTCCTAAAATTTATATACTCTTTTAAAATTATGGTCATATTATGGGAATCACTCATGTCGCCGGGGGAATAAGCTCCCGTCGCATGAGAAACGAGCTCTCGTTATCGGGGAAACAAGTTCCCAACGAGCTCCCAAGTAAGAACCCGCCGAATCGAGGTTCTTACTGAGATTCGTTGACCTCTTAGGAGTTTCTGGCTTCTGAGGTTAGAAGTCAAGAGGATGATAATCGAAGGAGCTGCTAGGCCTTGGGGTAATCGAACATGGTTTAAAGAATTAGAAACAACTTGGTAGTTGCTAATGTTACAAAGAAGATGACCCTTAATAGAGCTGAATGGATGAAAATGTCGCATGTTATTATGGATGAAGGCATTGTTTTTGTTGTTGCATAGCAGACCCCGTGAATTAAAAAGGTGGTTTGTCGTTGTTATTACTGTATCCTCTATCTGAACTGTCTTTAGCAATGTGGATGTTCCTTTGACACAGTCTGCTTTGGCATTCTTTCCTATACTAACAATTCTTTTTGGTCTTTATTCATTTTTCTAAATGGGCTGCCTGAATCTTTCTTCCTTTTCTCCACGCCTGAAATCCTTCTATGCTTACAGTTTCATTTTTCAAGTGTTATTGCCAATGTTTATTTGGTCTTATAATTTTAACAATACACTCGTACAACAATATACTCATTTACCAACATCACAAGTACAATATTCCACTTGAAACTTGAAAGTGCTTCCTAAGTACACACTAATTGACATAGCTTGATCTTTACTATCCTGGTTCTCTCAAAGTGTATACTGAATATAGGTATTCAGGCTATTGACAATGTCTGTTAAGCCATCCATGGTGGAGGTCTTGTCCTCTCTAAGAGATAAACCCAGTGTTGGACAACACTTCTGTTGTTGGTAAAACATGGGTCCCATCTCCTGCAAGTTCCCTCGGAACATATTCATATTCCACAGGTCACTCAGTCTTTGTGGGACATCATTCTGCTTCTATTAAGGGACCGGGTCCACTGCTTCACATCCTATTCCATCGGCTGCATACGTAGCCGATGTGGTTGTCTCCTGAGGTCAGAATGACTGATGCTACACCCTCAGTTGGGCCGGCTTATCCTGACAATCTTGCTGGTGTGTCCATGTCTTCTGTTCCACCTACCTCCATTCATACTAAAAGTGTGGGGTATTTTTCCTTTATCTCTGCCATATGCGAATAATATCTGGACTCATGAGATTTTTCTCACGTGACGACTTTTCCCTTCCTTTGATACTCTTATGATCATTCTTTTATCTGATGTTATCTGATTCATACAGCCTCAGAGCACTTGCTCCGCTTTGCTCAAGCAAATGAGATGTTTCATCTCCGGAAACGACATGTTCGTACCACCATCTTGGTCGACCTTTCTTGCACACCTTGCTGATCCTTCTACTGAGGAAACTCGAGCTTCTGTTTTTGTCTTTTTGCATTCTGGAACATGCTGGAGGTATTTATTTGGCCGCTGCTGCGAAATGCATGCCAGTTCTGCTGCAAGTTTTTGAGGAGTTGCGCAATCCTGGAGTTTCTTCTGATCATCTTCCAATGAGCAAGTCTTTACCCTTTAAGATCATCTGGGCCAAATTAGCTCATTGGAAGATCAGAAGAAACGATAGGATTGTTCAATTCCTCAAGCTCATGATCCTGAGTTTAGTCAACAATGTGACCAGTTGGTTCAAGATATCGGTACCTCTTTATCCACCATGAGGGTCCATTTGCTAGCAAGGAAAGCATGTAAAATTGAAGCTTTCCATGATATATATATATATATATATATATATATATATATATATATATATTGCACCAAGCAATCTCAATCACACATTTTTTGAAATGTGTGGTCATAAATCATCCCATAAAGTTGCTGCCATCGTCAGCATACTTTATAACCACACATTTCAAAAAAACGTGTGGCTGAGATTGCTTGGTGCAATAAACGGTGCAATAAGCCTTGGTGCAATATCCCGCCCCTATATATATATATATATATATATATATATATATATATGTATTATGTGGAAACATTACTGTTTTGTACTGGAAAGTGGAACTCAAAACTTCTCAAGATCCGACATTGGAAAGTTTTTCCATTGAAATTTAATATAAAAGCCTATTTTTGTGGAAGAAAATTAACTCCTAATTACTGCACACACGTGGCCGTCTCTGAGTTGATGGGGGCCCTAGGCGAACATTCATAATACCCCCCCCCCCCCCCCCCCCCCCCCCCCCCCCCCCCGCCTCCCCAACATATATAACGTAATTTAAAAAAAAACTGAAATTAAAGTAAATAAAAAAATGTTGCCACCAAGACTCGAACTAAGAACTTCTAGTGTGCAAGTCTAACACAATAACCACTACATCACAATTGTTTTGTGTTAAAAGGGACCTATGATACATACTAGTTCTACTTTAGATACAAGATTATTAATATATAAAGGTTTAAACTGATTTTTTAGGGCCCTCCTGGTCCGTGGGCCCTGGGCGGTCGCCCTGGCTGCCCTGGGCCAGGGCTGGCCCTGCGCACACCATATTTTCATTTATTGGTGATGCCTATAAAATGCTCTAATCGTGGTAACTGCCCTTTTCTGCTGTTTATGCATGCTTTTATCCTTTGTTCTACCTTTGTTATAGCTCGTATTCAGCAGTTAAAGTTCAATAGATTATTTGACGCTATCAACTTCAATTCCCTAAAACAATTTAAATCCAAATAGGTATCTCAGCAATCAAAAACTCCCAAAGAACATGTTGAAGCAACGAAAAAGCAAGGGAGCTGATGACAGTGGGGCTTCTTCTGGTGCAGAGGAGGGGAAAGGCAACTCTTGTGAAGAAATCTCAGAAGAAATGATGCAAAAAACAGTTGAATACAGCAGCTGCTCTCCTCTAGAAATTGGGAAGCTTCGAGTAACTAACTTAGGTGTTTTTCAAAACTTAACGTGATGTTTCCATTGATTTGATTCCTGGATAGCACTTGACTATTCTTTTTGGTTATGTCCTTCCATTTTTATCACTAATAGATTGATTATGTGCTAACCTGTGAAACTGTCTGCACTGTGCTTCCGTTACAGGGAAAATTGTGTGTGATTCAATGCATTTTCATAGCAAGAAGCACATTTGGCCCTTGGGGTATACGGCCTATAGGATCTTTACATCAGTAAAAGGTGATGCTTCTGCATAGGTTCATTAATATTAGCATTCAGGAACATGTTCCACATTCATTCTCTGGTTGAAAATCTTATCCCTTGTTATGTCACATTGTTTTGCAGATCCAAGTTTAGAAACTTCATACAAGATGGAGGTTATGAGGAATCACAGGGTAAAAAAAAGGCCTTTGTTTAGGATAACATCAGATGATGGAGAACAGGTAGCTATTATAGTCTGATAATCAGAAATAACTTGTTTCCTCACTTTTTTAACGTAGGTGTTGTATTGTTAGTGTAACCTACATTACTTTGTTATTGAGCTTATGCATGCTTATGACACGATTGTATAATATGGGTGAACATGTGATTCTACATGCATAGCAGGGTCACCCCCCTTTATACCTTGACCTTAGACACAAGTCACAAACTCAATAAACAGCAATGAACTCTGGAAATTTACAAGAACATTTACTGTAGCATGGGTGGACACTTGGTTCACATAGCAGTGATTATACCCTATTTTCTGGTATCATACCATTTTTTAGTTGTCGTAATAACATATGTAACTTGCCTTCTCACAGTAAATTAATTTAATAGAGTGGAAGTCATTATCCATGAATATTCTGAACATGAGTTACATAACAAATCAAATGAATACACGAGCCTAGTTGTTTCTTGAAGCCCTTTAACATTGCTTTACAGCATATAAAGGATAATGCCTCTCGTAAAGTATGATGGTTATAGTTAGTTTGAAGTGCATAATTACTAGGCAGTATATTATAGATCAAAGTAAGAAATATCAGCCGATACTGATATGTATCAGCCATATCACATTGGTTCTAGCATGCCTGATACTATATTGACTGCACTGATTTTTACCAACACCAACATTATGGCTCTTCTTTCTGGTCAGTTCGGCAAAGAAAAATTTAAAGAAAAATAGTGGCAAACAACAATGTGGACACAATGTTTGATCCTGCCGAAGATCAAGAAGCTACAGTGTCTCAATAAAACTCCTTATCAATAGAACTCCTTATCTACAGTCTTATAGGTTTTTATGCAATTTATCCACATATATTTGATAGACCTCCACCACACATTTCAATCCATCACATCATATATCTGATTGTATGCTTGCCACTGTTCGATGACTCGTGATTGGCTCTAATGCATCACCTTTGTATATTGTTGGCACGGGAGACGACAATTCTACTTTATACATTGTTGGCCATGTCTTTCCTTATGCCATACCATATATACACCTGGCACCTAGGGACCCATCCGGGCTTAGCAACACTACTTTCTCCTGTTCTGGATTCTACTGGGTTCTGGTCCACAGGGATAATAGGTCTGATTACAAGGTTGTGAAAAGCGCTAGGCGCTAGTCGGGCGGGTTCCCGCTGCCTAGCGCCTAGCCCGCCTAGGCGGTTCAAAAGATAATTTTTTTTCTTCAAAAAACCTAATGCAAATTGCATAAAAAGTCTATAAAATCCCATAACATGCATAGTCGGGCGTCGGGGGGACTAGGCGGGCATCGGGCGGACACCAGCCGCCTAGCGCCTAGGTGCCGCCTAGGCGGCCGCCTTTTAGAACAGAGGGTCTGAATAGGTTTCATGGTAGTTTTTGGAAAATTTAAATTAAACATTCTGTATTTCACATGCTTACTGAATATTTGTTTGAAACATTATAGCAAGTAATACTGTTGTTAGAATTGAAGAAGTGGCTGTTTTAACTTTTTTATATATTCTTATGACATGCATTATTATTTACCATCAGAAGTAATTTACAGACTTGTAACAAGTGATGTGTAACTTTAGTTTCTAAAAAGATATTTAGAGACCAAATGTTTCCCATACAAGTTTATGTTGAATTCTTATAACATGTGTGCACATATGTAAATGCAATAGATGCATATTCAACGCTTTTATTTGCAGTTTGTGTTTTGTGATTTTAGATATATACTTCTTCACATATACAAACGAGCTAGTTTCTCTTACGAAACATGATTCAAAAAGTTGGAAACTAAGAATATATAGAAAACAGACAATAATACATGAGAAGTTTCTCAGCTTGACAGAATTGGTATAGTATCCCATTCCTTTTCCTCGTGAGATGATGATATTAGTCCTTCCACCAAATGACATAAAAATCCATTCAGAAATCAAAACATCTTAGCTGAGGGCGTCGTTTGACATGAAGCAGCGGTAAGTCTTGGCACTTGCATTCTGGAGGATGCAAGGTTCAAGTTGCGGAGACAGTCTACATATATGGGGGTAGGGAAAACGTGTGGACCCTCCCCAGATGCATTAGCGGGTGCCGCCTCCAAGTCTTTGTTGTGAGGCTTCCCCAATTGAGAACATTGTTGTTGCAGAGCAGTGTAACATCCTTTTAAGTTGAGAAATGTTGACAACAATTTATAAAAATGAGCCTATCATGCATGAACTTTCGTACAGTATATCAACTTGCTGTATGTATAAGGCATATAAATACTTATAATCATAGACTGACAGTGGGCCATCTCTTTATTTTATATGCTCATGGTCAATCAACAAGTTTAATTCAGTAACCTTACATATTTTCCTTGTCAGATTGAAGGACCAAATCCGTCTTCTTGTTGGAAGGAAATATATGACCGGATAAGGAAGAAACATTCTAATGATGTTCATGCTGTTGCTGGGGGACATGATTTTCATAAATCTGGATCTTACATGTTTGGATTCTCTATTCGGAAAGTATCCCGCCTGATTCAGGTTAGTGGTTTACTGTTCACTGCATATAAATGAATGTATTAGTATGCAGGATTTCTAGTGTTGCATTCTTCATTTTCCTCTCTCCAGCACATACAAACACACTAACAGAAATGCCAGTGCACTATCTCCTGAGATTTTATTCTTAAGCCTGGTTGGAGTGTGACTGAACTATTTGAGAACGTAGCGTAAAATAATAAAGGCCATTCTGAATCATGATATAGGTTACTATAAAATATATACTCTCTGAAATCTCGTAGTATTGCCTTTCCCTGGGAATGCTTTTTCATGTGGTAAAAGTGTTTCATATGAATTCCTCATGCAGTTAGAGGAAGTAGGTTATATTGATTTCCAATATGTTCACGTTGAGATCCTAGTGATGATTATAACTGTTACAAGTTTCTGGCATTTGCTGGGTTACTTTTGTGCTTTCTGTTCTCCTTTTCCTCCCTTATTTCATCCAATCTACACTACTATATAATGAGAAAAGTAGGCTTCACCGTGGAAGTTTTTGTTCCAAAAATGCCCTCATCTATATTTACTAATTAAAATTGTTCATTAAATTTAATATGGGCAGTTATGTAATTAAGTATAGAAAAGAAAAATAAGGAGGATGTTTGCTCTTCCCAAGTATTATGAGATACGTGCAAGGCACGTGCATATATACTAGTAATACTTAATAAAAATGGCTTTTCACATGATAGGAACCCATTGAGCATGGTTAAGTATAGCACAAGTGCTTTAGACATACTCTCTTATAGATTTTAGTTTCTTTTAGCTGTCTTTCATGCCTCTTTTAGTCCCACATTAGACAAGATGGATGCCTCCTATGTAATCTCCTTTATAAATAGACTTGAGCAAAATGAATAAAATAAATCCTTTCCCAAACTCTAACACGGTATTAGAGACTTAGAGTGATGTACAAATTACATGTTTTCTCTAACCCACCTTGTCCACATCTACTAGCTACCTCCCTCAACCTTCCAACCACCACTCCATCCCCCAAAACCCATTCCTCAGGACACACCATCCTCTTCCAAACCCATCCTCTTCAAACCCATGTTCTATGAATTCATCCTCCTTCAACCCAAAGCCATTTCTCCAATACAGCTTCCCCAAACCCATTATCTCCAAACCTTCTTCTCCAAGCCATCCTCTAAATCCATCTTCTCCAAACTAATCATCAATAAGTGCGTTTGCTTCAAACCTATCTTCTCTAAACCTACTTTTCTAAGATCTTTTAGCCTACTGTTGATCTTTTAGCCTACTTTTTGTCTCTCTTCGCGGTAAAAGGGGTTAGCGACTTGGATTCACTCTGTGGTCTTTTATAGTTGATCTTCGTGTTTTTTAAAATCTTGACATCTCTTCTTTTGATGTGATATTGCTGACCGTGTTTACTTTCTTGATCATGACTACTTCCTTGGACACGACCATATTCTAGGCCACATCTATTTTCTCCATGTCTACTTCCTAGGTCATATCTACTTTCTAGGCCACATCATCTTCCTTGCCAGTATCTACTTCCTTTGCTGTATCTACTTCGGCCACATCTATTCCTCGCATCTACTTCGGTCGAGTCCACTTTTCAACAGAGGGGTCTCATTCTCTTCACGGTCAACATGTAAGTCATTAATTAGCAACTCTTGTTGTTCTATTGGTCCACTCATCTGCTCCATAAGTTCTTCCCTGGTTCTGTTTATTCCACATTTGCATCCTGACTACCGCTACCGAATTTAGGGCCTAATAGTCTCTTACCTGGTCTCTCTCTTGCCTCAACATCTGTGTGGTGGTTCCTCCTCTAGTTCATTTTCACTCAGATCTGACAAGCTTCACTCTGGTCATTGACTTCTCGCGTCTTGTGCTTGTTGGTTGCATGATCATTACAGTTCTCACATATGGCTCTTCCTTCCTTTGTTGCAATCCGTCCTATGCTACTGATAATTCGTCTTATGCTTGTTGCTAGCCTTGCCAGGTTGTGACTCCTACCATGATTTCGTCATAGGCCACCCTTAAAGGCTGATATTTCAGATACAATGGTTCCTCCTGACAGGTCCTTGGTGTCCATTCGTCTAGTCCCTATCTATTGCTACTCATGCTGTACACCCTGTTATGCCCACACAGTATTGCATACTTGATTTGAAGACCACCCATCATATGATATATGATTCCATATATGATTCCTTTCATCTTATCTCTACTCCACTTGTTCACTCTGCCTAAATATGGACTGGTGACTGGACATTCTTATCAATTATGTTCATAATTTGTTTGTTTTGATTTGTAACACACAATGAGATTTCTTGACTAAGAGCACGTGACAGGAAACTGTCAACCCTACTCAAGACCATGCCAAATCCACCTTGTTCCAGCTAGTTTGGGTTTTTTTTCAGGCTGGATTTGGTTTAACTTGAGACCAGCTATGTGTTGTTTATGGGGTTAGCTCTTAACCTGTGGAGTTTTGTTTTTGGTTGGAAACCAGAGGATCTTGTTCTTAAATCGAAGGTTCAAAGATTATTTTATTACAATTTTATACATTTCTTATTGTTTCATATCTGAAGCCAAACTTGTTATTTGTAGGGCTTGCCAGATTCTAAATTCTGCTCGAAGTATTTTGGAAGTCGCCGGGATGCACATGAGAATTATAAAGCTGTTCGTGTTGAATGGAAAGATCTTGACAGGTGCAGTGTCTGCCACATGGATGAGGTATTGTTTCAAGCAAATACAGCTTGCCTCTTGCTGTTATAATCCCTGTTTTGGATTGATTACTTCTTTGTTTTCAACCTTTATTGTGGCTACCTTCTGATCTTCTTGTGGATGTTACATGTTTGTAACAGTGCATCCTCTGATTAGCCTATAGGTTTTTAATCCCGTGCCTTTATTGCAGGAGTACGAGGATAATCTGTTCCTGCAGTGTGATAAATGTCGTATGATGGTAGGCTTTTGTGTTGCCTATATGGTTCGAAAACCAAATTAATTGGAAGTTATGTTTGGCAGGTTCATGCTAAATGCTATGGTGAATTAGAGCCATTGGATGGAGTGCTTTGGTTCTGCAATTTCTGTCGTCCAGGGGCACCCAAATCTCCTCCACCATGCTGTCTCTGTCCTGTTATAGGTATTTGATTTTCTTTTTGATCTTTTTATTGCAATTCAAATGTAATACATTTATCTTGGCTGCAACTTCTTTAGGTGGTGTGATTAAACCTACGACTGATGGGCGTTGGGCTCACCTGGCATGTGCTATATGGATTCCTGGTTTGTTGAAAATTGTGGCACATTTTTAGTTTTCAATTCTTGCTTCATTGGTAATGCAACCATATTAATATGTTAAATCAAAATCTCTGCAGAAACTTGCTTAGTAGATATAAAGAAAATGGAGCCTATTGATGGACTAAGAAGGATTAATAAGGTCTATTTTAATTTCTTAATATACCCTCTGCCTCTATTCTTGGGCATTGCTTTCTTCTTCATAAGAAATGAAGCGTTCACTTACTTTTGTGTTGAATTATATGTACAGGATCGGTGGAAGCTTTTATGTAGCATTTGTGGTGTTGCCTATGGAGCTTGCATTCAGGTGAGTTTATAAAGATTTATAAATGAAACTTATACCTTTCTTATCATACTGTATAAATAGCATCATTGAGAAATGAAGAGTTTTTCTCCATCTAAGCTATTTAATGTCAATGAAACTCATCCACTTATAATTTCATGGTGTACTAATTTTTCACTGATGGGGTCTGATCAGTGTCATCTGTGTAAGAATTTGGAATTCTTCTTCCAACCCGTCCCATAATGGACGTTATGACAAATAATAAGAAAAAAAACAAGAAATTTGTCCATTAATCAATTCAGAACGACCAACAAACTCTAATTACTTACTTCGTTATCCAGATATTTTCGTTTTTTTCCTTTTCAATAAGAGTTTTCTATGAATGCCAGGTCAGAAGGAAACCAAAGGCAATGCTAAGTAGCGGGTTGACAGATTTCCAGTTTTTTCATTCCCAAGAACCTATTTAAGAAAAACTACAAAATATAAACGAATTGACTTTTCATTATACATTAGAAAACAATGGACAAGGGATATGTTCTTAAAATATTTCTTAAACTCTTTTGTTTTTTAGATTTAAAGAGTTATAGTTTTAGGGGAAGCCAAATTTACTACTATAATTAGATTTCAAAGCTTATATATATATATATATATATATATATATATATATATATATATATATATATATATGAAAAAGGAATAAGAGGGCCTTAAATGGGACGTGGACTTGACATTTTCTTTTGTGTAGTTTCAATTTTTTTGAATTAAGCATGCTATTGGTTATAATTTTTTTTTTTAATGTTTAGAATTGTAAGTAAATAAGTTAAATTAGTTATATTTATGCTAAAGTATCAAAAAGTTTGTGCGTATTAGAAGTTCCGTTTTATTTCACCAAGCATTGTTTTTCTAGTTAATTAATTCCCAGAGATACTGTGGCATTTTTATACTTATGTATTAGATTTGTCATAATTTGGTATTTTTGATGTTGTTGCAAAAATATTTTTTGTTAACCAATGACATCTGCTTTGGACATTGATTTTTGAGTCAATCGTCTTTATTGCATTAGTTCTACATTAAATTTGTTGCCTATGATTTTAAGTACTTCAATTAATTAATGGATTGATGTTACCATAATTTCATTGTATAATAAAAGTTAAAAATGCTAAGTTTATTACTATTTATGTTATTTTATCTACATATATGTTAAATGCTATGTTGTACTGGGCGCTAGGCGAGACGACAACCTACCCGTCTCGCCTAGGTGCTGCCTAGGCGCCTGCCCAGGTCAAGAAAAAAAAAAGCAGCAGCACCAACAGCTTAAGCAGCAGTACCACCAGCAGCAACAACCGCTTTTCTTTTCTTTTTTGGAGCAGCAGCAAAAATAACAATAGGTTAGGCGCCCGCCCAAGTCTTCCCCTGGTCGACCCTAGGTGCCCATTTCTAGACACGGAATAGATTTTTCCTGGTCGCCTAGGCGTCGCCTGTAACAACATAGGTCAAATGAGATTGCAATTAAAAGTGGCGATTTATCTTAAATGCTGATTTCATAAGCACAACATGGGTGTGGTTTAGCATTCCATATTTATTTTGTTTTGCCTAGAATCACTGAGCTTGTGAATCTGAAATCACTCCCAGAATGTGTTTCTCTGTTTGACTAAACCACAACCACCCCCCCCCCCCCCCCCCAAACCCACACCCACATTCCCCATTAATGATTTGTAATGTTTTTCTGTGATCATTGAATTTGGACACGTCTAGTGTATAAGGGTAATTTAATTTTTTAACATTTTCGATTAAAATATTATTTGTGAACCTTTATATACCTTTTAAGCTCAAAATTTGCTTTATGAACAGGTTGAGCGCTTCAATGTACAATTTTCACTTTAATACATTGTATAGTGTCATATTATTTTGTTGTTTCAGAATAAAATTTGTGTTGCATTGACCTCATAAGATTGTTCCTCACAGTGCTCTAATAGTACCTGCCGAGTGGCATATCATCCTCTTTGTGCACGTGCAGCTGGGCTATGCGTTGAGGAGGTATTTTTGTCTTTGTTATTGCTACCTTCTGGAATATAAATTTCATTTGTACTATTTTTAAGCTATATTCTGTTTTTTTCACTGTTAAATTGTTCCTTCAAACTACATTTCATTCTTTTTTTGTTTGTGTAGATTGTTAATGAGGACAGAATGCATCCGACTTCACTTAATGAGGAGGATGTTCGTTGTATTCGACTACTTTCATTCTGTAAGAAGCACAGGCAGCCCGATAACGAGTTTCGACCTTCTAATGAAAGCATTATATTACCCGATCAGTGTGAATCTAGCTATCTTCCAGCATCAAATCCGTCTGGTTGCGCTAGAACCGGTACACATTTATAATCTTATGCATATGCTACATCCATGCAGACCCATTTTCCGTTAGTTATAATGTTATCTGTGGGAGGAAATTATTATTTGTACCTCCCCAGTCACTGTTAAATGATGCAATCAGGAACTGACACACTTAGTAGATATACTCTTTTTCTCTCTGACTCTTTGTATGCTTATTGTTGGTTTTATTCTTAACAGAACCTTATAATTTCTTTGGAAGAAGAGGTCAGAAAGAACCACAAATCCTTGCAGCTGCATCAGTGAAGCGATTATTTGTAGAGAACAGACCGTATCTTGTTGGTGGTCCTCGGCATGGTGGAAATCTTTCTGGTTCTTGTTGCAGTGAATCTGTACAAACCAATTCTGCGTCTGATGTCTCTAAGTTGATAAATAAACATGAGACCTTTGCCAATATTTCTTCCATGTCTGAGAAATATGAAAATATGAAGGCGACATTCAGAAAGAGACTAGCATTTGGTAAGCAGTTTAAGTATATCCAATCAGTTTAAAATTACCATTACCCATTTCAGTGTTGCCTGCCCTCTTTGGACCAAAATTTTGGATAAGATTGATGTTAATAAAGACAGTCTCACCTTAGTGGAGTCCGAATCAACTAGGTAGCTCTGATACCATTTGTCATGCTTGGGCCTGCTAGGAAATGCCCCCTGCATGAGCCTCAATTTGCAACGCTACTTGGTTATCCACTTACTGAAATGGTTAACCCAGATGTACATATGACCTAAACACTCAATATAAGCATGCAAAACTCCCATCCCATATTCCATGTGGGACTAAATCTTGAGGTTTCACACTAATTGATTGCAATGACATGGATACAGTATGACACGGTAAGGATACGACGACACAACACAACACATACTTTTTGATGTCCTAGTTTATTTTGGCATGTCTGAGACTCTGATACGAGTCCAACATGACCGGACCCAGATTTTTGGAGTGTCCGTGCTTCTTATATCATTATGAGTATGTGATAGGCTACTGTGAAGCACATGTACTCCATTTAGGAAGGTGAACTCCTTGGGCTCTCTTGGATACATACCACACATGTACCCAATTTTTTATTTTCAATTTATTTTTTGGTACTTATTGGGTACTTCTTTGTTACTTCGTGGCTACTTTTCTAATGCAACTCATTGAATATGACATGGAGTCCTTTTCTAGTACTTCATGGGTACTTATTTTAACCAGTCTTCAGAATCCACCCTGCCCCGCCTATCGACTGCCTCTCTCTCAACATTGACAGCCTCCGTCCTGCTACTTTAGTTTATTTTTATAGATTTATTGTCTTAAGATCATATTATTTTGATTTACTAGTGTGGTACTGCTTTACCTATAGTGTAGGAGGCTTGTATAAATCCATCTGAGTAATAATGCCAGTTTTACACTACTATGTGCAGGGAAATCAAGAATTCATGGATTTGGTGTCTTTGCAAAGAAACCTCATAAGGCAGGGGATATGGTAAGATTTATGTAATAGGCCACAAACTTCTTTTGTTGGCCTGAGGATGCTTCTTACGTTCTTTTGCCTGTCAAATCATTTTACTTTTGGTGTAGGTGATTGAATATATAGGAGAAGTTGTTAGACCACGGATTGCAGACATAAGAGAGCATCATATATACAATTCATTAGTGGTAAGTTTCAGATGCAGCTTTGGCAACAATTTAAAGTATCCTTGATTGGGCCTTTATCAATGCTATCTTGCCTAATATCTGTATTTCCACTTTTAATGTCTGCCATATTATGTTGCTGCACAGGGTGCAGGCACATACATGTTTCGAATAGACAATGAGCGCGTCATTGATGCTACAAGAGCTGGAAGCATAGCTCATCTAATTAATCACTCTTGTGAAGTAAGGAATTACAAATGGAACCTTGTATTACCTTATTTGATATAGTTGTCTGCTTAAATTCTTCTATAGTTTGAGTCTGTTTACAGTGTCTTCTCATCATCTTTAGCCAAGTGGTGGAACATGTTTCATATTATGATCCTTGGTTGCATGAACCTAAACTGCATACCAAAAGGTAGTTCTACCTACCTACCAACTGGCAGCCTCAGTTTTATGGCATTATCCTCTCATGCCCGTATATCTACCTTGGGTAGGAATTTTGCACCAAAGTAGAGGGTGTCATAATAACCTTTGTGATATCCTCTAAGGAGCTTTTACATTCCATAGTCGATCCTGTTTTGATGGGAGGAGGCTTGGATGACTATTTATGCTTGTATTATTCCTGAAGGAATTAAGCATATCTGCTGTTGTTTCTGTAATTTTATTATTTGATTTGGAAGAGTGTTTATTTGGAATGCCATTCCTTTTCACTCCTTGGATTAATGGGTCAGAGATGAATGCATATCCCTATAGAAAATTGTATCATCTTACTTCTTTGTTTAGACTCTTTATATCCAGGAGAACTTGGAGGGTGCTCCTGGGTATCACGTGCTTAAACTGCATATCCTACCTTTACATACCCACTAACTGGTCCTCGTGCCCATAACTACCTTTGCTAGAAATTTGGCACAAACATAGAACTATAGAAGGTTAGTGTCAGGTTGATAGCCATCAGAATAACTTTGTCAATTTTTATGGAGCTTTCTTATGCTCAATAGTTGACCCGATTCTGATATCCTTGGATGGAAGAGTGATCATGAACAATTTAGATATTTTTGTAATGGCATCAAATACTACTTTATTCTTATTCTTGTTAGATCTCTAACAACAATAATAAAACAATTTGTTGAAAAGTCAACATTTTGAACCTGAGATGGGCATATTTAGTGAAGTTACATTTATTGGAGTCTTTTATATGGTAGTGAATAATGAATCCATATGTGGAGGATTACTTGCTTATTTCTTGTTACCAAATAATTGATCCATTTGTATAGGATTCATAATATCAGAGTTTTGGAGACAACTTGCATTGAGTTATTTGCTTATTTCTTGCAGCCTAGGGCTTATTCATTGGAGAGGGAGAGGCAAACAGTCTTTTTTGTAAATTCTGATTTTCTCATTGGTTCTATTGTTGATTCTCAAAAAATCCATCCATGTAATCAATTCTCCACATGGTTAGGCATCATAGCAGGTTAACTTTCAGATCATGGCTTTGGATAGTACATGTTTACATTTGGGAATATTTTGAAATCAAACGATTCTTCTTAATTGGGTTTAGATAGTTGAAAACCTGCAAGAAAATGATTGTTTTGAAAGTAAAGTTTAAAATAGCGAGTGAACAACCACACATGAGATGGTTCACAAAAGCATCCTATATATTTATGTATTGCCTGATGGACGGTTTTGGGTAACAGTCTGGGAGGTGGAGAGAACCCTTGTATGTATATGCTGTATTAGGAAAATACATAAGTACACATGTACATAGTTATGTATGTATGCAAAGATATAACTCATCGAAGAAAGTGGGAACTGCAGAAATTTTGGAATGAGCTTGAAGGAACAGTTTTCTTTCTGAAAACTTGTTACCCTATTTTCTTTGGTAAGAGGGAAATATTAAGAAAATTGTCATATGACTTAAATGATATCCTATATCAATCAATATAAATGAAATCACATTTGTAAGTGTTGCAGATGCAATATCTTCTCAGTAGTTTAACTTGTCACCTGACAGTTTTAAAATTCAACCAAGTGGAGAACAACACTCTTTCATGTGGAATAATATTTCCACGTAGTAATTAATTTTCACTAATTTTAGCAAATTTTAGTTGGGGATTTTCCTCCATCTCTTGTTTTGGTTGCTTTGTTGAGAGGGTAGGAAGGAGTCCTTAAAACTAGACAAGATAATAAATGTCCCTTTTCCCTGGAAGATCTGCACTTTTACTTCTCAAGTTGCAGCTGAACACGTTTGCATCTCTATCTTGATCTTACATTCTCTTAGTTTCTAATTGGTCAGTCATAAAAGTACTGGGACAATTCCTAGCTTTTACATGGGGAGTACTTATCTTAATATATTTCTTTGGAAAAAATAATCTTCTTGCATGTTTTCTTACATGTACGTGACTGTATTCTGTGTTACTTCAATTAAAAAGCTTATGATTTCTCTCTTTACACGCAGCCTAATTGTCATTCAAGGGTGATAAGTGTTACCGGTGATGATCATATTATTATTTTTGCAAAACGTGACATTAACCAATGGGAAGAATTGACTTATGACTACAGGTCTTAAATCAATCTATTCATCCTGTCTTCCTTTTCATACTCATATTTCCAAATACTAACATTTATGATACAGATTTTTCTCAAAGGATAAGCAACTTGCCTGCTTTTGTGGTTTCCCAAGATGTCGTAAAGTTGTTAATGACGTTGAAACAGAAGAGCAAATGGCTGAAATTTTGGTGCCTCGAAGTGACTTGATTCCTTGGACAGGCGAATAGAAGTTTGTAAGGTAACCTTTGTTTTTTTATTTTGTATTTATATATCTACGTAAAAATATTGCTAATTTGCTATAGCATTGCATATTATTTATTTTTGGCTATCTGATTCTATATATACAAGGTTTATAATTTTAATGCTATAGGTCTTGTAGGTTTTTGTGATTCTAGTTTGAGAATTTTCCTGCAGTCCACCATCTCTTTTGTTAGGCTCACTGTTTACAACGTGAGTCGGAATTTTATGCTTATAGTTTTCTGATCAACGAGGGTATCCCTTGGCACACTAATATTGATTGACTTTGCATCCTGGAGGATGCTAGTTTTATTCACGGAAACAATTACTCCATTAAAGGTAAGCTGCAGGCTTTTTGACACACCCACTCAGCTACATATTGTCAGATAATTAATCTTGAAGATTAAGAATAAACAACATATCCAAAAAATTAGTGTAGCAGAAATGAAACTGCTAAGATGGATGGGTGGAAATACATTAAAAGTTAGGATAATAAATGATTATATTTGTGGGAAGTTAGAGGTGGTATTAACTGAGAGTAAGATGAGAGAAAATCATCTTACGTGGTTTGGACATGTGCAACATAGACCATTAGATGCTCCAGTAAGGAGGAATAATAAGATAGTAGTTAAATGAGCCGATAGGACTAGAGGTAGGCCGAAACAAACACAGATTGAAATTTTAAAGAAGGAGATGGTTTTTGCTAGTGTTACAAAAGAGATGGCTCTTAGTTGAACTGAATGGAAGAAAATGATTCAAAAAGCCGACCCCAAAATTTCGGGATAATGGCTTTGTTCTTGTTATTGTTGTTGTTGTTGTTGTCGCCGTCGTCGTGATCAGTTCTCAGCCTGCAGCTATCTTTTAGGATCAAGTCTTGGAAACAACTTTATGAAATGTCACATACTTCTCTATCCTGGCCCTTCACTAGCAGGACATAGTGGACAAGGATTCCCATTTGGAGCAACTTGCAGATGCAGTTCCTTGAAAGTTGAAACTCACCTTCATCTATGATTCACTTCCCATGTTACCAGAAGACTTAAGTTTCAGATTTATTGACGTGTCCAGCATCATTGGGAAGATGACTTTTCTTGATACCATCCACTTTTGTCCAACTTTCTTGTTAAACAATCAGTGTCTGATTCATGGTTATGATAAAGAACATTTTTAGCTGCTTTTAGCTCGTCAAACTTAGCTAATTTCTTCAATCCCCAGAATCCTTTGAATTCCAGGTAGAGTAAATGGCTGATTTCAAACAGATTTTTATTTTATTCTATTGCTTCAGTCAAAGTGAAGTTGTGCAAATTTTGATATTGAGTAGATTGGTCTATTATGGCACAATACATGTTTGTTCAGTTGGCTCACACGTTTGATTTTATATGTTGAATTTTTGGTTCTTATGTTGCAGGATTCAGGTTTTTGCCCAATAATGACTCAAAGGAACAATTTCAGACTATTTAATCAAGTAGTGTGTGGTTTAGATCATGAAAGGATTTAAAGCAGGATTCGTATCATTATAATTTGAGTTACTCTTTGATCGTATCTTATCTTACTGTTTGCATCCTCTTTTGGGTGCTTCTATATGACTTGGATCATTCAATGTAACTAGAATTGTGAGCATAAGATTAGAATGACTCTTGGCAAGGTTGACATGCACAAATTGAGGACTATTTTGCTTATCCAATTAATACTTTAGTTATTTTTGTGACTGTTTCCCCCTTAATTTCTCTAAATGATATATTCAGATCTTGGAGAATGATGGTAGGCTTTCTTTCTTGTGAGCAGGCTTCTTTTCTATATCACAACTCAAGTATACTAGCTTTTAATGTCATATGTTAAGTACAATCAATATAGGAATGTGATATAGTATGTGGAACACCTATCGGCGAGAACAAGTTAACAGTGCTTGCATATTTAACTATAGCCCTGCTGCTTTTCATTGCATCTGGGATATGACTAGTTATTATTGGAGTTTTCATGGTTTATTTAATTGCCATGAGGAGCTTGGAAGGGAAAGTAGAGGGAGTCAAAAGGAAAATGGTAAAGAGAGAGGAGAAAAAATTATGGGGGTGGTTGGAGGAAGAAGGAAACAATCGAAAGATTGGGCAACCCAATGGTTGAGGCCTTTTGTAGGGGTATTGAAGTCCTACGTCTACTTCTTCTAAAAAGAAAGTAAAAGGATAGAAGGTTATAGAGATAAGAAGACAGCAACAACAGCCACTAGCTAGTGCCTAGCAGAAGAGAGCTCGTCTCATGTGTGCAGAGTGCTAGAAGAAAGAACTAAAAAAGGAATATGAATTGTATTGTGCCACGCCTAGTAGGAGACTGGAAAAGGTAATACTCCTAATCTTAAGGCATGCCTGAAATACACTTAATGCCTTGTAGTGCTCCTATTTGGTGAGGAATGCACCTTGTAAACCTAAGCTCCCTCCTAATAGAGAAATAAATACATAAAACTCTTTGTAGAATTTTAAGTAATAGAAGTGCCAAGAGTACAGAAACAAATGCAAACGATTCTTTGAATATTAGGACTGGATTATGATTGTGGTCCCATTTGGTTCTAGTTCTTCCTCTGCATTTTTGTATATGCATTTGAAATTCAATTTACAGATCCTTCTATGGCTTCTAAGTTATGTTGTTGAAAATTGTCACATGCTTTCTAAATTATATTCTACTTGATTAGTTTCTTTATTTCTCATATAGTCGCAATATTATATTTTAGTCAATAGGAGTCAAGAGGCTTCTTTTCAACACTTGAGGTTTACTCCTTACCACTTAGTGTGGGTGTTTTTTTGGGGTGGGGGGGGGGGGGGGGTGGACTACGTTTTTGCGCTTGTCTGTGAGGGAGCTTGTGTATGTACATTATATATTTAAAGTGTGGTTCTGTTTGGAGGATTGTATATCAAATCCTATAAGCTCAAAAGTACATATTATAACATCTAAACTTGTAATTCAGTCCGTCAATAATGATAAATTATCATGTACATAGACTTTAATAATTGTCTTTACTTTTAGCTTTTTGGCTTAATTTGCCATTGGGATGATGCAATTCCTATAGCAACATCATATTATTTTGTTGATGTGAGGTCAGACATATAGATAAGAGAGAGCATAAACTAGAGAGAGAGACTGACGGAGAAAGGTTCTCCTACTACTCACTAGAAAAATAGGGGACTATAGTCCTCTTAACTAGTGCCGTCGTTGCTATCAACCTGTTTTTGATTACTTTAGTCATTGATTTCTCTCGCCACTAGAGAGAAGATGGGAGGCGGAGAGGATTAGGGGAATTTGGGATTTTGTTCGACTGTTTGAGGGAATTTACGGAAACGGGGACTTTGTAATTTTTATGATAGGATATAAGCGGGATTGCGCTATTGGGCTCATGCTCAATATTTGATTAATTGTTAATTGGGTATAACTTGGTTGTTAAATCAGCTGGTATATTGCAATGTTGATGGATATCCCCAACCTGTTATATCTTTTTGGTATCTTAATAATTTATCTTAGCTGATATTGAGTGCAAGCGCTAGAACTACCACCTATGGTCAATAACTAGATACTAGCCTAAAAGAGAGAAAACACTTGAGGTTGTTTTTCATGCATTAACACCATACAATGAACTCCCAAAGTTATAAGTTGAATGAGATGTGTTATTCGGAAAATGTATAATTGATAATCAATCTCTTTGAGAATGATATAAATGTTACAAAAATCCACTCCAAATTTAGGGGGTTTGGAACTTTCCAACATTTACACCCATTAGTGTAAACAACTTGATATTGAGAATCGTCCATATGTGTCTACTAAGTAATAAATATAAATCAGTTAATTTCGTATGTATAAATAATTAAATATTTCAAAACGTAGATCATGACAGACAATATGAATTTGCCATTTGAACTGCAAGCATTTGACTTGCACGGATACGATTTGAACTCAAATCCAATGAGCACTACTATAACATTAATCTATAGTCTGTATATATTATAAGACTAGGGTATGATCATTAGGATTTAAGATAAAATCATATATGGCTTGAAACTACTTGTAAGTTGAAATGAGCTCTGTTAATTTTATCTTATTTGATCATATATCATTTAGATAGCCTTACAAAATAGCACTATTGCATTAAGTTATTTACCCATGCGTAACAAATGTAGAAGATCAATGACTAATATTAGTAAGTTGAAGAAACCCACATTTTTGTGACTTAATACCAATAATCCTATCTTTCATGTTCTAAATTTTAAAATCCCTGCTCACTAAAGTTCAGTGTATTTGGAACCAAGGTTTGTATGTAGTATTGGTCGATATCGTATCATCTAGGCTTGACTCTGACCGGTACTGGCAGATAATGGCCCATACCGATGTTATGGCTCTCTTTTATTCCCATTCAACAACCATAATTTGAAAGAAAAGGAGAGAAGTACGCGAAAAGTCAGTCTCTACAAAATGAACCTGTCATGTGTTGATATATTCATTATCAATACACTGTGACCACTACCATTTGTCGAAGTATATTTATAATTTCACAAGATTCATCCATGTTAAATTATTATCATTAAAAACTATTTATTTAGGGTGTACTTTACCTAAAGCAAGTAACAAGTTTTTTTTTAATCTATTCTGGGGGAAGAATTTAACAGTGTTGAATATCATTTGAGTTGAAACTGACAAAAAAAAAATAGTACAAACTACTGCGTAGAGGTATGTGTTTGATGTTTTTTTTATTCTTTGCCTTTTTGAAACCAAAAACAACAAAACTTTGATCCAAAACTGTTGATATCGATTCTTATAAGATGTCCACAATCAATTATGATACCAAAATTGCAAATCTCTTTTGGAACATGTACATTTTTATCTAACACAATATAGTTTGCGGTATCACTTGACACCAAACCGATCCTGAAACTGCTAAAGCTACCAAAACAAACTGGATCAAAACCATTGAAAGCCTAGAAACAGCCCCAAAATTGCTAATTAAGAAGGGGGTCCGATACGGCTATCGCAAACCTTGCTTCACAGCTTGTGATGACAAATTATTCTTTATTTGTCTACTTGGTAAATAATGAGTATAAGTAGAACAATCAAAATAATTTAAAATTTGATTATACATATTTCAAATAAAGCAGAACTTGGTAGATTGCATGCAACTTTGTTTGTAGTGTGACACATCTTATAGGTTCTTAAGTCCCAAAGTATCCTAATGTATGAGCAAAGTTTCTTAGTTATGTTATTAATGAGGTGATTATGGCCCCTTAAGCCCCGTGTTAGGTTCACTAAAATATCTTGCATTTGGAAAGGGTACGAAGTTTTTCTCAGTGGTTGTAGGTCTACCTCAACTAGCTCTCTAGGTTTTGTGGCACACCCCTTTCATGCACATTGCTACCATGGATGGAATTTGCACTTGACATCAGATCGACAAACAGTCATAAAAACTGTCAATTCTTTATGGAGCTTTCTTATGCTCCATTGCCGACCCCATTCACACACACACACACACACACACACACACACATATATATATATATATATATATATATATATATATATATATATATATATTGCAGAAAGGTCAATTGTATTACTCAAATAAACATAGTGTGGCACACAGACATTACCTCTGACTATGATCCATCAGCAATGTCTTAATACCATCGGGAAAAGTTTCACCATTGACCGCCAAAGAGGAGAGGAATTTAGGCAAGTTGTACTCGAGGAGAAGTGGATCCCCGTATAACCTATATATATGTATGTATGTGTGTTGCAGAAAGGTCATTTGTATTACTCAAATAACTTTACATTCTGGGTCATAGTACTTGGAGCGCTGCCACATCCTGACTCATGGTTCGGGTTTGAGAACGATGTCGGCTACTTGTCTTTATTTTTTGTACAAAAAGGGTAGGGTGAGTTGGTTTGCAAATTCGGTTTACGGTACGCTTAAAATTTAATTGGGACGATATTAGTTACTTGTTCAAATTTGACTAGATAATTGTGTCATATACGAAAACAAAACCTTATATAAAACATAAGAAAATTCAAATTAATTATTTCATTCAATTAGATGTAAAAGATACTATTCTTAGTCCTACGTCAATTTGGAACACATCATTCCGAATAAAATGATACAATAATGTCAAATCATACAAAATTATAGAAACATCACAAAATCTTATATGTTCATTCTTGTTTGCATGAGCAACTTCAAAAGAGTGGTTGTCTCATAATCAAAGAAGAAACAACTTATATATCAAACTATAAACTCAAATTTCATATGAAATGCTTGACAAGGAATGCCAATTTTTTCCAAATATTTTTGCATTCAAAAACCTCGTGCAAAAGTAAAACTTTATAGGGAGATTTCAACAATTGATTTTGGTTCGCCAAATTTAAAGATCCGGACCGAGTACCATAGATCCGGATCAGAAATGTATCCTGGAGCCAGAACGCTGGTACCTGATAAAGACTCGATGGGGTTTAGGTGTACCGGGTAACTGTGCTCTGGGTTTGGTTAGCTATCTACTATCGAGGCCCCAATTGGCTATAATCTTTTTGTTCCTGCTAGTATCCTGTACCCTTACATTAGTTATGTTCCTTCTTGTATCCTGTACCCTTACATCAGTTTTGTCCATACTGGGTTACATCTTGAATTCTCTTTGTTATCACTATTTTGTGGGAATGCTAATTGAGAAAACTCCTGTTGTTTCTTTCCCTCCGCAGCTGCTGAGAGTCCTCAATATTGTAAATACTGAAAGCTTTTTGCTCTGCCATGTTCTCTCTCTAACTTCCTCATCCAGTTTGCAGCTTCTCCTGTTCTTCAATTGCAGCTTAAGCCTGCACAATATACCCATATGTAGGCTGAATAACTGCATTTGAAGAAGATGGGTTTATGCTTTCATGTTCCGAGTGACATCAAGGTTGTGAAAAGCGCTTGGCGCTTGTTGGGCGGGCACCCGCCGACTAGCGCTTAGGCTGCCTAGGTTGTTAAAAAAAATAGAAAAAAAATTCCAAAAAACCTATTGAAAATTGCAAAAAAGTCAAAAATCCAAAAACATGCATAGTCGGGCCGGGGTGGGGTAGTTGGGCGCCTAGGCGGGCCTGGTAGGTGACTAGGTGGCGCCTTTTAGAACACTGAGTGGCCAATCTTGATTCACTTATATATATTGAACATGTAATTCTACATCCAAATTCCTCGCTTAAGCTCGATTTTTTATTTACATCAATATCTTAGGCCTAGGCTCGAGTTTAGTTCTCTGAATCCTGATCTTCATCAAACACTCCACTCAGCCTTATCATTGCTTCCACGTTCCTCTATCTCGATATTCCACTCCTCCATGTCCGTCTCATAATAAGCCAATAGTTGAATATCTCAGTTCATCCCCCCTTTGATATTTATTTATGTTCATCCCCCTTTAATATTAGCGTACAACGTGCCAAGGGGATTTGAACCTTTGACATGTTTCCTTGGTCTTGACAATTATTTTGGAAAGTAGTCATTCTACTCGTTTTAAGATGCAGGCATCTCATTTAAGAAAAATATCGGTGGAAGGGTGGGGGGACCACTTGGTTATTGCATGCCATGCAACACAAAAACTAAATACTGTTGAGAGTACAAAAATGTTGCAAAACCAGTTTGAATGGTGCACATGACTTTTGTGGCAATTCTGCAAAGCTGAGAGTTCTAAGCCTTGACCTAGTCCTCTGTATAGTACGAACATTTGTTGCAATGACAGACTCAATAAATCTTTTCCCTACGGACAGTACATTGTTTTGAGGGATTATTGTTATGCTTAAGGAAGCCTCTTTTCAGGAGAAAAGAGTAGTGTAACTCTTCTTCAATATCTGTGTACTATTTGTACACACACACACACACACACACACATACAATTGGAAGCATGGTATGTCCCAAGATTACGCCCATTGTTCCTCTAAAAAGTTCCATTGAAGCCTACCACTGTATTTCCTGTTTCATACCACGTGGCATTCCAGATTCTATTTCTCATTCATATACTATTTTCCACATTCCAGGTAACATTGGTCTGATGTATGTTGGCAAGTTGGCCCCGTAGTTGCAAGTACAATAGGCCACCATTAGTGTGCAGTGATATCTTGGTAAGTAAGGTTTTAAATTATTTTTTATAGTTTTAATTTTTTAAGCTTAATTAAGGTTAGTTAACTTTGGTTCCCAAAAATATTATGTCACAGAGTAGAGTAATATTACTTTTCCATTCGTCTGTGCATAACTGAATACATAGCTTGGTGGTTGTGTATTTGGATAGTAAAATATAGGTTGTAACTAGTAGGTGCTACACATGACAGTAGATAATATTTACATATTATTTCTTATATCAGATCCTTATTTTATACCATGAATCAGGGATCATCCGGTATAATGAATCTGACAAAATTGGTGCAGTGGATCTGAAGTCACCTCTCTTTCACCCTTCAGGAGGACGCTTTCACCTAAAGTAGGAAATAAATGTTTCAAGGGGAATGTACGTAAAGAAGGCATGTATGTTTCAAGGGGAATGCATCTCCTGATAGAAAATGTATCCGCCTATTAATGGATGTGGTGTTCATCCAGTATAAATGACTATTGGATGCCGAAATGTGATCGAGATTCACAAGTGATCCAATGAATCCTGAAGGGTTACTTTTCTCTCTAAAAATAGAAAACTTCACTCTGAGCTGGAGAGACAAAACAAGAAGAATCTTGTGTATTCTGAAGTGAGTCAAGAGTTGGAGCAGACTTCCGTCATCCATGTTCTAGAGATCTATAAGGATATGAGAGGATGACAATCAGTGTTAAGCTTTGTTAGAGTCATGTTAGATACATATCCAAAGAAGAAGAAAAATGTGCGGAATAAAGCCATGGAACTAAAGATAACGTAATCTAAAAGGTAAGAACCAGATCCTAGTGCACTAGAATCCCCAAATTTGGAACCGTGCTTAATAGTCTAGGCTGATTACACATTTGCACTGTTAATTTGGGTTGAAATTTTGGAAGTCCCATGTTTGGGAGTTTTTTCCTTCTTGTATCTACATAGTTGTAGGCTATAAGGCTATAAAAGCTAAAATAAAGATCTTATGTCATGATAACTTGACTTGGTTCAACAACGAGCACACACTAGTATGAATCACATTTGCTTGTATATTGGGTCAAGGGGCACAACAACACTTAAGCAATGTGTAATTTGTTACACACAATACGCCTTCTCTTCTATCTTCTTTGATCAATTTGGTACTTATCTTTGATGAGTTTTATGAATTTTCTATCTTATACATCAAAATTTAAGAATTAGTTTGAAGCAAGGCAAAGTGCATGCACGTAGGACTCTTAGACTAAAGTATGGTTAACCGGAGATAATTAAGCAGGCTTAATTAAGCATTCTTTGGACCAGTACACACTCAGTTCTATTATCCATATTGCATGATCATTTTTACATTACATGGGAGTAATAATTACATATTATAAATTTATTAGCAAAGATAAAACAGGGGAAGACTTGGCAGCTATGTTATGTGTATGGGGTGTGGGGAACTATGTACATATCCTAGACCCATCAGTCAGAACTAGGATGGGTTGCTTGCAGACAGTTCAGGAACTAGCATGACTGAACCCGGGTTGGTAGCACGAGAGGGAGAGGTGTTTGGGTTGGTGCCAGAGAGAACACTGATACCAATATTGATAGAGGAACTAGCTTGACCTGGGTTGGTGCCAGAGAACACTGATACCAATATTGATAAGAGGAACTAGCTTGACCTGGGTTGGTGTCGGGGGAAATTTTGTGAGATACTTATTTGGGTTGGATTCGATGAACCTCGGTTGGTGCCAGGATGTAGTGAGATCAATCCTGAATTACATCAGATACATCAGATGTATATTGGCGACTTGGTCCACCCTTTGTTTATATGATACCAACCCTATTCTGGAGCATTCTCTTCTAGGTGTTATGCTCGACACAAATCCGACTAGATTGATTATGAAAGTTTTAAAGAAGTAATTCAGTTTTTTTTTTCTTTCTTATTGATAACAAAGGAAAACTAGGATATTTAGGGAGACATGACAAAACATGTCATTGAATCTCTTGATTCTAGTAATAGAAAAACCACCTTGATTTTAGTAACAGAAAAACAGTCTTATTCTAGTAACAAAAAGAAAAACAAAAAAGTAACACAAAAACATAAAGTAACATAAAAAATCTAAAATTAATCCCTGGAGATCAGGAACTAATTTCTGTTTTTCCTCCTAACTATCCGGCACTCCCTCATGTTGGTCGTAAATATCTATCATGGCCAACTTCCTAACGAGAAACTCATAGTTAGGTTTGAAAAATCCTTCTGTGAGAATATTGGCTATCTTTTGTGCCGTTGGTACGAATGTCATAAAAATTGTTTTGCTTCAACCTTCTCCTTTATAAAGCATCTGTCAACTTCAACATGCTTTGTTCTGTCATATTAGGCTTGATTATGTACAATGCTAACGTTGACTTGTTGTCACAGTGCAACTTCAAAGACATGGTCATCTCTCTGTTTAAGTTCCTTTAAAACCTGTCTCAAATACAATATTTTACACTCCATGAGCCATCTATCTGTATTATGGTTTTTTCACTACTTTGGACAACTACACTTTGTTTCTTGCTTTTTCAGGTCGCTAAGTTTCTCCACACAAAAGTACAATATCCTAATGTTAATTTTCTATCTGATATATCGAGCATGTCCAGTCTGTATCTGTATATGCCTCAATACTTTGTTGCCATTCTTTTTAAAGAATAGATCCTTTCGTGGAGTTTTTTTAAATATCTCAAAATCGGTATACAACTTCAAGGTATTTTTCAGGAGAATGCATGAACTGACTTACAAGGCTTACAACAAACACGATATAATGTTGTGTGTGACAAGTAGATCAGCTTCCAAACGAGCTTTTGGTACCATATTGTGTCCATTGAATTACCTTTGAAAATTTTAAGTTTCTGATTTGGATCAATTGGAGTATCCGCGGGACAACATCTACTCATTTTAGTTTCTTTGAGAAGATCAATAACATACTTCCTTTGTGACATTGATATTCCTTTTTCTGAACGAGCTACTTCCATTCCAAAAAAGTACTTTATTGAACCCATGATTTCGAACTCTGAGACCATACATAATTTCAGTCGTTCCATCTTCTGAATAATGTCGTCTACTTTAAACTATGAGAACAACTATCTTCCCATTGGATGAAGTTTTTGTAAACATAGTGTGATCGGACCGACCATGTATATAGCCATGGCCCTTCGCTGAATATGTGAACTCTTCGAACCAGGCCCTTGGTGACTGTTTTAATCCATGCAAGGATTTCTTCAGTCTGCAAACCTTCGACCCGATCCTTTTATCAATACCTGGTGGTAGATCCACGTAAACTTTATCTTCCAAGTCTCCATTAAAGAATGCATTCTTCACTTTCAGCTGTTGTAGACGCCAATCAAGATTGGCTGCAATTGACAAGAGTAATCTGACTGTGCTTAGCTTTGCTATTGGTACAAAAGTTTCAAGGTAATCAATACTTCATGTTTGCGTGAAACCTTCAGCACCAAGCGAGCCTTATATCTTTCCAGTGATCCATTGGAATTGTACTTGGTCGTACATACCCATTTGCATTAAACCGTCTTCTTCTCCTTTTACAAAACCACTACTTCCATGTTTTATTTTTTTTCAAGAGCCCTCATCTTCTCAAGAATAGTTTCCTTCCACTCAGAAAGTTTTAGAGCATCCTTTACATTCTTTGAATTTTTCACACACGACAATTGTGAAGGCATAAATAATAGGGAGAGGTTTTCATAAGAGTTTGACATGGGTTGTTTGAGACAAGATTTTACACCCTTTTGATTAGCAATAATGGGAACATTAAGTTCAGGAAAACAAGACTCATGTTGATTTAACTCAGATTTAGAATGTCTAACTTGTATGTGGTCTGTTTGAAAGTTACCTGAAGATTCAATAGAATTTTGATCCAGCATTTGGTTCAGATACTTGACAATGCTGAGGAGTCTGGGCCTCATTATCTTGAATTTGTTTTCTTCATGAGTAGACAAGGAGTTTTCGGGTATCCATTTTGTCCCATTGTCTAACCTAGTAAGATTATGAGATGGTTCCATAGAATTTGGACTCTAATTTTCATTAGCTAAATACTATACTAGGATCTGTATTTATAAATTTTATTTTGGGCTATTCGAAGTTTTGACATTGACATTCTCTAATTGGACTCTATCCAAGTACCTTGCATGTTTCCTTTGTGTCTCTCCATGAAGATGAGTTAAAAAAAACGGTTGGGACTCAGAATGTGGTGTTCATAGCGACAATTTTTTTTTTTGGAAATATGATCACAACATTTGTATATTTTCTGAGTTGGAGCATACATAACAAAAACATGTTTTCTTGCTCTAGGATCTAACTCGCCTTGGTTTTGATCCTGTATGTATACAAAAACAAAGCAGCTAAAAAATTTAACAATTTAATGGCATATCATGGGACAATTTTAATAATGAGAAACTTTGTTGAAGGGCATTTAATGGTTTTTGAAATTTTAAGATATTTGTAGGCATTCAATTTATAAGGCATGTAGTCGTTAGAATTGCTTCACCTGATTGATACTTAGGAACTTTATTAGTGAACATCAGGGCCCTAACAACATTGAAAAGATTTTGTTTTTTCGCGTAGCCACTCTATTTTGTTGGGGTGTGTCATTGCAAGAACTTTGATGTACCATATCATTTTCTAAGAATTTTTTTACCTAAGACCTTGTTAAAATATTATTTGTCATTGTTACTTCTAAAAATCTTTATATATTCTTGAAATTGTTTTTTCCATCATTTTGTAAAAAAATTTGAATACTTTTTTGACGTCAGACATGTCCCTTAGCAAATATCCCCAACTTACTCTTCTGTGATCATCAATGAAAGGAACAAACCTTTTTTTTTGAATTTGTTCCAGTTTGTTCTACGAGCGGCTGAAGGTAGTAGAAAGTCGTCAGAAAAGTTATTCAGACGTGCACCGTCGACCTCTTGAGTTCTTAGAAGGCGATCGTGTATTTCTCAAAGTCTCGCTAATGCGAGGAGTTACCAGACTTGGAGCAAAAGGGAAGCTAAGCCCAAGATTCGTCGGCCCGTTCAAAATACTTAAGCGAGTCGTCCCAGTCGCATATCAGATTGTCCTACCACCGTCACTAACTGAAGTGCACGATATCTTCCACGTTTCACAGCTTAGAAAGTACGTGTACTACTCGAGTCATGTGGTGGATCTTGATCAACCGGACTTGTAAATTAAATTAAATGGTTATGATGCTTGGTATGATTTTGGGGGAAAATGAATGATGATGTTTGGCAAATTCACAAAACTCATATTAAAATGAAGATGGATTGTTATTTGTAAATTAATTTAGAAACAAGTGCTTTAAATAATAAAAATTTGGATGCGCTAATCTATAATGTCATAGCATAACATTATTATCCATAGAAATAGAATTTAAACATGTACTTTGAACTTGTTTTCACACTTTGGTTCCATCTTCAAAGATATAAAGACCTCAATTTTCTTTAGTATTGCCAATTATCCTCTTCGAGATTAGTTCATGAAACTCATACCGAAAGTGATAGAAGTTAACACGATGTTGGAGATCATTAGTTAATTTGCTAATTGACAAAAGATTACATAATATTTTAGGCACATGAAGGACATTATGCAGGGTTAAGGAAGACGATATAACAATAGATCCCACTCCCGCGATTGCTGAGAGTGATCCATCGACAATCTTATTTTTTTTGTTCCCTGCACATGGATTGTAAGTGGAAAAAAGATTGGAGCAGCTTGTCATATGACCAGTTGCTCCAGAGTCAATGATCCAAGAAGTATTTGGAAATTGACACTAAGAAGAGCAGTAAAGAAGTTCCCTTTCTGAGCCAAAGAACAAGAAGAGTTTACAAAGATTTGTGGATATTGTAAAAGCTTGTACAAGTGCTTTAGCTATTCCTTTGTGAATGGAGATGCCTCCGAGTTGATTTGTTCTTCCTGACTTTCTTCATGGTAGACTTGGAATACCATGTTTTCATTCTCTGGCTTCTTCTTCCAGTTTGCAGGCATAGGTTTTCCAATATGTTTCCTTTGTGTGCTATGACTTCTTGCAGTGATCGCATCAAGATTTCTTCCTCTCACCTTTGAATTCAAAGTTATAGAAGGGCATATGTGTCTGCTTATGCAATAAGCTTGGGTTATCGTGTTTTCAGTATTAATCTCCTCCTTCGTCTTCCCTTCTAATATGGAAAAACTTATCGAAGAGACGGTAGAGATTTCTTTTTACTTTTTAAGAATTCGAGCCCTGATTTTATCCACTTCTCGATTGAGACCAACCATAAGAGATGGACACAATCATGCTCTTCTTTTTTTCATAACCTTCATACGTCAGTAGGATAGTCTCACTCATCATTGTAACATTGATCTAACTTCTGCCAAAGTAAGACCATTTCATTATAATAATCTGCGACTTCATGTTCTCCTAGTTTAGATTGTCATAGTTTTGGTTTTATGTCAAAAATTTGTAAAGAGTTTTCTAAATCTGAGTACGTTTCTTTTACTACCTCCCGCACATCCTTTGCGGTGACTAGAAAGAGGTACAACTTACCTATTGTTTGCTCCATTGAGTTGATCAACGAATTTTAGACCTCCATGCGCTGTAGTGTGGATCGCCAGGTCTTGGTTGCCTCGCTTCGCGAGTTAAGTGCCTGAGTTTTTTCATGCCGTCAATCGTCGGCTTCACGGATTTGAGTCCATTCGAGATAATTCTTTCCATTTAACTTGCGGGAAGTCAATTGGAAAGAGGGATTCTGGAAAAGATGGTTCGTTCCAATGTTTGACATGGTAGTCAATGTGTTGGACTTTTTAGTCATCTCCTCGTAAGAGTCGGTTATTCGTCTAGCTCCGGTTATTGCCGTTTTAATTATTTGGAAAAATGGATCAAGAGCCTTGGCTCTGATACCATGAAAGTTTAGAAGTAGTTCAGTTTTTTTTTTCTATCTTATTGATAACAAAGGGAAAAAACTAGAATATATAGGAAGACATGACAAAACATTTGTCATTGAATCCCTTGATTCTAATAGTAACAGAAAAACAGAAAAGTAACTGAAAGAAAAACAGAAAAGAAATACAGAAACATAAAGTAACATAAAAACAGGAAAAATATCTGAAACGAATCCCTAGAGCCATGTTCTTATTTCCTGTTTTGCCTCGTAACTATCCGACAGATTACCATTTTCTTTGAGTAACCAATAGCTGGGGCCTGGCAGTGCCTTCATCCCTCGATAACTGTATGGTAAGAGGGAGTGGCAGTGTACTTGTTGGGTAGTTAATTGGTTATCTCGATGTCATTCTGTGGATATTATTTTGGATAGACTTTGTAATTAAATTCTTTTCATTTCCCCCCTTTTTGGGTTTTTTGCTAGTCTCTCTTGTTCATACTTCATAGTTTATCTAGGAGTTTTTCACAATCACAAAGTTTACATCAGGTTGACAGTCAGCTGTAAGAAGTTCGTCAATCCTTTTGCATATTATTCTTGTGCTTCAGAGATGAGTCTTTTTTGTTGGGCGAAGGCTTGGGTGACGTAATAATTTATTTTCTTGTCATGTTTCAGGTCATAAACATTATATGAATGCATATTAACATGTATGGTTTGGCTACAGATGATTATAATGTTTTTATTTGTCACATCTCTGTCGTTGCATATATTTACTACACTCACACTGGTGTATATGCATCTCATACATACCAGTTCACTTTGACTGGATCTTTTTCATTTATCTTCAATTTTATTACGATAATCTCTTTTGCTCTCCGAGCCCCTCAAAGCTTTAGTGTATAAATTTTGAAAACTTGTTTGCTGCCACCATTTAAATATCCATGATATATTAACAATCAGTAGTGTATATTACTATGTCATCTAATTATGTTTAAATTCCAGGTGCCTATACGAGTCGGTGACTGAGATGCATCTCAGATATTATACTTGGAAAAGTGAGATTTTCTTATTTTGTTCATGAAAACTGTATTACTTGGTTATTGAAGGACCATTTTAATTTCGTACAAAGAGTCTTGATTATTTCCTTAGATGCAATTTTCTATATAATGATATATAAGGGTTATCAAGATGGATCATTTGTTTGTGCATCAATTTTTGTTTACATCATCATATATTATAATTTGATGTAAATCTGTTTTCTGTCAGTCATTCTTACTTTGGACAAGATTACTATTAAGGTAACTTGGAGGGTGCTCTTTGGTTTCGTGAGCTTAAACTACATATAAAATGGTAGGTCTATCTACCTGCCAACTGGATGTCAAAGTTTTATGGCATGAGAACATCCACAATGGGAACACTCCATACCAAACTCCAAATTTTGTAGAATTTGTGTAAATTAATACTTTTGGAGTGTCCCCTTCATATTGGCACACAATGACACACACAAAATGACACCAAATCCATACTCCAAATTAACCTCATTTTTTCCTCTTTTCTTTTTTATCATTCTTTTCCTTAATTAATACTTTTTTCTTCCTTCTTTTCCCTCTTGGTGGGCCCAGTTGGGTTACTATTCACTTGCTATGGCACGCTTGAAATTTGGTGCGTCTCTTGGCTTGCTAGCATTTTTCAAGTGTGAGCAAGAACCCACTGTAGCTCCCAAGTGATACAAATTTTGACTAAAGCAAAAATGTAACCCTTAAACCACTCCCAGTGTGGATGATCTTATTCTCCTAGCTACATTGACTTGGAATTTGACACCGAGGGTTGACGTCACATCGATAGCCGGTCATAAAAACTTTATTAAATCCTTTCTAGAGGTCTCTTATGTTCCATAGACGACTCCATTCTGATGATACAAGGTTTGGATGATTCTATGACATGACCTAAGGCAACTTGGAGACAGATAAAAAAACACATGCCTGAATTACATACGGTGATATATTAGCTCAATGATGATTCACATGGTGTAATTTTGGATAAATGGGGAAAATAGAAGTTTCTGTAGAATTTCTGCATGGTAAATGTCATGATAATTGCTATTTTGTATACCACTATTTCCATTAAACCTTTGTTGGCTGCATGTAGTTGGTTGAAATGCCAAAACATATGTAGGCTGCATTTAAGGTTTGGTAACTTGCCTTCCATTTGAAGGCTGTCTATTGTTTTATAAACATATGACAATAATTTGCTTTGTGTTCGGTATTTACTTTTTAATAAGAATATCAGTTTCTAAGACTGAACTATTTCCTCACTTGCAGTGTATACCTTGATTGTGATCACATTTTCTCCATTTTTATATATGAGGTAACGCAAACTTCTTCTCAATCGACTGAACTAATACCTCCCTTGCAGTGTATTACCTTGATTCAAAAGATCACATTTTCTCCAATTTTATATTATGAGGTAACGAGCAAACTTCTTCTCAATCATCTTACTTTATTCTAGCTCTTCATTAAAATAGAAAATGAATAATTTTTAATATTACCTGATGTATGACTTTGAATTGACCTTCTAAATTTATTGGTTGTGACGAGTCTTTTTCTGTTGTTGATTTCAGGAAACTGAACTGACCAATATCCGGCATAACTTGCACAAATGTCAAAAAGTATCTGCAAGTTTTCCCAAAAATGTACGGTACACATGACCTTACCTTTTCTTTATGTATATTGTCAATAATAGCTTCATGGATTTTTTAGGTTAAGTTGGTATGTAATACTGCATCTACTGCTTCAGTTTGAGACTAATGTTCAAAATGGAGGAGCATAAGGGGAGATTCTTCAGAATTCTTGTATGAAATAATTTCTCATTTTGTGTTTGTAAAAGATCAGTGTGGTTTGGTTCACGCACTGCTTTGTCAGACTGAGAGCGAGTAAAAAGGAGTTTGTGTGTAATGTACAGTTGTGGCCAGATACATTGAAGGATCAATATATTTGTGTTCGAGTATGCTAATGCCTAATAGGCTTCTGTAAAATGTACAAAGTAAGTTATAATGCATTTCCTTTTCATGATCTTATCCAGTTCTTTTATTGGTGTTATTTTACTGTGTTACAGATGTTCTTTCTAGCTGATAGTCTTTAGATTTAAACACAAAATTCTATACCAATAGAAGCATTACGCACTCTCAAAAATGGAAGCATTACTGACTGAATTATATGTTGGATGTTTTATATATATTCGATGTCTTGAAATTTATAATTATTTATAAATAAGTATTATTGACATTTTTTAGAATGTATTGCCATACCATGACAACATCATATTATTAATGTCCACTTAATATCATTGAAGAGGAATGCCTCCAATGTAATTTTCATTTGATGGTCGGTGTAGAATAGAAGAAACCATTAATCTCCTTACAGAGGGTTTGGACTCATATATTTAGCAATATAAATATTACATGTAGGTCCACACTTATTGAGATATTACGTAATAATACTAATACTTAACACACCCTCCCTCAAGCTAGAGCATAGATGTCAATCATGTCCAGCTTGTTCCTAAGAAATTGAATACGAGGGCCTAAAAGCGACTTCTTAAAGATCTCTGCTATTTGATATCCAGTTCTCACGTAGTTTAATGTTATTATCCCCTTTGGTATTCATCACGAACGAAGTGGACGCCGATCTCAATGTGTTTCGTCCGTTCATGAAATACGTTATTGGTAGCAATGTGGATGACCGACTGGTTATCGCACCACATATTTGCTGCTTTCGATCATGCTACTTCTTTCAACTCCTTTATGAGATGTTGCAAATATAACGCTTCTGCTATGCCATGAGTGAAGGTCCTCTAATAAGGACTTCTAACAACCCGCAACTTTCGGATCAGTGATAACAATATCATCACCGAGAACCCACCCTCTCGTCAACGAGCTTAAGGCTGATTGGAGAGAGCCATTTCCAAAGGTACGAGTGGCAGGCGCGAATCCCTTGTTTGGTCTGTCAGCACCTTTTGCTCATCCATTCAGCCCGTCCGTCCAGACGCGACGCCCTTTCTCATTATCATCTACAACCCTTTCTTTCCTCCCGTCCCTTCATGCATGAAGATCGTCGTATTGGGGCTAGAAGCAGAAACAATCGTGCTACAAGTCTCGGAACTCAGGGATTACCGCTCCGTGGGCGATCTAACGGTCGCCTTCCTAGAAAGTAGTCACTACCTGAGCCATAGAGGATGCTTTTTGATCGATAGCTACATAAACACAGATTACATTTTTTTTCTTTTTTGTTGAGAATCGTATCTATGGCTACAACTGTTATTCTAGTCTGCCTGTCCCCAATAATTAATTTTTGCTGACCGTGATATTTCGTTTCTGAACTCGATCGTGAGACCACTCTGTTTCTTGCTCTTCCATGACACTAAATTCTCTCAAATGAATACTGAATAGTTGGATGTAGACCGTCGATCTGTAAGACTCGTACCCCAGTCAACATTTGTAAAAAATTCAAGATGAATACATCCATGATTCTCCATACGAATTATTTTTTCGGATTCTGAACTAGATAACGTACAATCCTGAGAACTGCCTGCCAATGCGGAACTCGTGGAGAATCCATAAATCTACTCATTACACTTACAACAAAAGAAATGTCTGGACGAGTCATAACCGTCAAGTAATTGAGTTTCCCAACCAGCCGACGATACTGATCATGATTGGTCACTAGTATCCCCCCTCATATGGAAGTAATTTTACCCATGGATCCATGAGTGAGGTTACTTCCTTAGTCTGCATCATCCTTGCTTCAGTTAGTATTTCAAGAACATAATTTCTCTAAGACATTACAATATCTTGCTCGTCCCGTGTGACTTCAATGCCCAAGAAGTATTTCAATGCTCCCATATCTTTGGTCTGAAACTGCTTGTCCAATTTTTTTTCAGCTCAACAATATCCTAACCGTCATCTCCCATATTCATGATGTCATCAACATAGACACCAAGTATTCGTCAGGCTGATGTTCGTCGATAAAATACTGAATGCTCATTCTTCGATTGGTACATGTCAAACTGGGTAACTACATGTGTAAATCGACAAAACCAAGCACGACGTAATTGTTTAAGGCCGTAGAGTGCCTTTCGCAGATGAACACGTTACCCCCCATGCAACGAACCCAGGAGGTTGTACCACATATACTTCCTCTTCAAGGTACCTATGGAGGAATGTATTTTTCACATCCAACTGAAGTAAGGGCCAATCATATCGAATAACTAACGACAGGAACAATCACACAAAAGTCATCCTGGCAAGAGAAAAGGTCTCAAAATAAACTACGCAATACGTTTGAGACCCTTTTGCCACAAGACGAGCCTTCAGGTAATTAAAAGTGCCATACGATTTCACCTTGATTGTGAACATCTATTTGTAACCTACCGCCTTCTTACCAGAAGGCAAATCCACTAAGTCCAATGTACGATTCTTCTGTAGCGTCTGCATCTCTCGTCTTTCATAGCGGCACGCCAACCAGGATGTTGGAGGCCCTCCTCGACATATTGTGGGATCTGAATCCCATTATAACCACTAAGGAATGTGTGTGACTCGCGAGCTCTTTGTAGTTGTCAACATACAATGGATGGTCGCGGCATGCACGACGAGGGTGAGTCGATAGATCAGACGGTAGTGAATCTGTGGAGCCAAAGGAGGACTTTGATGACGATACTGGCTCTACGGGGGAGGGCACGTCTGGTGAATCAGAATCTAACAGAGCTGGTGTTTGCGGACCTTGGGACGGTAAGACTGGCTCGATAGGGGAGGGCACCCTTATGGGTGGCTGCTGTGCTTGAAAAAAGAAGAAAAATTTTATGTGGGTAAACTTTGGGGACATTTTTTAACTGGAGAGGATGAAGGAAACTCTACCTCGACAAAGGTAAGGTAACATCCCAAGATACGATATACCTCCTCAAAGTCGGAAAAAAAATGACGATACCATTTTCGATCCTTAAGATACCCAAAAAAATACACTTGAGTGCATTCAGATCCAATTTAGAAAGAGTATTGTGAGTATCACGAACGTAGTACAAGTACCCAACAATTTTGAGGGGTAGAGAAAATGGAGTGAGATTGGGATATAACCTAGAAAAAACAGTAATGCCATTGAAGACAACAGATGATGTTCGATTGATTAGATAACAAGTCGTGAGATCAACATCCGACCAAAATTTTATGGAGGTACTGTCATGAAACATAAGTGCTTGAGTTGTTTCCAAAAAGTGACGGTTTCTATGTTCTGCCACACCATTTTGTTGTGGTGTGTAGGGACAAACAGTTTGGTGGATAACTCCATTTCTGGCAAGATGGGAATTGAACTGTTGAGACACATATTCACGACCATTGTCGCTCCGAAGACACTTAAAGGAAACCCCAAATTAGATTTTTGTTTCAGAATAAAAAGTATACCAGATATCAAATAATTCGGAAAGATTTTTTATTAAGTAGACAAAAATGACTCGCGAGTAGTCATCAACAAAGGAAACAAAATATTTGAACCCCAAAATAGACTTAATAGGACAGACCCTATATATTAAACTGTACTACTCAAAAGGAGCTGAAACAACTTATTCAAACTCAACGGATAAGACGCACGATGATGTTCAGCTAGGTTATATGGCTCACAAATTACAATTAAACGAAACTCGGAGATCTAGTGATGGACATATTTTCTGAAGAGTTTAGGTAGACGGGTGACCTAGCCGACAGTATAACTCAAATGGGTTCAGGGTAGGGCTGTAAAACGATTCAAACTGTCCATGTTCGGCTCGATCCAAGGTCGGTTCGAAGCTCGTTTGAGGACTAGTCGGTACCGAGCTCGATCGATTTTTTTCTGTTCGAAGGGATGTTCGAACCGAGTTCGACCATAGGTTGTTTGGCTCGGTCTTGTTCACAAATGGGCTCAAGCTCGGTTCGGTTTCTCATATTAGGGCTTTCCCTAATATATGTTGTCTTTTTTAATGGATAGGAACAAATTGTCTTAGGAATTTTACTTTTTTTTGTTCTTTATGTGATTGTAAAATTTTGATGTAAAGAGCATAGTAATTCAATAAAAAAAGTCTTTAAGACTTGTGAGCAGCAATGAGATGGTTTACACAACATGTTTAATAGGGCTTTGGCTCGGGCTCGGTTCGTGTTCGTGCGAGCTCGAGACCTAAGCTCGATACGTTCGAGTCTCTAATCGAACCGAGTTCAAACATCATTTTTGAGCTCGAACTTAAGCTCGGCTCGAATCAAGCTCGTTTGATAGTTTAGTCGAACCGAGTTCAAACACTCTTTGTTCGAACTCGTTCGTTCGATTTCCAGCCCTAGTTGAGGGACATGCCGACAGACAAATTCAATTCAAACATGTACAAGCCTCTAGCTACATGTCCTCTACCAATATTTTTTCTAGTCTTTAGGTTTTGAAAACCACAACAATTAGAAAAAAATGTTACCGAGCAGTGCAAGTGACGAGTAATCCGACTAATGTATAATAAACTGAATGGGTTTGCAGGTGTGTATAAAACTGAAGTGAGTAGCAGGTTGGGAGAGAGGCGGGTACCCCCTTTTCTGTAAACATTCAGAGAACTGTCATTCGCAACACTAATATATGTCACATGACCCACATATACATAATTATACAAAATACATGCATCGCCTGTTATGTGATGCATTCTGGCTCTTGTCATGGTTAGCCATAATTGAAATATGTGCGTGGTCATCCTCCATCACGGTAGCCACTACCTCGTCCACCGTCACAGACAACATTCTGGCCACCACGTCTACCACTGTGACCCCCACTGAATCAACCACGAATAACACTTAAGGCAGATCAATGAACCGGTGTATCGCTAGTATTAGTCCCAATTACTTTCGTTGTTCGTATGATGCAAAAGTAGGCTTTCATGAGAGTTGGAACCGCAGTTCCAACAATAATCTGAGACCGTGTAGAATCTGCATTAGGACGAAATGAGGCTAGGTACGCCATGGCATAGAGGTACTACCATTGAGTTCTCGTCTCATTGAGATCCGTCGTCAAAGGAAATACTCGATCACCTTATCAGTCAGGGCCTTGAAGGATCAAAAGTGATCCTGATATGACTTGTCCCCTCGATCAGCTTGGTAGACGCTGACAACCGAGTCATAAATACGAGATAAATCGCGTTTTTCATCATACGCAACCGCTAGGGCCTTCCATAATTCCTTTACCGAATTCGTGTTCTGAACCATATCCTTGACTTATGGTTCCATCGAGTTCATCAACTGTGTGAACAATTTGCTACCATCCGTCTCTTACTGCTCGTATGTGTGATCATCCGCCTTTGGAGGGTTGTCAGTGAGATGCTTTGACAATCGCATTCTGCTAAGCGTCTTCTCAACCTTCTTCCGCCACGTGGAGTAGCCATCCAGACCATCCAGCCTCCGATCGACAAGTCGAATCGATGAAACCGTCGTATTAGTGCTCGGCATCCTTCAGGTTCTTGATTCAACTATCGTTGCTTGCCGCAACTCGATTTCACAACATCTTCTTTTTTTTAGACGGCAACGATGGCGATGGCGGCAGCAGAACGACGACTATGGTTAGGGTTTATATAGAGAGAGACGCTGATACCATATAGAATAGAATAAATTCTTAATCTCCTTAGAGAGGGTTTGGACTAATCTCTACTATTATAATGCAGCTTAGAAACGGCTCAAATATGAGCCGTCTAAACTGTATGTATATCACCAATTAGTAATATAAAAAATATAAAAAAGTTTAACTACCGTTAAAAAAATTTTAACTACCATTTTTTATGCGTAGTTGAGAAAACAAATTAAAAACCACCTAAACATGGAACAAATCAAAAAATATATTCAAAATTTAAATTATATTTAAACTAACTATAAGGTATTATCTAATTAAACATATATCCAAAATAATTTTTTTTAAAAAATTAATTATACAAAATATATTCCAATCATATTTAAAATATTCTAATATAGTTTAAATTTTTATCTAATTTTTAAATAATATTATAGATTTATTTTGATACATGCAATACGTATATTTTTACGTGCAACACATGTGAATTTACTAGTATATATTGCAATAGAAATATTACATATAGGTTCACACTTATTGAGATATTACGTAATAATACTAATACTCAACTGTTAGAAAACATTTCGAATATTTGCTGCAAATTATCATAGTTATGAAGCTATATCCATAAATGTGGAATTATATCATTGTAACTGATGCAAATTATTTACCATAATGCTTGCCTCACATGTATGCATCAATGCATTTTATTTACCATAATGTCTGTCATTAGGCGTGTCTAATAATATAGAGACAATGACCCACTTTGATCCTGCTTTGTGCATGGCTATGCAACAGCTTTATATTGCTTTGTGCATGTGCATTGCTAAAGTATTTTCCGGGTATGTTTAGTCATGAGTCATTGACATGTATCTGATCATGACATTGCTGATAGATCCATGGTACATGAGTTACTTACAAGTTAATGTTTATAGGGGCTATCTCTACTATGTTTCCTAACAAAATTTGGTATGGAGGGCTCCACTTGCAGGTACTCGGTTGTCGCACGTCACACAAGCATATATGAACTCTTGTGTTGAACATTTTGGAAGATGGCCTTTGTTTACCGGTACCCTGAGTATGATGGAATTGGATCCAACTGAACTGGTATCGTATGCTGGGGCAACTAGGGTAAACGGTTGAGCATCCTCTTGGGTGCAAGTGGATTCTATCTGGTCTGTATGATATATCAGTTTCATATACCTATTTATGAGATAGGGGCAAGGATAATCCATGCTTAACTCCTCTATATATGTGAGAAGATCTTCTTAGAATGGATAACTAGAGAGTCGTGTTAGAATTACCCATCATTTTTCTTATAATATTTCTCTTGCAAGAGTTGGCTTGCTGCATTGTGGAATTGCGGGTTTCTCAGATAACTTTGTGGATTCCTCCAGTGTTGTACTGTTTGTAGGAGCAGCACGCAGGACAATAGGTTGTGCAGGTCAAGGAGCCTGAATCATCCATCAACCCGGATTAAGGTACCCACTTCCCCTGCTATAAACATTGCTTATTCATCATGTACCTGCTTATACGACTGCATGAAATAAAATTTTACAATTCCTTTGTCCTATTCTATCAATATAAGTGAAATCTTTAGAGAAATTGGTATTAAAGTAGGCAGTAGCATGGATACCAAATATCGTGGGATACACCAAAAAATGTGTCCTGCCTGCGTCATATAGAAAACATATTGGACACAACACACACACACACACACACACACACACACACACACACACTGTGGGATACACCAAAAAATGTGTCGTTTCTGTATCATGTCATATTTGTGTCCGTGCAACATAGGTATTGATCTTGTCCACTGGATCCTTCTTTTGCATCTCTTATGTAACTCTTCCTCTTGATATTTCAATTTTTTTCTTTGCTCCTGCTTCGTGTAGGGACTAACTGTTGTCCTGCACAGGAGAAACCTGACAACATCCATAATTTTGCTTACTTGGTGTTTTTCAAGATCTTCTGCTCTTTAAACTAAAGCTATCCTTCTGATTTGATGTTCAATATAGAATCTTAAGTCTGCTCACAGTTTTAGATTAATCTATTTACAGCTCCCAGGGAGCAAATCAAAACATAAAGCTGTGTCTTAGTTTGTTGCATTCTCATACCCATACTCTTCTGTCATGTTTGATGAACTCGAAAGGAAGCTATTCCGTTGCCCGGAGCTGTTCTCAACAAAAGCAGAAACCCGTTTTGGTAATGCTTCCTAGAGTAGTCGACCATGTCATCCATTGGGATTATTTTATGGCTATGTTTCCACGGATACGACACAACACAGTTGGGACACAGACACGGACACAGACTAATTTGTCTTAGTTTATTTTAGAGTGTCCGAGTTGTGTCCAATGTGCGTCACAGTGTCTGACACGTATCAGACACAAGATGACCTATATTTTTGGAGTGCCCCTGCTGTTGGAAATATAAGTTAAGACTAACAAATTTGAAGAGTTACAAGTATTCAATGAGGAGAAACATCCTTAGTTATGTCATGTTCATATGCATGATAAGTTTCAAATCAGGTTCCTCATTCCTTAACTTTCTATTTAACTTGTCTCATTAATAACCATGTTACTTATGTCAAATATAAGACTTGAAAACGGCTCAAAATTGAGATTAAAAATTAAATTTCTCTCTTTGTTTCCGCACAACCAAAATTTCTAAAAACATATATTTAAACACTAAATTAAAAAACTAATTTAAAGGATGACAAGAAATTTTCATTCAATGAACATTATATATATATATATATATAATCTAATTTTCCTATATATATATAAACTATTTTTCAATAATATCAGGAAAAAAATTATTTTATGTGCAACACACGTGAATTTACTTTTGCAGTATAAGAGCATAATCCTGTACACTTTTCCTGAAGCGAATCAATAAAATTTTTTCCCACAGTGAAGTGAAGTTTGGAGATGGAGAGAAGGAAAAAAGTAGAAAAGAGAATATGAGAAAGGAGATTGCAAGGGCCTTGAACCCTAGGTTGCATCTCATGTCTATTTATATTGATATGCAATACATCCACAATTACTATTATACCCTCATATGATAAATAACAAAATAAAATAACTAAAACACCCTCCCTCAAGCAGGAGCATATAGATCAGACATGTCCAGCTTGCTACATAAATCATAAAATAGACCACGAGCAAGTGGTTTGGTAAGGATATCACTTAATTGATCCTCTGACCGAACATAAGGAGTGACAATCTGTTTCTTCGGCAACAAATCACGAACAAAATGACAATCCACCTCGATATACTTCGTGTACTCATGAAACACCGGATTACTTGCGATAAACATTGCCGACTGATTATCACAATACATTTTCATCGGAATAGGAATCATAATTCCCATTTCATGAAGAAGAGACCACACCATCATCATCGCAGAAGCTGTATGAGCCATCGCACGGTACTCAGCCTCTGCACTAGAACGAGCCACAACATTCTGCTTCTTACTACACCACGTGACAAGATTGCCACCCACAAACGTACAATAGCCAGAAGTAGACCTCCTATCACTACGACTGCCTGTCCAATCAGCATAACTGAACCCAGTCACCGTAAGCAATTGGGAAAGTTTGTACAACAAATCCTTTCCAGGTGCACCCTTCAAGTATCGAAGAATGCGAGAGATAACCTCCCAATGTGGTTGCCGAGAGGCATGCATAAACTGACTAACTACTCCAACTGCATATGTGATGTCTGGTCGAGTAACAATAAGATATATATGTTTGCTAACCAAACGTCTATAATATCCAACATCCTCAAATAACTCTCTCTTGTCGGTATCAAGCTTGCCATGATAATCCATAGGAGTCAATTGGCCGACATTCCAACATCCCAGTCTCGGAGAGCAAGTCTAGAACATACTTGCGTTGTGACAGATACACACCCTTCTTAGATCGAGCAACCTCGATTCCAAGAAAATATCGAAGAAGACCCAAATCCTTAGTATGAAACTGACGACTAATGTAGGCCTTCAAGTACACAATCCCTTCATGATCACTCCCATATATAATGATATCGTCAACATAAACAATCAACACTATAATACCTGCTGAGGAAGAATGGCTAAATATTAAATGATCTAATGTGATGCGCCGAAAGCCATACTGAATGAGAACTGAACTGAACTTGTCAAACCAAGCACGAGGTGACTGTTTCAGAGTCCATATAATGCTTTCTTCAATCGACATACGAGTTTTTCATTTTCTGCTACAACATATCCCGATGGTTGATCCATATAAACCTCCTCCTGTAAGTCACCATGCAAGAAATTATTCTTTATGTCCAGCTGATATATAGGCCATTGGTGATTAACCGCCACAGAAATAAGAATCCGAACTGAATTCAGCCGAGCCACTGGAGAGAAAGTCTTCATATAATCAACACCATATGTCTGAGTATACCCTTTGGCAACCAACCGTGTCTTGAGGCGCTCAACAGAACCATCGTGATGATACTTTACAATGTACACCCATCTACAACCTACTAGATGCTTTCCAACAGGAAGTGATGTAAGCTCCCAAGTCTGATTTTGATGTAAAGCATGCATCTGCACTCATCCAATCTTCATATTCAGCGAAAGTTTCAGGCGGGGGTTCTTCCATCAAAAACTTCAACTTCTTCTTCGCCCTTAACACCACTTTGATAGACTTGGACCAGGCAAGGTAGTTCGCACCATTGAGCTTCACCGCTGTAATCGACTTTCCCAATTCATCATTATGAATAACAGTAAAAGGAGAACCACCTCTGCTACCACCACTACTACTATTAACCTCGCTAGAAGATTCGGTCCCCACCATACTTGCAGATGCAACAGAAAGACGAGGTCTTTGAAACCCTAGATCTCACAACGAACCTCAACCGACGACGAACAATTAACGAAAATATGTAGAAACCCTAGATCTCATAAACGAACTACGAACGACTACGAACAACGAACGACGAACGACGAATCATGAAAAGTAGACGAAAAACAACCGAAGGAGATTGCAAGGGCCTTGAGCCCTAGGTTGCATCTCGTGTCTATTTATATTGATATGCAATACACCCACAATTACTATTATACCCTCATATATATGCTCTGATACCAAGTGAAGTTTGGAGATGGAGAGAAGGAAAAAAGTAGGAGAAGAGAGAATATGAAAAAGGAGATTGCAAGGGCCTTGAACCCTAAGTTGCATCTCATATCTATTTATATTGATATGCAATACACCCACAATTACTATTATACCCTTATGATAAATAACAAAATAAAATAACTCTAACACACATCATAGTATATATTTTTAGTAGTGTTTTGGCATCAAGAAAATACATTCCTCTTGTGCTTTCTCATCTCCAAAAGAAGTTTGTCTCCATCAAAGTAGTATCAGAACTAGAGAGGTGCAATAGCTTCGAACAACAACATGTTGCAACCTTAACTACCTTACTTTACCGACAAGAATTACACCAATTGAGTATTCAAATGAAGGTGCTTTACCAATCTCAAGATCATTGGGATATCGTGGAGAGTAGAGTTGCGGAACCCGTTGATGTCGCTAGTCTCAATACACAACAACTTTAAGAATTGAAGAAAGCTTGCAAAAAGGACAAAAAACGTTATTTTTCATCTGTTAAGCAGTGCATATGAGGACATCTTTGGAAGGATATCGACGATAACTTCGACAAAGGAAGCATGAGACACTTTATTCTTCGTACAAGGGAGTTGACAAGGTGAAAATGGTAAGACCACAAACTTTTCGTAGCGAATTTGATACACTAAAGATGAAAGATGCAGAATCCATTGAATATAATTTTAGTTGGGATGTTTCAATTGTTAACAAATTGAAAATTCATGGTGAGAAAGTTGAAGATCAAAAAATCGTTGAGAGTATTCTACGAAGCTTGACTCGAAAATTCGATTCTACCGTGGTAGCCATTTAAGAATCCAAGAATTTGTCTACACTTTCTGTAAAAAGTTTATTGGGTTCACTTAGTCCCTTAAACTATGAAACAATATGATTCCACTCCTCTAGAACAAACTTTCCAAACATGTTTTTCGAGAATGTTCGGAAGGAAGAAGAGGTGGTCCAAGAGATCGTGGAAGAGGAAAACACAATGAAGGCAAATTCATCGTAATTGAGAAAAAGGGTGATGTTAATTCTTCTCCAAATTGAAGGAGAACAAGAGGAAGAGGAATAGTAGCATGTAGAGGCAGAGGTAGAGGTAGTGAAGATTATTATCAAGTTCAATGTTACAGTTGTGGAAAAGACCAATAATGAAGAAGGAAGCTCACCTTTCATGCATGATAGAGAAAAGAAAAGTGAGAAAGATACTCTCTTTTTCGCTTGCAATGTTGAAGAAGTTACACATGATGAAGGGTACATCGACAACACCTGTAGCAACCATATGACTCGAAACAAAGTGTTTGTGGACCTTGATGAATCAATTACAAGGGAAGTTCGAAGTGGGGATGATAAGAGGCTTTCCATGAAGGAAACATGTGGTATTCTTGTCCAAACAAAAAAATGAGTAAAACGTATTTCTAGCGTTTTCTATATTCCTGGACTCGAGCACAATCTTCTGAGTGTTGGCCAACTTCTATTGAAGGGATTCCATGCTAATTTTAATGAAGAAAAGAAGGTATGTCATTTGAAGAAGGCACTATATGGGCTCAAGCAAGTTCCGAAAGCATGGTATAGTCGCATCGACATCTTTTTTTTGAAGACTTGGTTTCAAAATATGTCAATTTGAACATACACTTTATATCAAAGAAGGTGATCAAGGTAAATTCTTGATGGTTTGCTTGTATGATGCTGATTTAATTTTTACCTAAAAACGTGACTTATCTCGTATCTACGACTCGGTCGTCGGCGTCTACCAGACAGAACAGGACGACAAGTCTAATAAGGACCACTTCCGGGCCTTTAAGGCTATGGTCGATAAAGTTGACCGTGTATTAACTCAACGACGGATATCAATGAAGCGAGGGCTCAACATGAGCAGCTTCATGTCATGGCATATCTTGCCTCTCTCTATCCTGATGCAGACTCAACTCGCTCTCAGATCATTGCTGGAGCCGAGGTTCCCTCTAATAGAAGCTCATTTTCGTGTCCTACGGACAACAAAGGTCGTCGAGACCTCTCCAAGTGATGCTCCTGCTGATCGATCTGCTCTTGGTGCTTCTCGTACTGGATTTCGTGGTGGTCGTGGTGGACGACGTGGTGGCCGAAATGTTGGCCGTGATGGTGGACGAGGCATTGGCGGTCGTAATGGAGGTCGACCGCGCACCTGCTTCAACTTTGGTTTACAGGGTCATTCCCAGTGGCAGTGTACCAAAGCTCTTGCCACCAATGTTATCTCAGATACTCCTGATTTTGGCGGCGGATCCGTACAAATGACTGATGAAGCATATGCAGACTTTGTTGAGTTTCAAGCTCAACGTCGAGGTGAAGCCTCTACTTCTGGGTCCACCACAGGGTACTCATCGGTATGTGTGATACAGTCGAAGCAGTGGGTCCTTGATTCTGGTGCGTCTGCTCACTTGACAGGCGACGCAGGTATGATACGAAATTATGTATCGGTTGGTCGTATGTCTAATATTACATGTGCCAATGGTGGTTTGCTGACAGTCCGTAAAAAAGGATTTGTCCGTCTTTCTTCGGGACTGTCACTACATTCTGTATTACATACACCTGGAAACCCATTTAACTTACTCTCAATTAGTCGGATTACTCGTAATATGCATTGCTCGTTAACATTTTTTCCTGATGGTTGTGTTTTTTAGGACCTATAGACTGGAAAGACTATCGATATGGGACATGTGGTTGGAGGCTTGTACTTGTTTGACAAAACTTTCTCTGTTGCATGTGCTAGTGTAAAACTTGATTCTTTTGCGTTACACTGCCGGTTAGGACATCATTTGTTCAAGCACTCCAGAAAATGTACCCATTTTTAGATGTTTCATATTCTTTTGTGAGTCATGAAGTTTGGCTAAGCATCACCGGATTTCCTATTCGGTCAGTCAGAATAAAATTGCTTATGCTCCCTTCGAGTTGGTGCATTCCGATATATGAAAACCTTGTCCGGTTGAATCTATGATGGGATTCAAGTACTTTGTTACCTTTGTTGATGACTACTCACATGTCACTTTTGTTTATTTAATGAAAAATTGCTCCAAATTATTTAACATTTGGTGCAATTTTTATGCGAAAATCAAAACACAATTTGGTGTTCCGATTAAATGTGTTCGCAGTGACAATGGTCATGAGTATATGTCTCATGAGTTTGTTTCACATGTCTTGGAATAACATCATCCACCAAACTTCATGTCCTTATACACCACAACAGAATGATTTAGTTGAACGTAAGAATCGTCATCTCTTAGAAACAACACGTGCTCTTATGTTCCAAGCACGTACTTCAAAAAGATTTTGGTCGGATGCCGTTCTTACGACTTGTTATATAATTAATCGCATGCCGTAGTCTGTTCTCAATGGCGCTACTCCCTTCTCTCGGTTATATCCCAAATAAGAGTCGTTTCCTCTACCTCTCTGAATCTTTGGTTGCTTGTGTTATGTTAGGGATACCCGACCAACTCTTTCTAAATTAGATCCAAATGCTATCCAATGTATTTTTCTTGGGTATCCTAAGGATCAGAAAGGGTATCGATATTTTTTTCAAGTCTTGAAGTATTTTTTCTTTCAGGATATTACCTTTGTTGAAACCGAGTTTCCTCCACTTCCAAAAACTACTGATCCGGCTCCGCAAGTTTACCCAGAAGATTTCTTGTTGTTTCCTGTTCAAACACAACAGTCCCCCGTAAGGGTGCCATCCCCTACCGAGCTAATCTCCCGATCCGACGGTCCGCAAACATCGGCTCCGTCAGTACGAGCATCGCCGGAACGAGTTTTGCCGATAGTACCCGCGAACACAATGCCTTCATCCTCCTCTAGTTCCAATGATTTGTTTTTGCCTGATGCGCCAGCTCGACCTCGTCGTACCTGTCGTGATCATCCCTTGTATGTTAACAATTACAAAGGGCTTGCGAGCCGCACACAATCATTGGTGGCTACTATTGATAGGATTCAGATTCCCAATACTGCAGAGGAGGGTCTTAAACATTCCGGCTGACGTGCTGCTATGGAAGATGAGATGAAAGCACTTCAAAAAATCATACATGGAACTTAGTTGATTTACCTCATGGTAAGAAGACAATATGTTACAAATGGGTGTTCAATATTAAGGTAAAACCGGGTGGCACTATTGATAGCCTGAAGGCTCGTCTGGTGGCAAAAGGATATTCTCAGACCTATGGTGAGGATTATTTTGAGACATTCTCCCTAGTTGCTCGGATAACTCCTGTGCGCGTACTCTTCGTCTTAGCTGTTCGCTATGACTGACCGTTGCTATAACTGGATATCAAGAATGCATTTTTTCATGGAGTTATTGATGAAAAAGTGTACGTGGTACAACCTCTCGGGTTCGTTGCAAGGGAGGGTAAAGTGTTTGCGGAAGGTCCTTTATGGTCTCAAACAATCTCCTCGTACATGGTTTTGTCGTTTCACAAATGTGGTTACTCAGTTTGGCATGTGTCAATCGAAGAAGGATTATTCAGTATTCTACCGTCAGATATCAGCTGTAAGGATACTACTTGGTGTCTATGTGGACGATATTGTGATCACATGAGACGACAACCAGGACATTGCAGGACTAAAGAAGTTTCTAGGAGAACCGTTTCAAACCAAGGATTTGGGATAATTGAGCTACTTTTTAGACGTAGAAGTCACACGGGGTAAGCGGGACATTGTAATGTCTCAGAAAAAGTATGTGCTAGACATCATAAATGATGCAGGAATGATGCAAGCTAAGGGAGCAACATCGTCCATGGACCCAGGAATAAAGTTACTTCCCGACGAGGGGACACTGATAACCAATGCGGATCAATATTGTCGAGAAGTTGGAAAACTCAACTATTTGGCCGTTATGACTTGTCCAAGCATTTCCTTTGCCGTCAGTGTCGCAAGTAGATTTATGTCTTCTCCACGAGTTTCACATTAGGAGGCAGTTCTCAGAATTCTGCGCTATCTAATTCAGAATCTGAGAAAAAATTCGGACAAAGAATAAGGGGAATACTTATGTTCAGTATTTTACTGATGCTGACTGGGGTGCCAGTCTTACGGATAGACGGTCTACATCTGGCTATTCGGTCTTCATTGTAGGGAACTTGGTATCGTGGAAGAGTAAGAAGCAGAGTGTGATCACACGATCAAGTTCGAAAACGGAATATCGGATCATTGTTCATGGCACAACAGAAGTGCTATATCTGCAGCAGCTTCTATAGGATATAAAGCAGCAGATAGGTGGTGTGATAACTAGTCTGTTATTCATATTACTACTAATCATGTATTTCATGAAAGGACAAAGCACATTGAAATCGACATTCACTTTGTCCGTGATGAGTATCAGAAAGGGATGATAAAGTTTCACCACGTGAGGATCGACGATCAGATAGCTGTTATATTTACAAAGTCTCTTCTAGGTTCTCGGGTTCAATTTCTCTGTAACAAGCTGGGCATGATTGACATCTATGTTTCAGCTTGAGGGAGGGTGTTATGTGTTAAGTTTAGTTTAATCCGGCATCGGGTAGACTAATAGTGAGAGGGGTTAGCCTCTCCTATACAATGTACTCCCCTCTCTTCTTAATAAAATTAATCCATTATTCCCATCCTACGTACCATATACAATCAAGAGGAGTGTAGGCATCAATCAACAGACCCCAGACAGAGCAGAGAGTCAAATAAAGAAAGCATGTAGAGTAGACAGCAGTAGATGTCGAAGCACGACCGACAACAGTAAACATCAATCAGATGTAAGATCAAGACTACACTAGTAGTAGAAAAAAAAAATCAACCAAGTAGTAAAGGATTAGGGATTGATAGCAAAATTATTTTGGTTGACACTCCCCCTCAAGTTGGACATGAGTAGCATATGCTACTAGGAGCAGTGTAGTCAAAGGTGCGTCCCAGGCGCGTCTTGCTCCTAGGAGCAGGGACAACGCCTCAGGACTGTTCAGGCGAGGTGCGTTTCATAAGGTGCACATAAGGCGCGCATTTCCATGAGGCGCAGAGTAGTTAAGGCGCGCCTTGAAAATATTGTAAATTTTTTTTACACGTGGACCAATTTTTTAATTTTTTTTGTATATTGTTGTTTTACTATTTTTTATAGTGTTTTGTATATTTTTTATGCTTTTTTTATTTTACTTTTTTTGTGTATACTGTTGTTTTACTGTTTTTTTATACGGTTTCTTAAACCGTTTTTGAATACTGTTTTGTGTATGAACATACTTTTTTGTTTTGTTTTGTTTTATATACTATTTTTTATACTGTTCTTGCAAACGAAATTCTCACTATCGTATATGTATTATTTATTTACTTTGTATACTATTTTTTATACTGTTCTCAGTATACTGTTTTTTTTACTGTTAGTATATTACTGCTTCTAGTAGTTTATATATATATATATATATATATATATATATATATATATATATATATTCATGTTCTGTTAATTTGAATTATCCTTAAAAAGCACTTGAAGAATATTTTAAAACTTCAATTCGATAGGTACTCCTGTGATATATCTGTTAATTTGAATTATCCTTGAAAAGCACTTGAAGAATATTTTAAAACTTCAATTCAAAAGGTACTCCTTATATATATATATATATATATATGCGTCTCGTATCACTCGGACGCGCGCCTTAACTGCGCTATGCGCCTCTGATGATATAGACCCTTTATGCCTCGAGTGCACCTTGCACCTTTGACTACCTTGACTAGGAGCCAGAAGAAATTAACAATGCCACGACTAAGTGGGGAAAGGAGGCATGTATGAGGACATTGATGAAAGGGATGGATGAAAATACATCAGAACCATGATCGATTGGGCAATAAGCAGTAGTCTGAGACTATTTTTGTCTATGGTTTGATGCTAGGGAAGTACACCATCAGCGAACCAGGCAGAGAGAAGTTAGGTGGGTAGAAAAGAGGCCCAGGAAGGAGAACCCGGACTTGAGCATACATGAGTCTTCTAAAAGTGGATACTGATAGGTGAGCAGGCGTGAACAGTCCAGTCACATAATTGGAACCCTTTTTCCATCGACTCGATCAAAAAATGGTTGACTTGACCAGGTTTTATAAATCCCGTGCAACTTAGTCGGATTTATTTAATTGGTGAAAGTAACAATTTTGTATGTTTAGTTAGGGGCTTTCTTAAAGATCAATTGAAAATTTTAGAGAGATATTTACATATGGTTTTTATCGACTTAGAGAAGGTTTATGATCTAGTTCCTAAGTTTAAGCAGAAACAAATTTTTAGTACTTATATTTAGACCATTAAGGATATATATGATAGAGTTACAAGAAAAATACGAATATTAGAGGAGATAATAGCCTATTTCTTGTTACTATTGGCTTATATCAAGGATGAGGGTTGACTCCTTACTTTTGTGATAGTTATGGATGAAATTACTAGATATATCCAAGTGGAGATTCCATGGTCTAATAATGTTTGTTGATATTTTGTTGGCTAATGAGAATAGAGGTCTAAATGCTAAAATAAAAGTGTGGAGAGAGACTTTGGAAGCTAAGGGATCTAGGATTAGTAGCATGAAGATGGAGTATATGAAATGTAATTTTAATCCGAAGTGAAAAAGAAATGGAGGAATAGTTTATATAGATGGATAATAGATACCTAAGAGGTATTTAGGATCAATAATTCATCATAATGGAGAGATTGAGAATGATTTCATGCATAGTTTAAAATATGATAGTTGAAATGGAGCGTTTCTAGAGTATTAGGGTTTGGAAGATAGATTAAAGGAGACTATTGCAAATCTAACAATATGCAGTTTCATATTGAGCACCTTAAATCCACATATATCACTTCTCTTCAGAAAAATAATAATCACTTGTGCATTATATTAAAAAAATCTATTTTAATTGATTTAACTAAAAGCTTTTTAAGTCCGTGAAGATTAGGCTTCTAGTTTGTAAGCAATGCATTGTTGTTTTAACCGCCTCACCTCTTGCTACATGTTATCACTTTTCCGAGCATTACTTTTCTTTTCTTTTTTTACTTTTGCATGATTCTCTTGGGAACTAATAAACGATTCTAGTTATATCTTATGCCTTATGTTACACAGATACGAATATGATCCATCATGATACTTTTGTTGTACGGATGCGAATATGATAAGTCACATTATAGACAAGCAACACAACTCTGATTTTTTGCTTTACCTATTGTATTTGGAGTGTCCTGATACGTACTCGAATGCCAGGTTATGATGCAACATCAATATTGTAGTACCCATTCATCCTAGCTTATGCTCATGTTAGGTCATTGATCATGCTTCCTAGCTTATGCTCTTCTTGGATAGGTTTAGATTTATCAATTTATGTTAGCTTCATATCACTCATCCCATATATTTGGAATGTTGTTGTTGTTCATATCACTAGTCTAGGATATGATATTGGACTATGTCCGATTCATATTAGTAGTACTCCTCTCTCTCTCTCTCTCTCTCTTTATATATATATATATATATATATATATATATATATATATATATATATATAATTTTTGAGGAGGAATCGGGATCCCCACTCTTATGCATCTCCAAAAATTTTCATGATCACAATCGTTGGATCTTGTTTAAGACATCTAATATTAACCGTGGATTTAAACCATTCAAATCAATGGTTAAGATTAGATGACTTAAACAAGATCCAACGGTTGTGATCACGGGGATGCAAAAATACGGGGATCCGATCCCTCATTATTTTTTACATCTATTGGCTCATACAATGATGTTTAATACATAATGCACATATGTATGTACGTACCTATACATCTGTACTATTGTTTGTTTGTGCTCACCTTGCATTTGCGAGTTTAGTCAATACTTCCATGCATGATATGGGCATTTCATGCCCAGAATCAGGCTCACCTATATCTAACCCATTTGCACTCTTGATTTGTTTCTGGACTAGACAACTATGAGATGTATAATTGATTTTTTAGTCTATTTGTTTATGTTAAATTTTGCAAGTTTCTACGAAATTCAATCTGGAATCATTATCTTGTCTGGGTAACAAGATCTGTTCTACATATTTCACTTTCGTTAACATCGAGACTGTAAAGAAGGATATTATTTTTATGTTACAAAGGAAAACAATTATTTAATTAGCTGACTCAAAAAATTTGAAATAAAGGTTATGTTGTTGTTGCTGATCAGATTCTTCAGCTTATTAGTTGTCTCCAGCAATTGCAGACAAAAACCAACTTCATTTACTTTTGATGTTTACCTTTTCTTTGTTTCCTTTTTTGTCTCCAGGATATACTAAAGATTCTTCTTTTCTCTTGCTGCTTGCTGAACAAATATTGGAATGCTGATAATAGCTCTCTGTAGTCGGTTAAATAGAGAATTTAGAACTCTCAGCCCTCTCCGTTCTGCTGTCTACGGAACAAGATCAGAGACGCTAGTTAATATGAAAACTATTTCTCAATATAGTAACCATCATCATACATACACTAGTCCAATTTATTTTCCAGGCTGGATATGAAGATCAAGTCACTTGCATCGGATGATCAGAACAACATTTTATCTGAGAATTCAATACACATGTATCATACAGGAGGGAACGGGAGGTGGTAGACAAAGGACAAGGGCAAGTGGTGCAACTCCATAAATTGCCCGCCTCCTGCCATCGCCAGCACCACCTTCTTACACGGCTGCAAAAGCTCGATCGCCAGCCTGAAATGGGTGTTAGACCATCGAACCAGACACCTAAGAGTCAGTCTCTGCTGTCGCCTCCCCCCGAGGTGCACAATCCCTCCACGGTACTTTTTCCGCCACCATAACCTTGCCTTTCTACTCATTACTAGAGAGCTGTAGCTATAGCCTTGCTATATTGAGCAATGTGGTGATCCGGATGTTCTTTATAGTGAGAATGTTTCCAGTGATTATGTGGTGGACCTTGGAAAGCAGTGTTGGTGATGGCAAATGATGAAAGTGAGCTTTACAATCGTGCGGAGGAGTCTGAAAGAAATCGATTGGTTGGTTCGAGCTTTCTGTTTAAGAATGGGCCATCTGAGAATCTTAGATCCAGGTTGGTGCCTTTGGATTGACGAATGAGGAATAGGCATTGCTACAAGTAAAAAAAATTGGAATGATAGGTACCACTGTATAGTTCTTCTAATCATTTCTCTGTGCTTTTGGATATGCACATGCAGTTTGTTGCATTTATTTTGTGTAACGCAAGATCATGTTAATAATAATATTCTACTAAATATTAGTATCAAGTTACATGACATTGAAATTAGAAAAAAAAAAAGATGTTTTATTTTACCAAAATTCGATGTTAAGATTTGAAAAATCGAGTGGCTTTTTATGCAATATTAATCTTGTCGCATTGATCAACAGTTATCTCGATGTTTCTGCAAAAGTTTAGTAGGTGACAATATGAACTCGATGTTTCTGCAAAAGTTTAGTAGGTGACAATATGAACTCGATGTTTCTGCAAAAGTTTAGTAGGTGACAATATGCTAATATCGTTGTCAGGCCATGTTTTAGTTTCGTTTTTTCTTTTCTTTTTGTCTCGACGAAATGTGAATAAGAAATTAATGTCAGAAAACTACTACTTACTATTGTAAAATTCCAGTGATGATGT